>OX421506.1:33424924-34924924 GCA_949126835.1 Anisus vortex | reverse complement strand
AAAAAGATCGACAATTTGTTAGACATAAAAGATGAATGGGCTCTTGTCAAACACATTGAGGCTGTTATGTCGTTTTGTTATAGATTAGGGGGTCAGAGGTTAGCGGGTCAGAGGTTAGCGGGTCAGAGGTTACACTTTTCCTTTGATCTGATCAAAACGTTGCTTTTGGGGGAAGGGGGGTGAGAGCTATTATTGCTCCAAGGGAGACAATTGCCGAGGAATGAAAAAATAATATGACTGAAATAATATGATTAAGGGGCGAGAACAATGTGTTCTTGTAGATAAAACAAAAATTGCCAAATTGTTGGACACGCGACGGTTAATAATGTATTCTTGATGTATGTTATGAGGTGCAAAACACTTTTCTTTTGCTTATTTTGTCAAAAACACAATTCAGATGTACGACATACATGAGTGGCATAAGACAATTAAGAAAAAAAGAATTATTTCTACGTTTTGTTTCCCAATAAATTATTTCGAGAACAATTATTATTATTTTTGTTTATCTTTCGGGTAAACGCTGCTTCACCGGTCCTATGATCAATTCGGTAGGTCTGGTACTTTACATTTTTTTCAACTTATCTTTCAGGTGTACACGTCGCCATATTTATTTTCTTTCCGGAAGTCTTTATCGGCCATATTATTTATTTAGTTTCTAAAAGTGCCTACGGGACATATTGTTTTCGAATTTAATATTATCTAGTAAAGTAAAGTACCCTTCGGACCAAACTGACCATATGGCCGGTGAAGCAGCGTTCACCAGTTTCTGTGGCCTCGGCATACTAGTGGATTGTGTGGCCCGCACAATGCCCAGCCGCCTTTACTTTACCCCAACGAATGTCCAGTACCCATCAGAGCTGGGTAGACACAGGGATGCCCTTCAGTCCCGGGAACAAATCCTAGCCTTCACGAATGATTCCAACCCAGAACCTTAGGATCGTCACACGAACGCGAAGCCGCCGTGCCACATAATAATATCTAGACTTTATAATAATAATATAATATAATAATAATAATAATAATAATATATGTGAAAGATTTACAAGCTAAATTCTCCGGCGTTGCGCGGGGAAAAAAATACATAGGCCTATATAAGCTACAGATAAAATGTGTAGGCCTATAAACTACAAGGCGCAAAGGCTTTGATAATTAAAATAAAGTAATCCTTTTCTTTGTAAACTAAGTTTATATTTAATTTATATTTTGATAGATTAAAATAAATATAAGTGATATCATAGACTATAATAAGATGGACCGCTTGCTCTATTTTTAGAGCTTATATCAACTTTTTGTCCGTGCGCAACCAATAGAGCTGTCTTTAATTACTTCTAAGCTCCTCGCTGTTTCTTAAATGTTTCCGCTTTACACAACTTCAATTTAAATTTGACTTTTTCATTGAGAAAATCAAAGCGATTCAATAAAACGGAAGTGCAAAGGAAACAACGAATCGGAAATTCTGAAAATCAGTGTTTCGAGTCATCATATAGCTGAAATACTAAAGCAAGCGGTCCATGTATATTATAGTCTATTGTGATATCATACCTTATGAATTTCCACACTAAAATTGTGCGCATCCTTTTTTTTTCTAGATTTGGCACGCAATTCCCCAAAAAAGATAACTCGCTTTGTTTTGGCTACATTGTGTCGTTTTCATTCTATTTATTTCGTAAAAAACTAACATATCCGAAAAGTTAATTTACTTCCGTCTCTTCCGATAGAGGCAGCCATGTTTGACGTACAATATTTTCTTCAATTCGCAAATTTGTCGAATGAATTCGTGACTATTCCAATAGCTATGATGCTGAAAATTTGTCAGAATGTATTGTTAGTCGGGAAAAGTCTGCTGCCCAAGTTTCAGCTCGATTGGACGACGGGAAGTGGTCGAAAAATTGATGCAAAGTTTTGCTAACAACCAAGCAGACAGACAGACAGTACGAGTTAAAAGAAAGGGAGTAAATAAACTAACCCATAAAAACAAAGTTTTTATTATACTCCCTTTCTTTGTAAACTAAGTTTTTATTAATTTTCTATTTTGATAGATTAAAATAAATGTAAGTGATATCATACCTTATGAATTTCCACACTAAAATTTGGCGCATCCTTTTTTTTTCTAGCTTTGGCCCGCAAAAACCATAAAAAGATACATTGTGTCGTTTTCATTCTATTTATTTCGTAAAAACGAACATATCCGAAAAGTTTATTTACTTCCGTCTCTTCCGGTAGAGGCAGCTATAATTTACGTATAATATTTTCTTCGATTCGCAAATCGGTCGAAGGAATTCGTGACTATTCAAAAGGCTATGATGCTGAAAATTTGATAGAATGTATTGTTAGTCGGGACAAGTCTGCTACCCAAGTTTTAGCTCGTTGCAAAGTTTTGCTAACAAACATCCAAGCAACCAACCAACCAAGCAGACAGACAGACAGACAGTGCGAGTTAAAAGAAAGGGATTACAAAACATTTTTATTATTTACTAAAAACCTTTAGGAAAGGAATTTAAATAAATTTTGTAATCAGGTTAAAAAACGGCGTTTCTTTTTTTTAAACAAAAAAGTTGGAACTGTCTGTGGGTGAGAATCTCCCACATGCGTCTAAAATATAATTATTTGATTTTACTAATTGAAAACATTTTAGGAAAGTTCTAAATCCTGAAATTCTTTAAAATCTTTAAAAAAAAAGTAATATTAATGGGGAAAAATGTATCAGTGGGGATCGGAATCCACACACAGACTACTTTATATATATATATATAGCCTATATAGATATATGAATAATATATTAATATCTCAAATTCGAGTCCCAGCAAAAAGATTGGCGGCCATACTAGAACTATAATATAACAGGAACAAATGACAACTCTATTTTCAAAATACTTTCTATTCTCGAGGACTGTCGAGGGCTGTAGCTAAGATCTTGTCTAACTATCACAAAACGTCTGCTTGCGGCAAAAAATATTCTCAATAAACGGACATAGACTAAAAATATTCTCAATAAACGGACATAGACTAAAAATATTCTCAATAAACGGACATAGACTAAAAATATTCTCAATAAACGGACATAGACTAAAAATATTCTCAATAAACGGACATAGACTAAAAATATTCTCAATAAACGGACATAGACTAAAAATATTCTCAATAAACGGACATAGACTAAAAATATTCTCAATAAACGGACATAGACTAAAAATATTCTCAATAGACGGACATAGACTAAAAATGTTCTCAATAGACGGACATAAACTAAAAATATTCTCAATAGACGGACATAGACTAAAAATATTCTCAATAAACGGACATAGACTAAAAATATTCTCAATAAACGGACATAGACTAAAAATATTCTCAATAAACGGACATAGACTAAAAATATTCTCAATAAACGGACATAGACTAAAAATATTCTCAATAAACGGACATAGACTAAAAATATTCTCAATAAACGGACATAGACTAAAAATATTCTCAATAAACGGACATAGACTAAAAATGTTCTCAATAGACGGACATAGACTAAAAATATTCTCAATAGACGGACATAGACTAAGAAATTTTCATCTTTCATTTGTTTTCATTGCCCGGTGGCGGGACGCGGCTTATAATTTGAGAGACTCTGGTTTTAATATCAATCAATTCGCATCAATTTGTTTGTATCATATTAATGTAAGATTCTCACCCCACTGATCTAATAATTAATGCCGGCACGCCGTGAACATGTAAAGAATTTAATGCTTGATCATAATATTTAAAATAATATTAAAACTTTACTGGTCGAGAATAGGTAGTTTCTATATCACTAGGCCAAACAAAAACAACAATCATTACAAACTTTTTCTTGCCTTTTATATGTTTTTGGTGCAGAAATATGCTAGAATGGATTTCCTCCAAATGTTTTTCGGATTGCCAAGGAAAAGTGGGTACGTTACTTTAGTTGGGATAAAGTAAAGGCGGCTGGGCATTGTACTGGCCACACAATCTCCTAGTATGCCGTGGCCACAGAAACTGGGGAACGCTGCTTCACCTTGTTGTCTCAATTATGGATATGGTCTGACGGGATAGTTTTTTTTTTACTTGACACCACAATCCCAAAGCATATCATGGTCACATCCAAAACGTGATCAGTACATTACCAGCCCCTATAGAAACAGTCATAACTTTAAACACGCTCTCTTTATATCTGTGTCGCTGTTGTTCATTTGTTGATCACAAGATACAATTTCTGTTTGAAAAAAACACAAAACAACTTTCAATGCTTGAACTCCAACTCGTCTAATCTCCGTGCATTAGCGCTAGCCCTCGAGGCGTTGTCTTTCAAAGCACCCCGAGGTTGTATCGAGTTCATTTAGCAATATTTTTCTCCTCAACGTGATTATCAGCCATCTTATTCACTCGATATTTTAAAGAGTGGAGATGACACGGGAGAAGGTACACACGCGCTACTAGAATCATGCTGGGGGATAACCCATTACCCTTTGCCAACTTTCATACCCCCCTCCTCCCCCTTTGTCGATACTCCTGTTACCTTGTCATCTCTTTATATTTATACAAGGTTATCTAATGTTATCTTATATTTTCTTATACGTTGATTTTTTTTCATGTTAGGCACTCGTACATAAGATAAGATAGTGTATATTTCATTGTTTGTGCCTTCCAGAACAAAAAAAAAAACAAGATGGCGCAAGGCTGCTTGGAAATTTGGTGTATGAATTAATTTAAATTTTCATGAATTTTCTGATAAAATAAAAACAATTGTGGAAAAGGGTCAAACTGAGCATGCGCTAAATCTGATAGACTAAACAAACGAACATATAGACAGATCACCATCGTTATCGTTTTTAAAGTACAATATTATAGAATTATTGTTTTATATAAATGGGGCGCTGTGGCTGAGTGGAAGCGCGTTCGACTGGTGTTCCAAAAGTCCTGGTTTCGAATCCTGGTGTAAGCTAATGTATGATCGTAGAGCAAAGATGTCACGAAACAATACACCGACTCGTTAAAATAAACAGTCGCATAATATCGTCTGCAATTGTCGTCTGCAATTCTACTCGCACAGAAACACGCATACCGTCTTACATACACTCAACACGTGTCAATGACAAGTAAAATAATTTCTCAATGTCAACTCTTCAAACAAAATCTGTACTATACACGTCTTTCAAAATATTAAAAATGGCTTTGAAAAAAATTAAATAGTATATGACGTGATATTTGGCTGTTACATTTTGAAATGTGTAGAACTTAGACAAATTATCAAATCACTGTTTTTCTAAATGTTACAAATTATCAAATCACAGTTTTTCTGATTGTGTCAAATTATCAAATCACAGTTTTTCTAAGTGTGACAAATTATCAAATCACAGTTTATCTAAATGTGACAAATTATCAAATCACAGTTTTTCTATTTCTTTCAAACTATCAAATCACAGTTTTTCTAATTGTGTCAAATTATTAAATCACAGTTTTTCTAATTGTGTCAAATTATCAAATCACAGGCCACCTTGCCCTACTAAAAAGTTTATAAAGCGTTCTAGACTTGCGCCACCAAATGCGATTTACTTTATCCATTTCAATATTTTATATCAAGTACAAAGTTCCTAAATAAAGTAATTTTTCAAATGTCTGCTTTTAGCACTAGTCGACTTGATAACATTACTTTTTCTTAATAATGTTTTTTTTTAATGTCTTGACTTTTATAAGATGTGTAGTGAAGTTAGTTATAGTTTTATTTCTTTGAATAGAATTAAGAGATAAGTTAGTTATGGTCTTATTTCTTTGAATAGAATTAAGAGATAAGTTAGTTATGGTCTTATTTCTTTGAATAGAATTAAGAGATAAGTTAGTTATGGTCTTATTTATTTTAATAGAATTAAGAAAAACGATTAAATAAGAATAGAATAGAATTGTTGGATTTTATGTTTATAGAACGATAGAAAGATTAAAAGATAGATAGATAGAAAGATAGAAAGATAGAAAGATAGAAAGATAGAAAGATAGAAAGATAGAAAGATAGAAAGATAGAAAGATAGAATAATAGAAAGATAGAAAGATAGAAAGATAGAAAGATAGAAAGATAGAAAGATAGAAAGATAGAAAGATAGAAAGATAGAAAGATAGAAAGATAGAAAGATAGAAAGATAGAAAGATAGAAAGATAGAAAGATAGAAAGATAGAAAGATAGAAAGATAGAAAGATAGAAAGATAGAAAGATAGAAAGATAGAAAGATAGAAAGATAGAAAGATAGAAAGATAGAAAGATAGAAAGATAGAAAGATAGAAAGATAGAAAGATAGAAAGATAGAAAGATAGAAAGATAGAAAGATAGAAAGATAGAAAGATTGAAAGATAGAAAGATAGAAAGATAGAAAGATAGAAAGATAGAAAGATAGAAAGATAGAAAGATAGAAAGATAGAAAGATAGAAAGATAGAAAGATAGAAAGATAGAAAGATAGAAAGATAGAAAGATAGAAAGATTAAAAGATAGAAAGATAGAAAGATAGAAAGATAGAAAGATAGAAAGATAGAAAGATAGAAAGATAGAAAGATAGAAAGATAGAAAGATAGAAAGATAGAAAGATAGAAAGATAGAAAGATAGAAAGATAGAAAGATAGAAAGATAGAAAGATAGAAAGATAGAAAGATTAAAAGATAGAAAGATAGAAAGATAGAAATATTAAAAGATAGAAAGATAGAAAGATAGAAAGATAGAAAGATAGAGAGATAGAAAGATAGAAAGATTAAAAGATAGATAGATATAAAAGATAGATAGATCGCAGACATGTTTAATATGTTTAATTAAAAAGATGATGTAGTTGAGACAAAATTATAAACCGTTGTCATAATTAACAGTCAAACTTAAATGTTCCAATTTACTTAACTTATATCAAAGAGACTTATCAAAAATATTCATTTGTATCCTTCGTTTTGTTTTTCAGGTGTGGAGCATAACAGTCAAACTGTGAAATACCTTTAAATGGATTACAAAATTGGATATTTATATTTCAATATGGGTGAGTTTCCTCTAGACATTACATTGATACGTGTACTTGATATGGCCACGTGTTATTGCCAAGCAATGCGGTTGTCTTATGTATCAAGGTGTATTGTACAGTGTATAGTAGTCAATTGTGCAGAATGTGTTCTATAGTGGTCAAATAACCACTCACTGTAGATAAGTTCCCTGTATAAAAAAAATAAAAAATATAGATGTTTGTTTTTTATATCTCCTCTCTCCCTTCCTCTCCATTTTTCTCTCTCTCTCCCTCGCTCTCTTTGTACCTTAGATTTATCAATTCGATGTCCGGTCTATATATAACAGTCTGGTTTTTATTTTGCATGAATCTTTTCTCTGTCCAGTGTATAAATAAATATAAAGCGGAACCAATCAGAACAGTCTTGCTGCGAAAAGCTTTAGAAGAAAGAACGACAACCTAATAGCTCTAATAAGATTACTTTATTGATCTAAATAAATAGAAATTTGACTTATTACATACATTAGGCCTAAGTCTTTTAGCATATTTTTAAAACAATAGACATTCACGCCCACTATCATACAATTTATGATACAAGAAAAAGTATCGTTTAAGAGTCAGCTAATGTATTTTCTGGCTGACTGATGATTCTTTTGAAAGATTCTCACTGATAGTGATGGGTACCTGACTTTAGTTGGAGTAAAGTAAAGGCGACTGGGCATCGTGCTGGCCATACAATCCCCTAGTAGACCGTGGCCACAACAAGTGTTGAAAGCTGCTTCACCGCCCCTATGATCAATATTGTACTAAGGGTACTATGCGTTTAGTAAAATTTTATCAAAAACAAAGTTTTTTCTCTTTTTTTACTTCTGCATAGGCGTTATGAAAAGTTTAAATTTAAATTATTTTTATATATGAAAATATTAAAATTAGATAAGATTACTTTATTGATCGAAAAAAAATGGAAATTTGACATGATTGCATAAATTCCGTCTTTCAGCATACCGGTACTATTAAAGAACCATTTGTACTCAAACACAATAGACATTCGCACACACTATTATACCATTTATCATCTAAGAAATAGTATCATTTAGGAGTCAGCTATAGAGCTATTGTATTTTCTGGTTGACTGATGATGGGGATGAAGAAAAAAAATGTGTCTGCCAGTTTCAATTTTCATATACACAATAATAATAATAATAATAATAGCTCTTTCAAAATAAAAGCAATAATTCTATTTAATATGGATTACAGAAAAGTATTCACAATGATGATTAAGTCTTCTTCCTTGACGAAGAAAATGTGAAGATCTACATACTGCATGCTAAAGAAGGTTTTAATGGAATAGTTCCGTTGGAAATGGGAATAATAAAGTACAGACAAATGAAGAATTATTATCTTATCTTATACATTACAGACGTTCCTTCAATAAAGAAGATTATTGCGTCCTACGCTCATCCGTGGCCCGAGTCTAGTCTTGCATTTTTATTAGTGTTTTAAATGATGATAAGCTACTGGTTTTTCTGATTTATTCATGAAACCCATTCGCTTCCCGGATGTCACCCGGGAAGAAATAGTACTTATATGCATTTTTTTCCCATTAGGAATAAGAAAAGTGTTTTTGTCCTTTTGTTTATAAATTAGTAAACGTACCTTTATGAATCCTAATGTTTTGTTAGATTTTAAAATTACTTCATCAATATGTGATCTCCAAGTTAATTTATCCTTTATTATTACACCTAAGTACTTTGCATTGTTAGTTTGGGTTAGTTCTTAGCCATGATTGAAGTAGTTAGTAATTATTGTTTCTTTTTCTTGGATAATCTTAACAGTTTTTCCGGGTGAAAATATTTTAGAGCAGTTTACACAACCTTATAAGGGGTTTAAAAATATGCTGAAAAAATTGTGACTTCCATTAATATATAGACAGACATGCATTCCATTAATATATAGACAGACATGCATTACATTAATATATAGACAGACATGCATTCCATTAATATATAGACAGACATGCATTCCATTAATATATAGACAGACATGCATTACATTAATATATAGACAGACATGCATTCCATTAATATATAGACAGACATGCATTCCATTAATATATAGACAGACATGCAACCTGTTGGGAAATATATAGACAGACATGCATTCCATTAATATATAGACACACATGCAACCTGTTGGGAAATATATAGACAGACATGCAATCTGTTGGGAAATATATAGACAGACATGCAACCTGTTGGGAAACTTCGAGAAGATACTTATAAGAATATTAATAAACTTTATGTTTACTTTTAAGTTTACTTTTGTATAGTAAATAGATATTTCATACAGACATCTATAGAGAGATAGATTTATAGATATGTTGATTTACTGATTGATTTATTAGATAGATAGATTCATGTAATCATAGATAGAAATGTAGATTGGTAAAAATAAAACGATTTTGGTCTGAAGTTTTGCGTATATATTGTCATGTATATTGTTTTTCCAAGAATTGGAACACGCAATGTTTATTCCTCTCTCTCTCTCTCTTTTCTTACTACACGCCATATTAGGACGTTTAGTAGGAAAATAAAAGGTTCTAGGTAATGTTGGGATTCTGTGTTGATCTCAAATTCTCAGAGTCTGGGAACGACTCATTATTTAATAGGGGAAGTTCCTATCGTTTTTGTTATGAGTTTTGTAATGATACCATGATTTTCACCCCTACTGGTAATGGGTCTATCCCTTGCACCACTCGGATAGTATTTAATGATTTGTTTTGTCTGAAAGACAGGGAGTTTCAAAATATGTTCCTTTGAGAACGTTTGTGTTTGCACTATTTTATTCTAACTGTACATAATAGATATATTGTATATATTGAACATACCACCTGAAATAAACTATCAACAACAGTTACACTGAAGCTTCCTTGTCAAATTACTATCCTATTGTGTTGTACACATTACTATAAGATTCAGCTACTACTATAATGTACAAGAAAGGAAATGTTGGAATACAAATACTGAATTTGTGCCCAGGACTATAAGAAGAGTTCGTGTAATACTGAAACATAAATACTAATAATTAAAGTCTCCCCTAGGACTAACGAGAATTATCAGCAAGATCTACACAGCTCTGGCCACAAGGGGATTGTGGACGTAACAATATATACAGAGAGATAGATAGATAGATAGGTAAATAGATAGATAGATAGATCTATAGGTAGGTAAAAAGACATAGATAATTCGGTGGGTAGGTGAATAGAAGGATTTATAGATATATAGATAAAATCATACATAGATGAAAAGATTGATAGACTCATAAATAAATAGTCTGATAGATCGACTGTTAGATAGGTAGATAGATAGATAGATAGATGATAGATAGATAGATAGATAGATGATAGATAGATAGATAAATAAATAAATAGATATAAAGCTAAATACATAGATAGAGATAAAAGAAATACATAGATGGAGAAATAGATGGATTGACAGAGTATCAATACAGCGCAGAAAACCACGTACATTCACACCACCCAATCATGGACTCTCAACTCTCAACGAACCAGTAGCGAGTGTAAATATTCTCAGACTTTCTTGCTCCAAAACACACACACACAGAACCATAATATGGCTTCACGCCAACTTTTTCATATTGACCGACATTTTAAAAAAGTGATAAAGTTTGTTTTTTTCCCAAACTATTAACAAAAACACAAGAAAAACAAACTATAATATAAATTAAAACCCAGACGTTGACTTAATTTGAAAGAAGAAAAATCTATTTCAGGAAAAGTAAACACCCCCCGAGCCAATAGATTCTATTTATTAGTAACACAAGGTGGCTTATTTTTTATATCCAGACCATTACGCGATTTAATATCACTTTAGTAGAATCTATATTTTATATCTAATGTGTCAGAATGCACAATACTAAATTAATTATCATCATTACAAGTTACGTTTGATATAGAAATACTACATGGGGACACGGTGGTCGGGCGATAGAGCCTTGGTTCGAATCCTGGTGGTGGCTAGTATTTGTTCCCGGCTCTGACAGGTGTCCCTGAGTCACCAGAGCTGGGTAGACTCAGACCCGGGACCTAATCCTGGACATCAGCAGGATTCGAACCTTTGGTACACCAACCGAACTCGCTGCCGCTCGGCCGCCGTGCACTCCCTCCATTGTATATGTTGTGCATTGATACATTAAAACAACAACTATCCAATAGGTCCCCTTATTCACTTCTCGGTTTAAATTTAAATCTACGCCATTTTCAGCGTTTGACCTAATTACCAAGTCGAATCAATCGTCTTCTTTTCAATAGCCCGTCAGCCAATGAAAAGAGACTTTCAACATTATTCTTTATGATTTGCCTGTTAAGTGAATTTGTCGATATGACAAGAAAATATGTTACAAGAGATTGACATAATGATATGTCTAAATGCTTCTAGAAAAACATAATACTTGTATTGAGAGGGACCACGTCACTTATGTTAAGAACATTATCAAATAAAAAACTATTTGCCGTAATGACTTTTTTTCAACATTTACCATCAGATTGCAACAGCATATACTGACATTACTAGTGCAATACATTCTACAAAATGACTACATTCAACATAAAACTTCACAAAATGACCACATATGACATTACACTTTATAAAATGACTACATTCGATATTAAAATCTAATAAATGACAACATTCAACAGGACAATTTAAAAAATGACTACATGCAACATTAAAATCTTCCAGGCTACCGAGCTAACCTATATCTACAATATAAGTATAAATAAAACTAACACATATAAAGAAAAGCTGAAAAAATGAGTTGCTACAAAATGACTGCATGTACGACATTTAAAGAAACTTATAGAGACCACATCAAGCTTTCAAGATAATTAAACGAGTATTTTTAACATTAAAACCCATAACTTGACAGTTCTAAAAAAAAAAGAAGTATAAAAAATGCCCATACCCAACATGATGCCAACTTAAGATTGCATGCAACATTTAGACACCCAACCTACAGCAAACAAAAGTTAAACCTTGACATTGTAATGGCCAAACCCAAAGTGTATGCCAACTACCAACATTTGTACCAACAATCATGCCCAACATTGATATAGTAAAAATGACCATAATCATTGTTTAAGCCATCAAAAGGACCCCCTCCCCTCAAATAAAAAAAAAATGTATGGCCCTACCCAACTTTTATAGCAAAAATTATAGAAGAGCTAAGCAAACCTTATAGAAGAACAACGCAGAAGTTATAGAAGAACTAACAAAAGTTATAGAAAAACTAAGCAAAATTATAGAAGAACTAAGCGAGTGTTTTGGAAGAACTAAGCAAAAGTTATAGAAGAACTAAACAAAAATTATAGAAGAACTAAGCAAAGGTTATAGAAGAACTAAGCAAAGGTTATAGAAGAACTAAGCAAAAATTATAGAAGAACTAAGCAAAGGTTATAGAAGAACTAAGCAAAGGTTATAGAAGAACTAAGCAAAGGTTATAGAAGAACAGAGCAATAGTTATAGAAGAACTAAGCAGAAGTAATAGAAGAGCTAAGAAAAAGTTATAGAAGAACTAACCAGAAGTTGTGTTTACTTACCACCACAATCCGATGATGTCCGCTGGGAAAACGAGCACAAAGTACAGGCAGGTCACTATAGCTTGAATGCGCATGTCGACATTAGGACGATCAGGAAATGACAATAACCTCTATCTCGGCTTTGATTAACTCCCTTTGGTCTTGAATGGCAACAGCAGAGAACTCTTAGATCCCGGGGGTTTCAGTAAACACAGAAATGAATAACTCTATTGCAGACCGATTTCTCAACCACAAAAAAAGTTGTTGTTTTTTGTTGTTAATTCTTGTTGTTGTTGTATTTTTGCTTCTTTTAACGGACCCTTTTTTTTTATCGTTTGGTCTCCCCCTTAGCTAGATTCAGCTAAAAAGCAAACTTCCAGCTATTTATATAGAAATATGAAATTAATTAATCCCAAATCGTCTAGGATTTCCTGCCGGGAGTTGAACCTTCCTCGAACACAAATTGGCTCATCCAGAGGGTCCCCCCTTAGTTAGGCGCTGTAAATGAAACAGGACTCCGACACGTTGGACTAATTACGTGAGCATGTTAACCGCTGTAGCTGTAACGCTAGCCGCAGATTCACGAGGCTACGTACGCTAAAATGTGCTTATTTAGTTGGCATAAAAAAAAATTGTAGAAGACTTTTTGAAACCTTTGTCAAGTCTGCCAGTTAATTCGTGATAAAAACCTTTTTGTTTTTGGCACCCTTTCCTCTTCAATGAATTGGCAGTTTCCGAAAATCCAGACGGGCTCAACCTTTTATCTTACAATTCCGATGATCTCTTGTATTACAATTTCTGTTCTCATCTTACAAATAATTGTGCACTTTTTTTTTTCAATTTACAACTAAAGTTATGACTTGTTGCGTGTCTATATCTTAATATATAATGGAAAAAAAAACTTGATTCAAAATTGGTAGTGTTTTAAAAAGTTTTGTTGAAAAAATGTAAACATCTGTATCGGACCGTTAAATAAATTATAAGGATATATTTAAAAAAAATATAAGCAATTTTCGGATCAGAATTCTCACAATTAATTGCTCGAAATGTGTTTGTAATATTGACATAAAGCTACAGAATAGTGAATAATATTTTTTTAGTCAATCTAAAATGACATGATTTTAAAATTCTCTTTGAACCTGCAATTTAGCGGAAATTTCATCTAAGTTATTTTTTTTTTCGTAAGAATTTCCATTTTTAGACAATTATCTTTCACTTGTAGAGTTCAGTCGGTGAAATGTACTTTGTTAGAGTTGGTAAAATTCAGTTTGTACTTTAGTTCGTAAAAGCTTTAAGATAAAATGTGAATGCAATACTCAGTCTGACTAAGTGAAATGTAGCACTAAGTCCCGGGAGAAAATGTACATCCATAATTAAGGCCAAGCTTTTGATCCTTTTTGTTATCTATGAAATCCACATTTTGTGCATGTGTGAATTATGTGTGTCCGAAGAAATAATGTGTAGCTAATATTTCCAAACACAATGTCTGTGTGTCTCTAACACTGAATATTCAAAAGTCCACAAGCCTCTGTTTGAATAGAACACATATCATATATTTCAATATAACACGTGTCGATATGTGTCAATACAACACGCTACTGTGTAAAATCCAATATATATATAATATATGTACCAATTCAACACATCCCTTCAATAGCACTACAACACACATACAGAAAAACAAAATTTACGGGTTATTTTTTCACCTTGTAACCACCGCCTTTTGAAATTCTCCGTCTGTTTTTTTCTGGTGATCCGCAAACTTCAATGCACAGACCCGGTGAAAACTCAATTTCGCTTCCCCCACGTATATAAAGTCCCTAGAGGTTGTTTGTTAGCACATGAGAAGGATTTAAGATTTATATGGGTGAACAGTTTCTGCATGAACACCGTAATTTGAGGAAAACTTTAAAAAGTCTATAACGGTATGACAACTCTAGTTTTTTAGAGTA
The DNA here is from genome assembly GCA_949126835.1 of Anisus vortex. Lineage (NCBI taxonomy): Eukaryota > Metazoa > Mollusca > Gastropoda > Planorbidae > Anisus > Anisus vortex. The sequence goes on along the minus strand of OX421506.1, from coordinate 34,910,401 downwards.
ACGTGTTGTGAAAATGATTGAATTTTCCTTGAATGTAGATGCAGTTCTTGATAAGATTCTTCATTTAAGTTGTGATAATTAATGAGAAATTATTCCTCCCCTCTTTAGGATTTCGTTACCTTTAATGTAGAAAGGCCCTATAGGAATATAAGAGAAGAAAAAAAAAGGAAAATTAATTCGAAATTTACAAACTTTAACAACAAAAATGTTATTATTATTATTATCATGATGATGATAGTAGACCTTTTAAAAAATTGCTCTATAGGGCGTTTGCAATCACGTGACAAAAAGCACGTGATTTTTGTTTACTTTGAGTAATGGTGTACAAGTAACAATGGCCGCTGTATTAATAAAGTTTCATATAGGCTCGAGCTTATGTAAAATGATGTGTTGTGTTTTAAGTCTTATTAAGATTTAAGCTGTATTATGTATGTTAAATAAAATAGGCTATTTTATTATTATCATAGACATAGATCATAGACGATGTGAGCATATTAGTGACTTGACTAGATAGCCTATTCACCAACACTATCACTTGGCAACCCTACTTAGCCATTAGCCTAGCCTACGAAACATTAAAAGTGTAGGCCTATAAAGTGAAATTGAAATTGTAAATAGGTCTAGCCGGCCCTAGCCTAATCACATTAATCAATTAATCTAAAGTACTACTATTTACCTCCTTTTTTTTTAGTAGGATAGCCAATATTCAGATGTGAATTTTGCATGATAAAGAAGTACTTCACCATTTTTGTACACCAATAGTGGCGTCTATTTACACAAATACGCCACTAAAAAAACCTAAGCCACGCCCATGGGGAACGCTCTATTGTATACTATAATAGATGGTAATATAGCTTAATATAGCGTAAGCATATATATTATACGATATTATGCATTGAAATATATATTATTATACTAAATTGAATTTCAATGTTATATAATATGAAGCAAGAATAAAGTTATTACTTTAGCCATATAATGAGATACATGTTGTCCTATTATTATAAAAATATAATAAAAATTGTATTGTCACAAGTTTTTATTTTTTATTTTTGTGTACTACATCAAAACTGATTCGATATAACAAATAAAAATTAGATCTAATACATTATCATAACATGTGAAATAGAAGTAATGTGCGAATTTACCATTTAAAAACCTAGCGGCTATTTCAAGGATTGTATCAAAGAGCTACGATATGCCTGTGCCTTGTATAGTCGACCATTCACCGCATATATACACTGTACATATACTATATGTTAACACACATATACTAAACACCAAGGATGTACTTAAAACTATGTAATAAAACCATATATTCGTCCATCTTTATTTCTCTGTTTCTGTCTTTATGTCTCCATCAGAGATCTGCAGCCGCCGTGATCTCAACAATCATATTACTGTTATCAACTTCAATTTTTTTTTATTTGGGGAGATAATCCACCCCCCCCCCCCCCCAGCTATTCTCCTCGAGTGCTCACCTGAATTTACAGTGAAATGATGGGGTGGGAGGGGAAGTGTGGACATGCACCGGTCACGTCTTGGACGGCAGCTCACCTTGAAAAGAGAACTCACACGCTCACCTATTCTCGATAACTAACATTTGTAGATTGTTTTTCTACACTATCTCTCTCTTTCAACTGGTCCATTTGATTGAATTGCAGTTACACGTCATCACACGAGCTGGCTACACATTAAAACCATAATATTATATTGGGGCAAATCATACATTCCACTTAAATATTAACACTATATAATCTGTAAGGTAAGATACGATATAGTTATAGAGGAAACATTTCGACGTATTTAAATGAACTTGTAAAATATATTATATAGTAAAAGACTAAATTAAAAGTTTACAAAAGAAATGGTTACCTTACATCTAGGAAGCAGTGATTATATTGTGCGGTGGGTTGATCAAAGGAGAGTAATCGATAAATTACTTTCTTCTTCTCCCTTTCCTCACTGTCCGTGCTCCATCCAGTCACAACAAACACGCACGCACGCACACACGCACGGTCGGCACACTGTGCCCATCGAAAGGTGGGGGAGAGAGCATGAAGACACGCAGTGCCGGCTGGAAAAAAGTAGGAAGTAACACGTCTTCCGACCGCCCGAGCTTTGACGAGAGAGAGAGAGAGAGAGAAGAGAAGAGAAGAGGAGAGGAGGTAGTATGAGAAGGTGGAGGGAGGGGGCAGGCTAACCCTATCAAACGAAATGTAATGAAGAGTGTGGGAGGAAAGGGGGGCGGGAGTGATTCCTTTTGTGGGAGGGAGGTGGAGGAATAGGAGAGGAAAAGGGGGCGGAGGGATCCAGTGGAAATGGGGGCGGGGGGCGAGAATATCTCTAAACACTCCCCTCTCCCTTTTTCCGAAGGAATTGACAAGTGGTAGGTAAGCATTAGCGTCATATTCGTCACAAGAATTCACGAGGGGAGAGATAGATACGCGAAAAGAAAGAGAGACAGACAGACAGAGAGATAGACAGACAGAGAGATAGACAGAGAGAAAGGAGGCGTGGGTCAGAGAGAGAGAGATGGGTGAGATTTTTTTTGTAAAAAAAAAAGAGAATAAGGCAGTGAAAAAAGGTGTGAGTGTATTTTGGGCTGCGTTGGGAAAGGGAGAGGGAGGTGGAAAAGGGGGGGGGGGCTGATGCCGACGCCCTAACAAGTAGATAGATGAGGGCGTTTTATCTTCTCTCCTCCCCCTTTTCTCCACCGCACACCTTAAGTGGTACATGCCCTCCGCCCGCCCGCTACCCCCCCCCCCCTCTCTTTCTCTCTGTTCTCACATTCATAGATTGTTTTCATTCTCCACGACAACAATAATAATAATAACAACAAGTAGACCCTGAGTCTAACTCACCACCCCGCCGCAGATTTAGATTTTTTTCAGACAAAAGGATCGAAAAAACTAAAACACAAGATATAATATTTAAAATATAATAGAAGAAGAAGAAAAGTGGGAAACACGGGGGGGGGGGGAAGAGGGGGGGAGGGGGCGGTACTGAATCGTATGCCCCTCCTTCCTCCCCTACATTGGCTTTTCCCCCTTCAGTTTGTGAAGTTCATTAAATGAACAACTAGGTCTCGGGCTTGTCTAGGGTTTGTCTAGGTTTTGTCTAGGTTTCGTCGCTATTATTTTTTTTCTTACCTATTTCATCTAGCGATGTCTAAAAGAATACAAAAAAATGTTGTAATGTCTGTTTAAAAGAACAACACAAAATATGAGCCTAGTCTATATAAGCTCTGTGTATTAAATATGAGCCTAGTCTATATAAGCTCTGTGTATTAAATATGAGCCTAGTCTATATAAGCTCTGTGTATTAAATATGAGCCTAGTCTATATAAGCTCTGTGTATTAAATATGAGCCTAGTCTATATAAGCTCTGTGTATTAAATATGAGCCTAGTCTATATAAGCTCTGTGTATTAAATATGAGCCTAGTCTATATAAGCTCTGTGTATTAAATATGAGCCTAGTCTATATAAGCTCTGTGTATTAAATATGAGCCTAGTCTATATAAGCTCTGTGTATTAAATATGAGCCTAGTCTATATAAGCTCTGTGTATTAAATATGAGCCTAGTCTATATAAGCTCTGTGTATTAAATATGAGCCTAGTCTATATAAGCTCTGTGTATTAAATATGAGCCTAGTCTATATAAGCTCTGTGTATTAAATATGAGCCTAGTCTATATAAGCTCTGTGTATTAAATATGAGCCTAGTCTATATAAGCTCTGTGTATTAAATATGAGCCTAGTCTATATAAGCTCTGTGTATTAAATATGAGCCTAGTCTATATAAGCTCTGTGTATTAAATATGAGCCTAGTCTATATAAGCTCTGTGTATTAAATATGAGCCTAGTCTATATAAGCTCTGTGTATTAAATATGAGCCTAGTCTATATAAGCTCTGTGTATTAAATATGAGCCTAGTCTATATAAGCTCTGTGTATTAAATATGAGCCTAGTCTATATAAGCTCTGTGTATTAAATATGAGCCTAGTCTATATAAGCTCTGTGTATTAAATATGAGCCTAGTCTATATAAGCTCTGTGTAATGATTTTTGTCTTTGTTTCTTTTTTTTTTTTTTTTTTTTTTTTTTTTTTTTTATATTTTTTTTTTTTTATTTATTATAGAAAACACTAGGTTGGATGTTTTACAAAAGCTATAACAATATAACAATATAACAATATAACAATATAACAATATAACAATATAACAATATAACAGTATAACAGTATAACAATATAACAATATAACAATATAACAATATAACAATATAACAATATAACAATATAACAATATAACAATATAACAATATAACAATACAACAATATACAATATAACAATATAACAATATACAATATTACAATATTACAATATAACAATATAACAATATACAATATAACAATATAACAATATAACAATATAACAATATAACAGTATAACAATATAACAATATAACAATATAACAATATAACAATATAACAATATAACAATACAACAATATACAATATAACAATATAACAATATACAATATTACAATATTACAATATAACAATATAACAATATACAATATAACAATATAACAATATAACAATATAACAGTATAACAATATAACAATATAACAATATAACAATATAACAATATAACAATATAACAATATAACAATATAACAATATAACAATATAACAATACAACAATATACAATATAACAATATAACAATATACAATATTACAATATTACAATATAACAATATAACAATATACAATATAACAATATAACAATAACCGATCCATCATGTTGATAGTTTTATTTGGTTTGTTCAGGCAACTCATTCCATGCCCCGGATGTCACTCGGAAAGAAAGAGCACGCGTATGCATTTGTTCTCACATAATTTCTAAAGCATATGGTATGATTGCATTCATCAAACAGCTGCTGGTATTGTTAAAGACTGTAAAAATTTATATTAACCTCTTTTAATTACTATGATCCAAAGTGGCGTCCGTTAAATAACGAATGGATTCAATAAGAATTTATTGCAAACATAAAAAAAATTTTTTTTAAAGATTACTTTGAAATTATACGCCTATTCAACACATTTAGATCTGTATTTTTATAATGTAAGAAACAAGGCAGATTAAATCTTTAAAAATTGTATGCTTACAATTTATGAATCGAGTTTTTCTTTATATGTGTAGGTGTCTTTAGGACAATAGGATATATCTATTCTGTTAAATATCACTCCATCCATCCATCCGTCCGTCCGTTCCGTCTGTCTGACTGTCTTTCTATCTATCCATCTATCTATCTATCTATCTATCTATCTATCTATCTATCTATCTATCTATCTATCTATCTATCTATCTTCTATCTATCTATCTATCTATCTATCTATCTATCTATCTATCATCTCTCTATCTATCTATCTATCTATCTATCTATCTATCTATGTATCTATCTATCTATCTATCTATCTATCTATGTATCTATCTATCTATCTATCTATGTATCTATGTATCTATCTATCTATCTATCTATCTATCTATATTCTTATCTATCCGTCTCTCTGTATCATTATTTGAATAAAATCTCCCCACCTACTTCCGGTCCCGACTTGACCCCATTCAAACGCCAATAGTGCCCCTTTCGACCACTTCACTTCGTTCCCCATCGCCCCCCCCCCCCCTCAACGCCTCAGATGTCCCCATTCTTACTTCTGATTGTATATGGTGTCGACATTCTTGTAAGTCTCCCCCGTTTGTTCTACAACCATTGGTGCGCACCGAACGGAAGCAATAACTCTTTGATCTATACTTTAACCACCCCCACCCCTCCCATTTTCGCCTGCGTCGCAGGGGTGGTCGCCAGTGTGTAGCCACCTTATTGCCCTAATTTTATTTCTTCCAATTCAAACGATGAGACACAAAGCCTTACTGCTACCCTCGTTGCGTACAAATGTCTTATTCCCCCCCCCCTTTTTTTTTGTAGACCCCCACTCCCCCCCTCTTTACCCCTCCCCATCAGCACGCCCACCACATAGAATCACATCACCCATGAATTAAATACGCATATATCTACATTTATAACGTGGCTTAGCGTCGGCTGTAACGAAGGCATTGGGTTCGAAACCAGGTTTCTTTTGTTGTAACAGGTCTCGAGGTTTTTCGTTAGCTTGTTTCACTCTGCTGGGTACCGGACATTAGTATTGGATATAACATTCTCCTACGCGGGCCCGTCCGCCTGGAATTCCCCTCCCACTTCAGCTTCGCCAGAGCCCTGACTTCGACACCTTTATGAACCGGCTGAAGACTTACCCAGAAACAGAATTCAACTGTACAAAATATACATGTATAATATATTTTCGCCTGCTATTTGTTTTCTGTACTCTGTAACTGTCGACAGCGCAACGAACTGTCATCAACGGGATATGCGCTATACGATAATTCTTCTTCTTCTTATTATTATTATAACGTTCAGTGGGGATTAAAGGAAACTAATACAAAATTCCTTGGAGACCCCCCCCCCCCCCTCTCAACTTCTCTCCCCACTAAGAAACAGCGACGTGTGAAAATATAGGAAAAACACAACACAACAAGCTAAACAACTTTATATGTTCAGAAAAAACTCTTTAAATTGTCTGTATACGGGTATCCACCGCTAAATATTATCTACTAGCTAAATTCCCCGGCGTTACCCGAGGGGGGGGGGAATTACATTAACTATAATTATTATTTACTGAAAACATTTATGAAAGTAATTTAAAGCGAATAATTTTGTCATGTCCTATCAAGCCGATGTCTACTTCCAGTTTTGTCCTATCAATCAGATGACTGCTTCCAATTTTGTCCTATCAAGCTGATGTCTGCTTCCACATCTATTGCAATAAGGTGATGCATGTTTCCACTTTTGCCCCCGCCATGCACATTGAGGTCAACTGTTAGTTTTGCCCCCAACCAAGCTGATGTTTGCTACCATTACTGATAGAAGTAATAAGGTAGGGGGGGGGGCATAAAAATATATTTTTAAACAAATTAATATCTTCAGTGGTACTAATATTTCTTCTATATACTTCTACACATGCACTTGTTGCGTCATTTCCGTCTGTCTATGCATTACAATTTAACATCTAGTTATACACATATTCAGAATAACATATAACAAAAATACAAATACAATGGTGCCAGAGTCTGTCTGCAAGTCTTGAGCCGTCCACCAATAGATACGTGTCCAGACCGAGCTGGTCAGCCATTGGTTGCCCTCTTGTCATGGAGCCGCCACGCCCTCTTTATATTCCCACAATAGAATCCCTCTCCTTCTGTCCAAACAAATGTTTTAAATTTATTGATTGCTAAGGGAGGGAATACTGATTGAAATCAGAATTAAAAAAAAAAAAGACTCTTGTTAAAAACAAAGAAACAAAAAGAACATTTGCATTTATTCGAAACAAGACTAGCAATATACATTCTCAATGTATAAACCATATATATAGACTTAATAGGCCCCTATATATTCTTTGTATTGATCAAATCCAGGAGAGTCAAACCCGCGGCTTGTGAGCCGTATTCGGTCTGCAAAGACATTATACAATGTTCAAAAGTTCCATTTAAAAACACACAAAAATAACTTGGATTATCTTATCTTATATTATCTTATACATCACAGATGCTCCTTCTTTAACGGAGGTTATTGCGTCCTAGACCTGCATTTCTACTAGTATTTTAAATGATGTTAAGTTACTGGTTTTCCTAGTTTGTTCAGGCAACCTATTCCATACCCGGATGCCACTAGGGAGGAAATAGTACTTATATGCATTTGTTCTCGCATAACGGATTAGGAATGTGCTATTTTTTCATTATGTCTATTTGAGCATTGTTATTTTCTTTTAAATTCGGAAGCTTTCTGTTAAAAGTTTGTCATTATTAGTTTAAGTCATTGAATTACAACAATGTTGTAAATAAATTTACAAAAAAAAAGTCCTATGACCGTCAGAGAAAGAGATATTTATAAAATGTTTGTCGATTATTGGGTAATAGTATTATAAAATACACCGTGATAATGCATGTCTATAGCAATATAGTTCTAGATCGATATTTAAAACATAATGATCAGTTATCTTTTATTTTTTAAAAAAATAATGCATTGAATTTCACATATTAGCACAGATAGTTTTTACAAACTCATTACAACTTGGAAACTTACATTAGACGTTGTTAAATATTAGGTATAAATACATTATACAATGAGCATTACAATCTTATTAAATTACTGAACTTACATTATACAATATGTATTACAATCTTATTAAACTACTGAACTTACATTATACAATGAGCATTACAATCTTATTAAACTACTGAACTTACATTATACAATGAGCATTACAATCTTATTAAACTACTGAACTTACATTATACAATAAGTATTACAATCTTATTAAATTACTGAACTTACATTATATAATAAGCATTACAATCTTATTAAACTACTGAACTTAACATTATACAATAAGTATTACAATCTTATTAAACTACTGAACTTACATTATATAATAAGCATTACAATCTTATTAAACTACTGAACTTACATTATACAATAAGCATTACAATCTTCTTAAACTACTGAACTTACATTACATAATAAGCATTACAATCTTCTTAAACTACTGAACTTACATTATACAATAAGCATTACAATCTTCTTAAACTACTGAACTTACATTATACAATAAACATTACAATCTTATTAAACTACTGAACTTTAAATGAAAACATTAAAATTACAATAAATACTGAACATAGGCCTACATGGACTTAATAAACATCACATTTAACATATCGATGATATTAAAACAGAACAATCACATATAACATAATCAATGATATTAAAACAGAAAAATTATGTATAACATATCAATGATATTAAAACAGAACAATCTTGTATAACATATCAATGATATTAAAAAAGAACAATAACATATAACATATTAATGATATTAAAAACAGAAAAATCATATATAACATATCAATGATATTAAAAACAGAACAATCATATATAACATATCAATGATATTAAAAACAGAACAATCATATATAACATATCAATGATATTAAAACAGAACAATGATATATAACATATCAATGATATTAAAACAGTTTATATTATTAAACTATTTGAAAACAAAAAGAATATCATGAGAAGGTTTTGAACTGGATATCAAACCGTTTGAAGCTGTTTATTCTGCCCTGTATGTTTGCCCTAAACTTGAAGCTCAACTTGTAGATTGTCCAAAACTTCACACGCGTTCCGAACAATATCTCTGCTGGCGTTGCCGTGGTCGACCTTCTCCTCCTCATCGCTTACCACAGATCCCCCCCCTACCCACCCATTCACTTATCTCCACTTGTCGTCCTGCCATTAAATCAAAAGAATGAGTTGGTTGGATTTCATCGTCTGTTTATACTCACAAAGCCACAAGTTGGTCCTTAACCTAAGCCCTATGTTTTCGCTTGCACCTTTTCTTTTTCGAAAGCTTTTTTCTTATCGATTCAACTCAAATACCCCCCTCCCCCTCCAACACACACACACACAGACACATTTCATTCACTTGTTAAGGATTTCTACTAAGCTACAACTTTATGCCAGAATTCTTGTTCTGTGTCTTAGTCTTAAAATTGTTTGTATGTCTCGAGAAAGAATAACCCTATGTCTAAGACTTTACATTCCACCCAACACCGCCCCTAAAGAAAAAAGAACACACATTTAGAGAAATATTTTACAACTTGAAAGAGTCATTAAACAATTTTTTTGACAGAATTGTAAAAAAAAGTGTTTTTTTTTTTCATTTAGCAGGGCTAGTTTTTTTTTTTTGTTTTTTTTGGGGGGTAGGATTTTTACCTCGGGGCTGGAAGATGTAACCACCCTTTCCAGATCTTTCCAGATCTCATGAGTTACCTGACAATAGATTTGGGAAAGTAACACTTGATGGACATTGTGTTGGTCACACAATCCCCCTTGTATGTCTTGGCCGTGGAAGCTGGTGACTGCTGCCGAGCTAACCCTGTTGAAAAACATGGCACGAACGGATTACTTAATTTTTGGGTCTCTAGTAAGTGAAATGTAAAACAATGAAATAATTTTATAAGTTTGGACTAAAGAAGTGACTAAATTAAATGAATGTCTCACTTGCTCTGTTCTCTATTTCTTGTTTCTCTTTCTCTCTCTTTCGTTCTATCAATCTCGCTCAGTCTCTGTCTCGCATTGTCTATCTTTTTTTCTCTCGCTCGTTATTTGTCTGCATCTCTTTTATACATCTATCTCTCTCACCATTTCTTGGTGTCATTCTCTCTCTCTCTCTCTCTCTCTCTCTCTCTCTTGTGTACACAACACAGTTGAATAGAATCAAGAGCACTGTATGCTCGTTAGGGAAATATCCTTCTCTGCTCCCATCATCGACAATGTGTGTATGTATGGGCCTCCCCCCCCCCCCGGGGTCTGCTGAGGTGGACAACACGCCCCCCCCCCGCCTTACTCCCGTCAGTTGCACTAAGGCGCGTGTTGCTTGTCGTATATCAAATCGAAACATTAAAAGCGAGTAGAGGTATATCTGTCATTAAATGACACGTTATGTATCTGTCATTAAATGACACGTTATGTATCTGTCATTAAATGACACGTTATGTATCTGTCATTAAATGACACGTTATGTATCTGTCATTAAATGACACGTTATGTATCTGTCATTAAATGACACGTTATGTATCTGTCATTAAATGACACGTTATGTATCTGTCATTAAATGACACGTTATGTATCTGTCATTAAATGACACGTTATGTATCTGTCATTAAATGACACGTTATGTATCTGTCATTAAATGACACGTTATGTATCTGTCATTAAATGACACGTTATGTATCTGTCATTAAATGACACGTTATGTATCTGTCATTAAATGACACGTTATGTATCTGTCATTAAATGACACGTTATGTATCTGTCATTAAATGACACGTTATGTGTACACCATATACACTATTTAGCATACATTTTAATATGCCCGTAACAATTGTAAGGTTTAAACCACGCGACTTCAAATAGAACTGGCTGAAGCCAGAAATGAAATATAGTTCTATAAGCAAAAGACTTATTCGCGCCCCCTTCCCCAGACTGATAGGTAAACAATGGTCACTTTTTGATTGTTAGTTAACATACGGTTGTTAATCAATTTCGGTTTTTGGACGAATTTTGGTTGTTGATCAATGTCGGTCATGTGTCAATTTGGCTTTCAGAAAAAGTATTAAGAAATGCAATAGATTTCATGATGGTGAAAAAGAATTGAGATTTTATTCATTGTTTATTAAATCCCAAGTAGAACATCTTTTTTTATATAATAGAAATTTTTCTGACCCAAAATGTTTTTGTTTTCAATGACTAGAGAAGATATTTGAAAAACACTGATAATCTGATAATCTGATAATTTGATAATCTGATAATCTGATAACCTGATAAACTTCCAAACATTTAAAAATATATTTTCTGATCTTTCAGGTTGCTACCCATCTTCTGTAAACCGAAGTGAGACTCGGCAGATTACAACGACCGTTATGGGATAGTCATTGCAGTACAATGCTAAATATTGACGACATATTTTTGGAAGAAAAAAATCGATTGATTTGTAAGTATAGATTCCATTATAATGCATTAAATTGGGGGCACGGTGTGGCCTAACGGCAGCGTACTTGAAGGTCCTGGGTTCGAATCCTGGTAAGGGCTAGGCTTTGTTCCTGGGACTGGAGGGTGTCCCTGAATCTAACCAGCTCTGATGTGCTGGCAGCACAATCCCCCAGTATGCCGTGGCCACAGAAACAGCTGTGAACACTGCTTCACCGGCCTTATGGATCAATTTGGTCCAACGGGTAGGCCCTACTTATTTACTTTTTTATGATGTCACGTTTAGCCTGGTGCAATATGCTAGAAGCGTTTGACTTTCATGACGATTTTGAATTTCGTCAACTAAAGAAACTCTTGCTCGCTGACACATGACACTATCGCTGACACATGACACTATCGCTGACACATGACACTATCGCTGACGCATGAAACTATCGCTGACACATGACACTATCAATCGCACCCTCGTCCACGCCTCCCAAACCTATACATCTTTTATAACTCGTATTGAAAGCTGCAACATATTTATTATAAGCCTTGGCCCCTGGTCACTAAACCCACCTCACCACCAACACACCCACCCCGTTTTGTAAAATTGCCTAGCCGTTCTCCCCCCCCCCCTCCCAAAACCCTTTCCAGATATGTTACGCCCAATGGTGTTTTAGTGTCAGAGTGTTTTCTATTCGCACGCATTCATACGTATCAATACCAAATCAAGATGGTCGTATAGTCACACATTAAAAAAAAATTCCACTTTTTATTTCTCTCTCTCTCTCTCTCTCTCTTTCTCTCTCTCTCTCTCTCTCTCTCTCTCTCTCTCTCTTGTGTATCAACATATCAAACAAAGTTCACTGTCGTAGAAGAAAGCTCGCCTAAAGCTTCGCAAATTAACTTTTAACTTAAAAAAAGAAAATAATAAAAACGAAACCTTTCCGCCGGTCTATGAAAAGTTTTACGACGACAATCCGCGGGATTTTAAATAAAATGTATTCTCTGGCGAGATGGGTTCTTAGCGTTGAATATCTCACATACCGGCTCTTTCTTTTTTGTAATGGTCCTTTAGCCTGGACCTAGCCCGCTTGACCCAAATAAGAGCCATCCACGGGGGTGGGTGGAGGGGGGGTGATGAATGAACAAAGCTTGGGTCCATTTGTTCAGTATTTTATGAGGTCTGACCTCGATTGACCACTGGTGAAGCGGATCCGAAGAGGGGGGGGGAGTCTTTGCTGGTAACTTAAGGTGGTGTCTCGGGAAAAGGTCAATTTGACATCTGTGGCGAGAATCTTTAGAAGCCAATGAACGAATGTAATGAGTGACGGAATTAAAGAATGAATGAAGGCAGGAATGCAAAAAAAAATGAAATAATGAAATAATAAGATAATGAAATAATGAAGGTATAAAATAATAGAATAGGATCGTTATTATCATAATATTTTGAGCAATAAGATGCTAATAAAAACAATAAAAGCTTGGGAGTTCTGGGCAGGGTTTGGTCTCTATGACACATTTCAGGTCGATGGACACCCCCTCCTTTTTTTTGTCTCCCCCCCCCCTCCACCCACCCCTAGGCCGTCTTTCAGGCTTATCGACATACTTACTAAGCTCTAAGCAGCGAAACTCAAGGGATGAGTTCGCTGTACCTACTCCCTCCCCACCGCGCCCACCGTACCGCCACGTTAACCATAATATCATCCGAACCAGACGACCATGTCCGTACGCTCCCCCTCCCCCCCCCCTCCACCACAACAGAAGGTGACTTATGATGTACGGTGTCAACGCAAACTTTGGAAAAAAAAAATTATTTATTGAAATTGAAAAGAACAAAAGAATGAAGAATGTTAGCGGGGTGGGGGATAAGGGGGCCCGGGTAGGGGCGTTGCTGGGAGGTTCAGAAGAGATGGGAGATAAACACGTTTCTCGACGATGGTTTCCTCTGTAAAGTGTAAATTACGTTAAATAAACGAGTTTTTGACGTGTCTTCCCCCCCCCCTCCGTTCTATTGGTCTTTAAGCTGTTTCGGGTTTGGATATACACAGGCCACATATGTATAATTAGCTGATGAACATAGTTACATTTCAATCAATCTATCAATCTATCAATCTATCATTCTATCAATCTATGATTCTATCAATCTATCAATTTATCAATCTATCAATCTATCGATCTATCAATCTATCAATCTATCAATCTATCAATCTATCAATCTATCAATCTATCAATCTATCAATCTATCAATCTATCAATCTATCAATCTATCAATCTATCAATCTATCAATCTATCAATCTATCAATCTATCAATCTATCAATCTATCAATCTATCAATCTATCAATCTATCAATCTATCAATCTATCAATCTATTATTCTATCAATCTATCAATCTATCAATCTATCAATCTATCAATCTATCAATCTATCAATCTATCAATCTATCAATCTATCAATCTATCAATCTATCAATCTATCAATCTATCAATCTATCAATCTATCAATCTATCAATCTATCAATCTATCAATCTATTATTCTATCAATCTATCAATCTATCAATCTATCGATCTTTCAATCTATCAATCTATCCGTCTGTCAGTCTATCAGTCTATCAGTCTATCAGTCTATCAGTCTATCAGTCTATCAGTCTATCAGTCTATCAGTCTATCAGTCTATCAGTCTATCAGTCTATCAGTCTATCAATCTATCAATCTATCATTCTATCGATCTATCAATTTATCGATCTATCAATCTATTATCTATCAATCTATCGATCTATCGATCTATCATTCTATCAATCTATCAATAAATTAATCTATCAATCTATCAATCTATCAATCTATCAATCTATCAATTTATCGATCTATCGATCTATCGATATATCACTCTGACGATCTATCAATCTATCAGTTTTATGAATACTTTAATCTACTCACTTTTCTTTCTATTAAGCTGTGTCTATATCTCTCTATTCACCCAATCAATCATTCATTCATTCTAACTAGCTTTGTGTCTGTCAATTTGTCTGTCTTTAGCTTATCCCAATAGCCAGGTAGATTTATCCGTCTGTCTCTTTGTTTATCCATGTATTGATCAGTCTTACCAGTGCTGTCTATTTGTCCTATCCATCTATCAGCTAATCTATTTATTTAAATCCCTCACTATCTATTTAGGAAATACAAGAAACACAAACAGTCTATTTCTAAACACAAACAGTCTATTTCTAAACACAAACAGTCTATTTCTAAACACAAACAGTCTATTTCTAAACACAAACAGTCTATTTCTAAACACAAACAGTCTATTTCTAAACACAAACAGTCTATTTCTAAACACATACAGTCTATTTCTAAACACAAACAGTCTATTTCTAAACACAAACAGTCTATTTCTAAACACAAACAGTCTATTTCTAAACACAAACAGTCTATTTCTAAACACAAACAGTCTATTTCTAAACACAAATAGTCTATTTCTAAACACAAACAGTCTATTTCTAAACACAAACAGTCTATTTCTAAACACAAATAGTCTATTTCTAAACACAAAAAGTCTATTTCTAAACACAAATAGTCTATTTCTAAACACAAATAGTCTATTTCTAAACACAAACAGTCTATTTCTAAACACAAACGTTTAGTTCTAAACACAAACAGTCCATTTCTAAACACAAATAGTCTATTTCTAAACACAAATAGTCTATTTCTAAACACAAATAGTCTATTTCTAAACACAAACAGTCTATTTCTAAACACAAACGTTTAGTTCTAAACACAAACAGTCTATTTCTAAACACAAATAGTCTATTTCTAAACACAAATAGTCTATTTCTAAACACAAATAGTCTATTTCTAAACACAAACAGTCTATTTCTAAACACAAACGTTTAGTTCTAAACACAAACAGTCTATTTCTAAAAACAAATAGTCTATTTCTAAAAACAAATAGTCTATTTCTAAACACAAATAGTCTATTTCTAAACACAAACAGTCTATTTCTAAACCAACAAAAGAAGTTGAAGATAGAAATCAGTGCGTCGGAAAATTTCAAAAGAACCATTCAGAGGTCATCCAAGGTCAAACCGTTGAACTGGGTGCCACGAAAGTAATAAACAATTTTTGGGAATGGCAGAACTAAATTACTTTCCAAAATTAATATCTATCTCGCTGCCTTTTTTCTTTTTTTTTTTAAATGTATTTTAAACACTATGGGATAATGGAGCCGTGCCAAATCGACTTTAAAAACCCGCGTCGTAGGTGTTTTTATTTTCTTTCTGGGTTTAAAAGGAAGTCATTATAGGTTTTTGTTCAAGATCTTAATTTGCTCTAGAAATAAAAATGTTCCTGGAACCGATCCCTTGCTTACAGTTACAGCGTCAGCGTTTTTTGTCTTTTTATTTTTGTTGTTGTTTTCTGGTTTTCACTCCATCGATTCGTTTATAGATTTTCTGCTTCGTTCGTTTTTTATTTTTGGGCCAACCCACCTCAAATTTTATCACTTTGGCATGTCCGATGGAGAAACGGCGCAAAAAAGCCAACAACAACTGTCTTCTGCTCCAATGGTGTGGTCTGGATCTGTAACGCCCAGAGCAAGAACGATTTCTGGAGAGCGTCATAGAGATGATATGTAATTTGGCCAATTGTGTGTGTGTGTCCTCGCCTTCTTCCCAACGTAGAAAACTGAACAGCAGTTATACAGACATACAGACATACACAGACTAAGTAAACGTGAACTGTTGTGATATTGCACAGCCGGATAGATTTAAGCAGATAACAGTGAGAAAAAAATTATCCTAATAAACTACCTGCACCCAATCTAAACTTATTGAATTTTTTTTTTCTTTTCGTCCAACCGAATTTATTTGTGTTCGTTTTTTACAGTTTTACACACACATACACACACAGGCACACAGACAGAAGCAACATGTGGATCAAGAATATCTCCGTTTTGTTAAATGCATTTTACTTGTCTACCAAATCTTCTGTCAGTTTTTGTGGAATCAAAGTCCAGTCATCCGTAGCCAAGCCGTTGGTGCGACAGGACTCTGCTTCCTCATTACATTCCTGCCAGATCTTTCTGCTGTTTCCTGACATGCCTGGGGGGACCTGAAAACTATCAAAGATCCACCTCAACATCATCCAATGTGATTATGGGATAGTGTGGACAGTAGGTTCGCTTACTATCCCAGACGGCCAGCTCCTCTGATATGCGTGGTTCTCGAAACATGGATCAAGGACAATGAAAGGGAAATCGTCACACTCCGATATCCAGAACACATAAATCCCAAATCATAAATGGTCCAAATTCCCGTGGTCTAAATTCCCGTGGTCTAAATTCCCGTGGTCTAAATTCCCGTGGTCTAAATTCCCGTGGTCTAAATTCCCGTGGTCTAAATTCCCGTGGTCTGAATCGCAAGAAGTCTTACTGTCGACTTTTAAGTCTTTAATTTGTCGAAAACGAACCTGTCTAGTTATATGTACAGGATATAATGTACGCTGATATTAATCCTGTCAATCTGAAGGCTATGAGACAGTGTGAGACCAGGATTCGAACCCAAGACCTTCGGCAAGCCAGCTGAACGCACTGCCGCTCGGCCTTCGTGTCAACCCCACCCCGCCACATTAGTCTAATATGTTCTCAGCTCTCTCCCTTGGTTGGCCCAGATTTCACATATATGTACTGCTCGTCCGGGACTTCTTTGGTCAACAAAATCGCCACAAGTTCGACTGTTGCACCAGCAATCAGGATAATAATTATGAAATGGAATATTTCCAATGCATTCACTCTCTCTCTCGAAAAACGGTCGTAAAATATTTTTAAAAAAAAAGAACAACTTTTGCAAGGCCTCGTATAGAGCGACCATTCTATAGTGTCGTCACTGTTTTCCACGTTTCATTCATATATCTGTTGTTTTTTTTTTAAAAAAAACAGCGGTACGACACTGCTTTTGATTGAGTTATTTTAATTACTTACACAACAACAGCTTCAACAACAGCAAAGCCCCAATGTATCTTTGCCCCCCGCACCAAGACCCATTCATGTTGTGTGTGTGTGTGTGTGTGTGCGACATAGACGATTACCGCAAAATATAATCAATTAAAACCCACCTCGCTCATAATCTGTTTTGTATTGCACACAATTTAAATTAGATGAATTATTGAGTTATAGCTTGAACAAACATTACTTCTCATTCACTTGACACAAACTTTTCAAGAGGAAATTTTCCAAGAATTTTTGGCTGTTTAAGAGCTATTCATCATTTCTCTCTCTCTCTCTCTCTCTTTTTTTTTCTCTCAGTTTATATCTCTCTCTCTCTCTTTTTTCTCTCAGTTTATATCTCTCTTTTCTCTCAGTTTCTCTCTCTCTTTTCTCTCAGTTTATCTCTTTCTCTCAGACTCTCTCTCACTCTCTGTCTGTCTGTCTGTCTCTCTCTCTTTCTCATATACACACCCATTATTTCGACCTCATGTAATCTTTCTTTGTAGCGCCCTCCATCACCCGCTACCCTCACATCTATTAGAGCACCTCCTTGACTTAAACATGAAGTAAAGTAAGTAAGTACCTGTTCGGACCAAATATTGATAGCGTCGGTGATGCAGCGGTTTATCGTTAGGGCGCTAATGTGTTTCTCATCTCGAAATATTCTTTAAAAGTAGCGTAGTATGAGGAAAAGGTGACGTTCCATGAAGGGTGCCAGTTGTTCTCTTATTACACACATACACACACAAACACTTTTGTTATTATTATCTATTTCTCTATCAATGTATCTATACGAATATTAGATTAGATATGTACTTAGATCTACTAGTTTATCTATTAAACTTTTTCAGTCTGTCTATAAATCTATCTACTCTTCTATTTCAAACTCTCTCTCTCTCTTACTCCCCCTCTCTTTCTCTCTGGTGACATACACTTTTTTTTCACAAGGATATATAAATACATGTAGAAAATATACAGAACCCGTAACTGTGCCCTATAAAAAGTAAATTCGCGTGTGTTTTAGTCTAATAATGCACTCACACACACACATACACACACACACACTGACGCACACACAGAGACACACACATACGAGAAGAAACCATGCCAGGCAGTTAGTCCATAACTAAGACCAGACCATCTTATAATTATAGCGCAGGAAACAAAATGGTGGTGGGGGAGGGGAGCTGAAAGATAAAATGAGGTCACGTGATGTCTACGGCCACAGTACGCATGCGCAACCGAACAGGTGGCTGATGGGAATGCAGCCAAAACAGACAGGGTGGGTAGGCACACACACAGAGAAAGTATAACACTTTTATTGTCAACGTCTTCCCCTTTGCTCAACTGTTTATCTGCTAAGTACAACAAAAACAAAAGAACAACACATAACTAAACAAAAGAGACAAGTGTCTATGTGTGTGTGTGTGCGTGTGTGTGTGAAGGGGTATAGTGTAAGGTCACTGGAAAAGTAGGTTTTGAAGTGGCAAAGACCTCGAAGAACTTCCAGTTTGAAGTTGTCAGGTGCAATTCCGAAGGTGGTTGTTCTCAATGGCACCCTGTGTCATGTGGAAGGAAAGTCCCATAGTAAACAAGACGTTTTGAATAAGGAATGAGACTAGTCATCTTGTGTGTGCGGGATCTGCATTGATGTTTCAGATGATGTTTTAATCTATCAATATATCGATCTATCGAACTCTCAATCTATACATTCATCAACCTATCTATCTTCCTACCTATCTGATAGTCTATCTGCCATTAAAAGCTTACCCATTCTCTGGCTATCGGTGGGATGCTCTGACAATTTTCTACCAGAAAAACCTGCAAAAAGAGTTTAAAAAATGTTTGAGCCCCCCGATGGAGCTGAACAGATTAGTGCACCGCTGAGCAGTTACCTTAATGAAACTCTTTCTTTAAATAGTCCAAACACTCACACACACACAAACAAACACGCACTCTATTGAAATAATTAATGAAACACATTCATCTAAGCTACAGTACATTTTAAAATATTTTTTAAATTGTGTTTTGTAAGCGATGACGTAGGTTGGAGACTAATCAATTAACTCATTCTCTACGTAATGTGAAAAGAAGCTCATGTGTGCAGCCAAGGGGGCTCTTGTTTTTAATTGTCAAGACTCCCAGCAAGCACCTACGGACACGCATGGTACACCCTTTTAATGTCGTCGTTGTGACATGACCATATTATACAAAGTAAGTCTGGAGTTCGTTATGGGATTTCCAGTTTGCTGCAAATGTTTCCGTTTTGTTTTTTTTCAACTGGGATGGGCAATTTATTTTTATTGTGTAAATACGGTATGTTCTAGAACCACTTCTTTGGATATTAAGACGGAGGCCGAGCGGCAGCGCGTTAGGCTGGCGTTCGGAAGGTCCTGGGCTCAAATCCTGGTAAAGCCCAGTATTTGTTCCTCGGGTCTGGACGAGGGTTGTCCCTGAGTCTACCCAGCTCTGATGGGTACCTGACTTTAGTTGAGGGTGAAGTACAAGTGGCTGGGCATTGTGGCCAACTGGTGAACGCTCCTTCACCGGCCCCAAGGATCAAATAGACCCGACGGGATTGCTTGACCTTTACATTATCCAGTTGGGTCTCATCAACTCCTATAGTGTAGCTCTATTAGGGCAATGTCTTGTGCCCATTAGGGCATACTCTACAAACCCAACATTATCCAGTTGGGTCTCATCATTTCCTATAGTGTAGCTCTATTTGGGCAATGTCTTGTGCCCATTAGGGCCTACTCTACAAACCCAACATTATCCAGTTGGGTTTCATCAACTCCTATAGTGTAGCTCTATTTGGGCAATGTCTTGTGCCCATTAGGGCCTACTCTACAACCCAACATTATCCATCTCTTTGTGTAACCCATCCCACACCCTCCCGCCTCTCCTTTGACGTAAACTTTGTTTTCGATCTTCTGGTTGTGAGTAACAAACAAAGGGGGGGGGGCAATTCCGCCTTACACTCTATGCGCGCCAGGAAGTGGTGCCAGACGTTGAACCAGTGGCTCCCTTGGACAGTGATTTAATTATAAATCTCCGTATGAGTCATAGCTTCATCGTCTTTAGAATGTTCCACTCCTTCTAGAGATGGTCCGGGTTTTGATTGTTCGTCTCATATCGTCATCTAGACTAACTCCAGATACCAGCTCTATATTCTCGAAATGTCGCATATTTGCAGTTTTAGTATAAGTCTTTTGATTGGTAACTTTTACTGAGTAGGGCAGAACTATACCATAGGGCTTTTAATATTAACTAATCGGATCTTTTGTATTATAGATCTATCCATTCATCTATTCATCATTCTTTCTTACTATCTATCTATCTTATCTATCTATCTATCTATCTATCTATCTATCTATCTATCCATCTATCTATCCTTCTATCTTTCTATCTATCTATCTATCTATCTATCTATCTATCTATCTATCTATCTATCTATCTATCTATCTATCTATCTATCTGTCTGTCTGTCTGTCAGTCTGTCAGTCTGTCTATCTATCTATCTATCTATCTATCTATCTATCT
This sequence comes from Anisus vortex, assembly GCA_949126835.1. Classification (NCBI taxonomy): domain Eukaryota; kingdom Metazoa; phylum Mollusca; class Gastropoda; family Planorbidae; genus Anisus; species Anisus vortex. The sequence continues at coordinate 34,889,212 of OX421506.1, read as the reverse complement.
ATCTATCTATCTATCTATCTATCTATCTATCTACCCGTCTATCAGACTATCTGTCTACCAATCTACATACCCATGACAGAGACACAAACAGACATACATGTACATATCGATAACTTATTTAGATAGATAGATAGAACCTCAACTTTCACCATTGTGAAAGAATTAAACATGATTATTGTGTGACTGTGTGGAGAGAGTGAGAGAGAGAGAGAGAGAGAGAGAGAGAGAGAGAGAGAAAGAGACGGGAAAGGAGAGGAGAGAAATGTTGAGGGTTAATGAGTGAAGTATATAAAAAAATACTAAGAATAAACTGGGAAAAACCCAAAACTCTAGTCTCTGGGGATAAGTTATTCAAGTATCATATCTTTCTGCCAGCGTATCTTTCCCAAAGTATCTACCGGTATTTCATGTTTCACTATTGATCTAAATTATAAGATAATTTTTTTTTTTAAAGGCAATTACCGGTAGACACAGTAACGATAGGGCCTGAGACGCGTTGAGAAATATATAGACTCTTATAATCTATCAGAAGTACTACAGCTAGCTGTTAGAAAATCTAAGTCCCCCCCCCCCTACTCCCCTATTTCCCTTCCCCGACCCCTATTACTCCTGTACGGTGCTGAATGAGTCATGGGAGAGGGGGGGAGAGGTTGATCGAAGGTAAAGGTAGCACGGCAGAACTCTCTGTGTGCGTGCGTACGTGCGTTCGTCTACCTGTTGGCTTGGGAGAACTATTTGCGGGAGGGGAGATGGGGGGTGTTGGCGTAAGGAGGGAGATTGAGGGGGCGGAGTGAAGACCGATCTGACAGGTGGGCGTGGCGGGTCGCTGTCAATTCGGGGGCTAGGTCACGTGATCAGCACGCAGGCGATTGGATCCAGCCAGCGGGGGGCGAGCTGTCGTGTTGCCTTCTCTCCGACAGCAGTCGTCTGCAGATAGCGATTTAGTAGCGGAAATCCAGGGCGAGATTTTTTTTTTTTTGAGGACTGGTTCCCAGGACGAGACTATGTAGCCCGTTTCCTATTGATATCTTCAGGGACTTCATCGCACTTCGACAACAAATACCACAGGCTCTTTCAGACGAAAATTTATTCCTTATGCGAGAACTAATGCGTGTAGGCCTATGTAGATACTCTTTCTTCCGAGTGGCATTCGGGCATGAAATGGGTTGCCTGAAAAAACAACAGGAAAAACCAGTAACTTAACATCATTTAAAACATTAATAAAATTGCATCAGACCACGGATGAAAGTAGGCAGGGCGTATTTAGGATTGTGGGGCCCTGTTCCCAAATTTATGTGGGGGCCCCTCGTCGCCTCTCCCCCTGCCTTCCACATACTTCAGAAAAGTGCCGTTAATTGTGTAAAATCATAAATTTTATGTTGTGCTTAGCTTGGTTGGTGCGCTTAAAATTGTAGGGGAATAAATTAATTTTATTTTACATTCTCATAGAAATAATGGTGTTGTCACTAAAAAAAATATTTTTGGGATGTGTGAGGGCCCCTTTTTTTTGTGGGGGCAAATGTCCCAATGGAACATGTGGAACATGCCGAAAACCGCCACTGAGCGTAGGACGCAATAATCTTCTTTATGGAAGGAGCGTCTATAATATAATATATAAGAAAAACGCCATCTTATAAGATTATATACTTTAATTATTTTATTTGAGTTATAGTTTTTATACTATTTAATTTCCATTGTGGCAACTTTCTGAGTTTTTGTAATTCTATAAAATGAAGTGTTGATTGTGTTATATAAAGAGCTACCTACTGTTATAGCATCACTGTTTTCACTGTTTCAGTGTAGGTCTAGGATTAGGGTTAGGGTCTAGGTATAATCTGAATATTTATTTTTCTTGATTAGTGTTACAGTAATATTTTGCAAACTCGAATTACAAAAAAACGAACTACTCTTCCCCACTGCCCCCTTCACCCTTCTCTCCTCTATATTGCTACATTTCTCTGTCTTTTTTTTTTGTTACCTAATTGTTAAAAAATGATTTTTAAGTTCAACTTGTTTTCTTTTTGAAATTTTAATGAGAATTTAACACGTAATAGATGTTTTTAATTAATAATTTTTAAGTTCTAATAGATTGTTTTACTTCCTTATTTTCCACTGTCCCCCCCCCCCCCCCCCCACCTCCCCAACTCGTCCCGTACCTGGCTGCGCCACTTAATTTAATGCAGCTTAATGGATTTTGCGGCCTAGCTATCGTCAATGAACAATGAGCAATATTTTATTTGCCACATAGTACATAGGTACAATAAAGGCATAGTCAAAAACATAAGAAAGCTTTTTAGTGAATACAAAATTGAACGATAATATATATATGGCTCCTATCTGTCTCGCAAGACAATGGATTCGCCCTAGGGGTTTTGTGATGTCAATGAGGGTCAGCGCTTGCTGTGACTGAACAGCCCTATCCTCGAGTGGCAGTCCCTTAAGCATCCCTCGCATTTATACATTGAGGGCGGCTGTATGGAGGATGCTTTTGCCTTCCTTTTCTGCCTTCTGTCAATGTCATCCCTGAACCTTTTTACTTCCAGGGAGGCTATCCCATTGTAGACGGCCTGTCGCCAGGCTCTTCGGTCAGCTGCAACCTCCTCCCATGAGTCCTCTACTATGTCCATTTCTTTGAGGTCCCGCCTGCACACATCTTTGTATCGAAGAAGAGGCCGACCTGTGGCTCGAGATCCTGCGGCCATTTCTCCATACAGGATATCCTTTGGTATTCGGCCATCATTCATGCGCCTGGTGTGGCCAAGCCAACGCAGTCTACGCTGTGATAGCAAAGCATACATGCTTGGTACATTGGCCTGGCTTAGGATTTCCTGGTTTGATACAATAATAGTAATACAAATATTAGTAATAAAAGTGAAGATAATAATAAATTTATTAATTAAAGGTATCCTAAAAGAAAATTCAGGGGGGGGGGTAATTTAGTTTATAATACAATTTTTTTTGGGGGGGGGGGAAAAAAACAAGAAAAAAACAACAACTCAATTTACTAACTAACATAGACATAGGGCCTACAGGTACATCACTTTCATTAGACCTGCACAGCATTAACATAGTGAGAACGAACATTTAAGAAATCATTAACAATTTTTCTTGCGGCTTTGTATATTACATTACTTCCACGACTATCTCTCATTAACATAGTGACAAACCAACATGTTAATATACTTAAACGTTTCTAACCTTTTTTTCATTTTTTAAAAGCAGATACTAATATTTTTGAAAATATGCTTAGTTTTTTAAGTTCTTTAAGAGAACTAGAATTAGGCAGTTCCGACATTTTTTCTACATTAGGTCTGTTATAGTAATATTCTTTTAGATATATTTGAATCTAGGTAAAGGCTAGAATACTTGGCGGGTGTCCCCGATTCTATCTATCTATCTATCTATCTATCTATCTATCTATCTATCTATCTATCTATCTATCTATCTATCTATCTATCTATCTATCTATCTATCTATCTATCTATCTATCTATCTATCTATCTATCTATCTATCCATCCATCTATCTATCCTTCTATCTTTCTATCTATCTATCTATCTATCTATCTATCTATCTATCTATCTATCTATCTATCTATCTATCTATCTATCTATCTTTCTATCTATCTATCTATCTATCTATCTATCTATCTATCTATCTATCTATCTATCTATCTATCTATCTTTCTATCTATCTATCTATCTATCTATCTTTCTATCTATCTATCTATCTATCTATCTATCTATCTATCTTTCTATCTATCTATCTATCTATCGATCTATCTATCTATCTATTGAGATCAGATTGGGTAACCTGACTTGAGTTGGGGGCGAAATATATGTCCTTTGTGCATTGTGCTTACTACACAATCACCTACTATGCACTGGCCACCGAAACTTGTGAACGCTTCTTAATGGGCCTTTGCGATCAAATTGGTTGGACGGGGATAATGAGCTTTTTACTATACTTGACTTAACTAATATAGTTAAATAAGAAAATATACAAGCCTATAATATAAAACTTAAATAATATAACATACTGGAATATAATATACATAAGGCCTAATATAATATGCTTTAATATAAAGTAAAATTTTATATGTATACTGTAAAAATTGATAACATACTGTATTATTATATAAAGTCATATAGATCTACTATTGTTTACTGTGAGGCCGGCTGGTCCTACAGTTAGTTCACCGGACTGTCAACCAACACGTTGCGGGTTCTACCCTGCCGCCTACCGATCTCTGTCGCCCTGCAGGAGTTTTGGGCCTAGTGGACGTAATAATCTTCTAGAGCGCACTGAGCATGCTAAAATAGCATGGATGGAATTGCTATATATACAGCCATTATTAATATTATTATTATAAGTATAATATGAAGTTATTTAATATAATATATTTAAAGATAATATTATTACTAGCTTCATATTTTTTTGCCTAGAGAATAATTATATCCGTGTTCTTGTTGGTTTGTTGCTCAATGTTAAAATTAAATGTGGTCTGAGCTTACATTAAGTTTGTTGGCATCGCTATACAAATAACAAATATAATTATTACTATTATTATATAACAAAAACAATATGATATAATATAATACAGAAAGATATAGTGCGTCATATAGTAGACATCGATAGGAAAATGGAGGGTTAGCCCCGCCCCCTTCCATAGGAAATATTTTTATGATGAATATAAAATTCTAATAAAACTAGGTCAGCTTTCTCCCCATCTTTCTTTCACCATGACCAGTTTTACATAAACATGCAAAACGTACCCCATCCTGGAGGGGGGGGGGGGGGACCTTTCTGTTAGACGCCCAAGTTGTTAAATATAGGGCCGTCCTGCAATTGTTTGCCTACACCTAATAAAAAGACTATAATTTAACTTTATATCACCCCGTGCAAACACACAAACACACAGACAGGCCAACAGAAAGTGTTTTAAAAGTGTGACTGTTTATACATACAAGTTCTATGTTTATGTACATCGCGCGTGACACCGGGCCCTAAATCTCGGTTGTTAGACGACACAACATAATACATATAGAACCTATTCTGTGGGCCACACTGATAGAAAAAAAAGTGGGTCGGGGTGGGCAGGAGGGGGCATGAAGAAGTTTACCAAATAAAAAAAGTCAATTTTAGAGCCCCCCCCACCTCCACCCTGTTCTCCCATCTTTCCTTTTTGAAGAAAATACAGAAAATACAGAAAATACAGAAAATACAGACGATACAGACAATACAGAAAATACAGAAAATACAGAAAATACAGAAAATAACAGAAAATACAGAAAATACAGACAATACAGAAAATACAGAAAATACAGAAAATACAGAAAATACAGAAAATACAGAAAATACAGACAATACAGAAAATACAGAAAATACAGAAAGTACAGAAAATACAGACAATACAGAAAATACAGAAAATACAGACAATACAGACAATACAGAAAATACAGAAAATACAGAAAATACAGAAAATACAGAAAATACAGACAATACAGACAATACAGAAAATACAGACAATACAGAAAATACAGAAAATACAGACAATACAGAAAATACAGAAAATTCAGAAAATTCAGAAAGTACAAAAAATTAATACAGAAAATACAGAAAATACAGAAAATACAGACGATACAGAAAATACAGAAAATTCAGAAAGTACAAAAAATTAATACAGAAAATACAGAAAATACAGACAATACAGAAAATACAGAAAATACAGAAAATACAGAAAATACAGACAATACAGAAAATACAGAAAATACAGAAAATACAGACAATACAGAAAATACAGAAAATACAGACAATACAGAAAATACAGAAAATTCAGAAAATACAGACAATACAGAAAATACAGAAAATACAGACAATACAGAAAATACAGAAAATTCAGAAAGTACAAAAAATTAATACAGAAAATACAGAAATACAGACAATACAGAAAATACAGAAAATTCAGAAAATACAGAAAATACAGAAAATACAGAAAATACAGAAAATACAAAAAATACAGACAATACAGAAAATACAGAAAATACAGAAAATACAGACAATACAGAAAATACAGAAAATTCAGAAAGTACAAAAAATTAATACAGAAAATACAGAAAATACAGACAATACAGAAAATACAGAAAATTCAGAAAATACAGAAAATACAGAAAATTCAGAAAATACAGAAAATACAGAAAATACAAACAATACTATGTTTATCCGAGCATCGTATTAGATTGTTATTGTTTTGTATTTCTAAGTTAAAATGTAATGCCTTTTTGTATTATTACTACTTTACTCTTTGCCCTTCTGTCCTCTAGTATAGACCATAGAGCAGAGACCCTAGACCCTGGAACATAGACCCTGGAATATAGACTCTGGGACATAGACCCTGGAACATAGACCCTGGGAAATAGACCATGGAACATAGACCATGGAACATAGACCCTGGGACATAGACCCTGGAACAGACCCTGGGACATGGACCCTTGGACATAGACCCTGGAACATAGACCATGGAACATAGACACTGGAACATAGACCCTGGGACATAGACCCTGGGACATAGACCCTGGGACATAGACCCTGGGACATAGACCCTGGGACATAGACCATGGAACATAGACCCTGGGACATAGACCCTGGAACAGACCCTAGGACATGGACCCTTGGACATAGACCCTGGAACATAGACCCTGGAACATAGACACTGGAACATAGACCCTGGGACATAGACCCTGGAACATAGACACTGGAACATAGACCCTGGAACATAGACCCTGGGACATAGACCCTGGAACATAGACCCTGGGACATAGACCATGGAACATAGACCCTGGGACATAGACCCTGGAACAGACCCTGGGACATGGACCCTTGGACATAGACCCTGGAACATAGACCCTGGAACATAGACACTGGAACATAGACCCTGGGACATAGACCCTGGGACATAGACCCTGGGACATAGACCCTGGAACATAGACCCTGGGACATAGACCCTGGGACATAGACCCTGGAACATAGACCCTGGAACATAGACCCTGGGCCATAGGACTTAATTCATTGAGCATAGGCCCTAGACATAGATGAAGAAGACGTGTAAAACAAAAGATTGACGTTTTTGTTAGCTACTTAAGCCACTTACAGCCATGCAGCTTGCATTTCATTCAAATATATTTATAATAAATAAATAAATAAACATATATATATATATTACTTTCCATTCCAGTTTTCAAGAAGCCTACACACGAAGAGTGAAACAGAACAATAGAATTACGGCGAAACTTTAACAGCAGCATCTGAAACATCATCAACAGAAACACCATTCACTGTACTGGCCACACAATCTACTTTGCATATCTTTGACTGAAAGCATGTTCTATGTTTTACAATCCTATAAATTCGACAGCCAATAAAATATATTTAAAAAAAATCATTTTTCTTGAGTTTAAACATGAATTTACATATTTAAATAAAAAAGGTCAATGAATGACCTATTTACAACCATACTGTATAGCAAATATAAAAAAAAAAAAGAAAATTATCTATAATTTAAAAAGCCACGGATACGACTATTTAATAATAAAATTTAAACTAGTATAATATTGTTTGTAAACTTATGAAGAATTAGGCTACTTATTGTTGCTATAAATCTTATGAATATTTCTGTTCTACTTTATATATTTTATTTTTTGTTTGTATATTAAATATTTATATATATTTAAAAATCAACAGCACAATTTATAACAAAAATAAAAAAGGCAAACTTAAAAAACAAAACAAAAAAAAACAAACAAACTACAACACGTTTCTTCAGTGGACCGAATACCACAAGACAGGCCCTCTCATCTACAAAAAGAATGGATTGCGCCTTCTTAATTAATTGGTTTGAGCAAAGTGAAGACAGGGAAATCTAATCCGTTCCACCGCACTTATTGAGTTAATTTTGTCTAAAACTTACTGCGCCACTGATCTATACATAGATCGGAACGGAATATATGTTGCTGTTATTTTACAAAATATGTATATGAATTGTTGCTGCCAAGCTTCTGACTTTTTATTAATAATAAATATAAAACTGACAATAATATTATCAAAAGGAAAGAAAAAGAAAACAAAAACCAAGCAATAAAAAAAGTTAATAATAAAAAAAAGTAGACAGCAATATTTCGCAGTATGGGAAAACCCGGTCCCGAAACACACAAAATTTGAAAGCATTTCAAAGGGACATAATTCGGAAATTGTGCCCTTTTTATAACCATTACATACAGTGATTAGTAATAGGTGTAAGTTTATTTTAAAAAAATTGGCGGAAATTTCTTCAATGATGTTACTACCGCGCATAATGCATTATTTTTATAGATCAGTGGATGGGCCACACAGTCTAATACAATTATTTACATTTTTAATACAATAAATTAAAAATAAAACAACATTAACAAATAGAAGAAAAAAAATTGCCGAGGGAATTTCTGTGGGAAGAATTTTTATTGGAATGCCATTTTATGACTCTTAGACCGCAAGTTACATGACTTTGATCTGGACAATAAGAATACTGCATTATTCAAAAGAAATATAAAATTATCAGATATCATGTTTTGATATTTCAACAAACTGTCCGTTATAAAATGTGATTAAAAAATTTGAAAATACCTGACATGTTTAACAACATATTATTCAATTTTCCGATGGGCGGAATACGCGGGAAGGTGTCTGATATTTTCTGTAGGTGTCCGGTATTTTCTGAAGGTGTCCAGTATTTTCTGAAAAGGTATCTGTAAATGCTAAGAAAATCATAAAATATTGCAGCTTGTAAAAAATGGGATTATTCCATTTGCAAGATCTGTTCCATTTTGGGTTGTTAGCCTATACTTTTTAAGAAAAATTATTTAAATTAATATTACTATAAAAAAAGATTGTAAATCTACGGACAACACCTGGCAATTGAGTATTTTGTTAAATAAAAAGATTTGCCTATTTTTGACCCGATTACAAAATTTATTTTAAATTACTTTCCTTAATGTCTTCAATAAAAAATATGAATTTTTATAATTTATTAGATTTATAGCTTTCAGTTCATTGTAGTTATACAATTCTTATCTTTAGCTTACACAGGCCTGTTTTACCCCCCCCCCCCCCGAGCAACAATGGTAAATGTAGCTAGTATACATATATGTATATATATAATAATATATATAGGTCCTAGAGATAAGTAATAAATTAAAGAAATCAATCGTCAGTAATAGAATATTATTGTTCTTCCAAACACTTTTGGTAAATAAACTTGCAGGTCACACGAATGATATTGGACAAGTAACTAAGGCATGACCTTAAAGTAACATGATTATTGGACACAGTTCTTTGCTAAACTAAGACTTATTTGTATCAAATAATGTCTTTAGGTAAAGGGAAAGAATCAAATCAATATTTACTTGTGAAAAATAAAACAACAGTTGCGCCCCTTGAATTTTTCAAGTTTTAACAGTTTTCTTAAAGGGAGACAATTTAGTAAGGACGTCACTCAAATGTTGATACGATAACTTTATGATTTAAATAGACAAAAGCTAAGACTAGATTTTTATTTTTTTCACACACATAAAAAATAATAAAAAAACGTGCATATATATATTTTTTATATTTTTTTCTAATACTTGTACACAAATCAATCAATCAATGATTATAATATTTATGTCGCAAATACTGTGTTTGAAACATGTAATATAGACTACAAAGCTCTATTTCAACATAAAATGTAAATTTATTTAAATATATGTGAAACATTTTTTTGTAAAATATGTTTAAAATTGTATAAACTAAATTTATTTCTGCTTTGGAGTTTTATTATACAAAATATTGTTGTACTTATAAAGGTGTTTGCCGTCACACAGAGGTTCAACAACATTTTACACTTGTCGAAAAGACACACTTTTGAAATCACTTCATAAATAATATGAATCAGCAGTTGTTACAGATTAAAATAATGTTCACTGTGTTCCCCGTAACATGGACACATTAAAGGGTCACAATCTATAAATAGGTCAGAAAGAAAATTCTATTTTTTCAATAATAATTAAAAGTGTTAAGAAGTTTACAAAGGAGTTAATTTTGGGATTACGTTTATGGTAAAGCGTGATTTTTAGTGTGAACGAGCAGTAGAATAAAAGAAAATAAAAAAACAACACGTTCTAAGAAATGCTGGTAATGCGGTTAGCAGCCAGACCTGTCGAAATGACGACTCAAGTTCTAACTCGCGGCCATCAAATCACATCCATTCTGCAGGGCGAAAAAGAAATCATACGATACATTACAATAACAAAGTTTGACCTACTTTAACATCAAAGTAAACAGCGCGGATGTAAAAAAAAATGCGTAAGCAATGTTAATTTTTAATTAGTGAGTTTTAAAGTCTCTGTTTTTTTTTTCAAACAATATTAAGATGGGCCGATTGCTTTAATATTCCTGCTATTTGATGACTCGAAATCTTCGTTTCGGAATTTATAATATAATAATAATAATAATAATAATAATGGTGCTTGTATAGCGCATATCCCTTTGATGGCAGTTCTATACGCTGACGACAGGCCGGTCCAGCGGTTAAATCACCGGACTGTCAACCAAAAATCAACTGACAGGTCGCGGCTTCTATCCCTGCCACCGACGGATCCCTGTCGTCCTGCATGAGTTTTGGGCCTAGTGGACGTAATAATCTTATATCTAGAAGGAACGTCTGAAAACTTATAAGATACACTTATAAGATACACTTATAAGATTCACTTCAAACAGAATATACTCTACGAACAACAGACGAAAATGTAAATATGTATTCGCAAATACTGCTAACAAAATAGGTGAGTATTCAACAGGCTCCTGAATGTGTCATAGCTAGGGCTCTGGCAAAGCTGTAGTGGAAGGTGATTCAACCTTACGGTCCCGCGTAATAGAATGAACGTTGGCCAGCCTCACACGAGGGATCCGCAGAGTAAGCGCGTCAGAAGCCGAACGAAGTGGGCGGGACTGTGTGTAGAGCTCAAGACAGGAGCGAAGGTAATCAGGGAAATATAATATAAGATAAGAAAAAAGGTTACTTAAAAAATCTTAATGCCTAGTGCACTAAAGTTGAATATTGCGCATCGAAAGTCTTGCACCTCCAGGCATCAAAACATTCTTGAGCCATTTCTCTTTATCATTAGTTCCGGTTGAAGACTTTTTGTGTCTCATAACATTATACTAATGAACCAAATATTGTATAAATATAAATGTATAAATATTTGGTCAAATAATTTATGCTGCTCATACTACGTCCATTCTTTATTTCTTCTAAAGGTGACTGGCCCAGAGATTATTATTTGACAAATGTATTATTGATCGTATCGCTCTACACACCTTATTTAAAAATAAATTTTATTCTGTCCACTCGCGATTGAAAGTAAATAAAAAATAGAATAATAGCCCAATGCTATTTGGCTATTTTCCCGCTTATTTCTAAAATTAGTTCAATGGATATTTTTTAGATAAAAACAAAACAACAAACTACTAATTTCTCAAACTTCGAATATTGAAAAGAGTTGTGTGTTTGACATGGTGGTAATAGACTACTGCAATTCGATTATATTTAAAGGGTTTACCGATTATAGCGTAGCCCGCATAGTATACGTATTAGACTAGCATTATAAAAGCAACAACCACAACAAAAACAAGCAGGGCCATACCTCAGGGCATTAGGGGCATAAAATGGGTTGCCAGATTTAATAATAATAATGACAATAATAAGTTTCTGTATCTCGCTCTGCCAAGAGACACACTGTAAGCTCAGAGAGCAGTTAACATTGAACAACAAAAAATATGTAGGCTTGATATACAACTATTTTGATTAGAACAAAGATAATAGAGCTAATTGATCATCTTAACATCTTTAAGAAAATACTAGACAAACGAATAAGATTATGAATATGAAGTAATGTATATATATATTTAAAGCTTGACTGCATTTAAATACTCTTTCTTTCATAATGACATCAGGGCATGGAATGGATCGCCTGAACAAAACCAGGAAAAAACAGTAATTTAACATAATTTAAAACACGTATAAAAATGCAAAGACTAGATTCAGACCACGGAACAGCGTAGGACGCAATAATCTTCTATATATAAGGAGCGTATGTAATATATATAAAATAAAGAATATAAAACAGCAGTATTGTTTTTTCTGTAGCTGTCTAGCATTTAACGGAGCAGTATGATGTTTCAATTGCTGATACTATTGTGTTTAATACGATGGAAAGTTCTCTTAACTGAACATTTACCAGATCACGGCGAGGAGGTCAGGTTACTTACTTGGCTAAGTTCATTTACTTACTTTTACTTTCTCTATATTTAATTAGTTACTTTGATACTTTGTATTTACTTTGTTATTTATTTAGGTACATTCTTTGTTTTTGTACATACTTAAACTACTTACACAATTTGTAGCCTTATGATTTTTGTAGTTCTTACTTTACCCATTATGAGTTAAGCCATCCATCCATCCATCATTCCATCCATCATTCCATCTATCGATCCACCCATCCATCCACCCACCATTCTATCTATCGATCTTATCTATCTATCAATCTATCTATCAACCTATCTATCTATCTATCTATCTATCTATCTATCTATCTATCTATCTATCTATCTATCTATCTATCTATCTATCTATCTATCTATCTATCTATCTATCTATCTATCTATCTATCTATCTATCTATCTATCTATCTATCTATCTATCTATCTATCTATCTATCAATCTATCTATCTATCTATCTATCTATCTATCTATCTATCTATCTATCTATCTATCTATCTGTTTCCTTCCTTTCTGATTATGTAAGTGTGTGTGCATTTTCTACAAAGGGTGTGTACGGTGAAAGACAATCTCAGCCAGTTTGTGTGACGCCATTTTTTATGCCCCCCGACTGTCGGTTCAAGTGTTACTGCAGCCAAGGCCAGTGTGAGGCGGACGGCTCTTGCAAGGAGAATACGCGCTGCCAACGTGGATATTTCGGCTCAAAATGTCAATACGGTAAGCCTGAAAGTCTGAACGTCTTTTCAATTATTATTTTTTGTCGTTCTGCTATAGCATTAGTTGTCAAAATAGCTGATTTGGAACCAAAAATATATTTTAATTTCAACACAACGCTTTCTATATTTTGAAATATTAACTTAATGTCATACTCGTTGGCCTGATATTCTGTTTTGCCTGTTTGAGAGATTGCCTGGTTGTCAAAGGCGCCTGGTTGTCAATTTGTGTGGTTGTGGGATTGCCGGGTCTCGGAAGAGCCTAGTTTGGAGATTGCCTGGTTTCGCGATTGCCTAATTTGCGCGCTGGCCTGGTTGTGGTTTTGCAATGGATTGCTTGGGAAAACTGCCAGTTTGTGAGGTAGACTGGTTGTAAGCTAAGCAGTTATCAGGCTTGCCTGGTTGTCCTATTAGTGTTCACTATAGGCCTATATACAACGGAATCATGTATCTGTTAGTATTTTACAAGCTAAACTAAATAGGCATATATAAGCTACAGATAATAATTTTTTCAATTTCTACAATGAACAGACAGCTATAGGATATATCTAGATTCAATAATTTAAAAAATGAAATTATTATTTGCTGAAAACATTTAGGACATTAAGTAAAAAAGTAAAGTATCCCGTCGAACCAAATTGATCCATAGATCCGATGAAGCAGCGTTCACCAGTTTCTGTGGCCACGGCATACTAGGTGATTGTGTGGCCAGCACTATGCACAGCCGATTTAGGAAATTAATTTAAAATAAATATTGTAATCGAGTTTAAAATGGTAAGACTTTTTATGTAACAAAAAGCTAAATTGCCCGGCGTTGCCCGTGGAAATATATACATTGGCCTTTTGCTTACCTATAGCTGCAGATAAAAAATTTTAAATCTACAATGAACAGAATGCTATACAAATAAAAAAAAAATCAATATATTTATTTACTAAAACATTTATTAAGAAAGTAATTTAAAATAAATATTGTAATCAGGTTTAAAATAAAACTTTTAACAAGTTAGGACTATCCCTGTGGATGAGAATTAAACAGCCGTCTCCCGCATGCGTCTAAAATATAATTTTCACTGAAAACATTTTAGGAAAGACTTAAGTCCTAAAATTCTTTATAACCTTTAAAAAACGTAATAGACTAATATTAATGGAATTAAAAAAAAAAGTAGAAAAAGACGGCTATCATAGCGAAATCAAATCCAGGTCGCCCGCATGGCAGTCGGATACGCTAACCACTCAGCTAGAGCGGACACCTGCCGGAAGCGAGATCGTAAAAGTAAAATATGAGACAATAAGTTCACGCGTCTTTAGATTAACCAATAGGGATCGGAATCCGCACGCAGTCTACTTTATATATTATAGAGAGATTTGTGATATAAAGAAAACAGTTAGGAGAGGAGACTGAACACTGAAAAATAAACTGGATTAACTCCCTTTGATTTTTTTTGTTTGAAACGTAGCTTTTTTCAAGTACAATAATTCATTCGTAAGTTGATTTTTGTAAATAATTGTTCAATTGATCTCCTTTTATTACTGTTCTTTTCTTCTTTTTCTTTAAATTGAGAAATCTAGTGTGTGAAGAGTTTATTATAAGCGAGTGTGGACACAAGAGAGAAATAGAGAGAGATAGACAGAGAGAGCAGTAGTTTTTATTAGAAAGCATATTAACGTTATATTTACACATTAGCAATGATGAACTGATCTAAAAGTATTCTGTATGTGATGATATATTCGTAATTGTGATTAGCTGTGTACTAAACATTCTTTTTATGTAGAAGAAGATTTCGTTTCAATAATTATTTGTACGTGAAGATTACAAACAAACAAAAAGGCGAACATGTGCTATAAAAATTTGAAGCATTTGAATAACTAACAATATGAAAATGGAATAACTTATTTATGGTGGCGACTGGAAGGCTAATCCTCTGTACTAATCCTCTATAATATCTGTACTAATCCTCTGTACTAATCCTCTGTTCTAATTTGCTGTACTAATCATTTGTACTAATCCTCTGTACTAATCCTCTGTTCTAATTTGCTGTAGGCTACTAATCCTCTGTACTAATCCGCTGTACTAATCATCTGTACGAATCCGCTGTACTAATCCTCTGTACTAATCCTCTGATCTAATTTGCTGTAGGCTACTAATCCTCTGTACTAATCCGCTGTACTAATCATCTGTACTAATCCGCTGTGCTAATCCAACTATTTCAGTGGACCTGGCCCACCTAGGGTTCTCCAGCAGCCACGTTGTAGTGGACAACGACGACAGCACGTGCCTGAGCGGCGACGCCTACGGCGAGATCGTCATCAGCCTCCAGAGCAACTTCAGCTTCTCCTTCACGAGAATCGTAGTGGCCAACGAAGGTATAGGAGAGAGAGCGTTTCATGGTTAACCTTCCCGCGGGCCATGGATGGGGCTGCGCGGGGGGGGGGGGGGTGGGGGATGATGAAGGATGAGGGTCGAACGTGCGTACACGTAGTGTACAACGGCGTTTCATAAGCAACAGCAGCATAAATACGCTTCACATAAAATTCACTCATGACGCAGCAGTATAAAATGCGCCTAAGACGCTAAAAGTTACAATATCATTGCGGCCTTGGCATACTATAGGAATTGTGTGACCAGCCCAAGACTAAGTCTAAATCTAATGTACAGTGTATAAATACTGGAAGTGTTCCTAGAACTCGACGTACTTAAGATTTGTCGCTTTGAATGTCGTTAGGTCTGGATACGTTTTTTTTTATAAATTCTTAGGTCTTAAGACATGTGGCTGAGCCGAACCCATACCTTTTAACTTTATAAGAGTGTTTATACTCAGAACTTTGTTATTCTGGGGTTTCCTCTGTCTACTTTCATCTTAAGAATAAATAGACTCTATTCACTTACATCTTCTGAATATATAGACTCTATTCACTTGCATCTTCAGAATATATCGACTCTATTCACTTACATCTTCAGAATATATCGACTCTATTCACTTACATCTTCAGAATATATCGACTCTATTCACTTACATCTTCAGAATATATAGACTCTATTTACTTACATCTTCAGAATATATAGACTCTATTTACTTACATCTTCAGAATATATAGACTCTATTCACTTACATCTTAAGAATATATAGACTCTATTCATCACTTTCATCTTAAGAATAAATAGACTCTGCCCACTTGCATGTTCAGAATATATTGACTCTATTACTTACATCTTCAGAATATTATTATATATACTCTATTCAATTACATCTTCAGAATATAATATAGACTCTATTCACTTACATCCTCAGAATATTTAGATACTATCCGTGTGAACGTTGAACCGTTTGGATGTCCGGATGTCCGAGGTTTCTACGAGTCCAGACTCGTCCGTGATATTTACTGCAACATCCGGATGCCTTTCCGGAACATTGTGCTCACAGGCGTTGGCGTAAACTGGCTGTGCAGCGTTTACATCAGTGGCGGTAAGACCGTCTATGTGATCTTAGGTCTCCATGACATGTAGCCCATACGTAGCGAGTTAACATATAGGGTAGTACGCTAACATATTAAATAGCCTGGAAGTAGCGTGATAACATTAGCGCAGACTTAGCATAACAACGTATAGAGCAGACGTAGTATGTAACCATTTAAATTAGACGTAGCTTACAAAAAAAAAGCTCAGACGTAGCATTTTTACACAGTATTACGAGATAGAGCTTCAAAGCAGTGAAGACAGTATTAGCTATCAGACATAATACAGCGCCTGGCTATCTCACATTAGTTAATACCTATGGGCCTACTAGAATATGCATATTCTTGATGGGACCCATCAACTAAAGAAAACATTAAAACAATAAGCTTATTACAAATTCAGAAAGAGGTTGCAAGGTTCAGTAATGTCTTAGACCAGGTGTGGGTGTAAACCTTCCGAAACAGGCACAAATTGGGCGGTAAACTGTACGAAACCGGGCAACTGTTACCTGATCCCTACTGCGGAGTTTCCACCTTGGGCCAGTTCGATTAGGTCTTTTTAGTTTCTGCCACATTGGTTGTTGCCATCGCCTGTCTCCAGTCCATCTGGTTTTCTGTCATGTTTTTGTTAACCAGAAACTGAATACCGTAGGAATATGATGTTTCCGTTAGAAAATGAAATTTTGCAACGTTCCCGGGTGGATTGTTGAAATAATTCAACATTCAGTCCAACATTCAGTCCAACATTCAGTCCAACATTCAGTCCAACATTCAGTCCAACATTCAGCCCAACATTCAGTCCAACATTCAGTCCAACATTCAGTCCAACATTCAGTCCAACATTCAGTCCAACATTCAGTCCAACATTCAGTCCAACATTCAGTCCAACATTCAGTCCAACATTCAGTCCAACATTCAGTCCAACATTCAGTCCAACATTCAGTCCAACATTCAGTCCAACATTCAGTCCAACATTCAGTCCAACATTCAGTCCAACATTCAGTCCAACATTCAGTCCAACATTCAGCCCAACATTCAGTCCAACATTCAGTCCAACATTCAGTCCAACATTCAGTCCAACATTCAGTCCAACATTCAGTCCAACATTCAGTCCAACATTCAGTCCAACATTCAGTCCAACATTCAGTCCAACATTCAATCCAACATACGCAATGAAATGCTTAGTGGCCTTAATTAAGCTCTCCATGTAGTTTGTAATTAAGGAAAGGTATCTTGGGCATAAGTTATACCAGGCTGTATATGTTCAGTGAGGGGGGGAGCCGACATGAAGCACATCTCTGCATATTAATTATTCTGGAGCTAAGCCTTAAGGGCACGTTTTGACTAATCCCGAATATGTCGTTTCCTGGAACATGTGTTGATTCAGCATGCTGTGTCATGTTCTTATTCTAAACATATAATTTGTTGATTTTAACGGTGAAGTCCGTAATAAGCGTCTCCCATGACGTAATTTGTATGCAGCACAGACCAGGGGCCGCAACCTTTCGCTAATGGTACGCCAAACTAGGATTTCTAAATCATTCAGCGTGCCATCAGCCTAAAAGTCAACCTGCTCTATTATATATTTTTTTATAAGACAATTAGTTTAACTCTGTAGCAAGACCAAGGCAAACAGCGATAAAAATCTTATATAGAGAAAATCGTTAAAACGTTTTAGATTTCATTAAAAGAATAATGTGTTTTTGTTTATCATCCTTTTTATTTGCATTTATATCAAATATAAATTTCTATTACCAAACTTTGACATTCATAATAACTATGTTGTTAACAATATCATTTGATAGTCAACAATAGGGTCTAGCAACTGCTATTATTGATTATATTTCTGATTATATTTCGTTCTCAGTTTAACTGAGATTTTCATTAATTTGTTAGAATGGTAATCACTAGTAATCAGGTGTAAATATCTATTGTTAAGTGGAATTGATAAGTAGTAATCATACACACAGGGTAGTTTTTGTAATCTTTTAAAAATGTTTATATAGTTTTTAGTCTATAATATCTTAACTACTTTTTACAGTTCGGTCATTATAAAGTTATGAGTTGTAGGCCACTTAGTCTTTTTTAAAAGAAAAAAAAACACAAAAAAATATTAATAATATTAGCGCAAATAATATGGGCTAATTATCTCCCTTTAATTAAAATAAAGTTTCTAAATTTGATTCAATAGTAATTCCAAACAAGTTATGTTTTGTAATATAACAGGCAAGAGCCACCGAGACTAGCTGGGGAAGATAGAAATTCAGCGCAATATCCCGTCTTGCCAAGCCCGATGTCTGGATGACCAGGCCTTTCTGGTATTTTGTACTACCGTGTAAAAGTGCTAATAAACGAGGTGATGGTGCTCCGTTAATGATCTGGGGAAAATATTGCACACGTGTAGTGTAATGCCTAGGGTTTTGCTACGCGCCGTGCCCCTCTTGGATAAGGTCTTGGCTCTAAGATGAATTGACCAACCCTAAACCCAAGAGCCGATGGCTTCTCCGATTTGAAAAGATTTTTTTTTTCTTTTTAAACTTTGCTAAATGCTGTCGGTGGAACTGCACTGATATTTTCGTTCGCTCGTTTGTTTGTTTGTAAAACCACCAGGTCGAAATGTTGCGCTACGTCAAGCGGTGGTCGGCACGAACGTCAGTATGAACCTGAACTACACAGTGGACGGCGTCGTTCCCGCCATCAGCGATACCGCGGAGGACAAATGTTTTCAGTCCAACATGACGTCATATGTCTTCAATATCACCTTGGAAAGGCCCATGCTAATAAATCGTATTATTGTATACATTAAAAAAGGTATGCACGTTTTTTAATTGTTTTTTTTTGTTACCTTGTCCTAAATACCTTATAATCTTGACTCGTAGTGTATACCTTGTAATCTTGACTCGTCCTGTATACCTTATAATCTTGACTCGTCCTGTATACCTTATAATCTTGACTCGTCCTGTATACCTTTTAATCTTGACTCGTCCTGTATACCTTATAATCTTGACTCGTCTTGTATACCTTATAATCTTGACTCGTCATGTATACCTTTTAATCTTGACTCGTCCATTATACCTTATAATCTTGACTCGTCCTGTATACCTTTTAATCTTGACTCGTCCTGTATACCTTATAATCTTGACTCGTCCTGTATACCTTATAATCTTGACTCGTCCTGTATACCTTATAATCTTGACTCGTCCTGTATACCTTATAATCTTGACTCGTCCTGTATACCTTATAATCTTGACTCGTCCTGTATACCTTATAATCTTGACTCGTCGTGTATACCTTATAATCTTGACTCGTCCTGTATACCTTATAATCTTGACTCGTCCTGTATACCTTATAATCTTGACTCGTCCTGTATACCTTATAATCTTGACTCGTCCTGTATACCTTATAATCTTGACTCGTCCTGTATACCTTATAATCTTGACTCGTCCTGTATACCTTATAATCTTGACTCGTCCTGTATACCTTATAATCTTGACTCGTCCTGTATACCTTATAATCTTGACTCGTCCTGTATACCTTATAATCTTGACTCGTCCTTTATACCTTATAATCTTGACTCGTCCTGTATACCTTATAATCTTGACTCGTCCTGTATACCTTATAATCTTGACTCGTCCTGTATACCTTATAATCTTGACTCGTCCTGTATACCTTATAATCTTGACTCGTCCTTTATATCTTATAATCTTTGGTCCATTCTATGTACCATGCTTATTTCCCTACTCCCCCTCTCCCTTCAGCATCTTCACTAAAAATAAGATACCTAAACCTCGCATTAAAATATTTTTTTGCCTATCTTGTATAATTTTGTTTCGCCATAAGATTATTTTTTTTCTGGCGTTGTTTAGAAACTGTTCAAATTTCCAGCCAGCAATTTGAACAATTTCTTCAATTTCAGGGAATATGAAGGAAGAACTAGGGCAGTTTAAGCTGGTTCTCGTCCCAGCAATAGGGGCACCCAGGTTTAAATTTAACGAGACGTTGGCGCATTTCAATGAGAGGCTGACCTACCTGGTGCCCGTGCCACAGGTCGTGAAAACGTTAATGTTCGTAAAGACGGCCGTGGGTGTTTTGAGAATCTGCGAAGTGGAGATATATGGAGGTCAGTGCGGTTTCAAGTGTTTATCTTGCTTTAAATATCCGATTGTTTTTTAATGGTTTTATCTAATTAAAGTTTAGATGTTGTGTCTTATATAGACCTATGCATAGAATCTAGATGAAAAAGGACAAAGATAAATAGACTAAGAGAAAGAGAGGGAGAGAGGGAGAGAGAGAGAGAGAGTGAGAGAGTGAGAGAGTGAGAGAGTGAGAGAGTGAGAGAGAGAGAGAGAGAGTGAGAGAGTGAGAGAGAGAGTGAGAGAGTGAGAGAGTGAGAGAGAGAGAGAGAGAGTGAGAGAGAGAGAGTGAGAGAGAGAGAGAGAGAGAGAGTGAGAGAGAGAGGGAGAGAGGTGTAAGAAAAAAAGGTAGCAGACAAAAAAGTGAAAGAAAGTGATGATGGAGGAGGCCATTGTACAGCGAAGTAAAAGGGGAAGGAGACAGGGAGTAAGAAAGAGAGAAAGAGAAGTAAGAGAGAGAGAGAAAGGTAGAAAAAAAGGGAGTGAAAGAAAGGTAGAATGAGTGAGAGAAAGAGCTAGAGATGCAGAGAATGAAAGATAGATATAGAGACAGGGAGCAGCGACGGAGAAGGAAGAGAGTCAAAAAGAGACATAGAGATTGTAAGAAAGAGAGAGCGGGAGAGGGGAAGAGAGATACGATGATAGGGAGTTATAAAAATAAAGTGAGACAGAAAGCAAGTTAGAACAAGAGAGAGAGAGAGAGAGAGAGAGAGGGAGAGAGAGAGAAAGTACAGAGAGGAGAACGCATTGCGGGGCAGCCCCTGTTGCGTGTCCGAGGATCATTGCACTGCCCCAAGAGGCTCCGAGACTCGGTGGGGAGGAAGCAATGCGCCTAACAGCTCGCCTCAAACCCGCCCTGATGCCTGGATGTCCAGACCTATTGTCTGGGATTTGCGCTGCTTGTCGACAGTGCAGGTATACGAGCGAGCCACCATGATAATGATACGGGAGGGGGGAAATTCAGTTGTTGGGGGATTGAAAAGCGGTTCATGTATGTCGGACATCGTATATAATGTTACGCTACACGCCTTATCGGCGTGTCACTCGGTGGTAAGTCTCGTACAGGATCTTGACCCACCCCTCTACATAATTACGACCTGGACTCAAGTGCCTTTTTTTTTCTTTCGCTACGACGATTATAAATCTGTTTGTTTCTCCTCTGCGTCCCGTTTGCCTTGATCTACCCCTGGCGCCTTGTTTAGCCTCTCATTTCATTCTTTAGACGGATTGGTCTATTCAAATAAGTATAAAAACAAATATATTTTTGTATATTTTGTCACATGCACGAACATAACAAACATATACACAAACAATACATAGACTATTCACAAATGTATTTACTTCAGATTGTCAGCAGTTTTTCTATGGTCTAAACTGCTCAGAGGCCTGCGACGAGAGTTGCGAGAGATCAATTTGCAGCCCCGTTCACGGCAACTGCATGGACTGCCAAAGCGGAAAGTACGACCTCAGGTGCAGCAAAGGTAATTTGCGTTTTGTAACTGCCCCCCCCCCCCCCGTTGTTGCATTTTTTTGTCATTTCGACGTAAAGTTCTTCTCTGTTTTGTTTCGGTATTTCTAACCACAGCTTTGTTTCGGTATTTCTACCCACAGCTTTGTTTCGGTATTTCTAACCACAGCTTTGTTTCGGTATTTCTAGACACAGCTTTGTTTCGGTATTTCTACCCACAGCTTTGTTTCGGTATTTCTATGTACAGCTTTGTTTCGGTATTTCTACCCACAGCTTTGTTTCGGTATTTCTACCCACAGCTTTATTTCGGTATTTCTAGCCACAGCTTTGTTTCGGTATTTCTAGGTACAGCTTTGTTTCGGTATTTCTAACCACAGCTTTGTTTCGGTATTTCTAACCACAGCTTTGTTTCGGTATTTCTAACCACAGCTTTGTTTCGGTATTTCTAACCACAGCTTTGTTTCATTATTTCTAATCACAGCTTTGTTTCGGTATTTCTAACCACAGCTTTGTTTCGGTATTTCTACCCACAGCTTTGTTTCGGTATTTCTACCCACAGCTTTGTTTCGGTATTTCTACCCACAGCTTTGTTTCGGTATTTCTAGCCACAGCTTTGTTTCGGTATTTCTAACCACGGCTTTGTTTCGGTATTTCTACCCACAGCTTTGTTTCGGTATTTCTACCCACAGCTTTGTTTCGGTATTTCTACCCACAGCTTTGTTTCGGTATTTCTACCCACAGCTTTGTTTCGGTATTTCTAACCACAGCTTTGTTTTGTATTTCTAACCAAAGCTTGGTTTCGGTATTTCTAACCACAGCTTTGTTTAGGTATTTCTACCCACAGCTTTGTTTCGGTATTTCTACCCACAGCTTTGTTTCGGTATTTGTACCTACAGCTTTGTTTTGGTATTTCTACCCACAGCTTTGTTTCGGTATTTCTAACCACAGCTTTTTTTTCGGTATTTCTAACCACAGCTTTTTTTTTCGGTATTTCTAACCACAGCTTTGTTTTGGAATTACTAACAACAGCTTTGTTTCGGTATTTCTAACCAAAGCTTGGTTTCGGTATTTCTAACCACAGCTTTGTTTCGGTATTTCTAACCACAGCTTTGTTTTGGTATTTCTACCCACAGCTTTGTTTCGGTATTTCTACCTACAGCTTTGTTTCGGTATTTCTAACCCCGGCTTTTTTTCGTATTTCTACCCACAGCTTTGTTTCGGTATTTCTACCCACAGCTTTATTTCGGTATTTCTACCCACAGTTTTGTTTCGGTATTTCTACCCACAGTTTTGTTTCGGTATTTCTAGCCACGGCTTTGTTTTGGTATTTCTACCCACAGCTTTGTTTCGGTATTTTTACCCACAGCTTTTTTTCGGTATTTCTACCCACAGCTTTGTTTCGGTATTTCTAACCACAGCTTTGTTTCGGTATTTCTAACCACAGCTTTGTTTCGGTATTTCTAACCACAGCTTTTTTCGGTATTTGTAGCCACAGCTTTGTTTTGGTATTTCTACCCACAGCTTTGTTTCGCTTTTTCTAGCCACAGCTTTTTTCGGTATTTCTAGCCACAGCTTTGTTTTGGTATTTCTACCCACAGCTTTGTTTCGCTATTTCTAACCCCGGCTTTTTTTCGTATTTCTACCCACAGCTTTGTGTCGGTATTTCTACCCACAGCTTTGTTTCTGTATTTCTACCCATAGCTTTGTTTCGGTATTTCTACCCACAGCTTTGTTTCGGTATAATCACTATACTAAAAATAAAGGAATTGTAAGAGTTCTTATAATATTCCGTTAGCTATGCAGTTTTTAACAACTTTATTTTTCTCGTCTATTATTGGAGGGAGGTGTTAAACATTGGGTCCAATTTGTATGAAAGGTGTTGGGTGGGGTTGAGGGTTCTCAACCTCTGCATTTTTTGGAGCCGTATCGCATGGGAGCATTTTAAATGATTCCAACTTAGAGTTTCAGAAACATATGTTGCTTAAGATAATTTAGGGTGCTTGTTTTTTTTTCAATATTACCCATAGTCCAGTGGTCTCCAACCGCATAGTCCAGTGGTCTCCAACCGCATAGTCCAGTGTTTTTTAACCGCATAGTCCAGTGGTCTCCAACCGCATAGTCCAGTGGTCTCCAACCGCATAGTCCAGTGTTTTTTAACCGCATAGTCCAGTGGTCTCCAACCGCATAGTCCAGTGGTCTCCAACCGCATAGTCCAGTGTCTCCAACCGCATAGTCCAGCGGTCTCCAGCCGCATAGTCCAGTGGTCTCCAACCGC
Source organism: Anisus vortex (assembly GCA_949126835.1). Lineage (NCBI taxonomy): Eukaryota > Metazoa > Mollusca > Gastropoda > Planorbidae > Anisus > Anisus vortex. Next base: position 34,864,822 of record OX421506.1, on the reverse strand, counting down.
ATAGTCCAGTTGTCTCCAACCGCATAGTCCCGTGGTCTCCAACCGCCTAGTCCAGTGGTCTTATTTGTTTATAGGAATGAAACTATTGGTCGTATCTTGCTCTGTGTCCAAAAGATTTGTAACCAATCAAGCAGAGTAGCTTTGGTGGAGGTGTTTCTCCACGAAGTCTACGCCGTTCCAGGAAAGAACCAGATCTGGTATTTAGAGTATTGATGGTTCATCATTATCATCCTGATCCAGCAGCCATCCGGGCATTCTCCCTTTTTGAGCTGAGGATATGGCGAAGACACTGCAGAGATTGTCCAACTGTTCATTATTGGCATAAAGGGTGTTTGTACAGTTTGGTCTCTTTGGGCAGGTAAATTCTACGTAGGTCTTGAATCGCCGAGGATGAAGGGTAAAATCAAAGCTGTATCAATAATACTACAATTAGATCATACATATCTAGTGAACTTCTTAGTTCCAAAATTATAAGCTGTTTATTTCTTTTGTTTTTTAAATGTATGTATTAAGTTTCTACTATAGTGTTATTACACTTCAACACAAATACACATGTACACTATACAGATGTATTGTATTTTTTTTTTATTCATATCTGTCCTTAAAGTGTTTTTTTTCCCACTCCTGTTTTTTTTTTCGAACTTCCGTACGTTTAAAACTAATAGTTGGAACTATCTGGACTTAGTCCAAACTAGTCCAAACCACAGAATAGATTTAGTCCAGAATGCGCACTAAAACAGTTTTTGTTGGTCTTTTTCCGGAAGTACTCCACCGCCATATATTATGTTAAACTAATTAACCAGCTAACGAGTTAAAGGGCTGTTCACATAGCACTATTCTTTTCATGTTTGTTAATGTACGAAATGCATACACTAATTGTTTGCATGGACACCTATTTCTCTTCTTTATTGGAGGAGAATAGATTCAGCAGTAAGGTTTTCAGTCCCCAAGTGATTTTAAATTGCTCATGCGGCCCTACACCAATATAAGAGCAACATTTGTATATCCATTCAATTTTATACACCTAAACACAAAACTGCGCGGAATGTTTATTTTTAAAGAGACCAGTTCTCAATGGGAATAATTTGGCTTCTATCTCCTTACAAACAGTTCAAACGTTGTGTTGCTTTTTTCCCTAAATATATAATATATTTTCTTTAAGTAAAGTAAAGTACCCATCGGATTAAACTGATCATAGGGCTGGTGAAGCAGCGTTCACCAGTTTATGTGGCCACGGCATACTAGGATATGTCTGGCCAGCACACTGTCCAGCCGCCTTTACTTTACCCCAACTAATGTCACGTACCCATCAGAGCTGGGTAGACTAAGATACACCCTTAAGTCCAGGGAAAAAAAATCCTAGAACCTTCGGATCGCCAGTTTAACGCGCTTTAAGACTTAGGAACACATTTTCTCAGAGATATAGAAGAAGGGTTGGCTTTTCTAATATGTTTGTGATGTTAGAGTCAAGACCAAAACTGATGACATTTTGCAAAAAAAAAACTCACCAAAAACTTATTTCTACAATCTCTTCAATTTAGGTGACGTCCTTCTTCCTAATTCGGTTCTATATCTATTCTGTGGTCCCGAACATGGTGGTGTAAATAGAAAGGCCTAACAAAAAAATCCACCAAAAAAAAACCTTGAAAAAAAGTAACAAAACTAAAACCCGTCACCGAGACTAATTCATCAATCATCATTCTAAACAGACTGCCCAGAAAAATGCTCCCAAGGCTGCTCCCTGCTGAAAGGAGTTTGCAGGGCTTGTGAAAATAAGTTCTACGGCCAGGAATGTAAAAAACGTAAGTCTGTCTGTTGTTTGTGTGTCTCTCCACAGTCTGTCTGAAAGTTTATTATATTATATGGAATGTCTACAGTGCATTACCTACGTATGTTTGTTTCATACATTTAAAGGTAATGTTGTCATACAAATGTATCAAGTGCTTTCAGCTATATACCTTCATTTTGTCATGTAAGCTTAGTTTTCCTTTGTACGTTTTGTAAAGCAAGCTTTTTTTTTAATGTGCGATTCTTTAGGAACAGTTTATTCATTTAACATTTATCAAGTAGCTTTGTTCATTTTATACACTTTCTGTTAGGCTCGAGTTCTAATCTTCGGAAGGCAGCTATCAAAGTCTAAGATCTTTGTCCCAACATTGTTGAAGAAATTGCTTTTTTTTTTTTAAATTGATAGTAAACTGGCAATTGACAAGTCTTAATTAGGTGCGACCTTTTGAACTGGGATGACCGTGAACTTCCTGTGAAATTTACCGCCATTTTCGTAAATAAAAACCATATTTTTGGTGCTGTTCGACAATTGATTTCAACATCGACAGCCAGTTCTGGTCTTTTAGAAATATACACATCAAAAGTGAGTAGGCGGTAATTAATACTCATAGTGTTAGTCGCGTTTGGTTAAATTTAGCTTTTGTTTATAAAATAAGTTAGTCAAGAGTTGCGTCCTTGGTAATTAAAAAAACACAATGCGGAAATTTAAAAAAAAAACAACAACACGAAAATTCTTTTGCATCAAGCAATTAGTTTGGGATTATAAATAGGTGATTCTTCAAATCTTACATTCACAATCAATCGTTTTCTTTTGGCGCCGTCTTTTTGAAAATGAAATAAAATTTAATTATCTACATATTTTCGTAGCTTACAACCAGTAACATAGCACACATGGCAGACATGTTTTTTTTTATAATGTGATCGAATCGACCGGAAATGTTTTTTCTTGTGAACTTTTATGCATGCATACACGTTAAGACTTGTCAATAGTTTTGCACATCAGCGCTGTGGTTAGGGCTTGTTCATGTTTATTTATGCACCCTGGGATAGCTGCGCCCACAGCTTAGAAAGAGAAACAGCCAAATGACGTAGCAGTATCTCAAGGCTGGATTATTTTCACGGTTATCTCTGTGGGTTTCTGCCACAGAACATTCTGCAGAGGCTCCAGGAAGAACTAAACACTGCAGCACTCACTGTGACGCGAACTAACAGAAGCCTGATCCTGTCTCTCCAGTTCTAGAAGAAATACCTTGGCTCCCTGCGATGATCACAGAATTATATATCCCTTACCCACTGTTGCACTGCACCTTCCTATCTTCGAGATTACATACGCTCCCCAGGCCTCTTAGTGTTGATGGACCCCAAACAAAAACGTACTTTGGAGCATGCCAGTTTCAATCTGTACTGGGTTTTCTGTGACAGAAGAATCCTTTCTGAAGAGTTTAAAGACTCTTTCACTTTCACTAGTGATTGTGTACTTTCCCCGGCCCTACTTCTGACACTACAATAAATACCAACAATGCACTGAGCGTGCTAAGATATGAATACTTCAAGACTTGAGCAGTATCATATCATCGTCATATCATACATCTTAAACGTTGTTATTTAAGAGTTTTTCATTGAAACCTTTTTGGGTGAAACTTTGTTATTTAAATATCTGTAAATATTGTCATGTAAATATTGTAATGCAAATATTGTTATGCAAATATTGTCATGCAAATATTATCATGTAAATATTATAATGCAAATATTGTAATGTAAATATTGTAATATATTCATTTAAATATTGTCATGTGAATCTTGTCATTTACTAAATAAAACATATCATATTGAGTTTTGTCATCCCTAGAGTGCAGCCTGGGCTGTATGAATGACGGCACCTGCTCACAGATCAACGGTTCCTGCACATACAGCTGTTTCCCAGGCTACGTCGGTGACGACTGTCAGAGTGAGTTGACCTACATCCATACGACACGTCAGGCGTTACGTGTGACACCCACAGTGAAAGAACGTCCAATGTCACACTAATCTCATTTTTAAGAAAAAGCATAATTTAAACTTTGAAACGCGGGCCCCAAAGTCATACGGTGAAAAGGATATCAACAAAACCAATTTTTAGTTAGATAAATGTATTTTTAAAAATCAAGGTTTTACTACAAACAGAAATTGAAATATATTTTAAAAATGTTTCCGGTAAAAAATACTTGTTCAAATACATATCTGTTTCGGACTTAAATCATTTTTTTCACGCCAAAGGGTTAAATTTAAGCTAACATTGTTGGTATTATATTATTATAAACCAATATTTATAATAATTACCACGAGTTTATATGTTAGTTTTCCCGCCATTTTTACGGGTATATAGACTGTATACTAGTTAGTGTGATTAATGTTTATAATTTGCTGAGCCATTATTTACGAATTGAAATTACATAATTTATTAAGCGCTTTACATTTACCCTATGTCATTAAAATAAATAGAATAAGTATATTTAAAATTATTTTCTTTTATAAAAGACAATATTATCAGCATGTTTAATTGTGACCGGAAGTTCATTCCACCACAGAGGTGCTACGACGCTGTAGGAGCGAGCTTCAAATGTTTTTCGTTTTGCTTTTGGTACCATGAATTGTTGATGAGTTTTGTTTGAATGCAGTCCTGTTTTCTCTGATGTGTGTAGCGCGACCATGGATCTTATGTACTGTGGAGATTGACAATGAATGCTATTATAGAGCGTAGTCAGAACTTAGAATTTTATCCTAGGTGTTATAGGCAGCCAGTGCAGTTTCTTTGGACAGATTGTTGAGTTTTCTTCATTGTTCAGAACATTTTCCGCAGCCATGTTTTGGAACCATTTGTAGTTGTTTTATAAGTCAAGCCATTATTTGTCCTGCAGACAAAGACTACATGGCGTATATTCTTTCGCTGCGCTGGTTCTGACAAATCAACTTTATTTTTATTATAACTAGGAACTAGCTATAACCAACATGTACTCTTCCTTAAATGGTCATTTTCAATTTAAAAAAAAATATTTTTTTTTGGTAGGGAAAATTGGTCAATCATGATTCATCTATAAAAATGTATGTTCTTTTTCTTCTTTAACCGCACATGAGCTAGGCCAGTGAAATTATCCTAAAACAGGATCTATATTGGACTAAAAAGGATCTATATTGGACTAAAACAGGATTTATATTGGACTAAAACAGGATCTCTATTGGACTATAATCAAACGATACTAAAAAATAAACACTTCTACTATTAGCTTTATTTCTATATTTTTTTTAGTACACTATTTTCTACTGCCTCGGTAGCGCATGTTCTCCATATTATATATTTTCATATTTTCTACTGCCTCGGTAGCGCATGTTCTCCATATTGTATAGTTTCATATTTTCTACTGCCTCGGTAGCACATGTTCTCCATATTGTATAGTTTCATATTTTCTACTGCCTCGGTAGCACATGTTCTCCATATTGTATAGTTTCATATTTTCTACTGCCTCGGTAACACATGTTCTCCATATTGTATAGTTTCATATTTTCTACTGCCTCGGTAGCGCATGTTCCCCATATTGTATAGTTTCATATTTTCTACTGCCTCGGTAGCACATGTTCTCCATATTGTATAGTTTCATATTTTCACATCTACTGGTCTCCATGTAGGGCGTAGGCCTACAATCAATTCCACGAAGTCTTCATCTACTTACCAGTGTTATCTTTTAAAATAAAATATAAAAAAAAAAGACACATCATCATCAGAAAACCAAATACTAAAATTAACTCTGTTAATTCACATTAAAGAAAACAATAACAACGTATATAATATAACTTAACTTTTCTAGTATACGCTTCTGGCAGGGTGCTCGATCCACTGTCTGCTCAGCGAAGAAACGTGTCACTCGAAGACTCATCGTTGTCTCCTGGGCTGTACGGCAGGCCGCTACGGCCCCACCTGCAACGGAAGTAAGTCTGAACCCCAATCCTCTATGCCTAATGTTATTACGATTCATTATCATTTCACTGTAGATTTTATTTTTTGTTTTTCTTTCATCTTGTTGTTACTTATTCCAAAGATACCAGTTGCGTAATACACTTGCAACTGGTGCTTAATCAATTTTGTGAAAAATAAACAACAATAGAATTCTCCCTACAATCTTCGATAAGATTTACTATAATATTTATTTCAACTTTAAATATGTTATAATTATCCCAACGATATTTGATATAATTAATGGCACGGCTATAAAACGATGCTCATATTTGTGGCGCATTCTATATGGAGCAGGTGCCCTCAGACCCTGACAGAACCTGAGACAAAAGAGACATTTTTAAAAAGAGCTTAAAGACCTTTCTCCTCGGATAGTGGCTGTGTGCCTTACATACCGATACATCTGCCACACAATTCAGACCGAGGGCGCACTGAGCACTCTAAATTTAATAACATGGATAGAAGAGCTATAAAAATTACCATTATTCTTATTATTATTATGTTCTATGTTGTTTTCTTTTTCTCCCCCCAGCTTGTTCTAAGTATTGCAAAAACTCCGACTGTGACATAAACACTGGGGTGTGTCGGGGTGGGTGCCAGATCGGATTCCACGGGGCGCTATGCGTGGAGGGTGAGTGAAAGGTGCTTCATATTAATTCTGACGCCCTCTTAGTAAGCTTTGAGAATGACTTCATCTTTTTTTTTTGTTTTGTTTTGAGTAGAGGGGAGAGCAACCCATTTTACTGATAGTTTTCATATTTGTTTAGAAATGCTATCACTTGTATACATCAAGTGACCTACATCAAGTGACCTACATCAAGTGACAAACATCAAGTGACAAACATCAAGTGACCTACATCAAGTGACCTACATCAAGTGACAAACATCAAGTGACCTACATCAAGTGACTAAAATCAAGTGACCTAAATTAAGTGACCTAAATTAAGTGACCTACATTAAGTGACCTACATCACGAAAAAACAAATCGACAAACCGATCATACATACATACATACATTTGATTTACTGATCTACTTTTTGCTAATATTGTGTCCTCCAGGGACAGAAATGTGACGAACGTTCTCGCTAACACCGTAACGTCCACTCCTAAAATGTGACCTACTTTCTCGTTAGTACTGTATCATACTTTCTTGAAATGTGACCTAATTTCTCGCTACTGCTGTATCACCCGTTCTTGAAATGTGACCTAATTTCTCGCTACTACTGTATCATCCGTTCTTGAAATGTGACCTATTTTATCGCTATTACCGTATCATCTGTTTTTTAAATGTGGCCTACTTTCTCGCTCATACTGTATTTTATGAAATGTGACCTACTTTCTCGCTATTGTTGTATCATCCAGTCTTGAAATGTGTCCTACTTTCTCGCTATTGCTGTATCATCTAGTCTTGAAATGTGACCTACTTTCTCGCAATTGCTGTATCATCCGTTAATCATTCAAGATGATACAACGATGCGACCTACTTTCTCACCAACACTGTTCACATGACATGTATCCTCCTTCCCCCCCCTTCCCAGCATGCTGCAATAACTGTTTAGACGGTGTGTGCAACGTCATCACAGGCCACTGTCTGGAGTGCATCCCAGGCAAACGTGGAGAACGCTGCCAGCTAAGTAAGTCAGTGATTGGCTGGAATTACGGGATTGCGCGGAACATCCGTTTTGGCGGAGGAGAAATGTCAAGGGACATTTAAATTAGCGATACTATAACTGCTAATCTTTTAGTGTTCGTTAAAGCGAAATTTGTTTCAATAAAAAAAAAAATATTTTGGTCACCTATTTGGTTAGGAACGAAAACAAATTTCCTTGTTTAAACCAGGGTTCGGAGACATTTTAATAAAACTGTGAAAAAGTAGGATTTCTAATTCATTCAGCGTGTCAACAGACTAAAGTTCAGCCTGCTTTTTCATTGCAAAAGAAGAAACTTGAATCGTCTTTTTTTTGCCATTGTATTTCGCGTGCCTTTGAAAACCACTTTGAGTGCCAAGTCTGGTTCGCGTACCGTAATTTGCCGCACTCTGGTTAAACCTTAAACCGCTAATTTTTGCTTGCAACACATTTGAAAAATAATTTCTTAATCAAAGTTTCAAAATAAGTATATGAGACAATTTTTTTATTTTGTACCTTTAAAAAAATGATTGTGGTTTCGCCTAAGTATTTTTATTGTTGGTCATTTAGTTTAAGAAGGGACAATGTGGTAACGTATTTGCGCGCTCGGATAGCTTTTTCTAATATCTTGGGTAGTAAGCCAAGTTGAAAGTTAGGTTTATTTGACCGGATCCCCGGGGTATCACTAGCTTTAGACACGTTGGTTAGGACCCCTGATATTGGATATGAAAATGTTCTGTGGCCACAGCATAGTAAGGCATTTTGTGGCAAAAACCTTTACTTTACCCCCAACTAAAGTCACGTACCAATCGCAGCCGGGTAGACTTAAGCACACCCTCCAGATCCGAAAACCGATCCTACCCTTCACCCCAGGATACGAACCAAGGACCTTTGGCACCCCAGCCGAACGCGCTGTCGCGTCTTCCCGACTCGACCCAGCTCTGATTAACATGAGTTGGAGGCAGACATAAAATCGGTCTGAATAATTTTCTGGCTACACAATCCGCCGTGGCCACGGAAGCTTGAGAACGCTGATTTTCTGGCCCCTACAGATCAAATGTGCCCTACGGATATACTATACCGGGGTCGGCAACCTGTTGATAATAGTGTGCCAAAGTTGGATTTCTAATTCGTTCAGCGTGCCAAAAGCCTTAAAGTCATCCTGCTCTTTTATTTGGAGAGACTTGAATCCTTTGGGAGGGGGAGTTCGGCGTGCCAATTTCGGCGCGCGTGTCGTAGGTTGCCGACCTTGTACTATACTTTTACTTACACAGTCAGGATCACAACGAAGCTAGACTAGTGAACTCTTGAGTTATACAGATATAGTGGATTAAGATATAGAGGATTATCTTAATCTCCGTTTGAAGTTCTGATTCTTTCAGCATTGTCTTTTTTTTTTTAATTGCATGGAATGGGTTGGCTGAACTAGTCCAGAACAGGCTAACCAACAATTTGAAATACATTTGAATGTAGTGGTGATACCAATGATGACCCCAAAACGAACGCCACAATTTTTTTATTCTGTAGATGATACTATTGTTATGATAAGTATATATACTATTGTTATGATAAGTAAAGATACTATTATGATAAGTCTGTTGTTATCTTCTCCCACCTCATTTCAGATTGCAGCGCACAGTGTCTCGATGATAAGTGTGACAGGGTTGACGGGAGTTGTCAGGCAGGGTGCAAACCGCCCTACTCTGGCTTGCATTGTGATAAGTGTACGTATTGTTGGCATTATAGTTATATCTACGGAGGCTAATCTACTCTATCTGTATAGGTCATCCTTTTTATTACAAAATCTATCTCTGTCTATCTATCTAAAGACATAACCCCCAACCATCTTTCTGTATAAGAACATTATAAGTTTACGGACATTCCATCCAAAAAGAAATTATTCCCCTATCCAGCTATCTTTCTATCTATCTTTTTATCTATCTATTTATATATCCAATAATTTATCTATCTATATATCTATCTACCTATCTATCTATCTATATATCTATCTATCTATTTATCTATCTATCTATTTATCTATCTATTTATCTATCTAATTGTCTATCTATTTATCCATATATTTATCTATCTATCTATCTATTTATATATCTATCTATCTGTCTATCTATCTATGTATCTATCTATCTATATACATATCTACTGAAGCATGCCCAAAATGTGTTTAAAGCAGCAAGTTAAAATATTCGTTTATTAAATACTGTCCAAACATGTATTATTCCAGTATATAAAACCAACTTTTCACAACCTTGCGTTTGTTGCAGTATGTCAAAAAGTGTGTTTATAGCAACATTTCAAAATGTGTGTTTATTGCAGCATTTAATAAATGTGTGTTTATTGCAGCATTTCAAAATGTGTGTTTTTTGCAGCATTTTAAAATGTGTGATTATTGCAGCATTTTAAAATGTGTGTTTATTGCAGTATGTCAAAATTGCGCAGGCAATGGGCAGTGTTCTCAGCAGTCCATGGTCTGTGCGTTAGGGTGTAAATCAGGTTATGAAGGGGAGACCTGTGTGATACGTAAGTGATTATCTATCAAAAAATATAAATCTGTTGTTCACACTGTATTCATTCAATTCATTCATTCACGATATCTATTGGTCCGAACTTTACATACTCTGTCTATGTAAGTCTATCCATTTATCATTATTTATTTGTCTGATAACCTTTTTTTTATCCATATTTCTATGTATCCATCTACTCAACCATCACTCTATTCACCACTCTATAAATCTATATATCTATCTATAAATAATTTTATCTATTTATCTATCTATCTATCTGTCAATATATCTATCTTTCTATCTATCCATCTATATATCCACCTATCTATCTTTATATCTATCTGTCTAAATATCCACCAGTCAATATATCTATCTATATATCAGTCAACCTTCCAGTAAATCTACCTATATATAAACCTCTGTAACTATTTTTCTATCTATCTTTCACTCCGACACGACCTCTGCTGAATTCTCTCCTCTCTATTGTTTCAGCGTCCAACCCCTCAGCAATAATCCCCACATTTCGACCGCTGCTGAATTCTCTCCTCTCTATTGTTTCAGCGTCCAACCCCTCAGCAATAATCCCCACATTTCGACCGCTGCTGAATTCTCTCCTCTCTATTGTTTCAGCGTCCAACCCCTCAGCAATAATCCCCACATTTCGACCGCTGCTGAATTCTCTCCTCTCTATTGTTTCAGCGTCCAACCCCTCAGCAATAATCCCCACATTTCGACCGCTGCTGAATTCTCTCCTCTCTATTGTTTTATCGTCCAACCCCTCAGCAATAATCCCCACATTTCGACCGCTGCTGAATTCTCTCCTCTCTATTGTTTCAGCGTCCAACCCCTCAGCAATAATCCCCACATTTCGACCGCTGCTGAATTCTTTCCTCTCTATTGTTTCAGCGTCCAACCCCTCAGCAATAATCCCCACATTTCGACCGCTGCTGAATTCTCTCCTCTCTATTGTTTCAGCGTCCAACCCCTCATCGATAATCCCCACATTTCGACCGCTGCTTAATTCTCTCCTCTCTATTGTTTCAGCGTCCAACCCCTCAGCAATAATCCCCACATTGCGACCTCTGCTGAATTCTCTCCTCTCTATTGTTTCAGCGTCCAACCCCTCAGCAATAATCCCCACATTTCGACCTCTGCTGAATTCTCTCCTCTCTATTGTTTCAGCGTCCAACCCCTCAGCAATAATCCCCACATTGCGACCTCTGCTGAATTCTCTCCTCTCTATTGTTTCAGCGTCCACCCCCTCAGCGATAATCCCCACATTGCGACCTCTGCTAGATTCTCTCCTCTCTATTGTTTCAGCGTCCAACCCCTCAGCAATAATCCCCACATTTCGACCGCTGCTTAATTCTCTCCTCTCTATTGTTTCAGCGTCCAACCCCTCAGCAATAATCCCCACATTACGACCTCTGCTGAATTCTCTCCTCTCTATTGTTTCAGCGTCCAACCCCTCAGCAATAATCCCCACATTTCGACCGCTGCTTAATTCTCTCCTCTCTATTGTTTCAGCGTCCAACCCCTCAGCAATAATCCCCACATTTTGACCGCTGCTGAATTCTCTCCTCTCTATTGTTTCAGCGTCCAACCCCTCAGCAATAAACCCCACATTTCGACCGCTGCTTAATTCTCTCCTCTCTATTGTTTCAGCGTCCAACCCATCAGCAATAATCCCCACATTTCGACCGCTGCTGAATTCTCTCCTCTCTATTGTTTTAGCGTCCAACCCCTCAGCAATAATCCCCACATTTCGACCGCTGCTGAATTCTCTCCTCTCTATTGTTTCAGCATCCAACCCCTCAGCAATAATCCCCACATTTCGACCGCTGCTGAATTCTCTCCTCTCTATTGTTTCAGCGTCCAACCCCTCAGCAATAATCCCCACATTTCGACCGCTGCTTAATTCTCTCCTCTCTATTGTTTCAGCGTCCACCCCCTCAGCAATAATCCCCACATTTCGACCGCTTCTGAATTCTCTCCTCTCTATTGTTTCAGCGTCCAACCCCTCAGCAATAATCCCCACATTTCGACCTCTGCTGAATTCTCTCCTCTCTATTGTTTCAGCGTCCAACCCCTCAGCAATAATCCCCACATTGCGACCTCTGCTGAATTCTCTCCTCTCTATTGTTTCAGCGTCCACCCCCTCAGCGATAATCCCCACATTGCGACCTCTGCTGAATTCTCTCCTCTCTATTGTTTCAGCGTCCAACCCCTCAGCAATAATCCCCACATTTCGACCGCTGCTTAATTCTCTCCTCTCTATTGTTTCAGCGTCCAACCCCTCAGCAATAATCCCCACATTGCGACCTCTGCTGAATTCTCTCCTCTCTATTGTTTCAGCGTCCAACCCCTCAGCAATAATCCCCACATTTCGACCGCTGCTTAATTCTCTCCTCTCTATTGTTTCAGCGTCCAACCCCTCAGCAATAATCCCCACATTACGACCTCTGCTGAATTCTCTCCTCTCTATTGTTTCAGCGTCCAACCCCTCAGCAATAATCCCCTCATTGCGACCTCTGCTGAATTCTCTCCTCTCTATTGTTTCAGCGTCCACCCCCTCAGCGATAATCCCCACATTGCGATCTCTGCTGAATTCTCTCCTCTCTATTGTTTCAGCGTCCAACCCCTCAGCAATAATCCCCACATTACGACCTCTGCTGAATTCTCTCCTCTCTATTGTTTCAGCGTCCAACCCCTCAGCAATAATCCCCTCATTGCGACCTCTGCTGAATTCTCTCCTCTCTATTGTTTCAGCGTCCATCCCCTCAGCAATAATCCCCACATTTCGACCGCTGCTTAATTCTCTCCTCTCTATTGTTTCAGCGTCCAACCCCTCAGCAATAATCCTCACATTTCGACCGCTGCTTAATTCTCTCCTCTCTATTGTTTCAGCGTCCAACCCCTCAGCAATAATCCCCACATTGCGACCTCTGCTGAATTCTCTCCTCTCTATTGTTTCAGCGTCCACCCCCTCAGCAATAATCCCCACATTTCGACCGCTGCTTAATTCTCTCCTCTCTATTGTTTCAGCGTCCATCCCCTCAGCAATAATCCCCACATTGCGACCTCTGCTGAATTCTCTCCTCTCTATTGTTTTAGCGTCCAACCCCTCAGCAATAATCCCCACATTACGACCTCTGCTGAATTCTCTCCTTTCTATTGTTTCAGCGTCCAACCCCTCAGCAATAATCCCCACATTTCGACCGCTGCTTAATTCTCTCCTCTCTATTGTTTCAGCGTCCAACCCCTCAGCAATAATCCCCACATTGCGACCTCTGCTGAATTCTCTTCTCTCTATTGTTTCAGCGTCCACCCCCTTAGCAATAATCCCCACATTTCGACCGCTGCTTAATTCTCTCCTCTCTATTGTTTCAGCGTACAACCCCTCAGCAATAATCCCCACATTGCGACCTCTGCTGAATTCTCTCCTCTCTATTGTTTCAGCGTCCACCCCCTGAGCAATAATCCCCACATTTCGACCGCTGCTTAATTCTCTCCTCTCTATTGTTTCAGCGTCCAACCCCTCAGCAATAATCCCCACATTACGACCTCTGCTGAATTCTCTCCTCTCTATTGTTTCAGCGTCCAACCCCTCAGCAATAATCCCCACATTTCGACCGCTGCTTAATTCTCTCCTCTCTATTGTTTCAGCGTCCAACCCCTCAGCAATAATCCCCACATTGCGACCTCTGCTGAATTCTCTCCTCTCTATTGTTTCAGCGTCCACCCCCTCAGCAATAATCCCCACATTTCGACCGCTGCTTAATTCTCTCCTCTCTATTGTTTCAGCGTCCAACCCCTCAGCAATAATCCCCACATTGCGACCTCTGCTGAATTCTCTCCTCTCTATTGTTTCAGCGTCCACCCCCTGAGCAGTAATCCCCACATTTCGACCGCTGCTTAATTCTCTCCTCTCTATTGTTTCAGCGTCCAACCCCTCAGCAATAATCCCCACATTACGACCTCTGCTGAATTCTCTCCTCTCTATTGTTTCAGCGTCCAACCCCTCAGCAATAATCCCCACATTTCGACCGCTGCTTAAATCTCTCCTCTCTATTGTTTCAGCGTCCAACCCCTCAGCAATAATCCCCACATTGCGACCTCTGCTGAATTCTCTTCTCTCTATTGTTTCAGCGTCCACCCCCTCAGCAATAATCCCCACATTTCGACCGCTGCTTAATTTTCTCCTCTCTATTGTTTCAGCGTCCAACCCCTCAGCAATAATCCCCACATTGCGACCTCTGCTGAATTCTCTCCTCTCTATTGTTTTAGCGTCCAACCCCTCAGCAATAATCCCCACATTGCGACCTCTGCTGAATTCTCTCCTCTCTATTGTTTCAGCGTCCACCCCCTCAGCAATAATCCCCATCTTGCTCATAGCCTCGTGCCTCATCTCAACAATGATCTCAATCATCTACCTGTACTGGAGGCGGATAAGCAAGGGGGGCGTCTACAGTAATGAATAGCCGCCCCCCCATCACCACCAACCCCTCTCACACACAGACATGCGGCAGAGTCAGATGTCTCCTCCGCAGCAGACTGTGACAAAAAAACAATAAACTTTTTTTGTCACTCCTCATTGACGCACACAGTATACAAAGTTCAGACAGGCACTAGAGGGCTTTTGAAGTCCAGACAGACAACGATGGCTTATGAAGTTCAATCAGACAACGATGTCTTATGAAGTTCAGGCACCGTTGGAATTTTGAAGTCCAGACAAAAAACGAGGTATTATGAAGTTCAAACAGTTTTCAAGCGTGGTTGTTCGGTGCCCAAACACAAACCAATGAGATTTACCAACAAAGCTGCATGAACATCGTGTACAGTTTTGAGGTCCTTTTGTATCTAATCCGCCTTTGGGGCGATGCTGCAGTGCTGCTTCATATTCGATAGTGTTGAACAAGCTGGTAAAGATTTCTCTGAAAATAAAATTCCCGAACAAGTTTTCTACTATGGAAGAAAGTACTATACAAAAAAGCTAAAAGGAACTAAAATGTTGGATGCTAAATTGTTTCCTTTTTCATGTAAAACGTATTTGCTTGTGTTTGAAACTATTCTCTGTGGTAAATGGTTATGTAAAATATAATGGTGACAATTGCATCAAAAGTAATGTATATTGATGTACTTTTTGTTTGTTTTGTTTAGGTCAGTAGGCCTACAATGCTTTGCTTGTTAGCTTACTAACCGCATAGCTAAGTAAATGAATTAGAATTGATGGCAGCTCTGGACTGCTATCATGTGTAGGCCCATGGAATTGATGGCAGGTCTGGACTGCTATCGTGTGTAGGCCTATAGAATTGATGGCGGCTCTGGACTGCTATCGTGTGTAGGCCTATAGAATTGATGGCGGCTCTGGACTGCTATCATGTGTAGGCCTATATAATTGATGGCAGCTCTGGACTGCTATCGTGTGTAGGCCTATAGAATTGATGACGACTCTGGACTGCTATCATGTGTAGGCCTATATAATTGATGGCGGCTCTGGACTGCTATCATGTGTAGGCCTATATAATTGATGGCGGCTCTGGACTGCTATCGTGTGTTTGGAATTAGATATATTAAAAAAAATAACTTCTTATTTTAGGGGATTGCCTGCCTAGCTTAGTGGAAATAAGGATTATCATAGCTCACCCTTTACTACACATTAAGACTTGCTAATATATAGCCAAATGAAGATGAATTTACAAATAAAAAAAGCTTTGACCTGTAAGAAGACCTAATTTAGACCTGTCAGAAGACCTAATTTAGACCTGCCAGAAGACCTAATTTAGACCTGTCAGAAGACCTAATTTAGACCTGTCAGAAGACCTAATTTAGACCTGTCAGAAGACCTAATTTAGACCTGTCAGAAGACCTAATTTAGACCTGTCAGAAGACCTAATTTAGACCTGTCAGAAGACTTAATTTAGACCTGTCAGAAGACCTAATTTAGACCTATCAGAAGACATAATTTAGACCTGTCAGAAGACCTAATTTAGACCTGTCAGTAGACCTAATTTAGACCTGTCAGAAGACCTATATATATATATATATATATATATATATATATATAACGTACCGTTTTATCATTCACTGTGTGTATCACTAATGAAGTTTCCGATTTATCATTTACTAGACTAGTATGTATTCCAATCTGAAGTTTCCGTTTTATCATATTATACTAGTAGCCATGTCCACAACACTAATAATAGAGCAATTTTAAATCTTCAGTAGAAACCTATAGAAGCTAAACTAAAAAAAAGGCTGTAAGTAAAGTACCCTTCGGACCAAACTGACCATATGGCTGGTGAAGCAGCGATCACAAGTTTCTGTGGCCACGGCATACTAAGGGATATGTAGCCAGCTTAATGTCCAGCCGCCGCTACTTTACTCCAGCTAGTGTCAGGTACACATCAATGCTGGGTACACTCATTGGCACCTGCAAATCCCGGAAAGAAATCATCCTAGCCTGCATCAGGATTCAAACCCAGGAACCTTCGGATCACCAGCCGAACGCGCTGCCCACCGTGGCTTTATGCCAACAAAAAAAGACAACAACAGCGACAACAACAGCGACAACAACAGCGACAACAACATCGACAACATTTGTTTTTATCGCTTTAAAAGTGTTTGTTTTAAATTTTGATAAATACAATTTGATGGGTTAACGTTGTTTATACTCAGAATTATTTACAGAGAAATGAATCAGCCCAACAATTAAGACAACATAAAGTCTCCCCCCCCCCCCCAGCAAATAAAAATGCTGCATATTCCATATTAAGAAGAGTACATAGAATGAACCCAACTCACCCACACAGCTTCCTTATCTTCTTATACATTACAGACGCTCCTTTTGTAAAGAAGATTATTGCGTCCTACGCACACCTTTGGTTTAAGTGGAATTAGCGTGTCTATACTTTTTATATTTCGGCTTTAGTAGTTTGGTCTAAAGTCTAAAGCGACTCTCAACTTTCAGCCTGTATATGGCAACACATCACTTTCATGTACTTGGACTTTCAATCTGTCAACTCTACCGATTTTACAAACAATAAGACCAACCTATAAAAACTAAGTTTTTATTATACTCCCTTTCTTTGTAAACTAAGTTTATATTTAATATATATTTTGTTAGATTAAAATAAATATTATAAGTGATATCATACCTTATGAATTTCAACACTAAAATTTTGCGCATATTTTTTTTCTAGCTTTTGCCCGCAAAAAAAACCATAAAAAGATAACTCGCTTTGTTTCGGCTACATTGTGTAGTTTTCATTCTATTTATTTCGTAAAAACGAACATATCCGAAAAGTTTATTTACTGTCGTCTCTTCCGGTAGAGGCAACCATGTTTGACGTAAAATATTTTCCACCAATCGCAAATTTGTCGAATGTATACCTGACAATTTCAAACGCTATGATAGAATGTATTGTTAGTCGGGACAAGTCTGCTGGCCAAGTTTCGGCTCGATTGGACGACGGGAAGTGGTCAAAAAATCGATGCAAAGTTTTGCAAGCAGACAATCAGACAAGCAGACAATCAGACAAACAGACAGACAACGCAAGAAAATAGAAAGGGAGTAAAAAACAAACCCATAAAAACACAGTTTTTATTATACTCCCTTTCTTTGTTAAAATTTTTTATATTTAATTTATATTTCTATAGATTAAAATAAATATAAGTGATATCATACCTTATGAATCTCCACACTGAAATTTTGCGCATCCTTTTTTTGCTAGCTTTGGACCGCAAAAAATATCAAAAGATAACTCGCTTTGTTTCGGCTATATTGTGTCGTTTTCATTCTATTTATTTCGTAAAAACGAACATATTCGAAAAGTTTACTTATTTCCGTCTCTTCTGGTAGAGGCAGCCATGTTTGTTTTCTTCGACTCGCAAATTGGTTGAATGAATTCGTGACTATTCCAAACGATATGATGCTGAAAATTTGACTACTGCAAATGAAACGTACAGAAAAAATATCTGTGTCGCAAATCTCAAAAATATCTCCTTACTCTGTATGAATTGTTCTAAAAATAATCTTAGCGCATAATTTGTTTTCTAGCTTTGCGCCGAAAAAGTTGCACAGGCATTTTTAACGGGAAATCAAAATTTTTCTTATCCTTTCCTTTTAAGAAATGAATATTGTCATAAGTGTAGTATTATTAAGTTGTTTTAACTGAATTTGATAGGAGGATGTATTGTTAGGCGCCACAAGTCTGCTGTCCAAATTTCAACTAAATCGGACCACGGAAAGTGGTCGAAAAATCGAAGCAAAGTTTTGCTCCCACGACGCATGATTGCAGACAGACAGAAAATGCAACTTAAAATAAAGGGAGTAACAAGAAAACCGAAAAACGAAGTTTTTATTATACTCCCTTTATTTGCAAACTAAGTTTACCATCATGTAATTAAATAATTGATTGACTACTGGAAATGAAACGTACAGAAAAATATATGTGTCGCAAATCTCAAAAATATCTCTTTAATTAGTATGAATTGTTCTAAAAATAATCTTAGCGCATAATTTTTTTTTCTAGCTTTGCGCCGAAAAAGTATAAAAAATTGCACAGGCATTTTTAACGCGAAATCAATATATTTCTTATACTTTCCTTTTAAGAAATGAATATTGTCATAAGTGTAGTATTATTAAGTCGTTTTAACTGAAAATTTGATAGGATGTATTGTTAGGCGCCTCAAATATGCTGTCCACGGGAAGTGGTCGAGAAATTGAAGCAAAGTTTTGCTCCCACGACGCATGATTGCAGACAGACAGAAAGACAGACAGAAATTGCAACTTAAAATAAAGGAAGTAGAAATAGTTTAAATGACTAACTCTTTCACATTTAATTTATAAAATATTATACGAATCGGGAATTCCGAAAAGCAGTCTTTCGAGTCATCTTATAGCAGAAATACTAAATCAAGCGGTCCATGTGTATTATAGTCTATGATTTGATGACCAGCGGCGGAAGATAGTACAGGCATAGGTGCAAAGGTAATTACAACGCATTAAAAATAACAACCTTATGGACAGTTTGGTCCGAAGGGTACTTTACTTAGAAGTATTTTAATTTTTAATTTCAAATTGAAACGTAAATACTTTGCCGTATATCACAGCTATGTTTCACCATCATCATTAATCCATTGACCGATGTGGTCGTTGGGGGAAGCGAATGGACACCTCATAAGTCAACTTTCTCCATTTTTTGGACTAACTTGAGCGGCTGTCAATTGTTCAGTCGGTTGCAGCTTTGTCCAATCTTTTATATTGTCAAACCAGCATTTCCGCTGACGGCCTCTCCGACGTTCACCTTTTACAGTGCCTTGGTGGGATGGTTTTTGGGAAGGTAAATGCCACAACACAAGACCGAACAATATGTCAGTTTGCGCCGTTTGATTGCTGCCATAATGGTTTCTAAACAGCTATGTTTAAAAAGTACTTTTACAACAGCTTGTTTATACATTGGGTAAACAAACTTTCTTATAAACTTATCTTACCTTATATATTAGAGACGCTCTAAAGAAGATTTTTGCGTCCTACGCTCATCCGTGGTCCGAGTCTAGTCTTGTATCTTTATTAATCTTTTAAATGACGTTTAGTTACTGTTTTTCCTGGTTTGTTCAGGTAACCCATTCCTCGCCCCGAATACCACTCGGGAAGAAAGAATACTTATATGTAAGACTTAACGCATATAAATTCTCTTTCTTATTCAATGCGTAGAACACAATGATCTTTTGTATAAAAGGGGCATCTGTAACATGCAGGATAAGACGCCTTAGACTTAAACGTAATTTTCTTTTGTGTGCATTTCATGTTGGATTTTCCCCAAAACAGAATTCCCCTCGAGTGCAGATCTTTTTTCATTAATGGAAACACTCTCTAAAAATATTTTTTTTTAAACGGAAGTAGAAAAATTAAAATTTCAAGAGACGGTCTATGCCAATGTTATCTTTTTAGCAAGTGTAAATATTTTCTTAAGTTTGTAAAGACACGCACAATTAATTCCTAACATATAATATATCGTCGTCGTCTATATATAATATATAGATTTGTGATATCATCACATCTAAGCTAAGTATTAAAATTGAACAATAACTGTATGGGCTACACTCACAACGCGTCGACGTACTTATATTATAATAAAGTCTTATAGCGTTTAATTGACTGTAGCCAGTATAGTGATATGTATATTGTTTTTCCAAGAATTGGAACACGCAATGTTTATTCTTCTCTCTCTCTCTTTTCTTACTACACACAATATTAGGACGTTTAGTAGGAAAACAAAAGGTTCTAGGTAATGTTGGGATTCTGTGTTGATCTCAAATTCTAAGGGTCTGGGAACGACTCATTATTTAATAGGGGAAGTTCCTATCGTTTTGTTATGAGTTTTGTAATGATACCATGATTTTCACCCCTACTGGTAATGGGTCTGTCCCTTGCACCACTCGGATGGTATTTAATGATTTGTTTTGTCTGAAAGACAGAGAGTTTCAAAATATGTTCCTTTGAGAACGTTTGTGTTTGCACTATTTTATTCTAACTGTACATAATAGATATATTGTATATATTGAACATATCACCTGAAATAAACTATCAACAACAGTTACACTGAAGCTTCCTTGTCAAGTTACTATTCTATTGTGTTGTATACATTACTATAAGATTTATCTACTACTCTAATGCCCAAGAAAGGAAATGTTGGAATACAAATACTGAGTTTGTACCCAGGACTATAAGAAGAGTTCGTGTAATACTGAAACAAAAATACTAATAATTAGAGTCTCCCCTAGGACTAACGAGAATTATCAGCAAGATTTACCCAGCTCTGGCCACAAGGGGATTGTGGACGTAACAAAATTTGGTGGTCTCGCCCGGTATATTTGAGTTCTACTTTTCCTGACCTAGGATTAACAAAATTTAGTGGTCTCGTTCGATATATTTGAGTTCTACTTTTCCTGATCTAGGATTGGAAAAAATTTGTTGATCTCGTCTGGAAAATTTGAGTTATATTTTTCCTGACCTAGAAATATTTTGTGACATTAGTAGTACTGAGAGCGGCATATTTGTGTTTCGTTTTCTAGGACTGTGAAACTATTCTTTTTAAAAAGAGGAGAGAACTGGTTTGCGTATTTATTCCTTGGGAAGTGTGAAGATTCCACGAAGTGTGTAATAATATATTGTGCAAATTTCTGGACAAATCGTAAGTTGGAACTTTATATTTTATTATACAATATATACTACTCTACTATCACAAATATTTCGAACGCTATACTATGGCTTCGAATATATCAAGTGAGGAACTTAATGCCATGTCATTTGCTGAACTAAAAGAATTAGCTGAGTCCTTTGGGATTGAGGCAGGACAGGCAAGACCTAATCGTAATCGTTTGATCAAAGAAATTATGACATGTTTGAACGGGCAGAATGCCATGAACACTGGTAATGTAGTTGAAGTGGGACAGAACGATATCAATGAAAGTTATGTAGCTCCCAGTGGGGGCGAGGTAATTGCCCACGGAGACGAGGTAAGAAATATGTCATCTAGATCATCAAACAATGATGAAGATGAAGGGTTGAGTGAAAACCTAAAATTCCAATTAGCTATGAAGAGAATGGAATTGGAAAGAATTAGGATAGAAATTGAAAGCAGAGAAAGGATAGAGATGGCACGCATGAACAGACCTGACCATCGTAGGGACAGCAATGGTATGGATATTAGCGCAATGAAGCAACACTTGCCTATATTCAGAGAAGAAGATGTTCAAGATTTCTTTTTGCTTTTTGAGAGGATAGCTGTAGATTATCAGTTCCCTGATGATAAGATGGCTTTATTGTTAAGGTCAACTCTCAACAAAGGAAAAGCATTGGACGCAGTGTTGAGTTTAACACCCGAGGAAATAAATGACTATGAAGTAATCAAAGATAGGGTGCTAAAAAGTTATTCCCTGACACCAGAAAAATATAGAAAGCTATTTAGAGACAGAAAGAAGGCATATGATCAAACTCATGTAGACTTTTTGAGACAAAAGGAGAAAACGTTAGAACAGTGGCTAAGGTCACAGAATGTAAGTGAGTTTGATAAACTCAAGAACCTAATATTGTTTGAGGAATTCAATGATTGTATTCGAGTGGATATTAAAACCCACATCTCAGACCGAGGGGTTGAAGATGTGCATGAAGCTGCTAGATTGGCAGATAACTATGCCATAATTCACGCCAGCATAAAGCCATATTATGCTGACAAACCCAAAGTGCACAAACCAGAGCCCAAGGAGGCTAGTAAACCAAAAGAGACAAGTGAAAACAATAATAAGAACAGTGGTGTAAATAATAATAGTAACTTAGTTCATTTCAGGAAGCAGACAGATGTAAATAAAGCAAAGGTGGTATGTTTCAATTGCAAGAAAGAGGGCCACATGAAGAAAGATTGTTGGATCCTTACCAAGAAGCAAGGTGCTATTCTACACTATGCCAGAGTGCAGAAAGACAGCAAGCAGACAGAAGAAGTGTGCAACACAGGGTCAAGAAACTCAAAAGAAATGCGGCAGGCATCGCCCATAGTTGTGGAGTCGATGGTTTTTGAGAACAGTCTATCTAAGGTAAAAAAGAATAGCTGTACTCAATCTATTATGCTTTCAGAAGGCCGTGAGGAACAGATGGTTCCTGAAGTCCCGGAAGAGGACGACCTATCCGATTTTTGACCCTTTGTCTACGAGGGGACAGTGTCGACAGAAATCAATGTACTCAGCAAGAAGAAAATACAGATATTACGTGACACGGGTTCTGCTGTCAGCGTGATCCTGGAGGGCAGTGTGCCGTTAACAGATGCCACCAGTACCGGTGAGTCTGTTGTGCTGAGAGGTGCTAGTATGGAGGCGGTGGAAGCTCCACTGCACAGAATAAAACTCGAGTCGGATATTTTTACAGGTAACATCGTAGTGGGAGTGTGGCGCGCACTACCCGTCAAAGGCGTTTCCATGATATTAGGAAATGACATTATGGGCGGCAGAGTCACTGTCGAGCCCATGGTTAAAGTGTTGGAGACAAAGATAGCGGAGGACAAAAACCTACGTCCTGCCAATGAACGCCCAACATGTGCACTGACAAGAGCAATGCAGAAAAAGAAGTCGGTAAAGACTCCTGCTACGCCGTGTAGTGCAACGAAAGATGTGTTTGTCTGTTCTGAAGACACACATGCGAATGAAACAGTGATAACTGAAACACCTGACATCGATTTAAGTGCTACGTTCTTTGCTGAACTAACAACTGGTGATGCAACAGAGAACGATAACATTTTGTCACCAAAGCAGAAATTGGTGAAAGAACAATTGAATGACGAAGTAATAATGCAACTCAGAATGAAAGCTGTTGATGAAAAGACTGCAGATGCAATGGCGGAATGTTTCTACATGAAAGATGAAGTGTTGATGAGAAAGTCGAAACCGCTCAACTCAGGTACAAACGAGTGGGACAGTATTCACCAGATTGTAATACCTAAGTGCTATCGTCAAGATATACTGCGTATGGCGCATGATCTTCCTTTCGCTGGTCACATAGGAGTCCGGAAAACGCACCACTGTATCCTCCCTTACTTCTACTGGCCAGGACTGAGAAGAGATGTCGAACAATACTGCAAGACTTGCCACGTATGCCAAATGGTAGGACGTCCTAACCAACGAATTCCTGTCGCTCCACTCCAGCCGATACCAGCGTTCGACGAACCATTCAGTCATATACTCATTGATTGCGTGAGCCCGTTGCCGAAAACAAAAGCCGGTTTTTAATACCTGCTCACAGTCATGTGTTCATCCACTCGCTTCCCGGAAGCCATTCCGTTGCGGAACATAACAACAGTGAAGGTGGTAGACGCCCTGACAAATTTCTTCACACGTTATGGCCTACCGAAGACAGTACAGTCCGACCAGGGGACTAACTTTACTTCGAACATTTTCAAACAAGTCATGGAACAATTAGGGATAAGCCATAGGCTATCAAGTGCCTATCATCCTGAGAGCCAGGGAGCTCTGGAAAGGTTTCATCAGACATTAAAATCGATGCTTAAAAAGTACTGTTATGAAAACGAGAAAGACTGGGATAAGGGTGTGCCTTATGTACTGTTCGCTGCAAGGGAGGCCACTCAGGAATCCCTGGGGTTTAGCCCATTCGAACTTGTGTATGGACACTCAGTCAGAGGTCCGTTGAAACTTCTACATGAAACTTGGCTAACGGAAAGTGAACCGATTGGACTTTTGTCATATGTAGATAAATTTAAAAATAGGCTTTATCATGCTTTTAACCATGTGAAGATTCATTTTCCACAGATGCAGGAGCGTATGAGACAGAACTATGACCGTAAAGCTACAGCTAGAACTTTTGCACCAGGTGACAAAGTTCTTGTGTTTCTACCTTTGCAAAATCAGCCTTTAAGTGCAAAGTTTAGTGGACCCTATGAGATAGAGTCAAAGCTTGGCGAGGTCAATTATTTGATAAAGACTCCTGACCGGAGACAAAAGCAGAGGGTATGCCATATTAATTTACTTAAGCCCTATGTTTCCAGGGAAAAGAGTAAACCACGGGAGGCCCCCATGATTTCGTTAGCTAGAGTCCCGACGGATTTATCTAGGATAGAATATAAGTTTGCAGAAAGTAAACTTAATAATACAGATGCCCTTAAGAGTTTAGATACAAGGCTAGAACATCCTCCGGTAGAAGATAAGGAGAAGATTATTGAGCTGGTACATGAAAATAAGTCAATGTTTACAAATGTTCCCAGTAGGACACATGTCATAGAGCACGATGTAATGTTAACCGAGAATGCCAGGTCTATTAAACAGTATCCATTTGACCCCATCAGACCTGAGCATATTAAATTAGATGTAAAGTATATGTTAGAAGATGACATAGGAGAAAAATGTGATAGCAAATGGTCTACACCCTGTGTGATGGTACCAAAAGCCGACCACACACTGCAGTTTTATAGAGACCTTGGGAAATTAAGTAATTTCACAAAGACCGACTGGTATCCCATTTCCCGTATCATCGACAAGATAGAGACAAGGTCATAGCTGATACTCTATCTCGGGTGCTACATGATTGACTGAATAACCCTATACTTTTTTTTTCAGATCATCTCACTTATTCATTAAGAATGTGTCATGATAACCTATCATTCGTTTGAATTTTGATTATGGAATACCTATAGAATACTTGTATCATACAGAAGTCAAGTCTTTTGAAAGTATAAATAATTTTTATAATCATGTATAATATTGATGTTCTGATATATTTTAAATTCATTTGATTATGGAAAAGAAATTCCATTTAAATTTTGATGCATGATGCAATAAATATATATGCACGTATTTACTTGATATGGATGGATGAAAGTAATTGTCATCACATGCAATTAAGTGAGAAAACTTTGAGCTAGTTGATTTATTATCTTGTTCTATTTTAGTTAATGAATGGAACTAAATAATAATATGTAAAATTTTTTTCTTAGAAAGAGATGTAATATCAATTGGTATAAATTAATAGATAATATTGGAAATCTATTGCTAAATTGTTATATCATGGTAATA
Source organism: Anisus vortex (assembly GCA_949126835.1). Classification (NCBI taxonomy): domain Eukaryota; kingdom Metazoa; phylum Mollusca; class Gastropoda; family Planorbidae; genus Anisus; species Anisus vortex. The sequence continues at coordinate 34,839,317 of OX421506.1, read as the reverse complement.
GAATGGGAAAAACTAGTGGATATTCACTATGTTGTATATAGGTTGTTATATATTCCATATATCCGGGAATGGAGGGAAACAAAGGTACCTAAAGGTGTGCACTCGTTCAACCCTGAACAATCTTTTATATTAAACTTTTAAATTTGCCAAAAACGCATAATAGTGGATTACATTTTAATATTTAGATTACTGTAGTAATCGTAACTAGAGCATATTTTCTCCTCATATTTGAGAAAAGGGGAAGTATCATCATCTTAGGTATGAACCCTGTTAATGTCAAGTTGACACTGTAATTTAAAGGGGAAGTAACCTATAGTTTGATTCGAGTTACGTATTACTTATCTTTTGGTTTGTATATTAGAAGTAAACTGTTGGAAATTGACAGAGTTTGAGCAATGTTATATTTGTTTAATAGATTAAAACGTTTTGCAAATTTTTGGTGGAAATCCACACAAATGTACATAGTTAAAATAAGAATGACTAGAATATTTTTGAATTATTTGTACTTGTTGAGACATTAGTTAATATTAATATTAACGGGGAAATATTTGTCCATCACGTTATAATCACAATTACCATTGGGTAGTGACACTTTTTATAATTTAGTTGTGCCAGTGAGCCATGTTTGCTTAAATTGTCTTATAATCTTCCATTGATTGATGGTTGTTAAAACGATAGTGTTCAGTACGAAAAATGTACCATGTTGAGTATTACTTGGGTAATTATGGTACATTATTTCTTTCATTGGGTGGGGGCGTGTTATGTATATTGTTTTTCCAAGAATTGGAACACGCAATGTTTATTCTTCTCTCTCTCTCTCTTTTCTTACTACACACAATATTAGGACGTTTAGTAGGAAAACAAAAGGTTCTAGGTAATGTTGGGATTCTGTGTTGATCTCAAATTCTCAGGGTCTGGGAACGACTCATTATTTAATAGGGGAAGTTCCTATCGTTTTGTTATGAGTTTTGTAATGATACCATGATTTTCACCCCTACAGGTAATGGGTCTGTCCCTTGCACCGTTCGGATGGTATTTAATGATTTGTTTTGTCTGAAAGACAGAGAGTTTCAAAATATGTTCCTTTGAGAACGTTTGTGTTTGCACTATTTTATTCTAACTGTACATAATAGATATATTGTATATATTGAACATATCACCTGAAATAAACTATCAACAACAGTTACACTGAAGCTTCCTTGTCAAGTTACTATTCTATTGTGTTGTATACATTACTATAAGATTTATCTACTACTCTAATGCCCAAGAAAAGAAATGTTGGAATACAAATACTGAGTTTGTAACCAGGACTATAAGAAGAGTTCGTGTAATACTGAAACATAAATACTAATAATTAGAGTCTCCCCTAGGACTAACGAGAATTATCAGCAAGATCTACACAGCTCTGGCCACAAGGGGATTGTGGACGTAACAATAGGTAGATAAATATATTATTAGAATCTATGATCATTCGGTAGTATGTCTTAGTTAAATACTCGGACAGGTAGAGAACGCATTAATGACTCTAAATCAATAAAAAAAAAACATTAACGCAGGAGATGTACAAGAAACTGTTCTAGCCTCCCATCCCCCACCCCTTTCTGTTATTTCAAATTTATATTTATGACTTACCCAATAGCATCAACACGCAAACAAAAGTAAGGTTATTTGCAGATGATTGTATAGTATACTGAGCAAACAAAAGTAAGGTTATTTGCAGATGATTGTATAGTATACTGAGCAAACAAAAGTCAGGTTATTTGCAGATGATTGTATAGTATACTGAGCAAACAAAAGTCAGGTTATTTGCAGATGATTGTATAGTATACTGAGCAAACAAAAGTAAGGTTATTTGCAGATGATTGTATAGTATACTGAGCAAACAAAAGTCAGGTTATTTGCAGATGATTGTATAGTATACTGAGCAAACAAAAGTCAGGTTATTTGCAGATGATTGTATAGTATACTGAGCAAACAAAAGTCAGGTTATTTGCAGATGATTGTATAGTATACTGAGCAAACAAAAGTCAGGTTATTTGCAGATGATTGTATAGTATACTGAGCAAACAAAAGTCAGGTTATTTGCAGATGATTGTATAGTATACTGAGCAAACAAAAGTAAGGTTATTTGCAGATGATTGTATAGTATACTGAGCAAACAAAAGTCAGGTTATTTGCAGATGATTGTATAGTATACTGAGCAAACAAAAGTCAGGTTATTTGCAGATGATTGTATAGTATACTGAGCAAACAAAAGTCAGGTTATTTGCAGATGATTGTATAGTATACTGAGCAAACAAAAGTCAGGTTATTTGCAGATGATTGTATAGTATACTGAGCAAACAAAAGTCAGGTTATTTGCAGATGATTGTATAGTATACTGAGCACTACAAACAGAAAAAGATAGTGAATTCTTGAGAAAAGACCTGTAGGTCCATATGAATTACACGAAATGAGAATCTAATCGGAGTATGTTTTTTCACCCATAAAAGTGTCAACTGCTAAGAGCATCAAAGAAAAGGAAACAAATGAATACAAACTACTTCTTTCATGAAACAATTCTAACCTAAACAAATAATGTGAAGAAATTAGGAGAAATAGTGAATGATAGATTATCCTGGAATACACATATTGATGAAGTAATAAAAAATATAACCAAACATTAGGCTTCATAAAAAGGAACTTTTACAAATGTAATAAGAACATAAGACTGTAATGTTACCTCACATTAGTTAGACCTATACTAGAATATGCACCTTTTGTAAGGGACCCAACAACTAAAGAAAACATAACACAATTAGAACAAAATTCAGAAAACATCTGCAAGGTTTATCACTAGCGAATATTCACAGATGACAAGAGTAACACCAATAGTCAAATCACTAAATGTAGAAACACTAGAAGCAGTAATAAAACATAAGGCATACAACACAAGAACAATCTATAACAAAGATGAGATTAACATACAAACACAAACATTTTTCTTCTGTAGCCTAAAACAAGGGTCTGCAACCTACAGCACGCGTGCTTGCCTTGGCACGCAGAGCATTTTTCAATGGCACGCGAAACACTTTTAAAAAAAGTCTAATTGAATCCTTTCTAAATGAAATTAAGAGCAAGATAAATATTAGGATGATGGCAGGCGGAATGAATTAGAAATCCTACTTTGGAAGACTATTATCAAAAGGTTGCCGACCGCTGGCCTAACATTTAAGATAAGGACCAGATAAGCATTACAATCTCTTTTAGGTAACCTACATTGTTTGTCCTAGTGTAAGCTTGTCACTAACCAGGACAACGATAACACGAATAGGCGGCAGGAAAAGAAAATTCAAATGATAATTAAAGTTTAAATACCATTCTTAATATTAAGTCTGTTCTTAAGTTATACGTTACGGACGCTCCTTCTATAAAGATGATTATTGCGTCCTACGCCCTATCCGTGGGTTGAGTTTAGTCTTCCACTTTGGTGCATTTCACACTCATTCTATTTGATTTGACATCTGAGTTGCCTTAATACCCAAATCTATTTTTGTTAATTTGGTATATAGGCGGCCTACCTTGTAAACAATTACACTCTGGTCCTTTGTCCCTACCATCTCACAACTAAAGTAAATGAATATAATGGTACTGTCTTCAATTCCAGAAAGTCTACGGTAATTAAGTTGTTCTATTATCACTTTTAGATAGTCTAATAAAATTGTACTATTATCACTTCCAGATCGTCTAATAAAATTGTACTATTATCACTTACAGATAGTCTAATAAAATTGTACTATTATCACTTAAAGATATTCTAATAAAATTGTAATATTATTACTTTCAGATAGTCGAATAAAATTGTACTATTATCACTGAAAGATAGTCTAATTAAATTGTACTATTATCACTTCCAGATAGTCTAATAAAATTGTACTATTATCACTTTCAGATAGTGTCATAAAATTGTACTATTATCACTTCCAGATAGTCTAATACAATTGTACTATTATCACTTTCAGATAGTCTAATAAAATTGTACTATTATCACTTCCAGATAGTCTAATAAAATTGTACTATTATCACTTTAAGATAGTCTAATAAAATTGTACTATTATCACTTTCAGATTGTCTAATAAAATTGTGCTATTATCACTTACAGATAGTCTAATAAAATTGTACTATTATCACTTAAAGATAGTCTAATAAAATTGTACTATTATCACTTCCAGATAGTCTAATCAAATTGTACTATTATCACTTCCAGATAGTCTAATCAAATTGTACTATTATCACTTTAAGATAGTCTAATAAAATTGTACTATTATCACTTTCAGATTGTCTAATAAAATGGTACTATTATCACTTAAAGATAGTCTAATAAAATTGTACTATTATCACTTACAGATAGTCTAATAAAATTGTACTATTATCACTTAAAGATATTCTAATAAAATTGTACTATTATCACTTTCAGATAGTCGAATAAAATTGTACTATTATCACTAAAAGATAGTCTAATTAAATTGTACTATTATCACTTCCAGATAGTCTAATAAAATTGTACTATTATCACTTTAAGATAGTCTAATAAAATTGTATTATTATCACTTTCAGATAGTGTCATAAAATTGTACTATTATCACTTCCAGATAGTCTAATACAATTGTACTATTATCACTTTCAGATAGTCTAATAAAATTGTACTATTATCACTTAAATATAGTCTAATAAAATTGTACTATTATCACTTCCAGATAGCCTAATAAAATTTTTTTATTATCACTTTCAGATAGTCTAATAAAATTGTACTATTATCACTTTCAGATAGTCTAATAAAATTGTACTATTATCACTTAAAGATAGTCTAATAAAATTGTACTATTATCACTTCCAGATAGTCTAATAAAATTGTACTATTATCACTTCCAGATAGTCTAATAAAATTGTACTATTATCACTTCCAGATAGTCTAAAAAAATTGTACTATTATCACTTAAAGATAGTCTAATACAATTGTACTATTATCACTTCCAGATAGTCTAATAAAATTGTACTATTATCACTTTTAGATAGTCTAATAAAATTGTATTATTATCACTTTCAGATAGTCTAATAAAATTGTACTATTATAACTTCCAAATAGTCGAATAAAATTGTACTATTATCACTTTCAGATAGTCTAATGAAATTGTACTATTATCATTTCCAGATAATCTAATAAAATTGTACTTTTATCACTTCCAGATAGTCTAATAAAATTGTACTATTATCACTTCCAGATAGTCTAAAAAAATTGTACTATTATCACTTTCAGATAGTCTAATAAAATTGTACTATTATCACTTTCAGATAGTCTAATAAAATTGTACTATTATCAATTCCAGATAGTCTAATAAAATTGTACTATTATCACTTTCATATAGTCTAAAAAAAATTGTACTATTATCACTTAAAGATAGTCTAATAAAATTGTACTATTATCACTTCCAGATAGTCTAATAAAATTGTACTATTATCACTTTAAGATAGTCTAATAAAATTGTACTATTATCACTTTCAGATTGTCTAATAAAATTGTACTATTATCACTTACAGATAGTCTAATAAAATTGTACTATTATCACTTAAAGATATTCTAATAAAATTGTACTATTATCACTTCCAGATAGTCTAATCAAATTGTACTATTATCACTTCCAGATAGTCTAATCAAATTGTACTATTATCACTTTAAGATAGTCTAATAAAATTGTACTATTATCACTTTCAGATTGTCTAATAAAATGGTACTATTATCACTTAAAGATAGTCTAATAAAATTGTACTATTATCACTTACAGATAGTCTAATAAAATTGTACTATTATCACTTAAAGATATTCTAATAAAATTGTACTATTATCACTTTCAGATAGTCGAATAAAATTGTACTATTATCACTAAAAGATAGTCTAATTAAATTGTACTATTATCACTTCCAGATAGTCTAATAAAATTGTACTATTATCACTTTAAGATAGTCTAATAAAATTGTATTATTATCACTTTCAGATAGTGTCATAAAATTGTACTATTATCACTTCCAGATAGTCTAATACAATTGTACTATTATCACTTTCAGATAGTCTAATAAAATTGTACTATTATCACTTAAATATAGTCTAATAAAATTGTACTATTATCACTTCCAGATAGCCTAATAAAATTTTTTTATTATCACTTTCAGATAGTCTAATAAAATTGTACTATTATCACTTTCAGATAGTCTAATAAAATTGTACTATTATCACTTAAAGATAGTCTATTAAAATTGTACTATTATCACTTCCAGATAGTCTAATAAAATTGTACTATTATCACTTCCAGATAGTCTAATAAAATTGTACTATTATCACTTCCAGATAGTCTAAAAAAATTGTACTATTATCACTTAAAGATAGTCTAATACAATTGTACTATTATCACTTCCAGATAGTCTAATAAAATTGTACTATTATCACTTTTAGATAGTCTAATAAAATTGTATTATTATCACTTTCAGATAGTCTAATAAAATTGTACTATTATAACTTCCAAATAGTCGAAAAAAATTGTACTATTATCACTTTCAGATAGTCTAATGAAATTGTACTATTATCATTTCCAGATAATCTAATAAAATTGTACTTTTATTACTTCCAGATAGTCTAATAAAATTGTACTATTATCACTTCCAGATAGTCTAAAAAAATTGTACTATTATCACTTTCAGATAGTCTAATAAAATTGTACTATTATCACTTTCAGATAGTCTAATAAAATTGTACTATTATCAATTCCAGATAGTCTAATAAAATTGTACTATTATCACTTTCATATAGTCTAAAAAAAATTGTACTATTATCACTTAAAGATAGTCTAATAAAATTGTACTATTATCACTTCCAGATAGTCTAATAAAATTGTACTATTATCACTTTAAGATAGTCTAATAAAATTGTACTATTATCACTTTCAGATTGTCTAATAAAATTGTACTATTATCACTTACAGATAGTCTAATAAAATTGTACTATTATCACTTAAAGATATTCTAATAAAATTGTAATATTATCACTTCCAGATAGTCTAATAAAATTGTACTATTATCACTTCCAGATAGTCTAATCAAATTGTACTATTATCACTTTAAGATAGTCTAATAAAATTGTACTATTATCACTTTCAGATTGTCTAATAAAATTGTACTATTATCACTTAAAGATAGTCTAAAAAAAATTGTACTATTATCACTTACAGATACTCTAATAAAATTGTACTATTATCACTTAAAGATAGTCTAAAAAAAATTGTACTATTATCACTTACAGATAGTCTAATAAAATTGTACTATTATCACTTAAAGATATTCTAATAAAATTGTACTATTATCACTTTCAGATAGTCGAATAAAATTTTACTATTATCACTGAAAGATAGTCTAATTAAATTGTACTATTATCACTTCCAGATAGTCTAATAAAATTGTACTATTATCACTTTAAGATAGTCTAATAAAATTGTATTATTATCACTTTCAGATAGTGTCATAAAATTGTACTATTATCACTTCCAGATAGTCTAATACAATTGTACTATTATCACTTTCAGATAGTCTAATAAAATTGTACTATTATCACTTCCAGATAGTCTAATAAAATTGTACTATTATCACTTTAAGATAGTCTAATAAAATTGTACTATTATCACTTTCAGATTGTCTAATAAAATTGTACTATTATCACTTACAGATAGTCTAATAAAATTGTACTATTATCACTTAAAGATATTCTAATAAAAATGTAATATTATCACTTCCAGATAGTCTAATAAAATTGTACTATTATCACTTCCAGATAGTCTAATTAAATTGTACTATTATCACTTTAAGATAGTCTAATAAAATTGTACTATTATCACTTTCAGATTGTCTAATAAAATTGTACTATTATCACTTAAAGATATTCTAATAAAATTGTACTATTATCACTTTCAGATAGTCGAATAAAATTGTACTATTATCACTAAAAGATAGTCTAATTAAATTGTACTATTATCACTTCCAGATAGTCTAATAAAATTGTACTATTATCACTTTAAGATAGTCTAATAAAATTGTATTATTATCACTTTCAGATAGTGTCATAAAATTGTACTATTATCACTTCCAGATAGTCTAATACAATTGTACTATTATCACTTTCAGATAGTCTAATAAAATTGTACTATTATCACTTAAATATAGTCTAATAAAATTGTACTATTATCACTTCCAGATAGCCTAATAAAATTTTACTATTATCACTTTCAGATAGTCTAATAAAATTGTACTATTATCACTTTCAGATAGTCTAATAAAATTGTACTATTATCACTTAAAGATAGTCTAATAAAATTGTACTATTATCACTTCCAGATAGTCTAATAAAATTGTACTATTATCACTTCCAGATAGTCTAATAAAATTGTACTATTATCACTTCCAGATAGTCTAAAAAAATTGTACTATTATCACTTAAAGATAGTCTAATACAATTGTACTATTATCACTTCCAGATAGTCTAATAAAATTGTACTATTATCACTTTTAAATAGTCTAATAAAATTGAATTATTATCACTTTCAGATAGTCTAATAAAATTGTACTATTATAACTTCCAAATAGTCGAATAAAATTGTACTATTATCACTTTCAGATAGTCTAATGAAATTGTACTATTATCATTTCCAGATAATCTAATAAAATTGTACTTTTATCACTTCCAGATAGTCTAATAAAATTGTACTATTATCACTTCCAGATAGTCTAAAAAAATTGTACTATTATCACTTTCAGATAGTCTAATAAAATTGTACTATTATCACTTTCAGATAGTCTAATAAAATTGTACTATTATCATTTCCAGATAGTCTAATAAAATTGTACTATTATCACTTTCATATAGTCTAAAAAAAATTGTACTATTATCACTTAAAGATAGTCTAATAAAATTGTACTATTATCACTTCCAGATAGTCTAATAAAATTGTACTATTATCACTTTAAGATAGTCTAATAAAATTGTACTATTATCACTTTCAGATTGTCTAATAAAATTGTACTATTATCACCTACAGATAGTCTAATAAAATTGTAATATTATCACTTCCAGATAGTCTAATAAAATTGTACTATTATCACTTCCAGATAGTCTAATCAAATTGTACTATTATCACTTTAAGATAGTCTAATAAAATTGTACTATTATCACTTTCAGATTGTCTAATAAAATTGTACTATTATCACTTAAAGATAGTCTAAAAAAAATTGTACTATTATCACTTACAGATAGTCTAATAAAATTGTACTATTATCACTTAAAGATAGTCTAAAAAAAATTGTACTATTATCACTTACAGATAGTCTAATAAAATTGTACTATTATCACTTAAAGATATTCTAATAAAATTGTACTATTATCACTTTCAGATAGTCGAATAAAATTGTACTATTATCACTGAAAGATAGTCTAATTAAATTGTACTATTATCACTTCCAGATAGTCTAATAAAATTGTACTATTATCACTTTAAGATAGTCTAATAAAATTGTATTATTATCACTTTCAGATAGTGTCATAAAATTGTACTATTATCACTTCCAGATAGTCTAATACAATTGTACTATTATCACTTTCAGATAGTCTAATAAAATTGTACTATTATCACTTCCAGATAGTCTAATAAAATTGTACTATTATCACTTACAGATAGTCTAATAAAATTGTACTATTATCACTTTCAGATTGTCTAATAAAATTGTACTATTATCACTTACAGATAGTCTAATAAAATTGTACTATTATCACTTAAAGTTATTCTAATAAAATTGTACTATTATCACTTCCAGATAGTCTAATCAAATTGTACTATTATCACTTCCAGATAGTCTAATCAAATTGTACTATTATCACTTTAAGATAGTCTAATAAAATTGTACTATTATCACTTTCAGATTGTCTAATAAAATGGTACTATTATCACTTAAAGATAGTCTAATAAAATTGTACTATTATCACTTAAAGATATTCTAATAAAATTGTACTATTATCACTTTTAGATAGTCGAATAAAATTATACTATTATCACTAAAAGATAGTCTAATTAAATTGTACTATTATCACTTCCAGATAGTCTAATAAAATTGTACTATTATCACTTTAAGATAGTCTAATAAAATTGTATTATTATCACTTTCAGATAGTGTCATAAAATTGTACTATTAGCACTTCCAGATAGTCTAATACAATTGTACTATTATCACTTACAGATAGTCTAATAAAATTGTACTATTATCACTTAAAGATATTCTAATAAAATTGTACTATTATCACTTTCAGATAGTCGAATAAAATTTTACTATTATCACTGAAAGATAGTCTAATTAAATTGTACTATTATCACTTCCAGATAGTCTAATAAAATTGTACTATTATCACTTTAAGATAGTCTAATAAAATTGTATTATTATCACTTTCAGATAGTGTCATAAAATTGTACTATTATCACTTCCAGATAGTCTAATACAATTGTACTATTATCACTTTCAGATAGTCTAATAAAATTGTACTATTATCACTTCCAGATAGTCTAATAAAATTGTACTATTATCACTTTAAGATAGTCTAATAAAATTGTACTATTATCACTTTCAGATTGTCTAATAAAATTGTACTATTATCACTTACAGATAGTCTAATAAAATTGTACTATTATCACTTAAAGATATTCTAATAAAATTGTAATATTATCACTTCCAGATAGTCTAATAAAATTGTACTATTATCACTTCCAGATAGTCTAATTAAATTGTACTATTATCACTTTAAGATAGTCTAATAAAATTGTACTATTATCACTTTCAGATTGTCTAATAAAATTGTACTATTATCACTTAAAGATATTCTAATAAAATTGTACTATTATCACTTTCAGATAGTCGAATAAAATTGTACTATTATCACTTTCATATAGTCTAATTAAATTGTACTATTATCACTTCCAGATAGTCTAATAAAATTGTACTATTATCACTTTAAGATAGTCTAATAAAATTGTATTATTATCACTTTCAGATAGTGTCATAAAATTGTACTATTATCACTTCCAGATAGTCTAATACAATTGTACTATTATCACTTTCAGATAGTCTAATAAAATTGTACTATTATCACTTAAATATAGTCTAATAAAATTGTACTATTATCACTTCCAGATAGCCTAATAAAATTTTACTATTATCACTTTCAGATAGTCTAATAAAATTGTACTATTATCACTTTCAGATAGTCTAATAAAATTGTACTATTATCACTTAAAGATAGTCTAATAAAATTGTACTATTATCACTTCCAGATAGTCTAATAAAATTGTACTATTATCACTTCCAGATAGTCTAATAAAATTGTACTATTATCACTTCCAGATAGTCTAAAAAAATTGTACTATTATCACTTAAAGATAGTCTAATACAATTGTACTATTATCACTTCCAGATAGTCTAATAAAATTGTACTATTATCACTTTTAAATAGTCTAATAAAATTGAATTATTATCACTTTCAGATAGTCTAATAAAATTGTACTATTATAACTTCCAAATAGTCGAATAAAATTGTACTATTATCACTTTCAGATAGTCTAATGAAATTGTACTATTATCATTTCCAGATAATCTAATAAAATTGTACTTTTATCACTAAAAGATAGTCTAATTAAATTGTACTATTATCACTTCCAGATAGTCTAATAAAATTGTACTATTATCACTTTAAGATAGTCTAATAAAATTGTATTATTATCACTTAAAGATAGTCTAAAAAAAATTGTACTATTATCACTTACAGATAGTCTAATAAAATTGTACTATTATCACTTAAAGATATTCTAATAAAATTGTACTATTATCACTTTCAGATAGTCGAATAAAATTTTACTATTATCACTGAAAGATAGTCTAATTAAATTGTACTATTATCACTTCCAGATAGTCTAATAAAATTGTACTATTATCACTTTAAGATAGTCTAATAAAATTGTATTATTATCACTTTCAGATAGTGTCATAAAATTGTACTATTATCACTTCCAGATAGTCTAATACAATTGTACTATTATCACTTTCAGATAGTCTAATAAAATTGTACTATTATCACTTCCAGATAGTCTAATAAAATTGTACTATTATCACTTTAAGATAGTCTAATAAAATTGTACTATTATCACTTTCAGATTGTCTAATAAAATTGTACTATTATCACTTACAGATAGTCTAATAAAATTGTACTATTATCACTTAAAGATATTCTAATAAAATTGTACTATTATCACTTCCAGATAGTCTAATAAAATTGTACTATTATCACTTCCAGATAGTCTAATTAAATTGTACTATTATCACTTTAAGATAGTCTAATAAAATTGTACTATTATCACTTTCAGATTGTCTAATAAAATTGTATTATTATCACTTTCAGATAGTCTAATAAAATTGTACTATTATAACTTCCAAATAGTCGAATAAAATTGTACTATTATCACTTTCAGATAGTCTAATGAAATTGTACTATTATCATTTCCAGATAATCTAATAAAATTGTACTTTTATCACTTCCAGATAGTCTAATAAAATTGTACTATTATCACTTCCAGATAGTCTAAAAAAATTGTACTATTATCACTTTCAGATAGTCTAATAAAATTGTACTATTATCACTTTCAGATAGTCTAATAAAATTATACTATTATCACTTCCAGATAGTCTAATAAAATTGTACTATTATCACTTTCATATAGTCTAAAAAAAATTGTACTATTATCACTTAAAGATAGTCTAATAAAATTGTACTATTATCACTTCCAGATAGTCTAATTAAATTGTACTATTATTACTTTAAGATAGTCTAATAAAATTGTACTATTATCACTTTCAGATTGTCTAATAAAATTGTACTATTATCACTTACAGATAGTCTAATAAAATTGTACTATTATCACTTAAAGATATTCTAATAAAATTGTAATATTATCACTTCCAGATAGTCTAATAAAATTGTACTATTATCACTTCCAGATAGTCTAATCAAATTGTACTATTATCACTTTAAGATAGTCTAATAAAATTGTACTATTATCACTTTCAGATTGTCTAATAAAATTGTACTATTATCACTTAAAGATAGTCTAAAAAAAATTGTACTATTATCACTTACAGATAGTCTAATAAAATTGTACTATTATCACTTAAAGATAGTCTAAAAAAAATTGTACTATTATCACTTACAGATAGTCTAATAAAATTGTACTATTATCACTTAAAGATATTCTAATAAAATTGTACTATTATCACTTTCAGATAGTCGAATAAAATTGTACTATTATCACTGAAAGATAGTCTAATTAAATTGTACTATTATCACTTCCAGATAGTCTAATAAAATTGTACTATTATCACTTTAAGATAGTCTAATAAAATTGTATTATTATCACTTTCAGATAGTGTCATAAAATTGTACTATTATCACTTCCAGATAGTCTAATACAATTGTACTATTATTACTTCCAGATAGTCTAATAAAATTGTACTATTATCACTTTAAGATAGTCTAATAAAATTGTATTATTATCACTTTCAGATAGTGTCATAAAATTGTACTATTATCACTTCCAGATAGTCTAATACAATTGTACTATTATTACTTCCAGATAGTCTAATAAAATTGTACTATTATCACTTCCAAATAGTCGAATAAAATTGTACTATTATCACTTTCAGATAGTCTAATAAAATTGTACTATTATCACTTCCAGATAGTCTAATAAAATTGTACTATTATCACTTTCAGATAGTCTAATAAAATTGTACTATTATCACTTAAAGATAGTCTAATAAAATTGTACTATTATAACTTCCAGATAGTCTAATAAAATTGTACTATTATTACTTCCAGTTAGTCTAATAAAATTGTACTATTATAACTTCCAAATAGTCTAATAAAATTGAACTATTATCACTTTCAGATAGTCTAATGAAATTGTACTATTATCATTTCCAGATAATCTAATAAAATTGTACTTTTATCACTTCCAGATAGTCTAATAAAATTGTACTATTATCCTTTCCAGATAGTCTAAAAAAATTGTACTATTATCACTTTCAGATAGTCTAATAAAATTGTACTATTATCACTTTCAGATAGTCTAATAAAATTGTACTATTATCAATTCCAGATAGTCTAATAAAATTGTACTATTATCACTTTCAGATAGTCGAATAAAATTGTACTATTATCACTGAAAGATAGTCTAATTAAATTGTACTATTATCACTTCCAGATAGTCTAATAAAATTGTACTATTATCACTTTAAGATAGTCTAATAAAATTGTATTATTATCACTTTCAGATAGTGTCATAAAATTGTACTATTATCACTTCCAGATAGTCTAATACAATTGTACTATTATTACTTCCAGATAGTCTAATAAAATTGTACTATTATCACTTTAAGATAGTCTAATAAAATTGTATTATTATCACTTTCAGATAGTGTCATAAAATTGTACTATTATCACTTCCAGATAGTCTAATACAATTGTACTATTATTACTTCCAGATAGTCTAATAAAATTGTACTATTATCACTTCCAAATAGTCGAATAAAATTGTACTATTATCACTTTCAGATAGTCTAATAAAATTGTACTATTATCACTTCCAGATAGTCTAATAAAATTGTACTATTATCACTTTCAGATAGTCTAATAAAATTGTACTATTATCACTTAAAGATAGTCTAATAAAATTGTACTATTATAACTTCCAGATAGTCTAATAAAATTGTACTATTATTACTTCCAGTTAGTCTAATAAAATTGTACTATTATAACTTCCAAATAGTCTAATAAAATTGAACTATTATCACTTTCAGATAGTCTAATGAAATTGTACTATTATCATTTCCAGATAATCTAATAAAATTGTACTTTTATCACTTCCAGATAGTCTAATAAAATTGTACTATTATCCTTTCCAGATAGTCTAAAAAAATTGTACTATTATCACTTTCAGATAGTCTAATAAAATTGTACTATTATCACTTTCAGATAGTCTAATAAAATTGTACTATTATCAATTCCAGATAGTCTAATAAAATTGTACTATTATCACTTTCATATAGTCTAAAAAAAATTGTACTATTATCACTTAAAGATAGTCTAATAAAATTGTACTATTATCACTTCCAGATAGTCTAATAAAATTGTACTATTATTACTTTAAGATAGTCTAATAAAATTGTACTATTATCACTTAAAGATATTCTAATAAAATTGTAATATTATCACTTCCAGATAGTCTAATAAAATTGTACTATTATCACTTCCAGATAGTCTAATCAAATTGTACTATTATCACTTTAAGATAGTCTAATAAAATTGTACTATTATCACTTTCAGATTGTCTAATAAAATTGTACTATTATCACTTAAAGATAGTCTAAAAAAAATTGTACTATTATCACTTACAGATAGTCTAATAAAATTGTACTATTATCACTTAAAGATAGTCTAAAAAAAATTGTACTATTATCACTTACAGATAGTCTAATAAAATTGTACTATTATCACTTAAAGATATTCTAATAAAATTGTACTATTATCACTTTCAGATAGTCGAATAAAATTGTACTATTATCACTGAAAGATAGTCTAATTAAATTGTACTATTATCACTTCCAGATAGTCTAATAAAATTGTACTATTATCACTTTAAGATAGTCTAATAAAATTGTATTATTATCACTTTCAGATAGTGTCATAAAATTGTACTATTATCACTTCCAGATAGTCTAATACAATTGTACTATTATTACTTCCAGATAGTCTAATAAAATTGTACTATTATCACTTTAAGATAGTCTAATAAAATTGTATTATTATCACTTTCAGATAGTGTCATAAAATTGTACTATTATCACTTCCAGATAGTCTAATACAATTGTACTATTATTACTTCCAGATAGTCTAATAAAATTGTACTATTATCACTTCCAAATAGTCGAATAAAATTGTACTATTATCACTTTCAGATAGTCTAATAAAATTGTACTATTATCACTTCCAGATAGTCTAATAAAATTGTACTATTATCACTTTCAGATAGTCTAATAAAATTGTACTATTATCACTTAAAGATAGTCTAATAAAATTGTACTATTATAACTTCCAGATAGTCTAATAAAATTGTACTATTATTACTTCCAGTTAGTCTAATAAAATTGTACTATTATAACTTCCAAATAGTCTAATAAAATTGAACTATTATCACTTTCAGATAGTCTAATGAAATTGTACTATTATCATTTCCAGATAATCTAATAAAATTGTACTTTTATCACTTCCAGATAGTCTAATAAAATTGTACTATTATCACTTCCAGATAGTCTAAAAAAATTGTACTATTATCACTTTCAGATAGTCTAATAAAATTGTACTATTATCACTTTCAGATAGTCTAATAAAATTGTACTATTATCAATTCCAGATAGTCTAATAAAATTGTACTATTATCACTTTCATATAGTCTAAAAAAAATTGTACTTTTATCACTTAAAGATAGTCTAATAAAATTGTACTATTATCACTTCCAGATAGTCTAATAAAATTGTACTATTATTACTTTAAGATAGTCTAATAAAATTGTACTATTATCACTTTCAGATTGTCTAATAAAATTGTACTATTATCACTTACAGATAGTCTAATAAAATTGTACTATTATCACTTAAAGATATTCTAATAAAATTGTAATATTATCACTTCCAGATAGTCTAATAAAATTGTACTATTATCACTTCCAGATAGTCTAATCAAATTGTACTATTATCACTTTAAGATAGTCTAATAAAATTGTACTATTATCACTTTCAGATTGTCTAATAAAATTGTACTATTATCACTTAAAGATAGTCTAAAAAAAATTGTACTATTATCACTTACAGATAGTCTAATAAAATTGTACTATTATCACTTAAAGATAGTCTAAAAAAAATTGTACTATTATCACTTACAGATAGTCTAATAAAATTGTACTATTATCACTTAAAGATATTCTAATAAAATTGTACTATTATCACTTTCAGATAGTCGAATAAAATTGTACTATTATCACTGAAAGATAGTCTAATTAAATTGTACTATTATCACTTCCAGATAGTCTAATAAAATTGTACTATTATCACTTTAAGATAGTCTAATAAAATTGTATTATTATCACTTTCAGATAGTGTCATAAAATTGTACTATTATCACTTCCAGATAGTCTAATAAAATTGTACTATTATTACTTCCAGATAGTCTAATAAAATTGTACTATTATTACTTCCAGATAGTCTAATAAAATTGTACTATTATTACTTCCAGTTAGTCTAATAAAATTGTACTATTATCACTGAAAGATAGTCTAATTAAATTGTACTATTATCACTTCCAGATAGTCTAATAAAATTGTACTATTATCACTTTAAGATAGTCTAATAAAATTGTATTATTATCACTTTCAGATAGTGTCATAAAATTGTACTATTATCACTTCCAGATAGTCTAATAAAATTGTACTATTATTACTTCCAGATAGTCTAATAAAATTGTACTATTATTACTTCCAGTTAGTCTAATAAAATTGTACTATTATCGCAGCCAGATTGCAGTAAATCATTTTACTGATTACAGCGCCACTGAATAGTCCTGTCAACTCACCGACTTACAAAGCGAAATGTCCAGGAACAGGAGAGTCACTTTCATTTATTTAACACTTCTGATACTACTGGTAGACTTAATGGCAGGTATATAATATATGTGCAGACACGCCTGGTTTTTGTCCATTTCAATTGTTTCTCGCATTTATAGATTCTTTTTAATTTCATAATGTATTATTTTTTAAAATCTTCAAGTCTTCTTTTGGCAACTTAATTGTAGAGTTTGAATCTAACGGGCTCCTCTTTGAACGTTTATCTATCTAGCATGTGACCCTGGTTGGACCGGGCCTGACTGCAACTTCAAATGCCGATGCGCAACGCACTCTTGCAGCGAGGACGGAACATGTACTGCACAAAGAAGTTGCGTAAAAGGTTATTTCGGATACGCTTGCCAATACGGTAACAGCCCCACTCTCCATCCCTCCACCCTCCCCCCGGCCCCAACATCACCTACCTTAATCCCAATAACTTCAACAAATATATATGTTACGGAAAGTGGCCAGTATCACCTCACATTTGACCGGCCAATGCCCGATCTTTTCTTGATTTCGGACCTTGGCCGGCCAGATCGCGAAATGGCCAGGGGCGAAAGTCCGATTAAGAAGGTCGTGAGCAGATTTTGAGTGTTTGTATACCGTAATTATCACATTAGAACTTTATTGATTATTAATTATACTAAATTACAAAATTAGTAAAATTAGTTTATTATAGTAAATTATCAATCTTCAATTAAAATAAATGAAAAAATCAGTCAAATTAGTTTATTATAGTAAATTATCCATCTTTATTTATACTAAATTACAATATCAGTCATGTTCGTCTATTACTCTTCTGTGTGCACATAGTACAAAATAACGCTATTGTCTTTTGTTACTGGCACAATAAGTTTTTCTTTGCCATCAACTTCAATATGTTATACTTTCTTAGTCGACGATAGTCAACACTTTATTTTTTTCTGCTTTGCTTTAGCCTGCTTAACGTCCCCTTTAAAAGCACAGCATTTGTCTCTGCTGATGATCCAACTATCATTAGCTTTTTCTTGCAGTAACGTATTCAAAGTATCTAAGAACATAGTTTTCATATCAAATGTTGGTTCTGCATTTACATGTACGCCAACTTCGTCCAGCCTACTAGTCTCGTCAGTAGAAGCTATGGGATAACCTAGTACCGACAGAACAATAATAGGAATTTATTGAAATTGAAACGCCGCTACATGGGATACAGCCCCATATAAATGCATATAGACTGTTATACAAACTCGTGCCGAGGAATACAATACCGATACTCACAATGAGACCACAAGTTACATAGGCAGTGTCTTGTTGTGACAGGGGAAGGGGTGGCCAGCAGAGTGCACGTTCTTGCGCGCCCAATCGAAGCCTGAATGCCCCCAGGTAATTGTACTGTCCATATGGGCACTTTCTACTCATCAAAACAAAATTGGCTTGTTAGTCTATAGGCGTAATAGCAGAACGTATTCTTTAGCGCTATTGGATTCGATGCACGAAATTTATATTTGTTGGAACACCGCTTATAATCTACAGTACCTAGAACACACATTTACACAAAGTAAAATAATCCACAAACGATGCTCGGTATATGTGTAAGTCAAATGTCTGAGTTTATTGGTGCAGTAGTGTTATCTCAAGGGTATCTCATTGCGACTGGCGGCCCCACCCATGTTTATACAACACATGAAACTAGACCGAGCGGACAATGGCTAGATAAAAATACGATCGCTCCTGCCTTACAACCTTTGTGGCTTATCAAAAGTCAATCCTCGACTCGCATACAACATCCAGTCAATTTATGACGCAACTGGTGTTTTTATCCAGGTAGATAGTTTACTAAATCGTGTGATAATAAATGGCCTTGATAATTAGTGACCACTTCAGCAGGACTTTCTCTGAAAAGCAGCAGATGAAATTAAAATTATCGTCACAGCTTACGTTTTTGCTACCATATGCAAGCCGCCATCACACCTGTGCCGCCCACCGAACAGTCTTGCATCAGCACATCGGACATTGGCCAGGGATTTCCAGCCACTTCGCGAAGTGGCCGGCCAAAGTAGCGTAAACACTGGCAATGTACAGCACATCGGAAATTGGCCACGCGCCTCGGCATTTAGGCTTTGGCTGTAACATATATATATATATTTAAATTACAACAGTCATAGTAAATATGCAAAGTATGATACACAGGTGTAAGATTGTGATGATATGATCTTGCCTTCGATATTTTTACATTCAGTGTTACATGGGTAAATCTAAATTCCAAAATATAGTTATTGTTTTTTATTTGATAATAATCTAAATGCACAATTATAGTATTTTTTAAATATGTTAAAATAATATTTTCCAAAATATAGCTTGTTTTTTTTATGTTTCTGAATAGGTTGAAATTGTAACAATAAACTATAAACTGTTTTTAAATGTTTTAAAAGTCTAAATGCCAAATTCTAATGAAAAAAATAATTAATTTTAATTTAAAAGTCCAATTATAGTACGTTTTTTAAGGTTAAAATTCAGATGCATTAATTTAAATATATTAATAATATAAATGCTAAAAATGTTTAGCGTTTTAATTAATATTTGTATGTATGCGAACGGACCATCAAATGGTTCATTGACCCACTTCCCGTCATCCTATATCTTATATCACATAGACGTTAAGCCTACAATTTTTCTCTAACAGTTGCTTTTTGTTTTACGTCCCGTTCATCTCTTAGTGGACATGGTCGATACAGACATTAAAAATGCTCTGAATGATTACGATGATGCGACATGCATCAATAATGCGAATACTAAACAGTTCACATTGAAAGCAAAGCCTCACAGGTTTATGTTTCTCGAGGTGGTGCTCAAAGACAATAGTAAGTTTCCGCTTACTGCTTGGTATAAAGTGTTTCCATTTACTGCTTGCTATAAAAGTGTGTCCGCTTTTTGTTTGGTATAAAATGTGTCCGTTTACTGCTTGGTATAAAGTGTGTCCGTTTACTGCTTGGTATAAAGTGTGTCCGTTTACTGCTTGGTATAAAGTGTGTCCGTTTACTGCTTGGTATAAAGTGTGTCCGTTTACTGCTTGGTCTAAAGTGTTTCTGGTTACTGCTTGGTATAAAGTGTGTCCGTTTACTGCTTGGTCTAAAGTGTTTCTGGTTACTGCTTGGTACAAAGTGTGTCTGTTTACTGCTTGGTCTAAAGTGTTTCTGGTTACTGCTTGGTATAAAGTGTGTCTGTTTACTGCTTGGTCTAAAGTGTTTCTGGTTACTGCTTGGTCTAAGGTTTGTTGGTTACCGCTTTATTTAAATGTCCGGTTATTCGTGGATTAAAAGTCTTCGTTTACTTCATAGGTTCTCAACCTTTTTCGGCTCACCGCCCACTTTTACATTTTTTCCGCTCACCGCCCCCCCCCTCAAACTTAATTTTAGCGGAAACATTTGTTAATTAAAGGGAGATAATTAACTCGTTTTATTTTAGGTAATATTTCAATTTTTTTTCTTTTATAAAAAACTAAATGGCTTGCATTTATAACTTTGCAATGATATGTTAGAACTGTAAAAAAAATATTTGAAAATTTTATGAATATTGTATAACTAAAAAATTTATATGAATATTTTCTAGCATTACAATAACTACCCAGTTTGTATGATTACTACGTAACTATACCGCAAAACATTGTGGTTATCTCTTTACAAAGAATTCAAACTCATTAAAGGAGATCTCGGTAATACAAACAGATCAAAAGAGTAATATTAGCAGATGTTAATGGTTTTATTAGTTTTTGATGTATGACCCAGTAGCCTTAAGGCGACAGTCCGGTGAATCAACCATTAGACGAGACGGCCGCATACCATATTTGCCGAATACTGACCCCCCCCCCCTACTTCATCGAAAAGTCATTGCGATTCTTATTTGTTCAATAATATGTATGCCTACTGTTGGGGGATATCAGATGTTTAGTAACACTTGCATTTACATCATATTTCATCCAAAAACTAATCGATTCAAATAGCTGAGGGCTTGAAATTATAGCAGGTACGTATGTACCGCCCATTTGCCCTTCATCGCCCCCCAATCGCCCCCGGGAATGTTATCGCCCCCCTAAAGCTTCTCATCGCCCCCTGGGGGGCGATATATGTAATATTGTCTTTTGCATTACATACTAGTAAATCTTGTGCCATAGAGGCAAACTGACACACTCATTGTATGTCTGTATCCATAGAGGCAAACTGACACACTCATTGTATGTCTGTATCCATAGAGGCAAACTGACACACTCATTGTATGTCTGTATCCATAGAGGCAAACTGACACACTCATTGTATGTCTGTATCCATAGAGGCAAACTGACACACTCGTTGTATGTCTGTATCCATAGAGGCAAACTGACACACTCATTGTATGTCTGTATCCATAGAGGCAAACTGACACACTCATTGTATGTCTGTATCCATAGAGGCAAACTGACACACTCATTGTATGTCTGTATCCATAGAGGCAAACTGACACACTCATTGTATGTCTGTATCCATAGAGGCAAACTGACACACTCATTGTATGTCTGTATCCATAGAGGCAAACTGACACACTCATTGTATGTCTGTATCAATCTATCTATTTATGTATCTGTCTCATAGTCTGCCTGTCGGTCTCTCTGTCTATCATAAATCAATCAATAAATCTATTTCTTCAAAATCCATGATACGTCATTTATTTTTAATTCAGTTCTTAGTTTATCTATCAACCTATCTATTAATATATCTATCTATCTATCTATCTATCTATCTATCTATCTATCTATCTATCTATCTATCTATCTATCTATCTATCTATCTATCTATCGATCTATCTATCTATCAACCTATCTATTAATCTATCTATCTATATATCTCTTCATCTATCTACCTAAATATGTACCTACAAACCTGCATACCTATTTACCTACCTGCAAAGCTACAAACCTACAAACCTACCTACTAACCTACCTACCTACACACGTAACTAACCTACCTACCAATTTACATGCATATAAACATTCCTACTTACATACATACTAAACTACCTAGCTATCTACCTTCATACATATAATATATTTACCTACATACATACATAGGCTAGTATCCTATCTACCTACCTACATATATATATATATATACTTACTTACATACATACTGACCTATCTCCCTACCTACCTACCTGCCTAAATACCTAAATACCTACCTATCTATCTGTTGTTCTAGAACATATTTCCGTCTCCCTATACATGTTATATCAATATAAACCTATCAGTTAATAAATATGTTTCTAATGTGTTTCGTCAAGGTCATTTAAAATCTCTCGACGACTTTAAGGTTGAATTAAGATCCCACATCACCAATGTGGCCTGCACGTCTAAGAAAGTCTTGTTCGTCAACACCAAAATACTGCAGATGCACTGCGACCAGACAGTTAGTAACGTGAGCAGTTTCGTCTTCACCGGAGACCTGGTCACTGATCTCTGTAGCGCGTATTCAAGCGCAGGTAGATTACCTTTCAAACCTTTGGATGTGAAACGAAAACCGGTTATTCCGATTTTTCGGTTTTAAAATCAATTTTCAAACTTTCAAAGTTAAAAACCGGTTTTCAGTTTTAGTTGGAATTTGGGAGAAAGTCATTCGAATGTGGTGTCCAAAAGATTTATTATTTTTAATGTTCTGGAAGAAATATTTTAAAACGATGTTTAATTCGTACAAAACAATTCCTTAACATTAAATGCTTTACAAACACTATAATTAGTCGAACTCGACCCTAGGCCTGTTGTTTTTAGTTTTTTAACATCCCGAATATTGCTTGCAATTGCCATACATGCACAGACAACAACAAACGCATATGTTAAGTTACCATTTAATGCTAGTCGACTGCGAAGTTTTTTTATATACATACTTGAGAAGCAAAAAACTGGGATTTCCATTAACTGATGCTGAACGCTCCCAACAGACATACAGGCCGATAGACGTAAGGTCGCCAGATACTTGGATTTCAAAATGACGACATAGAGAGCCAAAAGGGAGACATATTTAGTGTTTAATTTGAAATTCTAATTCTAAATTCATGACTTTACAGTTTTTGACTTCTCACAATCTAAAATCAATGAGGTTTTTTTTAGAGAGTCGACCACGTTTGAATGATCAATGGTACTTCCTGTTAATTTGGTTGATACAATTATTATTATTTTTTAGTATAATCAACATATATTTGTGTTTTCCTAACAAATAACTTACTTTACGTGGGGTTGGGGACGGGAAGGGGAAATATGTTTAAAATGACGAACTGATCTTGCCTTATATGTATGAACTCTAATGCAGGGGATGGCAACATTTTGATATAAGTGTGCCAAGGTAGGATTTCTAACTCATTCAGAGTGAAAACCGTCATAAAGGCATACTGCTATTTTAAATCTTTTTTTCTTATAAAGAGACTTTAATTTCCTTTATTGGGTCTTCCGTGAAAATTTCGCTCCGTGCCAAGTCTGGCACGCGAGCCGTACGTCGCCGACACCCTAAACTAATTCATGTAAAAAAAATATAAACACTCATTCCTTTTTTTAAATTGCTTTCAGGTAGGAACGTTGCACTTAAGTCTAAAACCAACGCCTCCTCAAATTATAATACTAAACTAGATGCTATTACGGACGGTAAGAATTCTTGGAGTGATCCCATATGGGCTATCGACACTTGTTACCATACCACTCCTGGAGACCGCCAACCGACAATCAATGTTTTGTTTCAAACTGACTACCATGTGCATCTGATTAAGATATTAAACAGACCCGGTAAGGAAATAACCAAACATTCGTGACGTAAATATCTAGGGGTTGTCCATAATATTTTTTTAATTACGTCACACGTTTTCGGCTGATTTTGTACCCCCCCTCCCTCTCTTGTCTCACAATGAACAATGAACAATGAACAATATTTATTAGCCACATAGTACATAGGTACAATAAAGGCATAGTCAAAAACATAAGAAAATTATAGCATTTGTGAATAATAAATTGATTAATAATAGTCACAAAATGTCAGACCCCCCCCACCCCTCAAATATGACATCACAAAATCTGCACCCCCCCCCCTAAAAGATATCTTTGTAAAAATGCAAATTTACAGGTTTCAAATTACTTTTATTTGTCATCGTTTTGTAATTAATGAATTTTGCATTACACAAAAGAAAAATCGAAACTGTAGTTATAACAATAATGTAATATCAAATAATATCATATGCAATCAGTACAATTTTTTTATTAAGTTTTAAAAAACAACAACACAGAATGTATGTGTGTCATGCAGTCTCCCATGATGCTGAAAAATGCTCTTTCATGGAATAAATGGGGAAAATAATGGTCTCTTCATCGGATGGAATGGATATTCCATTCAAATCAAGCTCTTCTTCATCTATACATTCAGCACTCTCCATTTTCTTCATTTGCGATAATAACCATTAGTTCACGTTGCCTACGTGCAGCAACTCTTTGTGGCCTGACAGGTTTAGGAGGAATAATTGATTCCTGCTTGTGTGTTGAGGGACGGCTGCGCAGCATTACTAACGAAGCGAAGTACATATGACATTTTGTGCATATCCTATCGCTAAGCACAGATTGTATTGACGGACAGTACAAATCGTATGGAATCGAACGGTAAGGATTTGATGACCGAGGAAGAATATCATCCACTTTCAGACATTGAGCTGCAAAACAGAGATGGAAACTTATGCGACGCTCCATCTGTTGTCTGTTCTGAAATTTTCAGACCTTCGCCTGATTGAACAGCTGGTAAAGGCAGTGGAATTTTTTTTTCTGTTACTACACTAAAATATGAGCTTCTTGGTTTTGAACAGCATTTTTTTTTGTCCGTACATTTTACAATTTGAGTTAAGTCTTGACCTGTTCGTACATAAACGTCAAACCATTTTTATGCCTACATAGAAAAGAGTGTCAACATCTTGAGCCATGAGGGCGGCCATGTTGTCAGCCTTCCTTGGATGCACGAAGGTGATTGCCGGGCTAGGGCATCTTTCTAATTTTTTTTATCATTCAGACGCGTTGGCGTTGTGATCATGATTTGAAAATAGCTATGAAACAATGCGATCACAATTATAATCTACAAAGCTTATTAATAGTAACTAGTTGACCCGTGGATACATTGTGGTCCATACTCAGTGCCCTCACATGGGGTGGGGGGAGGGTGGGCAGAGGGGGCATATGCCCAGCGGAGACACTTCTGCTTCTGGGGGATGCAAATATAGTCTAAATATAGCACTAAACAAAGCAGTTACAGTATGCAAGGGGGAGGCGTCGCTGAAACTTTTGCCCGGGGTCGCTATATAGGCGTAAGTGGGCTCTGTCCATGCAAAACATAATATAGAAATTAAAAGAATAATAGCGAGATCAACAATAGAGTGAAAAAAAATACAGTATTAACAAGTATTAACCAACAATGCAAACAAAACAACAGAGTGCACAGTAAAAAAAAAAAAAGTCGGGAAAACCCTAAGTTGCCTGTTCAACATTCTCAGTGAAAGCAGAATGAATGGGAAGCTACTCTCAGTGAAAGCAGAATGAATGGGAAGCTACTCTCAGTGTAAGCAGAGTGAATGGGAAGCTACTCTCAGTGAAAGCAGAGTAAATGGGAAGCTACTCTCAGTGAAAGCAGAATGAATGGGAAGCTACTCTCAGTGAAAGCAGAATGAATGGGAAGCTACTCTCAGTGAAAGCAGAATGAAAGGGAAGCTACTCTCAGTGAAAGCAGAATGAATGGGAGGCTACTCTCAGTGAAAGCAGAATGAATGGGAAGCTACTATCAGTGTAAGCAAAGTGAATGGGAAGCTACTCTCAGTGAAAGCAGAGTGAATGGGAAGCTACTCTCAGTGAAAGCAGAATGAATGGGAAGCTACTCTCAGTGAAAGCAGAATGAATGGGAAGCTACTCTCAGTGAAAGCAGAATGAAAGGGAAGCTACTCTCAGTGAAAGCAGAATGAATGGGAAGCTACTCTCAGTGTAAGCAGAATGAAAGGGAAGCTACGCTCTTTTACGGCGAGGAGCTATTTCTTTTATTTTAATTACAGTTTTCATGTGCATAACCGGCATACTTTTATTTATATAAAATCAACAAAGTCGGCAGCATACGTGATAAATTTAATTTTTCTATTCCGGAAAGTTGCGAGTAAATGTCCGTTTTTGGTTGTCGCGATCGATCAAACGGCATTGGAGTCTAAAGCGTACAAACATATATAAAGAGGCCAATATTATTTTCATGTGACGTCGGATATCTTAGACCCCCCCCTGCCCCCCCCCCTCGTCACACATCGTCACAAATGCGGGACGCCCCTCCCACCTAATCGTGTGACGTAATTTATGGACGACCCCCTAGAAAACAGATGAAGTGATTAGTTAGCAAACAGAACAGGTAAGGAAATAACCAGCTAGTTGTGACGTAATTATCTAGAAAACAGATGAGGTGAAAAGCTAGTGAACAGAAGAGATAAACAGGTAAACAGTAAAAAAGGAAGTTAATAGCAAATAGGGGTAAAAATGTAAAAAAAAATATTTTTGGTTAGTAAAGCAAATTTAGAGTATAATTTACTTTATAATTGTCTGGAGTACTAGCTGCAAAACTCAGACGCTATCCGACAAGTATGAACGTAGCTAAATCTGCGAAGATAGACAGAACAGGTTGGATCTTCCCAACCTGCATCATTGTCGAATAATCTTATTGTTCTCTGCGTGGATCGCGTCACAGTGTCCGGCTTTGTCCCTACCAAATTTAAGGGCTATTTCTGTGCGCAGTCAAAAAGGTTACGGCTTAGAGTAAAGCCCACCAGGAGTTGTGTCTAGCATGTTTGTTTTGTAGTTAATCATTCTTAATGAACACATCCTGTTAAAAGTTACAAAACGCGTTGGCAAAATAATTTGAACATCAGCACACTTTTCCCCACCCTGTCCCATTTGGTTATTACACCTGAAAGAAAGGTTATGGGACTTGACAGACAATCTGACAGACCTGGCAGATCACCCCCTTCCCCTTTTTTTTTTTTGGGGGGGGGGGCGGAATTGGGGGGGGGGGCGGGATTGGGGGATGCGGGATTGAACAAAAAAAGACTGTGTGGCGTTTGTCCCTGTTGACAATCTGGGTCTTCTTAAACTTAAACGTTATATTATTTAAGTGCCGTAAACAACTTTGTAAAAATCATTTTCATTAACTTGGCAAAAAAAAATATGTCGTGTGAATTTCTGGCTGGCTGGCATAAACATGTAGGAATTGAACCCATTTCTCTACATCCCGCTAAGGCCGGCACTTGCCCATATGCTTATAAACCAACGAGAATACATTCTTTTACATAATTTTACCTCATTTACCCCCCCCCCGACATACACCCCCCCACACACTCACCACAACCCACACACTACACCACACACAACACACACTCATAAAAAACACCCCACACACCACATCAGCCCACCCCACACACAACAACACACAACAACACACACAGCACCACACACCACACAAAAACATATACCACACCACACACCACACCACAAACCTCCCCACTAGCCACACCACACACCACACCACACACCACAAAAACACACCAACCCACCCCACACATAATATACCAATACCACACCACACACCGCACCACATACCAAATAACACACCACACCAAACATAACACACAAAACCACACCACACACCACACCAGACAACCCACCACACAAAACCAATACCACACCACAGACCACACACCACATTACAACCCCATACATCAACCCATCCCACACCCACACACCATACCAATACCACACCACAAACCACACACCACTCCTTAATACATTAAACACCACACACCACCCCTTCCCACCCTACACATACCATACCAATACCACACCACAAACCACACCACACAACATAACTAACCACACACCTTACCACAAACCACACACAATCCCATCCCACATACTGCATACAAATACAACACACACCATACCAATACAACACCACACAGCATACACAAAACTACACACCACGCCACATATCACACCTCGCACTACACCATACACCAGACAACACTACACACCACAACCACACCAAACACCACACCACACACACCTAACCAATAACACACCACACACTACACACCACAACAAATCCCCATACACAACACACCACTCAGTCCCACCCTACACACAATACCAATACCACACCACACACCATACCACACACCACACACAACACTACAACACACACCACAACACACACCACAACACACACCACAACACACAAAACCCCCTTACACTACACACCATTTCATTCCACCCCACACACACCATACCAATACCACAACACAAACCACACAACACAACACACACTACACTACACACCAAACCATACTCCACACCACAACAAACAAAAACACAACACACACCCATAAACCGAAAATCATCCCACCCCACACACACCAAACTAATACCACACCACACACCACACCAAACCAGCATATACCACACACCACACATCACCCCATCCCACACACAACACACCATACCAATACCACAACACACAGCACACACCACACCCACATAAACCACACACCACACCCCCATAAACCACACCACACACCACACCACACCACACCACACCACTACAAACCACATCCCACCCCTCCACACACACCATACCAATACTACACCACACACCACAACACACCCGCATACACCACACAAGATACCCGACACACGACACAGCACCACTCACCCCACCCCACACACACTATGCCATTACCACACCACTCCCCCATACACCACACAGCACACCACACACTACATACCACACTCCCATACACCACACACCACACACCCGTACACCATACAGCACACCACACACCACACTCCCATACACCACACACCACACAGCACACACCACACTTAACCCCACCTTACACACACCACACCATACTACATAAATACCACACCACACCCCCATACTCTACATCACTTACCACACCCCTCACACACCACATCACAACCACATACACCACACTAGAGACGGACCGAAACCAATTTTTTTGTTTCGGACGAAAATTGTAACCATGCCAAATATTACACATTGACTTTCGGCGCCGCAACCGAAGCCGAAACCAAAAGTTTAACTACAATTTCGGCCGAAACCGAACAATAAACCGAAAATGCAAAAGAAATGATTTCAAAAGACGCACATTTATGTGTAATATTATTAACTAGTTTATGGGCACTCTATTTGAGTAAATCATTCTTTGTAGTGATTAAATAATCCTTTATTATTAACTTCAGTCTTCTACTTCACATTAGGGATGTTAATATCTTTCTTTTCGGATCTAAATATCCGAATTTTTACCCATTTCACCCCCCCCCCTCTCCGCCCCCGGTCAAAGTAAGTTAGACTATAGTTTGGAAAAGACAAATTAGCGTTAATTATACTAAAAAAAATAATACAGAGGACCATTGCTCCTTAGAACGTGGTGAAATCCGTGTAAAAAAATAGTTGATTTTCGATTAGCAGAAGTCAAAAGCTTTAGTGTCATGAATTTAGACCTTTGTAATTATAATAAAAATCAGTGCATTTTAGATCTATATGTTACACAAATTAAAAGAATATTTGTAGAATATGAATAAAACCCCAGACACATCTGTCTAGGGTTGACAGACGTCCGGCAAGAAAATTAACCGTTTTTGAAAAGAACCTTACGTGCTCTGCAAAGTAGTTGTTTTTAATTGCCATAGGTGCTTTTCAGTCTACATTAAATAAAATGTTGGGTCAGTTTTACTAATATACAATTATTGGCAGCTATAATAAAACTGAACTGATTTTGAAACACTCATTATGTCATTCTTTTTGTCTCTCTAGGACCTCTTTCTGAAGACAAGATCTCGCAACCTTTCGTCTATCGGTCTGTTTGTCATCCAGCAACAATTTCTTGTCTTTACCGACGACTAGCGGTATTTTCTGCATTTGCTGTTGTATGTGCTTGTATCGCAAATTCACAAGCAATAATCGGAATTCGAAAAAAATCCAAAAACAACTAGTCCATACGTCGCCTCTGACAAACATAACACA
Organism: Anisus vortex; assembly: GCA_949126835.1. Classification (NCBI taxonomy): domain Eukaryota; kingdom Metazoa; phylum Mollusca; class Gastropoda; family Planorbidae; genus Anisus; species Anisus vortex. The sequence continues at coordinate 34,808,398 of OX421506.1, read as the reverse complement.
CAAAAGGAATGTGTTTGCAAGGAATATAATGTTAAGGAATTATTTAGTGATAATCAAACAGGGTTTACAAATATTTCTTCAGATAAAAAGATAGATAAATTGTGGAAAACAGTTATGAATGATTGCCTCCCGAAATCCGGTTTTCGTTTAACATCCCTACTTCACACAGATTAATTCACAACAGTTTAACTAAATGAAAAAATCAATAACCAGAGTAATGGATGCAGCAATAGCGTAGAATTTTGAATTTTAAAAGTTAAAATAGATATTCGACTGATGACTGAATGTCAATATCAGTTTCGGCCGAAACCGTAAACAAACCGAAAATTAACCTTTTGGCTTCGGCCGAAACCGCAACCACGCCGAAAAAGGGTTTTTGCATATATTCGGCGCCAAACCGATGCTGAACCCGAATTTCGGTCGGTGTCTACACCCCACCCACACCACCCCACACACCACACACCACACACACCACACCCCCATACACCACACACACCACACCACACCCTCCCATACACCACACCCCCATACACCACACACACCACACCACACCCTCCCATACACCACACACACCACACCACACCCTCCCATACACCACACCCCCATACACCACACACACCACACCACACCCCCATACACCACACCCCCATACACCACACACACCACACCACACCACACCCCCATACACCACACCCCCATACACCACACACACCACACCACACCCCCATACACCACACCCCCATACACCACACACACCACACCACACCCCCATACACCACACCCCCATACACCACACACACCACACCACACCACACCCCCATACACCACACCCCCATACACCTAGCCACGCACCACCCCACCCCACACACACCACAACCCTAACCAAACACACAACACCACAACCCTAACCACACACCCCATACCACACACCACACCACACACACCACAACCACAAACCTAACCACACACCCCATACCACACACCACACAACACACACCACTCCACAAACCTAACCGCACACACCACACCACAACCCTAACCACACACACCACACCACACCAAGGTTTTAAAATTTTACTTCGATGTTGTATTTCACGTTCCAACTCCACCCCCCTCCCTCTTCTTGTAGGCCTATACAGTGCACGAATGCAGTATTTCCACTTAAACACATATGATGCGTACAACAAACTGGTATTGAAGTACACAAATGAACAGGGTAGCCATACTGTATACAACGTCAGCCACTCACTCAATCAATCTATTCGGACCATCCAGATGTACATCCTCAGAGGTGGTTTTTCAGCGGAAACTCACATCTTTATAAATATATGTGAACTCGAGGCGTACGGAGGTAAGAAACAATGACCGCCGCCCCTCACCCCCGCCAACCTTCTCACCTACTTTTGATTACATTATTTATTACAAATAACTTCACTTCTAATTTATTACAAATAACTTCAATTCTAATTTATTACAAATAACTTCAATTCTAATTTATTACAAATAACTTCACTTCTAATTTATTACAAATAACTTCACTTCTAATTTTTTACAAATAACTTCACTTCTAATTTATTACAAATAACTTCACTTCTAATTTAATACAAATACCTTCAATTCTAATTTATTACAAATAACTTCACTTCTAATTTATTACAAATAACTTCACTTCTAATTTATTACAAATAACTTCACTTCTAATTTATTACAAATAACTTCACTTCTAATTTATTACAAATAACTTCACTTCTAATTTATTACAAATAACTTCACTTCTAATTTATTACAAATACCTTCAATTCTAATTTATTACAAATAACTTCACTTCTATTTGTGTTTTGCTATTTTAATATAAATTTAAAATAACATAAATTTATTTATTGATCTAAAAAGGAAATGTGGTTTGATTACATTGTAGTATAACAATAACACAAGCACAACAACCAGAACAAAATCAACACACATACACACTAGTCATCTTCAATTCTACAAAAAACACATCGGGCTCTTCAGGAGCTGCGTTGATATAGTCTTACAGAATAAGGAACAAAGGAGTTTTCGTACCATTCAGTTCGGACTTATTGACAGGAGTCGGCCACTACGTGTTGATTTTACGTTGTTGTGAAGTGGATGCATGCCATCTTTGAGTATTTTCTCCACTTTGCGAAAGTAGAAAGAAACGTGTCAATTAAATGTCTATCTGTCTTTATAGTTAAATATGTCTACTATTCTAATACGCCTTGTATTTTTTATTGATTTTTTTCTCTAAGTGGATATTATGCCCAGGTCACGTTACCATGCCATATGTAATGTCTCAACAGATTGCCCAGGTCAGGTTACCAATGCCATATGTAATGTGCCAACAGATTGCCCAGGTCACGTTACCAATGTAATATGTAATGTCTCAACAGATTTTCCAGGTCACGTTACCAATGCCATATGTAATGTGTCAACAGATTGCCCCAAAACACGTTATGGACTGAACTGTTTAAAGAACTGTAGCAATAAGTGCAAGCAGTCGCAGTGCAACATGTACGGGACCTGCTACGAATGCATCGATGGATACTACGATTATACCTGTGATAAAGGTGAGGAATAGCTCCCTAGTATAGGTAGGCATATCTCCCTAGTACAGGTAGGGATATTGCCCTAGTACAGATAGTGATATCTCCCTAGTACAGGTAGGCATTTCTCCCTAGAACAGGTAGGGATATTGCCCAAGTACAGATAGTGATATCTCCCTAGTACAGGTAGGGATATTGCCATAGTACAGGTAGGGATATCTCCATAGTACATGTAGGAATCTCTAATCTAGCAAGCAGGGATGCGGCCCGTTAATTGTACAGATCTTGCCGTGGTACAGGTGGGGCTTTAGCACTGGTCGGCTCGGCAACCGTGCCTCCGCTGGACAAGGTAGGTAATAATAGGTAGGTAATGTGCTTGCCACAAAATCTCCTAGTAAGCTCTGTCCACAGACACTGGTGAACGCTGCCTCACCGACCCTTTGGATCAATTTGGTAGGACGGGATGTTTTACCTTATCTTTACTTATCAGTAGTAAAGTACGTGTGATCTCAATTTCGTCATTCGGAAACATGACTAAGACTTTCGGGTGGTCCAAGGATTGCCATGTATTTCTTCATGAGAAAACTGCGGTTCATTTATGCGTCTAGTGCATAGTTTCACTGTGAGTTAACGGTTGTGCGCCTGACAGCCATTTCTCCAGGAAGACACACCAATCGTCTAACGGCGTCCTCAATAACGTCACAGAAACTAAAACTCAACACGGTGTGCCATTAGTATGTGCTCCGAGTGTAAATCAAGTCAGGCGTCCCGTATTTTAAACCCAACCTTGCAGGTTCCATTCATTCAGCTTTACAGATTTACATCCATATAATCAGCACGTCCCATTCAACCGTCAGAAAATAGATCTAAGTAAACAGCTTTTTAATTTATTTTTTTTCCAAAATGTCTGCCTGCTCCCACTTTCGTCGTCAAAATTCGTCTGCAACCCATTCCCTTCACAATCACTATTTTTCAATTTACTTCTATTGTCACTAGTCCAACACGTTTTACAATATCATCATCAAAATATATAATTACGGCGAGTTTGTTTATATATTTATATATATATATATATACAAGCTACATTGCCCGGCGTTGCCCGGGTGAAAAAAAAAAAGGACTGTCTGGGGTGCAGATAACAAATTTATAAACTACACTTACTGAATACTTTTAGGAAAGTAAATAAATATTGTAATAGGGTAAAAAAAAATAGTCAAATATTTTTATTTAACAAAATCTATATTGCCTATAGATTTACAATGTCTTTTGTTTTTAAAAGTTTGAAAAATTAATTGTCGAAAAAAAAAGTATAGTCTAACTGGAGAATCGAACCCTAGTCGCCCGTACAGCAGTCCACTACGTTTACCACTGAGCTATCGAAGACACATGTCCAATGTGAAAAATTATTAGACGGTATATTGGGCTAGGCCTAGATAGGTCAGTGACACACGTGTTTTCAAATTGACCAATGGGGATCCTCGCGGGGCTTAACACTGTCTTTTTATATATATAGATATATATTTATATATATGTTTGTCCCCTATAGGCGCCAAAGCCGTTTGACTAATAGGGCAAAAAGTTAAATGTATGAATTGGAAACGTCATCCAATAGAGAATTTTATTTTATGACTTATAATCATGAATGTATTGATTTAAAAAAATCAAAATGTTAGATCCAACTATGCAAATAAAGCCGTACATAGCAAATGGCCGTTTCCGTTCATTTACTATGTTGAACGCGAGGGTCTTATCGGGTTGTCCCCATTCTGCTGCTGTTTTTTTAATGTGGCGAGACCACTGATCTATAAAAAGAATGGATTACGCCTTCTTAATAAATTGGTTTGAGAAATGTGAAGAAATGCACTGATTTATAGAAGAAAGGAAAAACTGACAGTTTTCACTGCCTTTACCAATATAAACAAAATTGTGTCTAAAACTTACTGTGCCACTGATCTATAAATAGATCGGAACGGAATCTATGTTGCAGCCATTTTACACAATATGCATATGAATTGTTGCTGTCAAACTTCCCACTTCTAATTAATAATATAAAACAAACAATAACACGATCAAAAGAAAACAAATACCAAAAGATAAAAAAAGTTAATTATAAAAAAAGGAGACAGCAATATTTTGCAGTACGGGAAAACCCGGTCCCGAAACACACAAAATTTGAACGCATTTCAAATGAACATCATTTGGAAACTGCACGCATTGTATAACCTTAACATACGGTGATTAGTAATAGGTCTAAGTTTATTTTAACAAATAAATTAACGAATTAAGCAATATTGTTGAAAAAATAAAACTTTTTTTTGGAGTACGTTTCCGATTTATACATTTAACTTTTAACCCAATCAGTCAAACGGCTCAAGAGAATTTAGAGCAGAAACAAACATCTAAATAAATAAACAAACTCACGGTAAATAGATATATATATATATATATTGATCAGTGCAGTGGAAACAAAATGTCGGAAATTTCTTCAAAAATGTCACTTCCGAGCCTAATCCAGTCTTTTTAGAGATCAGTGGGCGAGACCTTTCCAAAAGTTACGCACCGCAATTTGGCTTGGAGAGTTTCAATTGTTTACTTTAAAAAAATACTGCCGTATGACGTATTGTCTATCAAATCATTTCTTTCTTCATTATAGATGTTTGCATTATCCTTTTGAGTAAAAGTAACCACATGTTTTATTTATTTAATGTATTCACGTCGCTTTTGAGAACGCCCTTTAATAGGCGACTTTCTAAACTCTATAAATTAAATGATACGCTTTATAAAGCGTTTATAAAGCTTTATTAAGGACAAGTTATAAACGATTACTTTTAAATATCAGAAGCTTGACAGCAACAATTTTTATTTTTGCCAGGGTCAGGGCGACCGGACACAATATTAAATAACAAAAACTAAACACCGAAAGAAACATTATCAATGCTGTTTTAGGGATACAATAAGCAAAACTAAAAATTAAATACCGACAAAAATCGTTCTCCTATTAGTTTTTATTGTATTAAAATATTATTATCTAAGTTTGTTTTATTTATTCCTTTTCTATTGTTTGGCAGGCCTATTTGTATTATTTTTCTTTTTGATAGTATATTATTGTTAATTTAATGTTATTAATTGGCTAACAAGTCAAGTCAACACAACTGTTTGATACTTTTTAATACCAGAAGCTTGATAGCCACAATTCGTATGCATATGCCAGGGTCAGGGCAACCAGGAACAATTTAAATAAGAAAAACTAAATACCGAAAGAAACGTTCTCACGTCTCACTGCAGTTTTTATTTTAATGCAGAATTTTTTTTTCTTTCTCTCTTAACAAAACAAATTGTAGTCATTCTTTACTCCGTCAGTTTGACAGGCATAGCCACTAGTAAAATATATTTACTGTAGTTTAATTAAGTCCAATGTGTTAAAGTGCGTATTTCAATTAAAGATGGCCATTTCATTTTATCTGACGCCACATATGGTCACATATCGTCCCACTTGTTCGACCCATGCACCCCTCCCCCTTCAAATTGTCCTTAGTGCGGGACATCATTTATAGACGACCCCTTATGTCAGGCGCTAAACCCTAATGATGATCTTATTCTCTCCTTGCAGCTTGCTCTTCAAATTGTTTGTCTTTGGCCTGTGAAAAGACCGACGGAGCATGTGGGGTTGACGGATGTAGGTTCGGATTCCATGGAGCTTCCTGCCAAAACGGTAAAATCTCATAAGCACTAATCCGCTAGACCACGCAGTCTATCACATCGCCTTTGTTGTATTAAGTGCTCAGAGAAATAACACCAGGACTCTAAGACTGTAAAAGACTGCTTTTTTTTAAAAAAAGGTAACAGTCGGAACTAATTGATCCACGGTGCCAGTAACGCAGCGTTCACAGGTTTCTGTGGCCACGGCATACTAAGGTATTGTGTGACCAGCACGATGCCCAACCGCCTTTACCTTAGCCCAACTAATGTCAGGTACCCATCAGAGTTTGGGGAATAACTCAGGGACACCCTTTTCTGTCCCGGGAATAAATCCTAGCCATCACCAGTGCTATGATGCAAGTAATAATACAAGGGAAATGACTCATGTAAATCAATTGTAATATTAAGTAAGAATTATAAAACTCGGAATAATACCCAGTTTTGAATATTAAAATAAAATAAAACCTAGGGTCTTGCTTGATAAAATCGGAAGTGGGTAGTCACATGATCGACCATGCTCATTCCTTAGTCTCACCCAAGATCTTGTAATGGTCGGAGGTCTCATGTACGATAGACTCAGAATCGTAATTACATATAAACACTAGAACGTTGTTATAAGTATAAATATTATTTCATACATGTTAAATGTGAATTGTGAGTAATAAGTATTAAATATTATGTGCTGCAACAATGAGTTCTTTCATTTGCTTATATATTGAATCGTCTGATCAATGTCTGATACTGATAGTTGGAGACTATTATTTCAAAAACCATAATATAACACTCCGAGGAGATTGAATCAAGAGATTGATGAACCATTAACAATAATATCATCAACAACCAGGATTCGAACCCATAACCTTCTGGTACGCCACTTGAACGCGGCTGCTGCTTGCCGCTGTGACACATGAGCTGTTGGTATTCCTGATTTGTAATTCTGACTTATTCAAGATTTTTCCAACCAAGGAATCGAAAGTATCCTGAAAGTTTTCTTATATTTTCATTCAAGAAATATACTCGAATCCAAAGATTTTGTTTTCATATTCTTAATTATTATTACCTTTTTTTTCACAAAATAAATTCGATATATTTCGTTGCTGATCATAGTCTTAAGTTCACACAATTGTTATAACATCCCCCCGGCTTCAACATAAGAATATTGCATAGTATGTTGAGGAATTATATGTTAAATCAATGATATTTCTATACTGAGAATTTAATTGTATCCTACGCTTAATCTTGTATTTCAATTACGGTCTTATATGTTGTTGCGTTTGATATTCCTGATCGGGCAACCCATTTTATGCCCTGATGCATCTGGGGATAAATAAAAATTTATATGAGTTTTTTTATTGACTTTGTAATGAGAAAAGTGCTACGTATTTCTTGGTATTGTAATTGATTAGTTGTATTTTGTATTGCCTAGAACTTATAAGACGTTCCTTCTAGATAAAAGATTATTACGTCCACTAGGCCCAAAACTCGTGCAGGGCGACAGGGATTGGTCCACGGCTATTACTTCATTTTACAAATGAAGTTATTACTTCATTTGAGCAATGAATTAGTAGTTAGCTTATTACTTCATTTGAGCGTTGCCTTCTTTCTGTTCGTTTTTTAGGTTTAGTGTTTAATAAGCCATTGGTCTCTACGCTGACGTGTTAATTTCATTTTGAATATTTACAAAGTAGCTTTAGGAAGGTATTTATTAGATAGTATTAGCCCAATACTTTTCGTTGTAAGACTTTTACATATAAAAGTGTTAATTTTAACATTAAAAAGTGAATAATACCGCTCTATATTATTTTACAACGTGTATATTTAAATATTTACTTAAGTAAAGGTTAGTATGAAATTTAAACTGGCAAGCTGCTCAGCTTTGATATATTTCTTTACAATGGTAGACCCTCCCCCACCTCACTACAACTACCCAGGGCCCTAGGAAGCAGCCGGGGACATTGCATTGTGGTCCATGACGTTCAAAAAGGGACCCATAAAGTATATTATATGTAGGCTACACCAAATTATATGTACACCAAATTATATGTACACCAAATTATATGTACACCAAATTATATGTACACCAAATTATATGTACACCAAATTATATGTACACCAAATTATACGCTTAGACCATAAAGTAAATTATATGTACACCAAATTATATGTACACCAAATTATACGCTTAGACCATAAAGTATATTATATGTACACCAAATTATACGCTTAGACCATAAAGTATATTATATGTACACCAAATTATATGCACACCAAATTATACGCTTAGACCATAAAGTATATTATATGTACATCAAATTATACGCTTAGACCATAAAGTATATTATATGTACACCAAATTATACGCTTAGACCATAAAGTAAATTATATGTACACCAAATTATATGTACACCAAATTATACGCTTAGACCATAAAGTATATTATATGTACACCAAATTATACGCTTAGACCATAAAGTATATTATATGTACACCAAATTATACGCTTAGACCATAAAGTATATTATATGTACACCAAATTATATGTACACCAAATTATACGCTTAGACCATAAAGTATATTATATGTACACCAAATTATACGCTTAGACCATAAAGTATATTATATGTACACCAAATTAAGTATATTATATGTACACCAAATTATACGCTTAGACCATAAAGTATATTATATGTACACCAAATTTTACGCTTAGACCATGAAGTATATTATAAGTACACCAAATTATACGCTTAGACCATAACTATCGTGTGTTCTTTTTTTTATAGCCAAGCTCGTGCAAATTGCAATCCTTTTGGCGGCATCTATTTTTAATGTTTTTTCCTAGCAGTGTATAATGACCTCACATTGTTTTGTCTTGTAGCTAAATATCTTGTAGTTTATTGACCCTACAGTTCTGTACCATATACAGTGTCCTATAATAAGAACGGATTGGGCCCTGAAACTATATTCTTTAAACTTTAAGCCAAATTTTGACCCAAAATCAACAGGCTTTTACGTGTCTTTCACTTATCTATAAAATTATATTTCCTAAACACTGACTTGTAAATACATTTCAAGTGACTTCTTTTTTTTCTTAGATATTTTTTTTCACATAATAGGTGTTTTATTCCTAGAACTCGCTTATATGGATAAGTGAATAGTGTACAAGATGGAATTAATCCGGGCTTAGCCTTGCGCATAGTCTAAACACCATAAAGAAAAAAGACATATTTCCTAGATGAAATGGTGAGGAAGAAAACATCAATGAGTACTTAGAAATATTTAAAAAAAACTTGTAACAGTAATCAGATAGCACGAGAATTAAAACCAATCATTCTTACGCAAAACTTAAAGGCGCACAAGAAATTATTTAAAATGGCTGCTGGACAACACAGTCCGTTTGCAGGGCATTTGAGTACAAACAAAACGTACCAAAGTCTAATGAGAAACTTCTGGTGGAAGAGTATGAAGACATCAAGAATTTTATAAAATGCTGTAAGCAATGCCAAAGAAAAAACAAAATTCACCCTAAACTTAGTGCACCTATTCAAAGGGTTGAAAAAACTGTTGCACCTTTTTACAAAGTAGCCAATGATATCATCTGTCCCATGACTACAGCTAAAACTACAAAAATGCAAGTGTGCTTTAGTTGATATTGACCTAGCAACAGGGTGGATTAAGGTTAAACCTTTAAGAGAAGTCACTTCTGAGCGCATTTGCAATGCACTTCTTGCAATCTTCACATTCTTACATTGAGGAACAAACTACGCAGAGCACGGATATAATCTCTATGTTAACATATTAAATAAATGTAACTAATAATTAATTATAAAATTTACAAACATAGGACCAAGTAAATAACTGCAGCAAACAATTAACTGACTTAATAAAAAAAAGAAAAACAGTAGGATCTAAATATATACTGTTTTTCATTCATTCCACAAACAGTCTGAAGTTACCAGCTTCAAGCATCTCACAATATCATGAAGCATATTTCTTCTCTTGCTAGATGCAATTGCAATGTTGTAGATGTTTTGAACATCCAGAAAGAACCGGCGGAGTAAATTATTATTCTTTAAAACTGCAACAACAACAAGGCTTAACTTGTGGGCCCAGCGGTGGACAAAGGACAATGGGTTCTTTACTTTAACTAAAGTTTAAAGGCCATTGAAATGTCCAAATGTGTTTTATGCGAGATCAAAACTTTGACCCTGAATCATTTGAGGTGAAGATTGTGCTTCAAATGGCGTTTCATACGGGTGTTTTACAAGGTTTAAGAAGTGTATCCTTAGCATGCATCCATAGTCCAAGAAGCACTTGTGACTTTAATATATAGTTCATTCGACATCAGCCCATCTAATAATTAAAGGCATTCACAATCTCGGTGAGTTTTATCGCACAAAAGGATGTAAGGAGTTTTACACTAATTTGCTGAACGATCTTTTGTTAAATTAAGGCGGCTATAATTATATAATATTGCTTTGCAAAAATCTTTTTCAATGCCACTGGGCATCTGATTTTATAGATTTATATTATACACAAGGATAGAGTCAATCGCCGTTTGTTTTTTCCCACAAATTGAAAATATCAGCAGTCAGGGGCGGCCAGCCCCCTCCCCCAGCCCCTCCCCCAGCCCTCTCCCCCAGCCCCTCCCCCAGCCCTCTCCCCCAGCCCCTCCCCCAGCCCCTCCCCCAGCCCCCTCCCCCAGCCGTCCCCCAGCCCCCTCCCCCAGCCCCTAACCCCATATGGCTTCGCCCCTGCCTCTACCACTTATTTTATCCATACATTTCAATGTATTGTACTTGTATACATTGCCTAGAAATTTAACGCATTACATATATTTACATTTTCATTACAGAATGTTCACAAAATTGTCACAAAGGTTGCAATCATACTTCTGGCACTTGTTTTGGTGGCTGCAACTCCAGATTTTTCGGAAATTTTTGTGAAAAAGGTAAAAAACGGGGGCGCACAAACATAGCGTGCGACTAAACCTAATAATAATGAAAAAAAAATAATAATGATGCTTACATAGCGCATATCTCGTTGAGGACAGTTCTATGCGCTGACAACAGTTACAGAGTACAAACAACGAAGAAAAACAATGTCTTAGCTTCTGTAACTGAATGAAAAGGTGCAGCTATATACCGACAACCATTTGACTATATAGTTTGGCTTACACAAGGCTGCAGCAGCGGCGTGGTCAAAAGGGAGGGTGAGAGAACGGTCGTGTGTTAGTACAGTGGCTACCATTTATTGTATACGTACAGTGGCTACCATGTATTATATTATTACAGTGGCTACAATTTATTGTATAAGTACAGTGGTTACAACGTATTGTATTAGTACAGTGGCTACAATTTATTGTATAACTACAGTGGCTACCATGTATTGTATTAGTACAATGGCTACAATTTATTGTATAAGTACAGTGGTTACAACGTATTGTATTAGTACAGTGGCTACAATTTATTGTATAACTACAGTGGCTACCATGTATTGTATTAGTACAGTGGCTACAATTTATTGTATAAGTACAGTGGTTACAACGTATTGTATTAGTACAGTGGCTACAATTTATTGGATAACTACAGTGGCTACCATGTATTGTATTAGTACAATGGCTACAATTTATTGTATAACTACAGTGGCTACCTAGTATTATATTATTACAGTGGCTACCATTTATTGTATACGTACAGTGGCTACCTTAGTATTATATTATTACAGTGGCTACCATTTATTGTATTAGTACAGTGGCTACAACGTATTGTATTAGTACAGTGGCTACAATTTATTGTATAACTACAATGGCTACCATTTATTGTATTAGTACAGCGGCTACCATTTATTGTATTAGTACAGTGGCTACCATTTATTGTATTAGTGCAATGGCTACCATGTATATTTATAGTACAGTGGCTACAATTTATCGTCTTAAGAAAGTGGCTAACATTGATGTTTTTAGTGCAGTTGCTACCATTTATTGAATTAGTACAGTAACTTCCATTTATTAAATTAGTACTGTGGCCGTTATTTTGTAAATATTCTATATCAGATGTACACAACTCTCAGGAAGATAACATTCTATACTAAAATGAAATAAACCAAATGCCGACTTGTAGTAAAATGATAACTAAATGTTTAATCCAGAAATATCCAACAATTTATGTACAAGATGAACTTAAATATACAACAGTTTCAATAGCCTAGTCTACACGCGTCTTTTCGCTACCAAATCCTAAGGTCGTCTAACGTTTTCTGCAAAATCTATGCGACGTCGACTCTCACACGTCATTGTTTCTCTCGTAAAACGTCACTCGTTTGTTCAATGCATGAACACCGGGCTAGAGATTATACAAATTGTGTCTTACTAAAAACAACGAAATATATTTTAAATCCCAACAAGTAAAGTGGCTAGCATTTATTGTATTAGTACAGAGGCTACCATTTATTGAATGAGTACAATGGCTATCTTTTATTGAATAAGTACAGTGGTTAACATTTATTGTATTAGTCATTGGCTAACATTTATTGTATTAGTACAGTAGCTACCATTTATTGAATTAGTACAGTGGCTACAATAAATTGTATGAGTACAGTGGTTACCATATTATATTGTATTAGTACTATGGCTACCATGTATTGTATTAGTATTATGTCCTACTATTTATTGTATTAATATAGAGGCTACCTTTTGTTAGTACAGTAGCTACCATTTATGGTCTTAGTAAAGTGGCTAACATTTATTTTATTAGTACAGTAGCTACCATATATTGTATTAGCATAGTGGCTACCATTTTTTGAATTAGTACAGTGGCTATCATTTATTGTATTACTCATTGGCTACCATTTATTGTATTCGTACAGTGGCTACCATGCATTGTATTAGTACAGTTGCTACCTTTTATTGTATTAGTACAGTGGCTACAATTTATTATATTCGTACAGTGGCTACAATTTATTGTATAACTACAGTGGCTACAATTTATTGTATTCCTACAGTGGCTACAATTTATCGTGTTATGAAAGTGGCTAACATTGATGTTATTAGTGCAGTGGATAACATTTATTGTATTAGTACAGGCGCTACCGTATATTGTATTCGTACAGTGGCTACAATAAATTGTATTAGTACAGTGATTGCCATATATTGTATAAGTACTATGCCTACCATTTATTGTATTAATTCAGTGTCTACCTTTTATGGTCTTAGTAAAGTGGCTAACATTTATTGTATTAGTACATTGGCTACAATTAATTATATTTTTAAAGTAGCTTCCATGTATTGTATTAGTATAGTGGCTACCATTTATTATTTTTGTAAAGTGGCTACCATTCATTGCATTAGTACAGTGGCTACCATTTGGACACTATGTCTGTGTGTTTTTACGTGCCTGAGCACATACGATTCGTGATTTCTGGGGGGGGGGGAGGAGGGATTATATCTTCGTTTATACTTTGTTACGTATTCGTGCGATTATATGTATGTGTGGCTGTCGTCCAGATGTAGGCTCAATATTCCAAGAGTTATCTGTTTGTATATTTGATTTATTATGGTTTTATTTTAATATTCATTCAAAGTAACACTTTTAATTTCAATTCAAATTGTAGTTTATTTTAATTTGATAATACTTGAAACACATTGAATATAAATGTAAAGAAATACACAAGTCCAAAAAACAATTGTGATAAACACTATATAAAAGTAATGTTACTACTACGAAGATAATATATCAACTGTAAACTCACAACTCTGAGCTCAACTGAAACTAAACTCAACTGAAGTCTGAAGGGAGAAACATGGCTTTTTAAAGTCTATCTTATCATTACCCAGAAGTACTCATTGGTTAGGGTACAGCCAATCGTAACTAGGGGAAAAACTTCCACTCCCAAAAACACAGACACAAGTCTGGTTAGAGTGTCGTTTAATTAATAGAACAACAGAGTCAATTGCTCTTTGTTCGAAACTAGGTGGACAGGGCGAGGTCAGTGTTTAGCTTAAAAATACAAGACATTAATCTTAACTTAATTACAGTACATTGATTAAACTTCCAACAATATAACAATCATGCCAGACCTCATGGTGCCCTCAAACCTTAGCAATAGACATTAAGGCGCTATTAGAGACACTTCTAATTAAAGTATCTACGCAAGTGTGGGAACTTATATGTGTTTTTCTTCAAGGAAAGATGCGGGATAGGCGGAGAGATGTAATTGTAAAAGGGGTGTAGGTGGGTGCAATTGTAGTTACGGTTACAATTCAGTGTCACGACGTGTAGATGCCAGTATAGTTTTATTACAATGGCTAAAAAAATGTTTTGTAATTGATAGCGGGAAAGCAGGGGGGAATCTAATTAGATTATAGAAACATAACGGGCTCAAACATTCCCTTGGAATCTAAGTTAATTTAAAAGGTCAGGGAGGGGGGAATTGGTGCAACTTTATATCAACTTGAATGCATAAAAACTATTTTTAAACATTAACTTAATTTTCAACGAGGAAAAATTACGATAAAACTCTTGTTTGAACACAAGAATACACAAGAAACTTAAACCCTCAAGAAATAGAATTATGTACAGATAAAAGTATAATACAATGGAAAATACAATGCTCTTGGAAACTTGTAAAATAAGACTGTCCCAGCATGGTCTCGAAACCGCGGTGGTATTAAAAATGGTTGGTTTATATTGGTCCTTACCAACCTACGTAAAACAACTTCACGGGGATATTTGGGGAACCCTTGATTACTTATATGACCGTGAATCTACAAGCATGATGTGACAACGATATCACGCCAAAACACTTCCCACATTGGTAAAAAGTATCTTCGGCATCCATCCGTCTCGCAGACGATGGTGCATCACCGTGAGTTGAGGCGCTGAGGTTGCATTTTCACGTGTGACTGAGTAGGCCTATCCTTGAATGGCAGTCTTTATCACATATTTTGCATACGTGTTATGTGCTTTCCATTTTCTTCGCCTTTCTAAAAAGTATAGCTTATTCTTAACGATGTTTGCTGTACACACAATTATTGCGCAGGTAACACACCCTCTGCCCTATAGTTCCACTAGGTCGATGTGTAATTATTAGGCTAATTCCGCCCATCGTGCAAAGAAAGTGATTCATATTACTATCATTATTTCTTCTTCCTGTTTAGCGTGTCCCGTAAATTGTCTAGGTTGTAACCAAATAACAGGCAGGTGCAACAGTTGTAAAGAACGATACTGGGGGCTTTACTGTAACGAAAGTAAGTATTTTAAAGATTCAATCATCCAATGATAGCGTCTTTCAATCGTCCAACGCTGGCGTCTTTCGATCATCCAATGATAGTGTCTTTTAATCATGCAATGACAGCGTCTTACGATCATTAAATGATAGCGTCTTTTAATCATCCAACGCTGGCGACTTTCAATCATCCAACGATAGCGTCTTTCAATCGTCCAACGATAGCGTTTTTCAATCATCCAACGATAGCGTCTTTCAATCGTCCAACGATATCGTCTTTCGATCATCCAACGATAGCGTCTTTCAATCGTCCAACGATAGCGTCTTTCAATCATCAAATGACAGCGTCTTACAATCGTCGAATGATAGCTTCTTTCAATCATCCAATGATAGCATTTTTCACTTATTCAACAATAGCATCTGTCAATCCTTTAAGTATACACCAATGATATGTATAAGCGAAACAACCAACTCCACAAATAAAACTGACAAACCTTCCAAAATTCAACAACACAAAGGACAAATACAAGAAAACAAACTGAAACGCTAATCGTTCCTAAGTATTATTTTATACAGATCATTGTATTTAAAAATACATCATAATACTGGGTGTATTTTTATTGTATTTTTATTTTATTTACATAGCTTATGCGTTATACTTTTAGCACTGTAAATTTAGCACTGTAGTTTTAGCACTGTAGTTTTTGATTTGCAGTTTTAGCACTGTAATTTTAGACCTGTAATTTTATGTATAGATATAAGTAAAATACAATTGAAGATACTTTTGGTGGATACTTAGAGGATTTAAAGACGCTATCATTGGTGTATACTTAGAGGATAGACAGACATGAACATTTGTAAAATAGGACTGCCTCAGCAAGGTCTAGAAACCGCGATGGTATTTACAAATGTTTGGTTTCTATTGGTCCTTGCGAACCTACGTGAAAAAAACTTTACGGGATATGGGGGGGGGGGGGGGTGAGCCTTGATTACTTATATCAACCGTGAATAATCTCCAAGCATGATGTAACAATTATATCACGCCAGTACACTTCGCACATTGGTAAAAGGTATAGCCTATTCTTAACGATGTGTGCTGTACAATTATTATGCAAGTAACACAGCCTCTGCCCTATAGTCCCACTAGGTTTACGTTGAATTATTAGGCTAAACTCGCCACTGCATGCAAAGAAAGTGATTCATATTACTATCATTATTTCTTCTTCCTGTTTAGCTTGTACCGTAAATTGTCATGGTTGTAACCAAACTACGGGCAGGTGCAACAGTTGTAAAGAACGATACTGGGGGCTTTACTGTAACGAAAGTAAGTATTTTACAAATTCAATCATCCAATGATAGCGTCTTTCGATCATCCAACGCTAGCGTCTTTCAATCCTTCAATGATAGCGTCTTTTAATCATGCAATGATAGCGTCTTTTAATCATGCAATGACAGCATCTTACAATCATTCAATGATAGCGCCTTTCAATCATCCAAAGCTAGCGTCTTTCAATCATCCAATGATAGCGTCTTTTAATCATTCAACGATAGCGTCTTTGAATCATCCAACGCTAGCGTCTTTTAATAACCCATCAATAGCGTCTTTCAATCATCCAACGCTAGCTTCTTTCAATCATACAATGATACAGAATTATTGCGCAGGTAACACAGCATCTGCCCTATTGTCCCACAAGGAATTATTAGGTTAACCTCGGTCTGCGTGCAAAGAAAGTGAGAAAAGTTACTATCTTTCTTTCTTCTTCCTGTTTAGCATGTCCTGTAAATTGTGACATTTGTAACCAAACGACGGGCAGTTGCATCAACCTCTGTACCCTCAAATACTGGGGAATTTACTGTAACGAAAGTAAGTGTTTTACAAATTCAATCATGCAACGCTAGCGTCTTTCAATTATCCAACGATTGCGTCTTTCAATCATGTACTTATAGCGTCTTACAATCATCCAATGATAACGTCTTTCAATCATCCAATGATATCGTCTTTTAATCGTTCAATGATAGCGTCTTTTAATCATGCAATGACAGCGTCTTACAAACATCCAATGATAACGTCTTTCAATCATCTAATGATAGCGTTTTTTAATCCTTCAATGATAGCGTCTTTCAATCATGCAATGACAGCGTCTTACAATCATCCATGGATAACGTATTTCAATCATCCAACGATAGCGTCTTTCAGTCCTCTAAGTATACACCAATGGTAGCGTTTGTAAATCCTCTAAGTATCCACCAATGATAGCGTCTTTCAATCCTCTAAGTATCCACTAATGATAGCGTCTGTCAATCCTCTAAGTATCCACCAATGATAGCGTCTTTAAATCCTCTAAGTATCCACAAATAATAGCGTCTTTCAATCCTCTAAGTATCCACCAATGATAGCGTTTGTCAATCCTCTAAGTATCCACCAATGATAGCGTCTTTCAATCCGCTAAGTATCCACCAATGATAGCGTCTGTCAATCCTCTAACTATACACCAATGATAGCGTCTTTCAATCCTCTAAGTATCCACCAATGATATGTATAAGCGAAACAACCAACTCCACAAATAAAACTGACAAACATTCCGAAATTCAACAACACAAAGGACGAAAAAACCAACAACATTTTTAACAGATCATTGATATATATTTAAAAATAAAAAAAACAACATAATATTGGGTTGATTTTTATGTCTTTTTATTGTTTGGCGTTCCGAAGGTCCTGGGTTCGAATCCCGGTGAAGGCTAGGATTTGTTACCGGGTCTGGAGGGCGTTCCTGAGTCTACCCAGCAATGATGGGTAGCTGCCCTCAGTTGGGGTAATGTAAAGGCGGCTGGGCATTGTCCTGGCATACAATCACCTTGTATGCCGCGGCCACAGAAACTGTTGAACGCTCCTTTATATGCCCTATGATCAATTTTATCCGAAGGGTACTTTACTTACTATTCTATTCGTTAGAATATATTTTAATCTTTTACTTTTCGTCTTAGTTCTTTTTTTTTTTTTCATTTTTAGCTTTTCATTTTTAAATATTTTTCCTGGATAATTCCAGCCTGCCATAAAGAGTGTAAAGATGAAAACAGCTGTGATAAGGTGAATGGAAACTGTAATTACGGCTGCAAACCTGGCTACGCTGGAAAAAGATGTAATGAAAGTAAGCATTTTGGCGATTCTGCGTCGTTTTTAGCTGTAGATCTTTGGGGCATTTTCAACGCCAACCAATCGACATTCAACCGATTTCCAGACAACCATTTACTAGTCGACTATTTACCAATCAACCAATAAAATGCTTCAACAAACCACTATATTTCTAAAATTCTGGATGCTTTAAAATATAATTTTTTGATATTTTGACAAAGTAAGTTTTGAAGTTTTTTTGGACAATTCGACAAGGTGGGTTTTAGAGCTTTTTGGACAAGTTGATAACGTGGGATTTAGAGCTTTTTTAAACATTTCGCCTATGTGGGTTTTAGAGCTTTTCGGACAAGTTGATAACGCGTGATTCAGAGCTTTTTGGACAGTCCGACAAGGTGGGTTTTAGAGCTTTTTGGACAAGTTGATAACGTGTGATTTATAGCTTTTTGGACAGTTCGTCAAGGTGGGTTTTAGAGCTTTTTGGAAAAGTTGATAACGTGTGATTTATAGCTTTTTGGACAGTTCGACAAGGTGGGTTTTAGAGCTTTTTGGGCACGTTGATAACGTGGGATTTAGAGCTTTTTGGACAGTTCGACAAGGTGGGTTTTAGAGCTTTTTATAGAGGTTGATAACGTGTGATTTAGAGCTTTTTGGATAGTTCGACAAGGTGGGTTTTAGAGCTTTTTGGACAAGTTGATAACGTGGGATTTAGAGCATTTTGGACAGTTCGACAAGGTGGGTTTTAGAGAATTTTATACAGTTCGACAAGGTGAGTTTTAGAAAATGTTGGACATGTCGATAACGCGGGATTTAGAGCTTTTTGGACAGTTCGACAAGGTGGGTTTTAGAGCTTTTTGGACAGGCTGATAACGTGGATTTTTCAGCCTTTTGGACAAGTTGACAATGTTGCTATTAGAGACTTCTGGACAAGTTGACGACGTGGGTTTTGTAAACATAGAATTAGGCTTTAAATTAAAGTGAGGAAAAGTAAAAGAGCAGCCATGATAAAGTAAAACAATTCAACTAACTAATTTTGTTTTTATCTTTTACTCACACACACAAACAACAACAACATTATTTAGAATGCTCGAAGGGTTGTTTGCCGGGGTCAGAATGCGTTCAGGAAAATGGACGCTGCACGGCCGGCTGTGTCAATGGCTTCTACGGCCAACAGTGTAGTATAGGTCAGTATATTATTTTATAGATACAGAGATAGAGATTTACAGTCATATACGTTCTGATTGTCCAAGCGATTAGTGTATCCTACTTTTAAAATGATGTAATAATCTTATCTTAGATATATTACATTTATAAAGAAGATTATTGCGTCCTACCTTCATCCATGGTCTAAGTCTAGTCATGCATTTTGATTTGTGCTTTAAATGTTAGGTTAGTGTGTGTGTTTTTTTTCCTGGTTTCGTTTGTTTGCTTAGACAAAATAAAAAAGATAATTTAGACTATACATTTTATGCTTGCACTAAGAAACAGACAAAGTGTTGCTGTATTAAATATGTAACTTAAGAAGCTCTTGACAAATTATAGTATGGATAGACAGCAACAGGCTAAAAATCAATGCATCAAAAACTGAATTCATTCTGTTTGGATCAAAACAAGAAATTAAAAATTGCCAAACAAACTATCTACTAGTCAACGAATATCCAAAAATCAGCTAAAATAAAATATCCTTGGGGTATGTTTAGATGAAAATCTAACCCTCAAAGAACAAATAAATAAAAAACAAATGTAAATCTGCAATGTGGACTCTGCAAAGAGTACAAAGTATCAGGAATATTCTAACAAAAGAGGCATTTGAGACCTTAATCGAAGGCCTGGTAATCTCTCATTTAGACTACGTGAGCTGTCTATACATTGGACTGCCAGATTGTGATTTGAAAAAACTACAAAGGGTCCAAAACATGGCTGCAAAAACTGTTCTAAACAATGAAGACAACTCAACAATCTGTCTGAACAAACTGCACTGGCTACCTATAACACTTAGGATAAAATTCAAAGTTTTGACAATACTCTATAAAAGCCTTCATGGTCAAGCTCCCCAGTACATGCGATCCATGGCTGAGCTGCACACACCGAGGAGGGAAGGACTGCGTTCGGACGGAATGCATCTGCGGCTCAAGGTGCCAGGCGTAGAAAGAAACACATTTGCAGCTCGCTCCTACAGCGTCGTAGCACCTCCGTGGTGGAATGAACTCCCAAACAAAATCAAACAAACTGACAATATAGACATTTTTAAAACAAAACTAAAAACACACTTTTTCGATTTAATTTAATAACACATGGTAAATGTAAAGCGCATTCGAAGACTTTGTTATGAATAGCGCTATATAAAAATGTTATTTGTAATTTGTAATTTGTATTGTTTTGTCAATCAAAATAAAATGTTACTGCTCTATATTATAATTACTTCTACTTGACTCTTCGCACAATTTTTATCCTATCGTATTCTAAGATTGAAGGATTTAGCTACTGATATGAAACTTGTTAGGTAAAAATATCCACTCGTAATAAATCTTGAAGCTCTTTTCAGAATATTTTTTTTTTCAATTTCAGTTTTCAAAAAAGTTTTTTTAAGTTAATGGAAAATATTTGATATAATACTAATGGCTTGTGTTATTTGGCACGGTAGCAAGCGGCAGCCCGTTCCGCAGGTGATGCAAGGGTTATTTATGGGTTCGAATGCTGGCGCAGGCTAGGATTTTTTTCCCACGATTTGACGGTGTCCCTGAGTCTACCCAGCCCTAATGGGTACCTGACCTTAGTTGGGGTAAAGGAAAGGCGGCTGTGCATAGTGCTGGCCACACAATCACCTAGTATGCCGTGGCCACGGAAACTGGTGAACGATGCTTCACCGGCCCTATGGATCAATTTGGTCCGACGGGATTTTCTACTTTTAATGGCTGGCACTATGTTAGCTATAGGGAAATCTTACCCTTTTCTCAAGAAAAAAACACAATCGAATCTTTGATTCCCTATCTGTGAATTAGGAGTGTGTCTTTAACTAAAAAGTGTGACCTAACTTTGAATAAAGGGTCTGTCCCATCTTAAAATAAAGAGGGTCTCCTATCTTTGAATAAAGGGTGTGTTTTATCTTTGAATAAAGGGTATGTCCTAACTTTGAATAATGAGTGTGTCCTATGATGTGTCCTTTGATGGATGTACGCTAAATAATTTTTGCTACTGTGTTGCAGCTTGTACTGCTATACACTGTAAAGATAACAACTCGTGTAACCAAGACAATGGACTTTGTACAGAAGGATGTCTGGACGGGATGTACGGAAATGATTGTTCAAAAGGTATGTACGGTTTTGTTTTTAAATTAAATGCTTTTTAATAATTCGAACAACCTTTGGCATTCTCACATTCTTACAAAGGTAAATACACCAGCCCAAGTTGGACGCCCCCACACATAGATAAAAACTCATTAGACGACCAAACGCCACAGTAAAGGGTGTGTGGGTGGGTGGAGGGTTATCAGAAAATGGGCTGGTGGTGCGAATTTAAAATCGGTACTATATAAAATATTGATAAGGAGGGGGTGCCAAATATTTCTTAACTGTGGTCTTGAGACGATTGAAACATATATAGTGGCACATGCAACTTCTACAGTTTTAAATGAAGCTAAATAAAATTAACTGCCTAGCCCTTTATGTTCATTCCTTTGTCTTGTATGAGCATAAGTGTCAAATTCACGGCTTGTGGGCCACATTAGTCCTGGCATGCAGTTATGTATTCGACCCGCGAGTGCATATCTAGCTCTGTCTGTTGTTGATTTTTTTTAATGGCATGACGCTACGAAGAATAAATGAAGGTTCCTAATAAAACAGATTTGCCAAACAGCTTTACCAAACAGCTTAAGAAAACTATTGCATCGAACAGAATAAACGAGATTAAATGAAAGTTGCGTAAAGTAAGGATGTTCTTTAAAAATTTTTGCTTCCTATAGAACAATGGCCGCTAATAAGTGCGGCCCACAACATTATATTTAATTTGGAGACGAATGTTATAATTAATGTTATTTATCTTATTTATTTAGTTATGTATCTGACTATTTGCAGATTTAATATTAGTCCTGCAATTTTAGACCTGTAGTTTTAGACCTGTAGTTTTAGACCTGTAGTTTTAGACATGTACTTTTTTGCATTCAAATATTAGCACTGTAATTATAGACCTCTAATTTTAGACCTGCAATTTCGACCTGTAGTTTTAGACCTGTAGTTTTAGACCTGTAGTCTTAGAACTTGATTTTTTGGACCTTGTAGTTTTAGCGCGTTTGTTTTAGCACTGTCAAAACACGACATTCGTAAGTAACAAGATCAAAGCGTTTGCTGTCGCTATCGTCATTCTTGTTATTTTTTGTAGCTTGTAACGAGAGTTGCTTCTCCTGCGAACAGATCACTGGAGAATGTACAGGAGATTGTCGTCCGGGTTTTTTCAGTGCCACTTGTGGAAGAAGTAAGTCAAGAGAAACATAGACCCCCCACCCCCCCGCCCCCACACAGCTCTACTTTTACTGTGAACGTTGAGCATCCTCCCTCTCCCACACACACACACATACAAACTTTATGTCGCGTCAACACTACCTCTCTCTCTCTCTTGATTTCTCTGGTTTTTTCTCCTTCTCTCAATCTTTCTCGCTTTTTTACTCTTTGTCTTTCTCTGCCTTTCTTTCTCTATATTTTTCTCTCTTTCTTTCTCTCTTTCTTTTACATCTCTCAGTATTTTATTTTCTTTGCCTTCTGTATCAATTCTCTTTCTCTTTTGTTCTCCACTTCTCGTTTGTACTCTTTTTCTTTTGTTATCTTTCTCTGTCATTCTCTTGTTCTCTTTTGTTCTCTATTTCTCTTTCGTCCTCTTTCTCTTTCATTCTCTCGTTCTCTTTTATCCTCTATTTCTCTTTCGTTTTTTCTAATTTTTTTTCTATTTTTTTTTTGTAAGCTGTTCTCTCTTTCATATTCTGCTGTTTTGTTTTTTCTCTTCTCTTTATCTCTTTTTTCCTCGGTATTTATTTGTTTCTCTCTTTCTCTCAATCTCCTCTTCTCTCCCTCTCTCTCTTTCTCTTTCCTCAATTTCTGGAGATAAAGACAACGATAAAGACGATGATGACGATGATGAAAATGGAGGGAGTCACAAGCAATGGTGATGATTATGATAATGGTAAAAGTTTATAATGATAACGATAATGATGCTGATGATAATAAAGATGTTAAATATTATGAATACCAAGAAAAAAAACTGCCCGAGGGGAAGCGGGGATGTAGACAGTGGTACCACTGGGTATAAAACTTCAGCTATAAAATATTTTAAATATGCACCGCGCGTGTGTTTCCGCGCGTGTTTGAACTGTTGGCCTCGTTTCAGAATGCGCGGCGCAGTGTGTCAACAAAACCTGTGCCCGAATCGATGGACACTGTACAGAGGGCTGCAACGTAGGGTACTATGGAGAGTTCTGTGAATTAAGTAAGTCTTTGACACATTGTTTTGATTCAAATCATTTTTTGTCGTTGTTTCTGTGATATTTATTTATTTATTAAGTTATTTTCTTATTTTATACATTACAGACGCTCCTTCTATAAAGAAGATTATTGCGTCCTACGCTCATCTGTGGTCCAAGTCTAGTCTTGCATTCTTATTAATGTTCTAAATAATGTTAAGTTACTGGTTTTTCTGGTTTTGTTGAGGCAACCCATTCCATACCCGAATGCCATTCGAAAAGAAAAAGTACTTATATTAAATGTTCTCGCTTAAGGGAGAAGGGATAAGCTGATACATTTTTATCTTAAAAATTCACCTTTGTAGGACTGGAGGTTGGGATAAATCGCCTAGATTGTTTTTTTTTAGCCTTCAGTGGCCTTCATGGATTGATTTGTGATTTTTTTTTTATTTTGCCATGACAAGAAGGTGTTACATTTGAAAACATAGCGTTTCACTGAACTATGAAAAGAAAGTGATTAGGCATGGCAGCGAAAATTGTTGTTTTTTTATCACCTTCACTGATCTATACAAATTATGTTTCCTTAACACTGACCAGAATAAAAAAAAAATATTAGTGATTATAATTTCCTAATGGCTGAAAATGTTTAAATTATATTTATTTTTTTTAGTTTTCATATTCGAATTGTATTACTCGCTTATATTGATCAGTGAATGGGAATTAAAATGGAGGCCACATTTTTTCCGCCCACCTTACTTTGCGTAAACAAATTTATTAAACATACTCTATCCGTTCATTTTTTTTTTAGGCAAGTGTTTGCATACAATGATTTAGATTGCGCATAAAGGTTTTTTTCAAGCATTGGTTTTCCTGGAAAAAGGGTCACCACTTCCTGTAGGGGCAAATAAGCATATTTACACTGACCTATAAAAAAACTAGTTTTTTTTTAAACTCAGCGCTTTGCTTTAGCACATATTGATGAAATAATTAAACAAATCTTAACAAAACATTAGGCTCTATAGAAAATAACTTCTACATGTGATAGTGCAGAGGTAAAATTAGTAAAAAGCGGGCCACAGAGAACAACCTCCGTGGCAATAGTCACTGGCCTAACTGATCTGCGCTGATTGGTCGGGGCAAAGGCGCGCACATTTCTGACTTGGCGTCCTTCCTCTTGCCGCTTGACATGCCGCTCACACATCTTGCCACAGCCAGCCAGGCCCCACGAGAGGGGGGTACAGCCGGTACGCCGTACCGGGGCCCATGAGAGTTTAGGCCCATGAATATTAAAATTTTCAATTAAATTGGCAGTTACCCAATTATTTTTTAAATTGTTGCTTAAGCTAAGAGAAGATGCCCCAAAACCTCCTACAATCTCACGTGGCGCTGGGAGCCCTTAATTTTGATATGCAATGAACCCTTTAGTTGTAATATAGAGTCTAATTATTTTCGATATCACTTAGGATCTTAGTTTTCGTCCTGCGCTGCTGCTGTTGGTAATGTGGAGGAGTGCTGTCAAACAGTTAAGGCATGGATGGCTGCAAACAGACTTAAATTAAATGAAGACAAGACAGATGCAATTATCTGTGGTTCTGATGTCAGTCTTCGGAAAATCGCTATTACTACGATCAAGGTTGGGGCTTTTGAGATAACGTTGTCCAGCACGGCTAGAGATCTTGGCCTTTTTATTGATAATAAAATATCAATGGTTCCACATATCAGTGCTGTGTTTAAGGCTTGTTCGTGTCATCTACGTGCCCTGGGTCAGCTGCGAACTCAACTCAATAGAAGGACGGCCAAAACCGTAGCAGTCTCTTTTATCCAGTCAAGGTTGGATTACTGCAATAGTTTCCCCCAGAACCAGCTACAGAGATTACAGAGAGTGCAGAACACCGCGGCGCGCATTGTTTCGAGGGTGAGGAGGCAAGATCATATCTCCCCAACACTAAGGGATATCCACTGGCTCCCGGTGATGAAGCGAATAGAGCACAAAATTATGTCCATTACGTACGGATGCATAAAGGGCATTTCTCCTTCCTGTCTTCGAGAGCTTATATCAAGGCATGAGCCATCTAGGGAACTGCCCTCTTCATCACAGTCACTCCTCAAAACTCATAGTTTGGATGGACACAACAAGAAGTACCTGGGAGAGCGCTCATTTGAATCAGTGGCGCCTTCTCTATAGAACAGTTTATCTCAGACACTGAGAGAATCTGGGACAAGAGAATCTTTAAAAATAACTTAAAGACCTTTCTCTTTGGCTAATACATCTGCCACTGCATATCAAACCAAGAGCGCACTGAGCATGCTAATTAAATATCATGGATAGAAGCGCTATAAGAAATGCCCATTCTTATCTTATCTTTTTATCTCTTTTTCAATTATTTTTCTCCAGAGACGATTATAGATATAGACATATGAGCATTACAGGCTTACAGTTCTCCCTGTTTACTTAGTAGACTAGGCCTAAATACTCATTAAGGCTGCATACTAGTACGGCAGTCAAAGCTAGTTAGTCGATCCTTTTACACATTAATGATCTCCTGTGCGGTAGCCACTAGGAAAGGTTGAAGGTATCATAATTTTAGACAAATGTCAATACACATTATTCAGTTGCAGCCTCAAGAGGTGGAAAATACTGTCAAAGCTTTATGGCATTTTTAGCACAATATGGCCAGATCGAATTGAAAGTGTAAAACCATTTGTAGTTCATCTACCAGGGGTTGACTTGGCTTTTGAAGACCTGTTAAAGCTTAATCTTACTCCGAAAACCAGAAACGAAATCCATGAAATTTATATGTTATGTCGGTTCTTTCACTTGCACCATAATGTCAGTCTTGTGGCACAGTATACTAGTCCCTATTGACTTCTGCAACAAAGTCATTCAAGCTTGTAGTGCGACTATAGATATGGAAGTTGCAAACATAGAAAGTTCATAATATGCACAACTAGGGGCTTTGCGAAACAGTTGGAAAGCAATGTGGAATGAAGCTAAGCTTGTTGCAGCCCACCTACAGATAGAAGTACAATTAAGTGTTCAGGAACAGCAATACAACTGCCAGAAAAAGAACACGATTCCATGATGAGGATACACCTGATGAAAATGTGAATGAGATTAACGAAACAGAAGAATGCCCAGAGGAAGCCCACTTTCAAAAACATTATTTTATGATGTATTGGATAGTGTTATTTGAGGGCTTACAGTTTACAGTTTGGTTCATTTCAGTCAGCTTTCTTTGGAACTACCAAAAGATGTCAGAGAAAGACTTGAAATATAAAGCTGCTAAGTTAGCAGAAAATTATTATAATGACATAAGTTATGAAGACTTTCTTCAGGAAATTCACCTAACAATGGTTCACAATGCAAATTTTGGTAAAGAACAGTTGGGTGCATTGGAACTGTTAAATGCTTTGGCAAATTCCAAATTAGAAAATATTTTTTATAACATAAGTGTCAGTTCGAGGATGTCCCTTACAGCACCAGCCACAGTAGCATTAGCAGAGAGGAGCTTCAGTAAACTTAAGCTCATCAAAAATAGCCTTACGTCCACCATAAGTCAGGCTCGCCTGAACAGCTTGGCTAGGCTCAGTATTGACACTGCAATTCCTAGTTTTGCCAAGAAAAAGGCACGCAATTTAAGGCAGCCCTGTTTTAATAAAACTAGTCTTTTTCTTCTTTGTCTTTTTTTATAGTTCATGTAGGTCTTTTGATGTATTTTTTGTTGACTATTTCTTTTCACCAAAACAGCAAGCATTCAAAAGATGAATGATTTAGGTATATTTGTAAATAATTAGATCAATTCTGATCAATACTGAAGCGGAGGAACAAATAGATCTATAACAATTTAAACTAATAACTATGAACTTGATTAATGTATTTTTGTAATAGACCTGTAAGACTGTGATTGAAATGATTACACTCTAATGGTAAATGGTAACACTTATGACAGTTTCACAAAATGATCCACATACCTTTTAAAAAGAATCCTGATTTTTCAAACGTATGTAATACAAATAAATCATCTAGATATAACTAGTGTTAGAAAAAAAGGTGTTTGGGGGGAGGGGGGAGGGGGCCCAGAAAAGATCTCGTACCGGCATCTTTTTTTTCTCTCGAGGGCCCTGCAGCCAGCTAGCATTATACCGTAGCCTGAGATTCCTAACTTAAACTTACCAAACTTACCGGTACTTTAAAGTTAGGACAAAAGCAGCTGCAGGTAAATACATGTACATTTTAATGTTAATAATGATATCTTAGCTCTTAGTGTTACTTGTTACTTTGTTAGCTTGCTGTATGTAAACAATCAATGCTTCAATGGCATTACTGTTTAGTAGGTTTGTTTTGTGTATGTCATATATTCATGTTTATTATATACTGTAAGTATTATACCTTACAGTGGCTCTTTATTTCTATTCTACTGTTTATTTAGTATTTTAGTTTCAAGTGTAACATTTTTTATATTTTATTCCTTTTGTTTTTCGTGGTGTTTTAATAGTACATATTTGTGTTAGTAAATACGGTACCATGTGTGAATACCATTTCTTTTGGTCACGTCCAACCATGACCACACAATACTCTATTATTATATTTATTATTTATATCTAGTAGCTTTTTGTAGTTTAATAGTAATAGTGGAAGAAGACTTTCCCACTTGAACTAAATGACTGATCCTGTACCTTTTTTTTTATTTGTGATAAGTTCTGTGCCTGTTTATTCTAATTGATGATCCTATTTCTATTTGTCTAACTAAAATGTGAATGGATTTTATTTCTTAGATTGTGTGCATGTGTGAGAGGACTATATTTCTTTTATATTTTAAGTTATGAATATTAATCTAAGCTGTTTATGTTCTGCAGGTCTTTATTACAGAATAAGAATCTATAGAACGAAAAGCTGTCTTTGAGTTTTACATTTATGTGCACCCACCACATACAGATGCACTAACTTAAATGCTATCTCACATTAGTTATACCTACACTAGAATATTAGAACAAATTTAGAAAAGAGATGCAAGGTTCATTACTAGCGAATATTTTTAACTGACAAGAACAACACCAATAGTTAAATTACTAAACCTAGAGATAATAGAGTTAAAAAATACCTTTTACCTTCAAATGAGACTTTTTGTTTTGTTCAAGAAGACATTTTTCTTTCAAGGTTGACTTTTTCTAAAGAAGTCATTTTTCTTTCAAGGTTGACTTTTTCTAAATAAGTAATTTTACTTTCAAGGTTGACTTTTTCTAAAGAAGTCATTTTACTTTCAAGGTTGACTTTTTCTAAAGAAGTCATTTTTCTTTCAAGGTTGACTTTTTCTAAAGAAGTCATTTTTCTTTCAAGGTTGACTTTTTCTAAAGAAGTCATTTTTCTTTCAAGGTTGACTTTTTTAAAGAAGTCATTTTTCTTTCAAGGTTGACTTTTTTTAAAGAAGACATTTTTCTTTCAAGGTTGACTTTTTCTAAAGAAGTCATTTTTCTTTCAAGGTTGACTTTTTCTAAAGAAGTCATTTTACTTTCAAGGTTGACTTTTTCTAAAGAAGTCATTTTTCTTTCAAGGTTGACTTTTTCTAAAGAAGTCATTTTTCTTTCAAGGTTGACTTTTTCTAAAGAAGTCATTTTTTTTTCAAGGTTGACTTTTTCTAAAGAAGTCATTTTACTTTCAAGGTTGACTTTTTCTAAAGAAGTCATTTTACTTTCAAGGTTAACTTTTTCTAAAGAAGTCATTTTACTTTCAAGGTTGACTTTTTCTAAAGAAGTCATTTTACTTTCAAGGTTGACTTTTTCTAAACAAGTCATTTTACTTTCAAGGCTGACTTTTTTTTTAAAGAAGTCATTTTACTTTCAAGGTTGACTTTTTTCTAAAGAAGTCATTTTACTTTCAAGGTTGACTTTTTCTAAATAAGTAATTTTACTTTCAAGGTTGACTTTTTCTAAAGAAGTCATTTTTCTTTCAAGGTTGACTTTTTTTTTAAAGAAGTCATTTTACTTTCAAGGTTGACTTTTTTCTAAAGAAGTCATTTTACTTTCAAGGTTGACTTTTTCTAAATAAGTAATTTTACTTTCAAGGTTGACTTTTTTCTAAAGAAGTCATTTTTCTTTCAAGGTTGACTTTTTCTAAAGAAGTCATTTTTTTTTCAAGGTTGACTTTTTCTAAAGAAGTCATTTTACTTTCAAGGTTGACTTTTTCTAAAGAAGTCATTTTACTTTCAAGGTTAACTTTTTCTAAAGAAGTCATTTTACTTTCAAGGTTGACTTTTTCTAAACAAGTCATTTTACTTTCAAGGCTGACTTTTTTTTTAAAGAAGTCATTTTACTTTCAAGGTTGACTTTTTTCTAAAGAAGTCATTTTACTTTCAAGGTTGACTTTTTCTAAATAAGTAATTTTACTTTCAAGGTTGACTTTTTCTAAAGAAGTCATTTTTCTTTCAAGGTTGACTTTTTTTTTAAAGAAGTCATTTTACTTTCAAGGTTGACTTTTTTCTAAAGAAGTCATTTTACTTTCAAGGTTGACTTTTTCTAAATAAGTAATTTTACTTTCAAGGTTGACTTTTTCTAAATAAGTAATTTTACTTTCAAGGTTGACTTTTTTTTAAAGAAGTAATTTTACTTTCAAGGTTGACTTTTTTCTAAAGAAGTTATTTTACTTTCAAGGTTGACTTTTTCTAAAGAAGTCATTTTACTTTCAAGGTTGACTTTTTTCTAAAGAAGTCATTTTACTTTCAAGGTTGACTTTTTTCTAAAGAATATATTTTACATTCAAGGTTGACTTTTTTCTAAAGAAGTCATTTTACTTTCAAGGTTGACTTTTTTCTAAAGAAGTCATTTTACTTTCAAGTTTGACTTTTTTCTAAAGAAGTCATTTTACTTTCAAGGTTGACTTTTTTCTAAAGAAGTCATTTTACTTTCAAGGTTGACTTTTTTCTAAAGAAGTCATTTTACTTTCAAGGTTGACTTTTTTCTAAAGAAGTCATTTTTCTTTCAAGGTTGACTTTTTTCTAAAGAAGTCATTTTTTCTTTCAAGGTTGACTTTTTTATAAAGAAGTCATTTTTTCTTTCAAGGTTGACTTTTTTCTAAAGAAGTCATTTTACTTTCAAGGTTGACTTTTTTCTAAGGAAGTCATTTTACTTTAAAGGTTGACTTTTTTCTAAAGAAGTCATTTTTCTTTAAAGGTTGACTTTTTTCTAAAGAAGTCATTTTACTTTCAAGGTTGACTTTTTTCAAAAGAAGTCATTTTACTTTCAAGGTTGACTTTTTTCTAAAGAAGTCATTTTACTTTCAAGGTTGACTTTTTTCTAAAGAAGTCATTTTACTTTCAAGGTTGACTTTTTTCTAAAGAAGTCATTTTACTTTCAAGGTTGACTTTTTTCTAAAGAAGTCATTTTACTTTCAAGGTTGACTTTTTTCTAAAGAAGTCATTTTACTTTCAAGGTTGACTTTTTTCTAAAGAAGTCATTTTACTTTCAAGGTTGACTTTTTTCTAAAGAAGTCATTTTACTTTCAAGGTTGACTTTTTTCAAAAGAAGTCATTTTACTTTCAAGGTTAACTTTTTTCTAAAGAAGTCATTTTACTTTCAAGGTTGACTTTTTTCTAAAGAAGTCATTTTACTTTCAAGGTTGACTTTTTTCTAAAGAAGTCATTTTTTCTTTCAAGGTTAACTTTTTTTAAAGGAGACATTTTTCTTTCAAGGTTGACTTTTTCTAAAGAAGTCATTTTTCTTTCAAGGTTGACTTTTTCTAAAGAAGTCATTTTACTTTCAAGGTTGACTTTTTCTAAAGAAGTCTTTTTTTTTTCAAGGTTGACTTTTTCTAAAGAAGTCATTTTACTTTCAAGGTTGACTTTTTCTAAAGAAGTCATTTTACTTTCAAGGTTAACTTTTTCTAAAGAAGTCATTTTACTTTCAAGGTTGACTTTTTCTAAAGAAGTCATTTTACTTTCAAGGTTGACTTTTTTTTTAAAGAAGTCATTTTACTTTCAAGGTTGACTTTTTTCTAAAGAAGTCATTTTACTTTCAAGGTTGACTTTTTCTAAATAAGTAATTTTACTTTCAAGGTTGACTTTTTCTAAAGAAGTCATTTTACTTTCAAGGTTGACTTTTTCTAAAGAAGTCATTTTTCTTTCAAGGTTGACTTTTTCTAAAGAAGTCATTTTTCTTTCAAGGTTGACTTTTTCTAAAGAAGTCATTTTTCTTTCAAGGTTGACTTTTTTAAAGAAGTCATTTTTCTTTCAAGGTTGACTTTTTTTAAAGAAGACATTTTTCTTTCAAGGTTGACTTTTTCTAAAGAAGTCATTTTTCTTTCAAGGTTGACTTTTTCTAAAGAAGTCATTTTACTTTCAAGGTTGACTTTTTTCTAAAGAAGTCATTTTACTTTCAAGGTTGACTTTTTTCTAAAGAAGTCATTTTACTTTCAAGGTTGACTTTTTTCAAAAGAAGTCATTTTACTTTCAAGGTTAACTTTTTTCTAAAGAAGTCATTTTACTTTCAAGGTTGACTTTTTTCTAAAGAAGTCATTTTACTTTCAAGGTTGACTTTTTTCTAAAGAAGTCATTTTACTTTCAAGGTTGACTTTTTTCTAAAGAAGTCATTTTTTCTTTCAAGGTTAACTTTTTTTAAAGGAGACATTTTTCTTTCAAGGTTGACTTTTTCTAAAGAAGTCATTTTTCTTTCAAGGTTGACTTTTTCTAAAGAAGTCATTTTACTTTCAAGGTTGACTTTTTCTAAAGAAGTCTTTTTTTTTTCAAGGTTGACTTTTTCTAAAGAAGTCATTTTACTTTCAAGGTTGACTTTTTCTAAAGAAGTCATTTTACTTTCAAGGTTAACTTTTTCTAAAGAAGTCATTTTACTTTCAAGGTTGACTTTTTCTAAAGAAGTCATTTTACTTTCAAGGTTGACTTTTTTTTTAAAGAAGTCATTTTACTTTCAAGGTTGACTTTTTTCTAAAGAAGTCATTTTACTTTCAAGGTTGACTTTTTCTAAATAAGTAATTTTACTTTCAAGGTTGACTTTTTCTAAAGAAGTCATTTTACTTTCAAGGTTGACTTTTTCTAAAGAAGTCATTTTTCTTTCAAGGTTGACTTTTTCTAAAGAAGTCATTTTTCTTTCAAGGTTGACTTTTTCTAAAGAAGTCATTTTTCTTTCAAGGTTGACTTTTTTAAAGAAGTCATTTTTCTTTCAAGGTTGACTTTTTTTAAAGAAGACATTTTTCTTTCAAGGTTGACTTTTTCTAAAGAAGTCATTTTTCTTTCAAGGTTGACTTTTTCTAAAGAAGTCATTTTACTTTCAAGGTTGACTTTTTCTAAAGAAGTCATTTTTCTTTCAAGGTTGACTTTTTCTAAAGAAGTCATTTTTCTTTCAAGGTTGACTTTTTCTAAAGAAGTCATTTTTTTTTCAAGGTTGACTTTTTCTAAAGAAGTCATTTTACTTTCAAGGTTGACTTTTTCTAAAGAAGTCATTTTACTTTCAAGGTTAACTTTTTCTAAAGAAGTCATTTTACTTTCAAGGTTGACTTTTTCTAAAGAAGTCATTTTACTTTCAAGGTTGACTTTTTCTAAACAAGTCATTTTACTTTCAAGGCTGACTTTTTTTTTAAAGAAGTCATTTTACTTTCAAGGTTGACTTTTTTCTAAAGAAGTCATTTTACTTTCAAGGTTGACTTTTTCTAAATAAGTAATTTTACTTTCAAGGTTGACTTTTTCTAAAGAAGTCATTTTTCTTTCAAGGTTGACTTTTTTTTTAAAGAAGTCATTTTACTTTCAAGGTTGACTTTTTTCTAAAGAAGTCATTTTACTTTCAAGGTTGACTTTTTCTAAATAAGTAATTTTACTTTCAAGGTTGACTTTTTTCTAAAGAAGTCATTTTTCTTTCAAGGTTGACTTTTTCTAAAGAAGTCATTTTTTTTTCAAGGTTGACTTTTTCTAAAGAAGTCATTTTACTTTCAAGGTTGACTTTTTCTAAAGAAGTCATTTTACTTTCAAGGTTAACTTTTTCTAAAGAAGTCATTTTACTTTCAAGGTTGACTTTTTCTAAAGAAGTCATTTTACTTTCAAGGTTGACTTTTTCTAAACAAGTCATTTTACTTTCAAGGCTGACTTTTTTTTTAAAGAAGTCATTTTACTTTCAAGGTTGACTTTTTTCTAAAGAAGTCATTTTACTTTCAAGGTTGACTTTTTCTAAATAAGTAATTTTACTTTCAAGGTTGACTTTTTCTAAAGAAGTCATTTTTCTTTCAAGGTTGACTTTTTTTTTAAAGAAGTCATTTTACTTTCAAGGTTGACTTTTTTCTAAAGAAGTCATTTTACTTTCAAGGTTGACATTTTCTAAATAAGTAATTTTACTTTCAAGGTTGACTTTTTCTAAATAAGTAATTTTACTTTCAAGGTTGACTTTTTTTTAAAGAAGTAATTTTACTTTCAAGGTTGACTTTTTTCTAAAGAAGTTATTTTACTTTCAAGGTTGACTTTTTCTAAAGAAGTCATTTTACTTTCAAGGTTGACTTTTTTCTAAAGAAGTCATTTTACTTTCAAGGTTGACTTTTTTCTAAAGAATATATTTTACATTCAAGGTTGACTTTTTTCTAAAGAAGTCATTTTACTTTCAAGGTTGACTTTTTTCTAAAGAAGTCATTTTACTTTCAAGTTTGACTTTTTTCTAAAGAAGTCATTTTACTTTCAAGGTTGACTTTTTTCTAAAGAAGTCATTTTACTTTCAAGGTTGACTTTTTTCTAAAGAAGTCATTTTACTTTCAAGGTTGACTTTTTTCTAAAGAAGTCATTTTTCTTTCAAGGTTGACTTTTTTCTAAAGAAGTCATTTTTTCTTTCAAGGTTGACTTTTTTATAAAGAAGTCATTTTTTCTTTCAAGGTTGACTTTTTTCTAAAGAAGTCATTTTACTTTCAAGGTTGACTTTTTTCTAAGGAAGTCATTTTACTTTAAAGGTTGACTTTTTTCTAAAGAAGTCATTTTTCTTTAAAGGTTGACTTTTTTCTAAAGAAGTCATTTTACTTTCAAGGTTGACTTTTTTCAAAAGAAGTCATTTTACTTTCAAGGTTGACTTTTTTCTAAAGAAGTCATTTTACTTTCAAGGTTGACTTTTTTCTAAAGAAGTCATTTTACTTTCAAGGTTGACTTTTTTCTAAAGAAGTCATTTTACTTTCAAGGTTGACTTTTTTCTAAAGAAGTCATTTTACTTTCAAGGTTGACTTTTTTCTAAAAAAGTCATTTTACTTTCAAGGTTGACTTTTTTCTAAAGAAGTCATTTTACTTTCAAGGTTGACTTTTTTCAAAAGAAGTCATTTTACTTTCAAGGTTGACTTTTTTCTAAAGAAGTCATTTTACTTTCAAGGTTGACTTTTTTCTAAAGAAGTCATTTTACTTTCAAGGTTGACTTTTTTCTAAAGAAGTCATTTTACTTTCAAGGTTGACTTTTTTCTAAAGAAGTCATTTTACTTTCAAGGTTGACTTTTTTCAAAAGAAGTCATTTTACTTTCAAGGTTAACTTTTTTCTAAAGAAGTCATTTTACTTTCAAGGTTGACTTTTTTCTAAAGAAGTCATTTTACTTTCAAGGTTGACTTTTTTCTAAAGAAGTCATTTTACTTTCAAGGTTGACTTTTTTCTAAAGAAGTCATTTTACTTTCAAGGTTAACTTTTTTCTAAAGAAGTCATTTTACTTTCAAGGTTGACTTTTTTCTAAAGAAGTCATTTTACTTTCAAGGTTGACTTTTTTCTAAAGAAGTCATTTTACTTTCAAGGTTAACTTTTTTCTAAAGAAGTCATTTTACTTTCAAGGTTGACTTTTTTCTAAAGAAGTCATTTTACTTTCAAGGTTGACTTTTTTCTAAAGAAGTCATTTTACTTTCAAGGTTGACTTTTTTCTAAAGAAGTCATTTTACTTTCAAGGTTGACTTTTTTCAAAAGAAGTCATTTTACTTTCAAGGTTAACTTTTTTCTAAAGAAGTCATTTTACTTTCAAGGTTGACTTTTTTCTAAAGAAGTCATTTTACTTTCAAGGTTGACTTTTTTCTAAAGAAGTCATTTTACTTTCAAGGTTGACTTTTTTCTAAAGAAGTCATTTTACTTTCAAGGTTGACTTTTTTCAAAAGAAGTCATTTTACTTTCAAGGTTAACTTTTTTCTAAAGAAGTCATTTTACTTTCAAGGTTGACTTTTTTCTAAAGAAGTCATTTTACTTTCAAGGTTGACTTTTTTCTAAAGAAGTCATTTTACTTTCAAGGTTGACTTTTTTCTAAAGAAGTCATTTTACTTTCAAGGTTGACTTTTTTCTAAAGAAGTCATTTTTCTTTCAAGGTTGACTTTTTTCTAAAGAAGTCATTTTACTTTCAAGGTTGACTTTTTCTAAAGAAGTCATTTTACTTTCAAGGTTGACTTTTTCTAAAGAAGTCATTTTACTTTTAAGGTTGACTTTTTTTCTTTGTTCTCTTAGAGTGCAGCGAAAAGTGCGGGGGAAGCATGGGATGTCAAAGAAGAACCGGTTTGTGTGTCGACGAGACTTGCAAGCCGGGAAGCTATGGCGGTACCTGCGAGTTGAGTAAGTTTATTTTAGATTTTTTTATGTCTTGCGCTAATCCTTTTTCATAATTCACTTGTTTTTTCCCTTTTACTTCCTATATTTTGTTGATTTACATCTTAATATTAATTTGTGAAAGCCTGTATCCAGCCATCTTGGCATGTCCAAACCAATTCACACACCGGTCACTTTCACATAGGAGGCGTAAATAGTAACACCAACGGTACTTCTTTACTTAAACTACTTCAATACAGGGATAGGCAAAAAATACTGTTTTCAGTGCAAATAATGTTTTTCGGAACAAATACTGTTTTTCGGAACAAATACTGTTTTCAGTGCAAATACTGTTTTTCCGGAACAAATACTGTTTTCAGTGCAAATACTGTTTTTCGGAACAAATACTGTTTTCAGTGCAAATACTGTTTTTTGGAACAAATACTGTTTTTCGTTACTACTACTGTTATTATTTGTTGTTATTGTATACTTCTTAGTCTGCCCGAAACAATGTTTGGACTATACATGTGATAAAGTGGAAGGGCAGTGCAAGAATGGTTGCAAGGATGGATACTTCGGGGTCAAATGTCAGTCACGTAAGTCATGCAGTATTTTCTTTATCAACCCACTTTGCCACACCCCCCCCCCACCACTAAATAGCATACATGGATACCTGTGTCATTCAAACCCCTCTTTACCACCCCCCACCCGCTAAACCACCCTTTTCTTTTTCATACCTGGGTACCTTTACTCTACTGTCTATCTACTTAACAACTTACCACTAACTACTTTTTAACTACTTACCACTAACTACTTTTTAACTACTTACCACTAACTACTTACCACTAACTACTTTTTAACTACTTACCTCTAACTACTTTTTAACTACTTACCACTAACTACTTTTTAACTACTTACCTCTAACTACTTACCACTAACTACTTTTTAACTACTTACCTCTAACTACTTTTTAACTACTTACCACTAACTACTTACCACTAACTACTTTTTAACTACTTACCTCTAACTACTTTTTAACTACTTACCACTAACTACTTTTTAACTACTTACCTCTAACTACTTTTTAACTACTTACCACTAACTACTTACCACTAACTACTTTTTAACTACTTACCACTAACTACTTTTTAACTACTTACCACTAACTACTTACCACTAACTACTTTTTAACTACTTACTTCTAACTACTTTTTAACTACTTACCTCTAACTACTTAACAACTTACCACTAACGACTTTTTAACTACTTACCTCTAACTACTTTTAACTACTTACCACTAGCTACTTTTTAA
Organism: Anisus vortex; assembly: GCA_949126835.1. Classification (NCBI taxonomy): domain Eukaryota; kingdom Metazoa; phylum Mollusca; class Gastropoda; family Planorbidae; genus Anisus; species Anisus vortex. The sequence goes on along the minus strand of OX421506.1, from coordinate 34,770,503 downwards.
CTACTTACCACTAACTACTTACCGCTAACTACTTTTTAACTACTTACCTCTAACTACTTTTTAACTACTGACCTGTAACTACTTTTTAACAACTTACCACTAACTACTTTTTAACTACTTACCTCGAACTACTTTTTAACAACTTACCACTAACTTTTTTTAAAACTACTTACCACTAACTACTTTTTAACTACTTACCTCTAACTATTTTTTAACTACCTTAGTACTGGTAATGACAAACGGAAAACTGACATTAATAATAGTTTGTATTTGTTTAGTCTGTGAGCCAGGCTGTCTGGATAAAAAATGCCGCCAAGGTAGTGGATTTTGTCTGACGTGCCAAGCAAGGCTTACAGGAGAAATCTGCGAATTTAGTAAGTTATTTTAGCTTAGCCCATTCTCTACTTCGCTGGTACTTTTAAATGTAATGTTCGCATTTTAATTAATGTCCTTTTAAAACAATAACTAGTGGGGGGAGTATTTATGGCTACATTAAGTTGCAAGCGAATAGGTGAAGACATTAATGTCCCTATAACCCATGACATTAAAAGCAAGTATGTTGATAATTGTAAGGATGAGCTAGTGTTGTGAGCTATTTTGAGTGAAAGAGAGTGGATATAAATGGATTAAAATCTATTGTCGACAAATGGGTGTGTGTAGGCGTGTATGTGTGTGTGTGTGTGTTGAGCCCAGTGATGTTATTGTAAATATAGGAATGAATGAACTCAAGTCAGTTAGGGGGGAATCGTGAATGAAGGGAGCGAACATGGGGTGTGTAAGATAGGAAGTCTGGGCATTCGGGGGTATGAGAGCTGAGCAGTACAGAGCTGGATGAACTTTGATTTGTGATTTTGAGAATGTACATGTTAAATAAAGTGTTGAACTGAAAACCTTTTTGTCCAGCATGATATTTGAATAAGAAGTGACTATAACAGTATAATATAACTATAACATTTGGCGCCCAACTAGAGGTTCGACCCAGACTCAGTACGTCTCGAACTGGAAATAACAAGTGTTGTGTGCAGTTTCCATACTTTAGAGGTTCGACCAGACCCTGTGCGTCTCGAACTTGAAATAACATTTAACATTAGTTTAAATGGTGCGATGATCATCGTAACCAGAAGTACTGTGAATTTTGAATTTTAAACTACACTACAGCAATAAGGTGCCAGCAAAGATATTGTGCTGCCTTGTGCTGTGATCTACACGTAAGCTGATCGTGTGCGGGACCGTATGCTGACCTGGGGTCTCTCACTTTGACCGTCCCACGCTGTGAGTGACAACCTTGACGTACAGACCTTACCCGTCCTGTGCTGTGAGTGACAACCCTGACGTGCAGACCTTACCCGTCCTGTGCTGTGAGTGACAACCCTGACGTGCAGACCTTGCCCGTCCCGTGCTGTGAGTCACAACCCTGACGTGCAGACCTTACCCGTCCTGCGCTGTGAGTGACAACCCTGACGTGCAGACCTATGCTCGCCGTACGTGGGCCGTATGCTGACCTGGGGTCTCTAACCTTACCCGTCCCGTGCTGTGAATGACAAAACCTGATGTGCATCCCTGATACTGTGACGAAACGACACGGGTAAAAACACACTCTGAATGAACTGCTAGTTATTTCCCTGTGTGTGTGACCAGAGGTACATTGAACTGTGACCGTTGAAATTGTTGACCTGTTTACGGGAAGAAACTACTCAAGCGCATCGGCGATTGTAAAAGCAAGTATGCCTATATTTAAGTTTTATTATGATTCATGATTTTGTGTATGCTATGTATTATGCTTTCTGTTTATTTTAATGATGCGCATCCCTGATGCTTTCTGTTTATTTTAATGAAATTATATATTATCCTACGCAAATTTCGAACTGAATTTACATGTGTGGAGAATAGTGTAGAAATAATTTTTTAGGGCAATTAACTCAGCGTGTGTTGGAAAAATAAGATTATCTTTCGACATCAGTTGTGGTCTTTAATGACACACTTGTATAATTTGGGATTTGTATACACACACTGGGTTGACAAAATTGCTTACAGTGTCGTTTATCAGTAATTACTATTTTAGTAAACAATTGATTAGGAAGTAACTGATCGCACAATTGAATAAGTGGGACGACAAACTATACATTTTTTTTTTCCACACTAGAAATTAATTTTTTCTGATTACTTAATTAGTAGAATTTGGAGTGGTAAAATGAGTAATGAGGATAAACTGGGTTTAGCCTATTATATAGACTTAGGAGAGAAATGTAAATTAGAGGGCGGAGACTTGATAGAATGGGCAGAAAAGAAATTAAAAGATGCACGGGAACTAAAGAGGGAACGGGAAGAAAGGAATACAAGGAGAGAAGAGAGAGAAATAAAAAAAATTAGAATTATTGAAAGAAAGCGCGAAGTCGGAGGGAGAAATGATAGAGAGTAAAAGAGAGGACGAAGGCGGAAAGAAATGGATAAAGATGCGGCTGATAGGACTGAAAGGGGGTAATGAACCAGAAGATATTGACAACCTCATAGATATTTTCGAAAGAGAAGCCATAGAAATAGGGTTAGAAGGAAAACGATGGTGCCATGAATTCAGAAAAATGTTGTTAGATAGAGGGTGCGACCATTATACCACGGAACTAGGCGCGGAAACAGACTACGTGAAGCTAAAAAAAGAAATACAAAAACACTATGGGCTAACATGCGCAGGATATAGTGACCGATTTTGGAACATGCGACCAGACAAGGGGGACAAATCAGGAAGCTACATCAGAAAAGTAAAATACTACTTGAAGCGATGGGTAGAGCTTAGTGGCATTGACAAAACATACGACGGACTATTGGACTTGATACTTAGGGACAAAGTGACGAGGACAGTGGCGACAGACGTCAGACACCATATTTTGACCAGGGAACCCAAGACAATAGACGACGTAGAGAAGGGTTGCGACAATTACTTCTCCATATTCCCCAACAGACCTTTAGGACAAACAGAAACACAAACAAACGATACCGTGCCACAATTAGGGATAGGAAATCACGGGATAGAACACCACAAAGACCGCAATCACCGTTTAGACAGAGGCCACAATCACCATATAGACCACAATCACCCTTTAGACAGAGGCCACAATCATCATATAGATCGCAATCACCGTTTAGACAGAGGCCACAATCACCATATAGATCACATTCACCAATTGGGAAACAATCTCTTAGACAACAATCGGCCTACATGTCACCTGACCGATCACAGAAACAGACATATGACAGTTATAAACAAAAACATCAAGCATACAACCATCAAAATAGCAATGAGTGCTACACATGTGGTCAAACTGGGCACTGGTCGCGAGACTGTTGGCGAAATAAACAAGTAGGTCAAAGTTACAGAGACGAGACTCGTACAAACGGATCCGAAGGCGGGGACGATAGGAGGGTTCAGTTCATTAATAACAATGTATGACTAGCTTCAGCATTAACGGGAAAGTGTAGAACATGTAAGGACTGTTTAAACGGAGAAGGGAAGGTAAGAAAACTAACATGGGCGAATATAATCAGTAGTAAAGGAAGATTACCGATAGTTATGGGGAAATTAAACAATAGGACAGTGACAACATTGCGAGATACGGGATCAGTTGTAATAGCTTGCAAAGAGAGCCTAATCCCACGATCCGATTGGGTGAAAGGGAAAACTACCATAATAACTGCAAACGGCGAAGAGATACAAGTTAGAAAGGCCATAGTAAATATAGAAACTCCATATCTAGCTATAGTTTAAAAAAATCCGCCGGCAGAACTATTGATAGGAAATGTTGATGGCGCAAAACCGCCATCAAATGCGGACTTAAACATAGTTGCACATGTGCAGACAAGGGCACAAAAACAAAATGAAAACGCAATGAAAGAGGAAAAATTGGAAAGTACATTTATAAACATAAATGTCAATAGAGATGAGTTCAAGGTGATGCAAAAAGAAGACACATCATTAGAAAAATTGTGGACAAGGGCATATAATAATGAAAAAGGGTACAAGATAATAAATGGTTACTTATATAAACAAGTTAGGAAATGTAATAGAAATAGGAACTTAGGGGACGATTTTATTAAGCTGGTCATACCAAATACGCTTCGCGAAAAAATAATAAAAGTAGGACACGACACACCTATGAGTGGTCACCAGGGTTACGCGCGAACACTTGAGAGGATAAAATCTGAATTCACGTGGTCAGGAATTAACAAGCAGGTAAAGGACTATTGCAAGACATGTGACGTGTGCCAGAGGGGTAAGAAAAACAAACAGAGCAAAGGCCCAATGGGGATTTCAAAAATAGTTGGCCAGCCATTTTGTAAAATAGCCATAGATATTGTAGGACCATTGAATATGAAAAAAAACTAAAAATAGATATATACTAACAGTTGTAGACCTATGCACTAGATGGCCAGAAGCAATTCCGCTTAAAACTGTTTCAACGGAAGAAGTACAAGACGCACTTATGTCTATATTCTGCAGAATGGGATTTCCCGAAACAATTTTATCGGATAATGGCAGTCAATTCACGTCAGACATATTTAAACAGGTTTCAAAGCTACTGGGAATAAGGATAACCCATTCATCAGTATACCACCCGAGGTCAAATGGGGCCGTTGAAAGGTTCAATGGGACTCTGAAGGAAATGCTCAGAAAAGTCACGTTTGATAAGCCTTCGGATTGGGATACATATTTACCATCTGTGCTATACGCATACCGTGAAATATCACACACGACCACGGAGTACTCGCCTTTTGAGCTCATGTATGGCAGGAAAGTCAGAGGACCGATGAGTATAATAAAGTCTATACTAACAGAAGAGATGGAAGACCCGCTAATCAGAACTGCATACGACTACCTCTTAAACTTGAAGAAGAAACTACAAAACGCATGCGCATTCGCCACAAAAAGGACCGAAGAAGGAATGGAAAAGTCAAAAAGTTATTATGATAGAAATGCATCCATTAAAAACATCGAAGTTGGAGATCATGTGTTAGTGTTGATACCTCAACAACTTAATAAATTGGAACTTCGATGGGGGGGGGGGTCCCTTCGAAGTGGTAAAGAAGATATCCAATTTAAACTATGAGGTTAGAGTGAACGATAAAATCAAAACATTTCATGTCAACAGAATCATGTTGTACCACCCCAGAAATAACACTATTAAGAGAAAAACACACTACAGAGTAAACACAATTTTAGGGGTGATAACAGAATACGACGAGGGAGGAAACGGTGACACAGTTGACCTCGACCTTGGAGTACCCTTAAATATGGTGAAGACACCAGACTTTAATAACAAGACGGACCTGAAGGCCGTAAAAATCAGTGACAGCCTGAATGGTAAACAGAGAAAGAGAATAGAAGAAGTAGTCTGTAAACACAGGGGCGTGATAAGTAATGTCCCAGGCAAGACAAAATTAGTAGTACACGATATTATCCTCACAAATAAAAAACCTATTAGAGTAAGGCCATACGGAATACCATATGCGCAGAGGGAGATAATGAGGAAAGAACTAGACGAAATGGAAACTTTAGGGATAATAGAAAGATCGAATTCCGATTTCAGTGCACCTGTAGTCCTAGTTAAGAAAAGAGACGGGGGGACAAGGTTCTGTGTAGACTTCAGAAAGTTGAATGCTGTGACAGTATATGACGCCGAACCTATACCAGACCAGGAAGAACTTTTTAGCAAGCAAAATAGAGCAAATTATATGTCAAAGTTAGACCCCACAAAAGGGTATTGGCAAATAGGACTTAGACAGGAGTGTAAGAAACTCACAGCTTTTACAACACCATGGGGACTTTACCATTTTAACTATCTACCTTTTGGACTGTCTACAGCTCCAGCAACATTCGCTAGACTTATGCGTTATGTGTTAGAAGGGCTAGACAATGTCGTTTCATTTTTTGATGATATATGCGTGTATAGTGAAACTTTTGAACAGCACGTACAGACACTAGACAAAGTTTTTTGTAGACTGAGTGAAGCTGGTTTAACAGTAAAACCAGAACAACTAGAATTGGGTTTTGAGAAAATAAGCTTTCTAGGTCACATGGTTGGGAAAGGTATAATAACACCTGAAAAAACAAAGATAGAGAAGATACTAAACATTTCAGTACCGAGAACAAAGAAACAGGTTAGAGCTTTAATAGGACTTATATCCTACTACGCGAAGTTCATACCTAACTTCAGTAACATTAAAGCTGTTTTGACTGACCTACTTAAGAAAGGCAAACCAAACAAAATAAATTGGACAGGGGAGTGCCAAAGAGCATAAGAGTTATTGCAAAGTCACTTAAACTCAGAGCCATTCTTAATTTTACCAGATGTAAACAGCAGATTTGTACTACGCTGTGACGCGTCTTACAGGGGCGTTGGCGGGGTACTATTACTATATAGAGATGGGGCCTTGCGGCCAGTTAAATATGTAAGCAGAAAGCTGTTACCGCGAGAAACACGGTTCTCCACTATTGAGCGAGAATGTTTAGCTATTATTTGGACTATAGAAAAGCTAGCTTTGTATTTAAGTAATTCAAACTTTATACTGCAAACAGACCAGAGGGCTCTGCAATATCTAAATAGCTGTAAATACAAAAACTCCAGGATAACAAGGTGGGCTATTTTACTGCAAGAATTTAAGTTTAAGGTGGAACATATACCAGGAACACAAAATTTAATCGCAGATTACCTCTCAAGGAATTAAATTGTAGCAAAAAACTTGTCACAGTAACTTGCAAAAGAACATTTGTACATGCAATTTTTTTTATTATTGTCCTAAAGCAACAGGACTGTGTCTTTTTTTTAAAACAGATTGATAAAAAAAGGTGTAACAGTGTTCATTCAGAATGAAAAGAGGATTTAAGAATTGTGTACGCTCAAATTTTTTTTTGTCATGAGCACCAATGATGACACTTTTTCTTGTATTCATTATATTTTTTTTATCATTGTCAATGTGATTATATTCGATTCTAAAGCAGAATTATAATAAATGGACAAGATTGGTGTGTATTTTTTGTTCATACAAATGTAATTAATATGATTAGATCTATTCTAATGTCGTATTTATCATTAACTTAATGAGGTTACGATAAAGGATATTATTATGGTAGTATTTTATAATAGGTTGTAGCGTTTTTATATGTATATAATATGTAAAAGAACTTGACAATGTTATATGTAGCCTACGGTATAATTCATTATTATGATCGCATTATTTGATTTCATTAAGTATTTAATATATATGCTTATAATATTATAATTAATGTGTAGATACTTTTGTGTACAAACTATTATTGTGTGGAAGTCAATTCTATTTGGTATGGATGTATTGTAAAAATAGATATAAACTATTTTGGTTGCACAAACCACGAAATTGTGATTAACTTTAAGGTATGTGAATGAAAGGTATAGACAAAATAACTCGTATTGTATTGTACATTTTTTCTTTTATTTTATTTATCAGGCAATTAAAGGATTAATCGCCTTAGGGTGGGAGTAGATGTTGTGAGCTATTTTGAGTGAAAGAGAGTGGATATAAATGGATTAAAATATATTGTCGACAAATGGGTGTGTGTAGGCGTGTATGTGTGTGTGTGTGTGTGTGTGTGTTGAGCCCAGTGATGTTATTGTAAATATAGGAATGAATGAACTCAAGTCAGTTAGGGGGGAATCGTGAATGAAGGGAGCGAACACGGGGTGTGTAAGATAGGAAGACTGGACATTCGGGGTATGAGAGCTGAGCAGTACAGAGCTGGATGAATTTTGTTTTGTGATTTTGAGAATGTACATGTTAAATAAAGTGTTGAACTGAAAACCTTTTTGTCCAGCAAGATATTTGAATAAGGAGTGACTATAACAGTATAATATAACTATAACAGCTAGTCTGTTGATAATTGTAAGGATAAACTAGTCTGTTGAAAAGTGTAAGCATAAACCAATCTGCTGATAAGTGAAAGGTAAGGATAAGAATTGTCAGTTAAGTGTAAGGATACGTTTGTCTATTGATGAAACAATCTGTTGATAAATGTAAGCATACATTTTTTTGTTAGCATGTGTAAGGAAATGCTGATCTGTGCACTTGAGAAAGAGTAATATGACGTCAACTCCTTTGGGCGCTGCCACAATTGACAGAATTAAGATTGCCCATTGGGTCCCATCTCTCCTGTTTTTAATAGTTGTCACCGGTCCAAAAACAATAAAAAAAATGGCTTACTCAACACTTCCTGTCCACAGAGTGTCAAAACTGTGCCGGGAACGGAACGTGCCACCAAACGACGCGAGCCTGTGACTCTGGGTGCATCGAGGGCTTCATGGGCCAAGTCTGCAGCGAAGGTATGATGGCACGACTCTTGGGGTCAGATTGTACCACAGAATAGGTATAGAACAGATTGCGCAATCGCATATTTTTCTGTTTCCGGAAGTAATACCGACGCCATACTGTTTAAACGCAGCGGTCCTCGTTACACTATGTATTGATGCTTATTTACAATGTCTTTTTCTTCAAATCTACAGGTTCGAAAACCCAAAGCTAATGTTTCAGGCAAAGGTTACAAAAACTTTTGTTCAATAAACTGCAACAATGATGCGAAAACGATTGATTATCGTACCGAGCTAAGGCCTAGGCCTAGGCTATCTTTTCAATTATCAGTCCCGGGTGATACAATTTTACGTCATATAGGCCTAATCCTATCATGTTGAAAAGAAAATGGGTAATTAAGTCAAATTTATATAAAAGTAAGCCTATAATGAAATATAATATAGGCCCTATATATAGACTATTGTATATATTTATGGTACGCCTAGATATCCTTTCTCAATTCACTATAGTAACGTCTCTAGCGACCGCTGCCTTGCGTCGAAAAAAAATGGCGGGATCGAGCTTCACTTTTAGTGACTGCGCATATAGGGATTGCGCATTCTGTTCTATACCTATTCTGTGGATTGTACCAGCTTTTTTTAGCTATGTCACCAAACAATCTGTATCGATAACATAGTGAATGACAGACTAATGACTTAAAGATTACTGTACTGTATAACTATACCGATCAAGGGAGTTAAACCTCCACAGTTTAAAAACATTTGTCTGACATCTTATTACATACACGGGACGCAGTGACTGCAGTGGTTATGCAGGGGATTAAGGGCATCACATATTAATGTGAGTGCTACATAATCAAATGTAAAGAGAACTGACTAAAGACATGAGCAGGATTTGTTTCAAAAGGAAGGATGTTCCTTTAGGGTGGCATGAGACTGGACACGCAGGGTCTTGAGACTTCAGACGCATGGTCTTGACACCTAAGACACATAGTCTTGAAACTTGAAACACAGCTTTTTTAGGACAAAGTAGTGACATTGTAGTGTTTGAGCTTTGCAGGTATCAGTGACAGGCTACATGATGTCATAGTTTCTATGTAACACCAGTGGTCATCTTCTGGTCTAAGTTGCACCACTGGTCATCTTTTGGTCTTAGTTGCATCACTGGTTATCTTCTGTTCAAAATTGTACCACTGATCATCTTTGGTCTACGTTGCATCACTGCTCATCTTTTGGTCTAAGATGAACTATTGGTCATCTTTGGTCTAAGATGCACTACTGGTCATCTTCTGATCTAAGTAGCACAACTGGTCATCTTTTGGTCTACGTTGCACTACTGGTCATATTTTGGTCTGAGTTGCACCACTGGTAATTTTTTCATCTAAGTTGCACAACTGGTCATCTTTTGGTTAAAGTTGCACCACTGGTCATCTTTTGGTGTAAGTTGCACCAATAATCATCTTCTGGTTGAAGTTGCACCACTGTTCATCTTCTAGTCTAAGTTGCACTACTAGTCATCTTTTAGTCTAAGTTGCACCAATGGTCATCTTCTTGTCTAAGTTGCACCACTGGTCATCGTTTGGTCTAAGTTGACCCCTGGTCATCTTCTGGTCTAAGTTGCACTACTGATCATCTTCTGGTTGAAGTTGCACTACTGGTCATCTTTTGGTCTAAGTAGCACCTGTGGTCTAAGTAGCTCCGCTTGTCAACATATTGTTTTGGGATGCATTCTAATAAAACTATATTAATGTTTGAATCGCATTTTTAATAAGATGATTATGTTAATTATGGGATTGTGTTTTAATTATAAGGAGACGTTTTTAATTTTGGGTTTGCGTTATTCTCATAAGAATACTTTATTAATTATGGGTTTGCGTTATACTTATGTGAATACTTCACTATTGTTTCGATCTGTAATGATGTGACAGGGGAATGTGTTGCCAGAAGAGTGTGAAGTCTCCGGCCAGTTGTGCTTTGCCCGTCACTCGTTATTGGCTTATTAGTCTATGAAGTATGATAGCCGAACTATTTCAACGGCACCACGATATTGGCCCTCCTACAATATCTGATAAATTAAGATTTACAAAATTCCGTTGACACTGTCCTATTGAATGTAATTCACAACAAATACAAAAGGTGTTACCTTTATTATTTCAATTAGAGTTTTTTAATAAATTTTATAGTGTAAACAGGATATTGATCCTAGTTTTTTTTAGTAGATTAGACAGCGGGATTCAGCAGGGCGGTTAGGATTAGTTTTCATTTCTCCTCCCCTTTTTATTTTAATAGTAAGTTGTTGGTTTCTATATTACACTATGACAATATCATCTACAATATATCAATATATATCTTCTTCATTATATTTCCTACTATTTCTATATATTTAAATCTTATAGATTGTTGCTTTTATTGATTGGATTCGATAAGCTTCAATTTCCATTACTAGTCCTAAGATTAATAGTTTATTTGGTATTACTTTCGGTTGTAACAGTTATATATTTAGAGTCGAGTCTCCTTATTTTATTGTATTTCTTAATCTATTATCTTATTTTCTTTTATGTAAAAAAAGTTAAAAGTTTAATTTGTTAATAGGAGTTTTCTTCTTAAATTTCATATAGTTTTGTAATCGTTTTTAGATAAGTGTTCAGTCGTTTCTTGGTTATTATATTGTAACGGTATTCTTGAGATTCATACGCCACCAATCCCCTAGACAAGTTTTTTTTTTTAATTGAGCCAGTTTTACATTTTATCTTAAAATGAAATCCAGAATGATCTCAGGGATAACCCTTCTATAGAGTAAATTAAACTCTTCAATGTTACAAAGGCAATAGGCAAAATAAACAACAGCTACAAATATTGAAATAACACATCAGTAAAAATCCAAAAATAGGTGAACACAGCTTTTGCCAGATTACTGGTACTAAAAAAGACGAGAGCGAGAGAAAGAGAAGTTGTGTTATGGGGCGTCTATATACAACAATGGCCCATTCACGAAAAATCACGATAATCAATCAGAAATAAGTGGGTGGACTCTTTAACATCACGTGTCCCGACCCTTCGTCCAAACAATGCAGTCGAATGCGGCTTCGAGGGTCCGTTAAGGGGAGGGGGTGGAGTGGGGTGAGAGGTGGGGGTTTACTATGACGCAGATAAGACAGGGGCGTGGCTCAGATGTCTTCTCTGTTTAAATCCGAATTATCGCCCAGAGACTAGGGGCGGTCAAAATGGCGGTAAATCTGGTTAGATCAACGAAAGGAGATTATTTATTAATTAATTTATTGAGGCATTTTTATATAGCGCTTACCTTACAGCTCTAAGCGCTTTACAATTTTTTACTAGAATTATAAACTATTTAAGCTACTAAAATAAATAGACAATAGCTACATTATTAAAAAGGCTATAAAGATAATAGCTAGAGCAATAAAATTGATTTTAAAAATAATAGGTGCAACATTAAAAGTGACAAAAACGATAGTTACAATATTTAAAAACAAAGACACAATAGCAGATACTGGTAATAATACAAAGGAAGCATAAAAACAAACCGAGACCACGAACGAGGCATCACAGGTCATAGGCAGACCTAAACAGATTATTGCCCCCTTTCAATTTCAACATTCCTATAATCCCTCATCAAAATGCAAGATCTCGTTATTGCGATCGGTGGCCTATCTTTGTTTACACAAGACATGACAAAAGCCGCGCGGACAAAAGCTAGATACGGGCGCTCCGTGTCTGACCACCTGTGTTACTTAACCAAAGCCGATCCTCGGCTGGCATGCATGACTCTGTCAATCTATGACGCAAACGGTGTTTTTATTCAGGTGGCTAGTTTACCCGATGTTATACTAATTAATTTCTTTGATCATTAGAAAACACTTCGTCACATGATCAAATTTTGATATTAGAAGACCTTATGAATGTTAGGGTTTTTCTCCTTTATTCTATAGAGGAAAGCAGTAAGGAGGCCGCAATGTTTATCTTCCTCACAGCTATCTCCATGGTCATGGCGATTCTCATCAGTCTTACGCTACGCCAGAGAATGCACAGGACGCACAACGCTGAGATGGAGTCCCATTAAAGGCTTACGTTCTCCCATGAGCTTTTTCAGGGGACGCCCGATTGGTAACCTGGATATGTAGGGCATATTGAAGTACTGCTATCGAAGGAGCTGCTCCAAATGGGCTTGGGACTAATGTCAAAAAGAAGGGCAGCATGAATGAAATAATAAAAGAATAAAGAGAATGGTGGGATTATCTGATGAATGCTGCATAAATTAAATATTTTAACGATTTATGTATAGCCTTATATGTTGGAAAAACATGTATTTAAAGGATGTATCTTGCAACAACACATAAATCAATTTAAACACGTTTGTATTCCTTCTTGATATGTGTATATTTTACTGAAAGTAAGAATTATTTATGAATGTAAGAATATATGTAAATACAAACTAAAATCTCCGTGTATGTGTGAACATTTTAGTGAATGAAGCACATATAATATGTGAATTTCAGTGAATGTGTGAATGAATCAGATTTCAGTGAATTTTATTGAATATTTGAATCAATCAAATGTATGTAATTTCTATAAAAGGTGTGAATGAATCAGATTTCAGTGAATTTCAGTAAATGTATGAATTAATCAAATGTATGTGAATTTCAGTGAATGTATGACTGAATCTGACGTATGTGAATTTCATTGAATGCATAAATGAATCACACGCACGTGAATTTCAGTGAATGTATGAATGAATGACAAGAATATATAATCTACCCTAGTCTGCATCTTGCTATACTTTTAGATGCATTCCAGGCAACGTTACATAAGTTTTTATTTGTTTTAAGAAGGATAGGTTTCTTGTATTATTTTTAAGTCTATGTATTCTGTTCTATGTATAAACAATCTTCAAATTTTTTTTCAGTTTTTTTTTTTAAATCTTAAAACCACAGGACCTACAAAAACAGTATTTCTAACTCAGAATGTCCAATCACAAATAGCCTTACGGACTTATTTCCAGAATCGGCTATAACTAAGGTTTTAGAAAAATCTAAAAAAATTCAAACACTAATTTGTGATAATCTTAGCCATGGACTATTTAAATAACATATTATATGACTTATTGTTCTGTAATAATCTTGCTAATGATTTGATTAGCTCAGAACTGGAAAGATGAATAAACTGTTTGTCCTCAGTAATGTATAAGTAATATTTTTTGTGTCCAGTTTTAAAAAAAAAGTTATTTGTTTCTTATCTTCTTTTTTCTTTGTTTATTCAGAAGCTTAAACTTTTCAATGTTACGTTAGAATTGTAACGTTTGTTGCTATATATATGGGGGACATATGCTACTCAAAATGGATGCGACGTAGGCCACTTATTCCGATGCAACAGACAGATGAACACCCTGACGTCACGTCTGATCTCTCAGTTAGAGCAATAACTTTCAATTCTATTTGTTGCAGTTGGGTTTTGTTTTTAAGATGTTTTATTTAATAATTAATAACAGCGGCTATGGACATAGCTCGACGGAAAAATCGTGTTTTGTTTGCCAAGGGTACCGGATTTGAACTGCACTACTCAACAAGAGAATTCGAGCCGAGACTACTCTCCTAGGGCTCGGACATCGCAGTTGTGATATACATGCCCGTAAAGGGTCGGCGCAAACGGTTGGCCTTACCAGACCACTCTATGATCCTGCAAGGCGGGGCATTCTGAAAGCACGTGCTCCACCGTCTCTTTCGCCTCCCTGCAGGTTCGACACCGCTAATCTTCTTGTAGCCTAAACCCTACTACAATAAGATCTATCGGACAATGTCCAGTTCGAAACTGGGCTATTGTAGATGATTCCCTTCTGCGGAGCTTCCACCATGGGTCGGCTCGATTGGGTCGTTTCAGATGTAAAGGGCACCAGCATTCACTGGGCAGGCCCTGATATCTATGAACTGTCTACTAAAGGAAACTTTTAAAAACTTTTACAAATGTAGAAAATAGCTGAACGTTCATTATAAGTTTAAATTCCTCACTGGCAAATATGATATTAAATATAAAGATTTTAAAGGAAGAATTCCTCTGGAGTGTAGATTTCACTGAGCATATATATATATGGAGTGCTCAAGCCAATAAAATGGTGAATAGAAAAAGATGAGACTATGTGGACTTTTAAATATAGATATAGATAAGTATGGCACTGAGCTATATATACATGGAAGTACCCACAGATGTATAAAAATAATGGAGTAGGCACGAAAGTAACATTCTTGAAGCCAAAATAAATAGGATTTCACGTGACTTTCACTTATCTATGAAATTATATTTCCTAATCACTGACCTTTAAATATGTAATATCGTGACTGTAAAATCGGTTAGGTTGACATCACCCAGTCGGCAAGACAAAAAATAAAAACCGCGGAGTCTGGAGTCGGCTAATTTGATTACACACTACGACGAGACCCCAAACGCTGTCTTTCCTGCTGCCCTACATTTGGTGTTTTTATAGTGTTTTTTTTACTTTATCCTGTTTGGTATGTTGTTTTTATGTAAATATTGCTTTCATTCATATTTCCTTTTCATCTACTTATATCATACTTCTACATTTGTGGAATTAAACTGCGATGTTATCCTTTAATACTTTTACATATACTTTTCTATTTTTACCATTCATAGTTCAGATTATGTTTTTACTTTTAGATTAAGTTAATGCTACTGTTAGACTTTTAATTGCCTTTGTTATCGGGTCAACCAGTCTTTGTTTGGTAACACACTAGGCCTACATATTTTTCTATATTATTTTTCTATATAATATTCCAGATGTCGCTATTTTTTTATATTATTGACAAATAGTGAAACTATTGTTTTCATGTTTTTAATATAATATTGTTTGTGTCTATGCAGGCCACCTCGTCTTGGGTACCTGTCTTACTTTATGAGAATACATTTTTAATGCTTGTTGGGTGTTTGGCCACCAAAGCAAAGAAATCAAACTGTTTGTCGATTCACTGAGTGTTTGTTAAACCCACCACAAATATATTTCAAGAAACGTACACTTTCTTTTTTATCTTATGGATTTGTTCTAATCATAAGTGGCATTTAACTCGCTTTTGTAGATAAAAGAATAGTGGGAAAGAGGAATACAGTCATTTTGGCTTCAACTTGCGCATATACATTTAATATAGAGGCACTCTCAGGCACTAGCAATTCTTTTTATAGATCAGTGGAAGTACCGAAAATTCAAAAACTTTTCGTAATTGCATGATTGAAATTAGATAAAAATTAATTATTATATACTTAACATATATTATATAAATATATATTAATATATACTTTCGTATACGAGTAAATTGTGTTAATTTTAATGAGTAAGGGCTTTATTAATTTCATAGCGAAGTCAAAAGATAAAATGGTTGATGATTTTTCTATTTTTCTGCATAATGCTTTGAATAACACATACATATTAACTGACTAAGTAATTGTAATGAATATTTATTATTCAGACATGTATATATAGCTCAGTGCCATACAGTGCACTTATCTATATTTTAAAGTCCTCATTTTCTCCGACAATTTACTGCCGTGAGCACTCCGTATATATATTTATATATATCTATCCACTGAGCTCTACTATATGGAGTGCTCAAAGGAAGTAAATTGTAGGAGAAAATGCGGACGTTTTAATATAGATAGGTGCACCGTAGACTGAACTATATATAAATTAGCGTCTAAATAATACATATATACTATTATGTATATTAAAATTACTTACTCAGTTAACATATATAAGCGTATGTTGTATTCAAAGAATTATTCAGACAAATGATCAACCATTTCATCTTTTGACTTGACAAAGAAATGAATCCGGTACTTATTAAAGTTAACACAACTCTCTAGTATAAGAGAGTATATAGAGTCTATATAAAATAGTTCATTTTTATCAAATTACAATGACGCAATTACAAAAAGTTTTTAAATTTTAAGTAATTTTATGTATATATAGGTCAGTCTACAGTGCACCTATCTATATTAAAAAGTCCGCATTTACTCCCATTTTTTCTTCTCTATTTTAATTGCATGAGCACTCCATGTATATAGAGCTCAGTGTATATATCTATCTATATATCTATCTATCTATATATATATATTTATATATATATTTATATAGCTCATTGGCAGATTTTTTCCCACCAATGGAAACACTCGCGCAAAATGTATTATTTTAAACGGAAGTAAAAAAAAAATATTTCAAGAGAATGCCAATGGTATCTTATTAGCAAGTGAAAATATTTTCTTGGGTGTGTAAAGAAACACACAATTTATACCTAACATAATAATATAATATATAGATTTGTGATATCATCACATCTAAGCTAATTATTATTATTTAGCAATAACTGTGTGGGTTATTCTCACAGCGCGTCGACGTACTAATAGTATAATACAGTTTGTATAGCGTTTAATCGACTATAGCCAGTATAGGTAGGTAAATATATTCTTAGAATCTATGAGCTTTCGTTAGTATGTCTTAGTTAAATACTCGGACAGGTAGAGAACACATTAATGGCTCTAAATCAATCACCAAAAACCGTAAACGCAGGAGTTCTGCAAGAAACTGTTCTAGCCCCATTCTCCCCCACCCCTTTCTATTATTTCAAATTTATATTCATGACTTACACAATAGCATTAACACAGGAACAAAAATAATTATTTGCAGATGATTGTATAATTTATAGAAAAATAAAGACAGAAAATGATAGTGAATTCTAAAGAAAAGACGAGTTACAAAAACCAGAATTTAACTGGAGTATGTCTTTTCATTTAGAAAAGTGTCTCGTGCTAAGTGTATCAAAAATAAAGAAAAAAATTAATACAAACTACTTCATTGATGGAAAAAATATATCGCAAACTAAAAAATGCAAAGTACTTTAGGAGAACTAATAAATTATCATGAAATCTACATGTTGATGAAAAAACAAAAGTCAAACAAAACATTTGGCTTTATAAAAAGAAACTTTTACAAATGTAATAATAACATACAACTAAAATGCTATCCTCACATTCGTTAGACTTGCAATATATGTGTTAGAATATGCATCTTTTGTAAGGGACCCAACAACTAAAAAAAACATAAAACAATTATAACAAATTCAGAAAAAATCTGCAAGGTTCATTACAGGCGAATGCTCACAACTGACAAGAGTAACACCAATAGTCAAATCACTAAACCTAAAAACACTAGAAGTAGTAATAAAACATAAGGCATACAACACAAGAACAATCTATAACAAAGCTTTTTGGCGTATTTAGGCATGTTCCACATGTTCCATTGGAACAGCGACCCCCACAGAAAAGGGCCCCCCCACACATGACAAAAGTAAATTTTTTAGTGACATCCTCATTCTTTCGTTGAAAATGTAAAATAAAATTCCTTTAGTTCCCTACAATTTTAAGATCTCCATTCCAACCAAGCAAATATTCATAACATTAAATTTATTTATGATTTTACAGAATGTAGCATGAATTAACGACACTTTTCTGAGGTATGTGGAATGCATGGGCGAGGCCACTAGGGGCACCCAAACAAATTTGGGAACAGGGCCCCCTCAATCCTACATACGGCCCTGAGCCTAACAAGTGGGACGTCAGCCTACGCCACGCATGCCAGACTTGGCACACAGAGCGATTTTTAATGGAACGTTAAACACTTTAAGAAAAGTCTTATCGAGTTATTTGTACATAAAATTAAGTGCTATAGCAGGATTAATATTAGGCTCTTGGCACGCGAAATGAATAAGATCTTACTTTGGCAGACTATTATCAAAAGGTTGCCGACCGCTGGCCTAACATATAAGATAAGAACAGAAAATCATTACAATTTCTTGTAGGTAGAATACATTGTTTGACATAGTGTAGGCGTGACACTAACAATGACAATAGTAACACGATTAGGTGGTAGGAAACAAAAAATAAAATAATAATTCATGTTTAAATATCATTATTAATTTTAAGTCTGTTCTTAAGGTATACGTTTCGGACGCTCCTTCTATTAAGAAGATTATTGCGTCCGACACCCTATCCGTCGTTTGAGTCTAGTCTTGCATTTTGGTGCAACTCACACACATTAGATTTGATATGTCATCTGAGTTGCCTTAACATCCTTTTTTTTTTGTTTATTTTCTAAATACCTTGTAAACAATAACACCCATTGTCCTTTCTTCCTACCAGCTGACAACATAAGTAAAGGAATATAATGGTACTGTCTTCAATTCCAGATAGTCTAATAAAGTTGTAATATTATCACTATCAGATAGTCTATTAAAATTGTAATATTATCGCTTTCAGATAGTCTAATAAAATTGTACTATTATCACTTTCAGATAGTCTTATAAAATTGTACTATTATCACTTAAAGATAGTCTAAGTAAGTTATACTATTATCACTTTCAGATAGTCTAATAAAATTTTACTATTATCACTTTCATATAGTCTAATGAAATTAAACTATTATCACTTTCAGATAGTCTAATAAAATTGTACTATTATCACTTCCAGATCGTAGAAAATCAATCAATAGATTACAGCGCCACTGCATAGTCCTGTCAACTCACCGACTTACAAAGCGAAATGTCAAGGAACTGGAGGGTCACTTTAATATTTTTAACACTTCTGATACCATTGATAGACTTAATGGCAGGTATTTAATGTGTGTGGAGACACGCCTGGTTTTGTCCATTTCAATTGTTTCTCGCATTTATAGATTCGTGTTAATTTTATAATGTATTTATTTTAAAATCTTCAAGTCTTCTTTTGGCAACTTTATTGTAGAGTTTGAATCTAACGGTCTTTTCTATGAATGTTTATCTATCTAGCATGTGATCCTGGTTGGAC
The DNA here is from genome assembly GCA_949126835.1 of Anisus vortex. Lineage (NCBI taxonomy): Eukaryota > Metazoa > Mollusca > Gastropoda > Planorbidae > Anisus > Anisus vortex. The sequence goes on along the minus strand of OX421506.1, from coordinate 34,751,295 downwards.
CGGGCCTGACTGCAACTTCAAATGCCGATGCGCAACGAACTCTTGCAGCGAGGCCGGAACATGCACTGCACAAAGAAGTTGCGCTAATGGTTATTTTGGATACGCTTGCCAATACGGTAAACAGTCCCCCTCTCCCTCACTTCCTAACCCGACCCCAACATCACCTATCTTAATTCCAACAACTTCAACACATAATATGTATATATTTAAAAATAACAGTAAAAATAAAAATGCAAAGCATGATACACAGGTGTAAGATTATGATGATATGATCTTGCCTTGGATATTTTAACATTCAGTGTTACATGGGTAAATCTAAAATCCAAAATATAGTTCTTGTTTTTTTAATTGATAATAATCTAAATGCACAATTATTGTGACTTTTTAATAGGTTAAAATTCAAAATACCAAAATATAGCCTGTTTTTTTTTATGTTTCTGCATAGGTTGAAATTGAAACAATAAACTATACTGTTTTTAAATTGTTTAATATTCTATTGATATTTGTATGTATGCGAACAGACCTTCAAATGGTTGACTGACCCACTTCCCGTCATCCTGTATCACTTGAAACATTGCACATAGACGTTAAGCTCACATTTTTTCTCTAACAGTTGCTTTCTGTTTTACTTCCCATTTATGTCTTAGTGGACATGGTCGATACAGACATTAAAAATGCTCTGAATGATTACGATGATGCGACATGCATCAACAATGCGAATACTGAACAGTTCACATTGGAAGCAAAGCCTCACAGGTTTATGTTTCTCGAGGTGGTACTCAAAGACAATAGTAAGTGTCCGTTTACTGCTTGGTCTAAAGTGTGTCCGTTTACTTCTTGGTCTAAAGTGTGTCCTCTTACTGCTCGGTCTAAATTGTGTCCGTTTGCTGCTTAGTCTAAAGTGTGTCCGTTTACTGGTTGGTCTAAAGTGTGTTCGCTTACTGCTTAATCTAAAGTGTGTCCACTTACTGCTTGGTCTGAGGTGTGTCCGTTTGCTGCTTGGTCTAAAATGTGTCCGCATACTGCTTGTTCTAAAGCGTGTACGCATACAGCTCTGTCGAAAGTGTGTCCGTTTACTGCTTTGTCTCTAGTGTGTCCGATTTCTTCTTGGTCTAAATTGTGTCCGTTTGCTGTTTGGTCTAAAGTGTGTCCTATCTGCTTGGTCTAAATTGTGTCCGCTTAATGCTTGGTCTAAAATGTTTCCGTTTACTGCTTGGTCTAAATTGTGTTCGCTTACTGCTTAATCTAAAGTGTGTCCACTTACTGCTTGGTCTTAAGTGTGTCCGTTTACTGCTTGGTCTAAAATGTGTCCGCATACTGCTTGTTCTAAAGTGTGTCCGCAAACTGCTCTGTCCAAAGTGTGTCCGGTTACTGCTTGGTCTCTAGTGTGTCCGCTTTCTTCTTGGTCTAGAGAGTGTCCGCTTACTGCTTGGTCTAAAGTGTTTACGCTTACTGCTTAGTCTAAAGTGTGTCAGCTTACTGCTTTGTCTAAGGTGTTTCCTCTTTTTGCTTGGTTAAAAATATGCGCGCTTACTGCTTGGTCTAAATTGTGTCCGCTTACTGCTTGGTCTAAAGTGTGTCCTATTTCTGCTTGATCTAAAGTGTGTCTGTTTTCTGCTTGGTCTAAAGTGTGTCCGTTTTCTGCTTGGTCTAAAGTGTGTCCGTTTTCTGCTTGGTCTAAAGTGTGTCTATTTTCTGCTTAGTCTAAAGTGTGTCCGTTTTCTGCTTGGTCTAAAGTGTGTCCGTTTTTTCTTGGTCTAAAGTGTGTCCGTTTTCTGCTTGGTCTAAAGTGTGTCCGTTTTCTGCTTGGTCTAAAGTGTGTCCGTTTTCTGCTTGGTCTAAAGTGTGTCCGTTTTCTACTTGGTCTAAAGTGTGTCCGTTTTCTGCTTGGTCTAAAGTGTGTCTGTTTACCAGTGCCGGCTCATCCAAATAGGCGACTAGGTGACCGCCTAGGTCGCAAAATTATGGGGACGCAAATTTGAGGATTTTTTTTAAATTTGGGGATTTAAAAATACAAACTATATTAAAGTTTAATGCTTCTGTGCGCTACTAGCATAGGCAAATGAATTACTAAGTAATGAAAGGCGAAGAGTATTTAATTAAGTATGCCCTAACAGTACTTAGTTTGTAACCTCGCTGTGCGTAGCGTAGTGAAAAAAGGCAATCTCTCACTTCACGCAGCCACACCCTGGATGCGATGTGGCGGCGAAATATCATAATGAAGTGACGTGACCGTCACCTTCAAGTCAGTTCGTGAATCGTAAGTCGTGAGGGCGCTAAGTTGTTTTCATTGGTATTGCAGTTGTTGTTGTTTTTTTTTGCATTTTCAGACGGTTAATTACGAAAACGAGCACATTAAATCACCAAAGTGGCAAAAGATGGTCAAGTCGAATTGATGCACTAACTCCACTGCTGTACCAGTTATGCTCTGTTTGTGAAACTTTGGAAGAGTTTTCTGAAGACACTAATTGGATCTAGTGGCAGTTTTGCGAAGGTAGAAGCACTTGGGTTACTTAAAAATATCTCAGACTTCAAGTTTATTGTTGCACTTGTCACACAGCACAAATCTGCACAACATTTTTTTTCAAGTAAACATAACTACTAAAATACTGCAAGAAAAGGACTTGAGTCTCCAGAGAGCAGTTAATCACCTGGAATAAAACAACGAAGAGTTGTTGGTTACAGCAAGAAGTGATTTAGAGTTCAATAGAGTTCTGGTTGATGCTAATGAAGTAGCATAAAAAGTTGCATGGAATAGAACCAGTATTTAAGAAAGAGAAGGTGCGAATTCAAAAAAAGAAGAACATGGTTCAATCTGTAAATATTGCAGGCGACCCCTCAGAAAGTTTCAAGATCCCCTTTTATTTTCCTGCTTTAGACACAGCTTTAAAAGCGGTAAAATAAAGATTTTTCTAGTTAAATAAAGTATCTGGTGTCTTTGGAATGAACATCAGAGGTTAAGAGGATGTGCAAGGACTTGGAAAAAGATGAAGATTTGAATGAATCTGACATTGCTGCTGTACGACAGTGTCCTGAACCTTTTTTATGACTCAGTATCAAACCCTGAAGAAGTCCTAAACTACAACATAATCTTGAAAATGGATTTCCTAACATTTGTGTAGCCCTTTGTATTTTGCTTACGTTGCCAATTTCCGTAGCTAGTGCTGAACGAAGTTTTTCAAAACTTAAGCTAATTAAAATAGATCTGCCTAGTACAATGTGCCAGGAGAGATTTGTGGGTCTGGCGACTATTTCTATTGAAAGTGAGATAGCAAGACAGGTAGACTCAAAAGCCCTCATACAAGAATTTGCTAAGCAGAAAGCAAGAAAAGCACCACTAGGGTTTTAGTCTTTAGGATTATAAATGCTGGTAATCAGTATTTAAAATTGACTTTTGGACCGCAGTTACGAAAACAATACTCCAATAACAAGCAATATCAAGTAGTCTTTGTGTATTTTTTTAAGGGTTAAAAAAAAAGAAAAAAAATCTATAAACTAACTGTGAGTTTCGGTTTGTTATTAAGAGAACTGTACATAATGCAGGTATAAAACCTATAAACCCATATATCTAATGTAAAACTGTGTGTTATGTAACTTTTCTAATAATAATTTAGATTTCTACTTATTAATTTATAATGCAAAGCCATTGTTACTTTTCATTCAACTGTTTTATTTACATTTCACAGTCATCAATCAAAGGTTATAAAATTTTTTTTTGTTGGGCTATAACAATATTATTATGTATTTAAAAAAAACACACAGTTTTGAAGTTCCATACCCGGCAGACTCCGCCAAAGGCACCATAATAAGGAGGCATAATTTGTTTTCGCCTAGGGCGTCAAAAACACTAGAGCCGGCCCTGCTGGTTACTGCTTAGTCTAATGTGTGTCCGTTTACTGCTTGGTATAAAGTAGGTTCGTTTACTGCTTGGTCTAAAGTGTGTCCGCTTACTTCTTGGTACAAAGTGTGTCCGCTTACTGCTTGGTATAAAGTAGGTTCGTTTACTGCTTGGTCTTAACTGTGTCCACTTACTGCTTGGTATAAAGTGTGTCCGTTTACTGCTTGGTCTACAGTTTGTTGGTTACTGCTTTATTTAAGTGTTTGGTTATTCATGGATCAAAAGTCTTCGGTTTCTTGATGCTTTTGTATTTTCGGTTCAACTCCGAAAATTATATGTAATATATTATTTTGTATTACATACTAGTAACTCTTGTGCCATAGAGGCAAACTGACACACTCGTTGTATCAATCTATATATCTGTATCTGTCTCATAACCTGCATGTTGGTCTTTCTGTCTGTCATATATCAATCAATCAATCTATTTCTTTAAAATCTATGATATGTCCTTGATTTTTATGTCTGTTCTTAATTTACCCATCAACGTATCTATTAATCTATCTATGTATATATCTCTTCATTTATCTACCTAAATTCGTACATACTAAACTGCCTACCTATTTACCTACCTGCAAAGCTACATACCTACCTACCTACTAACCTACCTACCTACACACGTAACTAACCTACCTACATACGTACCTACCCACTAATTTACATATATATAAACATACAAACTTACATACATACTAAACTACCTACTTATCTACCTTCATACATGCATACTATCCTATCTACCTACCTACTTACATATATATATATATATACTTACATACATACTGACCTATCTACCTACCTACCTACCTACCTACCTATATACCTATATACCTACCTATCTATCTGTTGTTCTAGAACATATTTCCGTCTCCCAATACATGTTATATCAATATAAACCTAACAGTTAATAAATATGTTTCTAATGTGTTTCGTCAAGGTCGTTTAAAATCTCTCGACGACTTCAAGGTTGAATTAAGATCCAACAGCACCACGGTGGACTGCACGTCTAAGAAAGTCTTGTTCGTCAACACCAAAATACTGCAGATGCACTGCGACCAGACAGTTAGTGACGTGAACAGTTTCGTCTTCAGCGGAGACCTGGTCACTGATCTCTGTGGCGCGTATTCAAGCGCAGGTAGTATACCTTTCAAACCTTTGGATGTTTAACGAAAACCAGTAATCCCGATTTTTCGATTTTAAAATCAATTTTCAAACTTTCAAAGTTAAAAACCGGTTTTCAGTTTTAGTTGGAATTTGGGAGAAAGTCATTCGAATATGGTGTCCAAAAGATTTATTATTGTTTATATTCTCGAAGAAATATTTTAAAACGATGTTTAATTCGCACAAAACAATTCCTTAACATTAAATGCTTTGCAAACATTATAATTAGTCTAACTCGACCCAAGGCCTGTTGTTTTTGTTTTTTAACATCCCGAATATTGCTTGCAATTGCCATACATGCACAGACAATAACAAACGCATATGATAAGTTACCATTTAACGCTAGTCGTCTGCGAAGTTTTTTTATATACATACTTGAGAAGCGAAAAACTGGGATTTCCCCAACTGATGCTGAACGCTCCCAACATACAAACAGGCCGATAGACGTAAGGTCGCCAGATACTTCAAAAGGAGGACATAGAGAGACAAAAGGGGGACATAATATTTAGTGTTTAATTTGCATTTCCCGCGTTAAACCTGCAATCAGTTCGGTTTTATTACACTAGCTGTCAATAATTGTCTATTGGTAAAACTTATCATAAAAGAGTCTTTCTAAAACTGAAACAAAGTTTGAATTTTATGTAAATTAAAAAGCAATTAGCATAATTTAAATAATTTAAATAATTTACAGTGCATGTCAGGTTCTTTAAAAAAACTTTTCATTATTTTCTTCCTGGACGTCTAGCAACCCTAGTTAAACTGGTTTGTGATTTTATTAATATCATACACATTTTCTTTTAATGTGTGCAATTTGTAAAATTTACTGGTCCATGTTATAATTATATAGATCTAAATTCACGACACTACAATTTCTGACTTCTCACAATCCAAAATCAATTGTTTTCTATTTTTTTAAAGAGTTGACCACGTTCTAAGGATTAATTGTACTTCCTATTAATTTGGTTGATACAATTGTTATTTTTTTTTTAGTATAATCAACATATATTTATTTTTTCTAACAAATAACTTACAATGTACGGAGATGGGAGATGGGGGCGGAGGAGGAGAAAAAGGTTTAAAATCAATAAATGATCTTGCCTTATATGTATAAACTCAGGTGTAACGTGGCGGGCACTGTACGTTTTTTTTTTGGCTCGTGTAAGGGCGATTTGTATCGGCCACAATGGCGTTAAGTCTTAGAATATTTATATTTAGTCCGTATCCCAAGTGGCTAGAGTGGGTGCTGATTATTATAGTAATCCTACAGGACACAATGCTTGAACACAAAAACAAGATCACACATTGATTCAATGCCAGGATGATTTTCAAATACTGTTTATTTAATTTAGGCAAAAGTTGATGAATCAAAGGTAATCCACAATACAAATTATAGTATATCAGTATATTTGGACCAGCCGAAGACACGTCTATTCAGGCCTGAGTTTTGCGGCTCCAATGCTATTATTCATTGCGCCTTAGTGTGCCCTCTATAGGATGGGGGGACTGGGAGGGACGATTACCCACGTCTTAAGTGATGAGTCACGGGTAGGGGAGGGGGAAAGGAGGGCGATCGATTACAAAGGGGGGGGGGATTACAAAGTGTGAGGATTTAAAATATAGATAGTTGTTTTATGGGACAATTTTTATAATCTCTAACCCGGTGTTAATGTATGGAATAAACGAGTGACGTTTTACGATAGAAACAATGACGTAGGAGTTAGATTGAACGTAGCGTAGATTTGGTAGTAAAGACAGACGACCTTAGAATTTGGTAGTGGCTGGACGTGTTTTGGACTAGGCTATATAAACTGTGATATATTCGAATTCATCTTGTACATAAATTACATTAAATATTGAGTTCTCATTTCTACTAAAAGCCGGCAGTTTGTTCATTGTTTATTATTATATAATGTGATCTCCCTGAGAGTTGTATACATAGTAATTACAAAATAACGGTCACATTATTTGGCGCCCAACGTAAATTTGGAAGCTCAAGGTGAATTCGGAAGCCCAATGTGGAATATTGAAAATCAACGGAGAATGTTGAAGGAGAATCAAGGTGAATATTATTGAAAATCAATTTGAAAGAAAGCCTACAATATATTGTGAAGCACAGCTTAAAGAATACCGCAAATGAACGTTTCTTACGACTAAAAGAAGACTAAAATTCATTGAGAAGAAATATCGACGAGAAAGAAAATTTGACGGTTTAACAGTATAGCATAGCACGTCTTGGAAATAAGCGCTACCAGTACATAACGGTGTACATGAAGATAGAAACGGAAGTTTATGTATGTTGCCAAGCAAGTCGGTTAAAAAGGCTACTAGAAAATTGGAAGTTGAAAGGCGTCTCGGATACATTTTAAAAGTATCGAAAGTGGTAACAATTATTGAAACAATAGTGAAGCTGTGGTTAATAGGACAAGCTAAGTTTGTCAAGTGAAGAGATTAAAAAAGAATCTCCGTAGAACTAGTGAATGGTTCGAGAAAAGAAGAATACTTCAGAATAGTCACAGAACTAGAAGTCAGTGCAGTACAGTAGCAGAAGTCAAGTGAAATTGGAAGTAAAAAGAAACTTCAACAAAGTGAAAGGATTGTAATCCTTAAGGAATTAATGAACATACTTCGTGCTGAAAGAACCTGTGTGGTGGAGAATCGTTTCGGATCTGGAACCTGGATTCGGAGACGGAAGGAAAAGGAACGCGTTTATTAAGATAAGTAAACTGGTGTATACGTTATGTTGTAGTATAGTATATGCCTAGATTTTTCTTGTGAAATCACTGGCATGTATTAGTTTCTTTTAGGAATTTTGTGTATACACTTATTGAAAAGTCCCCGTAAGTCAGGTTAGTTGAAAAAGACTTTTCATAAGTGTATATTACATAATATATGTTAGATTGTATAGTCTTGTATGCACAGTGTTATCATATTGTTTATATATTTGTCATAGTAAATTTTTTGTGAATCTCGAGTCTCATCTACTATCTGTGGTGTTCTTATTTTTATATATATATTGATTATTATATTGATATTTATTTTATGAATATTGTAATATTGATTACATTTTAAATTATATTAGTTTGTTGTAGTTATATATATTAATTGAAAATGGAGTGTCCCTCAATGGAGACATATGTGCTGTACATAAATTATGGTAAGGAGTTGGGATATACTGGTAAAGAGTTGGATGAGTGGGTGGAGAGAAAATGGAGAGAGTATTTAGAGGCTAAAGAAAAAAATAATGAAAGAGAAGAAAGGGCTAAAGAAAAAGCTAGAGCTGATGAGATTGAGCTAGAGAGATTAAAACAAATTGATAAAGAAAAAGCTAGAGCTGATGAGATAGAGCTAGAGAGATTAAAACAAATTGAAAAAGAAAAAGATAGAGAGGAAAAGGAGAAAGATAGAATTTTTCAGTTAAAAAAGTTAGAATTAGAGGCTAAGAATAATACTGCGAATGTAAACATTGGAGTTACTAGACCTATTGTTGACCAGGAAATGGCTATTAGAAATAACATGTGCAGATTTACTTTCCAACTATTTAATGAAAAGGATGGTTCTATTGATACATTTCTAAAAAAATTTGAAATGGAAATGGAGAGACAAAATTTTTCTTCATGTTATTGGTCTGGACTACTGGGAAAATCCTTTACAGGAGATATTCCATCAAAAATTTGTATGGAACAATCAGATTATGCATCTGTCAAGGAACAATTGTTAAGACATTTTGGAAGTACAGAGGAGGCTTATAGAAAGAAATTTTTTGAAATGACTTTATCAAAGGAAGAAGATCCAAAAAGTTATTTTGACTCATTGACAAGTGCTATGGACAAATGGTTAAAATGTGCTAAAATAGAAAAATCATTTGAGGAACTGAAGAATTTTATTATTAGAGATAAGGCAATATATTCACTCGATAAGACTCTCAAAGCATTCATTCAGGAGAGATCTCCCAAGACTATAGAAGAAATAGTTGACCTGATTAGGAACTATAAATTAGCTCATCCCATGGCACCTACTTCTAAAGGAGAGGATTACCAGGATATAATATGCTTTGCTAAAGGCAATGAGAATTTTCAAAGAGGAAGACAATTATCAAGGAGCAAGATGAAGTGTGGTAATTGTGGAAGAAATAACCATGTTACTAAGGATTGTAGAGATAAGAGAGATAACACATTGACATGTTTTATATGTAAAAAGAAAGGACATATAGCAAGAAATTGCTTCAGAAGGTCAAATTCTGCTGGATACAATAATAATAATAATAGATCTCAGGGATATACACAACAGAGAGATCACAACTCCAGATTTAATCAGAACAGGAATCATTGTGGAGCTGTGTTATCAAGAAGCAAAGGAATAAAGTTTTTTCCAGGATATGTGGGATTAATACCAGTTTTCGCAGTTCGTGACACGGGAGCCTCTGTCATTGCAATAAACAGCAAATATGTTCAGTCAAATCAATACACTGGTGAGGTAGCAGATTGTACATCATTTGATGGAAGAGTGATTAAATTGAGGTTGGCCTACATTGATATTAGGACACCATATATTACAGGTAGAGTACTGGCTCATGTTATAAATGATGCACCAATTGATTTAATTATTGGAAATGTTGAATCAGTTAAAGAATGTACTAGAGAGGAAATAGAAACATGGGAATTTAATAATAAGCAAGCACAATGTAATGTGATTAATGAATGTAAAGCAAGCAATACTGAAGAAAGTCAGACAATGGTGAATAATGAAAAAGACACAGCAGTTGATAGTGAATCATTACTGAATGAAAACTTTAATTTGGAAAAATTCAAAAAGGAACAAAGAGAGGATACTACATTGAATAGACTATTCAAATCTACAGAGAAAGGAAATATTAATAAAAATAGTGTATGCAAGGTGAAAAATGATACACAACTATTAGTCAGAGAGATACTCATAAATAGCAGACAAGTGGAACAAATAGTGGTACCATATAAATATAGAACAGAAATAATGACTAATGCTCATTCTATACCATTGGCTGGTCATATGGGAGTTGGCAAAACCAAAAACAGAATAATACAACATTAATTTTGGCCTAAAATGTCAAAAGAGGTGAAAAGATTTGTTAAACAATGCAAAGTGTGTCAGATGAAAGGATCTGGAAGTAATTTTACCAAAGCACCAATACAAAAAGGAGTGACTGCAACTAGACCATTTCAGAAGGTAGCCATAGATATCATTGGTTTGATGCCCATTATGTCTAACAGAGGACATAGATATATTCTTACATTGATTGATATATGTTCAAGGTATGCAGAGGCAGTACCATTAAAGAAAATTGAATCTACAGATATAGTGCAAGCATTATATTTAATATTTACTAGAATTGGATTTCCTGAAGAGATAATATCAGATAGAGGAACTCAATTTACATCAAAATTGACTAAGGAATTTATGGAAACATTTGGAATAAAGCAGAAGTTTACAACACCCTATCATCCACAATGTAATGGAATGTGTGAGAGATTTAATAAAACTCTCAAGGAAATGTTGTCAAAAGTTAGTAATGAGGATCCAAAGAATTGGGATTTGGCAATTCCATCAATTTTATTTGCATATAGAGAAACTACTCATGATAGTACAGGTTTTTCACCATTTCAATTGATATATGGAAATAATCCAAGAAATCCACTTAGTATTCTTAAAGAACCATTGGTAGGTACTAGTGAAAACAAGGAAATGACTAATTATGAGTTAGTTACAAATAAGAAACAACAATTAGAAATTGCTTTGGAAGAGGCTAGAAAGAATTCAGAAAATAATAAGGAAAAGAATATAAATAGAGTAAATCAGGATAGGAAACTAAGAACCTTGGAACCAGGAGATAAAGCTTTGCTAAAATTAAAAAATCAAAATAACAAACTATTTACTGAATGGCTAGGGCCATATGATGTGGTTAGAAAGGTCACAGATGTGGATTATGAGATAAGAATTAAGGATCAACTTAAAGTTTTTCATATTAATAATTTAAAAAAGTATAATGATCAATCAGTAGAAAGCAATATATGCTGTAGTATAATATCAGAAGAAATTAAAGAGGATATTGAAGAAATAGCAACAGTGAATACACAGGGTCAGCAAACATATAAAGATGTGAATTTAGAGAAATTGACACATGAACAGGCATATGAGATGGCAAAAATAATACACAGGCATAAGGGTATATTTTCTGATTTGCCTGGTAAGACCAATGTCATACAACATGACATTATTGTAACAGATGATAAGCCGGTGAGACTAAAACCATACACAATCCCTATTCATTTGAGGGATAACTTGCAAAAAGAGATAGATGAGCTTGTGAGTATGGGGTTGATAGAGCCATCCAATTCAGCATATGCATCTCCAATAGTATTAGTTAAGAAAAAAGATAAAACTATAAGGTTGTGTGTGGACTATAGGAAGCTGAATAATGTTACTCTCTTTGACCCATATCCTATGAACAATGCTGAAGATATTATGGCTCAGCTATCCAATGCAACTATTTTTTCTAAATTGGATATGGCTAAAGGGTACTATCAAGTAGGTTTAACTGATAGAGCTAAACCATTTACAAGTTTTGTTACTCCATTGGGGTTATATCAATGGAAGGTGATGAGTTTTGGGTTGGTGAATGCTCCTGCAACTTTTAACAGGATGATGGGTATGATTCTAGGACATAGGAAGGATACGATATTTTATTTGGATGACATATGTGTTTTTAATGATACTTGGGAAAATCATTTAAAAAGTCTTAATGATATCTTTGAAATTATAGAAAAACATAATTTGACAATTAAACCTAACAAATTAGAAATGGAAAGAAATTACTTTTTTGGGACACAAGATATCCAATAACACCATTAAGCCATTGGAGGAGAATATTACTAAAATCCTTAAAATTGACATTCCAAGAAATAAAAAAGAAGTGAGGAGTCTTCTAGGTGTATGTAATTTTTATAGGAAATTTATTCCTAATTTTTCAGAGATGGTAGCTCCATTGACTGAACTTATTAAAAAGAAAAGCCCAATTAAAATAATTTGGTCTCAGGAGTGTGAAATGGCATTAAATAGGATAAAGGTTGCTTTTTCTGGACAACCTATATTAAGACTACCAGACATTAAAAAAAGATTTGTGGTTTTGACTGATGCAAGTTTGGTTGGTTTGGGAGGAATTTTGGGACAATATCATGACAATGTCTTACACCCGATTCAGTATATTAGCAGGAAATTAAGTGAGGCTGAGGTTAGGTATGCAACAGTAGAACGGGAAGCTCTTGGTGTGGTTTGGTGTATTACTAAATTGGCAAGGTACTTGATGGGTACAAAGTTTGTTCTTATGACTGACCATAAGCCTTTGTCCTTTATAAATCAGAACAAGCTAAACAATAGTAGGATAGCAAGATGGTCACTTATCCTGCAGGCATACGGTTTTACTGTGGAAAATATACCTGGGGTGGATAATATATTGGCTGATTTGTTGTCTAGATGTGGTGTTTAAGGTGTGTTGTTTGATACGTAATCACCAGTTTGGAACGCGGTTAAAAATTATTTTTCATGTAAATATAAAGTATAGATACGGTGTTAATGAAATATTGATTTTTTCCAAAGGTTCTGGATGAGAAATGGTTCTACAACGGAAGCACGGTGATTCAAGCACAACGTACCATTTGTAAGTGAGAGATGTTCTATCACGTCCTCACATTATCGTGAACGGTTTTTATGGACACCATATCAAACGCAAACATGAAGACATCATATGAAGAGTACATTTATGGTGCTGACATGGAATCGAGGTCTTGTCATCGCTATATCAAGGTATATTGACATTATCAACATGGAATCGAGGTCATGTCATCGCTATATCAAGGTATATTGACATTATCAACATGGAATCGAGGTCTTGTCATCGCTATATCAAGGTATATTGACATTATCAACATGGAATCGATGTCATGTCATCGCTATATCAAGGTATATTGACATTATAAACATGGAATCGAGGTCATGTCATCGCTATATCAAGGTATATTGACATAATCAACATAGAATCAAGGTCATGTCGTTGCATGATTAAGGTACATTTACATTGTCAACGCGGAATGAAGGTCATGACATCAACATATGGAGGAATCAACAGATCAACACGTTATTGATAACATTATACATTTTTTTTGGTTTATGACCAATTCAACACTATATTGCTTACAGACAGACAGCTCGTGGTTAAGTATTCAATGGTAAATTCTTGAGATGTATCTGTGAACAATGCATTGTAATTATTGTTGTGACATTATTGGAACTATTTTATCAAGGTGTTGAAACTCTACAGGATGGATAATCTACAAAGGACTTAGGAAATAATCAATGAATGTGTTGTTGGACGTTCAGAAGAGGAAGGTTGCAATGATATTACATGGACCAGTATGAACTGTTATGTTTTCGGATTTGATGATATTTATACTATTGGTTTGTGTATTTCATCAATACAGGACAGGATATACTGGGGAACCTTATGGACCTATATGTATTATATGTATTATGGACCTATTAGTGAAAGTTATTAGTTAACATATATTGATGAATACGTTGGTTTTGTTATATGTTATTAATTTGTGTTGCATAACATGTTTTAATATAAATTGGGATAATTGTCATTTTTCATATAGTTCTAATTATTGAAGAGATATATATTTTATCAAAGTATTTGACGGAGATAAGAATTTTTTTTATATAGAAATTTGTATGACAAATTTAAAGGGTCGATGGGGGAATGTGAGGATTTAAAATATAGATAGTTGTTTTATGGGACAATTTTTATAATCTCTAGCCCGGTGTTAATGTATGGAATAAACGAGTGACGTTTTACGATAGAAACAATGACGTAGGAGTTAGATTGAACGTAGCGTAGATTTGGTAGTAAAGACAGACGACCTTAGAATTTGGTAGTGGCTGGACGTGTTTTGGACTAGGCTATATAAACTGTGATATATTCGAATTCATCTTGTACATACATTACATTAAATATTGAGTTCTCATTTCTACTAAAAGCCGGCAGTTTGTTCATTGTTTATTATTATATAATGTGATCTCCCTGAGAGTTGTATACATAGTAATTACAAAATAACGGTCACACAAAGGTTCTTTGATACCCTAAGGGTCCGGCCAAGAGCTGTTGCGTATGTTTAAGTTTATAAGGGGGAAGTTCGGTGAAGGGGAGGTAACCGCCCACCTGCCCGACTGTAAGAGTTTCGCACGTAAACGCATTTTGCACATCTTGACCAGTGGTCGGTAGCGGGGGGAGGGGGATCAGAGAGGAGCTAGTCTTGGCGAGGGCGGGGCTGGGCGGGGGGGGGGGCTTACATTGTTTATGTGGAGATGAAAAGGGGGGAGTGTAAATGGAAGCATCCTGAATTTATACAAGGACATATATGTGTATAATGAAATAATATATATATATATATATACAGGGCCCTCGAGAGAGAAAAAAGGTGCCGGTACGAGATCTTGATCATTTTGTGCAACTGTCATAAGTATTACCATTTACTATTAGAGTGTAATCATTTCAATCACAGCCTTACAGCTCTATTACAAAAATACATTAATCAAGTACATAGTTCTTAGTTGAAATTGTTGTAGATCTAATTGGTCAACCGCTTCAGTATTAATCAGAATTGATCTTGCAAATATTACAAAGATATGTAAAATGGGAGAAGTGACTCTCACTGATGATTGATGAGTAATATGGTTGAAAAGAACTCAAGAAGCATTAATTAAATGTTTTAAAGTTGGAAATTAAATAGTCAATTAACTTGTCATAATTTATTTTAACATGGATTAATTTGAATTTAAAATTTGATAGAGTAAATCGAGAATATGAGACACATGTCAAGGTAATCTACTTGTAGTTGTCACAGCTACTTGATTTAATAATTTGAGATATATCTATGACAGGTGAAACTCTGTAATAAATAAATAGCATATTATATCAAGTCAATTAGAAAGACATCAAGTGCAATGCGTTTTAAATTGTATTTATATAAAGTATAAACGATTAACAACTTCAAAACTTTTCAATACGGCGCTATAACAAAAAGTAGGCCTACATAAATATGCATCTTAATCGCATTTTATGCATGTCTGTCGAATCATTAATTATTTACAAATATACCCAAATCCTTCATCGTTTGAATGTTTTCTGTTTCGTAAAAAAGAAACAGTCAACAGAAAATACATCAATAGGTCTACATGAATGATAAAAAAAAACAGAGAAGAAGAAATACTAGTATCATTAAAACAGGGCTGCCTTAAATTGCGTGCCTTTCTCTTGGCAAAACTACGATTTAAAGTCTCAAAGTTTATTTGCCTTGCAATGCCAGACTCAATACTGAGCCTAGCCAAGGTGTTCAGGCGATCCTGACTCATGGTGGACCTAAGATACTTTTTGATGAGCTGGAGTTTACTGAAGCTCCTTTCTGCTAATGCTACTGTGCTGTAAGGGACATCCTCGTACTGACACTTATGTTAGGAAAAATATTTTCTAATTTGGAATACGCCAAAGCATTTAACATTTCCAATGCACCCAACTGTTCTTTACCAAAATGTGCACTGTGAACCATTGTTAGATGAATTATGTTCTGAAGAAAGTCTTCACAACTTATGTCATTAGAATACTTTTCTGCTAACTTAGTAACTTCATACTTCAAATCTTCTTCTGACATCTTTTGGTAGTTACAAAGAAAGCTGAATGTGTCAGAGATATCTTTGACTGAATTGCACCGAACAGTAAACTGTAAGTCATCCAATAACACTATCCAATACAACATAAAATATTTGTTTTCGAAAGTGGGCTTCCTTTGGGCATTCTTCTGTTTCATTCATCTCATTCACATTTTCATCAGGTTTATCCTCATCATAAAATCTTGTTCTTTTTTGGCAGTTGTATTACTGTTCCTAAACTATTGTACTTCTATCTGCAGGTTGGCTGCAACAAGCTTAGCTTCATTCAACATTGCTTTCCAACTGTTTCACAAAGCCCATAGTTGTGCATATTATAAGCTTTCTATGTTTGCAACTTCCATATCTATAGTCTTAGCATCACGCTTGAATGACTTTCTTGCAGAAGTCAATAGGGACTAGTACACTGTGCCACACGACTGACATTATGATGCAAGTGAAAAAACCGACATTACATATAGATTTCATGGATTTCGTTTCTGGTTTTCGGAGTAAGATTCAGCTTTAACAGGTTCTCTAAAGCCAACTCAACCCCTGGTAGATAGCAACAAATGGTTGTTACACCTTCAATTCGATCTGACCATATGGTGCTAGAAATGCCATGAAGCTTTGACAGTATTTTCCACCTCTTGAGGCAGCAACTGAATAATTTGTATTTACATTAGTCTAAAATTATGATACCTTCAACCACCAATCTTGGCTATCGCACAGGAGATCATTAAAGTGTAAAAGGATCGACTAACTAGCTTTGACTGGCGTACTCGTATGCAGTGATATAGAGTAGGCTCTTAAGCTGACAGGGAGAACTGTAAGCCTGTAAGGCTCATAGGTCTATATTTGTGTCTCTGGAGACAAATAATAAAAAAGAGATCCTAAATGCTGTCGAAAATAATTAGGCCCTATATTACAACTAAAGGCTTCATTGCATATTTTTAAAATGTTCAAGTATACATTCTAAGAATATCAAAATTAAGGGCGCCAGCGCCAAGTGAGATTATAGGAGGTTTGGGGGGTATCTTCTCTTAGCTTAATAGCAACAATTAAAAAATACTTGCGTAATTGTCAATTTAATTTTAAATTTTTATATTCATGGGCTTCATGGGCCCCCTAAACTCTCACGGGCCCCGGTACGGCGTACCGGCTGTATATATATATAATATATATCATATTTATATATATATATACCTTAGCGAATAACTTAAAAGAAGAACTACTTTCAACAGCGGAAGAGGTTATAGGAAGACAACAAAGCAGGAAACAGCAATGGATTACTGACAAGATACTTGACCTATGCCATGAGAGAAGTACATTAAAGAAATAGAAAATTCAAATCAGGTAGCAGAGGATAAATACAAGCTAATAAATTCAAGGATAAGAAACGAGATGAAACAAGCTACAGATGATGGATCGAGAGTCAGTGCCGCACACTTGAGAATAGTATTGCAGCCGACAATAGTAAGAAAGCTTACAACAAAAATACGAAACATCACAAAAACATAAAAGAAATCATCAGTAGTAATCGAGTACAGTAATTGCCAGCTCCTTACTGAAGGGTAGGGGAGCCAGTAGAGAGCTCATTTTTCTTATTTGTGCACGCATCATGATCATTTTTGGTATATAGATAGTATAAGCAGGTCTAAGTAAGCATACCTTAAAAAAATCATTTCTGATGATTGTGATGGAAATGGTGGCCATTTTCGATTTTTTAGTTAACGATTTACCACGCAATAAAAAATGTATCAACTTGATTATTAATCAAGATAATGTATTGCAATTTGGCGGAAATATGTGTAAGCTATATCTTTATAATCTTTGTGGATGAAATTAGGTTAAATTGATAAATAAAATTTATACGAATTCTTTAGAAGGACATACGAAAAAAAAAAATTTAATTGCAAATTTTTAAAATTAAAATTTAATTTAAGGAAAAATATAACTCGTATCAAAATTCGTCAAACAACTATGATTAATAACATGCAATAAATGAATGTACAAAATTTCATAAAGATTGGTTCGTAGATAAGAAAGTTAATACAAAAAGAAGAAGAAAAAGTAGTAGTTTGAGAAAAACCGGACGGTGGGCGTAGTAAAGGCCGTCAGCGGAGATGCTGGTTCGACAATGTCTAGGATTGGACAGGGCTGCAGTTGACTCAACTATTGACAACCGCTCAAGATAGGCAAAAGTGGAGAAAGTTGACTGCCGAAGTGTCCATTCGCCCCCCCCCCCCCCCCAATGACATCAACGGTCATGGGATTGATGATGATGATGATATATATATATAGCGATACATGTGAAACAGTTATAAAAGATAGTAAGTACATTAATATCTCAATATTAATGCAAGATACAAAATACAATCTTACATCCTTTATTCATCGGTGAGCACTCATTCAGAATAAAAACCGCCATAAAGGCATACTGCTCTTTTTAATCTTTTTTTCTTATAAAGAAACTCGAATTTCCTTTTTATGGGTCTTCCGTGAAAATTTCGCTCCGTGCCAAGACTGGCACGCGTACCGTAGGTCGCCGACCCTTAAACTAATGAATATAAAAAAGAAATTATTGACAGCTCACTCCTTTTTATTTTTTTGCTTACAGGTCGGAACGTTGCACTTAAGGCTAAAGCCAACGCCTCCTCACTTTGGCGTGATTCTAAAGTAGACTTTATTACGGACGGGAGAACTACTATGGGGGAAAAATCGTTTTCATCCATTTGTTTCCATAACAACGTTAATGACCGCAGACCGACTATCAATGTTATTTTTCAAATTGACTACCTTGTGCATCAGATTAAGATATTTAACAGACCCGGTAAGGAAATAACCAAACATCTTTAAAGTAAATATCTAGAAAACAGATGAGATGAATCTTTAGTGAACAGAAGAGATAAACAGTAAAATATTAAGTAGGTTGGTAGCACACACCACAAACACACCACGCACAAACCACACACACCAAACACCACACACAACACACACACCAAACACAAAAAACTCCACACACCACACACACACCAGACACACACACTACACACACAAACTACACACACACCACACACACACACACTTACACACACCACACACACACACACACCACACACACACACCAAAAACACCACACACACACCACACACCACAAAATCCACATACAACAAAAACCACACACACACCACACACACCCTCCACACACACCACACACCACACAACGCACAAACCACACACACCAAACGCCACACACTACACACACACCAAACACAAAAAACTCCACACACCACACCACACCAGACACACACTACACACACAAACTACACACACACCACACACACACATTACACACGCACCACACACACACACT
Source organism: Anisus vortex (assembly GCA_949126835.1). Taxonomy (NCBI): domain Eukaryota; kingdom Metazoa; phylum Mollusca; class Gastropoda; family Planorbidae; genus Anisus; species Anisus vortex. The sequence goes on along the minus strand of OX421506.1, from coordinate 34,732,129 downwards.
TACACACACACCACACACACACCACACACACACACACCAAAAACACCACACACACACCACACACCACAAAATCCACATACAACAAAAACCACACACACACCACACATAGCACACACACAACACACACACCACACACACATACCACAAACACCACACACACCACAAACTCACAAAACACCACACACACCACAAACACATCACACACACACACCACAAATATCACACACACACCACACACATACCACACACACACCAAACACCACATATAGACAACACGCATACACCACACACACACTACACACATCAAACACACACACACAACACACACACACCACACACACACCACACTCCACAAAATCCACATACAACAAAAACCACACACACCCTCCACACACACCCTCCACACACACCACACACCACACAACGCACAAACCACACACACCAAACGCCACACACTACACACACACCAAACACAAAAAACTCCACACACCACACACACACCAGACACACACTACACACACAAACTACACACACACCACACACACACATTACACACGCACCACACACACACACACTTACACACACACCACACACACACCACACACACACCACACACACACACACCAAAAACACCACACACACACCACACACCACAAAATCCACATACAACAAAAACCACACACACAACACACACACCACACACACATACCACAAACACCACACACACCACAAACTCACAAAACACCACACACACCACAAACACATCACACACACACACCACAAACACCACACACACACACCACATACCACACACACACAACACACCACACACACATCACACCACACACACACACACCACACACACACACCACACACCACACCACAAACACCACACACACACACCACACACCAAACATACCACAAACACACACCACACACACACCACACTCACCACACACACACCAAACACCACACATAGACACCATGCATACACCACACACACACCACACACACAAAACACCACACACGACACACTACACACAGATCAATCCACACACCTTACACCACATGCACACCACACCACATATACCTGCACCCCACCATACACCAAACACCACACCACACGACACACCCAACCACACACCTCACCCCCACCCCACCAGACATCACACAAACACACCACACACCACACAAACACACCACACACCACACCACAAACCACACCACACCTCACCACACACACATACACCATACAACACACATCACACCACACACATCACACACTACACCAAGGTTTAAAAACTTAACTTCGATTATTTCTTTCACCCTCCAAACCCCTCTCTCTTCCAACCCCTTTGTAGACCAAAACCTTCCACGAATGCGGTATTTCCATTTGAACACATATGATGCGTACAACACCCTGGTACTGGATTACGACAATGAAAAGGGTATCGAGCCAATATACTACGTCAGCCACCCAATCAATCAAACTATTCGTACCATCAAAATGTACCTCCCCAAAAAAGGTGCTTTAGGAGAGGCTCACATCTTTATAAATTTATGTGAACTCGAGGCGTTCGGAGGTAAGAACACACTTTCCGCCAGAGTAACAGATGAAACTTAACACATAGATTCGCTGCCAATGACAACACATCCTATCAAATTTTGTGTGTGTGTTCTTTTTATATTACTCAGTATATCTTTTATACCACCTTTGCTTTTTTTTTCTGTTTGTCGTTGGGAAATAATGAAAAGAACATTTTTCGGTTTTAACTTCAAAAAGTTTTGACTAAAAAAAAACAACAACACAAAAGCTGCCTAAAGGTTAGGATTATTTTTACATATTCTTTATCTTAACATAGAATGGTTCACCCAAACTTGTCAATATCGTAGTAAATTTGAAAATCTTAAATGAATGAGATTCTAATGTAGGCACTACAGACACAATAACACAGACGCACACATACACGCACACACGCTCTAGAACATTTCTTACTCACTCGCATGCAAGAACAAATGCTATTTTCAAAAATGTACTCCTTCTTCCCGAGAGGGGGAATCAAATGAAAGCATATTCTTATCCTCTTTCAAACTTTATGACTTGTTGGCACCCACATTACATTGCTCTCTTTGAGGAACTTAACTCATTCTCCAATTTTTAATATCAACGGTTCCTAAGCAGGACGTTTGGGTGCCGCAGTTTTGGCGCGACCGTTTTGGCGCGATGGAATAAAAACATATCACATCATTTAATAAAAGAAAATTAATATTTTTGTTTCAGGAAAACAATATTTTTTTAATAAAAATAAAACAAATAGTAAATAAAAACAGATTAAAACCATGTATATATTGGATTATTACATTTTAATAACTTTGTTTTTTATAAACTGACTGATTGAAAAAGTAAATAATGACAAATATCCTGAATGCGCAAGCTTTTATAGCTCCATTGAAAATTATTGGCTAGTCCTCTCTCTCAAGTATTCTGTTACATTTCTGCTTCTATAAATTTGAGCGATCTTACTGATTCTGTTATCATTGTCCACATTCCTTTTGCGTTTCACTGTTGGCTGGTCTCCACGAACGAATTGTTCATATTATAAAAAGTCACCAAGTCACGTCCTTTCTGAACCACACGAATCCCATCAATGAATTTCCAAATTTGTGGGTGATCCATAACGAATTCAGCCTGTAACCTTCGATGGGCTGCTACAACATAATTGTTGGTGCGGTCATCACCATTTAGCGTCCTCTCATACACAGACCACATTGGAGGAGGAAATAATGCACGATGTATTGTTCAATTTCGATATTGACGTCACAAATAGACGTCCTCTTACCAGTTGAGTTTTGGAGTGAGCTCATCCATAATCACATTGACCAGTTGAGTATTGGAATGAGCTCATCTATAATCACATTGCCCAATGCTTCCAAAGAAGCATCTATGTCTTCGATTGGAATGAAAGAGAGCGCCACAATCATTCTCGCCACATTTGCAATTCCGGATCCTCCTTATATCTGGAAAGTAATCCTTTTTCTGCCAATTCCTTTCGCATTTTTTTGTTCAATGAAATAAACATCCATGAATTGCACAATTTGGAAATGTTGATTTAACAGCTCCAATTGCGACCTGCTCAAGTCAATAGAAACATCCATGAATTGCACAATTTGGAAATGTTGATTTAACAGCTCCAATTGCGACCTGCTCAAGTCAATAGAAACATCCATGAATTGCACAATTTGGAAATGTTGATTTAACATCTCCAATTGCGACCTGCTCAAGTCAATAGAAACATCCATGAATTGCACAATTTGGAAATGTTGATTTAACATCTCCAATTGCGACCTGCTCAAGTCAATAGAAACATCCATGAATTGCACAATTTGGAAATGTTGATTTAACAGCTCCAATTGCGACCTGCTCAAGTCAATAGAAACATCCATGAATTGCACAATTTGGAAATGTTGATTTAACATCTCCAATTGCGACCTGCTCAAGTCAATAGAAACATCCATGAATTGCACAATTTGGAAATGTTGATTTAACAGCTCCAATTGCGACCTGCTCAAGTCAATAGAAACATCCATGAATTGCACAATTTGGAAATGTTGATTTAACATCTCCAATTGCGACCTGCTCAGGTCAATAGAAACATCCATGAATTGCTCAATTTGGAAATGTTGATTTAACAGCTCCAATTGCGACCTGCTCAAGTCAATAGAAACATCCATGAATTGCTTAATTTGGAAATGTTGATTTAACAGCTCCAATTGCGACCTGCTCAAGTCAATAGGAACATCTATGAATTGCTCAATTTGGAAATGTTGATTTAACATCTCCAATTGCGACCTGCTCAAGTCAATAGAAACATCCATGAATTGCTTAATTTGGAAATGTTGATTTAACAGCTCCAATTGCGACCTGCTCAAGTCAATAGAAACATCCATGAATTGCTTAATTTGGAAATGTTGATTTAACAGCTCCAATTGCGACCTGCTCAAGTCAATAGAAACATCCATGAATTGCACAATTTGGAAATGTTGATTTAACAGCTCCAATTGCGACCTGCTCAAGTCAATAGAAACATCCATGAATTGCACAATTTGGAAATGTTGATTTAACATCTCCAATTGCGACCTGCTCAAGTCAATAGAAACATCCATGAATTGCACAATTTGGAAATGTTGATTTAACAGCTCCAATTGCGACCTGCTCAAGTCAATAGAAACATCCATGAATTGCACAATTTGGAAATGTTGATTTAACATCTCCAATTGCGACCTGCTCAAGTCAATAGAAACATCCATGAATTGCTCAATTTGGAAATGTTGATTTAACAGCTCCAATTGCGACCTGCTCTAGTCAATAGAAACATCCATGAATTGCTTAATTTGGAAATGTTGATTTAACAGCTCCAATTGCGACCTGCTCAGGTCAATAGAAACATCTATGAATTGCTCAATTTGGAAATGTTGATTTAACAGCTCCAATTGCGACCTGCTCAAGTCAATAGAAACATCCATGAATTGCTTAATTTGGAAATGTTGATTTAACAGCTCCAATTGCGACCTGCTCAAGTCAATAGAAACATCCATGAATTGCTTAATTTGGAAATGTTGATTTAACAGCTCCAATTGCGACCTGCTCAAGTCAATAGAAACATCCATGAATTGCTTAATTTGGAAATGTTGATTTAACAGCTCCAATTGCGACCTGCTCAAGTCAATAGAAACATCCATGAATTGCTTAATTTGGAAATGTTGATTTAACAGCTCCAATTGCGACCTGCTCAAGTCAATAGAAACATCCATGAATTGCTTAATTTGGAAATGTTGATTTAACAGCTCCAATTGCGACCTGCTCAAGTCAATAGAAACATCCATGAATTGCTTAATTTGGAAATGTTGATTTAACAGCTCCAATTGCGACCTGCTCAAGTCAATAGAAACATCCATGAATTGCTTAATTTGGAAATGTTGATTTAACAGCTCCAATTGCGACCTGCTCAAGTCAATAGAAACATCCATGAATTGCTTAATTTGGAAATGTTGATTTAACAGCTCCAATTGCGACTTGCTCAAGTCAATAGAAACATCCATGAATTGCTTAATTTGGAAATGTTGATTTAACATCTCCAATTGCGACGTGTTCAAGTCAATAGAAACGGATGACGGATTTAAATGTGGCCACATTTCTTTCATGGTTTCAAACATTCGTCCGTAAGTCTCACCTCCTTTGTTTGGTAGCAGAGATTATGAGATAGGCAGCACGAATCCTCCTCTGTCTACCTGATGACGTATGAGATAGGCAGCTTAAATCCCCCTGTGTCTACCTGATGACGTATGAGATAGGCAGCTTAAATCCTCCTCTGTCTGCCATGATGACGTATGAGATAGGCAGCTTAAATCCTCCTCTGTCTGCCATGATGACGTATGAGATAGGCAGCTGAAATCCTCCTCTGTCTGCCATGATGACGTATGAGATAGGCAGCACGAATCCTCCTCTGTCTGCCATGATGACGTATGAGATAGGCAGCACGAATCCTCCACTGTCTGGCATGATGACGTATGAGATAGGCAGCACGAATCCTCCTCTGTCTGCCATGATGACGTATGAGATAGGCAGCACGAATCCTCCTCTGTCTGCCTTGATGACGTATGAGATAGGCAGCTTAAATCCTCCTCTGTCTGCCATGATGACGTATGAGATAGGCAGCTTAAATCCTCCTCTGTCTACCTGATGACGTATGAGATAGGCAGCACGAATCCTCCTCTGTCTACCATGATGACGTATGAGATAGGCAGCACGAATCCTCCTCTGTCTACCATGATGACGTATGAGATAGGCAGCACGAATCCTCCTCTGTCTGCCATGATAACGTAAATTTGTGAACAAAGAGCAGGAGCAAGACCTAAGGTTCCGTCTACCTATAATTTTTGTATTTGGTTACTCCATTCACCATTTGATTGACCACCAAATATAATTCTTTTTTCGTCTTGTTCTCCTGAATCCCAAAAAAAGAAATTCTTCCATCTGATTTGATGCAACTTTGTACATACGATATTCACTTGGAATTACTATTGATGCTCGATCCACTGGCTGTGGTGGAGCTGCTTGCACGTTGTTTCTACTCTGCTGAATAACCTTACGAATGGCATCTTTTTAGGCAATTTGGCCTGAATAGCAGCCAAGGTTCCTTGAAGTGCTTGGTTAATGATAACGGACGGAATTTCTGTGGTTCTGGTTGCCTTTCTCTTAATACCAGACATTGTCACGACAGCCAGACTGAAGATGAGCTGTATCACTTCCATGGCTATGCTGGTTTACATGCATTACAATTTGAGCATTATCGACTGTCGTGTGTAGGCGTTCTTTAACGCACACCGCCAGAACTTTTTGGAATTGTCGACACTGAAACTATCAAACACGTAAAGGAATCCGCCGTGCTCAATCTTTTCTTTACCACATTTAGATTGAACAGTATCCATTATAAGGTTTTGATACAACTATATTTCAACTTAGGAATCACTGCACAGTAACACTTAAACAACTATTGAAACGGTAACAGTAATCCAATGAATATCTAAATCACTTAATGTGTTCTTGGCAACTCAATATATTTATTGAAATGAGGACTAAACCTTTCTTTGTGACTAATATACAGTTGTCTCAACTGAAACTGCTGTTTTGCCGCTCCCAATCTAGATAACGCCAACGAAATAAATATTTCTGATTTGTACGCAAGTTGTTGACTGGACGCGATGACCACTCCTCATTGACCAATCAATAAAGTTTCTTTTTATCTTTTTACTACCCACCCAGTATTCTAAAACATCCATTATTATCATTAATTCTCTGACCATCTTGTCTACTATTGACCCTAGTTTTCATCACCCCCAACTATTTTACAACAATTAAGTTATTTGAAAGGTGTGGCCATTGAGTTACTTCATGAACATGTGTAGTTATTAGAATTTTATTGAAAAACTAGCACGCATAATTTTCGCACATAGCCCTAATGTTCTAGGTGTGGAGCAAAAAAAACAACAACAAAGAACTTCCCTATTAAGACAAGATATATATATATATGAAGCCGGCTGGCCTAGCGGTTAGTTCACCGGACTGTCAACAAAAAACCATCTGACACGTCGCGGGTTCTAGCCCGGCCACCGACGGATCCCTGTCGCCCTGCAGGAGTTTTGGGCCTGTAAACATATTTGCTCCAGCAGGCAGCAGTGTGTTTACAGAGCGCACTGAGCATGCTGAAGTAGCATGGATAGAAGCGCTATATAAGTAACCAATTTTTTAAATTTTAATTTAATATTATATAGATAAATAGATAGATAATCATTTTATGCCGAAAAATAAATATATAAGTCTTTATGCATATATAAAAGAACAAAGTTTTTAAAGTTTAATAGTTCTATTAAAATACATCGTTTTATATTATTATTATTTATTATTAGTTTCATTTTTTATACAACAAAAAAATGTTTTCCTCAATTATTTCATCGCGCCAAAACGACCCTCGCCAAAACGGCCTGCGCCAAAACGGCCTGTGCCAAAACGGCTGAGCCAAAACGGTAGCGTCAAAACGCCACGTACCGCCACGGCTCTAAGTCGCATATTTTCCTATTTCATGATTTAATTATTTGTTCTTAAGTCACTAGAGTTGAATCCGCAGGGAGCCAGGAAGAGAGGGTTAGGAAGAGAGGCCGGCCAAATACCACCTGGAGGAGAACGCTGGATAAAGAACTGAAAGAAGCGGTAAACGCAGTGGCAAGATATGAAGAGACTGTCTCAGGACAGAAAGAAGGGGATAAGCATTGTCGAAACCATGTGTCTGATAGAAGACTTAAAACAATTTAATTGATTGATTGATTGAAGTGAATAATATAATGTCTAATATGATGTAAATCAACAACGAGGTGACCATCATTTCTGCTGCAGACTTGAACTTAAAATGCAGAAGTCCCGCAATCATCATTTCTGCTGCAGACTTGAACTTAAAATGCAGAAGTCCCGCAAACATCATTTCTGCTGCAGACTTGAACTTAAAATGCAGAAGTCCCGCAATCATCATTTCTGCTGCAGACTTGAACTTAAAATGCAGAAGTCCCGCAATCATTATTTTTGCTGCAGACTTGAACTTAAAATGCAGAAGTCCCGCAATCATCATTTCTGCTCCAGACTTGAACTTAAAATGCAGAAGTCCCGAAATCATCATTTCTGCTGCAGACTTGAACTTAAAATGCAGAAGTCCCGCAATCGATTCATTTTTTGCAGACTTTTAACGTAGATTTTGCGGGTTTTCCCAATAAGTATTTTATTGTTTTATATCGGGCAGTGACGCAGACAGATTTGCAAAGGTATTATCCCGTCGGACCAGATATAACCGTAGGTCCGGCGAAGCAGCATTCACCAGTTTCTGTGGCCACAACATACAAGGTCATGTGTGGCCAGCACAAGGTGCACAGCCACTCTTTAGTTTACCCCCAACTAAAGTCAGGTAGCCATACTTCAAATCTACAAAGAACACATCTGGCTCCTGATTATGCTTTAGTCAGGAGCAACGTTGATATAGTCTTACAGAATAAGGAACAAAGGAGTTCTTATACCATTCAGTTCGAGCTCTGATTTACAGGAGTCGGCCACTACGTGTTGATTTTACGTAGTTATTGTAAAGTGGATGCATGCTATCTTTGAGTATTTTGTCCACTTTGCTAAAGTAGAAAAAAAAATGTGTCAATGAAATATATATCTGTCCTTAGAGTTACTATTCTAATACGCCTTGCAATTTTTATTGATTTTATTTCTTGAAGTGGATATTATGCCTACGTCACGTTACCAATGCATTATGTAATGTGTCAACAAATTGCCTACGTCACGTTACCAATGTCATATGTAATGTGTCAACAGATTGCCTACGTCAAGTTACCAATGCCATATGTAATGTGTCAACAGATTGCCTACGTCACGTTACCAATGTCATATGTAATGTGTCAACAGATTGCCTACGTCACGTTACCAATGTCATATGTAATGTGTCAACATATTGCCTACGTAAAGTTACCAATGTCATATGTAATGTGTCAATAGATTGTCCAGGTCACGCTACCAATATCATATGTAATGTGTCCACAGATTGCCCTAAAACACGTTATGGACTGAACTGTTCAAATAACTGTAGCCAAAAGTGCAAGCAGTCGCAGTGCAACATGTACGGGACGTGTTACAAATGCATCGATGGATACTACGATTATACCTGCGAGAAAGGTGAGGGATATCCCCCTAGTACATGTAGAAATATCTCTCTAACAGGTATGTTGTCTAGTAGATGTAAATAGGCAAATATTGACATGTTATAGGTAGGGTGTCTAGTATAGGTAAGTATATTGTCATATTACTTGCAAGGAGCTCTATATAGTACAGGTAAATATATAGCATGGTACAGGTTGGTTGCTCTGTCTGGTACAGTTAAGTATATTGTCATATTACTATTGAAGTGCTCTATATAATGCAGGCATAGATATTGAATAGTACAAGTAGGGATCTGTGCCTAATAAAGGTAAGGAATGTTATTGCCGAGGTACAAGTAAGGAGTTGTGTCTAGAAAAGTGAAAGATATTGCATTGACCATGTGAGCAACTCTGTATTGTACGTGTAAGGATATTGCCCTGGTACATGCAGAAACCAAGCCAAGGTACTCTAAGGAACCAGGCCCAGATACATATATGGATCCCGCCTTGGCAACTTTTAGGTAACTAGCCCTGGTCAATGTTGGAAACTTGTCTGTCACAAGCCGTCTAGAACTAATATAGGTAGATATCTCACGCTGATAATCACAGGGATTAGGCTACATCACATGATGCCTGAAGGTTTTTGAAATGATAACATAAGATTAAAAATCTAACGAAGGACATAATATGGGTTCGCGTTACTGTCAGACTTTATATAAATAACTTATCTCATTTCGCATGATCGCCATTTATAAATACCTGCATTATTTTGGTTATACTTCCACAGTATGCTCAGTTCACTGCAAGAAAAAGACACTCTGCGATAGATTAACTGGACTCTGTTATGGCGGTTGTGAAAATGGATACCATGACGCACTGTGTGATAAAAGTGAGTGTTTACATTGGTACACGTGCTCATGATGGGAATCAGTTAAACTTATAGTCATCTTATAGGCTGTCTATACATAGTACATAAAAGAAAGAGTTCACTGTTTCAATGAATAAATTAACTGACATCCGATCTATACAGTGGTGGTTAATTGTTGTAGTTTAAAAAAAAATGTAGCCGTTTCATTTAGTACATAGGGCCGGTGAAGCAGCATTCACCTGTTTTTTTTTTGGACACGGCATGATGGGTGATTGTGTGGCCATCACAATGCCCAACCGCCTTTGCATTACCGCAACAAAAGACAGGGCACCCATAAGAGCTGGGGTAGACTCAGAAACACCCTCCAGACCCAGAAACAAATCTAAGCCTTCACCAGGATTCGAGCCCATTACCTTCGGTACGCCACACAAACGCGCTGCTAGCTCTGTCACAGTGCCCTTGAGTGCGGCCTACAATGTACGTTATGCACTCCGTATTTTCCAGGGTGTAGCACCAACTGTAAGGATCCTAATTGTCAGCAATTTAACGGCACCTGCTTTAGTAAATGCAACGAAGGTTACTATTCGCACAATTGTACCTTGTGTAAAGTATCGTTTAATACGTCTCCCTATCTATCCATCCAATTCTTTCACGATAGCGCACATCCTGTTGAGGACAGTTCTATAGTTCTATAGTTCTATGCGCTGACAACAGTTACAGAGAGAGTACAAACCACGAAGAAAAACAATGTCTTAGCTTCTGTAACTGAATGAAAAGGTGCAGCTATATACCGACAACCATTTGACTATATAGTTTGGCTTACACAAGGCTACAGCAGCGGCGTGGTCAAAAGGGAGGATGGGGGGGGGGGGGGACATTAGTAGGCCTACAGTGGCTTCTATTTATTGTATTAGTACAGTGGCTACCATTTATTGTATTAGTACAAGGGCTACCATGTATTGTATTAGTACAGTGGCTACCATTTATTGTATTAGTACAGTGGCTACCATTTATTGTATTAGTACAGTAGCTACCATTATTAAATTAGTACAGTGGCTACCATGTATTGTATTAGTACAGTGGCTACCATTTATTTTATTAGTACAGTGGCTATCATTTATTGTATTACTCATTGGCTACCAAAAATTGTATTAGTACTGTGGCTACCATTTATTGTATTAGTACAGTGGCTACCATTATTAAATTAGTACAGTGGCTACCATTTATTGTATTAGTACAGTGGCTACCATCTGGACACCATGTCAGGGTGTTGTAACGTGCCGGATCACATACAATACGTGATTTCTGGGTGAGGGGTGTGAGGTTATATCCTCTTTTATACTTGATTGCTGTAGAAACTTTTTTAAAGCATTAACTTAACTTTCAACGATGAAAAATTATGATAAAAACTTTTGTGTTAACTCAAGAAAACACACGGATCTTTAATCCTCAAGAAATAGAATTATGTACAGATAAAAGTAAGATACGATGCACTTGGCGACTTGTAAAATAAGACTATCCCAGCTTGGTCTCGAAACCGCGGGGGTATTAAAAAATTGTTGGTTTCTACTGGTCCTTACCAACCTACGTGAAACAACTTCACGGGGATATTGGAGGGGGGGGGCCTTGATTAGTTAAATCAACCGTGAATATCCAAGCATGATGTGACAACGATATTACATCAGTACACTTCCCACATTGGTAAAAAGTAAAGCTTATTCTTAACAATGTGTGCTGTACATACACTTACTGCGGAGGTAACCAAGCCTCTGCCCTGTAGTCCCACTAGATCTACGTAGAATTATTAGGCTAATCTCGCAACTGCATACAAAGAAAGTCATTCAAGTTACTATTATTACGTGACGGAATATCCACTATAATATAATCCATTCACGAGACATCATTTTATTACGTGGCAGTATTTAATTACTGGAACGAGCCACCATGTATTACATCACACCTGGTCAAATTGTAGTTATAGTGTTATTTTGGCTAGAGCCCACATTCAGTTCATGAAATAATAGTTATTATATTGTTATAATTAGTGTGATTATACTTTCACTTGGTGAAGGTTTTATTTTTTCAGTCTGATATTAATTTATTGTAGTCTAAGGTATTCCTGGTTCCAAATATCCACTGGCAACCTACATAACGTAGAGTAGAGTTTCATTTGATTTTCCTTCATGTATAATTACTTTTGGCTCATATTATACAGCAAGTATCGTTGTGTTGAGTTGTTGTGTTGGTAATTACTATAGTTGTATAAGTAACACACACATACATGTAGATAACGTTGATAGATCGACGTAAACCAAGTTGTGTAAAAGCAAAGAAAATTGGTTTAATTACAAAATCATAGAGTAGAAATCAGAATGATATTATACGCACATAATTAAGAATAACACATAATCCCATGAATAAGAAATATCTTCAATAAGCTTTGAATAGTATTGAGACTAGTTGTAAAATAATATTGAATCCTTCACATTACAAATCAATGGGAGTTTCATCTCAGAGCACAGACTTAACATGTTTACTTGTCGGAGGCTGGCAAAGAACTAAACTAAACCGTACACCGCTACGCTTGGGTCTATCGTATGGCTCATTTCGATACTACCTACGAATACACGAGAGTTCATTACACTATATAATAAAATATTAATGTTTATTGAAGTATCTGATTACAACCACTATAAACGATGTCCGCCATCTTGTCCGGATAAGGAGCCGTAACCTAATTACTCGGGTAAGTCCATCGACCTTTGGCTGCTGAGTGCGTGATCAGATCATGTTTGTTATTAAGGTTGAAGAAACAATCGTTCTAATTAAATTGGGAAAACCTAAGACCTTGGTCTATGAAATGTTTTATATAGCTTTTACGGCAATTCGGTTAAATTATTAGTATTTGTTTAATAACAATGCAATGTATGAGTTTTACGTTTCGTAACACTATCCTTCTTTCATCTTCCTCTTTAGCGTGCCCTGTAAATTGTTACAGTTGTAACCAAACGACGGGCATGTGCATCAGCAATTGTACCCATGGATACTGGGGACCGTACTGTAACGAAAGTAAGTGTTTTACAAATTCAATCATTCAACGATAGCGTCTTTTAATCCAGCAATAATAGCGTCTTTCAATCATCCAATGATAGCGTCCTTAAATCATCCAATGATATCGTCTTTCAATCATCCAATGATATCGTCCTTAAATCATCCAATGACATCGTCTTTCAATCATCCAATGACAGTGTCTTTCAATCATCCAATGACAGTGTCTTTCAATCATCTAATGATAGCGTCAGTCAATCATCCAATTATTGCTTCTTTCAATTATCAAATGATAGAATTGTTCACTTTTTCAACTATAGCGTCTGTCAATCCTCTAAGTATACACTGTTACGAATATCGGTCATAAATGAATGACGTAGTAAGGCATTGACCTCTTAACAAGTGCGTATCAGAGTCCAAAGCGACCAAGGTTTGACCTTTATGCCCTGAGGGCAGTTTAAATAAAATAATTCGTTCAAATCCCGTGGAAATTGGGGGATAATTCTGGATCGTAGTAATTATAGAGAAAGAGGTTAAAATGCGTATTAAGACCCTGTAGAATCTTCGATGATCGTTTTCTTTGTAAAGTCCCGACCTCCTTAAAGTTAGTTCAGTTTAAACGTTTGTAGAGTGAAGTCGCTATATTCATACATGTACATATAATGCCATTTTATTGATACTTATGTTGCCACCAGTTGATGAAGTTTATTGATCGTTTATATTGAGTCTACAATTTAAATAAAATTGTTTATTCAACAACTGGAGTTGTTTGATCTATCGTTGTTGAGAAAGGTGTTGAAGATAATTATCACGAATATAACTACATTACTGCATAGACCTGTCAGTCAAGGAACCCCTAGCTTGGGCTACAGATTAGCAGAATCTAGAGACTTCTAATAAAGATACAACTATATTCATTGAATCCGATTTAACGAGTCGTAATAATAGTCAAACCTAAAGAGGTACATAACAATTTGGGGGCTCGTCCGGGATAGTTGTATAGTGAAGCATATATTCAAGTTGTGTTGTGTTGTGTGTTGGAGCAGTGACCTACTGAGCAAGCCTAAGAACGCTGAAATTATTCTTCCGATTGGAAAAACGTAAGTTGGAAAAATTTACCACTTTATAAATCTCTTAACTAAAGAATGGAATTTATTGAAAATCCAGAAGAAGAAGTTCTGAAAACTTTATCAATAAAGAAGTTAAAAGAGATCGCTGAGATCTTAAAGATAGAAGTTACTGAAACTACACCATCGAGGACTGTGTTGACACAGCAGATAAAAGATGTGTTGATTGCGAGTGGCAAGTTGAAAGTAGAATCAAGCGCGGAGGGATATCAAGTTGAAGGTCAGACGTCGAAATCTATGTCCGAACAGTTTAGATTTCAGTTAGAAATGAAACGGATGGAAATGGAGATGGAACAAAAACGTTTTGATCGTGAGATAGAAGAAAAACGTCTTGAGATGGAAGATAAGAAAAGTCAAAGAGAAAGTCAGGAAAGAATAGAGCTAGCAAAGATAGGAGCAACTAAAAAAGAATCTCATAATGATGTAGAGATGGCCAGATGGAAAAAGCTAGTCCCTACCTACATTGATAAAGAAAGTGAAATAGCTAATTTCTTCCAGACCTTTGAAATTTCTTGCAGAGATTTTAAGTTCCCAGAAGATAAATGGGGAATATTAGTCAGAACAGCTTTTACTCAGGGAAGGGCAAGAGATTGTGTTCTATTGTTAAAAGAGGAGAATTTAAATGATTATGAAATCATTAAAGATACTGTACTTAAAGCCTATAACCAAATACCGGAAAGTTATCGGAAAAGGTTCCGTCAGTACACAATGTCCCCTTACCAAACACACTTAGACTTCCTTCGAGCAGAAGAAAAGCTAATGGATCAATGGATAAAATCCAGAAATATCTCCACATTAAAAGAAATGAAAGATATCATTCTCTTAGAGGATTTTATTAACAAAGTGAGGCCGGATATAAGAATGTATTTATCCGAGCGTGATATCACTGACCCACATAAGGCTGCTGATTTAGCTGAACAGTACACATTGTGTCATAGGACAGCTGATGGAAAGAATGTTAATAGGCCACAACGGCCAGCAGAAAACACACAACAACAACATCGTGAAAAAGAGCATTTTGTGAAACAAAATGATGAGAATAAGAAACCTGTCAACAAAAACGTCCAATGTACTTTTTGTAAAAGAACAGGACATAACATAGAAGACTGTTGGAGTATACGAAGCAACAAAAGACCTAACAAAGTGGTAATGTGCACTAGCCATAAACCAATACAGAATGTACAAGAAAGCGAAAATACAAACGAACTGAATTCGAAGAAAGATTCTTCTAAACCAGAAACACTGAGGGTGGATTTGCCTGAGAGCAAAAGTCAGAAGGTAGAGAAATCTACAACTGAAGATAATGAGGATAAATATCCTGATTATAAATACAGAATGGCTACTATTGGATTAATTGTCCAAGTCCACAGAGACGAAGAAGTAGACCAAAGTATTTTTGACTCGGAAAAGAGTCTGAAGTCATCGAAAGATGAGACAACACCCATAAGTCATGGTCAAGGGAAGAATAAAATTGACACAGAGACCCTGTGCAGTTTTCAACCGTTCATTAGTGAAGGTTGTGTGGCCTTACAAAAGGAAGGACCACTGAAGTCCGTAAACATATTACGAGACACAGGAGCATCATTAACACTGCTGCTTAAAGATGTATTACCATTGAATGATAATACATTGACAGGACAGACTGTCCTATTGAGAGGTTTTGAATGGAAAGAAGAAATACCTCTACATAGGATATACCTCACATCTGACTTGGTGACAGGATATGTGACAGTTGGAGTAATATCAAAACTTCCTGTTGAGGGCATATCTGTTATCCTAGCAAATGATTTGGCGAAAGGGAGGGTGAGACCTGAACTGATTGTAAAGGAAAATCCAGACCCTAGTCCTATTGTGGAGACAGGAAAAGAAAAAGAACTTTATCCTGTAGGTGATGTCATAAAAGGTATGACACCACAGAAAAAGAAAGAAGAAATTATCTCACAAGAAAAGAAAAAGAAAGAAGAAATTCTCCCACGAGAGAAGAAAGAGGAAGAAGAAGTGGAACGTGATACTACTATTTTCTCCATGAGTGAAGATTGTCCGAAAGGAAATGAACAATCAAAGAAGTCATCACAAAATGAATTGACTGCTGAACAGAAAGTAGACCCAGAGTTGCTACAGTTGCATGAGAAAGCTGTCGACGCGAAAGAAAATCCTACTACTGATGTCTATGAACAGATAGACCACAGCATAAACAAACAACAATGCAAACCTGCAGTTGCCGGTACAGATGAAGATTGGAGGAGCATCACTGAAGAAACGAGTGCGGAGAGCTGGACCGAAACTATCAAAAGCTATGGGTTACCACAATCCATACCGTCAGATCGAAGGACCAACTTCGCCTCGGAACTCTTCAATCCAGTCCTAAAGAACTTATGCCTGGAGCATGAGGTGACAACTGAATCCTATCCGGAAAGTCGAGGAGCCTATGGACCAATCTTTGGACCCACTGTCCGAGGACCATTCAAACTACTTCAAGAAGCATGGCAGACCGAATTGGATCTCCTTGGGCTGATCAAGTACCTAGATAAGTACATATATTTTTTGTCTGACATAACTGTGTTTGTTAGAAAAAAATTGTACACTGCTCACATGCAGATGCCATTGTTGTGTGATGAAAGAAAGGCAAAAATATTATATCATTTGAAAATGATAAAGCCTTACCTTCTGAAAACAATTGGAATAAGCTTGATGTTGTTAACATTGTTACTCTTATTTGTAAAATTTATGCCTGGCGTACAGGATGAATTGAATGACAAATTCACTGATAGTTAGTTACCAAACTTACTATTTTAAAACTAAATCCCTTACTTGTGAAGAAAAAGGAATGAGTAAAAGTATTGTTAGAGTAAATATCATTATAGTGTGATATTTCTAAACAAACTTGTTAGGTAGAGCATTTAAAATAATTGCTATAAGAGAAAAAGATCAGTTTTATCCGCAGAATTGGTTTCTAAATCAGAGGACATTATAAATGTGGACTGATTATAAGATATGTTTGAGGATCTCTGGAAATGATAATTGAAACATTTGGCAGAGAGGATAATTTGATTGAAAAAGATGTAAATGGTTTTGAGAAAAGAGAATTTTTCTATCACTAAAGTATTGAGAAATGTTTTATGATTGTACTATGGAAAATATTTTATCATGTACTGTTGTTGAAATATTGCACTGAGTCGAGATGCAAATTTCTTCTATGTGAATTTATTCATTTGTTCTATTATCACTGAATGTATGATAATGAAGGGTAAAAATAGTTGCAGCAAGGCAGAACTATGACTAAAATGAATTCCAAGAATTGTATTATATATGATTTTTCACTTTTAGGATACTGTTACATGAAAAGCAGACCAAAAGTAGAAACTAATAAAACTTTGTATCCTTGTTTGTATAAATTTAGGATATGGGCCACTGATTTGACACTGCAAACCAGAATGATTGAGAATTTCATGGTTGAAAATTTATAATGTTGACATACCAATGTTCAACAAATGTATTATTAATTAAGGATTTCATGTCAAGATTGTAAAACTAATCTATTTTTTTTTTGTATTAGTTAAAATAGATTGACTGAATTGTACTGAAAAGCAAAAGATTGGGTAGACCTGAACACTGTGAAGTAACAGGAGAACCTAGAACCTAATGAATAAAACCTTTATGGAAAATGGAAAAGAGCAATGTACACCACTGAAAAGATTGGAAATGGAATGTTTTACCACAACAGTCAAACCAGCAGTTGTTTTGTACATAAATTGTTACATTGATTTCGCTCTGAAAAAAATTAATAGTAGCCTATGCTTAACTCTTTTTTACTTCAATAATATTGTATTTGAAATGTCTTTGATGTAATCTAAAGAAAATAAGTACTTACTATTTAGTACTAAGACTGTATGAAGATAATATAATCTGCTTTGATTGATAGTTAATTAAGTAAATTAGCCAATTTGTTTTAAGTAAATCCATGTCTGCATGAAAGATAGAATGTTTCAATTCAAAACTGCTACGATGTGAACTCTTTTAAAAAGAAAATAATGACGTCGAAAGGTCATGGTAAAATGAAAGATTGAAATATTTTTAATGATTTTTGCTATAAACTATTTTAATTCGTGAACAGACTATGTTTAATGTTCTCAAAATAAAATAAATGAATTTGATTTTGAGATGATAGATGTTAAAGAATGCTTATTTAGTTACGATAACTATTTAATCGCGTAGCAATATTTTTTGACCTAGGCTGTGATGAGGTAAATTTGCATAGCGATGTCAACATTGTTAAAATCAATTGAGAATGAGAGAGAGAGAGAGAGAGAGAGAGAGAGAAAGGCGGAATTGACCTCAATTTCTGTGTCGCGTCACAGACAGTTGTCTAATGTGTTAGCCAGCCTACAAACATACTGTCGAAGCAATAATATTTTTTTGTAACGTGTAATTAGGTCAGGTCTAGTAGTATTTTTTCATCAAGAGCGTTTGGTTTTTTTTTTCTCCTTATGTTAAAATAAGTCGTGTCTGAATAGACGTTAAGTGATTTTTTCTTTTGTTGTTTGATTACAAATGTAAAAGATATTAGTTTATAAATTAAATGGACGAGAGAGTTTTTATTAACGTGGAATGTTCATGTAATAGAAATTATTAACTTGTATTATATTATATCTATTAAGAATGATTAAGTATTTTTCTTGTGAACAAGATTTAGATAAACAATTTAATTGTCCATTGTTTTGAATAAAAAATTGAATGATTGAATGACTATAGTTAAGCCATTTGATAAGATGAATTTATATTGCATATATTATTATGTTATTGTTATCAGTTCGATTGAATTATTGGGATCGCCAATTGAACTGTATTGTTTTTCCCGGAATATTTTCTTTTATAATTATTCCTTAAAATTAACATTTTTCGTATGGTTAAAATGTAAAGGAAATAATTATAAAGCTTTAGAAGGGGGGGGGGATGTTACGAATATCGGTCATAAATGAATGACGTAGTAAGGCATTGACCTCTTAACAAGTGCGTATCAGAGTCCAAAGCGACCAAGGTTTGACCTTTATGCCCTGAGGGCAGTTTAAATAAAATAATTCGTTCAAATCCCGTGGAAATTGGGGGATAATTCTGGATCGTAGTAATTATAGAGAAAGAGGTTAAAATGCGTATTAAGACCCTGTAGAATCTTCGATGATCGTTTTCTTTGTAAAGTCCCGACCTCCTTAAAGTTAGTTCAGTTTAAACGTTTGTAGAGTGAAGTCGCTATATTCATACATGTACATATAATGCCATTTTATTGATACTTATGTTGCCACCAGTTGATGAAGTTTATTGATCGTTTATATTGAGTCTACAATTTAAATAAAATTGTTTATTCAACAACTGGAGTTGTTTGATCTATCGTTGTTGAGAAAGGTGTTGAAGATAATTATCACGAATATAACTACATTACTGCATAGACCTGTCAGTCAAGGAACCCCTAGCTTGGGCTACAGATTAGCAGAATCTAGAGACTTCTAATAAAGATACAACTATATTCATTGAATCCGATTTAACGAGTCGTAATAATAGTCAAACCTAAAGAGGTACATGATAGCGTCTGTCAATCCTCTAAGTATCCACTAATGATAGCGTCTGTCAATCCTCTAAGTATCCACTAACGATAGCAACTGTCAATCCTCTAACTATACACCAATGATAGCGTCTGTCAATCCTCTAACTATCCACTAATGATAGCGTCTGTCAATCCTCTAACTATCCACTAATGATAGCGTCTGTCAATCCTCTAACTATACACCAATGATAGCGTCTGTCAATCCTCTAACTATACACCAATGATAGCGTCTGTCAATCCTCTAACTATCCACCAATGATTGCGTCTGTCAATCCTCTAAGTATCCACCAATGATAGCGTCTGTGTACCTCTAAGTATCCACCAATGATAGCGTCTGTCAATCCTCTAACTATACACCAATGATAGCGTCTGTCAATCCTCTAACTATCCACCAATGATAGCGTCTGTCAATCCTCTAAATATCCACCAATGATAGCGTCTGTCAATCCTCTAACTATACACCAATGATAGCGTCTGTCAATCCTCTAACTATCCACCAATGATAGCGTCTGTCAATCCTCTAACTATCCACCAATGATAGCGTCTGTCAATCCTCTAACTATCCACCAATGATAGCGTCTGTCAATCCTCTAACTATCCACCAATGATAGCGTCTGTCAATCCTCTAACTATCCACCACTGTTATGTATGAGCGAAACAACCACCTCCACAAATAAAACTGACAAACATTCCGAAATTTAACAACACAAAGGACGAAAAAACCAACAACATTAAACTGAAAGGCTAATCAGTCCTAAGTAACATTTGTAACAGATCATTGTATTTAAAAATACATCCAACTGTTGGGTGCCTTTTTATTTGTTTGCATATAAATGAAATAAATAGACCTACTATTCTATTTAGGAGACGCGGTGGCCGAGGTAGCGTGTTTATCTGGCGTACCGAAGATCCTGTGTTCGAATCCCGGTGAAGACTAGGATTCGTTTCTGGGTCTGGATGACGTCCCTGAGTCTACCCAGCTCTGATGGGTATCTGCCCTTAGTTGGGGTAAAGTAAAGGCGGCTGGGCATTGTGCTAGCCATACAATCACTTAGAATGTCATGGCCACAGAAAATGTTAAAAGGCTGCTTTATCGTTCATATGATCAATTTTATCCGAAGGGTACTTTACTTACTATTCTATTCGTAAGAATAGATTTTAATTATTTACTTTTCGTCTTAATTCTTTTTATTGTTTTGTTTTTTTCATTCTTAGCTTTTAATTTTTAAGTATTTTTTCCTGCATAATTCCAGCCTGCCATGAACAGTGTGTGAAAAACACCAGCTGTGATAAGGTGAATGGAAACTGTAATCATGGTTGCAAACTTGGCTACGCTGGAAAAAGATGTAATGAAAGTAAGCATTTTGTCGATTCTGCGTCGTTTTCATCTGTAGATCATTGGGGCATTTCAATCGCCAATAAATCGACATTCAACCATAAACTATAATAAACATGGACCGCTTGCTTTAGTTTTTTCTGCTCTTATCTTCTTGTTTTGTAATTCCCGATTGTAAATAAAGTAGTTGCTATACAATTTCCGTTTTATTAAATCGCATTTTTTCGACTTTAAATGAATACTTGTAGGCCTAATATTCCTATTATCATTTACTATAATAAGATGGACCGCTTGCTTCATTTTTAGAGCTTATGTTCTTTTCCGTGAGCATACAAAACTGATCTATAAATGTTTCCGCTGTATACAACTTTCAATATTGATTTTTCATTGAAAAAATCATAGCGATTAAATAAAACGGAACTTGTATAGCAGCTACTTTATTTAGAATCGGGAATTCCAAAAATCAGTGTTTCGTGTCATAGCATACACCCTAAAGCAAGCGGTCCTTGTGTATTATAGTCTATGATTCAACTAATTTCCAGACAACCATTTACTATTCGACCTTTTACCAATCAACCAATCAAAATGCTTTACAAAACAACTCTATTTCAACAATTCTTGTTACTTTAAAATATTTCACTAAGTGGGTTGTAGAGAATTTTAAACAAGTTGATAACGCGGAATTTAGAGCTTTTTGGATAGGTTGTCATTACCATTATATAATTATGGGTGCAAGCATAAAATATATACTGCTCAATATTATAATTACTTCTACTTGACTTTTTGCACAACTTTTTACTCTGAGATTCCAAGGTTAAATGATTTAGCTACTGATAGGTAGATTAGCTATCTAATGACTGATATTATAAGATAAGATAAGATTGCTTTATTGATCCAAATGAATGGAAAATGGACTTAATTACATAAATTCCGCCTTTCAGCATACCTAAAACAATATTAAAGAACCATTTGTACTCAAACACAATAGACATTCACGCACACTATCATACCATTTATCATACAAGAAAAAAAGTAGGCCTATTATTTAGGAGTCAGCTATTGAGCCATTGTTAGCTATAGGGAAATCTTACCCTCTATTTAACGGACGTGATTGTACTGTTATACCCCAGACATTTTCTTCTCATATTCCAATAGATTGGTCAAACTCTCTTTTATACTCCGTATATTGAACTCAATAAATTATGATGCAACTATATTGTGTAATCTTCTTGCTAGCTTTGACCTTCAACCTCCACCACCCAATCTCCTATTTTTGTCTACTCAGTATTCTGAAAATGAGTGAGGAAGACAAAAACTTACTTTTATTCAAAGGCGCATTTCTCAAGAAAAAACACACTCGAATCTTTGATACCCTATCTTTGAATAAGGAGTGTGTCTGTCCCATCTTTGAATAAAGGGTCTATCCCATCTTTGAATAAAGGGTATGGGACGTCCCATCTTTGAATAAAAGGTGTGTCCTAACTTTGAATAAAGGGTCTGTCCCATCTTTGAATAAAGGGTCTGTCCCATCTTTGAATTAATGATCCGTCTCATCTTTGAATAAATGATCTGTCCTATCTTTGAATAAATGGTGAGTCCCATCTTTGAATAAAGGGTGTGTCCTAACTTTCAATAAACGGTCTGTCCCATCTTTGAATAAAGGGTGTGTCCTAACTTTCAATAAACGGTCTGTCCAATCTTTGAATAAAGGGTGTGTACTAAAGTTGTGGGATTCTACGACCGGTACTGTGAAACAGGTAAATGCTCATTGTCACACAAAGATCTTTGTACGTTGTTTCTCTTTTATAAAACGATCATCATCCTGATCTAGCAGCCATCTGGCGACTTGCCCTTCGGCCTGAGGCTATGGTGAAGAAATTGAAGACTTTTTTGTAGCTGTTCGTAGTTTGAATATAGAGTGTTTTTTTTTTAGAGATTTGGTGTTTTGGTGACGTAGACATTTCATATGCCCTGTAGTGCCGGACTGTTGATGATATTATTATTAATGGTTCATCAATATCTTGATTCAATCTCCTCGGAGTGTTTATATTATGGTTTATGAAATAGTAGTCTCCAACTATCAGTATCAGACATTGACAAGACGATTCAATTTATAAGCAAATGAAAGAACTCATTGTTGCAGCACATAATATTTAATACTTATTACTCACATTTCACATTTTACATCCATGAAATAATATTTATACTTATAACAACGTTCTAGTATTTATATATAAAAACGATTCTGAGTCTATCGTACATGATACCTCCGACCATTACAAGATCTTGAGTGAGACTAAATTAAAAGCAGCGTGTTAGATCATGTGACTACCCACTTCCGATTTTATCAAGCAAGACCCTAGGTTTTTATTTTATTTTAATATTCAAATCTGGGTATTATTCTAAGTTTTATAATTCTTACTTAATATTACAATTGATTTACATGAGTCGTTTCCCTTGTATTATTACTTGCATTTAACTTGTAATTTACTTGCACCATAGCACGGACAGTCAAAAAGATGATGATCAAGTGCTTCATTTTGGTGTTTACATAGGGAATATGTCACACGCTTTTTCTGGTTTGATGCGGTTAAGGTGCGAGTTTAGATGTATGTGTCATGTGCGCAGACGAAACATGGTCACTGGATCTTTTCTCTATAGGGCATTTATTATTTTCATCTGATTTGGGGAAATGTGGGAAAACGATCCTTAAATAAGTTACAGTTAAACATTTGTTTAAGACCTGTATTTTTAGATCGGTAGTTTTAGTACTGAATTATTATACCTTGTACTTTTTTACTTGTAGTTTTTAGCACTGTAAATTTAGACCTTGTAATTTTTGCATTGTAGTTTTAGACCTGTAGTTTAAACACTGTAGTTTTAGCAGTGTAAATAGATGACATTTGTAAGTAACATTATAAAATCGTATGCTGCTACGCTGTTTGTTGTTGCTATTATTATTGTTGTCATTTTTTAGCTTGTCACGAAAGCTGCTTCTCCTGTGAACAGCTCACTGGAGAATGTATAGGAGATTGTCGGCCGGGTTTTTTCAGTGACACTTGTAGAAAAAGTAAGTCAAGAGAAACTTAGACACCCCACCAACCACCCGCACACACACCTCTACTTTCACTGTGTACGTTGAGCATCCTTCCTCTCCCACACACACCCACATATATTATATTTTTATTTTTCTATTTTTTTCTCTTTTTTTTTAACCTTTTCTCTATTTCTTAATCTGTATGTTTGTTTTTTCTGTTTGTTTTTTTTTTCTCCTTTTTCTCCCTTTTAAAACCGTATTCATTTGTTTCTCTCTTTCTCTCTTTCTCTCCATCCCCCTTCTTCTCTTTTTCTCTCTTTGTCTTTCCTCAATCTCTGGAGATGAAGACAAAGATAAGGACGATGATAAAGATGATGATAAAGAAGACGAAAAAGAGGGAGTCACAAGCAATGGTAATGATAAATGGTAAACAAATGGTAAATAAATGGTGCAAAAGATAATAATGATAACGAATATTATGAATACTAAAAATAAAATTGCCCGAGGGGAGGGGAGATGCAGACAGCGGTTCCCACTGGGTTTAAAATCTCAGCTATAAAATATTTTAAATATGCGCCCCGCGTGTGTTGCAGCGCGTGTTTGATTGGATGGCCTTGTTTTAGAATGCGCCGCGCGTGTGATTTAGCGTGTTTTAACTGTTGGCCTCGTTTCAAAATGCGCCGAGCGTGTGTTGTAAAGTGTTTGAATTGTTGGCCTCGTTTCAGAATGCGCCACACGTGTGTTTTTGAACTGTTGGCCGCTTTTCAGAATGCGCCGCGCGTGAGTTTCAACGTGTTTGAACTGTTGGACTCGCTTTAGAATGCGCCGATAGTGTTTTTCAACGTGTTTGAAGTGTTGGCCTTGTTTCAGAATGCGCCGCGCGTGTGTCGCAGCGTGTTTGAACTGTTAAACTCGTTTCAGAATGCGCCGCGCGTGAGTTGCAGTGTGTTTGAACTGTTGGCCTCGTTTGAGAATGCGCCACGGGTTTGTTGCAACGTGTTTGAACTGTCGACCTCGTTTCAGAATGCGCCGCGCGTGTGTTGCAGCGGATTTGAACTGTCGGCCTAGTTTCAGAATGCACCGCGCGTGTGTTTCGGCGTGTTGGAACTGTCGGCCTCGTATCAGAATGTGCCTCGCGGGTGTAGCAGCATGTTTGAACTGTTGGCCTCGTTTCGGAATGCGCCGCGCATGTGTTTCAGCGTGTTTGAACTGTCGGCCTCGTTTCAGAATCCACCGCGCGTGTGTTGCAGCGTTTTTTAACTGTCGGCCTCGTTTCAGAATGCGCCGCGCGTGTGTTTCAGCGTGTTTGAACTGTTTGCCTCGTTTCAGAATGCGCGGAGCAGTGTGTCAACAAATCCTGTGCCCGAAACGATGGCCGCTGTACAGAGGGCTGCAACGTAGGGTACTATGGAGAGTTCTGTGATTTAAGTAAGTCTTCGACCCATTGTTTTGATTCAAATAATTTTTGTCGTTGTTTCTGTGATTTTTATTTATTAAAGTTGATATATTTTTATCTTATAAATTCACCTTTGCAGAGCTAGGGGTGGTAATAGCGTTATTTTTTTTTTCGTAGCCTTCAGTGACCTTCATGGATTTATTTGTGATTTTTTTCTTAAATTTTACCATGACAAGAAGGTTTTGCTATTAAAAACCTAGCGTTTCACTGATCTATGTTAAGAATGTATTCGGCACTGTAGCAAAAATAGTTGTTTTTTGTATCACCTTTACTTATCTATACAGTTTATGTTTCCTAAACACTGACAGGCATAAAAAAAATATATTAGTGATCATGAGTTTTTAATGTCTGAAAATGTTTAAATTATATATTTTTTATTTAGTTTTTAAATTCGAATTGTATAACTCTCTTACATTAATCAGTGAAGGGGGAGTAAAATGGAGGCCACATTATTTCCGCCCACCTTACTTTGCGCTAACACATTTATTAAAGAGGCTGTATTACTGATCTATAAAAGGAATGAAATGCGCCTTCTTAATAAATTGGTTTGAGCAAAGTGAAGAAAGGCACTGATCTATAGAAGAAAGGAAAAACTAAAAATGTCCACTGCACTTACCGATATAAACAAAATTGTGTCTAAAACTTACTGTGCCACTGATCTATAAATAGATCGGAACGGAATTTATGTTGCTGCCATTTTACGCAATATGCAAATGGATTGTTGCTATCAAGCTTCTGACTTCTTATTAACAATATAAAACTAACAATAATACGATCAAAGGAAAACAAATACCAAACAATAAAAAAAGTTAATAATAAAAAAGTTGACAGCAATATTTCGCAGTATTGAAAAACCCGGTCCCGAACACACACTAAATTTGAAAGCATTTCAAAGGGACATAATTTGGAAACTGCGCCCATTGTATAACCTTAACATATGGTGATTAGTAATAGGTCTAAGTTTATTTTTAAAAAAATTAACTAACGAATTAAG
This sequence comes from Anisus vortex, assembly GCA_949126835.1. NCBI lineage: Eukaryota > Metazoa > Mollusca > Gastropoda > Planorbidae > Anisus > Anisus vortex. Next base: position 34,705,424 of record OX421506.1, on the reverse strand, counting down.
CAATATTGTTAAAAAAATAAAACTTTATTTTGGAGGACGTTTCCAATTTATACATTTAACCCGATTAGTCAAACGGCTTAGGAGAATATAGAGCAGAAACAAACATCTAAATAAATAAACAAACTCACGGTAATTATATATATTGATCTGTGACAGTATAAACAAAATGGCGGAAGTTTCCTTAAAAATGTTACTTCCGAGCCTAATCCATTCTTTTTAGAGATCAGTGGGCTCTATCCATTCTTTTTTTTATAGGCAAGTGTTTCCAACCAATGATTTAGATTGCGCATCAAGGTTTTTTGAAGCATTGGTTTTCCTGGACACTGAGTCAACACATTCTGTAGGGGCATATAAGTATATTTACACTGACCCATAAAAACAGCTCGTTTATTGAACTTAGATCTTTGCCTTAGCTCATATTAATGAAGTAATTTAAAAAATCTGAACAAAACATTAGGATTCATAAAAAGGAACATCTACAAATGTAATAAGAACTAACTAAAATGTTATCTCACATTAGTTAAAACTACACTAGAATATTCTAAAAAATTATAACAAATTAAGAAAAAAGTTACAAGAATCATTACTGGCGAATATTTACAATAGTTAATTAAAATACTAAATCAAGAAATACTAGAGTTAAAAAAGACCCTTTTCCTTAAAAGGAGAAATTTGTTTGTTAATGAAGACATTTTGTTTCTAAGGTTGACATTTTCTAAAGGAGATATTTTTTCTTTGTTCTCTCAGAGTGCAGCCAAAACTGCGTAGACGACATGGGATGTCAAAGAGGAACCGGTCTGTGTGTCGCCGAGAATTGCAAGCCGGGACGCTATGGCGGTACTTGCGAGATGGGTAAGTTTATTTAGATTTTATTATGTCTTGGGCTTATCCTTTTTGTTAAATTCTTTTTTGTCTACATTCGCTTCTTAGATTTGGTTGATTTAGATTTTAGATCTTAGTATAAATTTGTGACAGGCTGTATCAGCCTGTATCCAGCCATCTTAACATGTCCAAACCAATTCACACACAGATCACTTTCACATAGGTGGCGTAAAGAATAACTCCAACGAGGCTTCTTTACGTACAGTACTTTTCAATACAGGGATAGAAAACCTAAGGCTTGGCACGCGAAGAACTTTTAAATGGCACCTGGAAGACCACCCAAAACAGGACATTTCATGTCTCTACTACAAGAAATTGAGTGCTAGATCAGGATGAATTTGTAGACTGTTGAAACTCTATAAATATTTATAAATTCTACTCTGGCACACTACTATGAAAAGGTTGCCGACCCCTGCTTTAATACAGATGAATGTTTAGTTTTAAAACCGTTTTTCGGAACAAATACTTTTTTTCGGTAAAAAAAACTATTTTCAAAACAATTACTGTTTTTCATTACAATTACTGTAATTATTGTATACTTTTTAGTCTGTCCGAAACATTGTCTTGACTATACATGTGATAAAGTGGAAGGACAGTGCAAGAATGGTTGCATGGATGGATACTACGGGGTCAAATGCCAGTCGCGTAAGTCATGCACTATTCTCTTTGCCAGCCCACTTTGCCACCTTTATAACCTAACTACTTACCTCTAACTACTACCTAACTACTTACCTCTAACTACTTACCTCTAACTATTACGTAACTACTTACCTCTAACTACTACCTAACTACTTACCTCTAACTACTTACCTCTAACTATTACGTAACTACTTACCTCTAACTACTACGTAACTACTTACCTCAAACTACTTACCTCTAACTATTACGTAACTACTTAGCTCTAACTACTACCTAACTACTTACCTCAAACTACTTACCTCTAACTATTACGTAACTACTTACCTCTAACTACTACGTAACTACTTACCTTAAACTACTACGTAACTACTTACCTCTAGCTACTACGTAACTACTTACCTCTAACTACTACGTAACTACTTACCTTTAACTACTACCTAACTACTTACCTCTAATTACTTACCTCTAACTACTACGTAACTACTTACCTCAAACTACTACGTAGCTACTTACCTCTAACTACTTACCTAACTACTTACCTCTAGCTACTTACCTAACTACTTACCTCTAGCTACTACCTAAACTAACTTACTGCTAACAATGACAAAAGGAAAAAAGACATTAATAAAAGTTTGTATTTGTTTAGTCTGTGAGCCAAGCTGTGTGGATAAAAAATGCCGCCAAGATAGTGGAATTTGTCTGATGTGTCATCCAAAGCTTACAGGAGAAATCTGCGAATTTAGTAAGTCATTTCAGCTTAACCCTGTTACGTGTCAAAGTGAAAGTACTATGTGAACGACCATTATTGTTTTGGTGGGTGTTTGTTTAACGATTCATGCGCTAGAATAACACTCAGGTCAGGAGGGGACTTTTTCAGTGTTCTTAGTCAGTTGGTGAGAAATATTGAGCTGTGCAAGATCGTGTTTTTATTTCTTAATTAAAACTTAAAGCGAAAGTGAGATTGCAATTAAACATCGTTACTGTTTGGCACACTGTACTTTTTTCCTATTTTTGCTTAAGCTTATTAGGAAACTTGTGTTGAGCTCATCATCTCTCTCCCCTTTTCCCGCTTGGACTATTGCAATTCGCTTTTGGCTGGTCTCTCGGCCTCCTCCCTTCAAGGACTGTGCCACGTATCCAGAACTGCGCAGCCCGACTAGTCCTCAAGAAGAAGAAGTCAAACAATATCACTCCTCTGCTCCGATCTCTGCACTGGCTACCCATCAACAACCGGATCTCATATAACTGGCTTCCCTCTGCTATTAAAGCCTAAATAACTGTGCCCAAGATTACCTTCGCTCCTGTCTTAAGCTCTACACCCAATCCCGTCCACTTCGTCACTTCTTTCGGCTTCTGACGCGCGTACTCTGCGATCTGTCGTGTCAGGCTAGTTTCCGCTGGCCAACGTTCATTCTCCTATGCGGGACCGTCCGCTTGAAATCACCTCCCACTACAGCTCTGGGAAGCCAGAGACCTAGCTATGACACCTTCAGGAGCCGGCTGAAGACTCACCTATAGACCTTTTTAGTTTGACCCCGGAAAAGGGGCGTGGCCTTGAGACTCACTGACATATATTTCTTTTGGGGGCACAAAGATTTTTGTTCCTTCTTTCCGTATAGTATTTTACTAAAGGTGTTGGGTTTTTTTTATGTTATTATAGTTGTTTTTGAACTTTAAACCATAAAAACACATGGAGATCTTAAACTAAGAACCTAGGAAGGGAATTGTTAAAAAATAACGTTTAGAGCTTCTTTATTTTTTAAAGAAAATTTTTTTTAGACCTGGACTCTATGCTTTGGACCTTAATATTATGGTCGATTCTATCGTGATCACTGTGTCATTACTTTTTTGTTGAGTTTCTTCAATGAGAATCAATGTAAAAAAAAAAATTACGTTTAGAACTAGTTTTGTATCGAAAAAAAAATAATTAGGCCTATAATGCTTTTATTACTGTAGGCTATTCAAGCTATTGCTTAACTTAGCCCTAGACCTAGATCGCTCGTTTTGATTAATAAAAAAGGCAAATATAATTCTATATATATTTCATGTTGAATGTTTGATAGAGACAGACGCATAAGAGCCGATGCATCTTCACGAATAGGCCTATAAAAACCATAGCCATAGGCCATAGCAAATATTATGTTAAACTTTAAAAAAATATATATTGTTCGTAGGAAGAGGCTAATATATATATATATATATAGGCCTATGTCGTATAGTCGGACCTATGACCGTATGTCGGCGTAGGCCTATGTTTTCCATATTGAATATGATATATTATAGCCTAGATATAGATATAGATGATATATAGGCCTATAGGATAGGCCTATTCATATTGTGACTTATTGTCCTTTCATTAGTCCTATGCATGAAATATTATTCAATAACAGGCCTATAACTAAAAATTCATGAAGAAAACACGCACCAGTTTGCAAATATCAAATATATAGCATAGCCTACCTTCATATTCGCTTAATTATTTCATGCAATCGCAATCGGTTAATCAACACTTTTCTATAGTAAATAGTAAATATTTTCAATTGTTTAATAGTTTAAACTGTTTGAGCTTATAACCTTTAGGCTACTATAATAGGCTAGTACTAATAGGCTAATAGTAATAGGCCTAGGCCTATAGGCAGGCTAATCATTAGGCCTATTATTATAGTAAACTATATGTGATAAGCCGATTCGATATGCTATATTATATTAAATAATAGCTATTATAATTTATAGGCCTATCCTATAAGCCATAAGCCTATATTTATAATTTATATAGGCCTTTAGGCTACTTTAGCTTATAGGGCCTATAATACTATATAGCCTATAGCCCCTATAGGCCGGCTACTATAGCCTATAGGCGGCTATAGTCCTATAGCTAGGTCTAGGCCTACTAATATGTTATAATCCCGCCTAACTACTTCTACATACAATATTTTAACGATAAAACCCCAGAACAAGTCAAACAATAGCATAGGCCTATGGGACATAGACCTAGGCCTTTTCAGAATCAAACTATGATGAGCTTACTTTGGCTTTTCGGGGTTCTTTTGTGACATCGAAATCGAACGATAAAAAAAATTAAAATAATTAAAAGTTACGATTTCTATTGCTACAAATAATAACTTAATACAATATAGCCTACGCGTTGATACTTCAACACAAACAAAGCTTTATAAATATATAACTATGTTAAATTTTATTTGTATGCTTAAAGACGATTTACTGATCGCTCGACGCCAATCTGTATTAACATGGTGACATGGTTGATGGTAACCATAGACGCATTAGGCCTAGAATGTATAATTAATGTTTTTTGGGTTAAAAACTGGTTCAAAAGGTAAAAGAAAAGTACAGTTCGCTCCCTAGCTTCTGGGTATAAAGTTTTTATGAATTAGTTTTTTTGTAAAATGAAAAGCTAATATAATTACGCCCAAAAACCACTAGGCCCCCAGTAAAATAACAAAGGCGAAGAAGGTTTTATTGACAACTTCTGCCCCCTAGCTACTGCGCATGCCTAGACATTGACCTCTTTTTTGGAATAATTAATAAAATGAAAAGGTCTATTTCGTTAGCACTATTTGCGTATACATATTTACATTTTCGTCTGTTGTTCCCCTTTCTGTATTCTGTAACTGTCGTCAGCGCATAGAACTGTCACCAACGTTATATGCGCTATACAAGCACCATTTTTATTATTTTTATTATTATTATTAGTGTGATTTTCCATTAATCCTAATAAAGATTAAGGATAGTTCCTCGAAAGTCTTTTAATTATAATTGTTCAAGGCGAACCTTTTCCTGATCTATGTAAAGGTCATAGTCGGCATTTTTGAGCCATTGTTTTGGTGACCCTATAATAATGTATCTTGATTTAATGTTTGTTACTGTATATTAATTCTTTGGTTACTTTCTTTTGTGCTGTCTATATTTACAACAAACTTTATTATTCAGCTGAATCCGAGAAGATCTTAGTGAAAGTTTTTTTTTTCCATAGATATGTGTTGGTTAGTTTAAATCAGTTCACGATTCGCAATCTCGCTCCCATACCCCTTAAGACTAGGAGCCATTACATTAACTTAGCATAGTCTATTATATGGATCGCGCTGACTCGCTGATACTTTTAAATGCAATGTTCGCATTTTAATGTATGTTTTTTTGAAATAATAACTGGTGCTGAATGTGTTCATGGCTACATTAAGGCGCAAGCGAATAGGTTAAGACATTAATGCCCCAATAGCCCAAGACGTCAAAAGCAAGTATGTTGATAGTTTTAAAGATAAGCTAGTCTATTGATAAGTAGGCTAACTGATAAACTAGTCTGTTGAAAAGTGTAAACATAAACTAATATATTGATAAGTGAAAGGTAAGGATACAATATGTATGTTAATAAGAGTAAGGATACTTTTGTTTATTGATGAAACGATCTGTTGATAAATTTGTTTGTTAGCATGTGTAAGGAAATGCTGGTCTGTGTAATGGGAAAAAGAGGTATATGGTGTGAATTTCTTGACCGCTGCCACCATTTACAGAATTAAGATAATCCAAAATAGTCCCCATCACTCCAGTTTTTAACAGTTTTCAACGGGCCTAAAAAAAAATGGCTTACTCAACACTTCCTGTCCACAGAGTGTCAAAACTGTGCCGGGAACGGGTCGTGCCACCAAATGACACGAGCCTGTGACTCTGGGTGCATCGAGGGCTTCATGGGCCAAGTCTGCAACGAAGGTATGATGGCATGACTCAAAGGGGTCAGGTAGTATCAGCTTCTTTAGCTATGTCACCAAACAATCTGTACCGCTAACATAGTGTGTGACAGACTAATGACTCAAAGATTACTGTGCTGCATAACTATACCGACCAAGGAAGTTAAACCTCCACAGTTTAAAAACATTTGTCTGACATCTTATTACATACACGGGACGCAGTGACTGCAGTAGTTATACAGGGGATTAAGGGCATCACATATTAATGTGAGTGCTACATAATCAAATTTAAAGGGAACTGACTAAAGACATGCGCAAGATTTAATTCAAAAGGAAGGTTGTTCCTTTACGGTGGCATGAGACTGGACACGCAGGGTCTTGAGACTTCAGACGCATGGTCTTGACACCTGAGACACAATGGTCTTTACACCTGAGACCAGAGGCGAAGCCAGACATTTTTTCCAGGGGGGGCTGAACTTTCGCGTGACAAATATTTACCAAATACCAGGGGGACTTAACTTTCGCGTGACAAAGATTTACCAAATTGTTAGCAAATTTAATACATATTTGAAAAAAAATGAGTTGAAAAAGATATTTTTTTTTTAATTCCAGGGGGACTTAGCCCCCCTGAGCCCCCCCACCCCTGTGGCTTCGCCCCTGCCTGAGACACATCGTCTTGACAGCTGAGACACAGGCTTGCTTTTTAGGACGACGTAGTGACATTGTAGTGTTTGAGATTAGCAGTCAGTGTATCTGTGAAGGTCTACAACAGTGGTTCTTAACCTTTTGAAGTCGGGGAGCACTTTTGATCATGACAAAAATTTGGGGAGCACCAAAATCAAGGAGTAAAAAAAACCAACAAAAACACACACGTACGACTTTTATTGAAAATAAAAGATTATAACATATGAGTTTAAAATTATAACATGGCAAACAAATTTGTAATAAACCTAAATTTAATAAGTAAAAAAATAACATTGAGCAAAATTTAATTCAGAAAAATAAAAAAAATTAATGTGAAACCTGAGCTTGACGGTTTTTACAAATTTCAGTGATATTAGGCCTAATTTTAGAAATAGCTACCCTCAATTCTTCATCCAAATTAGTAAGTGTTGCTCGTTTTTTAGTTTTTATGTTGGTGACTATCGAGAAACCGAGTTCACACAAATATGATGTTGAAAATTGCAACAAGATTTTAAGTGCCTTCATGGAGAGAGCTGAGTATTCTTCTTGCACAAAGATCCAAAATTCCTCCAGAACCATTTCGGAAAATTTTATTTTAAGTGTACGATCCGATAATAGGTTGATTAATTCTTCTTCTTCTTGGTATGACAACTTACTATTTGATGTATCAACCGTGGCAAAGGGATTACGTATCCAGTCATATGTTTCTACGTTTATTGATGGAAAATAAAATTCAATCTTTTCTTCTAATAAAGTTAAATGCTCTGTTACTGCTGAAATAATTTCGTCGGTAGTGTTATCATTAAGAGAATGAAAGATATCTACTTTCTTTTTCTCCAACAAACGATTTTTCCAAAAAATAACTTTTTTTCCGAAAGGCTGTCAATTTGTCGGTCGATGTTAAAAAATTTTCTTTTCTTCCTTGAAGGCTGGTATTAACAAAATTTAAATAATCAAAAAATATCAGCTAAATATGCCAATTTAGCACACCAAATGTCATTTTGAAGATATTCCACAAAATCATCCATATTTTCATTTTGGAAAAAGGTCATCAATTCATCCTTCAGTTCTGAGAAACGACTTAACACTTTTCCTCTGGATAACTTGGCTTCCATAGAGATGCAAAGATTTTTAAAGACGCGTATTTTCAAAGGTCTCGATTTTATGAAGTTTACCATATTTACAACTGTGTCTAGCACAGGTTTTAATGCTACTGGTAATGTTTTGGACACCAGAGATTCTCTGTGCAAAAAACAGTGAGTAGATATAATATTGGCTTTTCTTTTCTTGGCGAGAGTTATAAACCCTTTTAATGAGCCTACCATTGATGGAGCACCGTCCGTACAAATTCCCACACACAACTCCCATGATATTTTGAATTGTTCGAAATAGGAAGAAATAGAATCAAAGACATCTTGTCCTGTCGAACGTTCGGTAAGCTCAAGACAGCATAGAAATTGATTCACTATTTCGGAACGGAAATTAACTGACCCGTTTTGAAAGCCGCTGCCAAAACGACCCAACCCCCCACTATTCAAACACACAAAACACTTTTTTAAATACAATTAATGAGTTTAAAAGTTAAATATTTTGTTAGATAAAGGCTTCAACTTTAATCACATATAAATTTTATTTATGTAGCATTAGTATAAGTGAGTCAAAACTTCGTCACAAAAACAGTAAAAATAGGCAAAAAGTCAGATTTTTCCCCGTTTGGACTACCTATTATAAGCATTTGTTCAGCTCAATCAGATAGAGTAAGTAAGTGTATTAAATTTTGAGTTTCATAATTTCGCGGAGCACTTGCAACTACTCTGGTGCTCCGCGGAGCACCGGTTAAGAACCACTGGTCAACAGGAAGTCACAGTTACTATGTAATACCAATGGTCATTTTGTGGTAAAATACACAACAGCTACAAATATGGAAATAACACATCAGTGAAAATTAAAAAAAATAGGTAAACACAGCTTTTGCTAGATTACTGGTACTAAAAAAGACGAGAGCGAGAGAAGTTGTGCTATGGGTCGTCTATATACAAAGATGGCCCACCCACGACAAATCATGTGAACCAATCAGAAATACTTAGGTGGATATAGCGTGTTTGTACCCCAAGCATTCGTCTAAACAATGCAGTCTATTGCGGCTTCGTGGGTCCATCAAGGCAAGGGGGGGGGTGGAGCGGGGTGAGAGGTGGTAGGAGGGGGTCACTATGACGCAGATAAGACAGTAGTGTGGCTTATGGTAAAGCCACACTATACTCAAGAATCACGTTTTTACTGTAATCATGATTCAGCGAATCACTAGAATCTTGTTTCAGAGCGAATCAGAAATACGCTGTTTCCCAATCAGCCATGCCACACGTAATTCATGATTCACAGAAAATTCAAGACGCGCAATTTTATTTTCAAAAATCAAGAAAGTGTTGAGAGCGACTGTTCTTGCCATGTTTGTTTTGTTTTTTAACTAGGCTAATGATCACATGATCTAGTTTGCGCTTCTCATTGGCTGACACAGCTTGAACCAAGAATCATGATTCCAAATTTTAGAACATATTCTAGATCTGTAAATCATTGCGTATCACTGTTGAAACTGATACTGGTGAATCACGTTTCGCGCTATGCCACAATTGAAACGGGGAGAATCATCGTGATTTTTGAATTAAATCGCAACGAATCACTGATTTTGTTTCTAGTGCGGCTTAGCCTTTAGATGTCTTATCTGTTTAAATCCGGATTATCGCCGAGAGACTAGGGGCGGTCAAAAGGGAGGTAAATCTGGTGAGATCAACGAAAGGAGATTATTGCCCCCAATCAACGTCAACATTCCTATAATCCCTCATCAAAATGCAAACTATTGTTATTGCGACCGTTGGCCTATCTTTGTTTACACAAGACATGACAAAATCCGCGCGGACTAAAGCTAGATACGGGCGCTCCGTGTCTGTGCACCTGTGTTACTTAACAAAAGCCGATCCTCGGCTGGCATGCATGACTCGGTCAATCTATGACGTAAACGGTGTTTTTATTCAGGTGGCTAGTTTAACCCGATGTTAGACTAATTAATTTCTTTGATCATTAGAAAACACTTCGTCACATGATCAAATTTTGATATTAGAAGACTTTATGAATGTTTCGAGTTTTCTCCTTTATTCTATAGAGGAAAGCAGTAAGGAGGCCGCAATGTTTATCTTCCTCACAGCTATCTCCATGGTCGTGGCAATTCTCATCAGTCTTCTGCTTCGCCAGAGATTACACGGGATGCACAACGCAGAGAGGGAGTCCCATTAAAGGCTTACGTTCCCCCCGGGACGCCCGATCGGTAACTTGGACATGTAGGGCATATTGAAGTACTGCGATATAAGGAGCTGCTCCAAAAGGACTTGGGACTAATTTGGACAAGAAGGGCAGCATGAATGAAGTGTTCAAAGAATAATGTGTATGGTGGGATTTTCTGATGAAGGCTGCATAAACTAAATATTTTAGCGATTTATGTATAGCCTTATATGTTGGGAAAACATGTATTTAAAGGATGTATCTTTAAAACAACACATGAATCAAATTAAACACGTTTGTATTCCTTCTTGATATGTGTATATTTTACTGAAAGTAATAATTATTTATGAATGTAAGAATATATGCAAATACAATCTAAAATCTCCGTGTATGTGTGAACATTTTAGTGGATGAAGCACATATAATATGTGAATTTCAGTGAATGTGTGAATGAATCAGATTTCAGTGAATGTATCATTATATGAATAAAATTAGATGTAAGTGAATTTCAGTAAATGTAGGAATGAATTAAATGTAGGCTATGTGAATTTCAGTAAATGTATGAATGAATCAAATGTATGAGAATTTCAGTTGATGTATGAATGAATCAGAAGTAAGTGAATTTCAGTGAATGTACTAATGAATCACAATAATATATATACCCTAATCTGTATCTTGCCATACTTTTAGAGGCATTCAAGACAACGTTACATACGTTTGTATTTTGGTTTAAGAAGGAAATGATTTCTTGTATTATATTTTAGTCTATGTATTCTGTTCTATGTATGAACAATCTTCAATATTTGTTTATATTTTTTAAAATCTTAAAACAACAGGAGCCACAATAACAGTATTTCTAACTCAGAATGCCCAATCACAAATAGCCTTACTGACTCAATCCAGAATCTGCTACAATTAAGTTTAAAAAACAAATCGAAAAAAAATTCCTAACACTACTTTGTAGTAATCTTTGCCAATCACTTTTTAAATAACATAATATTTGACATTCTTGCTACTGATTTGATTAGCTCAGGACTGGAAAGATGAATAAACTGTTTGTCCTCATTAATGTATCTGTAATTTTTCTTGTGTCTTTTTAAAAACGTAATTTGTTTCTTTGCTTATTTTTTTTTGCATATTCCGAAGCTTAAACCTTTCAATGTTACGTTAGATATAAAACGTTCGTTACTGTATGTGTGGGGGACTTATGCTACGCAAAGCAGATGTGACGTAGGCCAATTATTCATATGCAACCGACTTATAAACTATTATACCCTGGCGTCACAGCTGATCTCTCAGAGAATTAACTTTTAATTCTATTTGTTGCAGTTGAATTTGTTCTTAAGATGTTTTATTTAATAATTAATATCAGCGACTATGGACAGAGCTCGCCGGGAAACTGCCGTTGGCCGATGCGCCAAAAGGCGCTGGAGGATCTAAGTCTAAGTAAGTAAAAGGCTGGGCGCCTACCAAAAGGTTGGGAACCCCTGGTCTAGCGATAAGGCCGTTCAACGGATGTGTTTTATTTATCTTTCTTGAGATCTTGGTGATAATGGTAATTGTGTTCTTGGTTTGTTTGTCAAGGGTACCGAACTCCACTTCTAAACGAGAGACTGCGAGGCCAGATTACTCTCTTAGGGCTCGGAGAGCGCAGTTGTGATATAAAGTACCCGTCGGACCGAATTGATCCATAGGTCCGATGAAGCAGCGTTCACCAGTTTCTGTGGCCACGGCATACTAGGTGATTGTGTGACCAGCACTATGCACAGCCGCCTTTACTTTACCCCAACTAAGGTCAGGTACCCATCAGAGCTGGGTAGACTCAGGGACACCCTCCAGACCCGGGAAAAAATCCTAGCCTGCACCAGAATTCGAACCCGAGACCTTCGGCTCGCCAGTCGAACGCGCTGCCGCTCGGCTAGCGTGCCCCATGCAGTTGTGATATAAATACCCGTTGTTACGAACCTTGCCCTCTTTACCCCAGCTATCCCTTATAGCTGACCTCTACGTTCATTGGTTGAGGCCAGTGACTGGCTAATGTGTAAACGTGTCACGAGTGGACACGGGGGGGGTTTTGCTTACTTTTTAAGTCGTCGAGCTGTGCAGTTGTGTTCCAGTTGTTTTGTACTTGTTTTTACTGAATTAAAGAGTTTTTGTTCATTGAAAAGCCATGTGTTTGACTTGAGAATACCTAAGAAGTAATCTACTAACCATACCCCTAGATCAAGCCGTTACAATTGGGATCTCGTCCGAAAAGCAGTTGAAGCAGTAGTCTGGAAAAACTGTGAGTAACATTAACATTACATTATAATGGAGTCACCGATAACAGACTTTTCCATCTCCAAAGAAGGTAATATTCAACTGGAGTTAGCCAAGATTGAATTAGAAAAATTTAAATTTAAAATGGAACTAGCTAGTAAGGAGAGGCTACAAAAACTAGCAATGGAAACCGCAAGGGAAAAAGAAAAACTAGCAATGGAAAAAGAAATACTAGCAATGGAAACTGCAATGGAAAAAGAAAAACTAGCAATGGAAACCGCAAGGGAAAAAGAAAAACTAGCAATGGAAAAAGAAATACTAGCAATGGAAACTGCAATGAAAAAAGAAAAACTAGAAATGGAAGAAAGATTAGCCAAACTGGCTAAAGAAGAGAAAATGGCACAACAGATAAAACAAGAAGCTATTACTAAACAGACTCAAATATTTGATATTTTCAGGTACATAAAATACGTTCCCAAATTCAATGAAAATGAACCTGTTGACCAGTATTTTGACCGTTTTGAAAGAGTAGCCACAGACTTTCCGTTCCCAAAAGAAAAGTGGGCTGTACTCGTCAGACAAGGACTCACTAAAGTCGCTAACCGCAAAGCACGAGAGGTCATAGTTTTATTGAAAGATGAAGAGTTTGATGATTACCAATATATCAAAGAAGCCATCATTAGAAAATACGGATCTGTACCAAAAAGTCATAGAGAGATGTTTAGAAAACCCACAATAGAGAACGCCGACGACCTAATTACCCAGCAGAAAAAACTCACTGAGACATCTCAACAAATCGTGTGTCAACATTGTAAGAAAGTAGGTCACGCACGAGGAGACTGCTGGTTAACAAACAAGAAAGGTTTAAAACAACCAAACAAAGAAATCGGAGCTTCTGAGATAAGTGAAAGTATAACACTACAGCCTGCGTGTCAAAATTGTAATAAAATCGGTCACGCACGAAAAGATTGTTGGTTTCTGAAAAAGAAAGTTTCAAAGCACTCAGAACATAAAATGGGAGCTTATGATATGATTGAAGGTCAGCCAAAGCCAAAGCCTGTGTGTAAGAACTGTGATAAACTAGGTCACACACTAGAAGACTGTTGGTTTATGGAAAAAAGAAAAGATTCACAGCAAATAGAACACGTGATGGAAGCCTACTATCGTCAGCCTAATACAAAGGTAGAAACGTGTAAGGTTATCCAGTGTGCTGATGAAGGAAAGGAAAGTAAATCAGAAAGTTCACCAATGAAAGAATTGTCACCTTATATATCTAAAGGCGACACAAAAGATTCACAGCAAACAGAACACGAAATGGAAGCCTACTATCGTCAGCCTAATACAAAGGTAGAAACGTGCAAGGTTATCCAGTGTGCTGATGAAGGAAATAAAAATAACTCAGAAAGTTCTTCAATGAAAGAAATGTCACCTTTTATATCTAAAGGCTGCATATCGATCTCAGATAATAGAGAAAGCACTACAAAGGTAGAACCTGGTAAGGTTATCCAGTGTGCTGATGAAGGAAAGAAAAATAACTCAGAAAGTTCTTCAATGAAAGAAATGTCACCTTTTATATCTAAAGGCTGCATATCGATCTCAGATAATAGAGAAAGCACAACAAAGGTAGAACATGTTAATGTAAACCAGTGTGCTGATAAGAAGATAGAAACTTCATTTGACAAAAAGATAGAAACTTCATTTGAAAAGAAGATAGAAACTTCAACTCTTGACGAATTTTCGCCATTTACATCTGAAGATAAAACTAAGCTACAAAAACCAGTTAAAATCCTAAAGGATACCGGTGAAACTATGTCCCTGAGTCTAGAGGGTAAATTATCACTCTCTGAACAAACATATACTGGACAAAAGGCACTAATAAAAGACACTGAGATGCGACATGTGGAAGTTCCGCTTCAACGCATTCATCTTAAGTCCGAACTTATTTCCGGTCCAGTGATTGTAGGAGATAAACCTACACTTCCATTTGACGGAATCTCTGTCATAATTGGAAATGACTTAGCAAAAGGCTGTGTAAAGCCTGAACTGATTGTGACTCAAAATTCTGAAGTCAACAATACAGAAGTAGAAGATACTGAACTGTACCCTATTTATGCCATCACCCGAGGCATGAATCAACAAGACAATAGGGACAAGACGCCTGGAGTACCAGCCAAAAATGACAATACTCGGATCGAAATCGACTTGGAAGCTACCTTCTTTTCCAGGTTGGTAGAACCACCTGTAGACAGCGGAGGAGATAAGTTATCTCCCAGGCAGCAACTAATCCAAGAACAACAGAAAGATACAGAGCTGGAAAAGCTGCGTGAGAGTGTTGTGGCTGAGTCTGACGTCAGAGATGGCCCTGTGCAATATGTTGTACGTGGTGAAATGCTGATGAGGAGTTGGAGACCTCGGGATGCTGCGCCAGAGGATAACTGGAGAGTGGTGGAGCAAATCGTGGTTCCGGTGAGGTACCGAGAGGACATTATTGAGGTAGCGCATGACTCGCCCTTTTCGGGTCATTTGGGGATAAACAAAACATATCAACGCATATTGACCCACTTTTATTGGCCTGGGTTGAAACGTGACGTCACCGCCTACTATAAATCGTGCGAATCATGTCAACTCATAGGCAAGCCAAACAGGACAATACCAGTTGCGCCACTACAGCCCATCCCTGCTTTTGGCGAACCTTTCTCGCATATTATCATCGACTGCGTGGGACCCCTTCCCAAAACTAAATCAGGTCACCAATACATGCTGACTATGATGTGTACCGCAACCAGGTATCCAGAAGCGGTGCCCCTTCGCAGTATCAACGCAGAGAAAATAGCAGAGGCGTTAACCGAGTTTTTAACCCGGTATGGTCTACCCAAATCGGTGCAAACCGACCAAGGAACCAACTTTACTTCCAAACTTTTTCAACAAGTTCTAGATCGATTGAAGATACAGCATAGAATGTCAACGGCATACCACCCAGAAAGCCAGGGAGCGCTAGAGCGTTTCCACCAAACATTAAAGACAATGTTAGAAACTTATTGCCATGACCATCAGAAGGATTGGGACAAAGGAGTGCCATATGTGCTCTTTGCTGCCCGTGAAGCGATACAAGAGTCCCTGGACTCTTGTCCATTCGAGTTGGTTTTTGGACACACCGTCAGAGGTCCATTAAAACTGCTTGGAGAGGCCTGGACAGATGAACAAACCGAGACAGGAGGACTCATTGACTGTGTAGATAAGTCTAAAAATCGTTTGTTCAATTCTTTTGTATGTGCTAGAGACAATGTAAAACAAGCCCAGCGCAAAATGAAAACTGTTTTTGAAAAAAAATCACGAGTTCGCACATTTGCGCCAGGGGAAAAAGTGTTGTTATTTCTCCCCACCAACACTCACCCCCTTTCTGCTAAATACTTCGGTCCATACGAAGTAGATTCAAAGGTCAGTGAGGTCAACTACATGATCAAACCTTATGAGGGTAGGGAAATGGTAGAAGGTAACTATTCCCCTCCAACTCACCCCATGTCACCTATTGTTGTTGAGCCTGACGAACAACACTGTGAAACTGACCATAAATTGAGTGGTTGTAAACTAAATAACTCCACTGTGTTTGATAACATTGATGAAAAACTAAAACATTTAAAAATGTCAGAAAGTAATGTCATCAAGTCCATTATTCTAGAATACCCTATGTTATTCAATGATGTTCCCACTAGAACACACTTGATAGAACATGATGTCATTTTGAATGAGAATGTTTCTCCCATAAAACAACTCCTGTATAGAGTTAACCCTAACCAGTTAGCTATTATTCAGAAAAAGAAATGTCATCAAGTCCATTATTCTAGAATACCCTATGTTATTCAATGATGTTCCCACTAGAACACACTTGATAGAACATGATGTCATTTTGAATGAGAATGTTTCTCCCATAAAACAACTCCTGTATAGAGTTAACCCTAACCAGTTAGCTATTATTCAGAAAAAGATCCAATACATGTTAAATAATGATATCATCACCCAAAGCTGTAGCTATTGGAGTTCACCATGTCTCATAGTTCCAAAAGCAGATAAATCAGACCGCTTTGTACTGATTACCGCAAACTAAATGCAGTAACTAAAACTGTATTGTGAACTGTATTGATGACAAGGAAATTGGTAGACCTTGAGCACTTACACATATTTGTCTTATGTTAACTTATGTTTGAAAAAAAAAACATAATGCTATTTCTGCTACCAAAGAATTATTAAGTTTTTCTAAAGTCTATAAGATGTAATTACTTATTAATTGATATCAAGATTTTGTTGTTGTTGGATGCTCATATTTTTTATTTTTTTTGGTTGATTAAGTAAATTGACTAATATTTTGAATAATATTCATGTCTTAATGAAGATGAAATGTTTAAACTAAGAATTTATGTTGTATACAAAAAGAGTGTGCACAGAAATTAATGACGCAATTAAGAAAATGTCACTGACATCTTAGAAATTGTATTTATAAATGAATTTTCTATAAACTAGCTTCATTCTGTCACTTACAAAGTTTAAATTTCTTAAATTTAACATACATGAATGTAATTTTGATATTATACTATAATTATAGTCGTAAGTTTATGAAATCTATAATGCTCATTAATTGTCGCAACTTATTGTCGCGTAGATTTTTTTTTACCTTAAGAGGTGATGTGGTTAATTTGCATTAGAAAGAGAGAGTAGAATGATACTGATAGAGAGATAGAAAAAACGTGAGAGAGAGAAGGAGAGTATTGTTTGATTTGTCACCAGTTATCTAATGTGTAGTTAGAAAGACGGCCAGCAGGCTTGAAATTGGAAATTAAACTGTCCTAGAGCTGAGACCGTAATTGGGTCAAGCATACACTAGTGAACAGTGGAAAACTTATGCTACAGAGATAGTATGATTTTTATGAATGGAAAGAAATTTAATTTCAATACGGGAAGTGTCGCCGCGGTTGAGTTGATTGTCGGTTGAGTTGATTGTCGGTTGAGTTGATTGTCGGTTGAGTTGATTGTCGTTTTTATTGTTATGAAGTTATTGACCATGACAAAAGATGTCTAGTTCAGAGTTAAATGGACGTGGGTTGAGTTAACTTTAAAATAATGAAAATTATTGCATTGTATTGATTTTTCAATGAAGAATGAGATTGTTGTTTTCTGTCTAGACTTAAGCTATGATATTTCTTGTCTTGCCAGAGTTAATCTGAATAATGTATTACTGTATTTTAATTTTTTTCCCATTTTGTTTTGACCTCGGTCATTTTGAGTGTGTATAAAAAAAAAATTGTTTTTCACGCTTCACCGAGTTTATTATTGTACAATGACAAGGGAGAATACTGATAACTTCTAAAGTTATGCCCCTTTTATTTTGACCTAAATGGTTTATGTTAAGTTGAGTTTTTCTCTTTTTGTTAAGTTAATACTACTATTATGCTGTTGTCAGTGTTGTGCGTTATATTTACACTGCTGTGTTTAATTAATAATGTCACACTTTCTTCCTTATGTTCTCATAAGTTTTACCCCTATTATTGTCACATACTTTTGTTCCTGTACCTTGAGATATTTGTATTAAAAAAAAAAATATTTAGTTTAAGATTAACAAAAATATTTTTTTTTATCCCCGGATAATAGGGTGTTACGAACCTTGCCCTCTTTACCCCAGCTATCCCTTATAGCTGACCTCTACGTTCATTGGTTGAGGCCAGTGACTGGCTAATGTGTAAACGTGTCACGAGTGGACACGGGGGGGGTTTTGCTTACTTTTTAAGTCGTCGAGCTGTGCAGTTGTGTTCCAGTTGTTTTGTACTTGTTTTTACTGAATTAAAGAGTTTTTGTTCATTGAAAAGCCATGTGTTTGACTTGAGAATACCTAAGAAGTAATCTACTAACCATACCCCTAGATCAAGCCGTTACACCGTAAATGGTTGGCGCAAACTGTTGGCCTTCCCTGACCACTCTAAGATCCTGTAAGGCGGGGCATTCTTAAAAAAACGTGCTTGACCGTCTCTTCCGCCTCCCTGCAGTTTCAACACCGCGAATCTTCTTGGGACCTAAACCCTTCCACAGTAAGATCTATCGGACAATGTCCAGTTCGAAACTGGGCTGATGTAGAATATTTCCTTCTGCGGAGCTTCCACCACGGGTCGGCTCGATTGGGTCGTTTCAGATGCCAAGGGCACCAGCATTCACTGGGCAGGCCCTGAAGTCTATGAACCGTCTACTAAAAGAAACATTTTAAAACTTTTACAAATGTAGAAAAGAGCTGAACGTTCATTATAAGTATAAATTCCTCACTGGCAAATATGATATTAAATATAAAGATTGTAAAGGAAGAATTCACCTCGAGTTTAGATCTCACAGATATAAGATATACAGATATATATTATATATATATATATATATATATATTGTTACGAATCTCGGTCATAAATGAATGACGTAGTAAGGCATTGACCTCTTAACAAGTGCGTATCAGAGTCCAAAGCGACCAAGGTTTGACCTTTATGCCCTGAGGGCAGTTTAAATAAAATAATTCGTTCAAATCCCGTGGAAATTGAAGGATAATTCTGGATCGTAGTAATTATAGAGAAAGAGGTTAAAATGCGTATTAAGACCCTGTAGAATCTTCGATGATAGTTTTCTTTGTTAAGTCCCGACCTCCTTAAAGTTAGTTCAGTTCGGAAGTTTGTCGAGTGAAGTCGCTATATTCATTTGTATATTGTATGCCATTGTATTGAAACTTATGTTGCCATCAGTTGATGAAGTTTATTGATCGTTTATATTGAGTCTACAATTTAAATAAAATTGTTTATTCAACAACTGGAGTTGTTTGATCTATCATTGTTGAGAAAGGTGTTGAAGATAATTATCACGAATATAACTACATTACTGCATAGACCTGTCAGTCAAGGAACCCCTAGCTTGGGCTACAGATTAGCAGAATCTAGAGACTTCTAATAAAGATACAACTATATTCATTGAATCCGATTTAACGAGTCGTAATAATAATCATAATAAAGAGGTCCATAATAGTTTGGGGTCTTCGTCCGATATAGTTGTAGGCCTATAGTGAAGCATATATTCAAGTTGTGTTGTGTTGTGTGTTGGAGCCGTGACCTACTGAGCAAGCCTAATAACGCTGAATTCATTCTTCCGATTGGAAAAACGTAAGTTGGAAATTTACCACTTTATAAATCTCTTAACTAAAGAATGGAATTTATTGAAAATCCAGAAGAAGAAGTTCTGAAAACTTTATCAATAAAGAAGTTAAAAGAGATCGCTGAGATCTTAAAGATAGAAGTTACTGAAACTACACCATCGAGGACTGTGTTGACACAGCAGATAAAAGATGTGTTGATTGCGAGTGGCAAGTTGAAAGTAGAATCAAGCGCGGAGGGATATCAAGTTGAAGGTCAGACGTCGAAATCTATGTCCGAACAGTTTAGATTTCAGTTAGAAATGAAACGGATGGAAATGGAGATGGAACAAAAACGTTTTGATCGTGAGATAGAAGAAAAACGTCTTGATCGTGAGATGGAAGATAAGAAAAGTCAAAGAGAAATAGAAAGTCAGGAAAGAATAGAGCTAGCAAAGATAGGAGCTACTAAAAAAGAATCTCATAATGATGTAGAGATGGCCAGATGGAAAAAGCTAGTCCCTACCTACATTGATAAAGAAAGTGAAATAGCTAATTTCTTCCAGACCTTTGAAATTTCTTGCAGAGATTTTAAGTTCCCAGAAGATAAATGGGGAATATTAGTCAGAACAGCTTTTACTCAGGGAAGGGCAAGAGATTGTGTTCTATTATTAAAAGAGGAGAATTTAAATGATTATGAAATCATCAAAGATTCTGTACTGAAAGCGTACAACCAAATACCGGAAAGTTATCGGAAAAGGTTCCGTCAGTACACAATGTCCCCTTACCAAACACACTTAGACTTCCTTAGAGCAGAGGAAAAGTTAATGGATCAGTGGATAAAATCCAGAAATATCTCCACCTTAAAAGAAATGAAAGATATCATTCTCTTAGAAGATTTTATTAACAAAGTGAGGCCGGATATAAGAATGTATTTATCCGAGCGTGATATCACTGACCCACATAAGGCTGCTGATTTAGCTGAACAGTACACATTGTGTCATAGGACAGCTGATGGAAAGAATTTTACGCGGTCACAACGGCCAGCAGAAAACACACAACAACAACATCGTGAAAAAGAGCATTTTGTGAAACAAAATGATGTTAATAAAAAACCTATCAACAAAAACGTCCAATGTACTTTTTGTAAAAGAACAGGACATAGCATCGAAGACTGTTGGAGTATACGAAGCGACAAAAGACCTAACAAAGTGGTCATGTGTGCAAGCCATAAACCAATACAGAATGTACAAGAAAGCGAAGATACAAACGAACTGAATTCGAAGAAAGATTCTTCTAAACCAGAAACACTGAGGGTGGATTTGCCTGAGAGCAAAAGTCAGAAGGTAGAGAAATCTACAACTGAAGATAATGAGGATAAATATCCTGATTATAAATACAGAATGGCTACTATTGGATTAATTGTCCAAGTCCACAGAGACGAAAAAGTAGACCAAAGTATTTTTGACTCGAACAAGAGTCTGAAGTCATCGAAAGATGAAACAACACCCGAAAGTCATGGTCAAGGGAAGAATAAAATTGACACAGAGACCCTGTGCAGTTTTCAACCGTTCATTAGTGAAGGTTGTGTGGCCTTACAAAAGGAAGGACCACTGAAGTCCGTAAGAATATTACGAGACACAGGAGCATCATTAACACTGCTGCTTAAAGATGTATTACCATTGAATGATAATACATTGACAGGACAGACTGTCCTATTGAGAGGTTTTGAATGGAAAGAAGAAATACCTCTACATAGGATATACCTCACATCTGACTTGGTGACAGGATATGTGACAGTTGGAGTAATATCAAAACTTCCTGTTGAGGGCATATCTGTTATCCTAGCAAATGATTTGGCGAAAGGGAGGGTGAGACCTGAACTGAATGTGAAGGAAAATCCAGACCCTAGTCCTATGGTGGAGACAGGAAAAGAAAAAGAACTTTATCCTGTAGGTGATGTCATAAATGGTATGACACCACAGAAAAAGAAAGAAGAAATTATCTCACAAGAAAAGGAAAAGAAAGAAGAAATTATCCCACGAGAGAAGAAAGAGGAAGAAGAAGTGGAACGTGATACTACTATTTTCTCCATGATTGAAGATTGTCCGAAAGGAAATGATCAATCAAAGAAGTCATCACAAAATGAATTGATTGCTGAGCAGAAAGTAGACCCAGAGTTGCTACAGTTGCATGAGAAAGCTGTCGACGAGAAAGAAACTCCTACTACTGATGTCTATGAACAGATAGACCACAGCATAAACAATCAACAATGCAAACCTGCAGTTGCCGGTACAGATGAAGATTTGAGGAGCATCACTGAAGAAACGAGTGCGGAGAGCTGGACCGAAACTATCAAAAGCTATGGGTTACCACAATCCATACCGACAGATCGAAGGACCAACTTCGCCCCGGAACTCTTCAATCCAGTCCTAAAGAACTTATGCCTGGAGCAGGAGATGTCAACTGAATCCCATCCGGAAAGTCGAGGAGCCTATGGACCAATCTTTGGACCCACTGTCCAAGGACCACTCAAACTACTTCAAGAGGAATGGCAGACCGAATTGGATCTCCTTGGGCTGAGCAAGTACCTAGATAAGTACATAAATTTTTTGTCTGACATAACTGTTTTTGTGAGAAAAAAATTGTACACTGCTCACATGCAGATGCCATTGTTGTGTGATGAAAGAAAGGCAAAAATATTATATCATTTGAAAATGATGAAGCCTTACCTTCTGAAAACAATTGGAATAAGCTTGATGTTGTTAACATTGTTACTCTTAATTGTAAAATTTATGCCTGGAGTACAGGATGAATTGAATGACAAATTCACTGATAGTTAGTTACCAAACTTACTATTTTAAAACTTAATCCCTTACTTGTGATGAAAAAGGACTGAGTAAAAGTATTGTTAGAGTAGATATCATTATATTGTGATATTTCTAAACAAACTTGTTAGGTTGAGCATTTAAAAAAATTGCTATAAGAGAAAAAGATCAGTTTTATCCGCAGAATTGGTTTCTAAATCAGAGGACATTATAAATGTGGACTGATTATAAGATGTGTTTGAGGATCTCTGGAAATGATAATTGAAACATTTGGCAGAGAGGATAATTTGATTGAAAAAGATGTAAATGGTTTTAAGAAAAGAGAATTTTTCTATCACTAAAGTATTGAGAAATGTTTTTATTGTACTATGGAAATTTATTTTATCATGTACTGTTGTTGAAATAATTGCACTGAGTCAAGATGCAAATTTCTTCTATGTGAATTTATTCATTTGTTATATTATCATTGAATGTATGATAATGTAGGGTAAAAATAGTTGCAGCAAGACAGAACTATGACTAAAAAGAATTCCAAGAATTGTATTATATTTGATTTTTCACTTTTAGGATACTGTTACATGAAAAGCAGACCAGAAGTGAAATTAATGTAAAATAAAACTTATCCTTGTTTTGTATAAATTTAGGATATGTGCCACTGACTTGACCCATAAACCAGAGGGTTGAGAATGTCATGGTTGAGAATTTATAATGTTGACACACCAATGTTCAACTAATGTATTATTAATTAAGGATTTCATGTCAAGATTGTAAAACTAATCTATATTTTTTCTGTATTAGTTAAAATAGATTGAATGAATTGTATTGACAAGCAAAAGACTGGGTAGACCTGAACACTGTGGAAGTAACAGGAACCTAGAACCTATGAATAAAACCTTTATGGAAAATGGAAAAGAGCAATGTACACCACTGAAAAGATTGGAAATGGAATGTTTTACCACACCAGTCAAACTGGCAGTTTGTTTTGTACATAAATTGTTACATTGATTTCGCTCTGAAAAAAAAATAATTAATAGTAGCCTATGCTTAACTCTTTTCTACTTCAATAATATTGTATTTGAAATGTCTTTAATGTAATTAAAAGAAAATAAGTACTTACTATTTAGTACTAAGATTGTATGAAGATAATATAATCTGCTTTGATTGATAGTTAATTAAGTAAATTAACCAAATTTGTTTCAAGAAAATCCATGTCTGCATGAAAGATAGAATGTTTCAATGTGAACTCTTTTAAAAAGAAAATAATGACGTCGAAAGGTCATGGTAAAATGAGAAATTGAAATATTTTTAATGATTTTTGCTATAAACTATTTTAATTCGTGAACAGACTATGTTTAATGTTCTTAAAATAACATAAATGAATTTAATATTGAAATAATAAGTTGTTAAAGAATGCTCATTTAATACGATAACTATTTAATCGCGTAGAGATTTATTTTCTTTGACCTAGGCTGTGATGAGGTAAATTTGCATAGCGATGTCAATATTGTTAGAATCCATAGGGAATGAGAGAGTGATCGCAAGGAAGAGGGAGAGAAAGAAAAAAGAATACTGACCTAGAAATTTTGGGTTTTGACACAGACAGTATTGTTTAAAGTTTAATGTGTTAGCCAGCCTACAAACATGAAAAAAAAAATACTGTCGAGAAAATGATCGTGTTGTTGTGTAATTAGGTCAAGCCTAGTAGTATTTTTTTCATCAAGAGCGGTTGTTTTTTTTTTCTCCTTATGAAAAAAAATAAGTCGTGTCTGAATAGACATTAAGTGATTTTTTCTTTTGTTGTTTGATTAAAAATGTAAAAGATATTAGTTTATAATTAAATGGACGAGAGAGTTTTTATTACAGTGGGATGTTCATGTAATAGAAATTATTAACTTGTATTATATTATATCTATTAAGAATGATTATGTATTTTTCTTGTATACAAGATTTAGATAAACAATTTAATTGTCCATTGTTTTGAATTAAAAATTGAATGATTGAATGACTATAGTTAAGCCATTTGATAAGATGAACTTATATTGCATATATTATATGTTATTGTAATCAGTTTGATTGAATTATTGGGATAGCCAATTGAACTGTATTGTATTTTTCCCCGGAATATTTTCTTTTATAATTATTCCTTAAAATTAACATTTTTTCGTATGGTTAAAATGTAAAGGAAATAATTATAAAACTTTAGAAGGAGGGGGATGTTACGAATCTCGGTCATAAATGAATGACGTAGTAAGGCATTGACCTCTTAACAAGTGCGTATCAGAGTCCAAAGCGACCAAGGTTTGACCTTTATGCCCTGAGGGCAGTTTAAATAAAATAATTCGTTCAAATCCCGTGGAAATTGAAGGATAATTCTGGATCGTAGTAATTATAGAGAAAGAGGTTAAAATGCGTATTAAGACCCTGTAGAATCTTCGATGATAGTTTTCTTTGTTAAGTCCCGACCTCCTTAAAGTTAGTTCAGTTCGGAAGTTTGTCGAGTGAAGTCGCTATATTCATTTGTATATTGTATGCCATTGTATTGAAACTTATGTTGCCATCAGTTGATGAAGTTTATTGATCGTTTATATTGAGTCTACAATTTAAATAAAATTGTTTATTCAACAACTGGAGTTGTTTGATCTATCATTGTTGAGAAAGGTGTTGAAGATAATTATCACGAATATAACTACATTGCTGCATAGACCTGTCAGTCAAGGAACCCCTAGCTTGGGCTACAGATTAGCAGAATCTAGAGACTTCTAATAAAGATACAACTATATTCATTGAATCCGATTTAACGAGTCGTAATAATAATCATAATAAAGAGGTCCATAATAATATATATATATATATGGAGTGCTCATGCCATTAAAATGATGAATAAAAAAGAGGAGAAAATGCGGACTAAATATAGATAAGTGCTCTGAATGGCACTGTGCTATAAATACATGGAAGTACCAAAAATTTCATAGGAAGAAGGCAATAATTTTATCTGATTTGCAGATAAGAGTGAAAAGGCCACACCATCTATACAGACAATTACATCATCATATTCATGCTAGTTCAAAGGTGAAAAGCTAGGCACAAAATTATTGAAAATTCAAAGTCTTATCCTAAAGAACTCAAAGGAAAAAAAAGGTAAACAGGTTATCCTCCTGTCTTTGCTGAATCGAATTACTTGATGTCACAAAGTTTCAAGATCGCAAGCTTCTCAGTATTACATGTTTCTATCAACTGTGGGAGACAATACAAGTACAGTAAACTGTGTTCGAGACAGAAAACTAGCAGAGGGTTACAGAACAATAAAAAAAAAAACTACCAGAATTACAATGATCACAAGGGTGGTGTTGATCAGTTTGACCAAATGAAGGTTAGCTATTGTTATCCTCACAAATCAATCAGGTCGTTCCACTCAATCTTTCATTATACAAAGAAGTAACTATGATAAATAAATGGACTTATTTGTTATAGATAAACAAGGACGTTTCCATGACAGCTAAAAAAAATTAAGCGAGCTGATACTTGAATCCCTTATTCAGAACCAAGTCACTAGGCAGTGACGAAAGAGCACTGCTACTGTCCCAACCCTAAACATTGATGAGAGTCTAACTGCACGTCCATTTCCCAATATGTAAAGTCAAAATTTACAAACCAAACTGTCTTGTTTGTAAATCCTGCAATAAGAAAATTCAAACAATATGTGCCTTTATATTTGCATTAGTATAATGTATTGTTTAAAAAAATTATAGGTCTGCACAATTGCTTCTATTTGTCTTTTGATTTTATATTGATTCTATTATTTGTTTTCGAAGCAGTAAATTAATCTTTTGTTGATGTTGTAATTAAATTGTATAAATGTTTAATGTTGAGGTTTTCTTTGATATATAATCTAGGTTAAGTTACACACTAAATTTGTCCAATAGAAAGTTTTCATTTGAAATAGACCCTCAAGGACCAGTTCTTTCTTTTATAGGTTTATTACCATATTGCTTAGAAACTGCACGAGAAAAATAATGCCTCAAAATATTAGATTTTTCTAAAAATGTCACAAACTCAAGATGGCAACTTAGGTCACGTGGCGCTAATTTGCATGACAATTCAATTTTCCAATGTTGTCTTATATTCTACATATATGGAAAGATTTCATACTCAGTAGTGACTAATTACATATTTATATATGTTTAAATAATCTAACCAGTTTTGGTGAAGTGACAGAAAATTGACAAAAATCGTTTCACAATTTATTGGCAAAACAAGGGTCAAAATAAAATAAAATATATTTTTTATTGTCGAATTTTGTTCTTATATTTAGCATTATCTACTGGCTATGTTTCTATGCTGTAGCAGTGCAATCATATTTGTCGATGGTTCTCAAAGAAGAAAAAAAGTGGACACAGGTACATATTTTTCTATAAAACTCACAATTTCAAGATGGCCGCCATGGTCACGTGACACCAATTTGCATGAAAACTTTATTTTTAGGATGTTATTCTGTTTTACATATATGGTAGAGATTTCACAAGTCGATATTGAACTGTTAACAATTTGTACATATTCAAAGATACTGACCAGTTTTGGTAAACTAGCTGAAAATTGAGCAAATCGTTTCAAAATTCATGGGCAAAGCAAGGGGCAAATCGGAATAAAAACTACCTTTTATTGTTAAATTTGTTTTTTTTTTACTTAGTGTGGTTTACTAGCTATGTTGTTATACTGTAATAGTGCACTCATATTTGCCGATGGCTCTCAAAGAAGAAACAAAGTGGACACAAGTACATATTTTTCTATAAATCTCACAATTTCAAGATGGCCGCCATGGTCAGGTGACACCAATTTGCATTAAAACGTTATATTTTAGTATTTTATTCTGTTTAACATAAATGGTAGAGATTTCACAAGTCGATATAGAGCGTTCTCAGTAGGCGGAGCTTAAGTTTTTTTTGTGTAAATTTAGTGACGTATTTGTGTAAATATAGAACCCACTTGAGGTACAAACGTAACGTGGTGAAAGTGAAGTACTTCTTTATCATGCAAAATTCACATCTGAATATTGGCTATCCTACTAAAAAATAAGGAGGTAAATAGTAGTACTGTAGATTAATTGATTAATGTGATTAGGCTAGGGCCGGCTAGACCTATTTACACTTTCAATTTCACTTTATAGGCCTACACTTTTAATGTTTCGTAGGTTAGGCTACGAGGTCAAGTGATATTGTTGGTGAATAGACTATCTAGTCAAGTAACTATTAGGCTCACATCGTCTATGATCTATGTCTATGATAATAATAAAATAGCCTATTTTATTTTACATACATAATACAGCTTAAATCTTAATAAGACTTAAAACACAACAATCATTTAAAAAAAGCTCGAGCCTATATGAAACTTTATTAATACAGCGGCCATATTTAATTGTACACCATTACTCAAAGTAAACACAAATCACGTGCTTTTTGTCACGGGATTGCAAACGCCCTATTGTACTGTTACCTATTTGTACACATACTAAGATACTAACCAGTTTTGGTAAACTAGCTGAAAATTGAGTAAAATCGTTTCAAAATTCATGGGCAAAGCAAGGGGCAAATCGGAATAAAAACGACTTTTTTATTGTTGAATTTGTTATTTTTACTTAGTGTGGTCTACTAGCTATGTTGTTATACTGTAATAGTGCATTCATATTTGCCGTATTCATTATTTAGACATGTATATATAACTCAGTGCCATACAATGCACTTTACTATATATTTCCGCATTTTCTCCGACAATGTACTTCCTTCAGCTTCAACTATAATATATATATATATAGCTCAGTGGTACATCTTTTTCTACCAATTGAAACACTCGCTCAAAATTTTAATGTATTTTTTTAAACGGAAGTAGAAAAATTAAATTTCAAGAGACGATCTATGCCAATGTTATCTAAATAGCAAGTGAAAATATCTTCTTAAGTTTGTAAAGACACGCACAATTCATTACAAACATTTAATATAATAGATTTAAGATAGCATCACATCTAAGCTAAGTATTAATATTGAGCTCTAACTGTGTGGGTTATTCTCACAGCGCGTCGACACTAATAGTATAATAAAGTTTGTATAGCGTTTAATCGACTGTAGCCAGTATAGGTAGGCAAATATATTATTAGAATCTATGATCAGTCGGTAGTATGTCTTAGTTAAATACTCTGATAGGTAGAGAATACAGTAATGGCTCTAAATCAATCACCAACGACCGTAAACGCAGGAGTTCTACAAGAAACTGTTCTAGCCCCACCCTCCCCCACCCCTTTCTACTATTTCAAATTTATATTAATGACTTACACAATAGCATCAACACACGAACAAACGTAAGGTTATTTGCAGATGATTGCATAGTTTACTGAACACTAACGAAAGACTAAGATACTAAATGAATTACTCAAAATGAGAATCTAACCGGAGTATGTTTTTTCACCCATAAAAGTGTCAACTGCTATGAGTATCAAAGAAAAGGAAACAAATGAATACAAACTATTTCTTTCATTGAACAATTCTAACCTAAACAAATAATGCGAAGTACTTAGGGGAAATAGTCAATGATAGATTATCTTGGAATACACTTATTGATGAAGTAAAAAAAAATATAACCAAACATTAGGCTTCATAAAAAAGGAACTTTTACAAATATAATAAGAACATAAGATGCATGGGTCGTCAGCCTACGCCACGCGTGGCAGACTCGGCACGAAGAGCAATTTTCAAAGGCACGCAAAACACTTTTTAAAAAAAGGCTAATCGAATCATTTCTACATGAAATTAAGTGCTAGAGCAGGATTAATATTAGGCTCTTGGCACGCGAAATGAATAAGAAATCTTACTTTGGCAGACTATTATCAAAAGGTTGCCGACCGCTGGCCTAACATATAAGATAATAACAGATAATCATTACAATTTCTTGTAGGTAAAATACATTGTTTGACATGGTGTGGGACGTGACACTAACAATGACAATAGTAACACGATTAGGTGGTAGGAAAAGAAAATTAAAATAATAATTCAAGTCTAAATACCATTATTAACTTTATGTGTATTTTTAAGTTAAGCGTTACGTACGCTCCTTCTATTAAGTAGATTATTGCGTCCTACGCCCTATGCGTGGGTTGAGTCTAGCCTCGAATTTTGGTGCAACTCACACCCATTCTATTGGATTTGAAACCTGGTTTGGCTTAACGCCCATTTTTTTTAAATTTGCTATACACCTTGTAAACAATTACAACCCAGTTAATGAATATAATGGTAATAGTATCGCCTTGAGATAGTCTAATTAAATTGTAATATTATCGCATTCAGATAGTCTAATTAAGTTGTAATAATATCGCCTTGAGATAGTCTAATTAAATTGTAATATTGTCGCTGCCAGATATTCTAATTAAGTTGTACTATTATCGCTGCTAGATATTCTAATTAAGTTGTAATATTATCGCTGCCAGGTAGTCTAATAAAAATGTAATATTATCGTCTACAGATATTCTAATTAAGTTGTAATATTTTCGCTGCCAGGTAGTCTAATAAAAATGTAACAGGCCTATTATCGCTGCCAGATATTCTAATTAAGTTGTACTATTATCGCTGCTAGATATTCTAATTAAGTTGTAATATTATCGCTGCCAGGTAGTCTAATAAAAATGTAATATTATCGTCTACAGATAGTCCTATAAAATTGTAATATTATCGTCTTCAAATAGTCTCATAAAGTAATATTATCGCTGCCAGGTAGTCTAATAAAAAATGTAATTTTATCGCTGCCAGGTAGTCCTTATAAAAATGAAATATTATCGTCTTCAGATAGTCTATTAAAATTGTAATATTATCGCCTTCAGATAGTCCTATAAAATTGTAATATTATCCTCTTCAAATAGTCTCATAAAGTAATAGTATTGCTGCCAGGTAGTCTAATAAAAATGTAATATTATCGTCTTCAGATAGTCTAATAAAATTGTACTATTATCGCTTCCAAATAGTCTAATAAAATTGAACTATTATCGCTTCCAGATTGTAGAAAATTCATCCATAGATTACAGCGCCACTTCATAGTCCTGTCAACTCACCGACTCACAAAGCGAAATGTTCAGGAACAGGAGAGTCACTTTCATTTTTTTAACACTTCTGATACCATTGGTAGACTTAATGGCAGGTATATAATGTGTGTGGAGACATGCCTGGTTTTTGTCCATTTCAATTGTTTCTGGCATTTATAGATTCTTTTTAATTATATAATGTATTTATATTTAAATATTCAATTCTTCTATTGGCAACTTAATTGTAGACTTTGAATCTAACGGTATCCACTATGAACGTTTATCTATCTAGCATGTGACCTTGGTTGGACTGGGCCTGCCTGCAACTTCAAATGCCGATGCGCAATGAACTCTTGCAGCGAGGCCGGAACTTGCACTGCACAAAGAAGTTGCGTAAAGGGTTTTTTCGGATACGCTTGCCAATACGGTAAACAGTCCCCCTCTCCCTCACTCCATTTATTTATATATTAATATATTACAACAGTCAAAGTAAAAATGCAAAGTATGATACACAGGTGTAAGATTGTGATGATATGATCTTGCCTTCGATATTTTTACATTCAGTGTTACATGGGTAAATCTAAATTCCAAAATATAGTTGTTGTTTGTTTTTTAATTGATA
Source organism: Anisus vortex (assembly GCA_949126835.1). Lineage (NCBI taxonomy): Eukaryota > Metazoa > Mollusca > Gastropoda > Planorbidae > Anisus > Anisus vortex. The sequence goes on along the minus strand of OX421506.1, from coordinate 34,674,328 downwards.
ATAGTCTAAATGCACAATTATAGTATTTTGTTTTAAATAGGTTAAAAATCTAATTACCAAAATATAGCCTTTTTTTTCTCTTAATAGGTTGAAATCGTAACAATATAGTGTTTTTAAATTAATTTAAAGTATAACTGCCAATATCTTTAAAAAAAATATATAATTATAATTTAAAGTCCAATTATAGTGAGTTTATTAAAGGTTAGAATTCAAAGGTAAAATATTTGGCATTAATTTAAATATATCAATAATTTAAATGCTAAAAATCTTTTGCGTTTTAATTAATATTTGTATGTATGTAGACGGACCATCAAATGGTTGATTAACCCACTTTGCGTCATCCTATATCACTTGAAACATTGCACATAGACGTTAGGCCCACAATTTTTCTCCAACAGTTGCTTTTCGTTTTAATACCAATTCATCTCTTAGTGGACATGGTCGATACAGACTCGAAAAATGCTCTGACTGATTACGATGATGCGACATGCATCGACGATGAGAATACTAAACAGTTCACATTGAAAGCAAAGCCTCACAGGTTTATGTTTCTTGAGGTGGTGCTCAAAGACAATAGTAAGTGACCGGTTACTGCTTGGTCTAAAGTGTGTCCACTTACTGCTAAGTCTAAAGTGTGTCCACTTACTGCTAAGTCTAAAGTGTGTCCACTTACTGCTTGGTCTAAAGTTTGTTGGTTACTGCTTTATTTAAGTGTCCAATTATTCATGGATTATAAGTCTTCGGTTACTTGATGGTTTAGTATTTTCGGTTTAAATCTTAAAGTATATGTAATATATTCTTTTGCATTACATACTAGTAACTCTTGTGCCATAGAGGCAAACTGACACACTCATTGTATGTCTGTATCCATTGTTACGAATATCGGTCATAAATGAATGACGTAGTAAGGCATTGACCTCTTAACAAGTGCGTATCAGAGTCCAAGGCGACCAAGGTTTGACCTTTGTGCCCTGAGGGCAGTTTAAATAAAATAATTCGTCCAACCCCGTGGAAATTGGAGGATAATTCTGGATGTTATAGAGAAAGAGGTTAAAATGCGTATTAAGACCCTGTAGAATCTTCGATGATAGTTTTCTTTGTAAAGTCCCCACCTCCTTAAAGTTAGTTCAGTTGGAAAGTTTGTAGAGTGAAGTCGCTATATTAATACTTGTACATTATATGCCATTTATTTTGAAATACTTATGTTACCATCAGTTAATGCGTTTATTGATCGTTTATATTGAGTCTACAATTTAAATAAAATTGTTTATTCAACAACTGGAGTTGTTTGATCTATCATTGTTGAGAAAGGTGTTGAAGATAATTATCACGAATATAACTACATTACTGCATAGACCTGTCAGTCAAGGAACCCCTAGCTTGGGCTACAGATTAGCAGAATCTAGAGACTTCTAATAAAGATACAACTATATTCATTGAATCCGATTTAACGAGTCGTAATAATAGTCATCATAGAGGGTCCATAACAATTTGAGGGCTTTCGTCCGATATAGTTGTATAGTGAAGCATATATTTAAGTTGTGTTGTGTTGTGTGTTGGAGCCGTGACCTACTGAGCAAGCCTAATAACGCTGAAATTATTCTTCCGATTGGAAAAACGTAAGTTGGAAATTTACAATTTTAAAAATCTCTTAACTAAAGAATGGAATTTATTGAAAATCCAGAAGAAGAAGTTCTGAAAACTTTATCAATAAAGAAGTTAAAAGAGATCGCTGAGATCTTGAAGATATAAGTTACTGAGACTACACCATCGAGGACTGTGTTGACACAGCAAATAAAAGAGAACTTGATTGCGAGTGGCAAGTTGAAAGTAGAATCAAGCGCGGAGGAATATCAAGTTGAAGGTCAGACGTCGAAATCTTCAATGTCCGAACAGTTCAATTCAATTCAATTCAATTCAATTTTATTCAGTCAATGCGTTTTACATCGAAAATATGTGATGTTGAATGTGACATCTACAGAAAAGAAAATTACATTACAATAATAGTAAGACACAACAATGACAATTAAACTATTATATCAATGTACATTATGATAATATACAGAATATAAGGAAAATTATTACAATTACGATCTTATAAGACGCTTCTGTCTTGTATTATTGAACAGTTTAACTGCTTGCGGATAACAGCTGTTAACAAATCTGCTGCTACCTCTAAATGCTCGAAGGCGACGGCCATGTGGAAGAAATTCAAAATAGTGTCTGGAGGGGTGGGATTTATCCTTCATAATGTTAGTCATTTTACCTGTTAAGCGCTCTTGGTATAATGTTTATAACGACTTAAGGTTAGTGCCAATAATTTTTTCTGCATTTTTGACAACTGATTCTAGCTTGTGTAAATTAACTACAGGTAGCCTGTCGAACCAAACTTCAATAGATCTTGTCAGTATGCTTTCAATAATAGCCCTATAGAAATTAGTCATTATCACTTTATTGACCCCACAGGACTTCAGCTTTCTAAGAAAATACATTCTCTGCCTTGCTTTCTTAAGGATATCAGTGCAGTTAATATCCCATGTTAGTTCATTGGATAAGACAGTGCCAAGAAACTTAAAATCATAAACTCGTTCTACATTTGATCCCTGTATAACCAAGGGTGGGGGTGAGGGTTCGTTTCTCCTAAAATCTTTGATCATTTCTTTTGTCTTCGATACATTAAGGTGTAAGTTGTTCTGGCTACACCAGCTCACGATAGTGTCTATTTGGCTACGATATGCGTGCTCATCTGCGTTTTTGATTAGTCCAGTAACCGTCGTATCATCGGCATATTTTATAACCAGACAGCCAGGTAGTTCTGCTTTACAGTCATAAGTGAAAATAGAATATAGTTTAGGTGATAATGGACAACCTTGGGGGGTCCCAGTATTTAACGTTATACTGGTTGACACATTGTTACTAATTTTAACCTCCTGTGGGCGTTCTAATAAGAAGTCTAAAATCCAGTTACATATGTTAACAGGAAAAGAGAGTTGGTAGTTAAGTTTGTTGTACAATTGTTGTGGTATAATGGTATTAAAAGCTGAGCTATAGTCTATGAATAATATTCTTGCATATGACTTGCTTAACTCTAAGTGGTTTAATACCCAATGCACATTTATTGCAATAGCGTCATCTACTGATCTATTAGACCTGTACGCGAATATAAAATTATCGAAGTCTGATGGTAGTAAAGTATTTAAAAATTTCATAACAATTGATTCAAAACATTTCATAGCCACAGATGTTAAGGCTACTGGTCTGTAATCATTTAATGTTTGTGGGGACTGCTTTTTAGGCACAGGCACAATGGTAGACTTTTTAAGGCAAGTAGGGACCGAGCAGGTTTCTAGCGACCAATTAAAAATAACAGTGAATACAGGTGCCAGCTCTGCACTACACACTTTTAGTAGTTTTGTTGTTAACTTGTCTGGTCCAGCGGCTTTGTTAACTTTCAGTCTACTAAACGAGCGCCTTACGTCATGCTCGTCTACGACGAATGGTGGCGAGTCATTGGATGGCAATGGGACAGGGCTAGTTTTGTTGTCTTTATCAAACCTTGCGTAGAATACGTTTTAACCTGTCAGGCAGGGTGGGGTCATCACACTCGGTGGTCTTAGGTGTGCCCTTGTATTGTGTTATGTTGTTCATATTGGCCCACATTTGCTTACTTTGCCCTGAGGAGAAAAGATCTTCAATTTTGTCTTTATATTTATTTTTTGCTTTTTTAATTGCTTTTTTCAACTTCGCCTTTGTTTGACGAAACAGTGTTGGTTCTTCTTTCCTGTTTCTGTAGGCTTTGTCCTTCTCACTTATTAATCTTTTAATGTCTTTGTCAACCCATGCTTTTGAATTCGGGTAAAAAGTAACTGTTTTTTTCGGCACACACACATCTTCGCAAAATTTTATGTATTCAGAAACCGAGTCTGTGTACTCATGAATTGTTGTGTGTTCATCACGGAAAATGTCCCATTCGGTGGTTTCAAAACAGTCTTGCAACTGTTCTGTCGCCATAACTGTCCATTGTTTTATTATTTTCTTTACAGGTTCAATAGATTTTGATTTTTGTTGGTACATTGGTATCAACAAAACCACAGAATGGTCACTATTACCAAGGCCAGGCCGTTCAACCGACTTGTACGCGTGTTTGATCTTGTAATAACAGTGGTCAAGTGTGTTATCGCGCCGTGTTGGGCAGGTGACAAGCTGGTTGAAATCTGGGAGCACAGACCTTAGATTTGCCTGGTTGAAATCGCCGCTAATAATAGAGACCGAATCTGGGTCATCATTCTCTTGTTTAGGTATAATGCCTCTTAGCTCATTAAGGCTTTCTTTACTGTCAGCTTTGTGGTGAATGTATACGGCTGTCAAAGTTATGGAAGAGAACTCCCTTGGTAGATAAAAAGGTCTACATTTTAGCGATAAATGTTCTAAATTTTGAGAGCAACCTTTTGATAACACTTTAACGTTGGTGCACCAGTTATTATTTATCATGAAACACACACCCCCTCCATCTTTCTTTTCTGTGGCTTTTTTGTCTCTATCACATCTATGGATAGAGAAATTCGGGGGTTTAACTAAATCGTCAGGGTGTTTATCTAACCAGGTTTCTGTGAAACAGAATATCTGGCTGTTCCTAAAGTCTTGGTGGTTTGCTATTTTTGAAAACAGCTCATCGGTTTTGTTGTACAGTCTGTTCACATTTGAAAGAATAATTGTAGGTAGTGGCAGGTAGCCATTCTTAAACTGATTTCTCGATTTTACTAGTAATCCACTTCGCCTACCTCTTTTACGCTTCGCTTTGTTTTGGTGATTACGGTGATTGTCGTTGTTTTGTTCCTTTGATAATCCAACAAATAATGAATTGTTCACATGTCCTAAATGCTTAGAATGCGTAGGGTTTAACAGTAGCAAGTCCTCTCTTGAATATTTAAACACACAATGTACAGAATTAACAAACACAAGTAAAAATAACACAAGTAGTAGAGTCACAAACAACACGTCGCCATTGCGAAACGGATGGAAATAGAGATGGGACAAAAACGTCTTGATCGCGAGATGGAAGAAAAACGTCTTGATCGTGAGATAGAAGAAAAACGTCTTGATCGTGAGATAGAAGAAAAACGTCTTGAGATGGAAGATAAGAAAAGTCAAAGAGAAAGTCAGGAAAGAATAGAACTAGCAAAGATAGGAGCTACTAAAAAAGAATCTCATAATGATGTAGAGATGGCCAGATGGAAAAAGCTAGTCCCTACCTACATTGATAAAGAAAGTGAAATAGCTAATTTCTTCCAGACCTTTGAAATTTCTTGCAGAGATTTTAAGTTCCCAGAAGATAAATGGGGAATATTAGTCAGAACAGCTTTTACTCAGGGAAGGGCAAGAGATTGTGTTCTATTGTTAAAACAGGAACAATTAAATGATTATGAAGTCATTAAAGACACTGTACTTAAAGCCTATAACCAGATACCGGAAATTTATCGGAAAAGGTTCCGTCAGTACACAATGTCCCCTTACCAAACACACTTAGACTTCCTTCGAGCAGAAGAAAAGTTAATGGATCAGTGGATAAAATCCAGAAATATCTCCACATTAAAAGAAATGAAAGATATCAATCTTTTAGAAGATTTTATTAACAAAGTGAGGCCGGATGTAAGAATGTATTTATCCGAGAGTGACATCACTGGCCCACATAAGGCTGCTGATTTAGCGGAGCAATACACATTGTGTCATAGAACCGCTGGTGAAAAGAATTTTAATAGGGCACAACGGCCAGCAGAAAACACACCACAAAAACATCGTGAAAAAGAGCATTTTGTGAAACAAAATGATGTTAATAAGAAACCTGTCAACAAAAACGTCCAATGTACTTTTTGTAAAAAAACAGGACATAGCATTGAAGACTGTTGGAGTATAAGGAAAGAAAAAGGACCTAATAAAGTGGTAATGTGCGTCAGACATGCACCAATACAAAATGTACAAGGAAGCGAAGATACAAACGAACTGAATTCGAAGAAAAATTCTTCTAAACCAGAAACACTGAGGGTGGATTTGCCTGAGAGCAAAAGTCAGAAGGTAGAGAAATCTACAACTGAAGACAATGAGGATAAATATCCTGATTATAAATACAGAATGGCTACTATTGGATTAATTGTCAAAGTCCACAGAGACGAAAAAGTAGACCAAAGTATTTTTGACTCGAACAAGAGTCTGAAGTCATCGAAAGATGAAACAACACCCGAAAGTCATGGTCAAGGGAAGAAAAAAATTGACACAGAGACCCTGTGCAGTTTTCAACCGTTCATTAGTGAAGGTTGTGTGGCATATCTGTTATCCTAGCAAATGATTTGGCGAAAGGGAGGGTGAGACCTGAACTGATTGTGAAGGAGAATCCAGACCCTAGTCCTATTGTGGAGACAGGAAAAGAAAAAGAACTTTATCCTGTAGGTGATGTCATAAATGGTATGACACCACAGAAAAAGAAAGAAGAAATTCTCTCACAAGAAAAGAAAAAGAACGGAGAAATTCTCCCACGAGAGAAGAAAGAGGAAGAAGAAGTGGAACTTGATACTACTAATTTCTCCATGATTGAAGATTGTCCGAAAGGAAATGATCAATCAAAGAAGTCATCACAAAATGAATTGATTGCTGAGCAGAAAGTAGACCCAGAGTTGCTACAGTTGCATGAGAAAGCTGTCGACGAGAAAGAAAATCCTACTACTGATGTCTATGAACAGATAGACCACAGCATGAACAATCAACAATGCAAACCTGCAGTTGCCGGTACAGATGAAGATTTGAGGAGCATCACTGAAGAAACGAGTGCGGAGAGCTGGACCGAAACTATCAAAAGCTATGGGTTACCACAACCCATACCGACAGATCGAAGGACCAACTTCGCCCCGGAACTCTTCAATCCAGTCCTAAAGAACTTATGCCTGGAGCAGGAGATGTCAACTGAATCCTATCCGGAAAGTCGAGGAGCCTATGGACCAATCTTTGGACCCACTGTCCGAGGATCACTCAAACTACTTCAAGAGGAATGGCAGACCGAATTGGATCTCCTTGGGCTGATCAAGTACCTAGATAAGTACATATATTTTTTGTCTGACATAACTGTGTTTGTAAGAAAAAAAAATGTCCACTGCTCACATGCAGATGCCATTGTTGTGTGATGAAAGAAAGGCAAAAATATTATATCATTTGAAAATGATAAAGCCTTACCTTCTGAAAACAATTGGAATAAGCTTGATGTTGTTAACATTGTTACTCTTATTTGTAAAATTTATGCCTGGAGTTCAGGATGAATTGAATGACAAATTCACTGATAGTTAGTTACCAAACTTACTATTGTAAAACTAAATCCCTTACTTGTGATGAAAAAGGACTGAGTAAAAGTATTGTTAGAGTAAATATCATTATAGTGTGATATTTCTAAACAAACTTGTTAGGTTGAGCATTTAAAATAATTGCTATAAGAGAAAAAGATCAGTTTTATCCACAGAATTGGTTTCTAAATCAGAGGACATTATAAATGTGGACTGATTATAAGATATGTTTGAGAAACTCTGGAAATGATAATTGAAACATTTGGCAGAGAGGATAATTTGATTGAAAAAGATGTAAATGGTTTTAAGAAGAGAGAATTTTTCTATCACTAAAGTATGGAGAAATGTATTATGATTGTACTATGGAAATTCATTTTATCATGTACTGTTGTTGAAATGATTGCACTGAGTCAAGATGCAAATTTCTTCTATGTGAATTTATTCATTTGTTCTATTATCATTGAATGTATGATAATGTAGGGTAAAAATAGTTGCAGCAAGTCAGAACTATGACTAAAAAGAATTCCAAGAATTGTATTATATATGATTTTTCACTTTTAGGATACTGTTACATGAAAAGCAGACCAGAAGTGAAACTAATGTAAACTTTGTTATCCTTGTTTTGTATAAATTTAGGATGTGCCACTGACTTGACACCAGAATGGTTGAGAATGTCATGGTTGAGAATTTATAATGTTGACACACCAATGTTCAACTAATGTATTATTAATTAAGGATTTCATGTCAAGATTGTAAAACTAATCTATTTTTTTTGTATTAGTTAAAATAGATTGAATGAATTGTACTGACAATCAAAAGACTGGGTAGACCTGAACACTGTGAAAGTAACAGGAACCTAGAACCTCTGAATAAAACCTTTATGGAATGGACAAGAGCAATGGATTCCAACTTTACCATAACTGAAAAGCTGGGAGATGGAACCATTCAGACCAGTTTGTTTTGTACATAAATTGCTAAATTGATTTCTGTCTGAAAAAAAATGAATAGTCTATGCTCTTTTAAAGTCTTTTATCTTTTGTAGGCCTACGTCAATAATATTTGATTTGAAATGTCCATAATGTAATTAAAAGAAAATAAGTACTTACTGTTTAGTACTAAGATTGTATGAAAATGATATAACTTGCTTTAATTGATAGTTAATTAAGGAAATTAACCAAGTTGTTTTAAGTAAATCCATGTATGAATGAAAAATAGAATGTTTTCATTTTAAAACTACTGTGTAACCTCTGTGAACTATTTTAAACGGAAACTGATGAAAGGTCAGGGTTATATGAAAGATTGAAATAATTTTTAATGAAATTGTCTATAAACTATTTTAATTCTGGAACAGACTATGTTTAATTTTCTTAAAATGACATAAATGAATTTAATTTTGAGATAATAGTTGTGAAATAATGATCATTAAAAAGATAACTTTTTTAATCGCGTAGCAATTTTTGACCTAAGATGTTATGAGGTAAAAATTTGCATAGCCATGTCAACATTGTTAAAATCAATTGGGAATGAGAGAGAAAAAAAAAGGAATAGAGAGAGAGAGAGTGCGGAATTGACCTCAATTTCTGTGTCCCTTCACAGACAGTTGTCTACTGTTAGTCAGCCTACAGGCTTGAAAAAAAAATACTGTCGAGACAATGATCGTGTTGTTGTGTAATTAGGTCAAGCCTAGTAGTAATTTTTTATCAAGAGCGAGTTTTTTTTCCTTATGAAAAATAAGTCGTGTCTGAATAGACATTAAGTGATTTTTTTTCTTGTTGTTTAATTACAAATGTAAAAGATATCTGTTTATAATTAAATAGACGCGAGAGTTTTTATTACAGTGGAATGTTCATGTAATGGAAATTATTAAATTGTATAATATTTATCCCTATGTATTTTTCTTGTATACAAGATTTAGATAAACAATTTAATTGTCCATTTTTTAAAATTAAAATTGAATGAGTGAATGACTGTAGTTCAGCCATTTGATAAGATTAACTTATATTGCATATATTATATGTTATTGTTATCAGTTCGATTGAATTATTGGGATAGCCAATTGAACTGTATTGTTTTCCTCGGAATATTTTCTTTTATAATTATTCCTTAAAATTAACATTTTTAGTATTGTTAAAATGTAAAAGAAATAATTATAAAACTTTTGAAGGGTGGTCGTGTTACGAATATCGGTCATAAATGAATGACGTAGTAAGGCATTGACCTCTTAACAAGTGCGTATCAGAGTCCAAGGCGACCAAGGTTTGACCTTTGTGCCCTGAGGGCAGTTTAAATAAAATAATTCGTCCAGCCCCGTGGAAATTGGAGGATAATTCTGGATGTTATAGAGAAAGAGGTTAAAATGCGTATTAAGATCTTGTAGAATCTTCGATGATAGTTTTCTTTGTAAAGTCCCCACCTCCTTAAAGTTAGTTCAGTTGGAAAGTTTGTAGAGTGAAGTCGCTATATTAATACTTGTACATTATATGCCATTTATTTTGAAAAACTTATGTTACCATCAGATAATGCGTTTATTGATCGTTTATATTGAGTCTACAATTTAAATAAAATTGTTTATTCAACAACTGGAGTTGTTTGATCTATCATTGTTGAGAAAGGTGTTGAAGATAATTATCACGAATATAACTACATTGCTGCATAGACCTGTCAGTCAAGGAACCCCTAGCTTGGGCTACAGATTAGCAGAATCTAGAGACTTCTAATAAAGATACAACTATATTCATTTAATCCGATTTAACGAGTCGTAATAATAGTCATCATAGAGACGTCCATAACACCATAGAGGCAAACTGACACACTCGTTGTATGTCTGTATCCATAGAGGCAAACTGACACACTCATTGTATGTCTGTATCAATCTATCCTTTTATGTATCTGTCTCATAGTCTGCCTGTCGGTCTCTCTGTCTATCATAAATCAATCAATAAATCTATTTCTTCAAAATCCATGATACGTCATTTATTTTTAATTCAGTTCTTAGTTTATCTATCAACCTATCTATTAATCTATCTATCTATCTATCTATCTATCTATCTATCTATCTATCTCTCTCTCTCTCTCTCTCTATATATATATATATATATATATATGTATATATATATACGTATATATATATATATATATATATATATATATATATATATATATATATATATATATATATATATTCATCTATCTATCTTAACATGTACATACTAACTAGCCTACATATTTACCTACCTGCAAAGCTACAAACCTACAAATCTGCCTACCTACCTGCATACATACTAAACTACCTACCTACCTACCTACATACATATGTACCTACATACATACATGCTAACCTATCTACCTACCTACATACATACCTACATACCTACCTACATACATACTAACCTATTTATCTACCTACCTACCTATATACCTAGATACCCACCTATCTTTCTAGTGTTCTAGACCATCTCTCCGTCTCCCTATGCATGTTATATAAATACAAACCTATCAGTTAATAAATATGTTTCTAATATGTTTCGTCAAGGTCATTTAAAATCTCTCGACGACTTCAAGGTTGAATTAAGATCCAACACCACCAGTGTGACCTGCATGTCTAAGAAAGTTTTGTTCGTCAACACCAAAATACTGCAGATGCACTGCGACCAGACAGATAGAGAAGTTAACAATTTCGTCTTCACCGGAGACCTGGTCACTGATCTCTGCGGCGCGTATTCCAGCGCAGGTAGTATACCTTTCAAACTTCGGATGTTAAACGAAAACCGATAATCCCGGTTTCTCGGTTTTAAAATTGATTTTCAAACTTTCAAAATCGATTTTTGTTTTTTGTTAGAAGTTGAGTGAAAATCATTCAAATATCGTGTCCCAAAGCTTTATTATTATTTTTTTTTTTTCTCGAAGAAATGTTTTAAAACGATTCCTTAGTCTTATTCGACTCATAGGCCTATTGTTGTTGTTTTTTTCTTTTTGTTTAACATCCCGAATATTGCTTGCTATCGCCATACATCCACAGACAACAACAAACACATATGTTAAGTTACCATTTAACGCTAGTCGTCTGCGACGTTTTTTTTATCTATATACTTGAGAAGCGAAAAACTGGGATTTCCTCAATTGATGCTGAACGCTCCGAACATACAAACAGGCCGATAGACGTAGGATCACCAGATACTTGGAGGACATAGAGAGACAAAAGGGGAACAAATTTAGTGCTTTATTTGAATCTCCCGCATTTTATTACTCTAGCTGCCAATAATCGTCTAGGGTAAAACTAATCATAAAAGAGTCTTTTTAAAACTTAATTATACAAGGTTTTAATTTAATGTAGACTGAAAAGCAATTTGCATTTTGGCAAGTTGGATTTGGGCAACTTAAAAATATTTTTTTTTACAGTGCATGTTAGGTTCTTCATATAAACTTTTCATTATTTTTTTGCTGGACGTCTGGCAACCCTCGATAAACGTGTCTGAGATTTTATTTATATTAATAAAAATTTTCTTTTAATGTGTGCAACTTGTAACATTTACTTTTCTATAATATAATTATATAGATCTAAATTCATTACACTACAGTCTTTGACTTCTTAAAATCCATTAGTATTCTAAGAATCAATGGTGCTTTCTATTAATTTGGTTGATTAAATTATTATTATGTTTTAGTATAATTAACATATATTTGTGTTTTCTTAACAAATAACTTACTTTGCTTAGGGATATGGGAGATCTTGCCTGATATGTATGAACTATGCAGGGGTCAGCAACCTTTTGATATTAGTGGGCCAAGGTAGGATTTCTAACTCATTCTGAGTGAAAACCGTCATAAAAGCATACTGCTCTATTTAATCATTATTTCTTATAAAAGAGACTTGAATTTCCTTTTTGTTGGTCTTTCGTGAAAATTTCACTCCGTGCCAAGTGTGGCACGCATGCTGTAGGTCGCAGACCCCTAACTAATTAATGTAAAAAAATAATTAACAACTCATTCCTTTGTTTTTTTTATTTCAGGTTGGAACATTGCGCTTAAGGCTAAAGCTAACGCCTCCTCAAATTGGGTTAATTCTAAAGTAGACTTTATTACAAACGGGGAGACTGAATCGAGAGAAACATTTTTTGAAACCATTTGTTTCCATAGCAACCGTAATGACCACAGACCGACAATCAAAGTTTTTTTTGAAATTGACTACCTTGTGCATCAAATTACGATATTTAACAGACCCGGTAAGTAAATAACCAAACATCTGTAACTTTTATATCTAGCAAACAGATGACGTGATAAGCTAGCAAATAGAACAGGTATGGAAATAACCAGCTAACTGTAACGTAAATATCTAGAAAACAGATGAGGTGAATAGCTTTCTAACAGAAGAGATACAGAGGTAAACTGTAAAATATGAAGTAAATTGGTAAAACACACCACACACCACACCAAACTAAAAACACACAACACACCAAAACACACATACCACACACCACAAACAACACAACACAAAAAAACACACCACATACCACAAACTACACCACACCGAAACACACACAACACACCACAATACAACCCACAACAGACATACCGTACCACACTCCACACCACACACCACACCACACTCACGCATAAACACCACACATCACGCCTTACACAACATACTGCACCACACCACACACACAAAACTCACACACACCACACCACACTCACACACACCACACACACCACATTCACACACACCACACTCACACACACCACACACACCACACTACACACACCACACTCACACACACCACACACCATACACACCACCCATCACACTCACACAAACCACACTCACACTCACATACACAAAACAAAAACACACACCACACTCACCACACTCACACACACACAAAATACCACACACACCACACTCACACACACAAAACTCACACACACCACACTCACACACACCACACTCACACACACAAAACTCACACTCACACACACCACACATACACACACCACACTCTCACACACAACACCACACTCACACACACCTCACTCACACACACCACACTCACACACACATCACCACACAAACCACACTTACACACACCACACTCACACACACCACACTCACACACACCACACTCACACATACCAAAATCACACACACCACACACACCACACTCACACACACCACACACACCACACTCACACACACCACACTCACACACACCACATTCACAAACACGACACTCACACACACTCACACACACTACACACCACACTCAAACACACCCTACTCACACACACCACACTTACACATACCACACTCACACATACCAAACTCACACACACCGCACTCACATACACCACACACCACACTAACACACACCACACTCACACACACCACACACCACACTAACACACACCACACTCACACACACCACACTCACACACACCACACGCACACACCGCACTAACACACACCACACTCACACACATCACACTCGCTAACACCACACTCACACACACCACACACACCACACTCACACACACCACACTACACACACCACAATCACACACACGACACTCACACACACCACACTCATACACACCACACTCACACACACCACACACACCACACTCACACACACCACACACACCACACTCACACACACCACACACACCACACTCACACACACCACACACACCACACTTACACACACCGCAATCACACACACCACACACCACACTCACACACATCACACTCGCACACACCACACTCACACACACCACACTCACACACACCACACTCACACACACCACACACCACACTCACTAACACCACACACCACACTCAAAAACACCCTACTCACACACACCACACTCTCACACACCACTCTCACACACACCACAATCACACACACCACACTCACACACACCACACTCATACACACCACACTCACACACATCACAAACCACACACACATCACACTCACACACACCACACTCACACACACCACACTCACACACACCACACACCACACTCACACACTTAACACTCACACACACCACACTCACACACACCACACTCACACACACCAAACTCACACACACCACACTCACACACACCACACTCACACACACCACATGACACACACCACACCACACTCACACAAACCACACACCACACACCACACTCACACACACACCACATACCACACTCACACACACCTCACCACACACACCACACTCAAACACATCACACACAACACTCTCACACACACCACACTCACACACACCACATCACACACACCACATCACACACACCACACTCACACACACTACACACTGCACTACACCATACCAAGGTTTTAAAATTTTCTCTTTCACTTTCAGAAATCCCCCTCCCCCCTGGTAGGTCAGGTAGCGCAAATGCAGTATTTCCACACTTACACACATCACACACACCACACCACACTCACACACACCACACTCACACACATCACACTCGCACACACCACACTCACACACACCACACACACCACACTCACACACACCACACTCACACACACCACAATCACACACATGACACTCACACGCACCACTCTCACACACACCACACTCACACACACCACACTCACACACACCACACACACCACACACTCCACACTCACACACACCACACACACCACACTCACACACACCACACACACCACACTCACACACACCACACACACCACACTTACACACACCGCAATCACACACACCACACTCACACACATCACACTCGCACACACCACACTCACACACACCACACTTACACACACCACACACCACACTCACAAACACCACACACCACACTCACAAACACCCTACTCACACACAACACACTCTCACACACCACACTCACACACACCACACTCACACACACCACACTCACACACACCATACTCATACACACCACACTCACACACATCACACACCACACACACACCACACTCACACACACCACACTCACACACACCACACTCACACACACCACACACCACACTCACACACACCACACTCACACACACCACACTCACACACACCACACTCACACACACCATACTCACACACACCACACTCACACACACCACACTCACACACACTACACTCACACACACCACACTCACACACACCACATGACACACACCACACCACACTCACACAAACCACACACCACACACCACACTCACACACACCACATACCACACTCACACACACCACACCACACACACCACACTCAAACACATCACACACAACACTCTCACACACACCAAACTCACACACACCACATCACACACACCACACCACACATACACACCCCACTCACACACACCACACCACACACACCACATTCACACACACCACACTCACACACACTACACACTGAACTACACCATACCAAGGTTTTAAAATTTTCTCTTTCACTTTCCAAAATCCCCCTCCCCCCTGGTAGGTCATTCAGCGCGAATGCAGTATTTCCACTTGAACACATATGATGCGAACAACAAACTGGTACGGAATTACGACAATGAACAGGGTAACCAGTTTGTATACACCGTCAGCCACCCACTCAATCAATCTATTCGGACCATCGAGATGTTTCTCCCTAGGAAAGGTCTCGATATTGACCTGCACATCTTTATAAATATATGTGAGCTTGAGGCGTACGGAGGTAAGAAACAATGACCGCCAACTCCCTCATCCAATAAACCCCCTCATCCCATCTACCCCCTCATCCCATCTGTAAGTGATGCATGAGTTGGTGAGAAGTTATAAGGAATAGTTTGTGCAAAAGGTGCGATTAGTGAGTAACCAGAAAGTGTGTGATTGACGTCATGGTATGTTTACTTGGGGAAGAGAGATTGTAGAGATAAGACAGTACATGTTCGACGACTGAGAAGTAAGGTTTGTCTTGAAGTGGATGTAATAGTACATGACGTGATGTGATGTTGGATATAGAGCAGTGATAGTTATATTATGTTACAAGTCGTCATTACAAATAACTTTACTTCTAATTTGTTACAAATAATTTCACTTCTAATTTGTTACAAATAACTTCACTTCTAATTTGTTACAAATAATTTCACTTCTAATTTGTTACAAATAACTTCACTTCTAATTTGTTACAAATAACTTCACTTCTAATTTGTTACAAATAACTTCACTTCTAATTTGTTACAAATAACTTCACTTCTAATTTGTTACAAATAACTTCACTTCTAATTTATTACAAATAACTTTACTTCTTATTTGTTACAAATAACTTCACTTATAATTTATTACAAATAATTTCACTTATAATTTATTACAAATAACTTTACTTCTAACTTATTACACATAATTCCTCTCTAATTTATTACACATAACTGCACTTCTAATTTATTACACATAATTCCTCTCTAATTTATTACACATAACTTCACTTCTAATTTATTACACATAATTCCTCTCTAATTTATTACACCTAACTGCACTTCTAATTTATTACAAATAACTTCACTTCTATTTTATTAAAATAACTTCACTTCTAATTTATTACAAATAACTTCACTTCTAATTTATTACAAATAACTTTACTTCTAATTTATTAAAATAACTTCACTTCTAATTTATTACAAATAACTTCACTTCTAATTTATTACAAATAACTTCACTTCTAATTTATTATTAATAACTTCACTTCTAATTTATTAAAATAACTTCACTTCTAATTTATTACAAATAACTTCACTTCTAATTTATTACAAATAACTTCACTTCTAATTTATTACTAATAACTTCACTTCTAATTTATTAAAATAACTTCACTTCTAATTTATTAAAATAACTTCACTTCTAATTTATTACAAATAACTTCACTTCTAATAACTGTCGAATTCTCATCGGAAAGGTTAATGTTATTGACCCACTTTCCCCCTGACTAATGAGATGAAACTTGGCACATTGACTCGTTGCCAATGATAACATATCTTATCAAATTTTGTGTCTGTGTGTGTGTGTTCTTTTTATATTACTCAGTATATCCTTTTTTCGTGGCATAGAATGGTTTACCCGAACATGTAAATATCGCAATAAAATTGAAAATCTTAAACGAATGCGATTCTAATGTAGACACTACAGACGCTACAGACACTACAGACACTACAGACACTACAGACACTACAGACACTACAGACACTACATACGCTACAGACACTACATACATTACAGACGCTACAGACACTACATACACTACAGACACTACAGACGCTACAGACGCTACATACGCTACAGACACTACAGACGCTACAGACGCTACAGACACTACAGACACTACAGACACTACAGACACTACAGACGCTACAGACGCTACAGACGCTACAGACACTACAGACACTGCAGACACTACAGACGCACAGACGCTACAGACACTACAGACACTACATACACTACAGACATTACAGACACTACAGACACTAAGACACTACATACACTATTTATATAGACACACACTCGCGCACACAAGCTATAGGACATTTCTTACTCACTCGCAAGAACAAATGCTATATTTTTTTAAACTACTCTTTTTTCTCGAGTGGCATCCATGCATGTTATGGCTTGCCTGAACAAACCAGGAAAAACCAGTAAAGTAAACAGCATAACCACTAATCGAAATGCGTGTCTAGACTCGAACCTCGATAAATTGTATGAGGCAATAATCTTCTTTAAAGAAGGAGCGTCTGTAATATCTAAAAAAGAGTGGGTATCAATCGAAAGCATCAACCATTGTTATCCTATTTTATACTTGATGAGCTGTTGAAACCCACATTACATTGATCTCTTTGAAGATTTAAACGCGGTCACCGATATTTAATAACCACGGCTCTAAGGTGCACATTTTCCTATTTACTGATTTAATTATTCGTTCTTAAGTCACTAGAGTGGAATTGGCAGGGAACCAGTAAGACTGGGTTAGGAAGAGAGGCCGGGCAAATAACACCTGGAGGAGAACGCTGGATTAAGAATTGAAAGAAGCGGTAAAAGTAGTGGCAAGAGATGAAGAGACAATTTCAAGACAGAAAGGAGTGGATAAACATAGTCGAGGCCAAATGTCTGATAAAGGACTTAAAAGGAATTTAATTGTTTGATTGAAGTGAATAATATACTGTAAATCATCATCGAGGTGACCATCATTTCTGCTGCAGACTTGAACTAAAAATGCAGAAGTCCCGCAATCGATTCATTTTTTGAAGACTTTAAGCTAAGAGTTTGCGGGTTTTCCCTATTAGTATTTTATTTTATTATATCAGGCAGTGACGCAGCCAGATTTGCAAAGGTAGTATCCCGTCGGATCAGATTTAACCGTAGGGCTGGTGAAGCAGCGTTCACCAGTTTCTGGGACCATGGCGTACTAGGGGATGTGTGTCACCAGGTGCCCAGCCAGCCTTTAGTTTACCCCCAACTAAAGTCAGGTAGCCATCAGAGATGGATAGACTAAAGGACACCCTCAAGGCTAGGGTAACAAATCTTAGCCTTCACCAGGATTCGAACCCAGGACCTTCAGTACACCAGACAAGCTCACTGCTGCTCAAGTCCCCATTAGAGGTTGTAGGGAAAGGGAAATAGTGAAAGGTAGGGACAGGGTGAGTAAGTGGAGTAGATGGAGCAAGGTAAATGTCTAAATAGTGCAATGTTTGTTTGTGAAGGGTTTAGCGTTAATAGAACAAGGAATGGAACTTTGTGATGATACATTTCATGCACCATTTCACACGTAATCTATTGAAAAGTTACATTTGTTATCGATATGTTTACAGTTTTAACCGTACGCCGACATTTAAACACAAGACGAGTAAAAACACGCGACAACTTTCAAATTTATCCAAAAAAACATTTGTTTCAAAATTTTTCTATAAAATTTAAAAAAAAAAAAGTTGTATTTGTAATAAAATCAAAGTTTTCATTTCTTTGCACCAATAAAAGAAACCTTATCGTATCTCTTTAAATGACAGAAAGTTGTATGAATAACGAAATTAAAATTCTAAAAATGTATTCTTTGTGCTAAATGTATTTTAATATTTAAAAAAAAAAAGATAAGATTTCTTATTGATCCAAAAAGGAAATGTTTTTTGATTATATTGCAGTATTACAATAACACAAGCGCAACAACCAGAAAAAACACACAACACAAACACTAGTCATCTTCAAATCTGCTATGCACGCTCTTGATTATGCCTTAGTCAGGAACAGCGTTGATATAGTCTCACAGAATAAGGAACAAAGGAGTTCTTGTACCATTCAGTTCGGCCTTTGACAAACAGTAGTCGTCCACTACGTGTTGATTTTACATAGTTGTTGTGAAGTGGCTGCATGGTATCTATAAACATTTTCTTCACTTTGCGAAAGTACAAAGAAATGTGTATATCTGCCCTCAGAGTTACTATTCTAATACACCTTGACCTTTTAATTGATTTTTTTAGTAGTGAATATTATGCTTATATCACGTTACCAATGTCATAAGTAATGTTTCAACAGATTGCCCAGGTCACGTTACCAATGCCATTGTAATGTGTCAACAAAATGCCGAGGTCACGTTATCAATGCCATATTTAATGTGTCAACAGATTGTCCAGGTCACGTTACCAATGCCATATTTAATGTGTCAACAGATTGCCCAGGTCACGTTACCAATGCCATATGTAATGTGCCAACAGATTGCCCATGTCACGTTACCAATGCCATATGTAATGTGCCAACAGATTGCCCAGGTCACGTTACCAATGCCATATTTAATGTGTCAACAGATTGCCCAGGTCACGTTACCAATGCCATATGTAATGTGCCAACAGATTGTCCAGGTCACGTTACCAATGCCATATGTAATGTGTCAACAAATTGCCGAGGTCACGTTACCAATGCCATATGTAATGTGTCAACAGATTGCCCCAAAACTCGTTATGGACTGAGCTGTTCAAAGATATGTAGCCATAAGTGCAAGCAGTCGCAGTGCAACAGGTACGGGACCTGTTACGAATGCATCGATGGATTCTACGATTATAGCTGCGAGAGAGGTGAGGGATATCTCTTTAGTACAGGTAGGGATATCTCCCTACTAAAGGAAAGGCTATATCGCTAATACAGGTATGGATATCTCCCTAGTACAGGTAGGGGTATCTCACTAGTACAGGTAGGGATATCTCCCTAGTACAGGTAGGTATATCTTCCTAGTACAGGTAGGGATATCTCCTTAGTTAGGTATATATATCTCCCTAGTACAGATAGGGGTATCTCACTAGTACAGGTAGGGATATCTTTCTAGAACAGGTAGGAATATATCCATAGTATAGGTAGTTATATCTCCCTAGTACAGGTAGGTATATCTACATAGTACAGGTATGGATATCTCCCTAGTACAGGTAGGTATATCTCCATAGTACAGGTAGGGATATCTTTCTAGAACAGGTAGGAATATCTCCATAGTTTAGGTAGTTATATCTCCCTATTACAGGTAGGAATATCTCCCTATTACAGGTATGGTTATCTCCCTAGTACAGGTAGGTATATCTCCATAGTACAGGTAGGAATATCTCCATAGTACAGGTTGGAATATCTCCGTATTACAGGTAGGAATATCTCCCTAGTTCAGGTAGGGATATCTCCCTAGTACAGGTTGGAATATCTCCGTATTACAGGTAGGTATATCTCCATAGTACAGGTAGGAATATCTCCATAGTTCAGGTAGGGATATCTCCATAGTACAGGTTGGAATATCTCCATAGTACAGGTAGGAATATCTCCGTATTACAGGTAGGAATATCTCCCTAGTTCAGGTAGGGATATCTCCCTAGTACAGGTTGGAATATCTCCGTATTACAGGTAGGTATATCTCCATAGTACAGGTAGGAATATCTCCATAGTACAGGTTGGAATATCTCCATAGTACAGGTTGGAATATCTCCGTATTACAGGTAGGAATATCTCCATAGTACAGGTTGGAATATCTCCGTATTACAGGTAGGAATATCTCCATAGTACAGGTTGGAATATCTCCGTATTACAGGTAGGTATATCTCCATAGTACAGGTAGGAATATCTCCATAGTACAGGTAGGAATATCTCCGTATTACAGGTAGGAATATCTCCCTAGTTCAGGTAGGGATATCTCCCTAGTACAGGTTGGAATATCTCCGTATTACAGGTAGGTATATCTCCATAGTACAGGTAGGAATATCTCCATAGTACAGGTAGGAATATCTCCATAGTACAGGTTGGAATATCTCCGTATTACAGGTAGGAATATCTCCATAGTACAGGTTGGAATATCTCCGTATTACAGGTAGGAATATCTCCATAGTACAGGTAGGAATATCTCCATAGTACAGGTTGGAATATCTCCGTATTACAGGTAGGAATATCTCCCTAGTTCAAGTAGGGATATCTCCATAGTACAGGTTGGAATATCTCCGTATTACAGGTAGGTATATCTCCATAGTACAGGTAGGAATATCTCCATAGTACAGGTAGGTATATCTCCATAGTACAGGTTGGAATATCTCCGTATTACAGGTAGGAATATCTCCCTAGTTCAAGTAGGGATATCTCCATAGTACAGGTTGGAATATCTCCGTATTACAGGAAGGTATATCTCCATAGTACAGGTAGGAATATCTCCATAGTACAGGTAGGTATATCTCCATAGTACAGGTTGGAATATCTCCGTATTACAGGTAGGAATATCTCCCTAGTTCAGGTAGGGATATCTCCCTAGTACAGGTTGGAATATCTCCGTATTACAGGTAGGTATATCTCCATAGTACAGGTAGGAATATCTCCATAGTACAGGTTGGAATATCTCCCTAGTACAGGTTGGAATATCTCCTTATCACAGGTAGGAATATCTCCCTAGTTCAGGTAGGGATCTCTCCCTAGTACAGGTTGGAATATCTCTCTAGTTCAGGTAGGGATCTCTCCCTAGTACAGGTTGGAATATCTCTCTAGTTCAGGTAGGGATCTCTCCCTAGTACAGGTTGGAATATCTCTCTAGTTCAGGTAGGGATCTCTCCCTAGTACAGGTTGGAATATCTCTCTAGTTCAGGTAGGGATCTCTCCCTAGTACAGGTTGGAATATCTCTCTAGTTCAGGTAGGGATCTCTCCCTAGTACAGGTTGGAATATCTCTCAAGTACAGGTTGGAATATCTCTCTAGTACAGTGTTACAAAAGTATTTTTATTTCCATAATTATATTGGTTGTATTATTATTAATTAAAGTTCAAAAGAAATAATCTTAAACCCGAAATGTTTCCGCGTTAGGAATAAAACATGCATGTGTCTAGACACTACGTCATAGCATTAAAATGCGTCATACGGCGCGAGAGGGTTTTGAGATCGTTAGTCAGTTCTAGCTTGGGCGCGATTGTGTGAGGACTGTTCTTGACCACTTTCTTAAAAGATACATTATTTCGGCTTAGTACGATATAGAAGAATCTCAACTGATTAAGTTTCATCCTATAATATTGGTACCTGTATTCTGTGTTGCTGTTATATTCATAATTTCAACTTGTTGGAATAAAATTGTGTTTAACATATTCAAACAGGATTGTGGGTTTCCTCTATATTAAGGTATAGTCACCTAATTCAATTATTAAACCTTTAAAGCACATCCTACGATCCAAATCTACTACAATAACACCAATAC
Source organism: Anisus vortex (assembly GCA_949126835.1). NCBI lineage: Eukaryota > Metazoa > Mollusca > Gastropoda > Planorbidae > Anisus > Anisus vortex. Next base: position 34,651,306 of record OX421506.1, on the reverse strand, counting down.
TAATTCTTATACAACCTTGTAGGATCCAAGAGGGATGTGAATCAAAAGAATGTATAAATATTACATTTCTAAATATATCATTATACGTCAGTAGCTGATTTCGCACGTGACAACAGGTAGGGATCTCGCCTACTTTGAGTAAGCACAGGATGCATAAAGGGATTTCGAAAGGATAACACAATATAAAAAAAATTACGAAGGACATAAGATTTGTTCACGTTACTGTCAGATTTTATAAATAGATTTTCTCATTTTGTAGGATCGCCATTTAAAAATATCTGCATTCTTTTTTTTCCACAGTATGCCCAGTTGGATGCGATGACACACTCTGCGATAGATTAACTGGACTCTGCTATGGCGGTTGTAAAGTTGGCTACCATGGCGCACTGTGTGATAAAAGTGAGTGTTTACATTGGCACACGTGCTCATGAGTGGTATCAGTTCAACGTATCGTCTCCTTCTGGTCTTTCTCTACATAGTACACAAAAGAAAGAGTTCACTGTTTCAATGAATAAATTAACTGACATCGGATCTTTACAGTAGTGGTTAATTGTTGTTTTAACAAAAATGTAACGTTTAATTTAGTAGACCTATTATGTGGCGCAGGGGCACGGTGAGCGTTCGACTGGCGATTCGAATGGCCTGGGTTCGAATCCTGGTGAAAGATAGGAAGTTTTTCCGGGACTGGAGCCTCAATCGTAGCCAGGGGGGGGGGGAGAGGGCTTTTCGGGAATTTTTTTTAAAAAATAAATTTAACAACCCACGCTGCACAATTTATGATATTTATATTTTATTCTTTTAATTCATTGCAACAATTTTTTGTTTGTTACAATGAAATTAATAGACCTAGTTAGATTTAGGTAATTTTATTTTTTTTTCTTTTGATATCCAGAACATTATTTTAAAAACATCTTATGATTCATACACTAAATTATTATCGAAGACATGAATTGTCTGTCTTTAAATCTAAACTGACTATTTTCTACACAGCGTTTCTCTTTACATCTTAAATTTAACCAACATAATCATAGGCGATGATGTCAAGTGTTGTCTCATCTATAATACTCTTGCATAGCCTACTTCTGAAATATGTCTTTCTTACCAAATTGTGTCTTAGAGGGAGATCTTCACGTTTAAGTATATATTCCAAGATGTTGGTCTTCCTGTTTCAACAGATCTTTTCTGGTGCGACCGAATGCCAGGCGGAATAGCTGGACTTCTGAGAAGAGACTGTGACCCTTTTAAGAGCAAAGAGGAAAACATGTCTACTTTAACTAATCCAGTTATACTCTCTATTGAGCACAGAGACCGACCGAACTTCGGTTTCGGTTTCGGCTTCGGTTTCGGCGCCGAAAATAGGCAAAACGCCTTTTTCGGTGTGGTTTTGGTTTCGGCTGAAGTCAAATGTTAGTTTTTGGTTTGCTTACGGTTTCGGCAAAAACTGATATTGACTTTCGGTTGTCAGCCGAATATCTATTTTAACTTTCAAAATTTAGACTGCTACGTTTTTGCTGCATCTATTATTCATATTGATACTTTCATTTAGTTAAGCTGTTGTGAATTAATATGTGTGAAGTAGGGATGTTAAACGTAAACCAGAATTCGAGAGGAAATCATTCATAACTGTATCCCACGATTTATTTATCTTTTTATCTCGAACAAATATTTTTAAACCCTGTTCGATTCGAACAAAACAATTCATTAACATTATACTCCTTGCAAACACTCTTCTGTCAGAGGCGACTTATGTGGCTATTGTTTTTTGTTCTTTTTCAAATCCCGAGTATTGCCTGTGATATTGCGATTCAACAGCAAACGCAGATATTAACGCTAATCATCGGCACAGCTATTTGATTTACGTATTCAAAAAGAAAAGAAAAACTGGAATTTTCCCACTGATGCTCCTAACAGACAAATAGACTGATTTCCGTAGGGCTGTTAGATGCTTGGACTTCAAAAGGAAGACATAGAGAGAGACAAACATAGATCATATTTAGTGTTTCATTTGAATCTTTCCCGTTAAACCATTCAATCAGTTCAGTTTTATTACAATAGAACACAATATTTGTCTAGTGGTAAGACTGACCGTAAAAGTCTTTTTCAAACTTAAACAGGCTTTTTTTAATTTAAAGACCAAGTGAAGAGGTTTTTCTCACAGGAACGATATTTGCAATAGCCTCATACGGTAGTGACGTTAGAGAAAGGAAATAAATAAATAAAACTCGACGCTATCAATCTATATTTAACCATTTTGTTAAAAATAATAACCGGGAAAAAATTCAAAACATGTGGCAATCGACAAGTCTTAATTAGGTGTGACCTTTTGAACTGGGATGAGCGTGAACTTCCGGTTAAATTTACCGCCATTTTCGTAAATAAAAACCATGCTTTAGGTGCTGTTTGACCATTGATTTCAACATCGACAGCCAGTTCTGGTCTTTAAGAAATATACAACGGCTACAAGATTAGTTATGAGGAATCCGTTTTTAACATCAAAAGTGAGTAGGCGATATTTAATACGCATAGTGTTAGTCGCGTTTGGTTAAATTTAGCTTTTGTTTATAAAATAAGTTAGTCAAGAGTTGCGTCCTTGGTAATTAAAAAAACACAATGCGGAAATTCATAAAAACAACAACACGAAAATTCGTTTGCATCAAGCCATTAGTTTGGGATTATAAATAGGTGATTCTTCAAATCTGACATTCACAATCCATCGTTTTCTTTTGGCGCCATCTTTTTGGAAATGAAATAAAATTTAATTATCTACATATTTTCGAAGCCTACAACCAGTAACATAGCACACATGGCAGACCTGTTTTTTTTTATAATGTGATCGAATTCGACCGGAAATGTTTTTTCTTGTGAACTTTTATGCATGCATACACGTTAAGACTTGTCAATAGATTCAAAACACGTGACAATATTCATTTTTCCTATTCGGAATCCTTTATCTTACGTCACTTTCTTATGTTGCCGGAAATAAAAACATCTGAAATGGCTACGAGATTTGGACTTTTCCTCCGAAAAACACGCACATTTAAGTGCAAATATTGAACTAATTACTTAAAATTTATCTTTGATATTTTGTAAAAATGATTTTTATTAACAGTCACTTTCTAAATACACTATTTACTATCGAAATCAAATGTTTACTCAATTTTGATAAAAAGCTCTTCACTTGGTCTTTAATGTACACTGAAAAGCAACTCGCAGTATGGCAACTTAAAAAACAACAACTTTGCAGCGCATGGAAGTTTTTTTTTATTTTTTATGTTCATCTTTTTTATGGGATTTATTGATATAAGTATTCTTTTGTAAATATTCTTTTAATGTGTGCAACTTTTGTATCAGTGGTGCGTGATACAACACAGTTAGTTCTTCTAGACCCAAAAGAGTAAAATCGTTCTCATTCTCAAAACAAAAAGACGGGTTCAAGTCTGGTTTACTCAACGAAAAGTAATAATGTGACTTAAAGCGTGCTGGCCTTCTGCTTCTCGGTCGTATACGTGTTGTGATTCAAAACCTAGTTACATGAACTTCGCTACTAATGATACCCACGCAATTGAAAAGAAGAGAAATAATTTTTTCTTACGAAATTTTTGGATATAGGCTAACCGTCGGTCCTGGTGATTTAACAGCTGAGATGACATAATTTTAAAAAGTAGAAAGTTCCTGAAACGTATCATATATACAGTGTTTTGTAATTACGTGGCCTGTGAAGCAGCGTTCACCGGTTTCTGCTGGGTGATTGTGTGGCCAGTACAATGCCCAATCGCCTTTGCTTTACTAGCTGGGGTTGACTCAGGGACACCCTACAGACCCAGAAACAAATCTTAGCCTTCACCAGGATTAGAACCCATTACCTTCGGAACGCCACTGAACGCGCTGCCTGCTCGACCACCGTGTCTCCATGTACTTTATGAATTCTGTATTTTCCAGAGTGTAGCATCAACTGTGAGAAGCCTACAATGTACTTTATGAATTCTGTATTTTCCAGAGTGTAGCACCAACTGTGAGACGCCTACAATGTACTTTATGAATTCTGTATTTTCCAGAGTGTAGAACCAACTGTGAGAATCCTACAATGTACTTTATGAATTCTGTATTTTCCAGAGTGTAGCACCAACTGTGAGAATCCTACAATGTACTTTATGAATTCTGTATTTTCCAGAGTGTAGCACCAACTGTGATAAGCCTACAATGCACTTTATGAATTCTGAATTTTCCAGAGTGTAGCACGAACTGTGAGAAGCCTACAATGTACTTTATGAATTCTGTATTTTCCAGAGTGTAGCACCAACTGTGAGAAGCCTACAATGTACTTTATGAATTCTGTATTTTCCAGAGTGTAGCACCAACTGTGAGAAGCCTACAATGTACTTTATGAATTCTGTAGTTTCCAGAGTGTAGCATCAACTGTGAGAAGCCTACAATGTACTTTATGAATTCTGTATTTTCCAGAGTGTAGCACCAACTGTGAGAATCCTACAATGTACTTTATGAATTATGTATTTTCCAGAGTGTAGCACCAACTGTGAGAAGCCTACAATGTACTTTATGAATTATGTATTTTCCAGAGTGTAGCACCAACTGTGAGAAGCCTACAATGTACTTTATGAATTCTGTATTTTCTAGAGTGTAGCACCAACTGTGAGAAGCCTACAATGTACTTTATGAATTCTGTATTTTCCAGAGTGTAGCACCAACTGTGAGAAGCCTACAATGTACTTTATGAATTCTGTAGTTTCCAGAGTGTAGCACCAACTTTGAGAAGCCTACAATGTACTTTATGAATTCCGTATTTTCCAGAGTGTAGCACCAACTGTAAGAAGCCTACAATGTACTTTATGAATTCTGTAGTTTCCAGAGTGTAGCACCAACTGTGAGAAGCCTACAATGTACTTTATGAATTCTGTATTTTCCAGAGTGTAGCACCAACTGTAAGAAGCCTAAAATGTACTTTATGAATTCTGTATTTTCCAGAGTGTAGCACCAACTGTAAGAAGCCTACAATGTACTTTATGAATTCTGTAGTTTCCAGAGTGTAGCACCAACTGTGAGAAGCCTACAATGTACTTTATGAATTCTGTATTTTCCAGAGTGTAGCACCAACTGTAAGAAGCCTAAAATGTACTTTATGAATTCTGTATTTTCCAGAGTGTAGCACCAACTGTAAGAAGCCTACAATGTACTTTATGAATTCCGTATTTTCCAGAGTGTAGCACCAACTGTAAGAAGCCTACAATGTACTTTATGAATTCTGTATTTTCCAGAGTGTAGCACCAACTGTGAGAAGCCTACAATGTACTTTATGAATTCTGTATTTTCCAGAGTGTAGCACCAACTGTGAGAAGCCTACAATGTACTTTATGAATTCTGTATTTTCCAGAGTGTAGCACCAACTGTAAGAAGCCTAAAATGTACTTTATGAATTCTGTATTTTCCAGAGTGTAGCACCAACTGTGAGAAGCCTACAATGTACTTTATGATTTCTGTAGTTTCCAGAGTGTAGCACCAACTTTGAGACGCCTACAATGTACTTTATGAATTCTGTATTTTCCAGCGTGTAGCACTAACTGTGAGAAGCCTACAATGTACTTTATGAATTCTGTAGTTTCCAGAGTGTAGCATCAACTGTGAGAAGCCTACAATGTACTTTATGAATTCTGTATTTTCCAGAGTTTAGCACCAACTGTGAGAAACCTACAATGTACTTTATGAATTCTGTATTTTCCAGAGTGTAGCACCAACTGTGAGAAGCCTACAATGTACTTTATGAATTCTGTATTTTCCAGAGTGTAGCACCAACTGTGAGAAGCCTACAATGTACTTTATGAATTATGTATTTTCCAGAGTGTAGCACCAACTGTGAGAAGCCTAATTGTCATCAATTTAATGGCACCTGCTTTACAAAATGCAACAACGGTTACTATTTGCACAATTGTACGTCGTGTAAGTATTTTTTCATGGATCTCCCTATCTATCCAACCGATTCTTTCATTTCTTTTAACCCAACCTTGCAGGTTCCATTCATTCAGCTGTACAGCTTTACATCCATTTAATCAACATGTCCCATTCATCCGTCAGAAAATCAAAATAAGTAAACAGCTTTACACAATCTGTTTTCGAAAATGTCTGCCTTCTCCCACTTCCATCATCAAAATTCATCTGTAACCCATTTCCTTCACAGTTAGGCTACCATTTTTTTTAATTTACTTCTAATGTCACTAGTCATACTTTAATATAATTACTGTAGTTTAATTAAGTGAAATGTGTTACAGTTCGTATTTCAATTAAAGATAGGCATTTCATTTTATCTGACACGACATTATTTAAACACCCTCAACTCCCACCTTACGTCCTCGTCACATATCGTCTTTATTGTTAGACCTAATCACCCCTCTCCCCATTGTCCTTAGTGCGTGACATCATTTATGGACGACCCCTAATGTCAGGCACTGAGCCCTTATGATGATCTTATTTTCTCCTTGCAGCCTGCTCTTCAAATTGTTTGTATTCGGCCTGTGAAAGGAACGACGGAGCATGTATTGACGGATGTAAGTCTGGATTCCATGGGGTTTCCTGCCAAAAAGGTAAAAAACTCATAAACACCATTCCGCTAGACCACGTAGTCTATCACATCGCCTTTTTTTGTATTAAGTGTGCGAAGATATAACACCATGACTAAACAATTGTACAGGACCCTTTTTTTAATAAAAAAAAGGTAAAGTTACTGTTAAACCAAAGTGACGCAGAGTTCACCAGTTTCTGTGGCCACGGCATACTAAGGCGTTGTGTGGAGAGCGCCATGCCCAACCGCCTTTACCTTACTCCAAATAATTTGAGGTACACATCAGAGCTTGGGTTAATTCATGGACACCCTTTCTGTCCCGGAAATAAAGTCTAGCCATCACCAGGATTCGAACCCATAACCTTCTTGCACGCCACTTGAACGCGGCTGCTGCTTGCCGCTGTGACCCATGAGCTGTTGGTATTTCTGATTTGTAATTCTGACTTATTCAAGATTTTTCCAACCAAGGAATCGAAAGTATCCTGAAAGTTATCTTTTATTATCATTCAAGAAATATACTCGAATCCATAGATGTTTTTTTTTTTGCATTACGAGACACGTAGGACGTCCTGGTCATCAGCTGCATTCCTCCATCACCACAGCCACAGCAGTGGCGTAGCCAGGTTTTGACGCTCTGGAGAGCGAGATTTTAGTGAAAAGGCCCCACTTTTAGCAATTTTTCTAGGTTAATAGAATAACTAAGAATTCTTACGTATCAAGTGTTATTAGAAAACCCTGTGCCTCAGGATATACACACTGTATAATAGTGCAGATTTTATTAACCATTAACGATTCTTTTTCTAGCAGCTAATAGTGATGAATATTTTTGCAAAATTGATTGCATCTATTGTTCATTTTTGGGATGAACATCTAGTATCGAAAAGTATTTATATAATAAATGCGAATGCTCTGTAGCAGGTGTCGACAATAGAAGGCACGCGTGCCAAACTTGGCACGCAGAACGATTTGATTTTCAGCGGCACGCGAAAGACCGCCAAGAATATTGTTTAATACAAGTGAAAACAACGTATGTCAGCATAATTAGTGGGTGCTGTATCGCGAACTACACGGGAATCACACTGGACGACTGTTTTAGTTCAGGAATGTTTGTATGCAATGGTCCCATTATCGGACTTGCAATCTTTGATTGAATCTATTGTTAAGATAGTCAATTGTATAGTTTCTCAAGTCTCTTCTAGAAGAAAGTCATACGGAGTATAGGTAAAGTCTTGGATAGATTCTTTTCTTGTCTGGAAGCAATTAAGATGTATCTTAATGAAAGAACAATGCCCTTATTGAATGAGGAGAATTGACTGTTAAAGCCAATGTCTCTGTATGACTTGGCGACACGTTTCAGTGAGTTAAACTTGCATTTACAAGACTGGATTCAAAAGCACTTAAAGTTTTGGGCAACTGGAATGGGTTTGCATTTAAACTGGACATATCTTTCCGTGAAATCAATTTCAAAACATTTAACTCTTTCCCTAATTTAAGGCAAATTAAGATAGATGAGCATTTTCAGAAGTACACTAGTTATATTAAAACAATGAACTCGTTTGGTATTTGTAACTGAGAGATCTTCATAACATGTAGTAACACAACTCCATAAACTTGATAAGACTTCACTTGAGGATAATAACTTTAATCCACGTATTGTATATCAACATCAACATCGTTACTACTACCATATCAAGACCAAGAACATCACTCTTCCACGGCCTAACATACTCTGTCCTTGTTTACCATCTCTCTCTCCCAAGTAAACATTACATGACGTCAAACACACATTTCCTAGTTACTCCTTAATCGCACCTATTGCACAAACTTATTCCTTATAACTTCACACCAAGTCATGCATCACTTACAGTATTACTAACATCAAATTTGGAGAATTTAATTGAAGGGAGATTATTAACCCGTTTTCTTTACAGTAATAGAAACGGCATAAATTGTGCTTCGTGGCTTGTTAAAATTATTAATAAAAATAAAATGTTTTCCTGAAAAGGCCCTTTTATTTTTAAAGTGGTGGTAGGGCTCCCCCTGCTCCCCCGTCCTAGATACGCTACTGATACCCGGTCGTCTCAACTCTGTCTTGTTGCTGGAATAGATGGCTCTGTGCGAGAGATTGAGGTCGACATATAGCGCAAATCCTTCTGACTTTAATCCAATTCACAGAGCAAATCACTCATGTGATAGATCAGCCACTTTCGATCAGCCACAGCCCAAAATACCTAGGATGTTGAGTGTTCATTGTTGGAAAGCTTTGGTCTAAGTCACAACCCTGAAGGCCACTGGACTCCGAAATGCAGAGCACACCCTGCAATGGTGTACACTTCACATAGAGGCCCGTAACTAGGCCTAACGTCAAGGTGCCACAATGGAAGAAAAGCTATAGGGCCCAAAGCCATTCTTACAAACAACAGCCCGGTTCATCGGAGAAACAGAGCTGCCAGTCTGACTGACATAGCAATGGAAAGCAAAATGGAACGCTGAAGAAGTAGGTCATCGTCGAATAAGACAGACGCACACCACACTCTCAAACGGAGCGTATCAGTGGTATCAACACTTCGCCGCTTTTAGGCCTAATGGTACAAAAGTGCAGCGTTCTCCAGTTTCTGTGCCGCTGCATACAAGGGACACCCTCCAGATCCGTGACCCTAACCCTTTAGCCATAAATCCAACCGAGACCTTCGGTACGCCAGCTGAACGCGCTCGTCCACCGTACCTCGTTCTTTTTAGATCTACTTGATTTCCAAATTCATTTCTATCAATTTTTAGATTATTAGTAGGCCTACTCTACGGGATGACGTTTGCATTGAAGAAATTAATAACCTTTAAATTCTTTTGCCGGTCCTTTTTCAATGTAAATCAATAATATAGTTACTATCGATTCACCCCTTCTAAATGTATGCAATCTTGTTTTTAAGGAATATAGTGCAGACATTGCTCGATTTTAAATTGATTTGAGCTGGCTTTTCCAATTCATAAAAGACAGTGTATGGATATTCTGTTCGTTATTCATTCCACGGCCAGTCTGAAGTTACCAGCTTCAAGCATCTCAGACAATATCATAAAGCATATTTCTTCTCTTGCTACATGGAATTGCAATGTTGTAGACGTAATGAACATTCAGAAAGTACCGGCGGAGTAAACTATTATACTTTAAAACTGCAACAACGCCAAGGCTTAGCTTGTTGGGCCCACGGTGGACAAAGAACAATGGGTTATTTTCTTTAACTAAAGTTTGATGGCCATTGAAATTTCCAACTGTGGTTTATGCGAGATCAAAACTTTGACCCCGAATCATTTGCGGTGAAGATTGTGCTTCAAATGGCGTTTCATACGGGTGTTTTACAAGGTTTATAGAAGTGTTTCCTTAGCATGCTTCATAGTCCAAGAAGAACTTGTGACTTTGTATGTTCATTCGACATTAACCCATCTAATAATTAAAGGCATCCACAATTTCTTTGCTGCACAGTGAGTTTTACCGCACAGAATGATGTAAGGAGTTTTACACTAATTTGCTGAACGTTCTTTTGTTAAACCTAGGCGGCTATAGGCTAATTATAGAATATTGCTTTGCAAAAATCTTTTTGAATGCCCATTGGGCATCGGATATACAATAGGATCGATTCAATCGCCATTTATTATTGTTTTTCCCACCAATTAAAAATATCAACTTAAAAAAAAAAATCCCTCTGTGGCTTCACCCCTGCCTCTACCACTTTTTTTATCTATACATTTCAATTAAATTCAATGTATTGTACTTGTATACATTGCCTAGAAAAGTAACTGTCACGACCTTAGACTTAAATCGTGACTCTTAGCACACATAGATAGATTATAGCGTAGGAAGTAGTGTAGAACTATGATCAATGATGTATACGTGTGTGAATTCTTAATGAATATATTTCTATTACATTTCCAACTATTTATTCATGATGTCTGTATTAATGTGCTTGTTGTTATTTCAACATGTTGTGTGTAGTCATTACGCTATAAAACTGCCTTGTACACACACACTCCCCACCCCCGCTACCCCCCCTGACCCCCCACCCCTTCTCCTATCACCCAAGGGCGGCGACTCATTAGCTAACCTTTGAGACGGTCAATGTTTTCGCATCTACTTAATATTTCTCGTCCGAACCCCCCCCCCCCACACACACTTAAGATGACCACGTAAAATTCTATCAAAGGGAGATAAATTCCCTCCACTCAGCTTGACTTATGTATATATCGTCTTTTATCTAGACTACCCCCACCCACTTCGACCCCCCCCCCGTCTCCCTTGTTCACCCCGCTGAGTTACGGGCGGTAGTAATTAATTCATCTACACCCCACTCCACCCGCAGTTTGGCGGTGTAATTGTTAAACCTACCCCCTCCCCCCATTCCATTCTCCCTCCAAATACATCTATCTTTATGTAAATATATGTTCAAAAGGACCAATGGGAATTATATGTAAATCTAACTTAATGTAAAGACCCAAGTAAACTGAGGAGCTTTTCACGTGACTAATGTTCACGAAATGCCGCTCAACTAATCTTAATCAGTTCTGGCTCAGATCTCGAGAAAGAGACATCGTTTTAGCTTAACTCCCAACCTGTACACTTGGATTTATAGATAGTTAGCCAGTAAATAGTAATTTCGTTAGTATAGTTGTGTAACCTAAAAGTGGATTCCACAACATCACCGTGTACTAATCATATACTAGTGCCAGCATTACTGTATAAATTCATATGTATATCTCATCATTGGATATTCGAAACGTAATAAACACCTGAACTGTAACCAGTGATTTGCTTGATTATCTTAGAACTGTTTGTTTGTATACTCTGTAACATTTTAACGAGCCAGGAGAGAGATAATCATTGTTCCAGGACAATTGCAGAATCGGTACCTCATACCCCACGACAACCAGCCACCATTAACCATCAACTCACGACAACCAGTCACCATTAACCCCACTCAACCACCCCCCGGCACCCCTCTCAACATTGTGACGAGTTAGTCTCCCGCACGGGAACATCGTGACAGTAACGCATTACATATATTTGCATTTTCATTACAGAATGTCCACAAAATTGTAACAAAGGATGCAATCATACATCTGGCGCTTGTTTTGGTGGCTGCGACAACACATTTTTTGGAATTTTTTGTGAAAAAGGTAAAAAACGGCGGCGCTCAATCATAGCGTGCGACTTAACTTAACAATAATAAATAATAATAACAATAGTTATGCTTATATGGCACGTACCCCCTTAAGGACACTACTGTGCGTTGACAACAGTTACAGACAGAGTACAAACAACGAAGAAACACAACGTTTTAGCTTCTGTAACTGATTGAAAAGGAGAAGCTATATACCAACAACGATTTGACTCTATAGTTTGGCTTACACAAGGCTGCAGGAGAGGCGTAGGCAAAAGGGAGGGTGAGAGAACGGCCAGGTGTTAGTACATTGGCTACCATTTATTGTATACGTACAGTGGCTACCATGTATTGTATACGTACAGTGGCTACCATTTATTATATTCGTACAGTGGCGACCATTTATAGTATTCGTACAGTGGCTACCATTTATTGTATTAGTACAGTGGCTACCATGTCTTGCATTAGTACAGTGGCTACCATTTATTGTAGGCTACACGTACAGTGGCTACCATGTATTGTATACGTACAGTGGCTACCATTTATATTATGTGTACAGTGGCTACCATTTATTGTATTAGTACAGTGGCTACCATGTATTGCATTAGTACAGTGGCTACCATTTATTGTATACGTACAGTGACTACTATGTATTATATACGTACAGTGGCTACAATTTATTTTATTTGTACAGAAGCTACTATTTAGAGTATTCGTACAGTAGCTACCATTTATTGTATTAGTACAGTGGCTACCATGTATTGCATTAGTACAGTGGCTACCATTTATTGTATACGTACAGTGACTACTATGTATTATATACGTACAGTGGCTACAATTTATTGTATCCGTACAGAAGCTACCATTTATAGTATTCGTACAGTAGCTACCATTTATTGTATTAGTACAGTGGCTACCATTTATTGTATACGTACAGTGACTACTATGTATTATATACGTACAGTGGCTACAATTTATGATATCCGTACAGAAGCTAACATTTATAGTATTCGTTAAGTTAATACCATTTATTGTATTAGTACAGTAGCTACCATGTATTGCATTAGTACAGTGGCTACCATTTATTGTATACGTACAGTGTATACTCTGTAACATCTTAACGAGCCAGGAGAGAGATAATCATTGTTCCAGGACAATTGCAGAATCGGTACCTCATACCCCACGACAACCAGCCACCATTAACCATCAATCCCACGATAACCAGTCACCATTAACCCCACTCAACCACCCCCCGGCACCCCTCTCAACATTGTGACGAGTTAGTCTCCCGCACGGGAACATCGTGACAGTAACGCATTACATATATTTGCATTTTCATTACAGAATGTCCACAAAATTGTAACAAAGGATGCAATCATACATCTGGCGCTTGTTTTGGTGGCTGCGACAACAAATTTTTTGGAATTTTTTGTGAAAAAGGTAAAAAACGGCGGCGCTCAATCATAGCGTGCGACTTAACTTAACAATAATAAATAATAATATTAATAGTTATGCTTATATGGCACGTACCCCGTTAAGGACACTACTGTGCGTTGACAACAGTTACAGACAGAGTACAAACAACGAAGAAACACAACGTTTTAGCTTCTGTAACTAATTGAAAAGGAGAAGCTATATACCAACAACGATTTGACTCTATAGTTTGGCTTACACAAGGCTGCAGGAGAGGCGTAGGCAAAAGGGAGGGTGGCTACAATTTATTATATCCGTACAGAAGCTACCATTTATAGTATTCGTACAGTGGCTACCATTTCTTGTATACGTACAGTGACTACTATGTATTATATACGTACAGTGGCTACAACTTATATCAACCTTGAATATCCAAACATGATGTTACAACGATATCACGCCTGTACACTTCCCACATTGGTAAAAAGCTTATTCCTAACGATGTGTGCTGAACACACAATTATTGCGCATGTAACACAGCCTCTGCCCTTTAGTTCCACTAAGTCTACGTGGAATTATTAGGTTAATTTAGCCCTGCATACAAAGAATGTGATTAGAGTTACTATCATTATTTCTTCTTCTTGTTTAGCGTGTCCCGTAAATTGTGACATTTGTAACCAAACGACTGGCAGGTGCATCAGCACATGTACCGGTAATTACTGGGGACCTTACTGTAGCGAAAGTAGGTGTTTTACAAGTTTAATTATCCAATGACAGCGTCTTTCAATCGTAAAACGATAGCGTCTTTCAATCATCCAATGACAGCGTCTTTCAATCATCAAACGATAGCGTCTTTCAATCACCCAATGACAGCGTCTTTCAATCATCAAACGATAGCGTCTTTCAATCATCCAATGACAGCGTCTTTCAATCATCAAACGAAAGCGTCTTTCAATCGTCAAACGATAGCGTCTTTCAATCATCCAATGATAGCGTCTTTCAATCATCCAATGACAGCGTCTTTAAATCATACAATGATAGCGTCTTTCAATCATCCAATTATAGCTCTTTCAATTATCCAACCAAAGCGTCTTTCAATCATCCAATTATAGCTCTTTTAATTATCCAACCAAAACGTCTTTCAATCATCCAATTAAAGCTCTTTCAATTATCCAACCAAAGCGTCTTTTAATCATCCAATTATAGCTCTTTTAATTATCCAACCATAGCGTCTTTTAAGCATCCAAATATAGCTCTTTTAATCATACAACGATAGCTCCTTTTAATCATACAATGATAGATTCTTTCAACCATCAAACTCTAGCCTTTTTCAATTGACAAGTCTTAATTAGGCGTTACCTTTTCAAATGGAAGAAGGCACGTGCTTCCGATCCTTTTTTTAAATTAGTAAACAAAAAAAGCATGCTTTTGCTGGTGTTTGACAATTGATTTTAACCTCGACGGCCAGTTTTAGTCTTTAAAATTATACAAAGGATACAAGATTAGTTATGAGGAATCCGTTTTTAACATCAAAAGTGAGTAGGCGATAATTATTACTCAAGTGTTAGTTGCGTACGGTTAAATATATCTTTGTTTACAAAAAAAATTACTCAAGAGTAGCGTTTCTTGGTTATTAAAAAAACATAATGCGTAGATTCATAAAAACAAGTAACGAAAATTCCTTTCCATTAAGCAATACGTTTTATATTATAAAAGGTGAAATTTCAGTTCTGACTTTCAAAATCCATCGTTTCTTATGGCAACATTTTTTGGAAATGAAATACAATTTTATCTCCTACAGCTTTTTTGGTACAATCATTACTACGTTTTTTTTTAATCAAATGATCGAATAAGGCCGGAAATGTCTTTCGTTGCGACCTTTTATGCATGCATATTTGTTAAGTCTTGTCAATCCTCTAACTATACACGAATGATATGTGAAAGCGAAACAAGCAACTCCACAAATAAAACTCACAAAACCCCCGAAATTCAACAACACAAAAAACGAAAATATCAACGTGATTAAAATGAATGGCTTATCATTCCTATGTAACATTTTGAACAAATCATTGTTTTGAAGCCGCCTGCTCCAGCGGTTTGTTCGACGGACTGTCAACCAAAATCCAACTGACACGTCGCGGGTTCTATCCCTGCCACCGACGGATCCCTGTCGCCCTGCAGGAGTTTTGGGTCTAGTGGACGTAATAATCTTCTTTATAGAAGGAACTGTAAACTTATAAGATGTATATATTTAAAAACGACATCATAATATTATTGGGTGGCTTTTTATTTGTTTTTTCATTTGTTTGCATATATATTAAATAAATAGATCTACTATTCTATTCGTCAGAATAGATTTTAATGTTTTACTTTTCGTCTTAGTTGTTTTTTTAGTGGGTTTTTTCATCTTTAGCTTTTTATATTTAATTATTTTTCCTGGATATTTCCAGTCTGCTCTGAACACTGTGAAGATAAATCAAGCTGTGATATGGTGTATGGAAACTGTAATGGCGACTGCGAAATTGGCTACGCTGGAAAAAGATGTAATGAAAGTAAGCATTTTGGCGTTTCTGCCTCGTGTTAATCTGTAGATCATTTGGGCATTTCAACCGCCAACCAATCGACAGTCAACCAATCTCCAGACAACCATTTACTAGTCGACCTTTTACCAATCAACCAATCCAAATGCTTTATCAAACAACTCTATCTCAACAATTCTTTTTACTTTAATAAAATGTTTTGACACTTTGACCAAAACGGTTTTGAAGCCTTTTGGACAAGTTGATAATGTGGCTTTTAGAGACTGTTGGACAAGTTGATAATGTGGATTTTAGAGACTGTTGGACAGGTTGATAGTGTGGCTTTTAGAGACTGTTGGACAAGTTGATTTTGTGGCTTTTAGAGACTGTTGGACAAGTTGATAATGTGGCTTATAGAAACTGTTGGACAAGTTTATAATGTGGCTTTTAGAGACTGTTGGACAAGTTGATAATGTGGCTTTTAGAGACTGTTGGGCAATTTTATAATGTGGCTTTTAGAGACTGTTGGACAAGTTGATAATGTGGCTTTTAGAGACTGTTGGACAAGTTATTAGTGGCATTTATATAATGTTGGACAAGTTGATAATGTGGCTTTTAGAGACTGTTGGACAAGTTGAAAATGTGGCTTTTAGAGACTGTTGGACAAGTTGATAGTGTGGCTTTTAGAGACTGTTGGACAAGTTGATAATGTGGCTTTTAGAGACTGTTGGACAAGTTATTAATGTGGCTTTTAGAGACTGTTGGACAAGTTGATAATGTGGCTTTTAGAGTTTGTTGGACAAGTTGAAAATGTGGCTTTTAGAGACTGTTGGACAAGTTGATAATGTGGCTTATCGAAACTGTTGGACAAATTAATAATGTGACTTTTAGAGTCAGTTGGACAAGTTGATAATGTCGCTTTTAGAGACTGTTGGACAAGTTAATAATGTGTCTTTTAGAGACTGTTGGGCAAGTTGACAAGGTGGGTTTTGTAAACACAGAAATGAGCTTTTATTTTAAGTAAGGGAAAGGAAAGAGAAGACAATTCAAATAACCAATTTGTTTTTTTATCTATTACTCTCACACACAAACAACAATAACATTATTTAGCATGCCCGAAAGGATGTTGGCCGGGGTCATCTTGCGAAATGGAAAGTAGACGCTGCTTGGGCGGCTGTGTCAATGGCTTCTATGGCCAACAATGCAGTTTAGGTCAGTATATTACGTTATACACCGAGATGGAAAGAGAGATAGAGAGATAGACGTTCTGGCTGTGCAGGAGATTATTACATCCTTCTTTTAAAATGATGTAATGTTCTTATCTTATATATATTACATTTATAAAGAAGAATATTACCTGATCCACATCCATGGTCTCTGTCTATTCATGCATTTTGATTTGTGTTTTAAATGTTAGATCACTGGTTTTGGCCTGGCTTGTTCAGACAGCCCAATCCATTCGGGAAGAAAAAGTACTTAAACGAATTTGTTCTCACATAAGAGAAAAGTGTTTTTCTTTTTGCTTATGTTTATCTAGAACAGTTCATTGTGTATTTCCTGAATTTAGAGTTACTGGTAATTGAGTCATACATTTTTACAGTTCGACTCTACCTATAAGAAAATTGTTATGGTCCTCTTTATGATGATGACTATTATTACGACTCGTTAAATCGGATTCAATGAATATAGTTGTATCTTTATTAGAAGTCTCTAGATTCTGCTAATCTGTAGCCCAAGCTAGGGGTTCCTTGACTGACAGGTCTATGCAGCAATGTAGTTATATTCGGGATAATTATCTTCAACACCTTTCTCAACAATGATAGATCAAACAACTGCAGTTGTTGAATAAACAATTTTATTTAAATTGTAGACTCAATATAAACGATCAATAAATGCCTCAACTGATGGCCACATAAGTATCAACAAAATGACATTAAATATACAAGTATTAATATAGCGACTTCAATCTACAAACTTTCAAACTGAACTAACTTTAAGGAGGTGGGGACTTTACAAAGAAAACTATCATCGAAGATTCTACAGGGTCTTAATACGCATTTTAACCTCTTTCTCTATAACATCCAGAATTATCCTCCAATTTCCACGGGGTTGGACGAATTATTTTATTTAAACTGCCCTCAGGGCACAAAGGTCAAACCTTGGTCGCCTTGGACTCTGATACGCACTGGTTAAGAGGTCAATGCCTTACTACGTCATTCATTTATGACCGATATTCGTAACACGACCACCCTTAAAAAGTTTTATAATTATTTCTTTTACATTTTAACAATACTAAAAAATGTTAATTTTAAGGAATAATTATAAAAGAAAATATTCCGGGGAAAACAAATACAGTTCAATTGGCTATCCCAATAATTCAATCGAACTGATAACAATAACATATTATATATGCAATATAAGTTAATCTTATCAAATGGCTGAACTACAGTCATTCAATCATTCAATTGTAATTCAAAACAATGGACAATTAAATTGTTTATCTAAATCGTGTATACAAGAAAAATACATAGGGTTAAATATTATACAATTTAATGAACATTCCACTGTAATAAAAACTCTCGCGTCCATTTAATTATAAACTAATATCTTTTACCATTTTGTAATTATACAACAAAAGAAAAAATCACTTAATGTCTATTCAGACACGACTTATTTTTCATAAGGCGAGAAAAAACTCGTTGAGGAAAAAGTACTAGACCTGACCTAATTACACAACAACACGATCATTGTCTCGACAGTATTTTTTTTTCAAGCCTGTAGGCTGACTAACAGTAGACAACTGTCTGCGACGGTACAAAAGATTTCTAGGTCAGTATTCTTTTTTCTTTCTCTCCCTCTCTTTTGTTTTCACTCTCTCATTCCCAATTGATTCTAACAATGTTGACATCGCTATGCAAATTTTCCCAATTACCGCTTAGGTAAAAAAAAATTGCTACGCGATTTAAAAGTTATCTTGACTAAATGAGCATTATCTAACAACTATTATCTCAAAATGACATTCATTTATTTAATATTAAGAAATTTAAACATAGTATGTTACAGAATTTAGATAGTTTATAGCAAAAATCATTAGAAATATTTCAATTTCTCATTTTACCATGACTTTTCTACGTCATATTTTCTTTTTAAAAGAGTTCACATCGTAGCAGTTTTAAATTGACACATTCAGACAATCATGGATTTACTTAAACAAATTGGTTAATTTACTTAATTAACTATCAATTAAAGCAAGTTATCATCTTCATACAATCTTAGTACTAAACAGTAAGTACTTATTTTCTTTAGATTACATTAAAGACATTTCAAATACAATATTATTGACATACATAAGATTAAAGAGCATAGACTATATTTTTTTTCAGACAGAAATCAATTTAACAATTTTTACAAAACAATTGCTGGTCTGTATGGTGTGGTGAAAACATTCCATCTCCAATCTTTTCAGTTATGGTAAAGTGGAATCCATTGCTCTCTTCCATTCCATAAAGGTTTTATTCATAGGTTCTAGGTTCTCCTGTTACTTTCACAGTGTTCAGGTCTACCCAGTCTTTTGATTGTCAGTACAATTCATTCAATCTATTTTAACTAATACAAAAAAAAAAATAGATTAGTTTTACAATCTTGACATGAAATCCTTAATTAATAATACATTAGTTGAACATTGGTATGTCAACATTATAAATTCTCAACCATGAAGTTCTCAACCATTCTGGTTTACAGTGTCAAGTCAGTGGCACATATCCTATATTTATACAAAACAAGGATAAGTTTTATTTTACATTAGTTTCACTTCTGGTCTGCTTTTCATGTAACAGTATCCTAAAAGTGAAAAAATCATATATAATACAATTCTTGGAATTCTTGTTAGTCATAGTTCTGTTTTGCAGCAACTATTTTTACCCTACATTATCATACATTCAATGATAATATTACAAATGAATAAATTCACATAGAAGAAATTTGCATCTTGACTCAGTGCAATTATTTCAACAACAGTACATGATAAAATGAATTTCCATAGTACAATAATAAAACATTTCTCAATACTTTAGTGATAGAAAATTCTCTTTTCTCAAAACCATTTACATCTTTTTCAATCAAATTATCCTCTCTGCCAAATGTGTCAATTATCATTTCCAGAGATTCTCAAACATATCTTATAATCAGTCCACATTTATAATGTCCTCTGATTTAGAAACCAATTCTGCGGATAAAACTGATCTTTTTCTCTCATAGCAATTATTTTAATGCTCAATCTAATAAGTTTGTTTAGAAATATCACACTATAATGATATTTACTCTAACAATACTTTTACTCAGTCCTTTTTCATCACAAGTAAGGGATTTAGTTTTACAATAGTAAGTTTGGTAACTAACTATCAGTGAATTTGTCATTCAATTCATCCTTTACTCCAGGCATGAGTTTTACAATTAAGAGTAACAATGTTAACAACATCAAGTTTATTCCAATTGTTTTCAGAAGGTAAGGCTTTATCATTTTCAAATGATATAATATTTTTGCTTTTCTTTCATCACACAACAAATCTTTTAGAATCCTCTGATGTAAGAGACAACTAATGCCATAAAATGTAGTCTTTTTTTAGTAAACTGGTATTGAGAACTTTAGTCTATCGAATGCTGGTTATAATGCATCGATTTTTATTTTTATTTTCTTATCATTCGGACAAGTCATCTCTTAAACATCTTTCACGTATTCTGTTTTTCATGCACCCTTGTTGGTGTGGGCACAGTGCATTAAGTTTTTCTAGGTGACTTACTATATTACTATATAGTATTTGCTCAAGTATTTTACATGTTACGCTGATATGGGAAACGCGTTTGTAAATTCCTGGGTCAGATTTATTTCCTTTTTTTAAAAGGAAGGTTGCATTGACTAATTTCCTATTTTTGGGCACTTTGCCCTGGCTTAGAGAGGCCTGATAATGTGTTTAAAGATTGGAGATAGTTCATTATTTAGTTCTTTAAGCAGTCTTACTGGTACTTCATCTGGACCGGATGTTTTCATTGTTTTTAAGTTTGTTAGGAATTGGCTTATGCCCCTTTCTTCTACATTAATATTTTCTATCTCTTCTACAACCATACTAAATTGCTATTCCATTTCCTCCCATTTCTCTACATGACACATTGTTCTGAGGTGTGATGAATCGATACGATCAATTTCAGCCCACTAAATGGTTAGGCGATAATTCTGATGCAAGTCAGTCTTTTTAGTTTTCATATCAATTCTTCTGACGTTTCGCCAGCCTACAAATTATCATATAATCAAATTTATCAATTTAATATCTAATCTATCATTTAATTTAAAAAAAAGAAATTTATTTTATGAGTTGTTTAATTATGAGTGGATGGTGTAAGTGTGCATTATATTATGTGATTTTGCAATCATTTGTATGAAGCCGTGCATGTATAGTGAGTGTACGGACCAGCACTACGGGGTGGATGGGTGGAGATTGGTGGGTCCCTTGAGATATGTTTACCAACAAGAGGAACACTCAAAAGGGTAGACAGTCACGAATTGTACTTGGACAAGGACAGAACTTTGACAGAAGTCAGACACGGATAGTTGCTAAATAAGTTCAGACGCCACTATTACTAGATTGATATGAATGTGACTTGAATGATACTATGGGATATTAAAGAACTGAACCTATAAAGATCGCCTTCAGTATCACTGACGTCGTAATGAAGAGATTTGAAGTCTGCATCGATATTTTTGTCCTGTGACATTTTTGACATGCTAATTTAATAGCATGGATAGAAGCGCTTTAAGAAATGCCCATTCTTATCTTATCTTTAAATAAAATGTACGTTCTATTTTTAAACATAAGGTGTGTTCTATCTTTGAACAAAGGGTGTGTCCTAACTTTGAATATAAGATATACTACAATTGAATAAATGGTGTTTGATTAAAGAGTATGTCCTATATTTGAATAAAGAGTGTGTCATATCTTTCAATAAAGGGTGTGACCTATCTTTTAATAAAGGGTGTGTCCTATCTTTGAATAAAGGGTGTGTCCTATCTTTGATTTCATGGATGTACACTAAATGGTGTTTGCTAAATGTGTTGCAGCTTGTCGTACTCCTTGTAAATATAACAACACATGTGACAAAGAACTTGGAAATTGTACCCAGGAATGTCTGGCTGGGATGTATGGAAGTGATTGTTCAAAAGGTATGTACGATTTTGTTTTTAACTTAAATGCGTTTCAATAATTCGAACGATGCAGGGGTTGGCAAGCTACGACACGCGTGCCGTAAAAGGCACGCAGCGCTATTTTTTAATGGCACGCAGAAGGCTAAAAAAAAAGCAATTCCAGTCACTTCAACAAGAAATTGAGTGCTAGAGCAGGATGAATTTTAGGCTATTGACACGCTGAATGAATTAGAAATCTCACTTTGGCACACTATTAGCAAAATAATGCCGACCCCTGTACTAATGCACTATTTGCCGACCCCTGTACTAATATCTTATGTTCACTGATGCCCAATATATAACAGTACAATCTATTCTGTTTTGTACATTCAGAGTGCAATCTTAACTGTGCCAAAAACCAATGTGATAAGGCTCTTGGAATCTGTACCGTCGGCTGCGATGTGGGATTCTACGGAAAGTACTGTGATTCAGGTAAATGCTCTTCCTCACACAAAGATCTTTGTGTATCTTCCATTAAACGATCATCAATATAGGTTATAATTAAACATTTGTATAAGCACTTTAGTTTAAGACCTGTAATTTTATCACTGTAGTTTTAGACCTGTAGTTTTATCATTGTAGTTTTAGACCTGTAGTTTTATCATTGTAGTTTTAGACCTGTAGTTTTAGTACTAAATTTGTTGCCATTGTAATTTTATCACTGTAGTTTTAGCACTGTACTTTTAGCACTGTACTTTTAGCACTGTATTTCTTGCCTTGTAATTTTGTCATTGTAGTTTTAGCACTGTAGTTTTAGCACTGTAGTTTTAACACTGTAGTTTTAGAACTGTATTTCTTGCCTTGTAATTTTATCACTGTAGTTTTAGCACTGTAGGTTTTGCACTTAAGTTTCAGCACTGTAGTTTTAGAACTGTATTTTTGCCTTGCAATTTCATCACTGTAATTTTAGCACTGTAGTTTTAACACTGTAGCTGTATACCTGTAGTTTAAGCACTGTAATTTACCACCGTTGTTTTTTTCTGTAATTTTAGCAGTGTAATTTTAGCACTGTAGGCTGATCACTGTAGTTTTAGCACTACAGTTTTATACCTGTAATTTTATCACTGCAGCTTAATCACTGTAATTTTAGCACTGTATTTTTTGTGTTGTAATTTTAGCACTGTAGTTTTAGCACTGTAGTTTCAGAACTGTATTTGTTGCCTTGCAATTTCATCAGTGTAGTTTTAGCACTGCAGTTTTTTAGCACTGTAATTTAGCACTGTTGTTTTATTTCTGTAATTTTAGCACTGTAGATTTAACACTGTAGTTTTATATCTTTCATTGTAGCATTGTAATTTAGCACTGTTGTTTTATTTCTGTAATTTTAGCAGTGTAATTTTAACACTGTAGTTTTAGCACTGTAGTTTTAGCACTGCAGTTTTATCACTGTAGTTGTAGCACTGTATTTGTTGCCTTGTAACTTTAGCACTGTATTTTTAGTCATGTAATTGTATCACCGTAGCTTTATCACTGCAATTTTATCACTGCAATTTTATCACTGCAATTTTATCACTGCAATTTTATCACTGCAATTTTATCACTGTAGTTTAGCACTGTAGTTTTAGCACTGTAAAAAAGATGACATTTGTAAGTATCATTTTCAAAGCGTATGTCTCTACGCTGTAGTTTTGTTCTGTTCCTATTGTCGTTATTGTTATTTTTTTTAGCTTGTAACGAAAGCTGCTTCTCCTGCGAACAGATGACTGGAGAATGTACAGGAGATTGTCGTCCGGGTTATTTTAGTGCCACTTGTGGAAAAAGTAAGGCAAGAGAAACATAGACCACTCTCCCCACCAACCCTCTACTTCCAGTATGAATGTAATACATCCTCCCTCCTACGCACACATAATGAATTTTGGGTCGCGTCAACACAACATCTCTCTCTCTCTCTCTCTCTTTCTTTCTCTCTCTCTCTTTCTCTTTCTCTCTCTTGATTTTTCTTTCTCTCTCTGTCACGATTCTGGACTGAACCGTAACCTTATTAGCACTCATAGATAGATCATAGCGCAGAAGTAGTGTAGAACTAGAAACATAGGTTAGCGTAGAGTTAGATTAGGGAGTAGAAAAGTAGCCTGGAGCTATTACCCTCTCCCTCTCTCACGCAATAGGGACACCCCAACCACCCCTTCTTCACCTGTTCTTTAACCCTCTCTACACTCTTTCATTCCCGAATTCAGAGTTTGCTTCTTGATTCAGCCAATTGGTATTACACTATTTGTATGTGTGATTGTATGTGTGTGTATTCTTTAATGTATGTATATATATATATATATATATATATATATATATATATATATATATATATATATATTCTATTATGCTGTCAATTATGATTCATGTGTATTTTGATAGTACTACTCATTTATTTTGCTAAACTCAGCATACCTGTAGACACCTTTTCATTATCTCCCCTTTTCGTCCCCTACTCAGCGCCCGTGGGCATAACCCTTTGTCCACTCGAAGTAGTGACATCTGGAGCGAAGCGCCTCGCACATACAAACTGGTACATCAAGGGGAGATAAGTCATTATCTTATCCTTTGTATCTCTGTTTACGTCTACCCACCCCCCCCTTTTTCCCTGGGCCCCACCCCGCAAAAGTCGGCGGTACTAATTGTATACCCACTCCTAAATCCCCCCCCCAATAGTCAATCCTTTATGCAAGCAAACCAGCCAACCAGAACATATGTAATTCTAAACTAATGGAGCTATCCAATCAAATTGACCACTGATCACGTGACTAAAATTCAGGAAAGCGCGCTTAACTAGTTTTAGGACACTTCGGCTCAAGCGTGAGGCGGAGAAGGTTGTTCGATTCTAGCCTCCACTTATTCAGTTGTTCCATAGGATATACCGCCTGCATGTGTATAGATAGATATTTTGTCAGTCTAAGTACTTTCATGAACACAGCTCCGTTTGCTTAATGTTTTGGATAACCTAGCAGTACCATGTGTTGAGTGTTAACTGAAGCCTGTGCTTTAATGTATGTATATATATATTCTATTATGCTGTCAATTATGATTCATGTTGTATTTGGATAGTAACTACTCATTTATTTTGCTAAACTCAGCATACACGTAAAACCCCCACCCACCTGTAGAAACCCCCACCCACCTGTAGACACCCCCACCCACTGCTACACCTTTTTCATTATCTCCCCTCTTTGTCCCCTACTCAGCGCCCGTGGGCATAGCCCTTGATCCACTCGTCGTAGTGACATCTGGATTGAAGCGTCTCGCACATACGTAAGCGCCCCGGGTTGGACTCGACCAGAACCAATAGACACAGGTACATCAAGGGAGATAAGTCATTATCTTATCCTTTGTATCTCCGTATACGTCTACCCCCCCCCCTTTTCCCCTGGGCCCTACCCCGCAAAAGTCGGCGGTACTAATTGTTCACCTACACCCACTCCTAATTCCCCCCCCCCCCCCAATAGTCAATCCTTTATGCAAGTATATTTCAAACCAGCCAACCAGAACATATGTAATTCTAAATTAATGTAGCTATCCAATCAAATTGACCACTGATCACGTAACTAAAATGCACGAAAGCGCGCTTAACTAGTTTAGGGCACTTCGGCTCAAGCGTTAGAGAGAGAAGGTTGTTCGATTCTAGCCTCCACTTATTCAGTTCGTTCCATAGGATATACCGCCTGCATGTGTATAGATAGATATTGTGCCAGTATAAGTATTTTCATGAACACAGCTACGTTTGCCTAATGTTTGGATAACCTAGCAGTACCATGTGTTGAGTGTTAACTGAAGCAAGTGCAAATGCATATATGTATCTTGCCATTGAGTGAAGAATTGAAATGATAATAAACACCTGAACTTAACCAACGATTTATTTGCCTACTTAGAACTATCTGTTTTGTCTGTCATAATATCTAACGAGCCAGAGAGAGAAATAATAATTATTCCAGGGCGATTCCAGTCACGGTAATTCATACCCCACGACGACCTGCCACTACTACCCCACTCACCTACGACTACGCACCCCTCTCATCGCCCAACTTCTGCCAGGTTGATGTCCTAATCGTAAACACATCCTGACACTCTCCTTTACTCTATATTTCTCGCTTTATTTCTCTATGTCTTTCTCCGTGTCTTTCTCTGTGTCTTTCTCTTTCTTTATTTTTCTATCTATCTCTCAGTTTCTCATTCTCTTACATCTCTCATTATTTTCTTCTTTTTCTTAACCCTTATCTATCGCCTCTCCCCTCTCGTTCATTCTTTTCTCTTTTTTTTCCTTTTCTTTCTATTTCTATTTCTCTTTTTTTTTTTACTTTTCTCTTTTTTCTATTCAGCAAGTTTGTTTTTTCCTCTTTCTTTCTACCTTTATCTCATTTTTAATCTCTTTATTTATTTGTTTCTCTCTTTCTCTCCATCTCTCTTATTCTCTCTCTCTCTCTCACTTTCTCTTTCCTCAATCTCTGGAGATAAAGACGATGATAAAGATGATGATGACGATGATGAAAAAGAGGGAGTCACAAGCAATGGTGATGATTATGACACTGGTAAAAGTTTATAATGATAACGATAATGATGCTGATGATAATAAAGATGATAAATATTATGAATAATAATAAAAAAATCGCCCGAGGGGAGGGGGGATGCAAACAGCGGTTCTCACTGGGTTTAAAACCTCAGCTGTAAAATATTTTAAATATGCACCGCGCGTGTGTTGCAGTGTGTTTAAACTGTTGGCCTCGTTTCAGAATGCGCGGAGCAGTGTGTCAACAAAACCTGTGCCCGAATCGATGGCAGCTGTACAGAGGGCTGTAACGTAGGGTACTATGGAGAGTTATGTGTATCAAGTAAGTCTTTGACACATTATTTTTTTATTCAAATATTTTTTGTCGTTGTTTCTGTGGTTTTGTCTATTACATTTGATACATTTTTTTTGTAGTCTTCAGTGGACTTCATGGATTTATTTGTGATTTTTTTAAATTTTTTTATCATGAAAAGAAGGTGTTACCTTTCGACCACTGATCTATAAAAATAATGGATTAGGCACGGCAGCGAAAACTTTTTTCTTCTTAGGCTCCCAGCATTTTGAATCATTTTCACTGATCTATACAATTTATGTTTCCTAAACACTGACCTAAATTTAAAAAAAATTATAAGTGATCATGAGTTCCTAATGGCTGAAAATGTTACAATTTCTTTTTTTTTTATTATTCACTTATATTGATCAGTGAAGGGAATTAAAATGGAGGCCACATTATTTCCGCTCACCTTACTTTGCGCCAACAAATTTATTAAAAAATACTCTATCCATTCATTTTTTTTTATAGGCAAGTGTTTCCAACCAATGCTTTAGTTTGCTCATTAAGGTTTTTTCAAGCATTGGTTTTCCTGGAAAAAGGGTCACCACTTCCTGTATGGGCATATAAGCATATTTACACTGACCTATAAAAAAAACACTAGTTTTTTTTAACTCAGATCTTTGCTTTAGCACATATTGATGAAATAATTAAACAAATCTTAACTAAACATTAGGCTCCATAAAAAGGAGCTTCTACAAATGTAATAAGAACTTCAATGCTCTCTCACATTAGTTAGACCTACACTAGAATATTAAAACAAATTCAGAAAAGAGCTGACAAGAGTAACACCAATAGTTAAATTACTAAACCTAGAAATACTGAGTTAAAAAAGACCTTTTCCTTAAAAGAAGACATTTTCTTTTTGTTCAAGAAGACATTTTACTTTCAAGGTTGACTTTTTTCTAAAGAAGTCATTTTTTCTTTGTTCTCTTAGAATGCAGCGAAAACTGCGGGGGCAGCATGGGATGTCAAAGAACAACCGGTTTGTGTGTCGACGAGACTTGCAAGCCGGGAAGCTATGGCGGTACCTGCGAGTTGAGTAAGTTTTTTTTATAGTCTTTTTTAGGTTATGCGCTAATCCTTTTTCATAATTCACTTGTTTTTTCCCTTTTACTTCCTAGATTTTGTTGATTTACATCTTAATATTAATTTTTGAAAGTCTGTATCCAGCCATCTTGGCATGTCCAAACCAATTCACACACCGGTCACTTTCACATAGGAGGCGTAAAGAGTAACACCAACGGTGCTTCTTTACTTAAACTACTTCAATACAGGGATCGGCAACATATACTGTTTTTCGGTACAAATACTGTTTTCAGTGCAAATACTGTTTTTCGGTACAAATACTGTTTTCAGTGCAAATACTGTTTTTCGGAACAAATACTGTTTTTCGTTACTACTACTGTTATTATTTGTTGTTATTCTATACTTCTTAGACTGCCCGAAACAATGTTTCGGCTATACATGTGATAAAATGGAAGGACAGTGCAAGAATGGTTGCATGGATGGATACTACGGGGTCAAATGTCAGTCACGTAAGTCATGCACACTTCTCTTTACCAACAACCCAAATAGCATACATGGATAGATGTGTCATTCAAGCCCCTCTTTACCACCCCCACCCGCTAAACCACCCTTTTCTTTTTCATACCTGGGTACCTTTACTCTACTGTCTAACTACTTTTTAACTACTTGCCTCTAACTACTTAACTACTTACCTCTAACTACTTTTTAACAACGTACCTCTAACCACTTTTTAACTACTTACCTCTAACTACTTAACAACTTACCACTAACTAATTTTTAACAACTTACCTCTAACTACTTTTAACTACTTACCACTAACTACTACCTAACCTCGAACAATAACCAAAGGAAAAAAGACATTAATATATGTTTATATTTGTTTAGTCTGTGAGCCAAGCTGTCTGGATAAAAAATGCCGCCAAGATAGTGGATTTTGTTTGATGTGTCAACCAAAGCTTACAGGAGAGATCTGCGAATTTAGTAAGTCATTTTAGTTTAATCCATGCTCTAACTGGCTGATACTTTTAAATTTAATTTTCGCATTTTAATTAATGTCCTTTTAAAACAATAACTAGTGGGGAGAGTTTTCATGGCTACATTAACTTGCAAGCGAATAGGTGAAGACATTAATGCCCCAATAGCAAGCGAATAGGTGAAGACATTAATAACCCAATAGCAAGCGAATAGGTGAAGACATTAATGACCCAATTGCATAAGGCCAAAAGCAAGTATATTAATAAATGTAAGGATCAGCTAGAATGTTGAAAAGTGTAAACATAAACTAATAATATATTGATAAGTGAAAGGTAAGGATACAATATGTATGTTAATAAGAGTAAGGATACTTTTGTTTATTGATGAAACGATCTGTTGATAAATTTGTTTGTTAGCATGGGTAAGGAAATGCTGGTCTGTGTAATGGGAAAAAGAGGTATATGGTGTGAATTCCTTGACCGCTGCCACCATTTACAGAATTAAGATAATCCAAAATAGTCCCCATCTCTCCTATTTTTAATAGTTTTCACCGGTCCGAAAAAAAGGCTTACTCAACATTTCCTGTCCACAGAGTGTCAAAACTGTGCCGGGAACGGGTCGTGCCACCAAATGACACGAGCCTGTGACTCTGGGTGCATCGAGGGCTTCATGGGCCAAGTCTGCAACGAAGGTATAATGGCATGACTCAAAGGGGTCAGGTAGTACCAGCTTCTTTAGCTATGTCACCAAACAATCTGTACCGCTAACATAGTGTGTGACAGACCAATGACTCAAAGATTACTGTGCTGTATAACTATACCGACCAAGGAAGTTAAGCCTCCGCAGTTTAAAAACATTTGTCTGACATCTTATTACATACACGGGATGCAGTGACTGCACAAGTTATGCAGGGGATGAATTTGATATTAATGGGAGTGCTACATAATCAAATGTAAAGGGAACTGACTAAAGACATGCGCAAAATTTGTTTCAAAAGGAAGTTTGTTCCCTTACGGTGACATGGAAATGCAGGGTCTTGAGACTTCAGACGCTTGGTCTTTACACCTGAGACACCTGGTCTTTACACCTGAGACACATGGTCTTGACACCTGAGACACAGGCTTTTTAGGAAGAAGTAGTGACATTGTAGTGTTTGAGATTAGCAGTCAGTGTATCTGTGAAGGTCAACAGGAAGTCACAGTTACTATGTAACATCACTGGTCATTTTTTGGTCTTAGTTGCATCACTGGTCATTTTTTGGTCTTAGTTGCATCACTGGTCATTTTTTGGTCTTAGTTGCATCACTGGTCATTTTTTGGTCTTAGATGCATCACTGGTCATTTTTTGGTCTTAGTTGCATCACTGGTCATCTTTTGGTCTTAGTAGCATCACTGGTCATCTTTTGGTCTTAGTTGCATCACTGGTCATCTTTTGGTCTTAGTTGCATCACTGGTCATTTTTTGGTCTTAGTTGCATCACTGGTCATCTTTTGGTCTTAGTAGCATCACTGGTCATCTTTTGGTCTTAGTTGCATCACTGGTCATCTTTTGGTCTTAGTAGCATCACTGGTCATTTTTTGGTCTTAGTAGCATCACTGGTCATCTTTTGGTCTTAGTTGCATCACTGGTCATCTTTTGGTCTTAGTAGCATCACTGGTCATTTTTTGGTCTTAGTAGCATCACTGGTCATCTTTTGGTCTTAGTTGCATCACTGGTCATCTTTTAGTCTTAGTAGCATCACTGGTCATTTTTTGGTCTAGGTAGCATCACTGGTCATCTTTTGGTCTTAGTAGCATCACTGGTCATTTTTTGGTCTAGGTAGCACCAGTGGTTATCTTTTAGTCTAAGTAGCACCGCTTGTCAACATATTGTTTTGGGAAACATTCTTAGAAGACTATATTAATGTTTGAATCGCGTTTCTAATAAGATGAATATAATAATTATGGGATTGTGTTTTACTTATAATTATAAGGAGACAATTTTGATTTGGGGTTTGCGTTATACTTATAAAAATAATAGACTATTGTTTCAATCTGTAATGATGTGACAGGGGTATGTGTGTCCAGCAGAGTGTGAAGTCTCCGGCCAGTTGTGCTTTACCCGTCAAACGTTATTGGCTTATCAGGCTATGAAGTATGATAGCCGAACTGATTCTTTATAACTATTCTATTACTTGTCCGAGATTTATATTTTAAGGAACACACACTATTTTCTATAATACTTAAAACACACATGCACGTAGATGAAAATAATCCACAAACGATAAGCTGGTAAACATATGAGCCTAATGTATCCGTTTATTGATATGACGAAACTATTTCAACGACACCGCGATATTGGCGCTCCTACAATATCTGATATGTCTAATAAATAAATAAAAAAATCATTTGACACTGTACTATTGAATGTAATTCACAACAAATTAAAAAGGCGATTGGCAAAATACACAACAGCTACAAAAATGGAAATAACACATAAGTAAAAATCTATTGCGGCTTCGCGGGTCCATCAAGGCAGGTGGGGATAAAGCGGGGTGAGTGGTGGTAGGAGGGGGTCACTATGACGCAGATAAGACAGGGGAGTGGCTTATGGTAAAGCCACACTATACTCAAGAATCACGTTTTTACTGTAATCATGATTCAGCGAATCACTAGAATCTTGTTTCAGAGCGAATCAGAAATACGCTGTTTCCCAATCAGAAAGTGTTGAGAGCGACTGTTCTTGCCATGTTTGTTTTGTGTTTGGTTTAACTAGGCTAATGATCACATGATCTAGTTTGCGCTTCTCATTGGCTTACACAGCTTGAATCAAGAATCATGTTTCAAAATTTTAGAGCATGTTCTAGATCTGTGAATCATTGCGAATCACTGCTGAAACTGATACTGGTGAATCACGTTTCGCGCTATGCCACATTTGAAACGGGGAGAATCAGCATGATTTTGGAATTGAATAGCAGCGAATCACTGATTTTGTTTCTAGTGTGGCTTAGCCTTTAGATGTCTTCTCTGTTTAAATCCGGATTATCGCCGAGAGACTAGGGGCGGTCAAAAGGGAGGTAAATCTGGTTAGATCAACAAAAGGAGATTATTGCCCCCTTTCAACGTCAACATTCCTATAATCCCACATCAAAATGCAAACTCTTGTTATTGCGACCGTTGGCCTATCTTTGTTTACACGAGACATGACAAAAGCCGCGCGGACAAAAGCTAGATACAGGCGCTCCGTGTCTGACCACCTGCCGATCCTCGGCTGGCATGCATGACTCGGTCAATCTATGACGCAAACGGTGTTTTTATTCAGGTGGCTAGTTTACCCGATGTTATACTAATTAATTTCTTTGATCATTAGAAAACACTTCGTCACATGATCAAATTTTAATATTAGAAGACCTTATGAATGTTTCGAGTTTTCTCCTTTATTTTATAGAGGAAAGCAGTATGGAGGCCGCAATGTTTATCTTCCTCACAGCTATCTCCATGGTCGTGGCAATTCTCATCAGTTTTCTGCTTCGCCAGAGAATACACAGGATGCACAACGCAGAGAGGGAGTCCCATTAATTAAAGGCTTACGTTACCCCCGGGGCGCCCGATCGGTAACCTGGACATGTAGGGCATATTGAAGTACTGAGATCGAAGGAGCTGCTCCAAAAGTACTTGGGACTAATTTGGACAAGAAGGGCAGCATGAATAAATTGTTAAAAAAATAAAGAGAATGGTGGGATTATCTGATGCAGGCTGCATAAACTAAATATCTTAACGATTTATGTATAGTTTTATATGTTGGAAAAACATGTATTTAAAAGATGTATCTTTGAAACAACACATAAATAAATTAAACACGTTTGTATTCCTTCTTGATATGTGTATATTTCACTGAAAGTAATAATTATTTATGAATGTAAGAATATATGCAAATACAAACTAAAATCTCCGTGTATGTGTGTGAACATTTTAGTGGATGAAACACATATAATATGTGAATTTCAGTGAATGTGTAAATGAATCAGATTTCAGTGAATGTATCATTGTATGAATAAAATTAGATGTAAGTGAATTTCAGTAAATGTATGAATGAATCAAATGTAGGCTATGTGAATTTCAGTAAATGTATGAATGAATCAAATGTATGAGATTTTCAGTAAATGTATGAATGAATCAGACGTAAGTGAATTTCAGTGAATGTACTAATGAATCAAAAGAATATATAATCTACCCTAATCTGTTTCTTGCCATACTTTTAGAGGCATTCCAGACAACGTTACATAAGTTTGTATTTTGGTTTAAGAAGGAAATGATTTCTTGTATTATATTTTAGTCTATGTATTCTGTTCTATGTATGAAAAATCTTCAATATTTTTTTTAATTTATTTTTTTAAATCTTAAAACAACAGGAGCCACAATAACAGTATTTCTAACTCAGAATGCCCAATCACAAATAGCCTTACTTACTTATTCCAGAATCTGCTATAATTAAGTTTAAAAAACAAATCGAAGAAATTTAATAGTTATCTTTTCCAATCACTTTTTAAATGACATATTATTTGACATTCTTGCTACTGATTTGATTAGCTCAGGACTGGAAAGATGAATAAACTGTTTGTCCTCAGTAATGTATCGGTAATTTTTCTTGTGTCTTTTTAAAAACGTTATTTGTTTCTTTTCTTATTTTTCTTTTCTTATTCCGAAGCTTAAACCTTTTAATGTTACGTTAGATATAAAACGTTCGTTACTGTATGTGTGGGGGACTTACGCTACGCAAAGGAGATGTGACGTAGGCCACTTATTCCGATGCAACCGACTTATAAACTATTACACCCTGGCGTCACAGCTGATCTCTCAGAGAATTAACTTTTAATTCTATTTGTTGCAGTTGAATTTTGTTCTTAAGATGTTTTATTTAATAATTAATAGCAGCGGCTATGGACAGAGCTCATTTACCAAAAGGTTGGGAACCCCTGGTCTAGCGATAAGGCCGTTCAACGGTCGTGTTTTTATTTATCTTTCTGGAGATGTTGGTGATAATGGTAATTGTGTTCTTGGTTTGTTTGCCAAGGGTACCGAACTCCACTTCTAAACGAGAGACTGCGAGCCCAGATTACTCTCTTAGGGCTCGGAGAGCACACTATGTCGCAAAGGGTCGGTGCAAACGGTTGGCGTTCCCTGACCACTCCCTGACTTTCTGCAACAAGTGCTGGACCGCCTTTTCCGTTTCCCTGCAGTTTCGACACAGCGAATTTTCTAGGGACCTAAAGCCTACTACAGTAAGATTTATCGGACAATGTTCAGTTCGAGACTGGGCTGTTGTAGATGATTCCCTTCTACGGAGCTTCCACCACTGGTCGGCTCGAATGGGTAGTTTCAGATGTCAATGGCACCAGCAATCATTGGGCAGGCCCTGAAGTCTATGAACTGTCTACTAAAAGAAACGTTTTAAAACTTTTACAAATGTAGAAAGAGCTGAACGTACATTATAAGTGTAAATTCCTAACTGGCAAGTGTGATATTAAATATAAAGACTGTAAAGAATTCCTCTCGAGTGCAGATCTCGCTAAGCCTTATATATATATATATATATATATATATATATTTATATACTCTTTTATACGAGTAAATTGTACCCACAAGAAACTGTAGACCACTTTATGCTTAAATGTCTTGAGCTGACTGACCTCAGATACACTCTGCTCCCCCCTCAACCTACCATTACCAACACACTATATAGCAGTAATGAACAACTGAAAAAAACATGTAAATATGTTTGTCTGGCATTGACTGCAAGAGAGCAAACATCTCTGCAGACTGGCTAATAGAAGAAGAAGAAGAAGAATTGTGTTAATTTTAGAGAGTACCGGATTTATTAATTTAATCAAAAGATGAAATGGTTGATGATTTTTCTGAATAATGCATTAAATACCACATATATGTTAACTGATTAAGTAATATTAATGAATATTTATTTATTATTTAGACATGTACATATAGCTCAGTGCCATACAGTGCACTTATCTATATATTATAAAAGTTTTCTCTGACAATTTACTTCCTTCAGCACTCCACATATAATATATATATATATATATAGCTCAGGAGCACATCTTTTGCCACCAATGGAAACACTCGCTTAAAATGTATTCTTTTAAACGGAAGTAGAAAAATTAAATTTCAAGAGATTGTCTATGCCAATACTATCTTATTAGCAAGTGAAAATATTTTCATAAGTTTGTAACGAAACGCACAATTTATTCCAAACATATAATATTTAGATTTGTGATATCATCACATCTAAGATAAGTATTTATATTGAGCAATAACTGTGTAGGCTATTCTCACAGCACGTCGACGTAAAAATAGTATAATAAAGTTTGCATAGCTTTTAATTGACTGTAGCCAGTATAGGTAGGTAAATATATTCTTAGAATCTATGAGCATCCGATAGTATGTCTTAGTTAAATACTATGATAGGTAGAGAACACATTAATGGCTCTAAATTAAACACCAAAAACCGAAAACTGTTCTAACCCCCCTCCTCTTTCTACTATTTACAATTTATATTAATGACATCAGGGCTGTGGAGTCGGAGTCAAGGAGTCGGAGTCGGAGGAAATTTGGGTACCTGGAGTCGGAGGCGGAGTCGGCAAATAATGCACCAACTCCGACTCCTACTAAATATAGATTGGAAAAAGACATGGCTTCATTCATTTTAAACACCCGATCAATAGGCCTACAGAAATTAGTGATATGAGAAAGTAAAATATCTGTTTCTTCCTCTAAGTCCCCATCCCTACTCAAGATCCTATCCCTATTGTCAGACTATAGCTGGTCGACACACAAAAAAGTCTTTTGAACTAATTTGAACCTCATATAGACTGCTTGGCGCCGGTATTGATGACGCTATACAAGTGCCCAAATTACTAATTACCATTCACATTGTTTGTAATGATTTCAAATGCTAGGAAACAGTGGCGTAGCTAGAGGAGGGGGTTCCAAATTCGAAAGTCTCACCGGGGCCCTACTTGATGGCCTCCCCCAAAGTAGTGTACGAATTGTTTTTTTTAGGTCATAATGTCAAATGTCAAAATGCAGGGGCCCCTAAAGAGGTTAAGCCCCCCCGGGCTCCCAAATCCCTAACAACGGAACTGCTAGGACAAGGCGAGCGCGGTTTTCTCGGAATGCTAAACACTGCCTTAGTAGGCTATAGGCCTAGGCCATATGTCCTAAATAAAACGCATCTTAAAGCTACTAGTGTACAAGCATACCTTTATTAGAGGCCTAGAGAGGCTTTTACACATTTACGATTCTTTCCATAATGTAATTTGCC
The DNA here is from genome assembly GCA_949126835.1 of Anisus vortex. Classification (NCBI taxonomy): domain Eukaryota; kingdom Metazoa; phylum Mollusca; class Gastropoda; family Planorbidae; genus Anisus; species Anisus vortex. The sequence continues at coordinate 34,615,272 of OX421506.1, read as the reverse complement.
TTCAATAGGTATACAAAAAAATGCCGCCTTTACGACTTATAAATGCGCTACGCACGCAATGCACAATTAGGAGCGGCAATCAGTGGCGTATTTAGGCATGTACCACATGTTTCATTAGAACAGGGGCCCCCACACATCACAAAAAGAAATGTTTGAGTGACATCCCCATATTTCGTTGAAAATGTAAAATAAAAATTCATTTCCATACAATTTAAAGGTTATCGCTTTCAGATAGTCTTATAAAATTGTAATATTATCGCCTTCAGATAGTCTAAAAAAATTGTAATATTATCGCTTTCAGAAAGTCTAATCAAGTTGATATACTATCGCCTTCAGATAGTCTACTAAAATTGTACTATTATCGCTTCCAGAAAGTCAAATAAAATTGTACTATTATCGCTTCCAGAAAGTCAAATAAAATTGTAATATTATCACTTCCAGAAAGTCTAATAAAATTGTACTTTTATCTCTTTCAGATCGTAAAAAATCAATAAATAGATTACAGCGCCACTTCATAGTCCTGTCAACTCACCGACTTACAAAGCGAAATGTCCAGGAACTGGCGGGTCACTTTAATTTTGTTAACACTTCTGATACCATTGGTAGACTTAATGGCAGGTATATAATGTGTGTGGAGACACGCCTGGTTTTTGCCCATTTCAATTGTTTCTCGCATTTAAAGATTCTTTTTTATTATATAATGTATTTATTTGTAAATCTTAAAATCTTCTTTTGGCAACTTTATTGTAGAGTTTGAATGTAACGGTCTCCTCTATGAATGTTTGTCTATCTAGAATGTGCCCGTGGTTGGACCGGGCCTGACTGCAACTTCAAATGCCGTTGCGCAACGAACTCTTGCAGTGAGGCCGGAACATGTACTGCACAAAGAAGTTGCGTAAAGGGTTTTTTCGGATACGCTTGCCAATACGGTAACAGCCCTCTCTCCCTCCCTCCAACCCTCTGCCCCAACATCACCTACCTTAATCTCAACAACTTTAACACATACATAATAATATATTTTTAAAAATTACAACAGTAAAAGTAAATATGCAAAGTATGATACACAGTTATAAGATTGTGATGATATGATCTTGCCAGTTTTTCTCTAACAGTTGCTTTTTGTTTTACTTCCTACTTATCTCTAAGTCGACATGGTCAATACAGACATTAAAAATGCTCTGAATGATTACGATGATGCGACATGCATCAACAATGCGAATACTGAACAGTTCACATTGGAAGCAAAGCCTCACAGGTTTATGTTTCTCGAGGTGGTGCTCAAAGACAATAGTAAGTGACCGGTTACTGCTTGGTCTAAAGTGTGTCCACTTACTGCTAAGTCTAAAGTGTGTCCGTTTACTGCTTGGTTAAAAGTGTGTCCGTCTACTGCTTAGTCTAAGGTTTGTCCACTTACTGATTAGTTTAAAGTGTGTCCGTCTACTGCTTGGTCTAAAGTGTGTCCGTCTACTGCTTAGTCTAAAGTGTGTCCACTTACTGATTAGTCTAAAGTGTGTCTGTTTACTGCTTGGTTTAAAGTGTGTCCGTCTACTGCTTAGTCTAAAGTGTGTCCACATACTGATTAGTCTAAAGTGTGTCCGTTTACTGCTTGGTCTAAAGTAAGTCCTCTTATTGTTTGATCTAAAGTTTGTCTGGTTATTGCTTGGTCGAAAGTGTGTCCGTTTACTGCTTGGTATAAAGTGTGTCTGGTTATAGCTTTGTCTAAAGTGTGTCTGTTTACTGCTTGGTATAAAGTGTGTCTGGTTATTGCTTGGTCGAAAGTGTGTCTATTTACTGCTTGGTATAAAGTGTGTCTGGTTATAGCTTGGTCTAAAGTGTGTCTGTTTACTGCTCGGTCTAAAGTGTGTCCTCTTATTGTTTGGTCTAAAGTGTGTCTGGTTATTGTTTAGTCTAAAGTGTGTCCGATTACTGCTTGGTCTAAAGTGTGTCCTCTTATTGTTTGGTCTAAAGTGTGTCCAGTTAATGCTTGGTCGAAAGTGTGTCCGTTTACTGCTTGGTATATAGTGTTTCTGGTTATAGCTTGGTCTAAAGTCTGTCTGTTTACTGCTTGGTATAAAGTGTGTCTGTTTACTGCTTGGTATAAAGTGTGTCTGTTTACTGCTTGGTCTAAAGTGTGTCTGTTTACTGCTTGATATAATGTGTGTCTGTTTACTGCTTGGTATAAAGTGTGTCTCGTTATAGCTTGGTCTAAAGTGTGTCTGTTTACTGGTTGGTCTAAAGTGTGTCTGGTTATAGCTTGGTCTAAAGTGTGTCTGTTTACTGCTTGGCATAAAGTGTGTCTGGTTATAGCTTGGTCTAAATTGTGTCTGTTTACTGCTTGGTCTAAAGTGTGTCTGTTTACTGCTTGGTAAAAAGTGTGTCTGGTTAATGCTTGGTCTAAAGAGTGTCTGTTTACTGCTTGGTATAAAGTGTGTCTGGTTTTTGCTTGGTTTAAAGTGTGTCTGTTTACTGCTTGGTATAAAGTGTGTCTATTTACTACTTGGTCGAAAGTGTGTCTGTTTACTGCTTGGTCTAAAGTGTGTCTGTTTACTGCTTGGTATACAGTGTGTCTGTTTACTGCTTGGTATAAAGTGTGTCTCGTTATAGCTTGGTCTAAAGTGTGTCTGTTTACTGGTTGGTCTAAAGTATGTCTGGTTATAGCTTGGTCTAAAGTGTGTCTGTTTACAGCTTGGTCTAAAGTGTGTCTGTTTACTGCTTGGTATAAAGTGTGTCTGGTTACTGCTTGATCTAAGTGTACGGTTACTGCTTTGTCTATAGTAAGCCCGTTAACAGCTTGGAAGTCAGTCTCTACAGCTTGTTGGTTACTGCTTTACGTACCTTACCGTACCTATCTACCTACCAACCTACATACATATAAATATAACTAACTACATACATACTAACCTACCTACCTACATAAATACATACATACATTTTTACCTACATACCTACATACTAACCTATCTACCTACCTAGCTACATAACTACCTACCTAGCTACCTACATACATACATACTTACCTACATACATACTATGTTATCTACCTACCTACCTACGTACCTACATACTTACCTACCTACATACTAAGCTATCTAACTACCTACATACTAATTCACCTATATATCTAAATACCTACCTACCTACCTATTTTTTTTATTTATCTATCTAGAGTTCTAGACCATCTCTCCTACTCCTTATACATGTTATATAAATATAAACCTATCAGTTAATAAATATGTTTGTAATGTGTTTCGTCAAGGTCGTTTAAAATCTCTCGACGACTTCAAAGTTGAATTAAGATACAACAGCACCACGGTGGACTGCACGTCTAAGAAAGTCTTGTTCGTCAACACCAAAATACTGCAGATGCACTGCGACCGGACAGTTAGTAACGTGAGCAGTTTCGTCTTCACCGGAGACCTGGTCACTGATCTCTGTGGCGCGTATTCAAGCGCAGGTAGTATACCTTTCAAACCTTTGGATGTTAAACGGTTTTAAAATTGGTTTTCAAACTTTCAAACTTAAAAACCGGTTTTCGGTTTTTGTTAGAAGATGGGAGAAAATAATTCAAATATTTTGTCCCAAAGATTTATTATTTTTTATGTTCTCTAATAACAAACGATGTTTGATTAGCACATAAAAATTCCTTAATATTAAATTATTTACAAACACTATAATTAGTCTAACTCGACTCATAGGCCTATTGTTTTTTAACATTTCGAATATTGCTTGCGATTGCTATACATGCACAGACAACAACAAACGCATATGTTAAGTTAGCATTTAACGCTAGTCGTCTGCGAAGTTTGTTTTTATATACATACTGCAAAACTGGGATTTCCCCAACTGATGCTGAACGCTCCCAATAGACGTAGGGTCACCAGATAAAGGACATAGAGAGACGAAAGGGGGACTTATTTAGTGTTTGAATATACCGCGTTAAACCCACAAAAAAGTTCGGTTTTAATACACTGCCGGATGGAGGACAAGAGTCTAAATAGGAGGACATACCCTCATTTTGCCGAGACATGGTGGCTGGAATAACGAAGGAACACAAACACACCAACAAACTGTCTGCAGAGAACGTTCAGAAACCCAGTTTTTTTGCCGCTCAGTACATCTAAAATAGGCTAGGCTCCAGAGTCTAGCGTTCGTTATATAAGACAAGTAAGCGATGGCTGGGATTAACAATACTTCAATAGAACTAAAAACAATACTAGGCCCTCGCCGAGACTATAACTAATGTTTGTCAAGCATTGAATGAAGTGAATTTTGTGAATCCAACATTTTTTTTTTTAATATTTTCTTCAGAAAAATAATTCTTGGTCCACCCAATGAAGAAGACCTACGATTTAACCTACTTTATTTCCTTTTAACATAATATCCCTAATTCTGATATATAAACTAATATATTGTTGCCCATTACGTTATAATAGGTGAAATATTAAAATTAGATCGATTAGGCTACATATTTAATAATTTTTCCGTTTTCCTTTCTAATTTTCTGGAAAAATAAAATGAGATAAAAATGTATTAGTATCAGTGGCGTCGCCAGTATTGCAAGGAGTGGGTGGCAAATAACGCAAGGTATGGGGACAGGGAAGGCAACTACCGTGTGTATATAATGTGTGTGTGTGTGTGGACAATAATGTAAGAAGGAATAGTGAACATAAGGGTAAAACTAGGTAGGCCTATGTTAAAACCGGTTGAAAACCGGATTTTGGTTTCTCTCCCCCCCCCCCTTCCCGCGCAACGTCACAAGTTACAGGCCAGAAAAGCCAAATGTGCGTAGTTTTGTAGGTATTTTTGAAAAATAGTTCAAATTTAATTAGTGTTTGCAGGACATTCAAGAGGTTGATTTCTTTGAATACAGTATGATTTTGTACGCTTTACCATAAAATTCTTTAGAACTAAAGAAAATCTGGGCTAATTGATTAAAACTGACAATAGCTTTCAATTGGGATAATCAAACATTGCTTTTATCGTTAACCGTGATATTAAAAAGCATATGAAGAGGATGACTATGTACTATGTTAATTCAGGATGCTTAGTACGCAGATGTGTACGCAATCCAGCGGTACTGCCACCGCTCCTGCTTATCTGTTGGAAACATAGTTTACAACAAGCCATCGTTAAAGACGTTTTTTCAAAATTTTCTGACACAAAGGATTGTAACTGTAACTTAACATTTGGTTTGATGTTGTTTTTATCGCAAGCCATAGTTGGTATTTGGAAAAACAGAAACACAATATCAAAGACTAAATATGTTAGCAAGGCATTTCAAGTATTGTTTTGTGTGAATCCAACAATTTTTATTTAAAATTTTTCCATCAAAACCAAAAAAAAAAAGGATGTGCTACTTGAAATAATGATTAGGCCTACCTCCCAACCAGGAAACCGAAATCCGGTTTGGAAAATCAAAACCGGTTTTCGGTTTCAAAACCGGTATGCCGGTTTTCGGTTAACATCCCTAGATAAATAGAAGGCTAATTTACAACTAGTGCACAATTTCCCCCTAAACTATTTGCCAATTAACATTGTACCAAAAGCTATTTAAGTGAAACGTAGAATTAGACATGATTGAATGTGCATATGAAAAGAACAATTGTAAACATATGAGAATTATAGTCAATTAGAAATCTTTTTAACAAGTTTTAAAATGTTTTACAATTAATTATAGCACTTTTCCGTTTTAAATATAATTTAAGCATAAAAGCAAGCGTCTAAAATTGTTACTTGTTTTGAGGAGGGGGGGGGTAACCAATTGTTGACGTAATTATATAGGGGGGGTCTCTGAAAGTTTGACAGTTGTTGACAAGGGGGAGGGGGGGGGTAAAAATCGCCCAAAAATTGTTGACGTAATTAATGGACGTCCCCCTAGCTGCCAAAAATTGTCTATTTGTAAAACTTATCATAAAAGAGTCATTTTAAAACTTAAACAAGGTTTTAATTTAATGTAGACTAAAAAGCAGCTTGCAATTGGGCAGAAGCAACTTTACAGCGCATGTTAGGTTCTTAAACCTTTTCATGCTTTACTTGCTGGACGTCTGGCAACCTTAGACAAACGTGTCTGTGATTTTATTCATATTATACAAATACTCTTGTAATGTGTACAACTTGTAACATTTACTTTTCTATCTTATAATTATATAGTTCTAAATTCACGACACTACAGTTTTTTACTTCTCATAAACCAAAGTCAATTAGTTTTTTAAAGAGTCGACCACGTTCTAAGGATTAATGATCCTTTCTATTCATTTGATTGATACAATTATTATTATTTTTTAGTATAATCAACATATATTTGTGTTTTCCTAACTAATAACTTACTTTGCGAGGGGATGGGGGAGGGGAAGGGGAAATATGTTTAAAATCACGAACTGATCTTGCCTTATATGTATGAACTAATGCAGGTGTCACGGTTCTGGACGCAACCATGACTTATTAGCACGTAGATAGATAGATAGTGGAACGTTTGATCATAGATTAGCGCAAGTTTAGGATAGAACGCAGAAGAGTAGTCTGACGTCATAAACATTTCTATCTCACGCCACTGTGGATCTCAACACCTTTCCTCAACCTTCTCTACATTCTTTTATTTCCCCAATTCAGAGTTTACTAGCCTAATGCTGCCGAATCGGTACTTAATCTTGGATGAATGAGAGTGAATGTGTAAGATATATAAAAGTTAAAATGTATATGTATTTATATCATGTCTTAATGTATTAGCTTATGTTGTTATTTTAATATGTTTGTATATAGGCATTACGTCATTGACCCAAATACTCGACCCCTCGCTTAAACCCCACCCCGCTTACCCCCCCCCCCTTCGCGCCCACGCCACATCCTTATCTCCACTCCACCTACCCAACTCGTAGCGGCTTATTAGTTATTCCTTTTAACCCCCATTGTTCCGAGGAATTGACCAGAGGAAGTCGTTTCACACTTATGTAACACCTCTCGGGGAAGCCTGACCACTGAACCACTTGACATAGCTATATCAAGTCCACTTGTAGGGAAGATAAATCGTTTCCCCTCTCCTCTGTTCCCCTACCGCTTGTTGGCTGTATTTAATTGCTTTTCATCTCCACCCCCACCCCGCCTAATCTCTCCCCCCTTCCCCCTCTATTGAGTCATCCCTTTATACAGAGACATTTTCGAACTAGCCAATCGAAATCAGATCTAAATCTAAATTAAAAAAGTTAACCAACCAAATTGAGAGCGATCACGTGATATTGGTCCTACGGACGCTACGCAACTTAGGAGTTAGTTTAGTCTTAGTTTTGCCTTCAGCCTGAAAACACTTGTACAGTTTAGTCTTGGTTTGGCTCTTGGTCCATACACTTCAGCCTGAAAACACTTGAACATTCGACTAGTAACAGATTTCCCCTAGTGTAGTCGCGTACCTTAATGATAGAATACACGACATTACCATACACTAGTGCTTGCTGTTACTATATCGACTCATATGTATATATATATTTCACATTGGATTACACAAAGAGAATAACGTTATAACCATCACCAGAGATTTGCTTGTATACACCTTAGAACTGTCTGTGTGTGTGTATTTTACGTCATTTTAACGAGCCAGGAGAGAACAAATAAATATTCCAGGTCAACTACAGCATTGGCACAACATACTGCCTACGACAACAAGCCACAACAACCCCAATCCCCCACGTCCCGTCCACGACAGCAGGGGTCGGAAACCTTTTTATATAAGTGTGCCAAGGTAGGAGTTCTAACTCATTCAGAGTGAAAACCTTAATAAAGGCATACTTGTCTTTTTAATATTTTGTTCTTATAAAGAGACTTTAATTTTCTTTTTGTGGGTCTTTCGTGAAAATTTCTTTCCGTGCCAAGTCTGGTTGCCGACCTCTAAACTAAGTAATCTAAAAAAAAAATAATTAACAGCTTAATCCTTTTTTTTTGCTTTCAGGTTGGAACGTTGCACTTAAGTCTAAAGCGAACGCCTCCTCAGTTTGGCACGAGTCTAAGGTAGACTATATTACGAACGGGAACACTATCCCAAATGAAGCAAACTTTCCATCCAATTGTTTCCATAGCAACGCTAATGACCGCATTCCAACTATCAATGTTATTTTTCGAATTGACTACCTTGTGCATCAGATTAAGATATTTAACAGACCCGGTAAGGAAATAACTAAACATCTCTAAAGTAAATATCTAGAAAACACATGAGGTGAATAGCTAGCGAACAGAAGAGATACAGAGGTAAACAGTAAAATATGAAGTAATTTGGTAGCACACACCACACACACACCACACGACACACCACACCACACCTAACACAACACCAACACCAAACACACACCACAGTCACAACACACAACAGACACACACACCACACAACAAACCACAAACCACACCACAGACACACACCACACACACCGCACGACAAACCACACCACACATTACACCACACCACACACCAAACCACTTACTACACACCACCACATCACACACCAACGTCGCACACCACACACACCACACCAAACACCACAAACCACATACCATACATCACACAAACACACCACACTCACAAAAACACCACACACACAAATACACCATACACAACACACATACATCACACCAACACCACACACACACCTCACCACGCGCACCACATACATCACACACACCATACACCACACCACACACACCACACCTACACCACACACACCACACATACATCACACCAACACCACACACACACCTCACCACGCGCACCACATACATCACACACACCATACACCACACCACACACACCACACCTACACCACACACACCACACATACATCACACCAACACCACACACACACCTCACCACGCGCACCACATACATCCCACACACCACACACACACCACACTATACACACCATAAACCAAATTTTTACTTCGATGTTTTCTTTCACTCTCCAAAACTCCCACCCTTCCCCTCCCCTTGTAGGTTTTCATGAAAGGCGAATGCAGTATTTCCACTTGAACACATATGATGCGTACAACAAACTGGTACTGAATTACACCAATCAACAGGGTGTCCATTCGATATACAACATCAGCCACCCACACAATTTAACTATTCGAACCATCAAGCTGTACCTCCCCCAAAAAGGTTCTAATGATGAGAATCACATCTTTATAAATATGTGTGAACTCGAGGCGTACGGAGGTAAGAAACTAACCGCCACCCCCTCCCACCCACTTCACCTCCTTTTTGTTTGCATCATTTATTACAAATAAGTTCACTTCTTATTCATTACAAAAAACTTCACTTCTAATTTAATACAAATAACTTCACATCTAATTTATTACAAAAAACTTCACTTCTAATTTATTACAAATAAGTTCATTTCTAATTTATTACAAATAACTTCACTTCGTATTTATTACAAATAACTTCACTTCTAATAACTGCCGAATTCTCATCAGAAAGGTTAATTTAATTGACCCTTTTTTTGACAGACTGACGAGATGAAACTTGGCACTTAGACTCGTTGCCGATAACAACACATCCTATTAAATTTTGAGTTTGTGTGTGTTCTTTTTATAATACTCAGTATATCCTTTATATCACCTTTGCTTTTTTTCTGTTAGTCGTTTGGAAAAAAATGAAAAAAAAAATTTTCATTTTTAAGTTCAGAAAGTTTTGACTGAAAACAAGCAAACGCAAAAGCTGCCTAAAGGTTAGCATAAGGTCTACATATTCTTTATCGTAACGTGGAATGGTTCACCCAAACTTGTCAATACCGTAGTAAAATTGAAAATCTTTGTAGCAGGTTGGGGGTGATTAGATCACTTAATCACCGCGTAAACTTTATAAGTTGGGATTAGATTTGCACCTGAGCCTCATGTGTGTCGTGCATTATGTATGATTAAGTAAAGGGACTGTATTATGTCACACTGCGCTGCAGGCCGGTTCTTATGTGTATTCTTTCCTTCTTATAAGAGTGGTCTACATCTATAGATAAGAGATGAATTATTCTCTTTCTATCATTGTTGGCTGCGTTTTGTCTTAAGGGATGAGCCGGAGTACCGCGCTAGAGATTAACTTATTGATGATCAAATTTATATTTATGTGTGTGGAATTCCATGGCTCGTCCGAAGTATTTATGTAGAGTTTTGGCTATACTTAACACATATAGACTTCACAACATCGATTATACAGTCACTAAGCAACTAAGCATTCGTCACGTGGTGTAATGGAAGAAGGAGAGGGTCAGTGAGATTGACATGCACAACACTTGTGCGATTGTTCAATCTCTCTTTTATCTTCAACATTTGATTGACACTGAGTCACAACTATCGTACGTTTGGGAGGGGGGTAGATGTACACGTGTCCTTAGTCTGGTCGACAGGAGTAGGAAAAGCACGTGGAGAGGGTGGGAGATGGTGGGTGAGGGGGAGGGAAGGGGCGAAGAAGCCGTCAGTCCTCAAAGGTAATTCTTATCTTCCGACCGGCGCCTGTGTCCAAGCCACAGAGGGGACTCCGACAGAAGAACACCCTTAGAAGTCTATGTTCGTATACATGTTATATTTCTCGTTGGTCAAGGATATAAGGAGTTGAAGCATGAAAAAACATTTAAATTGAAAATTAATATATATCCACCGAGTTTTCTCTTTTTACTTAGTCTTTGTGTATGGGCAATAGGCAATTCCATGATAAAGGTTGAAACAATACAGGAGAATACGAACATTATATTTCAGGCATATTGTCTAGAATTGCGACGTCATTTTGCAAACCTTTTTCTGTACTGTGAAGTCAAAAGAAAAGTGTCCATTCATATCTAACATGACCCTGTCGCTGACCCTAGAAAACTGTGGTGTAGATGTGGTGTATGTGGTGGGTTGCTTGGAATACAGTTCATCATGCTGACACGCAGACATTATTGAATACTTTGTAATGAAAGGCCAAAAGCTCAATAACTTCTGCAGCATGCCCTTTCATGTTTAGTAACCAGGCATTCTACAAAGCAATCTCTAAAGTATGAAAAACAAAAGGCCAACAACACTTTTGGTTTTCACAGAAATTTTGGATGTTTTGGTTAGTCCTATCTGAACTGAACTGGATGACGGAAAACAAGTTGAAGTTGAACAGTGAGAAGACTGAAGCTATTATCGTCGGTACGAGACAGAGGGTCGCGTCCCTCACTGCGTCCGATTTCCAACTGGCCGACGCAACAGTACCTTTCTCCTTGGTTTACTGCAATTCGCTCTTGCCTGGCCTCTCGACCTCCTTCATTCAGAGCCTGCAACGTGTTCAGAACTGTGCTGCCCGACTGGTCCTTAAGAAGAAGAATTCGACGCATACTACTCTTCTGCTCCGATCTCTGCACTGGCTACCCATTAACCACCGGATCACTTACAAGCTGGCGTCTCTATGTTACAAGTGCCTGAATGACTCTGCCCCCGACTACCTTCGCTCTTGTCTCGAACTCTCACTCCGCTCGGCTTCTGATACACTAACTCTTCAGATCCCTCGTGTGAAACTGGTATCCGCCGGCGAACTGGAATTCTCATACGTGGGCCCGTCCGCATGGATTGACCTACTACGACAACTTCGACAGTGCCCAAGCCTTGATACTTTCATAAGCCAGCTGAAGACCTACCTATTCAATTAACAGTTAATTATTATACTATTTTATTATTTCTCATGTATACATATTTGTCTTTTATTCGTTGTGTGTACTATGTCTGTAAATGTTGACAGCGCATAGAACTGTTTCAAACGGAATATGCGCTATAAAATTCTTATTATTTGTATTAAGCTATTATTATTTATTCACGCCTTTCATTGTGGCATCGCACTGTCTTTTTAGGTCAGGTGAATCATTCATGATGTGTTGTCGTTGTTGACTAGACCATCTCCTTGATTGTCCTACTGGTAGGACAGGGTCGCAGTTATTTTTTTTTTGCTATTAGCAAGTTGTGGTTGGTGTCCAGTTAAAAATTAATTGAACCTCGATATCTTTAACACAGATAGGACGCATCTTGTAAGGGGCATTTCTGTTTTATAGTCCCAGTGGCTCCAACGCCCTTGACAGCAATGCAATGCACGTGAGAAAGGAGTTATCAAATGTCCAGTGGAAAGAAAGCTCAGCTATTTAGCAGATCAGGTCCATCACAACAGTACCGCCTAGTCTAAGGAATCCTAACCGCTCAGCAGTACACACATAATACTAGACAAAATATCCAAGTGGTCATCTTATTCCTTACTATCACCATCATTACAGGTTGTGTTATATAAACAATGACATTTATCATCCCGTCATCTATTTCCAACATTGTTAACCAATCGTTCATTGTATAACGTTTTCGTACACTGCAAAAGCTTATAAGTCTACATCAGCGATGGCGAACCTATGGCACGCGGAGCCATTTCTGTGGGGACGCGAGCATTTACCAAAAATGGAACAGTTTAGTTATGGCCACACCGCTAGGAATGGGATCGTCTATTTAAAATGGCCATTTTGTCGGATAAACAATTAATAGAAAGAGTTTCTTGAAAAGAAATTTGGGAAATATCTCACCCAGTTACTAGATTTTGTAAGTATCTTTCTCAAACAAATCATCGGACAGAAGCAAACTTTCAAATGTCACTCTGCATAGCAAAACATTGTAAGCCCCTCTCTGATAGGAATTTTCTGAAAACGGCCATGTTGGCTGGGAGTAATTCCCTTTTTAATGATTTTCCAAACAAGGATAAAATTATGCAACGCATCTCTGAGATACCACTTAGCAGAAATACTGTTATTAAAGATCGAGTAAGTCTTGCGCCTGGAAAGTGATGTTAGTCAGCAGATCACTAGTATACTGACTTACAAAAGTCTGCCGGCTACTCCATGTGCTTGGGTGAAAGCACAGATGTAAATAGTCATGCAAGGCTTGTGGTAATTTTGCGTTACGCAGTTGGTGACATTATGAGAGAAGAGCTTGTGAAGTTGTTATCTTTGCCTGAAAGAACACAATGGATATATATACACAATGCTGTTATGGAATCTTTTTCGGCACACGATATAAAACCAGAAAAAGTTGTTTCAGTAAATAGTTACGGGGCACCTTACATGGTGAGGGACGCATCAGGTTTCATACAGTTCTTTGTCAAAGAAGAAAAACACACAGTCGTTCTGTTTCACTTTATTATACTCCAAGAAGCTCTTTGTGCCAGGGATAGCAGCAAGAGGATGCTATCCTCAAAGATGTCACGAAAATGGTCAATTACATCATGACCCGTGCTCTTTACTGTCGACAGTTTCACAACTTCTGGATGAGGTCAAGGCGCAGTATAATACTTTACTCATGCACAATAATGGCAGGTAGCTGAGCAGAGGACGAGTATTGGAGAGATGTGTAGCATGCTTGGATGAAAGTAGGCTGTTTATGATTCAAAACGGGCAGGATTATCCACAGCTCACTGATATGGTCTGGCTTACCAACCTGTTTTTTACAGATTTAAAAGCACATTTCAATGAACTGAATAAACAACTGCAAGATTCAGGAACAACAGTAGAAATGATGTTTCGTGATATCAGAACATTTGAAAGAAAACTGCAGGTTTTTTAAAGTGGGCAGTTGAAATATTTTCCAAAAGTAAAAATGCATTTACACAATTCTATAACATTTACCGACAATCCTACAAGCCATTAGGAAATTTGCAAGGAATTTTCTAGCATTGTAGCAGCTGCAAAGGAGAATTTCGGTAATAAATTTGTACAGTTCCGTAAGACGGAGACACCCTTCTGTATTCTTACTTCCCCGGATAAAGCCAAATTTGAAGAACGTGATCTTTTCCTGCTTATTGTGGTTAGATTTAGAAAATCTTAAAATGGAGCTATTGGAATATCAAGAACGCTCTATCTGGAAAAAAAATATTCTATTATCAGCGTGAAACACTTGAGAAGATAGATTGTGAAAGGATGGCAAAGGACAGCACAGTTGGTAGATCTGATGATGAAATCCGTAAAGTATGGAATTCTCTGTCAAATAATTTTTAGTCGATGAAAGCACTTGGGATTGCACTTCTTACTTTGTTTGGGTCTTCTTATGCTTGTGAGCAGCTGTTTTCAACTTTAAATTATATCAAATCTGATACCACAAACAGACTGACAGATGACTTGAGTACTGCATTTTCATTCACTACAGCTCATGTTTTTTTATATAAAAGAATGTTTGTATCATTCAAAGATCTGTTAATTTATTCTTTTTGGACAAAAGTTGTTAATAAGTTCGGAAAACTGTATGAGCTGTTTGTTTTTTCTAAATTAAAACCTCAGTATTTTGTTTTAAGGGAAGGAAGTCCAGTAAAGAGGGATTTTGTTTATTTCTTTTCCAATATGTATGATATTCGGAACATATATAATACTAATGACAAAACCTATAAAAAGTCAAACAAATTTGGAAAGAAATTGATTGTCATGGAGATGGCGGCCATTTTGTATTTTCCATTAGTATTTTTTACTTGAACGAAACGTGACACTACTTGTTCATTTATCAATAGAATTTATTAAAATTTACCAAAAAAGAGCATTAACTACATTTCTGCAAATTGTATAAGGGAATTTTTTTAAAATCTAAAAATGAATTTTTTATGAATTTTTTGTAAGTCATAAAATGCAATCATGAAAAAAAAAACTAGAAAAAAAGTAACAAAAATATTAATAAAAAAAAAAACTATTTGTTTTTTTACAAAATTCCTCTTTGCAGATTTAGATCCCTAATGTAATGAATATCTGTTCAAATTTGCATAAAAATCGGTTAGTAAATAAAAACTAGTTCGGAATATAAGACCTGAAAACATCGTTTTGAGAAAAACCGTAAAAACTGACAATTCTAGTAAAAAAAACTTTTGGACGAAATTTCGAAAAAATGATTTTTTTCATCTAATTATTAATGGTTTGTGGTAAGATCTTTTCCACACAAAGTCAAGATGTAAACCTTTAATTTGATGTATAAAAATATAGAGCTAGACTCTTGTTTATATTACTGTAGTGTAAATATGTTTTAAAAGAAAATTAAAAATTCTGATGTATACCCATTTCAAATACAATTTTTACATCGAAATAATGTTACTAAAGTTCCCAAACTGAATATTTTAGATCCAGGAAAAGATCAAATATACAACTTAGTCAAAAAGTAAACATGTGAATTATCTGACATTTAGGTTGATTTTTACTGGACTTCCTCCCCTTAATTGTTGTGTTGGCACGTTGAAAGAAATAAGTTGGTCTTGTATTGCACTTTGGGCACGCGGTTTCAAAAAGGTTCGCCATCACTGGTCTACATGATTTATCAAATTTATGTTGTTAATGATTTAAATGCATTTTAACTATGCAGTATGTTACATAATAAATCGTCACAATTGTTTATTTGAAAAAAAATATGAAGAAATATAAGCATATTTTGATAGAATATTTGACATTTGCACTCCTCCAGAGTTCATTTCTTTAAATGTATACGTACCCCTCTCTTGTCCAAGCACTCTCTTGGAGTGCAGTTATATTTCGATCTGAAGTTCAATGGAACTTTTCTAGTCAAGTAACAATTTTATATTCATGGGATTCAGAATAGATTAAAGTATATAAAAACATATCTTATTTGCCTTAATTAAGTAAGAAGTTTTTTTACACATACATGTTTGATGTAGAAGAAAATGTTTTTAGGCTGTTTTTTTTTAAAGGCGAGCTACAAAAAGCTACGCAATGGAAATGACTTTTAAGATGATAAATAACGTAAAGGAATATATCCAGAATAGAAAAAAAGATACTATTTTAAATATATAATAAAAAGCATTTCTACAAGCTAACAAAAATGGAAGCAAGTCATTTGCACTCTGGGAGAGTGCAAATGTCAAATATGGGTTAACAGTACGCAAAGGGAGATTCTTAAAAGTCCAAAATGCCAACCTGATTACGTCGCCCATGTGTAGTCGCTCAAATGACAGTCGCCGTTTTGACAGTCGCTGTTTTGACAGTCGCTATTTTGCCCAGTCGCTATTTTGAAGTCGTTTAAGTGACAGTCAATGTTTTGACAGTCGCTGTTCTGCCCGGATGCCAAATAAATGCCTCTGTTCTGATTTATCTATTTCTTATATTTTATTATTCCAATACAACAATAACTTATTCAATACGTTCAATAGCAAGCATGCAATGCATTTATCATTTTAAAAAAAAAGTACCCCTTACGTGTCCCTGCACTCTTTTAGAGTACCCCCCCCCCCCTATAACTTTGGAAGAAAACAAAAAACCAATCCAAGCACATGTATCTATCCACTTTATGATGCATTCTAACTAGGAAACACCAACAAAAAATACAGAAAAAGTCATTCAAATATACACTTGGGCATTAATGGGTTAAGATTTGTGTTAAATAAAAATACTGGATTACCCGATTACAATATTTATTTTAAATTAATGAGCAAGGTAAATGTCTAAATAGTGCAATGTTTGTTTGTGAAGGGTTTATCGTTAATAGTACAAGGAATGGAACTTTGGGACGACACATTTCATGCACCATTTCACACGTAAACTATTTAAAAGTTACATTAAAATTTGTTCTTTATATGTTTACAATTTAACCTTTTGCCGACATTTAAACACGCGACGGGTAAATAAACACGACACTTAAACACGCGCGCCATGTAGTGTGGTTAAGTGGCCGTATTTAAGCGTCGTGTGATTTAAATGTCGTGGAACCGTTACAACAAGATTTAATTGGATATTCCTAATAAAAATTTAATCTCGTTTTCTGAAAATGAAATATATTCAGCAAAATTTCGTCACACTTGTTCAGCTATCGATTGCAAAGTTCTTGTACAGTCGATGGCTAGTCAAACCAGTTATGTGGTTAATTCAAAAACATTTCATTGCTAACCTTACATTTTCGGTATTTTCGTTCAAACTTTTAAATTTACCCTAAAAACTATTTTCTTAAAAATTTCTCTTTAAAAAAAAAAAAGACTAAAAATAGAACGTGTAATGAATTCCAAATTTTCCTTTCTTTGCACCAATTAAACGGCAGAAATTTGTATGAAAAACGAAATGAAAATTATATAAATTTATTTTTGGTTCTAAATGTATTTTAATATAAAATTAAATAAGATAAGATATCTTTATTGATCCAAAAAGGAAACATTACATTGCAGTATTACATGATAGTTACATGATAGTTACATAATATCTAGTCGAAGTGGTCGGCTTCTTTCAATAAGGGCAAGAACAGAGAGATTTAGGAACTCTTTTTCACATGCACAACAACCAGAACAAATACAACACACTTTATTATGCTTTAGTCAGGAGCAACGTTGATATAGTCTCACAGATTAAGGAACAAAAGGAAGTTTTGTACCATTCAGTTCGGGCTCTGATTTACAAAAGTCGGCCACTACGTGTTTATTTTACGTAAATGTTGTGAAGTGGATGCATGCTATCTTTGAGTATTTTTCTTCACATTTTGAAAGTAGAAAGAAATGTGTCGATTAAATATCTGTCTCTAGAGTTACCATTCTAATACGTCTTGCATTTTTTATTTATATATATTTTTTTAAAGTGGATATTATTAACAAGTCACGTTACCAATGCCACATGTAATGTGTCAACAGATTGCCCCAAAACAAGTTATGGACTGAACTGTTCAAAAAGCTGCAGCTCTAAGTGCAAGCAGTCGCAGTGCAACATGTACGGGACCTGCTACGAATGCATCGATGGATTCTACGATATAACTTGCGAGAAAGGTGAGGGATATCCCCCTAGATTAGGAAGAGATATCTCCCCAGTACAGGTAGGGATATCTCCCCAGTACAGGTAGGTATAACTCCCCAGTACAGGTAGGGATATCTCCCCAGTACAGGTAGGGATATCACCCTAGTACAGGTAGGTATAACTCCCCAGTACAGGTAGGGATATCACCCTAGTACAGGTAGGTATAACTCCATAGTACAGGTAGGGATCTCGCCCGATTACAGGTAGGGATCTCGCTATAGAGCAAACACATGATGCATGAAGGGATTTTGAAAGGATAACATAAGATTAAAAATCTTACGAAGGACATAATAATAATATTTGTTCGCGTTACTGTCAGACTTTATAAATAACTTATCTCATTTCACAGGATCATCATTTAAAAATACCTGCATGCTTTCGGTTATATGTCCACAGTATGCCCAGTGGGATGCGATGACACACACTGCGATAGATTAACTGGACTCTGTTATGGCGGTTGTAAAGTTGGATACCATGGTGCACTGTGTGATAAAAGTGAGTGTTTACATTGGCACACGTGCTCATGAGGGGTATCAGTTCAACTTATCGTCTCCTTCTGGTCTTTCTCTACATAGTACATAAAAGAAAGAGTTCACTGTTTCAATGAATAAATTAACTGACATCGGAATTAATTGTTGTAGTATGTGGAGCAGGGGCACGGTGCTCTGATCGTCTGGCGATTCGAATGTCCTGGGTTCGAATCCTGGTGAAAGATAGGATTTTTTCCCAAAACTTGATCCTCAAGCGTAGCCGGGGGGGGGGGGGAAGCAGGGTTAGCGGGCATCCAACCACCATTTTCGAAAAAAAAAAAAGGGCATTTTCGGGAATATTTTTAAGTTAATAATTTTAACAACCCACGCTGCACATTTAATGCTGTTTATATTTTATTCTTAAAATTGATTTCAACAATTTATTTTGTTACAATGGGATTCATAGACCTAGTTAGATCTAGGTAATTTTTTTTTTTTTTTCATTTTATACCCAGAACATTATTTAACAAGATTTTATGATTCATACACTAAATTACTATGGAAGACATGAATTGACTGTCTTTAAATTTAAACTGACTATTTTCTACACAGCGTCTCGCTTTACATATTAAGTTTAACCAACATAATCATCGGCTGATATATACAATTCAATGGAAAACAAAATTATATATAAAAAGTGGTTCTAATCGTCTGGGTGGAACAAAAAGAATAAAAAAGAAGTTAAAGATCGTTCAAAAGAGTCATCAAATGTGCAAAAAAGATGCATGGTTTTCTTTAACACGACGTCACGACCAAAACCGCTCTATGAACCTAGGAGCCAATAACAACACCCAAGCTCCGACTGCCGGGACTGTTCAGGCATAAGAAACTGCTTTCGCAGATATCTTATCAAATCTCGTATGGAGGACGAAAGGGACACTGAGTAAGACTTCATGCAATCATTGACACAACTATGCAATGCCCAGTAGATTCACACGAGCAAGTCTTTCTCAAAAGTTGATACTTGGAGTCATTTCTGTGCTGTTAGATATTTTTTTATTGTGAAAAATGATAGGTAAATAGATAGACACTGGATGGTTTAGTCACTCACTCACAGGTAAATAGATAGACACTGGATGGTTTACTCACTCACTCACAGGTAAATAGATAGACACTGGATGGTTTACTCACTCACTCACAGGTAAATAGATAGACACTGGATGGTTTAGTCACTCACTCACAGGTAAATAGATAGACACTGGATGGTTTACTCACTCACTCACAGGTAAATAGATAGACACTGGATGGTTTACTCACTCACTCACAGGTAAATAGATAGACACTGGATGGTTTACTCACTCACTCACAGGTAAATTGATAGACACTGGATGGTTTACTCACTCACTCACAGGTAAATAGATAGACACTGGATGGTTTACTCACTCACTCACAGGTAAATAGATAGACACTGGTTGGTTTACTCACTCACTCACAGGTAAATAGATAGACACTGGATGGTTTAGTCACTCACTCACAGGTAAATAGATAGACACTGGATGGTTTAGTCACTCACTCACAGGTAAATAGATAGACACTGGATGGTTTACTCACTCACTCACAGGTAAATAGATAGACACTGGATGGTTTAGTCACTCACTCACAGGTAAATAGATAGACACTGGATGGTTTACTCACTCACTCACAGGTAAATAGATAGACACTGGATGGTTTACTCACTCACTCACAGGTAAAAGCAGTTGAAGAAGACAGTGATTCTTGAAAGGAAAGATCTTTATGCAATCACTTATGATCTATTCTACGCGATCAGCTTGAGCAGAGAGATCGAAATCCCAATGGACCGCATGACCCTATGGAAGGGAGTGGAGCCTTCTCCACATATTGATCCCTATCTACCGGGGTTACGAATGCGCTTGACTGATCCCGCAGTCGGAAACACAGTAGCTGCGCTAAGAAGCCTGCTACCACCCGCAAAACTTTACACTCTTATCACGTGTGCATCAAGTCGTTTGCTGAAGGCAGTGCCAGGAGTAATGATTAGAAGCGTGTTGTGTTGTGCTGTATCCAGGGGCGGATACCTGAAGAGAATATTTGTTCGGGCCTGGTTTTAAAATCTACAGATACCAAACGAAAGTGGAGGTCATCAAACATACCATCGAGGCAATCGAGGAAAGATTTGTAGATGGTTTGAAAGTTATAGGCAATATATCCATCGCCAACGATGTGCCATCAACAGCCTCAGGAACTAGTCAGAGCGACTGTTTTATAAGCTCTCGGCTATTTCAGATTTGATCTCTAGGTACGAAGTGAAGGTCACCATCCAGTGGATACCAGGTCATAAGCAGGATCTTAGAGTGGACAGGAATGGCCAACGGTTTGTTGCCGAACTTTTACGATGGTGTATCAGTGGTGCGTGATACAACAAAGTTAGTTCTCCTAGACCCAAAAGAGTAAGATCGTTCGCATTTTCAAAAAGAAGAGGGGTTCAAGTCTGGTTTACTCAACGAAAAGAAATAATATGACTTAAAACGCGCTGGCTTTCTGCTTCTCGGTCGTATACGTGTAGTGATCCAAAACCTGGTTACTTGAATTTGCTACTAATGATACCCACACAATTGAAAAGAAGATAAATACGTTTTTCTTACGAAATTCCGTTTGTTGGATATAACAGTCGGGCCTGGTGTTTTAACAGCTGAGAGGACATAATAAAACAAAAATTGAACGTTTCTAAAACGTATCATATAGACAGTGTTTTGTAATTAGGACAACAAAGACAAAGTAAAT
The DNA here is from genome assembly GCA_949126835.1 of Anisus vortex. Taxonomy (NCBI): domain Eukaryota; kingdom Metazoa; phylum Mollusca; class Gastropoda; family Planorbidae; genus Anisus; species Anisus vortex. Next base: position 34,594,223 of record OX421506.1, on the reverse strand, counting down.
TAAAATGTTAAAACTCATTTTTTTTTATATTGTTATGGACTGTCTCTATGATGACTATTATTACGACTCGTTAAATCGGATTCAATGAATATAGTTGTATCTTTATTAGAAGTCTCTAGATTCTGCTAATCTGTAGCCCAAGCTAGGGGTTCCTTGACTGACAGGTCTATGCAGTAATGTAGTTATATTCGTGATAATTATCTTCAACACCTTTCTCAACAATGATAGATCAAACAACTCCAGTTGTTGAATAAACAATTTTATTTAAATTGTAGACTCAATATAAACGATCAATAAATGCATCAACTGATGGCAACATAAGTATTTCATTAAATGGCATATAATATACAAGTATCAATATAGCGACTTCACTCTACAGACTTTCAAACTGAACTAACTTTAAGGAGGTGGGGACTTTACAAAGAAAACTATCATCGAAGATTCTACAGGGTCTTAATACGCATTTTAACCTCTTTCTCTATAGAATACTGCGATCCAGAATTATCCTCCAATTTCCACGGGGTTGGACGAATTATTTTACTTAAACTGCCCTCAGGGCACAAAGGTCAAACATTGGACTCTAATACGCACTTGTTAAGAGGTCAATGCCTTATTACGTCATTCATCTATGACCGATATTCGTAACAATATCTGTAAAAAATTCTATGCTGGCGATTTATCTCGTATTTCAATATTAATAGAAGAAGAATGTATACATATACAAGCATTCGCGTTGATTCTATAAATAATTCTTTTCGATACTAGATGTTCATCCCGAAAATGAGCAGTAGATGCAATCAATTTTGAAGAAATTTTCATCACTATTAGTTGCTAGAAAAATAATTGAAGATGGTTAAAAAAAAACTGCACTATTATACAGTGTGTGTATCCTGTGGCACATGGTATTCTTGTAAGAATTAATACGTGCCAGTTCTTGGTTCTTCTATTAATCTGGAAAAATTGCTAAAAGTGGGGCCTTTTTTATAAAAGTTCGCTCCCACAAGCGTCAAAACCTGGCTATGCCACTGACTTGGGGGTGTCACTAAGTCTACCCAGCTTTGATGTAAACCTAACATTAGTTGAAGCAAATTAAAGGCGTCTGGGCATTGTGCTGGCCCCATATCACTTAGTATGCCGTGGCCACAGAAACTGATGAATGCTGCTACACCAGAACTATGATCAGTTTTGTCCGAGAGGGTACTTTACTTACTATTGGGTGGTCAAGTGATTTTCAGGAGATTCTCCCTGAGAATATGAGGGAATAAATAGTGGTACATTTCTGCGTCTGCTGCACAGTTTCACTCCGAGCTAACGGTTGTGCGCCTGACAGCCAGGAAGACACACCATTCGTCTAACGGCGTCCTCCCTAACGTCACACAGACTATAACTTAATTCGGTGCGCCCTTAGTAATTGCTCCTAGTGTCAATCAAATCAGGCGTCCTGTTCTTTAAGGTTGCCTGGGGATAGCTTTAAAAATTAAAATACTGCGCCAGATTCGCAAGCGCTTACGTAATTGGCAATTATATTTTAATGTCCATGAATAAATTATAAATTTTGATTGGCTAGACCAGGGGTCGGCAACCTTTTGAGACAGAAGAGCCAAAAGTTACAGGTTACACAATTTCCCAGTTTTTAAAGAGCCACCAACATATTTGCTTCAATATTGTGGTATTTGATTAGGATTAGGTATATACATTTAATTTAATTTTTTTAATTTAAAATAGGGCCTACATAGTTTTAAATATGAAATAATATTTATTCATATAAAAATATACAAATGTTACGCACAAAACATATTAAAGTATTTTAGCTAGCTCTGTTAGAATAATAAAATTAGTAATCAATTAGTAAATATAGGCCTAACTATAACAAGTTACAATAGTTACATCAATAGGAGCATTGGCCTTGAGTGCCTTTCGAAAGTTTGGTTAAATCTGGCTCATAACTTGTTGTTTTCAGTTTCAAGCATCTAGATTTTTATTTGTTAGTTGGTTTCTTACTTTAATTTTTATTATATTCATGCAAGAGAACGCTTGCTAGCACGAAGATGTTGACCTGAAGATCGTCAGCACTCCAAATGCCAACTTCTTCACCTCACTGTATCATTCTGGAAGACTATTCCATGCGTCAAATATGAGTGCCTCAACTCGCGGCATTTCTTTTAGAGTTTTTAGTTCTGTAGCGTGACGTGCATGCTTTTCTTGAACTCCAACTCTTCTAACTTACTCTTGAGTTCTGTGAACTTGCCACTCCACAAGTGTTTGGTTTTCAAATCCAGTAATTGTATTTGAAGCGAACCAGAATCAATTCCGAATCGCTCATTGTTGATCTCATTTGTATTTATGTTGAGAGGATTTACTATGAACGGTAGAGTACTTGCGTTTGTTTTGAATTGCTCAAATCTCTCAGCGAATTCATCCTTCATTTTGTTTATAACAATGCTGAAATAATTCGTGTCAATAGTGGCATTGGTTTCATTGCGATATTGCTTCAGATTTTCGAAATGAAGTAATTTACCGCTCTCCATATCTTCGACAAAAAGAAGTAATGTATTATCGAAACAAACCACTTCTTCATAGGCTCGGTTTCCCTTTCCTTGCAGTTTTACATTTAGCTCAGTTAGTTTCTTTGTGATATACACTATGAAGTTGAATTTTTGCAGCCATCAAAACAATGGACAATTAAATTGTTTATCTAAATCTTGTATACAAGAAAAATACATAGGGATAAATATTATACAATTTAATAATTTCCATTCCATTAACATTCCACGTTAATAAAAACTCTCTCGTCCATTTAATTATAAACTAATATCTTTTACATTTGTAATTAAACAACAAAAGAAAAAATCACTAAATGTCTATTCAGACACGACTCATTTTTCATAAGGAGAAAAAAAAATCCGCTGATGAAAAAAAATACACTAGGCTTGACCTAATTACTCTTTACAACAATGGTCATTGCTACGGCTTTTTTTTTTCAAGCTTGTAGTTGCAGGCTTAGTTTTCTAACACATAGACAACTCTGTCTGTGACGGCACACAAGATTTAGGTCAATCTTCTTTTTTCTTTCTCTCCCTCTTTTTTTTTTTCACTCTCTTATTCCCAATTGATTCTAACAATGTTGCCATGCTATGCAAATTTACCCAATTACCGCTTAGGTAAAAAAAATTGCTACGCGATCAGAAAGTTATCGTGGTTAATGAGCATTATTTAACAACTATCATTTCAAAATTACATTCATTTTTTGTTATATTAAGAAAATGAAACATGGTCTGTTCACGAATTAAAATAGTTTATAGACAATTTCATTTAAAATATTTCAATCTTTCATTTTACCATGACCTTTCTACGTAATAGGTTTCTGTTTAGAGTAGTTCACATCGTAGTAGTTTTAAATTGAAACATTCTATCTTTTATGCAGACATGGATTTACTTAAAACAAATTTGGTTAATTTACTTAATTAACTATCAATCAATGCAAATTATATTATCTTCATACAATCTTAGTACTAAACAGTAAGTACTTATTTTCCTTAGATTACATTTAAGATATTTCAAATACAATATTATTGACGTACAAAAGATTAAAGAGCATAGGCTACTATTTTTTTTTTTCAGAGAGAAATCAATGTAACAATTTATGTACAAAACAAACTGCTGGTTTGACTGGTGTGGAAAAACATTCCATTTCCAATCTTTTCAGTGGGGTACATTGCTCTTTTCCATTTTCCACAAAGGTTTTATTTATTATTCATAGATTCCTTTGGTTGTCAATACAATTCATTTAATCTATTTTAACTAATACAGAAAAAAATAGATTAGTTTTACAATCTTGACATGAAATCCTTAATTAATCATACATTAGTTGAACATTGGTATGTCAACATTATAAATTCTCAACTATGAAACCAGATTGGTTTACAGTGTCAAGTTAGTGGCACATCCTATATTTTTACAACATAAGGATTACAAAGTTTACATTAGTTTCACTTCTGGTCTGCTTTTCATGTAACAGTATCCTAAAAGTGAAAAATCATTTATAAATACATTTTTTGGAATCTTGTTAGTCATAGTTCTGCCTTGTAGCAACTATTTTTACCCTACATTATCATACATTCAATGATAATATAAGAAATGAATAAATTCACATAGAAGAAATTTGCATCCTGACTCAGTAAGCAATTATATCAACAACAGTACATGATAAAATAAATTTCCATAGTACAATAATAAAACATTTCTCAATACTTTAGTGATAGAAAAATTCTCTTTTCTTAAAAACCATTTACATCTTTTTCAATCAAACTATCCTCTCTGCCAAACGTTTCAATTATCATTTCCAGAGATTCTCAAACATATCTTATAATCAGTCCACATTTATAATGTCCTCTGATTTAGAAACTAATTCTGCGGATAAAACGGATCTTTTTCTCTTATAGCAATTATTTTAATGCTCAATCTAACAAGTTTGTTTAGAAATATCACAATATAATGATATCTGCTCTAACAATACTTTCATCATAAGTAAGGGATTTAGTTTTAAAATAGTAAGTTTGGTAACTAACTATCAGTGAATTTGTCATTCAATTCATCCTGAGCTCCAGGCATGAATTTATAAATAAGAGTAACAATGTTAACAACATCAAGCTTATTCCAATTGTTTTCAGAAGGTAAGGCTTTATCATTTTCAAATGATATAATTTCTTTGCCTTTCTTTCATCACACAACAATGGCATCTGCATGTGAGCAGTGTACAATTTTTTTCTAACAAAAACAGTTATGTCAGACAAAAATTTTATGTACTAATCTAGGTACTTGATCAGCCCAAGGAGATCCAATTCGGTCTGCGATGCCTCTTGAAGTAGTTTGAGTGGTCCTCGGACAGTGGGTCCCAAGATTGGTCCATAGGCTCCTTGACTTTCCGGATAGGATTCAGTTGACATCTCATGCTCCAGGCATAAGTTCGTTAGGACTGGGTTGAAGAGTTTCGGGGCGAAGTTGGTCCCTCGATCTGTCGGTATGGATTGTGGTAACCCAGAGCTTTTGATAGTTTCGGTCCAGCTCTCAGCACTCGTTTCTTCAGTGATGCTCCTCCAATCTTCATCTGTACCGGCAACTGCAGGTTTGCATTGTTGTTTGTTCATGCTGTGGTCTATCTGTTTATATACATCATTAGTAGGAGTTTCTTTCTCGTCGACAGCTTTCTCATGTAGCTGTAGCAACTCTGGGTCTACTTTCTGCTCAGCAATCATTTCATTTTGTGATGATTTCTTTGATTGTTCATTTCCTTTCGGGCAATCTTCAATCTTGGAGAAAAAAGTAGTATCAAGTTCCACTTTTTCTTCCCCTTTTTACTCTCTTGGGAGAATTTCTTCTTTCTTTTTCTTTCCTTGTGAGAGAATTACTTCTTTCTTTTTCTGTGGTGTCATACCATTTATGACATCACCTACAGGATAAAGTTCTTTTTCTTTTCCTGTCTCCACAATAGGACTAGGGTCTGGATTCTCCTTCACAATCAGTTCAGATCTCACCCTCCCTTTCGCCAAATCATTTGCTAGGATAACAGATATGCCCTCAACAGGAAAATTTGATATTACTCCAACTGTCACATATCCTGTCACCAAGTCAGATGAGAGGTATATCCTATGTAGAGGTATTTCTTCTTTCCATTCAAAACCTCTTAATAGGACAGTCGGTCCTGTCAATGTATTATCATTTAGTGGTAATACATCTTTAAGCAGCAGGGTTAATGATGCCCCTGTGTCTCGTAATATGTTTACGGACTTCAGTGGTCCTTCCTTTTGTAAGGCCACACAACCTTCACTAATGAACGGTTGAAAACTGCACAGGGTCTCTGTGTCAATTTTATTCTTCCCTTGACCATGACTTTCGGGTGTTTTTTCATCTTTCGATGACTTCAGACTCTTGTTCGAGTCAAAAATACTTTGGTCTAATTTTTCGTCTCTGTGGATATATGGGACCTTAACTAGGAACCCAATCGTAGCCGTTCTGTATTTATAATCAGGATCTTCATCCTCACTTTCTTCAGTTGTAGATTTCTCTACCTTCTGACTTTTTGCTCTCAGGCAAATCCACCCTCAGTTTTTCTTGTTTAGAAGAATCTTTCTTCGAATTCAGTTCGTTTGTAGTTTCGCTTTCTTGTACATTTTGTTTTGGTTTATGGCTAGCCCACATTACCACTTTTTTTAGGTCTTTTGTCGCTTCTCATGCTCCAACAGTCTTCTATGCTATGTCCTGTTCTCTTACAAAAAGTACATTGGACGTTTTTGTTAACAGGTTTTTTATTAACATCATTTTGTTTCACAAAATGCTCCTTTTCACGATGTTTTTGTTGTGTGTTTTCTGCTGGCCGTTGTGACCTATGAAAATTCTTTTTACCAGCTGTTCTATGACACAGTGTGTATTGTTCCGCTAAATCAGCAGCTTTATGTGGGTCAGTGATGTCACGCTCGGATAGATACATTTTCACATCCGGCCTCACTTTGTTAATAAAATCTTCTAAAAGAATGATATCTTTCATTTCTTTTAATGTGGAGACATTTCTGGATTTTATCCACTGATCCATTAACTTTTCTTCTGCTCGAAGGAAGTCTAAGTGTGTTTGGTAAGGGGAAATTGTATACTGACGGAACCTTTTCCGATAACTTTCAGGTATTTGGTTGTACGCTTTCAGTACAGAGTCTTTTATGACTTCGTAATCATTCAAATGTTCCTCTTTTAATAATAGAACACAATCTCTTGCCCTCCCTTGAGTAATAATAGTCATCATAGAGACAGTCCATAACAATTTGGGGGCTCGTCCGGGATAAGTTGTATAGTGAAGCATATATTCAAGTTGTGTTGTGTTGTGTGTTGGAGCAGTGACCTACTGAGCAAGTCTAATAACGCTGAATTTATTCTTCCGATTGGAAAAACGTAAGTTGGAAATTTACTACTGGATATCACCCTAGTACAGGTAGGTAGTTCTCCCCAGTACAGGTAGGGATATCACGCTAGTACAGGTAGGTATATCTCCCCAGTACAGGTAGGGATATCACCCTAGTACAGGTAGGTACATCTCCCCAGTACAGGTAGGGATAACTCCCTAGTACAGGTAGTAATATCACCCCAGTACAGATAGGGATATCACCCTAGTACAAGTAGGTATATCTCCTTAGTACAGGTAGGGATATATCACCCTAGTACAGGTAGGTATATCTCCCCAGTACAGATAGGGATATCACCCTAGTACAGGTAGGTATATTTCCCCAGTACAGGTAGGGATAACTCCCTAGTACAGGTAGTAATATCACCCTAGTACAGGTAGGTATATCTCCCCAGTACAGGTAGGTATATCTCCCCAGTACAGGTAGGGATATCACCCTAGTACAGGTAGGTATATCTCCCCAGTACAGGTAGGGATATCACCCTAGTACAGGTAGGTATATCACCCCAGTACAGGTAGGGATAACTCTCTAGTACAGGTAGGGATCTCGCCCGATTACAGGTAGGGATCTCGCTATAGAGCAAACACATGATGCATGAAGGGATTTTGAAATGATAACATAAGATTAAAAATCTTACCAAGGACATAATAATAATATGTGTCCGCGTTACTGTCAGACTTTATAAATAACTTATCTCATTTCACAGGATCATCATTTAAAAATACCTGCATTCTTTCGGTTATATTTCCCTAGTATGCCCAGTTGGATGCGATGACACACTCTGCGATAGATTAACTGGACACTGCTATGGCGGTTGTAAAGTTGGATACCATGGTGCACTGTGTGATAAAAGTGAGTGTTTACATTGGCACACGTGCTCATGAGGGGTATCAGTTAAACTTATCGTCTCCTTCTGGTCTTTCTATACATAGTACATAAAAGAAAGAGTTCACTGTTTCAATGAATAAATTAACTGGCATCGGATCTATACAGTGGTGGTTAATTGTTGTTGTATGTGGCGCAGGGGCACGGTGCTCTGTTCGTTTGGCGATTCGAATGTCCTGGGTTCGATTCCTGGTGAAAGATATAATTTGTTTCCTAAAACTTGACCCTCAAGCGTAGCCGGGGGTGGGAAGGGGGCAGGGTTAGCGGGCATCCAACCACCATTTTCGAAAAAAAAAAGGGCATTTTCCGGAATATTTTTTAGTTAACATTTTTAACAACCCACGCTGCACAATTAAGGCTGTTTATATTTTATTCTTTAAATTGATTTCAACAATTTATTTTGCTACAATGGGATTCATAGTCCCAGTTAGATCTAGGTAATTTTTTTTTTCATTTGATACCCAGAACATTATTTAACAAGATTTTATGATTCATACACTAAATTACTATGGAAGACATGAATTGACTGTCTTTAAATCTAAACTGACTATTTTCTACACAGCGTCTCGCTTTACATATTAAGTTTAACCAACATAATCATCGGCCGATATATAATATTCCATGTACAAAAAATTTATATATAAAAAGTGGTTCTAATCGTCTGGGTGGAACAAACAGAATAAAAAAGAAGTTAAAGATCGTGCAAAAGAGTCATCAAATGTGCAAAAAAGATGCATGGTTTTCTTTAACACGGCGTCACGACCAAAACCGCTCTATGAACCTAGGAGCCAATAATAACACCCAAGCTCCGACTGCCTGGACTGTTCAGGCATAGGCAACTGCTTTCGCAGATATCTTATCAAATCTCATATGGAGGACGAAAGGGACACAGAGTAAGACTTCATGCAATCATTGACACAACTATGCAATGCCCAGTAGATTCACATGAGCAAGTCTTTTTTAAAAGTTGATACTTGGAGTCATTTCTGTGCTGTTAGGTATTTTTTTATTGTGAAAAATGATAGGTAAATAGATAGACACTGGATGGTTTACTCACTCACTCACAGGTAAATAGATAGACACTGGATGGTTTACTCACCGCCGTAACCAATGCATTTGAGAGGTAAAAGCGGTTGAAGAAGACAGTAGATTCTTGAAAGGAAAGATCTTTATGCAATCACTTATGATCTATTCACGCGATCAGCTTGAGCAGAGAGATCAGAATCCCAATGGACCGCATGACCCTATGGACGGGAGTGGAGCCTTCTCCACATATTTATCCCTATCCACCGGGGGTACGAATGCGCTTGACTGACCCGGCAGTCGGAAACACAGTAGCTTCGCTGAGAAGACTGCTACCACCCTCAAAACTTTACACTCTTATCACGTGTGCATCAAGTCGTTTGCTGAAGGCAGTGCCAGGAGTAATGATTAGAAGCGTGCTGTGTTGTGCTGTATCCAAGGGCGGATAACCGAAGAGAATATTTGTACGGGCCTTGTTTTAAAATCTACAGATACAAAATGAAAGTGGAGGTCATCAAACATACCATCGAGGCAATCGAGGAAATATTTGTAGATGGTTTGAAAGTAATAGGCAATATATCCATCGCCAACGATGTGCCATCAACAGCCTCAGGAACTAGTCAGAGCGACTGTTTTATAAGCTCTCGGCTATTTCAGATTTGATCTCTAGGTACGAAGTGAAGGTCACCATCCAGTGGATACCAGGTCATTAGCAGGATCTTAGAGTGGACAGGAATGGCCAACGGTTTGTTGCCAAACTTTTACGATGGTGTATCAGTGGTGCGTGATACAACAAAGTTAGTTCTCCTAGACCCAAAAGAGTAAGATCGTTCGCATTTTCAAAAAGAAGAGGGGTTCAAGTCTGGTTTACTCAACGAAAAGAAATAATATGACTTAAAGCGCGCTGGCTTTCTGCTTCTCGGTCGTATACGTGTAGTGATCCAAAACCTGGTTATTTGAATTTGCTACTAATGATACCCACTCAATTGAAAAGAAGATAAATAAGTTTTTCTTACGAAATTCCGTTTGTTGGATATAACAGTCGAGCCTGGTTTTTTAACAGCTGAGAGGACATAATAAAACAAAAATTGAACGTTTCTAAAACGTATCATATAGACAATGTTTTGTAATTGGGACAACAAAGACAAAGTAAATTAAAATGTTAAAACTCATTTTTTTTTATATTGTTATGGACTGTCTCTATGATGACTATTATTACGACTCGTTAAATCGGATTCAATGAATATAGTTGTATCTTTATTAGAAGTCTCTAGATTCTGCTAATCTGTAGCCCACGCTAGGGGTACCTTGACTGACAGGTCTATGCAGTAATGTAGTTATATTCGTGATAATTATCTTCAACACCTTTCTCAACAATGATAGATCAAACAACTCCAGTTGTTGAATAAACAATTTTATTTAAATTATAGACTCAATATAAACGATCAATAAATGCATCAACTGATGGCAACATAAGTATTTCATTAAATGGCATATAATATACAAGTATCAATATAGCGACTTCACTCTACAAACTTTCAAACTGAACTAACTTTAAGGAGGTGGGGACTTTACAAAGAAAACTATCATCGAAGATTCTACAGGGTCTTAATACGCATTTTAACCTCTTTCTCTATAGAATACTGCGATCCAGAATTATCCTCCAATTTCCACGGGGTTGGACGAATTATTTTACTTAAACTGCCCTCAGGGCACAAAGGTCAAACCTTGGACTCTAATAGGCACTTGTTAAGAGGTCAATGCCTTATTACGTCATTCATCTATGACCGATATTCGTAACAATATCTGTAAAAACATTCTATGCTGGCGATTTATCTCGTATTTCAATATTAATAGAAGAAGAATGTATACCTATACAAGCATTCGCGTTGATTCTATAAATAATTCTTTTCGATACTAGATGTTCATCCCGAAAATGAGCAGTAGATGCAATCAATTTTGAAGAAATTTTCATCACTATTAGTTGTTAGAAAAATAATTGAAGATGGTTAAAAAAAAAAATTGCACTATTATACAGTGTGTGTATCCTGTGGCACATGGTGGTATTCTTGTAAGACTTGATACGTGCCAGTTCTTGGTTCTTCTATTAATCTGGAAAAATTGCTAAAAGTGGGGCCTTTTTCATAAAAGTTCGCTCCCACAAGCGTCAATACCTGGCTATGCCACTGACTTGGGGGTGTCACTAAGTCTACCCAGCTTTGATGTAAACCTTACATTAGTTGAAGCAAATTAAAGGCGTCTGGGCATTGTGCTGGCCCCATATCACTTAGTATGCCGTGGCCACAGAAACTGATGAATGCTGCTACACCAGAACTATGATCAGTTTTGTCCGAGAGGGTACTTTACTTACTATTAGGTGGTCAAGTGATTTTCAGGAGATTCTCCCTGAGAATATGAGGGAATAAAAAGTGGTACATTTCTGCGTCTGCTGCACAGTTTCACTCCGAGCTAACGGTTGTGCGCCTGACAGCCAGGATAGCACACCATTCGTCTATCGGCGTCCTCCCTAACGTCACACAGACCACAACTTAATTCGGTGCGCCCTTAGTAATTGCTCCTAGTGTCAATCAAATCAGGCGTCCTGTTCTTTAAGGTTGCCTGGGGATAGCTTTAAGAATTAAAATATTGCGCCAGATTCGCAAGCGCTTACGTAATTGGCAATTATATTTTAATGTCCATGAATAAATTATAAATTTTGATTGGCTAGACCAGGGGTCGGCAACCTTTTGAGACAGAAGAGCCAAAAGTTACAAGTTAAACAATTTCCCAGTTTTTAAAGAGCCACTAACATTTTTGCTTCAATATTGTGGTATTTGATTAGGATTAGGTATATACATTTGATTTTTTTTATTTAAAATAGGGCCTACATAGTTTTAAATATGAAATAATATTTATTCATATAACAATATACAAATGTTACGCACAAAACATATCAAAGTATTTTAGCTAGCTCTGTTAGAATAATAAAATTAGTAATCAATTAGTAAATATAGGCCTAACTATAACAAGTTACAATAGTTACATCAATAGGAGCATTGGCCTTGAGTGCCTTTCGAAAGTTTGGTTAAATCTGGCTCATAACTTGTTGTTTTCAGTTTCAAGCATCTAGATTTTTATTTGTTAGTTGGTTTCTTACTTTAATTTTTATTATATTCATGCAAGAGAACGCTTGCTAGCACGAAGATGTTGACCCGAAGATCGTCAGCACTCCAAATGCTAACTTCTTCACCTCACTGTATCATTCTGGAAGACTATTCCATGCGTCAAATATAAGTGCCTCAACTCGCGGCATTTCTTTTAGAGCTTTCCAGTTCTGTAGCGTGACGTGCATGCTTTTCTTGAACTCCAACTCTTCTAACTTACTCTTGAGTTCTGTGAACTTGCCACTCCACAAGTGTTTGGTTTTCAAATCCAGTAATTGTATTTGAAGCGAACCAGCATCAAATCCGAATTGCTCATTGTTGATCTCATTTGTATTTATGTTGAGAGGATTTACTATGAACGGTAGAGTACTTGAGTTTGTTTTGAATTGTTCAAATCTCTCAGTGAATACATCTTTCATTTTGTTTATAACAATGCTGAAATAATTCGTGTCAATAGTGGCATTGGTTTCATTGCGATATTGCTTCAGATTTTCGAAATGAAGTAATTTACCGCTCTCCATATCTTCGACAAAAAGAAGTAATGTATTATCGAAACAAACCACTTCTTTATAGGCTCGGTTTCCCTTTCCTTGCAGTTTTACATTTAGCTCATTTAGTTTCTTTGTGATTTACACTATGAAGTTGAATTTTAGCAGCCATTTGTCTTCTTTTAATTCGGGATGGAAAATGCCTTTTTCGTTGAAGAATGTTTTTATTTCATTCAAGAAAGAAGCAAAATGTTTCAATACGTTACCACTGGAAAGCCATCGGACTTTATTGTGCAGAAGTAGGTCAGAATACTGGCTTTCTATTTCTTCAAGAAATTTCTTAAACTGGCAGAGTGCTTTTGCCAAAATGCTGTTAATGATCTTAATTACCAAGTTCATGACCTCAACTATTTCGGCCGAAAATTAATGAATTATGTAGTAAAACGTTTAAATTTCGTAGAATTTTTTTTTGCTGAAGAATCGTTGTAAGCCTTTTTATGTATTCCTGTCATACTTCTGGCTCCATCAGCTTCTATGGAGACGATCTTATAGTCTTCCAGGCATTTTTGCACAGCATTTTCTATATCTTCTCCACGAGTTTGCCTGGAGAGCGGCAGCAATCCTAGCAGTTGTTTTTTGGAACCTTGGGCTGACATATAAGCTCACCTGATGAAAAAGGGTAACTTAAGCCGTGTCTTTTATGTCGCAAGACTCACCCATAGCAAGTGATTTAGCAGAAGCCAGTTAAATGTCTTCCACTTGCGTATGTGTTACATTTGAAGACATTTAGCAGTTCTATCTTGAACTCTTTTAGCAGATAATGGCAAATCTTCATCATTTTTGTTGTGTTTTTTTTAATCATCTTCAGTTCCACGTATGAAACAATCTTTGGCGTACTCACCATCTGTGAATGGTTTCCCTCTTTTTGCAATTTGTAGTGATATTACAAAGCTTGCCAAATTTACATTATTTAAAGATTGCGCCCAGTTACTTAGCAAAGAACTCGACTATCGTTTTTGTTTTTGAAGTTCTTTAACAGCCTTTTTCCGTGTGTCACCGGTTGGATATTTAACAGCGAATTGGGTATGTTTTGTAGTGAAATCTCTCCAAATTTGATTTCTTATAGTGTGCACGTTTTTCTTGGCAAATGATACAAGTCGGAAGGTCATCTCCTAGGAAGACTGACTGAAGACTGAACACTACCGTCCGCTGTTTCGCTGGGTGGTAAGCTTGACTAGCGGCTGTCATTTATCCGTCTACTCTCTGCTCCACATATTCTCACGATTCTCTGTTGAGTGTTTTATCCAGTTTGCAGTATATATATATATTTTTTTTGCAGTGTACTATTTTTTTTTTTTTGTATTTTGAAAAGAAAATAATATAATTATTAATATTTGAGCTTGGAACTCGAGAGCCGCATCTCGACATCGAAAGAGCCGCATGCGGCTTGCGAGCCGCAGGTTGCAAACCCCTGGGCTAGACCGATTGCGTCACAAAAAGAACGTATTCCGTCAGACCAAATTGATCCATAGGTTCTGTGAAGCAGCGTTCACCGGTTCCTGTAGACATGGCATGCTGGGTTATTGTGTGGCCAGTACAATGCCCAACCGCCTTTGCTTTACCCCAACTAAAGTCAGGGCAACCATCGTAGCTGGGGTGGACTTAGGGACACCCTACAGACCCAGAAAAAAATGTTAGCCTTCACCAGGATTAGAACCCATTTCCTTCGGTACTCCACGTGAACGCGCTTTCAGCTCGACCATGTGTCTCCATGTACTTTATGAATTCTGTATTTTCCAGAGTGTAGCACCAACTGTGAGAAGCCTACAATGTACTTATGAATTCTGTATTTTCCAGAGTGTAGCCCTAACTGTGAGAAGCCTACAATGTACTTTATGAATTCTGTATTTTCCAGAGTGTAGCACCAACTGTGAGAAGCCTACAATGTACTTTATGAATTCTGTATTTTCCAGAGTGTAGCACCAACTGTGAGAAGCCTACAATGTTTTTTATGAATTATGTATTTTCCAGAGTGTAGCACCAACTGTGAGAAGCCTACAATGTACTTTATGAATTATGTATTTTCCAGAGTGTAGCACCAACTGTGAGAAGCCTACAATGTACTTTATGAATTCTGTATTTTCCAGAGTGTAGCACCAACTGTGTGAAGCCTACAATGTACTTTATGAATTATGTATTTTCCAGAGTGTAGCACCAACTGTGAGACGCCTACAATGTACTTTATGAATTATGTATTTTCCAGAGTGTAGCACCAACTGTGAGAAGCCTACAATGTACTTTATGAATTCTGTATTTTCCAGAGTGTAGGACTAACTGTGAGACGCCTACAATGTACTTTATGAATTCTGTATTTTCCAGAGTGTAGCACTAACTGTGAGACGCCTACAATGTACTTTATGAATTCTGTATTTTCCAGAGTGTAGCACTAACTGTGAGACGCCTACAATGTACTTTATGAATTCTGTATTTTCCAGAGTGTAGCACCAACTGTGTGAAGCCTACAATGTACTTTATGAATTATGTATTTTCCAGAGTGTAGCACCAACTGTGAGACGCCTACAATGTACTTTATGAATTATGTATTTTCCAGAGTGTAGCACCAACTGTGAGAAGCCTACAATGTACTTTATGAATTCTGTATTTTCCAGAGTGTAGCACCAACTGTGTGAAGCCTACAATGTACTTTATGAATTCTGTATTTTCCAGAGTGTAGCACTAACTGTGAGACGCCTACAATGTACTTTATGAATTCTGTATTTTCCAGAGTGTAGCACTAACTGTGAGACGCCTACAATGTACTTTATGAATTATGTATTTTCCAGAGTGTAGCACCAACTGTGAGAAGCCTACAATGTACTTTATGAATTCTGTATTTTCCAGAGTGTAGCACCAACTGTGTGAAGCCTACAATGTACTTTATGAATTATGTATTTTCCAGAGTGTAGCACCAACTGTGAGACGCCTACAATGTACTTTATGAATTATGTATTTTCCAGAGTGTAGCACCAACTGTGAGAAGCCTACAATGTACTTTATGAATTCTGTATTTTCCAGAGTGTAGCACTAACTGTGAGACGCCTACAATGTACTTAATGAATTCTGTATTTTCCAGAGTGTAGCACTAACTGTGAGACGCCTACAATGTACTTTATGAATTCTGTATTTTCCAGAGTGTAGCACTAACTGTGAGACGCCTACAATGTACTTTATTAATTCTGTATTTTCCAGAGTGTAGCATTAACTGTGAGACGCCTACAATGTACTTTATGAATTCTGTATTTTCCAGAGTGTAGCACTACTGTGAGACGCCTACAATGTACTTTATGAATTATGTATTTTCCAGAGTGTAGCACTAACTGTGAGACGCCTACAATGTACTTTATGAATTCTGTATTTTCCAGAGTGTAGCACTAACTGTGAGACGCCTACAATGTACTTTATGAATTCTGTATTTTCCAGAGTGTAGCACCAACTGTGAGAAGCCTACAATGTACTTTATGAATTCTGTATTTTCCAGAGTGTAGCACCAACTGTGAGAAGCCTAATTGTCACCAATTTAATGGCACCTGCTTTACAAAATGCAACGACGGTTACTATTTGCACAATTGTACGTCGTGTAAGTATTTTTTCATGGATCTCCCTATCTATCCAACCGATTCTTTAATTTCTTTTAACCCAACCTTACAGGTCCCATTCATCCGTCAGAAAATCAAAATAAGTAAACAGCTTTACACAATCTGTTTTAGAAAATGTCTGCCTTCGACCACTTCCATCATCAAAATTCATCTGCAACCCATTTCCTTCAAAGTTACCATTTTTTAAATTTACTTCTATTGTCACTAGTCATACTTTAATATAGTTACTGTAATTTAATTAAGTGAAATGTGCTACAGTTCGTATTTCAATTAAAGATGGGCATTTCATTTTATCTGACACCACATTATTTAAACACCCTCACCTCCCACCTTACGCCCTCGTCACATATCGTCTTTATTGTTTGATCTAATCACCCCTCTCCCCATTGTCCTTAGTGCGTGACATAATTTATGGACGACCCCTTATGCCAGGCGCTGAGCCCTAATGATGATCTTATTTTCTCCGTGCAGCCTGCTCTTCAAATTGTTTGTATTCGGCCTGTGAAAGGAACGACGGAGCGTGTATTGACGGATGTAAGTCTGGATTCCATGGACCTTCCTGCCAAAAAGGTAAAAATCTCATAAGCACTAATCCGCTAGACCACGCAGTCTATCACATCGCCTTTTTTTGTATTAAGTGTGCGAAGATATAACACCATGACTAAACAATTGTACAGAACCCTTTTTTTAATAAAAAAAAAAGGTAAATGGACTGTTGGGCCAAATTTATCCACAGGGCCAGTGACGCAGCGTTCACCAGTTTCTGTGGCCACGGCATACTAAGGCATTGTGTGCAGAGCGCCATGCCCAACCGCCTTTACTTTACTCCAAATAATTTGAGGTACACATCAGAGCTTGGGCTAACTGAGGGACACCCTCTTATGTCTCTGGAATAAATCCTAGCCATCACCAGGATTCGAACCCATAACCTTCTTGTACGCCACTTGAACGCGGCTACTGTTTGCCACATTGACCAATGAACTGTTGATATTCCTGATTTGTAATTCTGACTTAGTCAAGATTTGTAATTCTGACTTATTCAAGATTTGTAATTTTGACTTATTCAAGATTTGTAATTCTGACTCATTCAAGATTTTTCCAACCAAGGAATCGAAAGTATCCTGAAAGTTGCTAGATGCAATTGCAATGTTGTAGACGTTTTGAACATTCAGAAAGAACCAGCGGAGTAAACTAGTATACTTTAAAACTGCAACAACGCCAAGACTTAGCTTGTGGGCCCACTGAGGACAAAGGACAATGGGTTCTTTTCTTTAACTAAAGTTTGATGGCCATTGAAATTTCCAACTGTGGTTTATGCGAGATCAAAACTTTGACCCCGAATCATTTGCGGTGAAAATTGTGCTTCAAATGGCGTTTCATACGGGTGTTTTACAAGGTTTGAGAAGTGTATTCTTAGTATGGTTCATATTCCAAGAAGCACTTGTGACTTTATATGTTCATTCGACATTAATCCATCTAATAATTAAAGGGATCCACAATTTCTTTGCTGCACAGCGAGTTTTACCGCACAAAATGATGTAAGGAGTTTTACACTAATTTGCTGAACGATCTTTGGTTAAACCAAGTCAGCTATGGACTGGTTATAGAATATTGCTTTGCAAAAATCTTGTTGAATGCCATTGGGCATCGGATATACAATATGATCGATTCAATCGCCATTTATTAATGTTTTTCCCACAAATTAAAAAAAAAATCAAGTTAAAAAAAAATATAGCCCCTCTGTAGCTTCGCCCCAGCCTCTACCATTTATTTTATCTATGCATTTCAATGTATTGTACTTGTATACATTGCCTATAAATGTAACGCATTACATATATTTACATTTTCATTACAGAATGTCCACAAAATTGTAACAAAGGATGCAATCATACATCTGGCGCTTGTTTTGGTGGCTGCGACAACAAATTTTTCGGAATTTTTTGTGAAAAAGGTAAAATACGGCGGTGCACAATCATAGCGTGCGACTCAACTTAACAATAATAAATTATAATAATAATAGTGATTCTTATATGGCGCGTATCCCGTTAAGGACATTTCTGTGCGATGACAACAGTTATAGACAATTGTAACTGAATGAAAAGGAGAAGCTATATACCCACAACGATTTGACTCTAGTTTGGCTTACACAAGGCTGCAGGAGAGGCGTGGGCAAAAGGGAGGGTGAGAGAACGGCCAGGTGTTAGTACAGTGGTTAACATTTATTGTATACGTACAGTGGCTACCATTCATTGTATACGTACAGTGGCTACCATTTATAGTATTCGTACAGTGGCTACCATGTCTTGCATTAGTACAGTGGCTACCATTCATTGTGTACGTACAGTAACTACCATTTATTGTATACGTACAGTGGCTACCATTTATAATATTAGTACAGTGGCAACCTTTTATTGTATTAGTACAGTGGCAACCTTTTATTGTATTAGTACAGCGGTCATATCTGTGTGTTATTATGTGCTGATGCACCAACGATTCGTGATTTCTGGTGGGGGACAGGTTATATCGCCGTTTATACTTGAATGCAGTAGAAACTATTTTTAAGGATTAACTTAACTTTCAACGTGGAAAAATGACGTGTTTTAACACAAGAATACACAAGAAACTTTCATCCACAAGAAATAGAATTGTGTACATTTACAAGTAAAATACACTGAAAGATAAAATACTACTGGTCTTGGCGACTTGTAAATTAGGACTGTCCTAGCATGGTCCAGAAAAAGCGGGGGTATTAAAAAAGGTTGGTGTTATTAATCCTTACGAACTTACGTGAAAAAACTTGAGCCTTGATTACTTATATCAACCTTGAATATCCAAACATGATGTGACAACGATATCACGCCTGTACACTTCCCACATTAGTAAAAAGCTTATTCCTAACGATGTGTGCTGTACACACAATAATTGCGCATGTAACACAGCCTCTGCCCTTTAGTTCCACTAAGTCTACGTGGAATTATTAGGTTAATCCTGTCCTGCATACAAAAAATGTGATTAGAGTTACTATCGTTCTTTCTTCTTCTCGTTTAGCGTGTTCCGTAAATTGTGACATTTGTAACCAAACGACTGGCAGGTGCATCAGCATATGTACCAGTAATTACTGGGGACCTTACTGTAGCGAAAGTAGGTGTTTTACAAATTTAATTATCCAATGACAGCGTCTTTCAATCATCAAACGATAGCGTCTATAAATCATCAAACGATAGCGTCTTTCAATCATCCAATGATAGTGTCTTTCAATCATCCAATGACAGCGTCTTTCAATCATCAAACGATAGCGTCTTTCAATCATCCAATGACAGCGTCTTTCAATCATCAAACGATAGCGTCTTTCAATCATCCAATGATAGCGTTTTTCAATCATCCAATGACAGCGTCTTTCAATCATCAAACGATAGCGTCTTTCAATCATCCAATTATAGTTCTTTCAATTATCCAACCAAAGCGTCTTTCAATCATCCAATTAAAGCTCTTTCAATTATCAAACCAAAGCGTCTTTCAATCATCCAATTATAGCTCTTTCAATTATCCAACCAAAGCGTCTTTCAAGCATCCAAATACAGTGGTTACCATTTATTGCATACGTACAGTGGCTACCATTTATAATATTTGTACAGTGGCTACCATTTATTGTATTAGTTCAGTGGCTACCATGTATGGCATTAGTGCAGTGGCTACCATTTATTGTATTTGTATAGTGGCTACCATTTATTGTATACATACAGTGGCTACCATTTATAGTACTAGTATAGTGGCTATTATTTATTGTATTCATACAATGGCTACCAGTTATAGTACTAGTATAGTGGCTATCATTTATTGTATTAGTACAGTGGCAACCTTTTATTGTATTAGTACAGCGGTCATATCTGTGTGTTATTATGTGCTAAAGCGCCTACGATTCGTAATTTCTGGTGGGGGAGAGGTTATATCGACGTTTATACTTGAATGCAGTAGAAACTATTTTTAAGGATTAACTTAACTTTCAACTTGGAAAAATGTCGTGTTTTAACACAAGAATACACAAGAAATTTTCATCCACAAGAAATAGAATTGTGTACATTTAAAAGTAAAATACACTGGAAGATAAAATACTACTGGTCTTGGCGACTTGTAAAATAGGACTGTCCTAGCATGGTCCAGAAACCGCGGGGGTATTAAAAAAAAGGTTGGTGTTATTGGTCCATACGAACTTACGTGAAAAAACTTGAGACTTGATTACTTATATCAACCTTGAATATCCAAACATGATGTGACAACGATATCACGCCTGTACACTTCCCACATTGGTAAAAAGCTTATTCCTAACGATGTGTGCTGTACACACAATTATTGCGCATGTAACACAGCCTCTGCCCTTTAGTTCCACTAAGTCTACGTGGAATAATTAGGTTAATCTAGTCCTGCATACAAAGAATGTGATTAGAGTTAATATCATTCTTTCTTCTTGTTGTTTAGCGTGTTCCGTAAATTGTGACATTTGTAACCAAACGACTGGCAGGTGCATCAGCATATGTACCGGTAATTACTGGGGACCTTACTGTAGCGAAAGTAGGTGTTTTACAAATTTAATTATCCAATGACAGCGTCTTTCAATCATCAAACGATAGCGTCTTTAAATCATCAAACGATAGCGTCTTTCAATCATCCAATGATAGCGTCTTTCAATCATCCAATGACAGCGTCTTTTAATCATCAAACGATAGCGTCTTTCAATCGTCAAACTATAGCGTCTTTCAATCATCAAACGATAGCGTCTTTCAATCATCCAATGACAGCGTCTTTCAATCATCCAATGATAGCGTTTTTCAATCATCCAATGACAGCGTTTTTCAATCATCCAATGACAGCGTCTTTAAATCATACAATGATAGCGACTTTCCATCATCCAACTATAGCGACTTTCAATCATCCAATGACAGCGTCTTTCAATCCTCCAACCATAGCGTCTTTCAATCATCCAATTATAGTTCTTTCAATTATCCAACCAAAGCGTCTTTCAATCATCCAATTATAGCTCTTTCAATTATCCAACCAAAACGTCTTTCAATCATCCAATTAAAGCTCTTTCAATTATCCAACCAAAGCGTCTTTCAATCATCCAATTATAGCTCTTTCAATTACCCAACCATAGCGTCTTTCAAGCATCCAAATATAGCTCTTTCAATCATACAACGATAGCTCCTTTTAATCATACAATGATAGATTCTTTCAACCATCAAACGCTAGCCCTTTTCAATTGACAAGTCTTAATTAGCCGTTACCTTTTCAAATGGAAGAAGTCACGTGCTTCCGATTCTTTTTTAAAATTAGTAAACAAAAAAAGCATGCTTTTGCTGGTGTTTGACAATTGATTTTAACCTCGACGGCCAGTTTTAGTCTTAAAATTATACAAAGGATACAAGATTAGTTATGAGGAATCCTTTTTTAACATCAAAAGTGAGTAGGCGATAATTATTACTCAAGTGTTAGTTGCGTACGGTTAAATATATCTTTGTTTACAAAATAAATTGCTCAAGAGTAGCGTTTCTTGGTTATTAAACAAACATAATGCGTAGATTTATAAAAACAAGTAACGAAAATTCCTTTCCATTAAGCAATATGTTTTATATTATAAAAGGTGAAATTTCAGTTCTGACTTTCAAAATCCATCGTTTCTTATGGTAACATTTTTTGGAAATGAAATACAATTTTATCTCCTACAGCTTTTTTGGTACAATCAGTAAAACGTTTTTTTTTAATCAAATGATCGAATAAGGCCGGAAATGTCTTTCGTTGCGACCTTTTATGCATGCATATTTGTTAAGACTTGTCAATCCTCTAACTATACACCAATGATATGTGAAAGCGAAACAAGCAACTCCACAAATAAAACTCACAAAACCCCCGAAATTCAACAACACAAAAAACTAAAATATCAACGTGATTAAAATGAATGGCTTATCATTCCTATGTAACATTTTGAACAAATCATTGTTATGAAGCCGGCTGCTCCAGCGGTTTGTTCACCGGACTGTCAACCAAAAATTAACTGACACGTCGCGGGTTCTATCCCTGCCACCGACGGATCCCTGTCGCCCTGCAGGAGTTTTGGGCCTAGTGGACGTAATAATCTTCTTTATAGAAGGAACGCCTGTAAACTTTTCAGATATATATATATTTAAAAACACATCGTAATATTATTGGGTGGCTTTTTATTTTGTTTTTTTATTTGTTTGCATAGATATTAAATAAATAGATCTACTATTCTATTCGTCAGAATAGATTTAAATGTTTTACTATTCGTCTTAGTTTTTTTATATTTTTTATCTTTAGCTTTTCATAGAATTTAATTATTTTTCCTGGATAATTCCAGTCTGCTCTGAACACTGTGAAGATAAATCAAGCTGTGATATTGTGTATGGAAACTGTAATGGCGATTGCGAAATTGGCTACGCTGGAAAAAGATGTAATGAAAGTAAGCATTTTGACGATTCTGCCACGTGTTCATCTATAGATCATTGGGGCATTTCAACCGCCAACCAATCGACATTCAACCGATTTCCAGACCACCATTTACTAGTCGACCTTTTACCAATCAACCAATCCAAATGCTTTATCAAACAACTCTATCTCAACATTTCTTATTACTTAAAAAAAAATGTTTTGACCCTTTGACTAAAACGGTTTTGAAGCCTTTTGGATAAGTTGATAATAAGGCTTTTAAAGACTGTTGGACAAGTTGATAATTTGGATTTTAGAGACTGTTGGACAGTTGATAATGTGGCTTTTAGAGACTGTTGGACAAGTTGATAATGTGGATTTTAGAAACTGTTGGACTAGTTGAAAATGTTGCTTTTAGAGACTGTTGGACAAGTTGATAATGTGGCTTTTAGAAACTGTTGGACTAGTTGAAAATGTGGCTTTAAGAGAATTTTGGACAAGTGCATAATGTGAATTTGAGAGACTGTTGGACAAGTTGATAATGTGGCTTTTAGAGATGTTGGACAAGTTGATAATGTGTCTTTTAGAGACTTTTGGACAAGTTGATAATGTGTCTTTTTGAGACTGTTGGACAGTTGATAATGTGGCTTTTCGAGACTGTTGGACAATATAATAATGTGGCTTTTAGAGACTGTTGGACAAGTTGATAATGTGGCTTTTAGAGACTGTTGGACAAGTTTATAATGTTGCTTTTACAGACTGTTGGACAAGTTGATATTGTGGCTTTTAGAGACTGTTGGACAAGTTGATAATGCCGCTTTTAGAAACTGTTGGACAAGTTGAAAATGTTGCTTTTAGAGAATTTTGGACAAGTTGATAATGTGGATTTGAGAGACTGTTGGACAAGTTGATAATGTGGCTTTTAGAGACTGTTGGACAAGTTGATAATGTGTCTTTTGAAGACTTTTGGACAAGTTGATAATGTGTCTGTCTTTTTGAGACTGTTGGACAGTTGATAATGTGGCTTTTAGAGACTGTTGGACAATATAATAATGTGGCTTTTAGAGACTGTTGGACAAGTTGATAATGTGGCTTTTAGAGACTGTTGGACAAGTTTATAATGTTGCTTTTACAGACTGTTGGACAAGTTGATATTGTGGCTTTTAGAGACTGTTGGACAAGTTGATAATGCCGCTTTTAGAGACTGTTGGACAAGTATATAATGTTGCTTTTAGAGACTGTTGGACAAGTTGATATTGTGGCTTTTAGAGACTGTTGGACAAGTTGATAATGCCGCTTTTAGAAACTGTTGGACAAGTTGAAAATGTGGCTTTTAGAGACTTTTGGACAAGTTGATAATGTGGATTTTTAAACTGTTGGAAAAGATGACAATGTGGCTTTTAGACACTTTTGGACAAGTTGATAATGTGGCTTTTAGAGACCGTTGGACAAATTGATAATGTGGCTTTTGGATACTTTTTTGGTAGATGGATAATGTGGCTTTTAGAGACAGTTGGACAAGATGATAATGTTTCATTTTTAGACTTTTGGACAAGTTAATAATGTGGCTTATAGCGACTGTTGGACAAGTTGGTAATGTGGCTTTTTGAGACTGCTGGACAAGTTGATAATGTGGCTTTTAGAGACTTTTAGACAAGTTGATAATGTGGCTTTTAGAGACTGTTGGACAAGGTGATAATGTGGCTTTTAGAGACTGTTGAACAATTTTATAATGTGGTTTTTAGAGACTGTTAGTCAATTTTATAATGTGGCTTTAAGAGACTGTTGGACGAGTTGATAACGTAGTTTTTAGAGACTTTAGGACAAGTTGACAATGTGGCTTTTAGCGACTGTTGGACAAGTTGGTAATGTGGCTTTTTGAGACTGCTGGACAAGTTAATAATGTGGCTTTTAGAGACTTTTGGACAAGTTGATAATGTGGCTTTTAGAGACTGTTGGACAAGTTGATAATGTGGCTTTTAGAGACTGTTGAACAATTTTATAATGTGGCTTTTAGAGACTGTTGGACAATTTTATAATGTGGCTTTTAGAGACTGTTGGACAAGTTGACAAAGTGGTTTTTAGAGCCTTTTGGACAAGTTGATGATGTGGCATTTAGAGCCTTTCGGACAAGTTGATAATGTGGCTTTTAGAGACTGTTGGACAAGTTGACAAGGTTGGTTTTGTAAACACAGAAATGAGCTCTTAATTTAAGTAAGGGAAAGGAAAGACATGAAACGTGAAACAATTAAAATAACCAATTTGTTTTTTATCTTTTACTCTCACACACAAACAACAATAACATTATTTAGCATGCCCGGAAGGATGTTGGCCGGGGTCATCTTGCGAAATGGAAAGTAGACGCTGCTTGGGTGGCTGTGTCAATGGCTTCTATGGCCATCAGTGTAGTATAGGTCAGTATATTACGTTATACACCGAGATGGAAAGAGAAATAGAGAGATATACGTTCTGGCTGTGCAGGACATTATTACATCTTTCTTTTAAAATGATGTAATAATGTTATCTTATATATTACATTTATAAAGAAGAATATTACCTGATCCACATCCGTGGTCTCTGTCTAGGCATGCATTTTGATTTGTGTTTTAAATGTTAGGTCACTGGTTTTGGCCTGGCTTGTTCAGACAGCCCATTCCATTTGGGAAGAAAAAGTACTTAAAAGAATTTGTTCTCTCATAAGAGAAAAGTGTTTTTTTTTTTTTTTGCTTATGTTTATCTAGAACAGTTCCTTGTTGTTGATGTCCTAAATTACTGTTGGACCATCAATCAGGATAATCAGTCTCTTCAGAGAGTATTTGATACAGTTGCTGAATTATAATTGTCTATCAAACATTGAACAGACGACTTCACAAGATATAAATATTTGAACTTGTAAATTAATAAAGGAACTCCTTGTTGCAGCATATGTAATTTATTAATATTATTAGATAATACTTCACATCCAATGAAAAACAATCACATATTATAATAGCTACATAATAATACACATTTTTATTAAAATGGTCTCTGAGTCTATATTTATGCGTGCGTTCCTTGTAAGTTATGAGAAAAGACTGAAGAGTAAGCATGGGCAATCACATGACTCTACACTTCCGATATAGGTTTTCTTAATATCCAAAAATGGGTTTTATTTCGACTTTTTAATTGTTAATTTAGTCACTACCTATATATATTATTTACTTGCTCCATAGCACTTGTGTATTTCCTGAATTTAGAGTTATTGGTAAATGCTTTAAGAGTCATACATTTTTACAGTTCGACTCTACCTATAAGAAAATCTTTTTGAATCCACTGATGTAAGAGACAACTAATGCCATAAAATGTATTCTTTTTTTTAGTTAACTGGTATTGAGAACTTTAGGCTATCGAGTGCTGGTTATAATGCATCGATTCTTTTTATTATTTTCTAATCATTCGGACAAGTCATCGCTTAAACATCTTTCACGTATTCTGCTTTTCATGAACCCATGTTGGTGTGGGCACAGTGCATTAAGTTTGTCTAGGTGACTTACTATACTACTATATAGTATATGCTCAAGTATTTTACATGTTACGCTTATATGGGAAACGCGTTTGTAATATCCTGGGTCAGATTTATTTCCTTTTTTGAAAAGGAAGGTTACATTGACTAATTTCCAATTTTTGGGCACTTTGTCCTGGCTTAGAGGGGCCTGATAATGTGTTTAAAGATTTGAGATAGTTCATTATTTAGTTCTTTAAGCAGTCTTACTGGTACTTCATCTGGACCGGATGTTTTCATTGTTTTTAAGTTTGTTAGGAATTGGCTAACGCCCCTTTCTTCTACATTTATATTTTCTATCTCTTCTACAACCATATCCAATTGCTATTCCTTTTCCTCCCATTTCTCTACATGACACAATGTTTCTAGGTGTGATGAATCGATACGATCAATTTCAGCCCACTAAATGGTTAGGCGATAATTCTGATGCAAGTCAGTCTTTTTAGTTTTCATATCAATTCTTCTGACGTTTCGCCAGCCTACAAATTATCATTTAATCAAATTTATCAATTTAATATCTAATCTATCATTTAATTTAAAAAGAAGAAATTTATTTTATGAGTTGTTTAATTATGAGTGGATGGTGTAAGTGTGCATTATATTATGTGATTATGCAATCATTTGTATGAAGCCGTGCATGTATAGTGAGTGTACGGACCAGCACTACGGGGTGGAGGGTGGAGATTGGTGGGTCACTTGAGATATGTTTACCAACAAGGTGGAAAACTCAAAAGGGTAGACAGTCACGAATTGTACTTGGTCACGGACAGAAGTCAGACACGGATAGTTCCTAAATAAGTTCAGACGCCACTATTACTAGATTGATATGAATGTGACTTGAATGATACTATGGGAGATTAAAGAACTGAACCTAAAAAGATCGCCTTCAGTATCACTGACGTCGTATTGAAAAAATTTGAAGTCTGCATCGATATTTTCGTCCTGTGACATTTTTGACATGCTAATTTAATAGCATGGATAGAAGCGCTATAAGAAATGCCCATTCTTATCTTATCTTTAAATAAAATGTACGTTCTTTTTTTTAAACATAAGGTGTGTTCTATCTTTGAACAAAGGGTGTGTCCAAACTTTGAATATAAGATATACTACAATTGAATAAATGGTGTTTCCTATTTATGATTAAAGAGTGTGTCATATCTTTGAATAAAGGGTGTGACCTATCTTTTAATAAAGGGTGTGACCTATCTTTTAATAAAGGGTGTGTCCTATCTTTGATTTCATGGATGTACACTAAATGGTGTTTGCTAAATGTGTTTCAGCTTGTCGTACTCCCTGTAAATATAACAACACGTGTGACAAAGAACTTGGAAATTGTACCCAGGAATGTCTGGCTGGGATGTATGGAAGTGATTGTTCAAAAGGTATGTACGATTTTGTTTTTAACTTAAATGCCTTTCAATAATTCGAACGATGCAGGGGTCGGCAACCTACGACACGCATGCCGTAAAAGGCACGCAGAGCTATTTTTTAATGGCACGCAGAAGGCTAAAAAAAAGCAATTCCAGTCACAAGAAATTGAGTGCTAGAGCAGGATGACCTTTAGGCTGTTGGCACGCTGAATGAATTAGAAATCTCACTTTGGCACACTATTAGCAAAATAATGCCGACCCCTGTACTAATTCACTATTTGCCGACCCCTGTACTAATATCTTGTGTTCACTGATGCCCAATATATAACAGTACAATCTATTCTGTTTTGTACATTCAGAGTGCAATCTGAACTGTGCCAAAAACCAATGTGATAAGGCTCTTGGAATCTGTACCGTCGGCTGCGATGTGGGATTCTACGGAAAGTACTGTGATTCAGGTAAATTCTCTTCCTCACACAAAGATCTTTGTGTATCTTCCATTAAACGATCATCAATATAGGTTATAATTAAACATTTGTATTAGCACTTTAGTTTAAGACCTGTAATTTCAGCACTGTAGTTTTAGACCTGTAGTTTTAGACCTGTAGTTTTAGTACTAAATTTGTTGCCACTGTAATTTTATCACTGTACTTTTAGCACAGTATTTCTTGCCTTGTAATTTTGTCATTGTAGTTTTAGCACTGTAGTTTTAGCACTGTATGTGTGTTCTTGTAATTTCAGCACTGTAGTTTTAGCACTGTAGTTTTAGCACTGTAGTTTTAGCACTGTAGTTTTAGAACTGTAGTTTTAGCACTGTAGTTTTAGAACTGTAGTTTTAGCACTGTATGTGTGTTCTTGTAATTTCAGCACTGTAGTTTTAGCACTGTAGTTTTAGCACTGTAGTTTTAGCACTGTAGTTTTAGCACTGTAGTTTTAGAACTGTAGTTTTAGCACTGTAGTTTTAGAACTGTAGTTTTAGCACTGTAGTTTTAGAACTGTATTTTTGCCTTGCAATTTCATCATTGTAAATTTAGTACTGTAGTTTTAACACTGTAGTTGTATACCTGTAGTTTAAGCATTGTAATTTAGCACCGTTGTTTTTTCTGTAATTTTAGCAGTGTAGTTTTAGCACTGTATTTGTTGTCTTGTAATTTTAGTACTATAGTTTTATACATGTAATTTTATCACTGCAGTTTTATCGCTGTAGTTTAGCACTGTAATTTTAGCACTGTAATTTTAGCACTGTAATTTTGGCACTATAATTTTAGCACTGTAATAATAGCACTGAATTTTAGCACTCTAGTTTTGATTTGTTCCTATTATTGTTATTGTTATTTTTTTAGCTTGTAACGAAAGTTGCTTCTCCTGCGAACAGATGACTGGAGAATGTACAGGAGATTGTCGTCCGGGTTATTTTAGTGCCACTTGTGGAAAAAGTAAGTCAAGAGAAACATAGACCCCTCTCCCCACCAACCCTGTACTTCCAGTATGAATGTAATACATCCTCCCTCCTACGCACACATAATGAACTTTGGGTCGCGTCAACACAACATCTCTCTCTCTCTCTCTCTCTCTCTCTCTCTCTTTATCTCTCTTGATTTTTCTTTCTCTCTCCTTTACTCTATATTTCTCTGTCTTTCTCTGTGTCTTTCTCTTTCTTTATTTTTATATCTTTCTCTCAGTTTCTCATTCTCTTACATCTCTCATTATTTTTTTCTTTTTCTTAACCCTTATCTATCGCCTCTCCCCTCTCGTTCATTCTTTCATTCTTTTTTTCCTTTCCTTTCTATTTCTCTTTTTTTTAATTTTTTTTTTAAATGTTTCTCTTTTTTCTATTCAGCATGTTTGTTCTTTTTTTTCTACCTTTATCTCTTTGTTAATCTCGGTATTTATTTGTTTTTCGCTTTCTCTCCATCTCTCTTATTCTCTCTCTCTCTCTCTCACTTTCTCTTTCCTCAATCTCTGGAGATAAAGACGATGATAAAGATGATGATGGCGATGATGAAAATGATGGAGTCACAAGCAATGGTGATGATTATGATACTGGTAAAAGTTTATAATGATAACGATAATGATGCTAACGTGACCTAAAGGCTATAGATGTAGGGTAAAATCCGAACTTCTATATGTGACAGATTTCACTATATAAGAGTTGGCAATAACAACATTTATTTGCCAGTTTGGCATGGGGAATTATAATAATAATAAAATACAACCCTAACCTATATATATTAACTTTAATTGAAATAGACAGCCCTAAACTATATATATATATGAAGTTTAATATAATTAGTTTTTTAATAGGCTTTATATAGTAAAAAAACGGTGCTTGTCGCTAATAATTTTTGTAGCGTAATCTAGCTTTGGAAAAAATGAATTGGGAATTTGAACTTATGTGTGTGTGGGCAATCTTCATATGCCTAGAGTTTAGAGTCTTTATCTCTATGGTTCTTGAATCTGTAGAAGTTTAAAAACTGAAAACAAAGCGCCGTGTGTTCTTAATATAGGTTATATAGTAAAAAAAAGGTGCTTGCATCTACTATTTTTTTCTCCCCAACCAGCTGTGTCTATAATCATATGGGCATTTGAACACATCTATAGGTGGACAGTGGTCATCTGCCTAGAGTTTAGACTGTGTGTCTATTTCGGTCTGGACTGTGCACGAGTTGAAAAAATGACCAGACCGTCATGTTTTTTAATAGGCTTTATATCGTAAGAAAACGGTGCTTGTCGCTAATAATTTTTGTAGCGTAATCTAGCTTTGGAAAAAATGAATTGGGCATTTGGACTCATGTGTGAGTGAGCTATCTTCATATGCCTAGAGTTTAGAGTCTTTATCTCTATGGTTCTTGAATCTGTAGAAGTTTAAAAACTGAAAACAAAGCGCCGTGTGTTCTTAATATAGGTTATATAGTAAAAAAACGGTGCTTGCATCTACTATTTTTTTTCTCCCCAACCAGCTGTGTCTATAATCATATGGGCATTTGAACACATCTATAGGTGGACAGTGGTCATCTGCCTAGAGTTTAGACTGTGTGTCTATTTCGGTCTGGACTGTGCACGAGTTGAAAAAATGACCAGACCATCATGTTTTTTAATAGGCTTTATATAGTACAAAAACGGTGCTTGTCGCTAATAATTTCTGTAGCGTAATCTAGCTTAGGCAAAAATGAATTGGGCATTTGGACTCATGTGTGAGTGGGCAATCTTCATATGCCTAGAGTTTAGAGTCTTTATCTCTATGGTTCTTGAATCTGTAGAAGTTTAAAAACTGAAAACAAAGCGCCGTGTGTTCTTAATATAGGTTATATAGTAAAAAAACGGTGCTTGCATCTACTATTTTTTTTCTCCCCAACCAGCTGTGTCTATAATCATATGGGCATTTGATCACATCTATAGGTGGACAGTGGTCATGTGCCTAGAGTTTAGACTGTGTGTCTATTTCGATCTGGACTGTGCACGAGTTGAAAAAATGACCAGACCGTCATGTTTTTTAATAGGCTTTATATCGTAAGAAAACGGTGCTTGTCGCTAATTATTTTTGTAGCGTAATCTAGCTTTGGCAAAAATGAATTGGGCATTTAGACTTATGTGTGAGTGGGCAATCTTCATATGCCTAGAAATTAGAGTCTTTATCTCTATGGTTCTTGAATCTGTAGAAGTTTAAAAACTGAAAACAAAACGCCGTGTGTTCTTAATATAGGTTATATAGTAAAAAAACGGTGCTTGCATCTACTATTTTTTTTCTCCCAAACCAGCTGTGGCTATAATCATATGGGCATTTGAACACATCTATAGGTGGACAGTGGTCATCTGCCTAGAGTTTAAACTGTGTGTCTATTTCGGTCTGGACTGTGCACGAGTTGAAAAAATGACCAGACCGTCATGTTTTCTAATAGGCTTTATATAGTAAAAAAACGGAGCTTGTCGCTAATAATTTTTGTAGCGTAATCTAGCTTTGGCACAAATGAATTGGGCATTTGGACTTATGTGTGAGTGGGCAATCTTCATATGCCTAAAGTTTAGAGTCTTTATCTCTATGGTTCTTGAATCTGTAGAAGTTTAAAAACTGAAAACAAAGCGCCGTGTGTTCTTAATATAGGTTTTATAGTAAAATCTACTTTTTTTTTTCGCCATTAGGGGATTGACCTGTACGTTTAAGAATTAGTCGTGAATCTTGAATGAGCGTTTTTGGACCAATTAGTTTGCTCTTAGTAATGGATGATATAGCTTCCATATGTTGGTCGGGGTCCTATTATTGAAGGGGTCCTGGGTTTGCGCAATTTTGACTCTACCCAAAACCATGCCATAGGCTGCATGAAACTGACAGGGTATTGGTATGCATCCCTCCCCACCCCAGGGCCAACAAACCCTTCCACGTTACACTCTGGAGATAATAGCCTTCGGATAGTGTTTTTTTTTTAGTCATTTCATGTTGGTGTGCTACTAATATCTTGTCTTTCACGAGAGCCGGTAACTTGAATCCGTGGTATAGCCAAGACTGTAATGAAGGGACGCCCCTTCCTGACATAATATGGTGTCACGACATCTCGTCTACAAACTTTTAGTCTACGACACTTAGTCTACAGAAAGGTGGTCTACTGTTGTGGTAAACGAATTGTCGCGCCAAACGAAACGTCGGTAGACGAATGGTCGCGTTAGACCAATTGTCGGTAGACTAATTGTCGTTAGACGAGTTATTGTGGTAGACGAAGTGTTGGTAGACGAGTTGTCGCGGTAGAAGTATTGTAGGTAGATCTACTTTCTGTAGACGAAGTGTCGTAGACGAAAAGTATGTAGACGAGTTATCGTCGTTATACATACCTACCTTAACATTGCACTGTTGCCCCTGTCCTTGAAGTCCTTGCTATGGTTCAAACCTATCGTTACCGGTACGCCCTGCACAAAAGAACCATTCTTGCTCGTCCGTTTTTTAGACCTTATAACTCTCTCTCTTTGACTCTCTCTCTGTGTCTGTCTCTCTCTCTCTCTCTCTTTCATACTGTCTCTCTCAATCTCTCTCTCACTCTGTCTCTCTCTCTCTTCATACTGTCTCTATCTTCATACTGTCTCTCTATGATCTATGTATATCTGTCTTTCTCTCTATGTCTCTCTCTTTCTCTCTGTCTGGCTCTCTCTCTCACTCTGTCTCTCAGCCATATAGAAGAATGCTGAGTACACAGGCGTGGTATACGCGCAGTGTAGTCTTTAGTTGTCCCACACTCGCCGTTTCAGTTGGGCCATGACTGTGGCTGCCTTGGCGATCCTGCTGTTCATCTCTGAGTCGATGGACTGCGAACACGAGATAGTGGACTCAAGGTAGGTGAAGTCCTTCACGGCTGTCTGACAATGGCAGAATAAGTGAGGCAAACTATAACTTTCTCTGGCAGGGACTGCCCTCAGACAGACCAAGGCAACATGGTGTTGGCTTTTCCATTAAAAACTCACTAACGACATACATTGAGCAAGTGGCACATGACACTGAAAGGATACTCGGCATCAAAGTACTAACATCCATGGGTGCAGCGAATATCCTCAGCCTATATGCCCCAACTACTGTCTGCTCTGAAGCAGAAACAAAAAACTATTTTTATGAGTCTCTGGATTCCGTAGTGTCAAATATCACAGATCTTACCTTGCAGAAAGACGTCCCTAAACCTTATGATGCAGGAAAGAAGTTGCCAGAACATATCGATGTCACATGGCTTCACCTTCGCGAGACCATTTACAACACCTCTGTCACGATTCTGGACTAAACCGTGACTCCTAGCACTCATAGATAGATTATAGCGTAGATAGTAGTATAGAACCATAGGTTAGCGTAGAGTTAGATTAGATAGAACGAGTAGTCTGAAACTATTACCTTCTTCTCTCTCACGCAATAGAAACACCCCAACCACCACCCTTCTTCACCTGTCCTTTAACCTTCACTACACTCTTTTAGTTTTAGTCCCAATTCAGAGTTTGCTAATTAATACGCCAAACTGGTACTAAAACCGTGAATGAATGAAGTGTGAATCTTAATGTATATATTCCATTATAATTTTAACTAGTTATTCATGCCATATTTTAATGTGCTTATATTTTAACTATTCATTCATGTTGTTAATTCAAACTATTTTTCATTCATGTTGTTAATTCAACATGCTGTATGTAGACATTACTCCCTGGTACACACACCCTCCCCACCTCCCCCGCTAAGACCCCTTAACCCCCTCCCCATACCACTCAAGGGCGGCGGCGACTCGCTAGCTACCCTTTGAGACGGTCGATGTTTCGCATCCACTTAAAATCCACGCCAGCCACTTGTGTGACCAGGTCAAAGTCTATCAAAGGGAGATAATTCCCTCCACCCAGCATGACGTATGTATCAATCGTCTTTTATCTAGGTTAATCCCTCCCACTTCGACCCCCCCCCCGTCTCCCTTGTTCACCCCTCTGAGTGCGGGCGGCAATAATTATTTCATTTACCCCCACCCCGCAGTTTTGGCGGTATAATTGCTTACCCACCCCAACTCCATTTTCGGCTCCAATAACCTTTTTGCTTTATGCAAATATATGTTCGAAAGGACCAATGGGAATTAAATGTAAGTCCAACCTAATGTAATCACCCAACCAAATTGAGCAGCGGTCACGTGACCGGTCTCACGAGACGCCCGCCCAACTTTTGTAGAGGCAAGTCTGAGATTGGCGCTCGACCTATACACTGTCCTTTAGTTCTGGCCCAACTCTCGAAGAAGAAGCATCGTCTTAGCTTAACTCCCAACCTGTACACTCGGACTATAGATAATTAGCCAGTAATAGTAATTCGTTAATACAGTTGTGCAACCTAAAAGTGGCTTTCACAACACTACCGTGTACTAATGTTAGACATTCTGACCAATTTCATATCTGTCCAGTAGTATATCGCCTCACATGTTATATATATATATATATATATATATCGGTCTAGCCAGTATTCGCATTTTCCACCAGTATAAGTTGTGTAACCTAACTTTGGATTCCATAACACTCGCCTATACTCGTGTCATTATTGCTGTATAACTTCATATGTATGTCTCACCATTGGATATTCGAACGTAATAAACACCTGAACAGTAACCAGTGATTTGCTTGATTATCTTAGAACTGTTTGTATACTCTTAACATCTTCACGAGCCAAGGAGAGAAATAATCATTGTTCCAGGACGATTGCAGCAGTAGCGGTATTTCGTACCCCCACGACAACCAGCCACCTGTAATCATTAACCCCACGACAACCAGCCGCCATTAACCCCACTCAACCACCCCCCCCCCCGCACCCATCTCAGTGTCAACATTGTGACGAATTGCTCTCCCAACAGCAACATCGTGACAACCTCCATCGCCGTCCTTGGTAAAAAGGAAAGGAAAAGTGCAGATTGGTTTGAGGCCAACTGGGAGATAATGGAGCCCGTGACAGAGGCAAAGAGAAAAGCCCTAATGGCCTACAGGAACTGATGCGTTGCAAAAACTCAGAAATGCCAGGAACATAGCCCGGAAGACCGCACGCTTCTGCGCCAACAAATACTGGCTTGATCTGTGCATATGTATCCAATCTGCTGCCAATCAAGGAGATGCCAAAAAATGTATGAAGGCATAAAAAAGGCCACTGGACCCCTAATTTCAAAGTCAGCTCCACTCAAGTCGAAGACAGGAGAGGTGATCACTGAACAAGACAAGCAGATGCAGCGCTGGGCCGAGCACTACCTGGAACTCTACGCAACACAGAACGTTGTCTCTGACTCTGCCCTAAATAGAGTTCCAGCGCTACCAGTGCTGAATCAAATCGATGCCATGCCCTCGATAGAGAAGCTCAGCAAGGCCATTGATCACCTTAGTAGCGGAAAGGCTCCAGGAAACGATGGGATCCCTGCAGAAGTCTCAAGTGCGGTAAGCCAGCATTACTAAAGCCTCTGCACGATCTCATTTGCGTTTGTTGGGAACGTGGCCACATCCCACAAGACATGCGGGATGCCAAGATAAGCCAAAAAAAGACCAATATTATGAGGCAATGTACAGAATGCAATCTCCATTGAGGGAAACACTTTGGATGTTGTCGAGGACTACACTTACCTTGGCAGCAACATCTCCAGCTCACTGTCCCTGAAAAAAGAAATACAAACCAAAATCGGCAAGGCAGTATCTTTAATGGCAAGGCTAAACCAAAGAGTATGGGATAATGCCCAACTCACTGATAGGATAAAAATCTCTGTCTACCAGGCCTGTGTGCTAAGCACACTCCTCTATGGAAACGAGACCTGGGCTACATACGCTAAGCTAATAAAGCAGCTCAATAGCTTTCACCTGCGATGCCTGCGCAGGATCTTCGTTTCTCTTCACTTCTTTCTGTGAGGGTGACTTATGCAGCTTGATTGCCCTCCGAGCCTCGCGCACCTTGGACCGTCAGGAGGTGCGTTCGAGACATCACCCTGTATGCCGTGTTGAATTATCCACTAAGTCTGCCTATGCTAATTAAGGCTCTGCAACTTAGACCAGCACGTGATACCTGGATATAGGTTTTGCGCGACTCTTGCTGGGAGGGGGGTGGGGGCTCTGGTGTTGGTATCATGGAGATGTGTGAATGTAAAGTCGAGAAGGGGCCTAAATCAAGGATGTGACAATTCCACAGAGTATTTCCAGAATCTAAAAAAACTTAATTGCAAAACTGAGTGACATAACCATTTGGAGAGATCTGTGGATGGCGGAGATTGGACCATAGACCAGCCTCATCTCATCACAACTCAGTCCTGACTCTTTGCGGGAGGTAGCCATTCAATGTAGTACAATGACCTCTCCCTCTTGCTATGACGCCGGAGTGCCATCTACAGTTGAGCTACAGAGCCTGGGCGAGATTATTTGCTAAATTACAAAATCAACTCACATCTCAGAAGACATTGTTCAGTAAATCCTCAAATGAAAACGAATCTTTAACTAAGGCCAATTATAAAGTTGCTTACGTCCTAGCTAAAAGTTTCTGTGGCCATGGCATACTAGGTGATTGTGTGGCCAGCACTATGCACAGCCGCCTTTACTTTACCCCACACAAGGACATCACTATTCTCAAAGGAGACGTCAATGCCAAACTGGGAAATAAGAAATGGGGTGGAGTTAAGCAGCATGAATATTTAATTTAGACCTGGACTTTGCGTTAAAAGGTCATGTAAATCATGATCAAATCAATTTTTTTGTTTGCAAATGAAATTTATAGTTAAAGTCGAATTATTGAATAATGCTAAAAACCAATTTTTGTTTTTATAAGGCATATATATATAATTCTTGAAACATTTTTTTTCTAAGTTTCCCATAAGTTATACGCTAGCGTAAAATGGGTTATACGTATAAATGTATTTACAAGGGCAATAGGGGCCTAGGAAAAGAGGCACAAGGCTATGGGTTACCTGCTTACCCCAGAAAGATATTTTGGCTACCTGTTCTGGCCACATAGAAATCAAATCTGCTAATACTAAATTAATCAATAGACGAACATAAACAACACAACTTAATATGCAAGTAATCAAATGAACAAAATCTAATTACGGAATGACAAGATAATTTAATGTCATCAATAAAAGAGAAATACATAAAAACAAATCCCTCCAAACACACTACTCTAAAAACAAACATATTTCTTTCTATTGTTAGCCCCCAACATCACATCTACCTCATCTCAACATCACATCTACCTCATCTCAACATCACATCTACCTCATCTCAACATCACATCTACCTCATCTCAACATCACATCTACCTCATCTCAAAAATGAAAATAGCATGAACTTCATGTAAAATAAAGTTTACAATTTAATAATAATAAAAAAGTAAAATGCTATCTCACATTAAAGTAAAAATTTCAAATGTGACCCATATTTCCCTCTGAGTGGGAAATATGTGTCAGGCATAAAGGTAAGATGGGTCAACATTTTCATACACAGAAATAAGGGCAACAAAAGAAAAAACACAAAAATGTATCTCCTCTGTGTGCAAATAAAGTCACATTAAAACACTTAGTCTAAGGAAATCATATAAAAATAAATCAAGTGTGTAATTTCTGTTAAAAATCTACTTTTAAAATGATTTGCAACAATTTGTAGAAAAACAAGTCAAAACCCGAACAATCTCTGTCAATGCATTCTTTGATTTTCCTTTTCCCTTTGAAGATTTGGCTTCATATTTCTTTGATTTGGGCTTTTCTGTTAGATATTTTTTATTCTTGAAGGGGCTCCTTGTCAAATGTTTACTTTGTCCACGCCTTCTCTTTTTTTGGGTCCCAGTATTTCTGATGCACTTTGGCAATGGAGAGACAGCCTACCGGTACCATAAAGTTGTGCCACTGGTGGATGGAACAGAAGCAGTGCCACTGGTGGATGGAGCAGGAGCAATACCACTGGTGGATGGAGCAGAAGCAGTGCCACTGATGGATGGAGCAGGAGCAATACCACTGGTGGATGGAGCAGAAGCAGTGCCACTGATGGATGGAGCAGGAGCAATACCACTGGTGGATGGAGCAGAAGCAGTGCCACTGGTGGATGGAGCAGAAGCAGTGCCAATGGTGGATGGAGCAGAAGTAATACCACTGATGGATGGAGCAGGAGCAATACCACTGGTGGATGGAGCAGGAGCAATACCACTGGTGGATGGAGCAGAAGCAGTGCCACTGGTGGATGGAGCAGAAGCAGTGCCACTGATGGATGGAGCAGGAGCAATACCACTGGTGGATGGAGCAGAAGCAGTGCCACTGGTGGATGGAGCAGGAGCAATACCACTGGTGGATGAAGCATAAGCAGTGCCACTGATGGATGGAGCAGAAGCAGTGCCACTGATGGATGGAGCAGGAGCAATACCACTGGTGGATGGAGCAGAAGCAGTGCCACTGGTGGATGGAGCAGGAGCAATACCACTGGTGGATGGAGCAGAAGCAGTGCCACTGATGGATGGAGCAGGAGCAATACCACTGGTGGATGGAGCAGAAGCAGTTCCACTGATGGATGGAGCAGGAGCAATACCACTGGTGGATGGAGCAGAAGCAGTGCCACTGATGGATGGAGCAGAAGCAGTGCCACTGGTGGATGGAGCAGAAGCAGTGCCACTGATGGATGGAGCAGGAGCAATACCACTGGTGGATGGAGCAGAAGCAGTGCCACTGGTGGATGGAGCAGGAGCAATACCACTGGTGGATGGAGCAGAAGCAGTGCCACTGATGGATGGAGCAGAAGCAGTGCCACTGATGGATGGAGCAGGAGCAATACCACTGGTGGATGGAGCAGAAGCAGTGCCACTGGTGGATGGAGCAGGAGCAATACCACTGGTGGATGGAGCAGAAGCAGTGCCACTGATGGAAGGAGCAGGAGCAATACCACTAATGGATGTAGCAGAAGCAGTTCCACTGATGGATGGAGCAGGAGCAATACCACTGGTGGATGGAGCAGAAGCAGTGCCACTGATGGATGGAGCAGAAGCAGTGCCACTGGTGGATGGAGCAGAAGCAGTGCCACTGATGGATGGAGCAGGAGCAATACCACTGATGGATGGAGCAGAAGCAGTGCCACTGATGGATGGAGCAGAAGCAGTGCCACTGGTGGATGGAGCAGGAAAGTACCACTGGTGGATGGAGGAAAAAATTTAATTGAACATGATTCCTGTTATCAAAAATGTTCATTTCATTTTTAATGAATAACTTTTTAATTACAAATATATAAGTTAAAGTAGTGTACATTTTAAAATTAATCTAAATTATTTTTTACACAAAGTGTGGACTACAATACATTATATATTTATATAGCCTACATTGTTCATAATCTTCTCCGAGTGAGCCATTCTATAGAAAGTATTAAAATTAAATGTATAAGGATTTCTGCCAAATTTAATTTTTCTAGAAGTATTAATTGCATGACTATTAACCAATAGATCAGATTAGTCTTTCTTACTAAATAATTATTAGAGATTGAGGTGATGTTAAGAGTTATGTTAACATTTTTTAGGAAAATTTACTGTTACAATTGTCAAACATTCAGAAACCTGCCTAATAAAACAATGCCCAACAATTGCCCTCCCCTTCCTATCTTAGACTATCTACAAACTAACAATATTTTATATGACTGACTATAATATGTTTAATTAAAATAGGATAGAGATTGAAAATTACACAAAAATTTTAAAAACTTCTTTAACAGATTTCATATTCAAGAATAGGCACAGAAGAGGTGGGGGAAGCATAAGCAACACATTACCCCCCCCCACACACACACACACACACAATATAGTCTTAGTTTACGCCCTATTTGTTACTTCTTTGGAGCTCATTATAGGCTAATATATATCAGGCCTATGCCTATGTGCCATAACCGATTCCCGGCCTGCTATGATTTATTAATAGGCTTAGGCCAATTAGTTAGGGCCTACAAATAGGTCTATCAAATAAAAATACATAGCTATAGGCCTATTAGGCCTAACATAGTAGGTCCTAACATTAAAGTTTAGACATATTATAGGTCAACGAAAAAGCCCTCAAACAATAGACCTACACTACCAATTATTAAATATATATAGCATAGCCTATAGGGCATGCGGCATGGGCCTACCTACTAGGCCTAAATGCTATAGGCCTACTATAGGCATAGCGTAGGCTAGGTCACTATAGCGCGGCTATAGCAGTATAGTATAGACTACTATAGTTCTAAGCCCTAAGCCTAAGCGCCTAAGGCCTAAGACTACTATTTTTGTACAAACAGCAGAAATGAGTAATAATATCATTTAATATGATACTAGATTTAACTAGATTATAATATATAAATATAGCCTAAATGATAGTGGATATAGCTAGGCCTACTAGTCTTACTAGATTATAGCTAGGCCTATAGCCTAACTCATATAACTATGATATAACTGATCATAACTGTATAGCATAGGCTACAAAGAATTTTCCGTTCATGATTAATTCAGTTTTTACTTATACAGTGAGTCGACGCCAGTCTAGGACAACTCTTCTATACTATACTATTATATAGTCAATACTCAATAGTCTATACCGGTAGGTCTACTCTAAACTATAGCCTACTAATAGGACTACTACCTGGTAGGCCTATAATAAATAATGATATTAATAGTCAATAATCAAGAGTTTAATAGTTCTACGAAAATTACAAATACTATAGGCCTACTACTATAGTCACTATAGACTTAATAGACTAGTGACTAGGCCCTAGGCCTATACTGGCTATACTATAGTAATACTATAGTTGTAGCCTATATATAGTCTAGTTATTCAAAGTATTCTAAGTCTAAGTTATTGTTATAGTTTACTATAGGCCTACTAATAGTTACTAATACTAATACTATTATTATATTATTGGCCCTATTACTATTACTAGTATTACTAGTAATACTAGGCTACTAGGTCTAGATTTAATCTAGTTTTACAGTGAAGTATTATTTGTGTAAAGCAATGAAGCAATGTATGCCTATACTGGCTATACGTACCTTCAAAATTAAATAGGCCTACAATTATTCTGAACTAGTAGGCTATTATAAATTCATTCAGTAAACTAGACCACTACTACTAGTCATACATTATGATACAAAGACTTTCAAAATATGGAGGCTACGTGTTTAAATTGTTTTGTTTTAACTTTTTTAACTTTAGAAAGGAGATTTATAATTATCTTTACTTTCGTTTTTAGATTTGGCATTACTTTTTTAAATTTTGGCTCAAAGTTTTTAATGGCCACAAAATTTTTTTTAATAACAACTCTTCTTCTTATAAGTGCAATGCGGCAGAGGGTAAACTTCGCCTTATGGCGGAGGCTAAACGAGCAGCGAAGAAGAGTAGGCTGCCCCTAACAATCTCCAACGGTCCAGCTATCAAGTGCCAGAGATGCGACAGAGCCTGTCTCTCAAGGATAGGTCTCCACAGACACAGTCAATTTTGCAGGGCTGGCCAAATCACAGGAGCGCAAATCTAATCGTCTTTCGAGACTATGGAGCCAATGATGATGATGATGATGAATGATGCTGATGATAATAAAGATGATAAATATTATGAATAATAATAAAAAATCGCCCGAGGGGAGGGGGGATGCTGACAGCGGTTCCCACTGGGTTTAAAACCTCAGCTATAAAATATTTTAAATATGCACCGCGCGTGTGTTGCAGCGTGTTTGAACTGTTGGCCTCGTTTCAGAATGCGCGGAGCAGTGTGTCAACAAAACCTGTGCCCGAATCGATGGCAGCTGTACAGAGGGCTGTAACGTAGGGTACTATGGAGAGTTCTGTGTATCAAGTAAGTCTTTGACACATTGTTGTTTTTTTATTCAAATCTTTTTGGTCGTTGTTTCTGTGGTTTTGTCTGTTATAGTTAATACATTTTTTTTTGTAGTCTTCAGTGGCCGTCATGGATTTATTTGTGATTTTTTAAAATTATTTTATCATGAAAAGAAGGTGTTACCTTTCGACCACTGATCTATGAAAATAATGGATTAGGCACGGCAGCGAAAACTTTTTTTTTTCTTAGGCTCCCACAAATTTGAATAATTTTCACTGATCTATACAATTTATGTTTCCTAAATACTGACCGGAATTTTAAAAAATTATAAGTGATCATTTCCTAATGGCTGAAAATGTGAAACTTAATTTTTGTTTTTACTCGCTTATATTGATCAGTGAAGGGGGAATAAAATGGAGGCCACATTATTTCCGCCCACCTTACTTTGCGTCAACAAATTTATTAAAAAATACTCTATCCATTCATTTTTTTTATAGGCAAGTGTTTCCAACCAATGCTTTAGATTGCTCATTAAGTTTTTTTCAAGCATTGGTTTTCCTGGAAAAATGGGTCATCACTTCCTGTAGGGGCATATAAGCATATTTACACTGACCTATAAAAAAACTAGTTCTTTTTTTTAAAACTCAGATCTTTGCTTTAGCACATATTGATGAAATAATTAAACAAATCTTAACTAAACATTAAGCTCCATAAAAAGGAACTTCTACAAATGTAATAAGAACTAAAATGCTATCTCACATTAGTTAGACCTACACTAGAATATTAAAACAAATTCAGAAAAGAGCTGACAAGAGTAACACCAATAGTTAAACCACTAAACCTAGAAATACTAGAGTTAAAAAAGACATTTTCCTTAAAAGAAGACTTTTCTTTTTGTTCAAGAAGTCATTTTTCTTTCAAGGTTGACTTTTTTCTAAAGAAGTCATTTTTCTTTCAAGGTTGACTTTTTTCTAAAGAAGTCATTTTTCTTTCAAGGTTGACTTTTTTCTAAAGAAGTCATTTTACTTTCAAGGTTGACTTTTTCTAAAGAAGTCATTTTTCTTTCAAGGTTGACTTTTTCTAAAGAAGTCATTTTACTTTCAAGGTTGACTTTTTTCTAAAGAAGTCATTTTTCTTTGTTCTCTTAGAGTGCAGCGAAAACTGCGGGGGGAGCATGGGATGTCAAAGAACAACCGGTTTGTGTGTCGACGAGACTTGCAAGCCGGGAA
Source organism: Anisus vortex (assembly GCA_949126835.1). NCBI lineage: Eukaryota > Metazoa > Mollusca > Gastropoda > Planorbidae > Anisus > Anisus vortex. The sequence continues at coordinate 34,551,197 of OX421506.1, read as the reverse complement.
GCTATGGCGGTACCTGCGAGTTGAGTAAGTTTTTTTTTTAGTCTTTTTTAGGTTATGCGCTAATCCTTTTTCATAATTCACTTGTTTTTTCCCTTTTACTTCCTAGATTTTGTTGATTTACATCTTAATATTAATTTTTGAAAGTCTGTATCCAGCCATCTTGGCATGTCCAAACCAATTCACACACCGGTCACTTTCACATAGGAGGCGTAAAGAGTAACACCAACGGTGCTTCTTTACTTAAACTACTTCAATACAGGGATCGGCAACATATACTGTTTTTCGGTACAAATACTGTTTTCAGTGCAAATACTGTTTTTCGGTACAAATACTGTTTTCAGTGCAAATACTGTTTTTCGGAACAAATACTGTTTTTCGTTACTACTACTGTTATTATTTGTTGTTATTCTATACTTCTTAGACTGCCCGAAACAATGTTTCGGCTATACATGTGATAAAGTGGAAGGACAGTGCAAGAATGGTTGCATGGATGGATACTACGGGGTCAAATGTCAGTCACGTAAGTCATGCACACTTCTCTTTACCAACAACCCAAATAGCATACATGGATAGATGTGTCATTCAAGCCCCTCTTTACCACCCCCACCCGCTAAACCACCCTTTTCTTTTTCATACCTGGGTACCTTTACTCTACTGTCTAACTACTTTTTAACTACTTGCCTCTAACTACTTAACTACTTACCTCTAACTACTTTTTAACAACGTACCTCTAACCACTTTTTAACTACTTACCTCTAACTACTTAACAACTTACCACTAACTAATTTTTAACAACTTACCTCTAACTACTTTTAACTACTTACCACTAACTACTACCTAACCTCGAACAATAACCAAAGGAAAAAAGACATTAATATATGTTTATATTTGTTTAGTCTGTGAGCCAAGCTGTCTGGATAAAAAATGCCGCCAAGATAGTGGATTTTGTTTGATGTGTCAACCAAAGCTTACAGGAGAGATCTGCGAATTTAGTAAGTCATTTTAGTTTAATCCATGCTCTAACTGGCTGATACTTTTAAATTTAATTTTCGCATTTTAATTAATGTCCTTTTAAAACAATAACTAGTGGGGAGAGTTTTCATGGCTACATTAACTTGCAAGCGAATAGGTGAAGACATTAATGCCCCAATAGCAAGCGAATAGGTGAAGACATTAATAACCCAATAGCAAGCGAATAGGTGAAGACATTAATGACCCAATTGCATAAGGCCAAAAGCAAGTATATTAATAAATGTAAGGATCAGCTAGAATGTTGAAAAGTGTAAACATAAACTAATAATATATTGATAAGTGAAAGGTAAGGATACAATATGTATGTTAATAAGAGTAAGGATACTTTTGTTTATTGATGAAACGATCTGTTGATAAATTTGTTTGTTAGCATGGGTAAGGAAATGCTGGTCTGTGTAATGGGAAAAAGAGGTATATGGTGTGAATTCCTTGACCGCTGCCACCATTTACAGAATTAAGATAATCCAAAATAGTCCCCATCTCTCCTATTTTTAATAGTTTTCACCGGTCCGAAAAAAAGGCTTACTCAACATTTCCTGTCCACAGAGTGTCAAAACTGTGCCGGGAACGGGTCGTGCCACCAAATGACACGAGCCTGTGACTCTGGGTGCATCGAGGGCTTCATGGGCCAAGTCTGCAACGAAGGTATAATGGCATGACTCAAAGGGGTCAGGTAGTACCAGCTTCTTTAGCTATGTCACCAAACAATCTGTACCGCTAACATAGTGTGTGACAGACCAATGACTCAAAGATTACTGTGCTGTATAACTATACCGACCAAGGAAGTTAAGCCTCCGCAGTTTAAAAACATTTGTCTGACATCTTATTACATACACGGGATGCAGTGACTGCACAAGTTATGCAGGGGATGAATTTGATATTAATGGGAGTGCTACATAATCAAATGTAAAGGGAACTGACTAAAGACATGCGCAAAATTTGTTTCAAAAGGAAGTTTGTTCCCTTACGGTGACATGGAAATGCAGGGTCTTGAGACTTCAGACGCTTGGTCTTTACACCTGAGACACCTGGTCTTTACACCTGAGACACATGGTCTTGACACCTGAGACACAGGCTTTTTAGGAAGAAGTAGTGACATTGTAGTGTTTGAGATTAGCAGTCAGTGTATCTGTGAAGGTCAACAGGAAGTCACAGTTACTATGTAACATCACTGGTCATTTTTTGGTCTTAGTTGCATCACTGGTCATTTTTTGGTCTTAGTTGCATCACTGGTCATTTTTTGGTCTTAGTTGCATCACTGGTCATTTTTTGGTCTTAGATGCATCACTGGTCATTTTTTGGTCTTAGTTGCATCACTGGTCATCTTTTGGTCTTAGTAGCATCACTGGTCATCTTTTGGTCTTAGTTGCATCACTGGTCATCTTTTGGTCTTAGTTGCATCACTGGTCATTTTTTGGTCTTAGTTGCATCACTGGTCATCTTTTGGTCTTAGTAGCATCACTGGTCATCTTTTGGTCTTAGTTGCATCACTGGTCATCTTTTGGTCTTAGTAGCATCACTGGTCATTTTTTGGTCTTAGTAGCATCACTGGTCATCTTTTGGTCTTAGTTGCATCACTGGTCATCTTTTGGTCTTAGTAGCATCACTGGTCATTTTTTGGTCTTAGTAGCATCACTGGTCATCTTTTGGTCTTAGTTGCATCACTGGTCATCTTTTGGTCTTAGTAGCATCACTGGTCATTTTTTGGTCTAGGTAGCATCACTGGTCATCTTTTGGTCTTAGTAGCATCACTGGTCATTTTTTGGTCTAGGTAGCACCAGTGGTTATCTTTTAGTCTAAGTAGCACCGCTTGTCAACATATTGTTTTGGGAAACATTCTTAGAAGACTATATTAATGTTTGAATCGCGTTTCTAATAAGATGAATATAATAATTATGGGATTGTGTTTTACTTATAATTATAAGGAGACAATTTTGATTTGGGGTTTGCGTTATACTTATAAAAATAATAGACTATTGTTTCAATCTGTAATGATGTGACAGGGGTATGTGTGTCCAGCAGAGTGTGAAGTCTCCGGCCAGTTGTGCTTTACCCGTCAAACGTTATTGGCTTATCAGGCTATGAAGTATGATAGCCGAACTGATTCTTTATAACTATTCTATTACTTGTCCGAGATTTATATTTTAAGGAACACACACTATTTTCTATAATACTTAAAACACACATGCACGTAGATGAAAATAATCCACAAACGATAAGCTGGTAAACATATGAGCCTAATGTATCCGTTTATTGATATGACGAAACTATTTCAACGACACCGCGATATTGGCGCTCCTACAATATCTGATATGTCTAATAAATAAATAAAAAAATCATTTGACACTGTACTATTGAATGTAATTCACAACAAATTAAAAAGGCGATTGGCAAAATACACAACAGCTACAAAAATGGAAATAACACATAAGTAAAAATCTATTGCGGCTTCGCGGGTCCATCAAGGCAGGTGGGGATAAAGCGGGGTGAGAGGTGGTAGGAGGGGGTCACTATGACGCAGATAAGACAGGGGAGTGGCTTATGGTAAAGCCACACTATACTCAAGAATCACGTTTTTACTGTAATCATGATTCAGCGAATCACTAGAATCTTGTTTCAGAGCGAATCAGAAATACGCTGTTTCCCAATCAGCCATGCCACACGTAATTCATGATTCACAGAAAATTCAAGACGCGCAATTTTATTTTCAAAAATCAAGAAAGTGTTGAGAGCGACTGTTCTTGCCATGTTTGTTTTGTGTTTGGTTTAACTAGGCTAATGATCACATGATCTAGTTTGCGCTTCTCATTGGCTTACACAGCTTGAATCAAGAATCATGTTTCAAAATTTTAGAGCATGTTCTAGATCTGTGAATCATTGCGAATCACTGCTGAAACTGATACTGGTGAATCACGTTTCGCGCTATGCCACATTTGAAACGGGGAGAATCAGCATGATTTTGGAATTGAATAGCAGCGAATCACTGATTTTGTTTCTAGTGTGGCTTAGCCTTTAGATGTCTTCTCTGTTTAAATCCGGATTATCGCCGAGAGACTAGGGGCGGTCAAAAGGGAGGTAAATCTGGTTAGATCAACAAAAGGAGATTATTGCCCCCTTTCAACGTCAACATTCCTATAATCCCACATCAAAATGCAAACTCTTGTTATTGCGACCGTTGGCCTATCTTTGTTTACACGAGACATGACAAAAGCCGCGTGGACAAAAGCTAGATACAGGCGCTCCGTGTCTGACCACCTGCCGATCCTCGGCTGGCATGCATGACTCGGTCAATCTATGACGCAAACGGTGTTTTTATTCAGGTGGCTAGTTTACCTGATGTTATACTAATTAATTTCTTTGATCATTAGAAAACACTTCGTCACATGATCAAATTTTAATATTAGAAGACCTTATGAATGTTTCGAGTTTTCTCCTTTATTTTATAGAGGAAAGCAGTATGGAGGCCGCAATGTTTATCTTCCTCACAGCTATCTCCATGGTCGTGGCAATTCTCATCAGTGTTCTGCTTCGCCAGAGAATACACAGGATGCACAACGCAGAGAGGGAGTCCCATTAATTAAAGGCTTACGTTCCCCCCGGGGCGCCCGATCGGTAACCTGGACATGTAGGGCATATTGAAGTACTGAGATCGAAGGAGCTGCTCCAAAAGGACTTGGGACTAATTTGGACAAGAAGGGCAGCATGAATAAATTGTTAAAAAAATAAAGAGAATGGTGGGATTATCTGATGAAGGCTGCATAAACTAAATATTTTAACGATTTATGTATAGTTTTATATGTAGGAAAAACATGTATTTAAAAGATGTATCTTTGAAACAACACATGAATAAATTAAACACGTTTGTATTCCTTCTTGAAATGTGTATATTTTACTGAAAGTAATAATTATTTATGAATGTAAGAATATATGCAAATACAAACTAAAATCTCCGTGTATGTGTGAACATTTTAGTGGATGAAGCACATATAATATGTGAATTTCAGTGAATGTGTAAATGAATCAGATTTCAGTGAATGTATCATTGTATGAATAAAATTAGATGTAAGTGAATTTCAGTAAACGTATGAATGAATCAAATGTAGGCTATGTGAATTTCAGTAAATGTATGAATGAATCAAATGTATGAGATTTTCAGTAAATGTATGAATGAATCAGACGTAAGTGAATTTCAGTGAATGTACTAATGAATCAAAAGAATATATAATCTACCCTAATCTGTATCTTGCCATACTTTTAGAGGCATTCCAGACAACGTTACATACGTTTGTATTTTGGTTTAAGAAGGAAATGATTTCTTGTATTATATTTTAGTCTATGTATTCTGTTCTATGTATGAAAAATCTTCAATGTTTTTTTTAATTTATTTTTTTTAATCTTAAAACAACAGGAGCCACAATAACAGTATTTCTAACTCAGAATGCCCAATCACAAATAGCCTTACTTACTCATTCCAGAATCTGCTATAATTAAGTTTAAAAAACAAATCGAAGAAATTTAATAGTTATCTTTTCCAATCACTTTTTAAATAACATATTATTTGACATTCTTGCTACTGATTTGATTAGCTCAGGACTGGAAAGATTAATAAACTGTTTGTCCTCAGTAATGAAACTGTAATTTTTCTTGTGTCTTTTTAAAAACGTAATTTGTTTCTTTTCTTATTTTTCTTTGCTTATTCCGAAGCTTAAACCTTTCAATGTTACGTTAGATATAAAACGTTCGTTACTGTATGTGTGGGGGACTAACGCTACGCAAAGGAGATGTGACGTAGGCCACTTATTCCGATGCAACCGACTTATAAACTATTACACCCTGGCGTCACAGCTGATCTCTCAGAGAAATAACTTTTAATTCTATTTGTTGCAGTTGAATTTTGTTCTTAAGATGTTTTATTTAATAATTAATAGCAGCGGCTATGGACAGAGCTCACCTACCAAAAGGTTGGGAACCCCTGGTCTAGCGATAAGGCCGTTCAACGGTCGTGTTTTTATTTATCTTTCTGGAGATGTTGGTGATAATGGTAATTGTGTTCTTGGTTTGTTTGCCAAGGGTACCGAACTCCACTTCTAAACGAGAGACTGCGAGCCCAGATTACTCTCTTAGGGCTCGGAGAGCACACTTCATGTCGCAAAGGGTCGGTGCAAACGGTTGGCGTTCCCTGACCACTCAAAAATCCTGCAAGGCGGGGACTTTCTGCAACAAGTGCTCGACCGCCTTTTTCGTTTCCCTGCAGTTTCGACACAGCGAAATTTTTTGGGACCTAAACCCTACTACAGTAAGATTTATCGGACAATGTTCAGTTCGAGACTGGGCTGTTGTAGATGATTCCCTTCTGCGGAGCTTCCACCACTGGTCGGCTCGAATGGGTAGTTTCAGATATCAATGGCACCAGCAATCATTGGGCAGGCCCTGAAGTCTATGAACTGTCTACTAAAAGAAACGTTTTAAAACTTTTACAAATGTAGAAAGAGCTGAACGTACATTATAAGTGTAAATTCCTAACTGGCAAGTGTGATATTAAATATAAAGACTGTAAAGAATTCCTCTCGAGTGCAGATCTCGCTAAGCCTTATATATATATATATATATATATTTATTTATTTATATACTCTTTTATACGAGTAAATTGTACCCACAAGAAACTGTAGACCACTTTATGCTTAAATGTCTTGAGCTGACTGACCTCAGATACACTCTGCTCCCCCCTCAACCTACCATTACCAACACACTATATAGCAGTAATGAACAACTGAAAAAAACATGTAAATATGTTTGTCTGGCATTGACTGCAAGAGAGCAAACAGCTCTGCAGACTGGCTAGAAGAAGAAGAAGAAGAAGAAGAATTGTGTTAATTTTAGAGAGTACCGGATTTATTAATTTAATCAAAAGATGAAATGGTTGATGATTTTTCTGAATAATGCATTAAATACCACATATATGTTAACTGATTAAGTAATATTAATGAATATTTATTTATTATTTAGACATGTACATATAGCTCAGTGCCATACAGTGCACTTATCTATATATTATAAAAGTTTTCTCTGACAATTTACTTCCTTCAGCACTCCACATATAATATATATATATATATATAGCTCAGGAGCACATCTTTTGCCACCAATGGAAACACTCGCTTAAAATGTATTCTTTTAAACGGAAGTAGAAAAATTAAATTTCAAGAGATTGTCTATGCCAATACTATCTTATTAGCAAGTGAAAATATTTTCATAAGTTTGTAACGAAACGCACAATTTATTCCAAACATATAATATTTAGATTTGTGATATCATCACATCTAAGATAAGTATTTATATTGAGCAATAACTGTGTAGGCTATTCTCACAGCACGTCGACGTAAAAATAGTATAATAAAGTTTGCATAGCTTTTAATTGACTGTAGCCAGTATAGGTAGGTAAATATATTCTTAGAGTCTATGAGCATCCGATAGTATGTCTTAGTTAAATACTATGATAGGTAGAGAACACATTAATGGCTCTAAATAAAACACCAAAAACCGAAAACTGTTCTAACCCCCCTCCTCTTTCTACTATTTACAATTTATATTAATGACATCAGGGCTGTGGAGTCGGAGTCAAGGAGTCGGAGTCGGAGGAAATTTGGGTACCTGGAGTCGGAGGCGGAGTCGGCAAATAATGCACCAACTCCGACTCCTACTAAATATAGATTGGAAAAAGACATGGCTTCATTCATTTTAAACACCCGATCAATAGGCCTACAGAAATTAGTGATATGAGAAAGTAAAATATCTGTTTCTTCCTCTAAGTCCCCATCCCTACTCAAGATCCTATCCCTATTGTCAGACTATAGCTGGTCGACACACAAAAAAGTCTTTTGAACTAATTTGAACCTCATATAGACTGCTTGGCGCCGGTATTGATGACGCTATACAAGTGCCCAAATTACTAATTACCATTCACATTGTTTGTAATGATTTCAAATGCTAGGAAACAGTGGCGTAGCTAGAGGAGGGGGTTCCAAATTCGAAAGTCTCACCGGGGCCCTACTTGATGGCCTCCCCCAAAGTAGTGTACGAATTGTTTTTTTTAGGTCATAATGTCAAATGTCAAAATGCAGGGGCCCCTAAAGAGGTTAAGCCCCCCCGGGCTCCCAAATCCCTAACAACGGAACTGCTAGGACAAGGCGAGCGCGGTTTTCTCGGAATGCTAAACACTGCCTTAGTAGGCTATAGGCCTAGGCCATATGTCCTAAATAAAACGCATCTTAAAGCTACTAGTGTACAAGCATACCTTTATTAGAGGCCTAGAGAGGCTTTTACACATTTACGATTCTTTCCATAATGTAATTTGCCTTCAATAGGTATACAAAAAAATGCCGCCTTTACGACTTATAAATGCGCTACGCACGCAATGCACAATTAGGAGCGGCAATCAGTGGCGTATTTAGGCATGTACCACATGTTTCATTAGAACAGGGGCCCCCACACATCACAAAAAGAAATGTTTGAGTGACATCCCCATATTTCGTTGAAAATGTAAAATAAAAATTCATTTCCATACAATTTAAAGGTTATCGCTTTCAGATAGTCTTATAAAATTGTAATATTATCGCCTTCAGATAGTCTAAAAAAATTGTAATATTATCGCTTTCAGAAAGTCTAATCAAGTTGATATACTATCGCCTTCAGATAGTCTACTAAAATTGTACTATTATCGCTTCCAGAAAGTCAAATAAAATTGTACTATTATCGCTTCCAGAAAGTCAAAAAAAATTGTAATATTATCACTTCCAGAAAGTCTAATAAAATTGTACTTTTATCTCTTTCAGATCGTAAAAAATCAATAAATAGATTACAGCGCCACTTCATAGTCCTGTCAACTCACCGACTTACAAAGCGAAATGTCCAGGAACTGGCGGGTCACTTTAATTTTGTTAACACTTCTGATACCATTGGTAGACTTAATGGCAGGTATATAATGTGTGTGGAGACACGCCTGGTTTTTGCCCATTTCAATTGTTTCTCGCATTTAAAGATTCTTTTTTATTATATAATGTATTTATTTGTAAATCTTAAAATCTTCTTTTGGCAACTTTATTGTAGAGTTTGAATGTAACGGTCTCCTCTATGAATGTTTGTCTATCTAGAATGTGCCCGTGGTTGGACCGGGCCTGACTGCAACTTCAAATGCCGTTGCGCAACGAACTCTTGCAGTGAGGCCGGAACATGTACTGCACAAAGAAGTTGCGTAAAGGGTTTTTTCGGATACGCTTGCCAATACGGTAACAGCCCTCTCTCCCTCCCTCCAACCCTCTGCCCCAACATCACCTACCTTAATCTCAACAACTTTAACACATACATAATAATATATTTTTAAAAATTACAACAGTAAAAGTAAATATGCAAAGTATGATACACAGTTATAAGATTGTGATGATATGATCTTGCCAGTTTATCTCTAACAGTTGCTTTTTGTTTTACTTCCTACTTATCTCTAAGTCGACATGGTCAATACAGACATTAAAAATGCTCTGAATGATTACGATGATGCGACATGCATCAACAATGCGAATACTGAACAGTTCACATTGGAAGCAAAGCCTCACAGGTTTATGTTTCTCGAGGTGGTGCTCAAAGACAATAGTAAGTGACCGGTTACTGCTTGGTCTAAAGTGTGTCCACTTACTGCTAAGTCTAAAGTGTGTCCGTTTACTGCTTGGTTAAAAGTGTGTCCGTCTACTGCTTAGTCTAAGGTTTGTCCACTTACTGATTAGTTTAAAGTGTGTCCGTCTACTGCTTGGTCTAAAGTGTGTCCGTCTACTGCTTAGTCTAAAGTGTGTCCACTTACTGATTAGTCTAAAGTGTGTCTGTTTACTGCTTGGTTTAAAGTGTGTCCGTCTACTGCTTAGTCTAAAGTGTGTCCACATACTGATTAGTCTAAAGTGTGTCCGTTTACTGCTTGGTCTAAAGAAAGTCCTCTTATTGTTTGATCTAAAGATTGTCTGGTTATTGCTTGGTCGAAAGTGTGTCCGTTTACTGCTTGGTATAAAGTGTGTCTGGTTATAGCTTTGTCTAAAGTGTGTCTGTTTACTGCTTGGTATAAAGTGTGTCTGGTTATTGCTTGGTCGAAAGTGTGTCTATTTACTGCTTGGTATAAAGTGTGTCTGGTTATAGCTTGGTCTAAAGTGTGTCTGTTTACTGCTCGGTCTAAAGTGTGTCCTCTTATTGTTTGGTCTAAAGTGTGTCTGGTTATTGTTTAGTCTAAAGTGTATCCGATTACTGCTTGGTCTAAAGTGTGTCCTCTTATTGTTAGGTCTAAAGTGTGTCCAGTTAATGCTTGGTCGAAAGTGTGTCTGTTTACTGCTTGATATAATGTGTGTCTGTTTACTGCTTGGTATAAAGTGTGTCTCGTTATAGCTTGGTCTAAAGTGTGTCTGTTTACTGGTTGGTCTAAAGTGTGTCTGGTTATAGCTTGGTCTAAAGTGTGTCTGTTTACTGCTTGGCATAAAGTGTGTCTGGTTATAGCTTGGTCTAAATTGTGTCTGTTTACTGCTTGGTATAAAGTGTGTCTGTTTACTGCTTGGTAAAAAGTGTGTCTGGTTAATGCTTGGTCTAAAGAGTGTCTGTTTACTGCTTGGTATAAAGTGTGTCTGGTTTTTGCTTGGTTTAAAGTGTGTCTGTTTACTGCTTGGTATAAAGTGTGTCTATTTACTACTTGGTCGAAAGTGTGTCTGTTTACTGCTTGGTCTAAAGTGTGTCTGTTTACTGCTTGGTATACAGTGTGTCTGTTTACTGCTTGGTATAAAGTGTGTCTCGTTATAGCTTGGTCTAAAGTGTGTCTGTTTACTGGTTGGTCTAAAGTATGTCTGGTTATAGCTTGGTCTAAAGTGTGTCTGTTTACAGCTTGGTCTAAAGTGTGTCTGTTTACTGCTTGGTATAAAGTGTGTCTGGTTACTGCTTGATCTAAGTGTACGGTTACTGCTTTGTCTATAGTAAGCCCGTTAACAGCTTGGAAGTCAGTCTCTACAGCTTGTTGGTTACTGCTTTACGTACCTTACCGTACCTATCTACCTACCAACCTACATACATATAAATATAACTACCTACATACATACTAACCTACCTACCTACATAAATACATACATACATTTTTACCTACATACCTACATACTAACCTATCTACCTACCTAGCTACATAACTACCTACCTAGCTACCTACATACATACATACTTACCTACATACATACTATGTTATCTACCTACCTACCTACGTACCTACATACTTACCTACCTACATACTAAGCTATCTAACTACCTACATACTAATTCACCTATATATCTAAATACCTACCTACCTACCTATTTTTTTTATTTATCTATCTAGAGTTCTAGACCATCTCTCCTACTCCTTATACATGTTATATAAATATAAACCTATCAGTTAATAAATATGTTTGTAATGTGTTTCGTCAAGGTCGTTTAAAATCTCTCGACGACTTCAAAGTTGAATTAAGATACAACAGCACCACGGTGGACTGCACGTCTAAGAAAGTCTTGTTCGTCAACACCAAAATACTGCAGATGCACTGCGACCGGACAGTTAGTAACGTGAGCAGTTTCGTCTTCACCGGAGACCTGGTCACTGATCTCTGTGGCGCGTATTCAAGCGCAGGTAGTATACCTTTCAAACCTTTGGATGTTAAACGGTTTTAAAATGGTTTTAAAACTTTCAAACTTAAAAACCGGTTTTCGGTTTTTGTTAGAAGATGGGAGAAAATAATTCAAATATTTTGTCCCAAAGATTTATTATTTTTTATGTTCTCTAATAACAAACGATGTTTGATTAGCACATAAAAATTCCTTAATATTAAATTATTTACAAACACTATAATTAGTCTAACTCGACTCATAGGCCTATTGTTTTTTAACATTTCGAATATTTCTTGCGATTGCTATACATGCACAGACAACAACAAACGCATATGTTAAGTTAGCATTTAACGCTAGTCGTCTGCGAAGTTTGTTTTTATATACATACTGCAAAACTGGGATTTCCCCAACTGATGCTGAACGCTCCCAATAGACGTAGGGTCACCAGATAAAGGACATAGAGAGACGAAAGGGGGACTTATTTAGTGTTTGAATATACCGCGTTAAACCCACAAAAAAGTTCGGTTTTAATACACTGCCGGATGGAGGACAAGAGTCTAAATAGGAGGACATACCCTCATTTTGCCGAGACATGGTGGCTGGAATAACGAAGGAACACAAACACACCAACAAACTGTCTGCAGAGAACGTTCAGAAACCCAGTTTTTTTGCCGCTCAGTACATCTAAAATAGGCTAGGCTCCAGAGTCTAGCGTTCGTTATATAAGACAAGTAAGCGATGGCTGGGATTAACAATACTTCAATAGAACTAAAAACAATACTAGGCCCTCGCCGAGACTATAACTAATGTTTGTCAAGCATTGAATGAAGTGAATTTTGTGAATCCAACATTTTTTTTTAAAATATTTTCTTCAGAAAAATAATTCTTGGTCCACCCAATGAAGAAGACCTACGATTTAACCTACTTTATTTCCTTTTAACATAATATCCCTAATTCTGATATATAAACTAATATATTGTTGCCCATTACGTTATAATAGGTGAAATATTAAAATTAGATCGATTAGGCTACATATTTAATAATTTTTTCCGTTTTCATTTCTAATTTTCTGGAAAAATAAAATGAGATAAAAATGTATTAGTATCAGTGGCGTCGCCAGTATTGCAAGGAGTGGGTGGCAAATAGTGCAAGGTAGGGGGGCAGGGAAGGCAACTACCGTGTGTATATAATGTGTGTGTGTGTGTGGACAATAATGTAAGAAGGAATAGTGAACATAAGGGTAAAACTAGGTAGGCCTATGTTAAAACCGGTTGAAAACCGGATTTTGGTTTCTCTCCCCCCCTTCCCGCGCAACGTCACAAGTTACAGGCCGGAAAAGCCAAATGTGCGTAGTTTTGTAGGTATTTTTGAAAAATAGTTCAAATTTAATTAGTGTTTTCAGGACATTCAAGAGGTTGATTTCTTTGAATACAGTATGATTTTGTACGCTTTACCATAAAATTCTTTAGAACTAAAAAAAATCTGGGCTAATTGATTAAAACTGACAATAGCTTTCAATTGGGATAATCAAACTTGCTATTATCGTTAACCGTGATATTAAAAAGCATATGAAGAGGATGACTATGTACTATGTTAATTCAGGATGCTTAGTACGCAGATGTGTACGCAATCCAGCGGTACTGCCACCGCTCCTGCTTATCTGTTGGAAACATAGTTTACAACAAGCCATCGTTAAAGACGTTTTTTCAAAATTTTCTGACACAAAGGATTGTAACTGTAACTTAACATTTGGTTTGATGTTGTTTTTATCGCAAGCCATAGTTGGTATTTGGAAAAACAGAAACACAATATCAAAGACTAAATATGTTAGCAAGGCATTTCAAGTATTGTTTTGTGTGAATCCAACAATTTTTATTTAAAATATTTCCATCAAAACCAAAAAAAAAAGGATGTGCTACTTGAAATAATGATTAGGCCTACCTCCCAACCAGGAAACCGAAATCCGGTTTGGAAAATCAAAACCGGTTTTCGGTTTCAAAACCGGTATGCCGGTTTTCGGTTAACATCCCTAGATAAATAGAAGGCTAATTTACAACTAGTGCACAATTTCCCCCTAAACTATTTGCCAATTAACATTGTACCAAAAGCTATTTAAGTGAAACGTAGAATTAGACATGATTGAATGTGCATATGAAAAGAACAATTGTAAACATATGAGAATTATAGTCAATTAGAAATCTTTTTAACAAGTTTTAAAATGTTTTACAATTAATTATAGCACTTTTCCGTTTTAAATCTAATTTAAGCATAAAAGCAAGCGTCTAAAATTGTTACTTGTTTTGAGGAGGGGGGGGGGTAACCAATTGTTGACGTAATTATATAGGGGGGGGTCTCTGAAAGTTTGACAGTTGTTGACAAGGGGGAGGGGGGGATAAAAATCGCCCAAAAATTGTTGACGTAATTAATGGACGTCCCCCTAGCTGCCAAAAATTGTCTATTTGTAAAACTTATCATAAAAGAGTCATTTTAAAACTTAAACAAGGTTTTAATTTAATGTAGACTAAAAAGCAGCTTGCAATTGGGCAGAAACAACTTTACAGCGCATGTTAGGTTCTTAAACCTTTTCATGCTTTACTTGCTGGACGTCTGGCAACCTTAGATAAACGTGTCTGTGATTTTATTCATATTATACAAATACTCTTGTAATGTGTACAACTTGTAACATTTACTTTTCTATCTTATAATTATATAGTTCTAAATTCACGACACTACAGTTTTTGACTTCTCATAAACCAAAGTCAATTAGTTTTTTTAAGAGTCGACCACGTTCTAAGGATTAATGATCCTTTCTATTCATTTGGTTGATACAATTATTATTAATTTTTAGTATAATCAACATATATTTGTGTTTTCCTAACAAATAACTTACTTTGCGAGGGGATGGGGGAGGGGAAGGGGAAATATGTTTAAAATCACGAACTGATCTTGCCTTATATGTATGAACTAATGCAGGTGTCACGGTTCTGGACGCAACCATGACTTATTAGCACGTAAATAGATATATAGTGGAACGTTTGATCATAGATTAGCGCAAGTTTAGGATAGAACGCAGAAGAGTAGTCTGACGTCATAAACATTTCTATCTCACGCCACTGTGGATCTCAACACCTTTCCTCAACCTTCTCTACATTCTTTTATTTCCCCAATTCAGAGTTTACTAGCCTAATGCTGCCGAATTGGTACTTAATCTTGGATGAATGAGAGTGAATGTGTAAGATATATAAAAGTTAAAATGTATATGTATTTATATCATGTCTTAATGTATTAGCTCATGTTGTTATTTTAATATGTTTGTATATAGGCATTACGTCATTGACCCAAATACTCGACCCCTCGCTTAAACCCCACCCCGCTTACCCCCCCCCCCTTCGCGCCCACGCCACATCCTTATCTCCACTCCACCTACCCAACTCGTAGCGGCTTATTAGTTATTCCTTTTAACCCCCATTGTTCCGAGGAATTGACCAGAGGAAGTCGTTTCACACTTATGTAACACCTCTCGGGGAAGCCTGACCACTGAATCACTTGACATAGCTATATCAAGTCCACTTGTAGGGAAGATAAATCGTTTCCCCTCTCCTCTGTTCCCCTACCGCTTGTTGGCTGTATTTAATTGCTTTTCATCTCCACCCCCACCCCGCCTAATCTCTCCCCCCTTCCCCCTCTATTGAGTCATCCCTTTATACAGAGACATTTTCGAACTAGCCAATCGAAATCAGATCTAAATCTAAATTAAAAAAGTTAACCAACCAAATTGAGAGCGATCACGTGATATTGGTCCCACGGACGCTACGCAACTTAGGAGTTAGTTTAGTCTTAGTTTTGCCTTCAGCCTGAAAACACTTGTACAGTTTAGTCTTGGTTTGGCTCTTGGTCCATACACTTCAGCCTAAAAACACTTGAACATTCGACTAGTAACAGATTTCCCCTAGTGTAGTCGCGTACCTTAACGATAGAATACACGACATTACCATACACTAGTGCTAGCTGTTACTATATCGACTCATATGTATATATATATTTCACATTGGATTACACAAAGAGAATAAACGTTATAACCATCACCAGAGATTTGCTTGTATACACCTTAGAACTGTCTGTGTGTGTGTATTTTACGTCATTTTAACGAGCCAGGAGAGAACAAATAAATATTCCAGGTCAACTACAGCATCGGCACAACATACTGCCTACGACAACAAGCCACAACAACCCCAATCCCCCACGTCCCGTCCACGACAGCAGGGGTCGGAAACCTTTTTATATAAGTGTGCCAAGGTAGGAGTTCTAACTCATTCAGAGTGAAAACCTTAATAAAGGCATACTTGTCTTTTTAATATTTTGTTCTTATAAAGAGACTTTAATTTTCTTTTTGTGGGTCTTTCGTGAAAATTTCTTTCCGTGCCAAGTCTGGTTGCCGACCTCTAAACTAAGTAATCTAAAAAAAAATAATTAACATCTTAATCCTTTTTTTTTGCTTTCAGGTTGGAACGTTGCACTTAAGTCTAAAGCCAACGCCTCCTCAGTTTGGCACGAGTCTAAGGTAGACTATATTACGAACGGGAACATTATCCCGAATGAAGCAAACTTTCCATCCAATTGTTTCCATAGCAACGCTAATGACCGCATTCCAACTATCAATGTTATTTTTCGAATTGACTACCTTGTGCATCAGATTAAGATATTTAACAGACCCGGTAAGGAAATAACCAAACATCTTTAAAGTAAATATCTAGAAAACACATGAGGTGAATAGCTAGCGAACAGAAGAGATACAGAGGTAAACAGTAAAATATGAAGTAATTTGGTAGCACACACCACACACACACCACACGACACACCACACCACACCTAACACAACACCACACACACAACCACACCACCCTACACACACCACACACACCACACAACAAACCACAAACCACACCACAGACACACACACCACACAACAAACCACAAACCACACCACAGACACACACACCACACAACAAACCACAAACCACACCACAGACACACACACCACACAACAAACCACAAACCACACCACAGACACACACCACAGTCACAACACACCACAGACACACACACCACACAACAAACCACAAACCACACCACAGACACACACCACACACACCGCACGACAAACCACAAACCACACCACAGACACAAACCACACACACCGCACGACAAACCACAAACCACACCACAGACACACACCACACACACCGCACGACAAACCACAAACCACACCACAGACACACACACCACACAACAAACCACAAACCACACCACAGACACACACACCACACAACAAACCACAAACCACACCACAGACACACACCACAGTCACAACACACCACAGACACACACACCACACAACAAACCACAAACCACACCACAGACACACACCACACACACCGCACGACAAACCACAAACCACACCACAGACACAAACCACACACACCGCACGACAAACCACAAACCACACCACAGACACACACCACACACACCGCACGACAAACCACAAACCACACCACAGACACACACCACACACACCGCACGACAAACCACACCACACATTACACCACACCACACACCAAACCACTTACTACACACCACCACATCACACACCTACGTCGCACACCACACACACCACACCAAACACCACAAACCACATACCATACATCACACAAACACACCACACTCACAAAAACACCACACACACAAATACACCACGCGCACCACATACATCACACACACCATACACACACCTCACCACGCGCACCACATACATCACACACACCATACACCACACCACACCCACCACGCACACACTGCGCCCTCACGACACATCCCACACACCACACACACACCACACTATACACACCATAAACCAAATTTTTACTTCGATGTTTTCTTTCACTCTCCAAAACTCCCACCCTTCCCCTCCCCTTGTAGGTTTTCATGAAAGGCGAATGCAGTATTTCCACTTGAACACATATGATGCGTACAACAAACTGGTACTGAATTACACCAATCAACAGGGTGTCCATTCGATATACAACATCAGCCACCCACACAATTTAACTATTCGAACCATCAAGCTGTACCTCCCCCAAAAAGGTTCTAATGATGAGAATCACATCTTTATAAATATGTGTGAACTCGAGGCGTACGGAGGTAAGAAACTAACCGCCACCCCCTCCCACCCACTTCACCTCCTTTTTGTTTGCATCATTTATTACAAATAAGTTCACTTCTAATTCATTACAAAAAACTTCACTTCTAATTTAATACAAATAACTTCACATCTAATTTATTACAAAAAACTTCACTTCTAATTTATTACAAAAAACTTCACTTCTAATTTATTACAAATAAGTTCATTTCTAATTTATTACTAATAACTTCACTTCTTATTTATTACAAATAACTTCACTTCTAATAACTGCCGAATTCTCATCAGAAAGGTTAATTTAATTGACCCTTTTTTTGACAGACTGACGAGATGAAACTTGGCACATAGACTCGTTGCCGATAACAACACATCCTATTAAATTTTGAGTTTGTGTGTGTTCTTTTTATAATACTCAGTATATCCTTTATATCACCTTTGCTTTTTTTCTGTTAGTCGTTTGGAAAATAATGAAAAAAATAATTTTCAGTTTTAAGTTCAGAATGTTTTGACTGAAAACAAGCAAACGCAAAAGCTGCCTAAAGGTTAGCATAAGGTCTACATATTCTTTATCGTAACGTGGAATGGTTCACCCAAACTTGTCAATACCGTAGAAAAATTGAAAATCTTTGTAGCAGGTTGGTAGTGATTAGATCACTTAATCACCGCGTAAACTTTATAAGTTGGGATTAGATTTGCACCTGAGCCTCATGTGTGTAGTGCATTCTGTGTGATTAAGTAAAGTGACTGTATTATGTCACACTGCGCTGCAGGCCGGTTCTTATGTGTATTCTTTCCTTCTTATAAGAGTGGTCTACATCTATAGATAAGAGATGAATTATTCTCTTTCTATCATTGTTGGTTGCGTTTTGTCTTAAGGGATGAGCCGGAAAACCGCGCTAGAGATTAACTTATTGATGATCAAATTTATATTTATGTTTGTGGAATTTCATGGCTCGTCCGAAGTATTTATGTAGAGTTTTGGCTATACTTAACACATATAGACTTCACAACATCGATTATACAGTCACTAGAGAACACGAGCAAAAAACATTATATTCTGAAGTTTATTCACTTGAAGACGGAGTATACCGTTGCATATATCATACATAATATTCTAGTTACATAGTCAAACGACATAAACAGCAAAGATTAAGATACAGACTTAGGGTCGTAGACTTCACAAAGGCCCGGAGGGGCCCTGCCGGGACCCACTCCGCTTCTCTCCTAAGCTAGACTGCCTGTAAAACTAAGATTACATTCCAACTAAGCATTCGTCACGTGGTGTACGGAAGAAGGAGGGGGTCAGTGATATTGACATGCACAACACTTGTGCGATTGTTCAATCTCTCTGTTGTCTTCAACATTTGATTGACACTGAGTCACAACTTTGGGAGGGGGGTAGATGTACACGTGTCCTTAGTCTGGTCGACAGGAGTAGGAAAAGCACGTGGAGAGGGGTGGGAGATGGTGGGTGAGGGGGAGGGAAGGGACGAAGAAGCGGTCAGTTCTCCAGGGTAATTCTTATCTTCCGAGCGGCGCCTGTGTCCAAGCCACAGAGGGGACTCCGACCAGAAGAACACCCTTGGAAGTCTATATTCGTATACATGTTATATTTCTCGTTGGTCAAGGACGTAAGGACTTGAAGCATGAAAAAACATTTAAATTGAAAATTAATATATTATTATATCCATCGAGTTTTCTCTTTTACTTAGTCTTTGTGTATAGGCAATAGGCAATTCTATGATAAAGGTTGAAACAATACAGGAGAATACGAACATTATATTTTAGGCATATTTTCTAGAATTGCGACGTCATTTTGCAAACCTTTTTTTGTACTGTGAAGTCAAAAGAAAAGTTTCCATTCATATCTAACATGACACTGTCGCTGACCCTAGAAAACTGTGGTGTAGGTGTGGTGTAGGTGTGGTGTAGGTGGTGTAGGTGTGGTGTAGGTGGTGTAGGTGGTGTAGGTGTGGTGTAGGTGGTGGGTTGCTTGGAATACCGTTCATCATGCTGACACAGACACTATTGAATACTTTGTGATGAAAGGCCAAAAGCTCAATAACTTCTGCAGCATGCCCTTTCATGCGTAGTAATACCAGGCATTCTACAAAGCAATATCTAAAGTATGAAAAACAAAAGGCCAACACCACTTTTAGGTTTTCACAGAAATGTGTACTTATTGATGTTTTGGTTAGCCCTATCTGAACTGAACTGGATGACGGAAAACAAGTTGAAGTTGAACAGTGAGAAGACTGAAGCTATTATCGTCGGTATGAGACAGAGGCTCGCGTCCCTCACTGCGTCCGATTTCCAACTGGCCGACGCAACAGTACCTTTCTCTTTGGATTACTGCAATTCGCTCTTGGCTGGCCTCTCGACCTCCTCCATTCAGAGCCTCCAAAGTGTTCAGAACTGTGCTGCCCGACTGGTCCTTAAGAAGAAGAATTCGACGCATACTACTCTTCTGCTCCGATCTCTGCACTGGCTACCCATTAACCACCGGATCACTTACAAGCTGGCGTCTCTGTTACAATTGCCTGAATGACTCTGCCCCCGACTACCTTCGCTCTTGTCTCGAACTCTATACTCCATCCCGTCCACTCCGCTCGGCTTCTGATATGATTTCTCGTGTGAAACTGGTATCCGCCGGCGAACTGGAATTCTCATACTTGGGCCCGTCCGCATGGATTGACCTACTACTACAACTTCGACAGTGCCCAAGCCTTGATACTTTCAGAAGCCAGCTGAAGACCTACCTATTCAATTAACAGTTTATTATTTTACTATTTTATTATTTCTCATGTATACATATTTGTCTTTTATTCGTTGTGTGTACTATGTCTGTAAATGTTGACAGCGCATAGAACTGTTTCAAACGGGATATGCGCTATACAAGTCTTATTATTTTTGTTAGGCTATTATTATTTATCCGCGCCTCCCATTGTCGCATCGCACTGTCTTTTTAGGTCAGGTGAATCATTCATGATGTGCTGTCGTTGTTGACTAGACCATCTCCTTGATTGTCCTACTGGTAGGACAGGGTCGCAGTTATTTTTGTTTTGCTATTAGCAAGTTGTGGTTGGTGTCCAGTTAAAAATTAATTGAACCTCGATATCTTTAACACAGCTTGGACGCATCTTGTAAGGGGCATTTCTGTTTTATAGTCCCAGTGACTCCAACGCCCTTGACAGCAATGCAATGCACGTGAGAAAGGAGTTATTAAATGTCAAGTGGAAAGAAAGCTCAGCTATTTAGCAGATCAGGTCCATCACAACAGTACCGCCTAGTCCAAGGAATCCTAACCGCTCAGCAGTACACACATAATACTAGACAAAATATCCAAGTGGTCATCTTATTCCTTACTGTCACCATCATTACAGGTGGTGTTATATAAACAGTGACATTTATCATCTCGTCATCTATTTCCAACATTGTTAACCCATCGTTCATTGTATAACGTTTTCGTACACTGCATTAGCTAACTGGTCTACATTCTACATGATTTATCAAATTTATGTTGTTAATGATTTAAATGCATTTTAACTATGCAGTATGTTACATAATAAATCGTCACAATTGTTTATTTGAAAAAAATATGAAGAAATATAAGCATATTTTGATAGTATATTTGACATTTAATTTGCACTCCTACAGAGTTCATTTCTTTAAATGTATACGTACCCCTCTCGTGTCCCAGCACTCTCTTGGAGTGCAGTTCTATTTCGATCTGAAGTTCAATGGAACTTTTCTAGTCAAGTAACAATTTTATATTCATAAGATTCAGAATAGATTAAAGTATATAAAAACATATCTTATTTGCCTTAATTAAGTAAGAAGTTTTTTTTACACATACCTGTTTGATGTAGATGAAAAGGTTTTTAGGCTGTTTTTTTTTAAGGCGAGCTACAAAAAAATACGCAATGGAAATGACTTTTAAGATGATAAATAACGTAAAGGAATATATCCAGAATAGAAAAAAGCTACTATTTTAAATATATAATAAAAAGCATTTCTGCAAGCTAACAAAAATGGAAGCAAGTCATTTGCACTCTAGGAGAGTGCAAATGTCAAATATGGGTTAACAGTACGCAAAGGGAGGGTCTTAAAAGTCGAAATGCCAACCTGATTACGTCGCCCGTGTGTAGTCGCTCAAATGACAGTCGCTGTTTTGACAGTCGCTGTTTTGACAGTCGCTATTTTGCCCAGTCGCTATTTTGAAGTCGCTCAAGTGACAGTCAATGTTTTGACAGTCGCTGTTCTGCCCAGATGCCAAATAAATGCCTCTGTTCTGATTTATCTATTTCTTATGTTTTATTATTCCAATACAACAATAACTTATTCAATACGTTCAATAGCAAGCATGGAATGCATTTATCATAAAAAAACGTACCCCTTACGTGTCCCTGCACTCTCCTAGAGTCCCCCCCCCCCCCTAAAACTTTGGAAGAAAACAAAAAACCAATCCAAGCACATGTATCTATCCACTTTATGATGCATTCTAACTAACCAACTAACTAACTAACTAACTAACTAACTAACTAACTAACTAACTAACTAACTTGGAAACACCAAAAAAAAAACAACAGAAAAAGTCATTCGGATATACCCTTGGGCATTAATGGGTTAAGATTTGTGTTAAATAAAAATACTGGCCTATTTTTTTACCCGATTACAATATTTATTTTAAATTAATGAGCAAGGTAAATGTCTAAATAGTGCAATGTTTGCTTATCGTTAATAGTACAAGGAATGAAACTTTGTGATGATACATTTCATGCACCATTTCACACTGAATCTATTTAAAAGTTACATTTGTTATCGATATGTTTACAGTCTAACCTTTTGCCGACATTTAAACACGCGACGGGTAAATAAACACGACACTTAAACACGCGCGCCATGTGGAAGTGTCGTGTGTGGTTAAGTGGCTGTATTTAAGCGTGGTGTGATTTAAATGTCGTGGAACCGTTACAACAAGATTTAATTGGATATTCCTAATAAAAATATAATCTCGTTTTCTGAAAATGAAATATATTCAGCAAAATTTCGTCACACTTGTTTAGCTATCGATTGCAAAGTTCTTGTACAGTCGATGGCTAGTCAAACCAGTTATGTGGTTAATTCAAAAACATTTCATTGCTAACCTTACATTTTCGGTATTTTCGTTCAAACTTTCAAATTTACCCTAAAAACTATTTTCTTAAAAATTTCTCTTAAAAAAAAAAGACTAAAAATAGAACTTGTAATGAATTCCAAATTTTCCTTTCTTTGCACCAATAGAAGAAATATTATATTATCTCTTAAAACGGCAGAAATTTGTATGAAAAACGAAATTAACATTCTATAAATTTATTTTTGGTTCTAAATGTACCATTCAGTTCGGACTCTGATTTACAAGAGTCGGCCACTACGTGTTTATTTTACGTAAATGTTGTGAAGTGGATGCATGCTATCTTTGAGTATTTTTCTTCACATTTTGAAAGTAGAAAGAAATGTGTCGATTAAATATCTGTCTCTAGAGTTACCATTCTAATACGTCTTGCATTTTTTATTTATATATATTTTTTTTAAGTGGATATTATTAACAAGTCACGTTACCAATGCCACATGTAATGTGTCAACAGATTGCCCCAAAACAAGTTATGGACTGAACTGTTCAAAAAGCTGCAGCTCTAAGTGCAAGCAGTCGCAGTGCAACATGTACGGGACCTGCTACGAATGCATCGATGGATTCTACGATATAACTTGCGAGAAAGGTGAAGGATATCCCCCTAGATTAGGAAGAGATATCTCCCCAGTACAGGTAGGGATATCTCCCCAGTACAGGTAGGTATAACTCCCCAGTACAGGTAGGGATATCTCCCCAGTACAGGTAGGGATATCACCCTAGTACAGGTAGGTATAACTCCCCAGTACAGGTAGGGATATCACCCTAGTACAGGTAGGTATAACTCCATAGTACAGGTAGGGATCTCGCCCGATTACAGGTAGGGATCTCGCTATAGAGCAAACACATGATGCATGAAGGGATTTTGAAAGGATAACATAAGATTAAAAATCTTACGAAGGACATAATAATAATATTTGTTCGCGTTACTGTCAGACTTTATAAATAACTTATCTCATTTCACAGGATCATCATTTAAAAATACCTGCATGCTTTCGGTTATATGTCCACAGTATGCCCAGTGGGATGCGATGACACACACTGCGATAGATTAACTGGACTCTGTTATGGCGGTTGTAAAGTTGGATACCATGGTGCACTGTGTGATAAAAGTGAGTGTTTACATGAGGGGTATCAGTTCAACTTATCGTCTCCTTCTGGTCTTTCTCTACATAGTACATAAAAGAAAGAGTTCACTGTTTCAATGAATAAATTAACTGACATCGGAATTAATTGTTGTAGTATGTGGTGCAGGGGCACGGTGCTCTGATCGTCTGGCGATTCGAATGTCCTGGGTTCGAATCCTGGTGAAAGATAGGATTTTTTCCCAAAACTTGATCCTCAAGCGTAGCCGGGGGTGGGAAGGGGGCAGGATTAGCGGGCATCCAACCACCATTTTCGAAAAAAAAAGGGCATTTTCGGGAATATTTTTAAGTTAATAATTTTAACAACCCACGCTGCACAATTAATGCTGTTTATATTTTATTCTTAAAATTGATTTCAACAATTTATTTTGTTACAATGGGATTCATAGACCTAGTTAGATCTAGGTAATTTTTTTTTTTTTTAAATTTTATACCCAGAACATTATTTAACAAGATTTTATGATTCATACACTAAATTACTATGGAAGACATGAATTGACTGTCTTTAAATTTAAACTGACTATTTTCTACACAGCGTCTCGCTTTACATATTAAGTTTAACGAACATAATCATCGGCTGATATATACAATTCAATGGAAAACAAAATTATATATAAAAAGTGGTTCTAATCGTCTGGGTGGAACAAAAAGAATAAAAAAGAAGTTAAAGATCGTTCAAAAGAGTCATCAAATGTGCAAAAAAGATGCATGGTTTTCTTTAACACGACGTCACGACCAAAACCGCTCTATGAACCTAGGAGCCAATAACAACACCCAAGCTCCGACTGCCGGGACTGTTCAGGCATAAGAAACTGCTTTCGCAGATATCTTATCAAATCTCGTATGGAGGACGAAAGGGACACTGAGTAAGACTTCATGCAATCATTGACACAACTATGCAATGCCCAGTAGATTCACATGAGCAAGTCTTTCTCAAAAGTTGATACTTGGAGTCATTTCTGTGCTGTTAGATATTTTTTTATTGTGAAAAATGATAGGTAAATAGATAGACACTGGATGGTTTACTCACTCACTTACAGGTAAATAGATAGACACTGGATGGTTTACTCACTCACTTACAGGTAAATAGATAGACACTGGATGGTTTACTCACTCACTTACAGGTAAATAGATAGACACTGGATGGTTTACTCACTCACTTACAGGTAAATAGATAGACACTGGATGGTTTACTCACTCACTTACAGGTAAATAGATAGACACTGGATGGTTTACTCACTCACTCACAGGTAAATAGATAGACACTGGATGGTTTACTCACTCACTTACAGGTAAATAGATAGACACTGGATGGTTTACTCACTCACTTACAGGTAAATAGATAGACACTGGTTGGTTTACTCACTCACTCACAGGTAAATAGATAGACACTGGATGGTTTACTCACTCACTTACAGGTAAATAGATAGACACTGGATGGTTTACTCACTCACTCACAGGTAAATAGATAGACACTGGATGGTTTACTCACTCACTCACAGATAAATAGATAGACACTGGATGGTTTACTCACTCACTCACAGGTAAAAGCAGTTGAAGAAGACAGTGATTCTTGAAAGGAAAGATCTTTATGCAATCACTTATGATCTATTCACGCGATCAGCTTGAGCAGAGAGATCGAAATCCCAATGGACCGCATGACCCTATGGAAGGGAGTGGAGCCTTCTCCACATATTGATCCCTATCTACCGGGGTTACGAATGCGCTTGACTGATCCCGCGCTGAGAAGCCTGCTACCACCCTCAAAACTTTACACTCTTATCACGTGTGCATCAAGTCGTTTGCTGAAGGCAGTGCCAGGAGTAATGATTAGAAGCGTGTTGTGTTGTGCTGTATCCAGGGGCGGATACCTGAAGAGAATATTTGTTCGGGCCTTGTTTTAAAATCTACAGATACCAAACGAAAGTGGAGGTCATCAAACATACCATCGAGGCAATCGAGGAAAGATTTGTAGATGGTTTGAAAGTTATAGGCAACGTAGCCGTCGCCAACGATGCGCCATCAACAGCCTCAGGAACTAGTCAGAGCGACTGTTTTATAAGCTCTCGGCTATTTCAGATTTGATCTCTAGGTACGAAGTGAAGGTCACCATCCAGTGGATACCAGGTCATAAGCAGGATCTTAGAGTGGACAGGAATGGCCAACGGTTTGTTGCCGAACTTTTACGATGGTGTATCAGTGGTGCGTGATACAACAAAGTTAGTTCTCCTAGACCCAAAAAAGTAAGATCGTTCGCATTTTCAAAAAGAAGAGGGGTTCAAGTCTGGTTTACTCAACGAAAAGAAATAATATGACTTAAAGCGCGCTGGCTTTCTGCTTCTCGGTCGTATACGTGTAGTGATCCAAAACCTGGTTACTTGAATTTGCTACTAATGATACCCACACAATTGAAAAGAAGATAAATAAGTTTTTCTTACGAAATTCCGTTTGTTGGATATAACAGTCGGGCCTGGTGTTTTAACAGCTGAGAGGACATAATAAAACAAAAATTGAACGTTTCTAAAACGTATCATATAGACAGTGTTTTGTAATTAGGACAACAAAGACAAAGTAAATTAAAATGTTAAAACTCATTTTTTTTATATTGTTATGGACTGTCTCTATGATGACTATTATTACGACTCGTTAAATCGGATTCAATGAATATAGTTGTATCTTTATTAGAAGTCTCTAGATTCTGCTAATCTGTAGCCCACGCTAGGGGTTCCTTGACTGACAGGTCTATGCAGTAATGTAGTTATATTCGTGATAATTATCTTCAACACCTTTCTCAACAATGATAGATCAAGCAACTCCAGTTGTTGAATAAACAATTTTATTTAAATTGTAGACTCAATATAAACGATCAATAAATGCATCAACTGATGGCAACCTAAGTATTTCATTAAATGGCATATAATATACAAGTATCAATATAGCGACTTCACTCTACAGACTTTCAAACTGAACTAACTTTAAGGAGGTGGAGACTTTACAAAGAAAACTATCATCGAAGATTCTACAGGGTCTTAATACGCATTTTAACCTCTTTCTCTATAGAATACTGCGATCCAGAATTATCCTTCAATTTCCACGGGGTTGGACGAATTATTTTACTTAAACTGCCCTCAGGGCACAAAGGTCAAACCTTGGACTCTAATAGGCACTTGTTAAGAGGTCAATGCCTTATTACGTCATTCATCTATGACCGATATTCGTAACAATATCTGTAAAAACATTCTATGCTGGCGATTTATCTCGTATTTCAATATTAATAGAAGAAGAATGTATACCTATACAAGCATTCGCGTTGATTCTATAAATAATTCTTTTCGATACTAGATGTTCATCCCGAAAATGAGCAGTAGATGCAATCAATTTTGAAGAAATTTTCATCACTATTAGTTGCTAGAAAAATAATTGAAGATGGTAAAAAAAAAACTGCACTATTATACAGTGTGTGTATCCTGTGGCACATGGTATTCTTGTAAGACTTGATACGTGCCAGTTCTTGGTTCTTCTATTAATCTGGAAAAATTGCTAAAAGTGGGGCCTTTTTTATAAAAGTTCGCTCCCACAAGCGTCAAAACCTGGCTATGCCACTGACTTGGGGGTGTCACTAAGTCTACCCAGCTTTGATGTAAACCTAACATTAGTTGAAGCAAATTAAAGGCGTCTGGGCATTGTGCTGGCCCCATATCACTTAGTATGCCGTGGCCACAGAAACTGATGAATGCTGCTACACCAGAACTATGATCAGTTTTGTCCGAGAGGGTACTTTACTTACTATTGGGTGGTCAAGTGATTTTCAGGAGATTCTCCCTGAGAATATGAGGGAATAAATAGTGGTACATTTCTGCGTCTGCTGCACAGTTTCACTCCGAGCTAACGGTTGTGCGCCTGACAGCCAGGAAGACACACCATTCGTCTAACGGCGTCCTCCCTAACGTCACACAGACTATAACTTAATTCGGTGCGCCCTTAGTAATTGCTCCTAGTGTCAATCAAATCAGGCGTCCTGTTCTTTAAGGTTGCCTGGGGATAGCTTTAAAAATTAAAATACTGCGCCAGATTCGCAAGCGCTTACGTAATTGGCAATTATATTTTAATGTCCATGAATAAATTATAAATTTTGATTGGCTAGACCAGGGGTCGGCAACCTTTTGAGACAGAAGAGCCAAAAGTTACAGGTTACACAATTTCCCAGTTTTTAAAGAGCCACCAACATATTTGCTTCAATATTGTTGTATTTGATTAGGATTAGGTATATACATTTAATTTTTTTAATTTAAAATAGGGCCTACATAGTTTTAAATATGAAATAATATTTATTCATATAAAAATATACAAATGTTACGCACAAAACATATTAAAGTATTTTAGCTAGCTCTGTTAGAATAATAAAATTAGTAATCAATTAGTAAATATAGGCCTAACTATAACAAGTTACAATAGTTACATCAATAGGAGCATTGGCCTTGAGTGCCTTTCGAAAGTTTGGTTAAATCTGGCTCATAACTTGTTGTTTTCAGTTTCAAGCATCTAGATTTTTATTTGTTAGTTGGTTTCTTACTTTAATTTTTATTATATTCATGCAAGAGAACGCTTGCTAGCACGAAGATGTTGACCTGAAGATCGTCAGCACTCCAAATGCCAACTTCTTCACCTCACTGTATCATTCTGGAAGACTATTCCATGCGTCAAATATGAGTGCCTCAACTCGCGGCATTTCTTTTAGAGTTTTTAGTTCTGTAGCGTGACGTGCATGCTTTTCTTGAACTCCAACTCTTCTAACTTACTCTTGAGTTCTGTGAACTTGCCACTCCACAAGTGTTTGGTTTTCAAATCCAGTAATTGTATTTGAAGCGAACCAGAATCAATTCCGAATCGCTCATTGTTGATCTCATTTGTATTTGTGTTGAGAGGATTTACTATGAACGGTAGAGTACTTGCGTTTGTTTTGAATTGCTCAAATCTCTCAGCGAATCCATCCTTCATTTTGTTTATAACAATGCTGAAATAATTCGTGTCAATAGTGGCATTGGTTTCATTGCGATATTGCTTCATATTTTCGAAATGAAGTAATTTACCGCTCTCCATATCTTCGACAAAAAGAAGTAATGTATTATCGAAACAAACCACTTCTTCATAGGCTCGGTTTCCCTTTCCTTGCAGTTTTACATTTAGCTCATTTAGTTTCTGTGTGATATACACTATGAAGTTGAATTTTTGCAGCCATCAAAACAATGGACAATTAAATTGTTTATCTAAATCTTGTATACAAGAAAAATACATAGGGATAAATATTATACAATTTAATAATTTCCATTCCATTAACATTCCACGTTAATAAAAACTCTCTCGTCCATTTAATTATAAACTAATATCTTTTACAATTGTAATTAAACAACAAAAGAAAAAATCACTAAATGTCTATTCAGACACGACTCATTTTTCATAAGGAGAAAAAAAAAATCCGCTGATGAAAAAAAATACACTAGGCTTGACCTAATTACTCTTTACAACAATGGTCATTGCTACGGCTTTTTTTTTCAAGCTTGTAGTTGCAGGCTTAGTTTTCTAACACATAGACAACTCTGTCTGTGACGGCACACAAGATTTAGGTCAATCTTCTTTTTTCTTTCTCTCCCTCTCTTTTTTTTTCACTCTCTCATTCCCAATTGATTCTAACAATGTTGACATGCTATGCAAATTTACCCAATTACCGCTTAGGTAAAAAAAATTGCTACGCGATCAGAAAGTTATCGTGGTTAATGAGCATTATTTAACAACTATCATTTCAAAATTACATTCATTTTTTTTTATATTAAGAAAATGAAACATGGTCTGTTCACGAATTAAAATAGTTTATAGACAATTTCATTTAAAATATTTCAATCTTTCATTTTACCATGACCTTTCTACGTAATAGGTTTCTGTTTAGAGTAGTTCACATCGTAGTAGTTTTAAATTGAAACATTCTATCTTTTATGCAGACATGGATTTACTTAAAACAAATTTGGTTAATTTACTTAATTAACTATCAATCAAAGCAAATTATATTATCTTCATACAATCTTAGTACTAAACAGTAAGTACTTATTTTCTTTAGATTACATTAAAGACATTTCAAATACAATATTATTGACGTACAAAAGATTAAAGAGCATAGGCTACTATTTTTTTTTCAGAGAGAAATCAATGTAACAATTTATGTACAAAACAAACTGCTGGTTTGACTGGTGTGGAAAAACATTCCATTTCCAATCTTTTCAGTGGGGTACATTGCTCTTTTCCATTTTTAACAAAGGTTTTATTCATTATTCATAGATTCCTTTGGTTGTCAATACAATTCATTCAATCTATTTTAACTAATACAGAAAAAAATAGATTAGTTTTACAATCTTGACATGAAATCCTTAATTAATCATACATTAGTTGAACATTGGTATGTCAACATTATAAATTCTCAACTATGAAACCAGATTGGTTTACAGTGTCAAGTCAGTGGCACATCCTATATCTTTACAACATAAGGATTACAAAGTTTACATTAGTTTCACTTCTGGTCTGCTTTTCATGTAACAGTATCCTAAAAGTGAAAAATCATTTATAAATACATTTCTTGGAATCTTGTTAGTCATAGTTCTGCCTTGTAGCAACTATTTTTACCCTACATTATCATACATTCAATGATAATATAAGAAATGAATAAATTCACATAGAAGAAATTTGCATCCTGACTCAGTAAGCAATTATATCAACAACAGTACATGATAAAATAAATTTCCATAGTACAATAATAAAACATTTCTCAATACTTTAGTGATAGAAAAATTCTCTTTTCCTAACAAACAATTAACATCTTTTTCAATCAAATTATCCTCTCTGCCAAACGTTTCAATTATCATTTCCAGAGATTCTCAAACATATCTTATAATGTCCTCTGATTTAGAAACTAATTCTGCGGATAAAACGGATCTTTTTCTCTTATAGCAATTATTTTAATGCTCAATCTAACAAGTTTGTTTAGAAATATCACAATATAATGATATCTGCTCTAACAATACTTTCATCATAAGTAAGGGATTTAGTTTTAAAATAGTAAGTTTGGTAACTAACTATCAGTGAATTTGTCATTCAATTCATCCTGAACTCCAGGCATGAATTTATAAATAAGAGTAACAATGTTAACAACATCAAGCTTATTCCAATTGTTTTCAGAAGGTAAGGCTTTATCATTTTCAAATGATATAATTTCTTTGCCTTTCTTTCATCACACAACAATGGCATCTGCATGTGAGCAGTGTACAATTTTTTTCTAACAAAAACAGTTATGTCAGACAAAAAATTTATGTACTAATCTAGGTACTTGATCAGCCCAAGGAGATCCAATTCGGTCTGCGATTCCTCTTGAAGTAGTTTGAGTGGTCCTCGGACAGTGGGTCCCAAGATTGGTCCATAGGCTCCTTGACTTTCCGGATAGGATTCAGTTGACATCTCATGCTCCAGGCATAAGTTCGTTAGGACTGGGTTGAAGAGTTTCGGGGCGAAGTTGGTCCTTCGATCTGTCGGTATGGATTGTGGTAACCCAGAGCTTTTGATAGTTTCGGTCCAGTTCTCAGCACTCGTTTCTTCAGTGATGCTCCTCCAATCTTCATCTGTACCGGCAACTGCAGGTTTGCATTGTTGTTTGTTCATGCTGTGGTCTATCTGTTTATAGACATCATTAGTAGGAGTTTCTTTCTCGTCGACAGCTTTCTCATGTAGCTGTAGCAACTCTGGGTCTACTTTCTGCTCAGCAATCATTTCATTTTGTGATGACTTCTTTGATTGTTCATTTCCTTTCGGGCAATCTTCAATCTTGGAGAAAAAAGTAGTATCAAGTTCCACTTCTTCTTCTCCTTTTTTCTCTCTTGGGAGAATTTCTTCTTTCTTTTTCTTTCCTTGTGAGAGAATTACTTCTTTCTTTTTCTGTGGTGTCATACCCTTTATGACATCACCTACAGGATAAAGTTCTTTTTCTTTTCCTGTCTCCACAATAGGACTAGGGTCTGGATTCTCCTTCACAATCAGTTTAGATCTCACCCTCCATTTCGCCAAATCATTTGCTAGGATAACAGATATGCCCTCAACAGGAAGTTTTGATATTACTCCAACAGTCACATATCCTGTCACCAAGTCAGATGAGAAGTATAT
Source organism: Anisus vortex (assembly GCA_949126835.1). NCBI lineage: Eukaryota > Metazoa > Mollusca > Gastropoda > Planorbidae > Anisus > Anisus vortex. The sequence continues at coordinate 34,518,802 of OX421506.1, read as the reverse complement.
CCTATGTAGAGGTATTTCTTCTTTCCATTCAAAACCTCTTAATAGGACAGTCGGTCCTGTCAATGTATTATCATTTAGTGGTAATACATCTTTAAGCAGCAGGGTTAATGATGCCCCTGTGTCTCGTAATATGTTTACGGACTTCAGTGGTCCTTCCTTTTGTAAGGCCACACAACCTTCACTAATGAACGGTTGAAAACTGCACAGTGTCTCTGTGTCAATTTTATTCTTCCCTTGACCATGACTTTCGGGTGTTTTTTCATCTTTCGATGACTTCAGACTCTTGTTCGAGTCAAAAATACTTTGGTCTACTTTTTCGTCTCTGTGGATATATGGGACCTTAACAAGGAACCCAATCGTAGCCGTTCTGTATTATAATCAGGATCTTCATCCTCACTTTCTTCAGTTGTAGATTTCTCTACCTTCTGACTTTTGCTCTCAGGCAAATCCACCCTCAGTTTTTCTTGTTTAGAAGAATCTTTCTTCGAATTCAGTTCGTTTGTATTTTCGCTTTCTTGTACATTTTGTTTTGGTTTATGGCTAGCACACATTACCACTTTTTTTTAGGTCTTTTGTCGCTTCTCATGCTCCAACAGTCTTCTATGCTATGTCCTACTCTCTTACAAAAAGTACATTGGACGTTTTTGTTGACAGGTTTTTTATTAACATCATTCTGTTTCACAAAATGCTCCTTTTCACGATGTTTTTGTTGTGTGTTTTCTGCTGGCCGTTGTGACCTATTAAAATTCTTTTTACCAGCTGTTCTATGACACAGTGTGTATTGTTCCGCTAAATCAGCAGCTTTATGTGGGTCAGTGATGTCACGCTCGGATAGATACATTTTCACATCCGGCCTCACTTTGTTAATAAAATCTTCTAAAAGAATGATATCTTTCATTTCTTTTAATGTGGAGACATTTCTGGATTTTATCCACTGATCCATTAACTTTTCTTCTGCTCGAAGGAAGTCTAAGTGTGTTTGGTAAGGGGACATTGTATATTGACGGAACCTTTTCCGATAACTTTCAGGTATTTGGTTGTACGCTTTCAGTACAGAGTCTTTTATGACTTCGTAATCATTCAAATGTTCCTCTTTTAATAATAGAACACAATCTCTTGCCCTCCCTTGAGTAATAATAGTCATCATAGAGACAGTCCATAACAATTTGGGGGCTCGTCCGGGATAAGTTGTATAGTGAAGCATATATTCAAGTTGTGTTGTGTTGTGTGTTGGAGCAGTGACCTACTGAGCAAGTCTAATAACGCTGAATTTATTCTTCCGATTGGAAAAACGTAAGTTGGAAATTTACTACTGGATATCACCCTAGTACAGGTAGGTATATCTCCCCAGTACAGTAAAGGATATCACCCTAGTACAGGTAGGTATTTCTCACCAGTACAGGTAGGGATATCACCCTAGTACAGGTAGGTATATCTCCCCAGTACAGGTAGGGATATCACCCTAGTACAGGTAGGTACATCTCCCCAGTACAGGTAGGGATAACTCCCTAGTACAGGTAGTAATATCACCCCAGTCCAGATAGGGATATCACCCTAGTACAGGTAGGTATATCTCCCTAGTACAGGTAGGGATATATCACCCTAGTACAGGTAGGTATATCTCCCCAGTACAGATAGGGGTATCACCCTAGTACAGGTAGGTATATTTCCCCAGTACAGGTAGGGATAACTCTCTAGTACAGGTAGTAATATCACCCTAGTACAGGTAGGTATATCTCCCCAGTACAGGTAGGTATATCTCCCCAGTACAGGTAGGGATATCACCCTAGTACAGGTAGGTATATCTCCCCAGTACAGGTAGGGATATCACCCTAGTACAGGTAGGTATATCACCCCAGTACAGGTAGGGATATCACCCTAGTACAGGTAGGTATATCTTCCCAGTACAGGTAGGGATAACTCTCTAGTACAGGTAGGGATCTCGCCCGATTACAGGTAGGGATCTCGCTATAGAGCAAACACATGATGCATGAAGGGATTTTGAAATGATAACATAAGATTAAAAATCTTACCAAGGACATAATAATAATATGTGTCCGCGTTACTGTCAGACTTTATAAATAACTTATCTCATTTCACAGGATCATCATTTAAAAATACCTGCATGCTTTCGGTTATATTTCCCTAGTATGCCCAGTTGGATGCGATGACACACTCTGTGATAGATTAACTGGACACTGCTATGGCGGTTGTAAAGTTGGATACCATGGTGCACTGTGTGATAAAAGTGAGTGTTTACATTGGCACACGTGCTCATGAGGGGTATCAGTTAAACTTATCGTCTCCTTCTGGTCTTTCTATACATAGTACATAAAAGAAAGCGTTAACTGTTTCAATGAATAAATTAACTGGCATCGGATCTATACAGTGGTGGTTAATTGTTGTTGTATGTGGCGCAGGGGCACGGTGCTCTGTTCGTTTGGCGATTCGAATGTCCTGGCTTCGATTCCTGGTGAAAGATATAATTTTTTTCCTAAAACTTGACCCTCAAGCGTAGCCGGGGGTGGGAAGGGGGCAGGATTAGCGGGCATCCAACCACCATTTTCGAAAAAAAAGGGCATTTTCGGGAATATTTTTAAGTTAATAATTTTAACAACCCACGCTGCACAATTAATGCTGTTTATATTTTATTCTTAAAATTGATTTCAACAATTTATTTTGTTACAATGGGATTCATAGTCGCAGTTAGATCTAGGTAATTTTTTTTTTTCATTTTATACCCAGAACATTATTTAACAAGATTTTATGATTCATACACTAAATTACTATGGAAGACATGAATTGACTGTCTTTAAATCTAAACTGACTATTTTCTACACAGCGTCTCGCTTTACATATTAAGTTTAACCAACATAATCATCGGCCGATATATAAAATTCCATGGACAAAAAATGTATACATAAAAAGTGGTTCTAATCGTCTGGGTGGAACAAACAGAATAAAAAAGAAGTTAAAGATCGTGCAAAAGAGTCATCAAATGTGCAAAAAAGATGCATGGTTTTCTTTAACACGGCGTCACGACAAAAACCGCTCTATGAACCTAGGAGCCAATAATAACACCCAAGCTCCGACTGCCTGGACTGTTCAGGCATAGGCAACTGCTTTCGCGGATATCTTATCAAATCTCATATGGAGGACGAAAGGGACACAGAGTAAGACTTCATGCAATCATTGACACAACTATGCAATGCCCAGTAGATTCACATGAGCAAGTCTTTCTTAAAAGTTGATACTTGGGGTCATTTCTGTGCTGTTAGGTATTTTTTTTATTGTGAAAAATGATAGGTAAATAGATAGACACTGGATGGTTTACTCACTCACTCACAGGTAAATAGATAGACACTGGATGGTTTACTCACTCACTCACAGGTAAATAGATAGACACTGGATGGTTTACTCACTCACTCACAGGTAAATAGATAGACACTGGATGGTTTACTCACCGCCGTAACCAATGCATTTGAGAGGTAAAAGCGGTTGAAGAAGACAGTAGATTCTTGAAAGGAAAGATCTTTATGCAATCACTTATGATCTATTCACGCGATCAGCTTGAGCAGAGAGATCAAAATCCCAATGGACCGCATGACCCTATGGACGGGAGTGGAGCCTTCTCCACATATTTATCCCTATCCACCGGGGGTACGAATGCGCTTGACTGACCCGGCAGTCGGAAACACAGTAGCTTCGCTGAGAAGCCTGCTACCACCCTCGAAACTTTACACTCTTATCACGTGTGCATCAAGTCGTTTGCTGAAGGCAGTGCCAGGAGTAATGATTAGAAGCGTGCTGTGTTGTGCTGTATCCAAGGGCGGATAACCGAAGAGAATATTTGTACGGGCCTTGTTTTAAAATCTACAGATACAAAATGAAAGTGGAGGTCTTCAAACATACCATCGAGGCAATCGAGGAAATATTTGTAGATGGTTTGAAAGTAATAGGCAATATATCCATCGCCAACGATGTGCCATCAACAGCCTCAGGAACTAGTCAGAGCGACTGTTTTATAAGCTCTCGGCTATTTCAGATTTGATCTCTAGGTACGAAGTGAAGGTCACCATCCAGTGGATACCAGGTCATAAGCAGGATCTTAGAGTGGACAGGAATGGCCAACGGTTTGTTGCCGAACTTTTACGATGGTGTATCAGTGGTGCGTGATACAACAAAGTTAGTTCTCCTAGACCCAAAAGAGTAAGATCGTTCGCATTTTCAAAAAGAAGAAGGGTTCAAGTCTGGTTTACTCAACGAAAAGAAATAATATAACTTAAAGCGCGCTGGCTTTCTGCTTCTCGGTCGTATACGTGTAGTGATCCAAAACCTGGTTACTTGAATTTGCTACTAATGATACCCACACAATTGAAGAAGATAAATAAGTTTTTCTTACGAAATTCCGTTTGTTGGATATAACAGTCGGGCCTGGTGTTTTAACAGCTGAGAGGAAATAATTTAACAAAAATTGAACGTTCTTAAAACGTATCATATAGACAGTGTTTTGTAATTGGGACAACAAAGACAAAGTAAATTAAAATGTTAAAACTAATTTTTTTTTATATCTGTAAAAAAAATATGTGCTGGCGATTTATCTCGTATTTCAATATTAAAAGAAGAAGAATGTATACCTATAGAAGCATTCGCGTTGATTCTATAAATAATTCTTTTCGATAAATGAGCAGTAGATGCAATCAATTTTGAAGAAATTTTCATCACTATTAGTTGCTAGAAAAATAATTGAAGATGGTTAAAAAAAAACTGCACTATTATACAGTGTGTGTATCCTGTGGCACATGGTATTCTTGTAAGACTTGATACGTACCAGTTCTTGGTTCTTCTATTAATCTGGAAAAATTGCTAAAAGTGGGGCCTTTTTCATAAAAGTTCGCTCCCAGCGTCAAAACCTGGCTATGCCACTGACATGGGGGTGTCACTAAGTCTACCCAGCTTTGATGTAAACCTAACATTAGTTGGGGCAAATTAAAGGCGTCTGGGCATTGTGATGGCCCCATATCACTTAGTATGCCGTGGCCACAAAAACTGATGAATGCTGCTACACCAGAACTATGATCAGTTTTGTCCGAGAGGGTACTTTACTTACATTTGGGTGGTCAAGTGATTTTCATGAGACTCTCCCTGAGAATATGAGGGAATAAATCGTGGTACATTTCTGCGTCTGGGGCACAGTTTCACTCCCAGCTAACAGTTGTGCGCCTGACAGCCATATCTCCAGGAAGACACAACATTCGTCTAACGGCGTCCTCCCTAACGTCACACAGACTACAACTTAATTCGGTGCGCCCTTAGTAATTGCTCCTAGTGCCAATCAAATCAGGCGTCCTGTACTTCAAGGGTGCCTGGAGATAGCTTTAAGAATTAAAATACTGCGCCTGATTCGCAAGCGCTTACGTAATTGGCAATTCTATTTTAATGTCCATGAATAAATTATACATTTTGATTGGCTAGACCGATTGCGTCACAAAAAGAAAGTATTCCGTGAAGCTGCGTTCACCGGTTCCTGTAGACATGTCATGCTGGGTTATTGTGTGGCCAGTACAATGCCCAACCGCCTTTGTATTACCCCATATAAAGTCAGGGCAACCATCGTAGCTGGGGTGGACTTAGGGACACCCTTCAGACCCAGAAACAAATGTTAGCCTTCACCAGAATTAGAACCCATTACCTTCGGTACTCCACGTGAACGCGCTTTCAGTTCGACCACCGTGTCACCATGTACTTTATGAATTATGTATTTTCCAGAGTGTAGCACCAACTGTGAGAAGCCTACAATGTACTTCATGAATTCTGTATTTTCCAGAGTGTAGCACCAACTGTGAGAAGCCTACAATGTACTTTATGAATTATGTATTTTCCAGAGTGTAGCACCAACTGTGAGAAGCCTACAATGTACTTTATGAATTCTGTATTTTCCAGAGTGTAGCACTAACTGTGAGAAGCCTACAATGTACTTTATGAATTATGTATTTTCCAGAGTGTAGCACCAACTGTGAGAAGCCTACAATGTACTTTATGAATTCTGTATTTTCCAGAGTGTAGCACCAACTGTGAGAAGCCTACAATCTACTTTATGAATTCTGTATTTTCCAGAGTGTAGCACCAACTGTGAGACGCCTACAATGTACTTTATAAATTCTGTATTTTCCAGAGTGTAGCACCAACTGTGAGAAGCCTACAATGTACTTTATGAAATCTGTATTTTCCAGAGTGTAGCGCCAACTGTGAGAAGCCTTATTGTCACCAATTTAATGGCACATGTTTTACAAAATGCAACGACGGTTACTATTTGCACAATTGTACGTCGTGTAAGTATTTTTTCATGGATCTCCCTATCTATCCAACCGATTCTTTCATTTCTTTTTTCCCAACCTTGCATGTTCCATTCATTCAGCTGTACAGCTTTACATCCATGTAATCAACATGTCCCATTCGTTCGTCAGAAAATAAAAATAAGTAAACAGCTTTACACAATCTGTTTTAGAAAATGTCTGCCTTCTCCCACTTCCATCATCAAAATTCAGCTGTAACCCATTTCGTTCACAGTTACCATTTTTTAAATTTACTTCTATTGTCACTAGTCATACTTTAATATAGTTAGTGTAGTTTAATTAAGTGAAATGTGTTACAGTTCGTATTTCAATTAAAGATGGGCATTTCATTTTATCTGACACCACATTATTTAAACACCCTCAACTCCCACCTTACGCCCTCGTCACATATCGTCTTTATTGTTTGATCTAATCACCCCTCTCCCCATTGTCCTTAGTGCGTGACATCATTTATGGACAAAACCTTATGCCAGGCGCTGAGCCCTAATGATGATCTTTTTTTCTCATTGCAGCCTGCTCTTCAAATTGTTTGTATTCGGCCTGTGAAAGGAACGACGGAGCATGTATTGACGGATGTAAGTCTGGATTCCATGGAGTTTCCTGCCAAAAAGGTAAAAAACTCATAAGCACTATTCCGCTAGACCACGTAGTCTTTACATCGCCTTTGTTGTATTAAGTGCGCAGAGATATAACACCATGACCTAACCATTGTACAGGACCCTTTTTATAATAAAAAAAAATAAAGTGACTGTTGGACCAAATTGATCTACAGTGCCAGTGACGCAGAGTTCACCAGTTTCTGTGGCCACGGCATACTAAGGCATTGTGTGGAGCGCGCCATGCCCAACCACCTTTACCTTACTCCAACTAATTTGAGGTACACATCAGAGCTTGGGTTAACTAAGGGACACCCTCTTATGTCCCGGAAATAAATCCTAGCCTTCACCAGGATTCGAACCCATAACCTTCTTGTACGCCACTTGAACGCGGCTGCTGGTTGCCACCCTGACCCATGAGCTGTTGGTATTCCTGATTTGTAATTCTGACTTATTCAAGATTTGTAATTCTGACTTATTCAAGATTTTTCCAACCAAGGAATCGAAAGTATCCTGAAAGTTATCTTTTTTTTTCATTCAAGAAATATACTCGATTCCAAAGATGTTTTTTTTTCATATTCTCAATTATTATTACCTTTTTTTTTCACGAATTAAATTCGATATATTTCGTTTTTGATCAAGTCTTAAGCTCACAGAACTGTTGTAACATCCTCGGTTTCAACATAAGAATATTGCATAGTCTGTTGAGCAATTATATGTTAAATCGACGATATTTCTATACTGAGAATTGAATATTATACCACGCTAAATCCTTTTATTTGAGAATAATCTTGCATTTTCATTACGTCTTATATCGTGCTATGTTGTTGCGTTTTTTCCTGTTCGTGCAACCCATTCTCCGCCCGGTGCAACTGGGGGAAGAAGAAAATAATTTATATGAGTTTTATTATTGCATGTAGAATGAGAACATTCAGAAAGAACCGGCGAAGTAAACTATTATACTTTAAAACTGCAACAACGCCAAGGCTTAGCTTGATGGGCCCACGGTGGACAAAGGACAATGGGTTCTTTTCTTTAACTAAAGTTTGATGGCCATTGAAATTTCCAACTGTGGTTTATGCGAGATCAAAACTTTGACCCCGAATCATTTGCGGTGAAGATTGTGCTTCAAATGGCGTTTCATACGGGTGTTTTACAAGGTTTGAGAAGTGTATCCTTAGCATGCTTCATAGTCCAAGAAGAACTTGTGACTTTATATGTTCATTCGACATTAACCCATCTAATAATTAAAGGCATCCACAATTTCTTTGCTGCACAGTGAGTTTTACCGCACAGAATGATGTACGGAGTTTTACACAATTTTGCTGAACGATCTTTTGTTAAACCAAGTCGGCTATAGGCTAATTATAGAATATTGCTTTGCAAAAATCTTGTTGAATGCCCATTGGGCATCGGATATACAATAGGATCGATTCAATCGCCATTTATTATTGTTTTTCCCACCAATTAAAAATATCAACTTAAAAAAAAAAAGCCCCTCCGTGGCTTCGCCCCTGGCTCTACCACTTATTTTATCTATACATTTCAATTAAATTCAATGTATTGTACTTGTATACATTGCCTAGAAATGTAACGCATTACATATATTTACATTTTCATTACAGAATGTCCACAAAATTGTAACAAAGGATGCAATCATACATCTGGCGCTTGTTTTGGTGGCTGCGACAACAAATTTTTCGGAATTTTTTGTGAAAAAGGTAAAAAACGGCGGCGCACAATCATAGCGTGCGACTTAACTTAACAATAATAAATTATAATAATAATAGTGATGCTTATATGACGCGTATCCCTTTAAGGACACTACTGTGCGTTAACAACAGTTACAGACAGAGTACAAACAACGAAGAAACACAACGTTTTAGCTTCTGTAACTGATTGAAAAGGAGAAGCTATATACCCACAACGATTTGACTCTATAGTTTGGCTTACACAAGGCTGCAGGAGAGACGTGGGCAAAAGGGAGGGTGAGAGAACGGCCAGGTGTTAGTACAGTCGCTACAATTTATTGTATCCGTACAGTGGCTACCATTTATTGTATACATACAGTGGCTACCATTTAGAGTATTCGTACAGTGGCTACCATTTATAGTATTCGTACAGTGGCTACCATTTATAGTATTCGTACAGTGGCTACCATTTATTGTATTCGTACAGTGGCTACCATTTATTGTATTAGTTCAGTGGCTACCATTTATTGTATTAGTTCAGTGGCTACCATTTATTGTATTCATACAGTGGCTACCATTTATAGTACTAGTATAGTGGCAACCTTTTATTGTATTAGTACAGCGGTCATATCTGTGTGTTATTATGTGCTGAAGCACCTACGATTCGTGATTTCTGGTGGGGGACAGGTTATATCGTCGTTTATACTTGAATGCAGTAGAAACTATTTTTAAGGATTAACTTAACTTTAAACTTGGAAAAATGTCGTGTCTTAACACAAGAAACTTTCATCCACAAGAAATAGAATTGTGTACATTTAAAAGTAAAATACACTGGAAGATAAAATACTACTGGTCTTGGCGACTTGTAAAATAGGACTGTCCTAGCATGGTCCAGAAACCGCGGGGGTATTAAAAAAGGTTGGTTTTATTGGTCCATACGAACTTACGTAAAAAAACTTGAGCCTTGATTACTTATATCAACCTTGAATATCCAAACATGATGTTACAACGATATCACGCCTGTACACTTCCAACATTGGTAAAAAGCTTATTCCTAACGATGTGTGCTGAACACACAATTATTGCGCATGTAACACAGCCTCTGCCCTTTAGTTCCACTAAGTCTACTTGGAATTATTAGGTTAATTTAGCCCTGCATACAAAGAATGTGATTAGAGTTACTATCATTATTTCTTCTTCTTGTTTAGCGTGTCCCGAAAATTGTGACAGTTGTAACCAGACGACTGGCAGGTGCATCAGCATGTGTATTGGCAATTACTGGGGACCTTACTGTAGCGAAAGTAGGTGTTTTACAAGTTTAATTATCCAATGACAGCGTCTTTCAATCATCAAACGATAGCGTCTTTAAATCATCAAACGATAGCGTCTTTCAATCATCCAATGATAGCGTCTTTCAATCATCCAATGACAGCGTCTTTCAATCATCAAACGATAGCGTCTTTCAATCATCCAATGACAGCGTCTTTCAATCATCAAACGATAGCGTCTTTCAATCATCCAATGACAGCGTCTTTCAATCATCAAACGATAGCGTCTTTCAATCATCCAATTATATCGTTTTTAAATCATCCAATGACTGCGTCTTTAAATCATACAATGATAGCGTCTTTCAATCATCCAACTATAGCATCATTCAATCATCAAACGATAGCGTCTTTCAATCATCCAATGATAGCGTCTTTCAATCATCCAATTATAGCTCTTTCTACCATACAACGATAGCTCATTTCAATCATTCAATGATATATTCTTTCAACCATCAAACGCTAGCCAATTTCAATTGACAAGTCTTAATTAGGCGTTACCTTTTCAAATGGAAGAAGTCACGTGCTTCCGGTTCTATTTTTAAATTAGTAAACAAAAAAATCATGCTTTTGCTGTTGTTTGACAATTGATTTCAACCTCGACGGCCAGTTTTAGTCTTTACAATTATACAAAGGATACAAGATTAGTTATGAGGAATCCGTTTTGAACATCAAAAGTGAGTAGGCGATAATTATTACTCAAGTGATATTCGCGTACGGTTAAATATATCAAAATAAATTAGTCAAGAGTAACGTTTCTTGGTTATTAAAAAACATAATGCGTGGATTCATAAAAACAAGTAACGAAAATTCCTTTCCATTAAGCAATACGTTTTATTTTATAAAAGGTGAAATTTCATTTCTGATTTTCAAAATCCATCGTTTCTTATGGCAACATTTTTTGAAAATGAAGTAAAATTTTATCTCCTACAGCTTTTGGTACAATCAGTAACACGTTTTTTTAATCAAATGATCGAATAAGGCCGGAAATGTCTTTCGTTGCGACCTTTTATGCATGCATATTTGTTAAGACTTGTCAATCCTCTAACTATACACAAATGACATGTGAAAGCGAAACAAGCAACTCCACAAATAAAACTCACAAAACCCCCGAAATTCAACAACGCAAAGGACGAAAATATCAACGTGATTAAAATGAATGGCTTATCATACCTATGTAACATTTTGAACAAATCATTGTTTTGAAGCCGCCTGCTCCAGCGGTTTGTTCGACGGACTGTCAACCAAAATCCAACTTACACGTCGCGGGTTCTATCCCTGCCACCGTCGGATCCCTGTCGCCCTGCAGGAGTTTTGGGCCTAGTGGACGTAATAATCTTCTTTATAGAAGGAACGCCTGTAAACTTATCAGATATATATATATTTAAAAACACACCATAATTTTATTGGGTGGGTTTTTATTTGTTTTTTCATTTGTTTGCATAGAAATTAAAAAAATAGAGCTACTATTCTATTCGTCAGAATAGATTCTAATGTTTTACTTTTCGTCTTAGTTGTTTTTTTTAGTGTTTTATTTCACCTTCAGCTTTTCATATTTAATTTTTTTTCCTGGATAATTCCAGTCTGCCCTAAACACTGTGAAGATAAATTAAGCTGTGATATGGTGTATGGAAACTGTAATGGCGACTGCGAAATGAGCTACGCTGGAAAAAGATGTAATGAAAGTAAGCATTTTGGCGATTCTGCCTCGTGTTCATCTTTAGATCATTGGGGCATTTCAACCGCCAACCAATCGACATTCAACCAATCTCCAGACAGCCATTTACTAGTCGACCTTTACCAATCAACCAATCCAAATGCTTTATCAAACAACTCTATCTCAACAATTCTTGTTACTTAAAAAAAATGTTTTGACACTTTGACCAAAACGGTTTTGAAGCCTTTTGGACAAGTTGACAATGTGGCTTTTAGAGTCTGTTGGACAAGTTGACAATGTGGCTTTTAGAGACTGTTGGACACGTTGACAATGTAGCTTTTAGAGACTGTTGGACACGTTGACAATGTAGCTTTTAGAGTCTGTTGGACAAGTTGACAATGTGGCTTTTAGAGACTGTTGGACAAGTTGACAATGTGGCTTTTAGAGTCTGTTGGACAAGTTGACAATGTGGCTTTTAGAGTCTGTTGGACAAGTTGACAATGTAGCTTTTAGAGTCTGTTGGACAAGTTGGCAATGTAGCTTTTAGAGACAGTTGGACAAGTTGACAATGTGGCTTTTAGAGTCTATTGGACAAGTTGACAATGTAGCTTTTAGAGACTGTTGGACAAGTTGACAATGTGGCTTTTAGAGACTGTTGGACAAGTTGACAATGTGGCTTTTAGAGTCTGTTGGACAAGTTGACAATGTAGCTTTTAGAGACTGTTGGACTATTTGATAATGTAGCTTTTAGAGACTGTTGGACTATTTGACAATGTAGCTTTTAGAGACTGTTGGACTATTTGACAATGTAGCTTTTAGAGACTGTTGGACTATTTGACAATGTAGCTTTTAGAGACTGTTAGACTATTTGACAATGTAGCTTTTAGAGACTGTTGGACTATTTGACAATGTAGCTTTTAGAGACTGTTGGACTATTTGACAATGTAGCTTTTAGAGACTGTTGGACAAGTTGACAATGTAGCTTTTAGAGACTGTTGGACTATTTGACAATGTAGCTTTTAGAGACTGTTGGACTATTTGACAATGTAGCTTTTATAGACTGTTGGACTATTTGACAATGTAGCTTTTAGAGACTGTTGGACTATTTGACAATGTAGCTTTTAGAGACTTTTGGACTTTTTGACAATGTAGCTTTTAGAGACTGTTGGACAAGTTGACAATGTAGCTTTTAGAGACTGTTGGACAAGTTGTCAATGTGGCTGTTAGAGACTGTTAAACAAGTTGTCAATGTAGCTTTTAGAGACTATTGGACTATTTGACAATGTAGCTTTTAGAGACTGTTGGACAAGTTAACAATGTAGCTTTTAGAGACTGTTGGACAAGTTGACAATGTAGCTTTTAGAGACTGTTGGACAATTTGACAATGTAGCTTTTAGAGACTGTTGGACAAGTTGACAATGTAGCTTTTAGAGACTGTTGGACAAGTTGACAATGTAGCTTTTAGAGACTGTTCGACAAGTTGACAATGTAGCTTTTAGAGACTGTTGGACAATTTGACAATGTAGCCTTAAGAGACCGTTGGACAACATTGACAATGTAGCTTTTAAAGACTTTTGGACAAGTTGATAATGTGGCTTATAGTGACTGTTGGACAAGTTGATAATGTGGCTTTTAGAGACTGTTGGACAAATTGATAATATGGCTTTTAGAGACTGTTGGACAAGTTGACAGTGTGGCTTTTAGAGACTGTTGGACAAGTTGACAATGTAGCTTTCAGAGACTGTTGGACAAATTGACAATGTAGCTTTTAGCGACTGTTGGACAAATTGATAATGTGGCTTTTAGAGACTTTTGGTCAAGTTGACAATGTAGCTTTTTGAGACTGTTGGACAAGTTGACAATGTAGCTTTTAGAGACTTTTGGTCAAGTTGATAATGTATCTTTTAGAGACTGTTGGACAAGTTGACAGTGTGGCTTTTAGAGACTGTTGGACAAGTTGACAATGTAGCTTTCAGAGACTGTTGGACAAATTGACAATGTAGCTTTTAGCGACTGTTGGACAAATTGATAATGTGGCTTTTAGAGACTTTTGGTCAAGTTGACAATGTAGCTTTTAGAGACTGTTGGACAAGTTGACAATGTAGCTTTTAGAGACTTTTGGTCAAGTTGATAATGTAGCTTTTAGAGACTGTTGGACAAGTTGACAGTGTGGCTTTTAGAGACTGTTGGACAAGTTGACAATGTAGCTTTCAGAGACTGTTGGACAAATTGACAATGTAGCTTTTAGCGACTGTTGGACAAATTGAGAATGTGGCTTTTAGAGACTTTTTGACAAGTTAATAATATGGCTTTTAGACACTGTTGGACAAGTTGCTAATATGACTTTTAGAGCCTTTTGGACAAGTTGACAATGTGGCTTTTAGAGACTTTGGAGAAGTTGATGATATGGCTTTTAGAGACTGTTGGACAAGTTGCTAATGTGGCTTTTAGAGCCTTTTGGACAAGTTGACAATGTGGCTTTTAGAGACTTGTGGACAAGTTAATGATGTGGCTTTTAGAGCCTGTTGGACAAGTTGATAAAGTGGGTTTTGTAAACACAGAAATGAGCTTTTAATTTAAGTAAGGTAAAGGAAAGGGAAGACATGAAAACGTAAAACAATTAAAATAATATTTTTTTTTCTTTTACTCTCACATACAAACAACAATAACATTATTTAGCTTGCCCGGAAGGATGTTGGCCGGGGTCATCTTGCGAAAAGGAAAGTAGACGCTGCTTGAGCGGCTGTGTCAATGGCTTCTATGGCCAACAGTGCAGTTTAGGTCAGTATATTACGTTATACACCGAGATGGAAAGAGAGATAGAGAGATAGACGTTCTGGCTGTGCAGGAGATTATTACATCCTTCTTTTAAAATGATGTAATGTTCTTATCTTATATATATTACATTTATAAAGAAGAATATTACCTGATCCACATCCGTGGTCTCTGTCTAGGCATGCATTTTGATTTGTGTTTTAAATGTTAGATCACTGGTTTTGGCCTGGCTTGTTCAGACAGCCCAATCCATTCGGGAAGAAAAAGTACTTAAAAGAAATTGTTCTCTTATAAGAGAAAAGTGTTGTTTTTTTTTGTTTATGTTTATCTAGAACAGTTCCTTGTGTATTTCCTGAATTTAGAGTTACTGGTAATTGCTTTAAGAGTCATACATTTTTACAGTTCGACTCTACCTATAAGAAAATCTTGTTGAATCCACTGATGTAAGAGACAACTAATGCCATAAAATGTAGTCTTTTTTTAGTAATCTGGTATTGAGAACTTTAGTTTATCGAATGGACCGAAAGCTAACGATGTATGACCATATGAGGTTAGTCCAAGAGAAAGCTTCTTCTAAGCTGAACATTGTCAAGAGACTGGCCAGTACTGGCTGGGGTGCGAAGGCGAGTGTGTTGAGAAATCTTCACCTAGGAGCGGTAAGATCTCAGATCGATTACAGCCTCCCGGTGCAAGTCTATGCGTCTGATACTGCATTGAAGACGTTGCACTCTGTACAAAATCAAGCCCTCAGACTAATATGTGGAACGTTCCGAACCGCCCCAACATCGGCTGTTGAAATCATGGCAAACGTGCCGCCTCTGAATGGGAGAAGGAAAAGGGCAGTTATTACTGCATACGAGCGGTACAAACGGTTGGAGGAAAGTTCCCCCCTCAGGATGCTCGTGGATTCCTGGGTGGGAAGAGCACGGATCTCAATGCAGTCCTTCATGCACCACGCACTGAAGCTCAGCGCAGAGATCGGACTCCCGGTCGACCGCATGCCCCTGCGGACGGGAGTGGAACCTCCTCCTCACCTATCTTTCAACCTGCCAGAGATACGGACGAACCTGATGGAAGCAGTCGGACCCAGCGCTTGCCTGACTGAGAGGCGCGCAGCTGCTCTAAGGACGGTACGTGCATACTCGGGATTCGTTGAGGCATACACTGATGGGAGCGCGATCAGTGGGACCGAAGCGCGTTCTCGGTGTGGTGCTCTTGTGTCGTACCCGAAGGCAGAAGAAAAACGGGCTGAGCTAAGTGGGCCGTGTGGAGCAGTCTGCATCTTTGATGCGGAGATGGAAGCCATCAGAATTGCTGCTGTGGCAATTGGGAAAACGTTCGAAGACAAACCAGCTGCTCGTGCTGATGTGGTTATCTTCACTGATGCGCTTTCAGTACTCCAAGCCATCGACGGCCCGATCTGCTTGTCCGACTATTAGCTGCTATTTCCGACCTGATCATCAGGTACGAGGTGAAGGTCATTTTGCAGTGGATTCCAGGTCATGCAGGAGTCGCTGGCATTGTGATAGTGGATGCCTTGGCCAAGAAGGGATCCCTGACACCCACTCCGAAGGGTCCGTCCACCTTCGCGAGTGCCCGCAGATCAATTCGTGAGTGGGAGACAAGACAGTGGTGGAAGAATTGGGACGAGTCTGACAAGGGTCGAGGTGTGTGGCAGCAACTAAAACGGCCAAATCAAGCTGATCCGTGGTGGAAGCTCCGCAGGAGAGAACAGGCTACGATAGCCCAGTTCCGTACAGGGCACTGCCCTATTAGTGCCCATTTCGGACGATTTAGGCCCAATTTCGATTCGCGGTGCCGACACTGCTTTGAAGCAGAAGAGACGGTCGAGCATTTGCTTTTAGACTGCCCTGCCTTGCAGGAGGAAAGAGTAGATGGGAATGGTCAACAGTTTGCACCATCCCTTTATGGGAACCTGGCTGTGCTACGTAGTACAAGTGTGTTTGTCCTCCGAATCCTAAGAGATTAGTCTCGATTCGATCACTCCGGTGAGTGAGGTTTAAAGTCTGACGTTTCGCCAGCCTACAAATTATCATTTTATCAAATTTATCAATTTAATATCTAATCTATCATTTAATTTAAAAAGGAGAAATTTATTTTATGAGTTGTTTAATTTTGAGTGGATGGTGTAAGTGTGCATTATATTATGTGATTATGCAATCATTTGTATGAAGCCGTGCATGTATAGTGAGTGTACGGACCAGCACTACGGGGTGGAGATTGGTGGGTCCCTTGAGATATGTTTACCAACAAGAGGAAAACTCAAAAGGGCAGACAGTTACGAATTGTACTTGGTCAAGGACAGAACTTTGACAGAAGTCAGACACGGATAGTTGCTAAATAAGTTCAGATGCCACTATTACTAGATTGATATGAATGTGACTTGAATGATACTATGGGAGATTAAAGAACTGAACCTAAAAAGATCGCCTTCAGTATCACTGACGTCGTATTGAAGAGATTTGAAGTCTGCATCGATATTTTCGTCCTGTGACATTTTTGAAATGCTAATTTAATAGCATGGATAGAAGCGCTATAAGAAATGCCCATTCTTATCTTATCTTTAAATAAAATGTACGTTCTATTTTTAAACATAAGGTGTGTTCTATCTTTGAACAAAGGGTGTGTCCAAACTTTGAATATAAGATATACTACAATTGAATAAATGGTGTTTCCTATTTATAATTAAAGAGTGTGTCATATCTTTGAATAAAGGGTGTGACTTATCTTTGAATACCGGGTGTGTCCTATCTTTGAATAAAGGGTGTGTCCTATCTTTGATTTAATGGATGTACACTAAATGGTGTTTGCTAAATGTGTTGCAGCTTGTCGTACTCCCTGTAAATATAACAACACGTGTGACAAAGAACTTGGAAATTGTACCCAGGAATGTCTGGCTGGGATGTATGGAAGTGATTGTTCAAAAGGTATGTACGATTTTGTTTTTAACTTAAATGCGTCTCAATACTTCGAACGATGCAGGGTTGGCAACCTACGACACGCGTGCCGTAAAGGGCACGCAGAGCTATTTTTTAAAGGCACGCAGAAGGCTAAAAAAAAAGCAATTCCAGTCACTTCAACAAGAAATTGAGTGCTAGAGCAGGATGATTTTTAGGCTATTGGCACGCTAAATGAATTAGAAATCTCACTTTGGCACACTATTAGCAAAATAATGCCAACCCCTGTACTAATGCACTATTTGCCGACCCCTGTACTAATATCATATGTTCACTGATGCCCAATATCTAACATTACACTCTTTTCTGACTTGTACATTCAGAGTGCAATCTGAACTGTGCCAAAAACCAATGTGATAAGGCTCTTGGAATCTGTACCGACGGCTGCGATGTGGGATTCTACGGAAAGTACTGTGATACAGGTAAATGCTCTTCCTCACACAAAGATCTTTGTGTATCTTCCATTAAACCATAGGTTCTCAACGGGGGCGATATCGCCCCCCAGGGGGCGATGAGAAGCTTTAGGGGGGCGATAACATTCCCGGGGGCGATTGGGGGGCGATGAAGGGCAAGTGGGCGGTACATACGTACCTGCTATAATTTCAACAACTCAGCTATTTGAATCCATTAGTTTTTGGATGAAATATGATGTATACGCAAGTGCTACTAAATATCTGATATCCCCCAACAGTAGGCATACATATTATTGAACACTTAAGAATCGCAATCACTTTTCGATTAAGTAGAGGGTCAGTATTTAGCAAATATGTTATGCGGCCGTCTCGTCTTATGGTTGGTTCACCGGTCTGTCGCCTTAACATCGGTTACTATTACTAATTTTACTCGTTTTACCAAGATGTCCTTTAATGCGTTTGAATTTTATTTAAGGAGGTATCCACAATAGCGTTGCGGTATAGATACGAAGTAATTATACAAACTGGGTAGTTATTGTAATGCTTAAAAATATTCATATAAATTCTTTAGTCATATAATATTTATACAATTTTCAAAATTTTTTTACAGTTCTATTATATCATTTCAAAGTTATAAATGCAAGCCATTCAGTTTTTTATAAAAGAAAAACAAATTGAAATATTACCTCAAATGAAAAGGGTTAATTATCTCCCTTTAATTTACAAATGTTTCCGCTAAAATTAAGTTGGGGGGCGGTGAGCGGAAAAAAAATGTTAAAGGGGGCGGTGAGCCGAAAAAGGTTGAGAACCTATGCATTAAACGATCATCAATATAGGTTATAATTAAACATTTGTATAAGAACTTTAGTTTAAGACCTGTAATTTTAGCACTGTAGTTTTAGACCTGTAGTTTTAGACCTGTAGTTTTAGACCTGTAGTTTTAGACCTGTAGTTTTAGACCTGTAGTTTTAGTACTAAATTTGTTGCCATTGTAATTTTATCATTGTAGTTTTAGCACTGTATGTGTGTTCTTGTAATTTTAGCACTGTAGTTTTAGAACTGTATTTTTGCCTTGCCATTTCATCACTGTAAATTTAGCACTGAAGTTTTAACACTGTAGCTGTATACCTGTAGTTTAAGCACTGTAATTTAGCACCGTTGTTTTTTCTGTAATTTTAGCAGTGTAGTTTTAGCACTGTAGTTTGATCACTGTAGTTTTAGCACTGTAATTGTTGCCTTGTAATTTTAGTACTATAGTTTTATACATGTAATTTTATCACTGCAGTTTTATCGCTGTAGTTTTATCACTGTAGATTAGCACTGTTGTTTTATTTCTATAATTTTAGCACTGTAATTTTAGCACTGTAGTTTAGCACTGTAGTTTTATCACTGTAGTTTAGTACTGTTGTTTTATTTCTGTAATTTTAGCACTGTAATTTTAGCACTGTAGTTTTATCACTGCAGTTTTATCACTGTAGTTTTATCACTGCAGTTTTATCACTGTAATTTTATCACTGCAGTTTTATCAATGTAGTTTAGCACTCTAGTTTTGTTCTGTTCCTATTGGTGTTATTGTTATTTTTTTAGCTTGTAACGAAAGTTGCTTCTCCTGCGAACAGATGACTGGAGAATGTACAGGAGATTGTCGTCCGGGTTATTTTAGTGCCACTTGTGGAAAAAGTAAGTCAAGAGAAACATAGACCACTCTCCCCACCAACCCTCTACTTCCAGTATGAATGTAATACATCCTCCCTCCTACGCACACATAATGAACTTTGGGTCGCGTCAACACAACATCTCTCTCTCTCTCTCTCTCTCTCTCTCTCTTTCTCTCTCTCTCTCTTTATCTCTCTTGATTTTTCTTTCTCTCTCCTTTACTCTATATTTCTCGCTTTATTTCTCTGTCTTTCTCTGTGTCTTTCTCTGTGTCTTTCTCTTTCTTTATTTTTATATCTATCTCTCAGTTTCTCATTCTTTTACATCTCTCATTATTTTCTTCTTTTTCTTAACCCTTATCTATCGCTTCTCCCCTCTCGTTCATTCTTTCATTCTTTTTTTTTTCCTTTTTTTTCTATTTCTCTTTTTTTTTTAACTTTTCTCTTTTTTTCTATTCATCAAGTTTGTTTTTTCCTCTTTCTTTCTACCTTTATCTCTTTTTTTAATCTCTTTATTTATTTGTTTCTCTCTTTCTATCCATCTCTCTTATTCTCTCTCTCTCTCTCACTTTCTCTTTCCTCAACCTCTGGAGATAAAGACGATGATAAAGCTGATGATGACGATGATGAAAAAGATGGAGTCACAAGCAATGGTGATGATTATGATACTGGTAAAAGTTTATAATGATAACGATAATGATGCAAACGTGACCTAAAGGCTATAGATGTAGAGGTCGGAAACTGGGAGAACCTTGATCAGCACAGAAATAGTTGGAGAGGCACCTTACACACCGGTATAAATGCGGCAGAGGGCAAACTTCGCCTTATGGCGGAGGCTAAACGAGCAGCGAAGAAAAGTAGGCTGCCCCTAACAATCTCCAACGGTCCAGCTTTCAAGTGCCAGAGATGCGACAGAGCCTGTCTCTCAAGGATAGGTCTCCACAGACACAGTCAATTTTGCAGGGCTGGCCAAATCACAGGAGCGCAAATCTAATCGTCTTTCGAGACTATGGAGCCAATGATGATGATGATGATGAATGATGCTGATGATAATAAAGATGATAAATATTATGAATAATAATAAAAAATCGCCCGAGGGGAGGGGGGATGCTGACAGCGGTTCCCACTGGGTTTAAAACCTCAGCTATAAAATATTTTAAATATGCACCGCGCGTGTGTTGCAGCGTGTTTGAACTGTTGGCCTCGTTTCAGAATGCACGGAGCAGTGTGTCAACAAAACCTGTGCCCGAATCGATGGCAGCTGTACAGAGGGCTGTAACGTAGGGTACTATGGAGAGTTATGTGTATCAAGTAAGTCTTTGACACATTGTTGTTTTTTTATTCAAATCTTTTTGGTCGTTGTTTCTGTGGTTTTGTCTATTATAGTTAATACATTTTTTTTTGTAGTCTTCAGTGGCCGTCATGGATTTATTTGTGATTTTTAAAAATTATTTTATCATGAAAAGAAGGTGTTACCTTTCGACCACTGATCTATAAAAATAATGGATTAGGCACGGCAGCGAAAACTTTTTTTTTTCTTAGGCTCCCACAAATTTGAATAATTTTCACTGATCTATACAATTTATGTTTCGTAAATACTGACCGGAATTTTAAAAAATTATAAGTGATCATTTCCTAATGGCTGAAAATGTGATACTTAATTTTTGTTATTACTCGCTTATATTGATCAGTGAAGGGGGAATAAAATGGAGGCCACATTATTTCCGCCCACCTTACTTTGCGTCAACAAATTTATTTAAAAATACTCTATCCATTCATTTTTTTTATAGGCAAGTGTTTCCAACCAATGCTTTAGATTGCTCATTAAGTTTTTTTCAAGCATTGGTTTTCCTGGAAAAATGGGTCATCACTTCCTGTAGGGGCATATAAGCATATTTACACTGACCTATAAAAAAACTAGTTCTTTTTTTTAAAACTCAGATCTTTGCTTTAGCACATATTGATGAAATAATTAAACAAATCTTAACTAAACATTAAGCTCCATAAAAAGGAACTTCTACAAATGTAATAAGAACTAAAATGCTATCTCAAATTAGTTAGACCTACACTAGAATATTAAAACGAATTCAGAAAAGATCTGCAAGGTTCATTACTGGTGAATATTTACAACTAAAAAGTCAACCTTGATAGAAAAATGACTTCTTTAGAAAAAAGTAAACCTTGAAAGTAAAATGACTTCTTTAGAAAAAGTCAACCTTGAAAGAAAAATGACTTCTTTAGAAAAAGTCAACCTTGAAAGAAAAATGACTTCTTTAGAAAAAAGTCAACCTTGAAAGTAAAATGACTTCTTTAGAAAAAGTCAACCTTGAAAGTAAAATGACTTCTTTAGAAAAAAGTCAACCTTGAAAGTAAAATGACTAAGAAGTTGACTTTTTTCTAAAGAAGTCATTTTTCTTTCAAGGTTGACTTTTTTCTAAAGAAGTCATTTTTCTTTCAAGGTTGACTTTTTTCTAAAGAAGTCATTTTTCTTTCAAGGTTGACTTTTTTCTAAAGAAGTCATTTTTCTTTCAAAGTTGACTTTTTTCTAAAGAAGACATTTTTCTTTCAAGGTTAAATTTTTTCTAAAGAAGTCATTTTTCTTTCAAGGTTGATTTTTTTCTAAAGAAGTCATTTTTCTTTCAAGGTTGACTTTTTCTAAAGAAGTCATTTTACTTTCAAGGTTGACTTTTTCTAAAGAAGTCATTTTACTTTCAAGGTTGACTTTTTTCTAAAGAAGTCATTTTTCTTTCAAGGTTGATTTTTTCTAAAGAAGTCTTTTTTTTTCAAGGTTGACTTTTTCTAAAGAAGTCATTTTACTTTCAAGGTTGACTTTTTTCTAAAGAAGTCATTTTTCTTTCAAGGTTGACTTTTTCTAAAGAAGTCATTTTTCTTACAAGGTTGACTTTTTCTAAAGAAGTCATTTTACTTTCAAGGTTTACTTTTTTCTAAAGAAGTCATTTTTCTTTCAAGGTTAAATTTTTTCTAAAGAAGTCATTTTTCTTTCAAGGTTGATTTTTTTCTAAAGAAGTCATTTTTCTTTCAAAGTTGACTTTTTTCTAAAGAAGACATTTTTCTTTCAAGGTTAAATTTTTTCTAAAGAAGTCATTTTTCTTTCAAGGTTGATTTTTTTCTAAAGAAGTCATTTTTCTTTCAAGGTTGACTTTTTCTAAAGAAGTCATTTTACTTTCAAGGTTGACTTTTTCTAAAGAAGTCATTTTACTTTCAAGGTTGACTTTTTTCTAAAGAAGTTATTTTTCTTTCAAGGTTGATTTTTTCTAAAGAAGTCATTTTTCTTTCAAGGTTGACATTTTCTAAAGAAGTCATTTTACTTTCAAGGTTGACTTTTTTCTAAAGAAGTCATTTTTCTTTCAAGGTTGACTTTTTCTAAAGAAGTCATTTTTCTTTCAAGGTTGACTTTTTCTAAATAAGTCATTTTACTTTCAAGGTTTACTTTTTTCTAAAGAAGTCATTTTTCTTTCAAGGTTGACTTTTTTCTAAAGAAGTCATTTTTCTTTCAAGGTTGACTTTTTTTAAAGAAGTCTTTTTTCTTTAAAGGTTGACTTTTTCTAAAGAAGTCATTTTACTTTCAAGGTTGACTTTTTCCTAAAGAAGTCATTTTTCTTTCAAGGTTGACTTTTTTTAAAGAAGTCATTTTTCTTTCAAGGTTGACTTTTTCTAAAGAAGTCATTTTTCTTTCAAGGTTGACTTTTTCTAAAGAAGTCATTTTTCTTTCAAGGTTGACTTTCTAAAGAAGTCATTTTACTTTCAAGGTTGACTTTTTTTCTAAAGAAGTCATTGTTCTTTCAAGGTTGACTTTTTCTAAAGAAGTCATTTTACTTTCAAGGTTGACTTTTTTCTAAAGAAGTCATTTTTCTTTCAAGGTTGACTTTTTCTAAAGAAGTCATTTTTCTTTCAAGGTTGACTTTTTTTAAAGAAGTCATTTTTCTTTCAAGGTTGACTTTTTTCTAAAGAAGTCATTGTTCTTTCAAGGTTGACTTTTTCTAAAGAAGTCATTTTACTTTCAAGGTTGACTTTTTCTAAAGAAGTCATTTTACTTTCAAGGTTGACTTTTTTCTAAAGAAGTCATTTTTCTTTTAAGGTTAACTTTTTTCTAAAGAAGTCATTTTTCTTTCAAGGTTGATTTTTTCTAAAGAAGTCATTTTTCTTTCAAGGTTGACTTTTTCTAAAGAAGTTATTTTACTTTCAAGGTTGACTTTTTCTAAAGAAGTCATTTTACTTTCAAGGTTGACTTTTTTCTAAAGAAGTCATTTTTCTTTTAAGGTTAACTTTTTTCTAAAGAAGTCATTTTTCTTTCAAGGTTGATTTTTTCTAAAGAAGTCATTTTTCTTTCAAGGTTGACTTTTTCTAAAGAAGTTATTTTACTTTCAAGGTTGACTTTTTCTAAAGAAGTCATTTTACTTTCAAGGTTGACTTTATTCTAAAGAAGTCATTTTTCTTTCAAGGTTGACTTTTTTCTAAAGAAGTCATTTTTCTTTCAAGGTTGACTTTTTCTAAAGAAGTCATTTTTCTTTCAAGGTTGACTTTTTTCTAAAGAAGTCATTTTTCTTTCAAGGTTGACTTTTTTCTAAAGAAGTTATTTTACTTTCAAGGTTGACTTTTTCTAAAGAAGTCATTTTACTTTCAAGGTTGACTTTATTCTAAAGAAGTCATTTTTCTTTCAAGGTTGACTTTTTTCTAAAGAAGTCATTTTTCTTTCAAGGTTGACTTTTTCTAAAGAAGTTATTTTTCTTTCAAGGTTGACTTTTTTCTAAAGAAGTCATTTTTCTTTCAAGGTTGACTTTTTCTAAAGAAGTCATTTTTCTTTCAAGGTTGACTTTTTTCTAAAGAAGACATTTTTCTTTCAAGGTTGAATTTTTTCTAAAGAAGTCATTTTTCTTTCAAGGTTGACTTTTTTCTAAAGAAGTCATTTTTCTTTCAAGGTTGACTTTTTCTAAAGAAGTCATTTTACTTTCAAGGTTGACTTTTTCTAAAGAAGTCATTTTACTTTCAAGGTTGACTTTTTCTAAAGAAGTCATTTTTCTTTCAAGGTTGACTTTTTCTAAAGAAGTCATTTTACTTTATAGGTTGACTTTTTTCTAAAGAAGTCATTTTTCTTTCAAGGTTGACTTTTTTCTAAAGAAGTCATTTATCTTTCAAGGTTGCCTTTTTTCTAAAGAAGTCATTTTTCTTTCAAGGTTGACTTTTTTCTAAAGAAGTCATTTTTCTTTCAAGGTTGACTTTTTCTAAAGAAGTCATTTTACTTTCAAGGTTGACTTTTTTCTAAAGAAGTCATTTTTCTTTCAAGGTTGACTTTTTTCTAAAGAAGTCATTTATCTTTCAAGGTTGCCTTTTTTCTAAAGAAGTCATTTTTCTTTCAAGGTTGACTTTTTTCTAAAGAAGTCATTTTTCTTTCAAGGTTGATTTTTTCTAAAGAAGTCATTTTTCTTTCAAGGTTGACTTTTTCTAAAGAAGTCATTTTACTTTCAAGGTTGACTTTTTTCTAAAGAAGTCATTTTTCTTTCAAGGTTGACTTTTTCTAAAGAAGTCTTTTTTCTTTAAAGGTTGACTTTTTCTAAAGAAGTCATTTTACTTTCAAGGTTGACTTTTTTCTAAAGAAGTCATTTTTCTTTCAAGGTTGACTTTTTCTAAAGAAGTCATTTTTCTTTCAAGGTTGACTTTTTCTAAAGAAGTCATTTTTCTTTCAAGGTTGACTTTTTCTAAAGAAGTCATTTTTCTTTCAAGGTTGACTTTCTAAAGAAGTCATTTTACTTTCAAGGTTGACTTTTTTCTAAAGAAGTCATTGTTCTTTCAAGGTTGACTTTTTCTAAAGAAGTCATTTTACTTTCAAGGTTGACTTTTTCTAAAGAAGTCATTTTACTTTCAAGGTTGACTTTTTTCTAAAGAAGTCATTTTTCTTTTAAGGTTAACTTTTTTCTAAAGAAGTCATTTTTCTTTCAAGGTTGATTTTTTCTAAAGAAGTCATTTTTCTTTCAAGGTTAAATTTTTTCTAAAGAAGTCATTTTTCTTTCAAGGTTGACTTTTTTCTAAAGAAGTCATTTTTCTTTCAAGGTTGACATTTTCTAAAGAAGTCATTTTACTTTCAAGGTTGACTTTTTCTAAAGAAGTCATTTTACTTTCAAGGTTGACTTTTTTTTAAAGAAGTCATTTTTCTTTCAAGGTTGACTTTTTCTAAAGAAGTCATTTTTCTTTCAAGGTTGACTTTTTCTAAAGAAGTCATTTTACTTTCAAGGTTGACTTTTTCTAAAGAAGTCATTTTACTTTCAAGGTTGACTTTTTTTTAAAGAAGTCATTTTTCTTTCAAGGTTGACTTTTTCTAAAGAAGTCATTTTTCTTTCAAGGTTGACTTTTTCTAAAGAAGTCATTTTTCTTTCAAGGTTGACTTTTTCTAAAGAAGTCATTTTACTTTATAGGTTGACTTTTTTCTAAAGAAGTCATTTTTCTTTCAAGGTTGACTTTTTTCTAAAGAAGTCATTTTTCTTTCAAGGTTGACTTTTTTCTAAAGAAGTCATTTTTCTTTCAAGGTTGACTTTTTTCTAAAGAAGTCATTTTTCTTTCAAGGTTGACTTTTTCTAAAGAAGTCATTTTTCTTTCAATGTTGACTTTTTCTAAAGAAGTCATTTTACTTTCAAGGTTGACTTTTTTCTAAAGAAGTCATTTTTCTTTCAAGGTTGACTTTTTCTAAAGAAGTCATTTTTCTTTCAAGGTTGACTTTTTCTAAAGAAGTCATTTTACTTTATAGGTTGACTTTTTTCTAAAGAAGTCATTTTTCTTTCAAGGTTGACTTTTTCTAAAGAAGTCATTTTTCTTTCAAGGTTGACTTTTTCTAAAGAAGTTATTTTACTTTCAAGGTTGACTTTTTTCTAAAGAAGTCATTTTTCTTTCAAGGTTGACTTTTTTCTAAAGAAGTCATTTTTCTTTCAAGGTTGACTTTTTTCTAAAGAAGTCATTTTTCTTTTAAGGTTGACTTTTTCTAAAGAAGTTTTTTTACTTTCAAGGTTAACTTTTTCTAAAGAAGTCATTTTACTTTCAAGGTTGACTTTTTTCTAAAGAAGTCATTTTTCTTTCAAGGTTGACTTTTTTCTAAAGAAGTCATTTTTCTTTCAAGGTTGACTTTTTCTAAAGAAGTCATTTTTCTTTCAAGGTTGACTTTTTTCTAAAGAAGTCATTTTTCTTTCAAGGTTGACTTTTTCTAAAGAAGTCATTTTACTTTCAAGGTTGACTTTGTTCTAAAGAAGTAATTTTTCTTTCAAGGTTGACTTTTTCTAAAAAAGTCATTTTACTTTCAAGGTTGACTTTTTTCTAAAGAAGTCATTTTTCTTTCAAGGTTGACTTTTTCTAAAGAAGTCATTTTACTTTCAAGGTTGACTTTTTTTTAAAGAAGTCATTTTTCTTTCAAGGTTGACTTTTTCTAAAGAAGTCATTTTTCTTTCAAGGTTGACTTTTTCTAAAGAAGTCATTTTACTTTCAAGGTTGACTTTTTCTAAAGAAGTCATTTTACTTTCAAGGTTGACTTTTTTCTAAAGAAGTCATTTTTCTTTCAAAGTTGATTTTTTCTAAAGAAGTCATTTTTCTTTCAAGGTTGACTTTTTCTAAAGAAGTCATTTTACTTTCAAGGTTGACTTTTTTCTAAAGAAGTCATTTTTCTTTCAAGGTTGACTTTTTCTAAAGAAGTCTTTTTTCTTTAAAGGTTGACTTTTTCTAAAGAAGTCATTTTACTTTCAAGGTTGACTTTTTTCTAAAGAAGTCATTTTTCTTTCAAGGTTGACTTTTTCTAAAGAAGTCATTTTTCTTTCAAGGTTGACTTTTTCTAAAGAAGTCATTTTGCTTTCAAGGTTGACTTTTTTCTAAAGAAGTCATTTTTCTTTCAAGGTTGACTTTTTTCTAAAGAAGTCATTTTTCTTTCAAGGTTGACTTTTTCTAAAGAAGTCATTTTTCTTTTAAGGTTGACTTTTTCTAAAGAAGTTTTTTTACTTTCAAGGTTAACTTTTTCTAAAGAAGTCATTTTACTTTCAAGGTTGACTTTTTTCTAAAGAAGTCATTTTTCTTTCAAGGTTGACTTTTTTCTAAAGAAGTCATTTTTCTTTCAAGGTTGACTTTTTCTAAAGAAGTCATTTTTCTGTTAAGGTTGACTTTTTCTAAAGAAGTCATTTTACTTTCAAGGTTGACTTTTTTCTAAAGAAGTCATTTTTCTTTCAAGGTTGACTTTTTCTAAAGAAGTCATTTTTCTTTCAAGGTTGACTTTTTCTAAAGAAGTCATTTTTCTTTCAAGGTTGACTTTTTCTAAAGAAGTCATTTTTCTTTCAAGGTTGACTTTCTAAAGAAGTCATTTTTCTTTCAAGGTTGACTTTCTAAAGAAGTCATTTTACTTTCAAGGTTGACTTTTTTCTAAAGAAGTTATTGTTCTTTCAAGGTTGAATGTTTTCTAAAGAAGTCATTTTACTTTCAAGGTTGACTTTTTCTAAAGAAGTCATTTTACTTTTAAGGTTGACTTTTTTCTAAAGAAGTCATTTTTCTTTTAATGTTAACTTTTTTCTAAAGAAGTCATTTTTCTTTCAAGGTTGATTTTTTCTAAAGAAGTCATTTTTCTTTCAAGGTTGACTTTTTCTAAAGAAGTTATTTTACTTTCAAGGTTGACTTTTTCTAAAGAAGTCATTTTACTTTCAAGGTTGACTTTTTTCTAAAGAAGTCATTTTTCTTTCAAGGTTGACTTTTTCTAAAGAAGTCATTTTTCTTTCAAGGTTGACTTTTTCTAAAGAAGTTATTTTACTTTATATGTTGACTTTTTTCTAAAGAAGTCATTTTTCTTTCAAGGTTGACTTTTTCTAAAGAAGTCATTTTTCTTTCAATGTTGACTTTTTCTAAAGAAGTTATTTTACTTTCGAGGTTGTTTTTTTTCTAAAGAAGTCATTTTTCTTTCAAGGTTGACTTTTTTCTAAAGAAGTCGTTTTTCTTTCAAGGTTGACTTTTTTCTAAAGAAGTCATTTTTCTTTCAAGGTTGACTTTTTCTAAAGAAGTTATTTTACTTTCAAGGTTGACTTTTTCTAAAGAAGTCATTTTACTTTTAAGGTTGACTTTTTTCTAAAGAAGTCATTTTTCTTTCAAGGTTGACTTTTTTCTAAAGAAGTCATTTTTCTTTCAAGGTTGACTTTTTCTAAAGAAGTTATTTTTCTTTCAAGGTTGACTTTTTCTAAAGAAGTCATTTTACTTTCAAGGTTGATTTTTTTCTAAAGAAGTCATTTTTCTTTCAAGGTTGACTTTTTCTAAAGAAATCATTTTTCTTTCAAGGTTGACTTTTTCTAAAGAAGTCATTTTACTTTATAGGTTGACTTTTTTCTAAAGAAGTCATTTTTCTTTCAAGGTTGACTTTTTCTAAAGAAGTCATTTTTTCTTTCAAGGTTGACTTTTTCTAAAGAAGTTATTTTACTTTCAAGGTTGACTTTTTTCTAAAGAAGTCATTTTTCTTTCAAGGTTGACTTTTTTCTAAAGAAGTCATTTTTCTTTCAAGGTTGACTTTTTTCTAAAGAAGTCATTTTTCTTTCAAGGTTGACTTTTTTCTAAAGAAGTCATTTTTCTTTCAAGGTTGACTTTTTTCTAAAGAAGTCATTTTTCTTTCAAGGTTGACTTTTTTCTAAAGAAGTCATTTTTCTTTCAAGGCTGACTTTTTTCTAAAGAAGTCATTTTTCTTTCAAGGTTGACTTTTTTCTAAAGAAGACATTTTTCTTTCAAGGTTGAATTTTTTTCTAAAGAAGTCATTTTTCTTTCAAGGTTGACTTTTTTCTAAAGAAGTCATTTTTCTTTCAAGGTTGACTTTTTTCTAAAGAAGTCATTTTACTTTCAAGGTTGACTTTTTTTAATGAAGTCATTTTACTTTCAAAGTTGACTTTTTTCCAAAGAAGTCATTTTTCTTTCAAGGTTGACTTTTTCTAAAGAAGTCATTTTTCTTTCAAGGTTGACTTTTTCTAAAGAAGTCATTTTACTTTCAAGGTTTACTTTTTTCTAAAGAAGTCATTTTTCTTTCAAGGTTGACTTTTTCTAAAGAAGTCATTTTTCTTTCAAGGTTTACTTTTTTCTAAAGAAGTCATTTTTCTTTCAAAGTTGACTTTGTTCTAAAGAAGTAATTTTTCTTTCAAGGTTGACTTTTTCTAAAGAAGTCATTTTACTTTCAAGGTTTACTTTTTTCTAAAGAAGTCATTTTTCTTTCAAGGTTGACTTTTTCTAAAGAAGTCATTTTACTTTCAAGGTTTACTTTTTTCTAAAGAAGTCATTTTTCTTTCAAGGTTGACTTTTTCTAAAGAAGTCATTTTACTTTTAAGGTTGACTTTTTCTAAAGAAGTCATTTTTCTTTCAAGGTTGACTTTTTTCTATAGAAGTCATTTTTCTTTCAAGGTTGACTTTTTTCTAAAGAAGTCATTTTACTTTCAAGGTTGACTTTTTCTAAAGAAGTCATTTTACTATCAAGGTTGACTTTTTTCTAAAGAAGTCATTTTTCTTTCAAGGTTGACTTTTTTCTAAAGAAGTCATTTTTCTTTCAAGATTGATTTTTTCTAAAGAAGTCATTTTTCTTTCAAGGTTGACTTTTTCTAAAGAAGTCATTTTACTTTCAAGGTTGACTTTTTTCTAAAGAAGTCATTTTACTTTCAAGGTTGACTTTTTTCTAAAGAAGTCATTTTTCTTTCAAGGTTGACTTTTTTCTAAAGAAGTCATTTTTCTTTCAAGGTTGACTTTTTCTAAAGAAGTCATTTTTCTTTTAATGTTGACTTTTTCTAAAGAAGTCATTTTACTTTCAAGGTTGACTTTTTTCTAAAGAAGTCATTTTTCTTTCAAGGTTGACTTTTTCTAAAGAAGTCATTTTTCTTTCAAGGTTGACTTTTTCTAAAGAAGTCATTTTACTTTATAGGTTGACTTTTTTCTAAAGAAGTCATTTTTCTTTCAAGGTTGACTTTTTCTAAAGAAGTCATTTTTCTTTCAAGGTTGACTTTTTCTAAAGAAGTCATTTTTCTTTCAAGGTTGACTTTTTCTAAAGAAGTCATTTTACTTTCAAGATTGATTTTTTCTAAAGAAGTCATTTTTCTTTCAAGGTTGACTTTTTCTAAAGAAGTAATTTTACTTTCAAGGTTGACTTTTTTCTAAAGAAGTCATTTTACTTTCAAGGTTGACTTTTTTCTAAAAAAGTCATTTTTCTTTCAAGGTTGACTTTTTCTAAAGAAGTCATTTTTCTTTCAAGGTTGACTTTTTCTAAAGAAGTCATTTTTCTTTCAATGTTGACTTTTTCTAAAGAAGTCATTTTACTTTCAAGGTTGACTTTTTTCTAAAGAAGTCATTTTTCTTTCAAGGTTGACTTTTTCTAAAGAAGTCATTTTTCTTTCAATGTTGACTTTTTCTAAAGAAGTCATTTTTCTTTCAAGGTTGACTTTTTTCTAAAGAAGTCATTTTTCTTTCAAGGTTGACTTTTTCTAAAGAAGTTATTTTACTTTATAGGTTGACTTTTTTCTAAAGAAGTCATTTTTCTTTCAAGGTTGACTTTTTCTAAAGAAGTCATTTTTCTTTCAAGGTTGACTTTTTCTAAAGAAGTTATTTTACTTTCAAGGTTGACTTTTTTCTAAAGAAGTCATTTTTCTTTCAAGGTTGACTTTTTCTAAAGAAGTCATTTTTCTTTTAAGGTTGACTTTTTCTAAAGAAGTCATTTTACTTTCAAGGTTGACTTTTTCTAAAGAAGTCATTTTACTTTCAAGGTTGACTTTTTCTAAAGAAGTCATTTTTCTTTCAAGGTTGACTTTTTCTAAAGAAGTCATTTTTCTTTCAAGGTTGACTTTTTCTAAAGAAGTCATTTTTCTTTCAAGGTTGACTTTTTCTAAAGAAGTCATTTTTCTTTCAAGGTTGACTTTTTCTAAAGAAGTCATTTTACTTTCAAGGTTGACTTTTTCTAAAGAAGTCATTTTTCTTTCAAGGTTGACTTTTTTCTAAAGAAGACATTTTACTTTCAAGGTTGACTTTTTTCTAAAGAAGTCATTTTACTTTCAAGGTTGACTTTTTCTAAAGAAGTCATTTTACTTTCAAGGTTGGCTTTTTTCTAAAGAAGTCATTTTTCTTTGTTCTCTTAGAGTGCAGCGAAAACTGCGGAGGCAGCATGGGATGTCAAAGAAGAACCGGTTTGTGTGTCGACGAGATTTGCAAGCCGGGAAGCTATGGCGGTACCTGCGAGTTGAGTAAGTTATTTTTAGTCTTTTTTATGTCTTGCGCTAATCCTTTTTCATAATTCACTTGTTTTTTCCCGTTTACTTCCAAGATTTTGTTGATTTAGATCTTACTATAAATTTGTGAAAGCCTGTATCCAGCCATCTTGGCATGTCCAAACCAATTCACACACAGGTCACTTTCACATAGGAGGCGTAAATAGTAACACCAACAGTGCTTCTTTACTTAAACTACTTTAATACAGGGATTGGCAACAAATACTGTTCTTCGGTACAAATACTGTTTTCAGAGCAAACTCTGTTTTTCGGTACAAATACTGTTTTCAGTGCAAATACTGTTTTCTTGGTACAAACACTGTTTTCAGTGCAAATACTGTTTTTCGATACAAATACTGTTTTCAGTGCAAATACTGTTTTTTGGTACAAATACTGTTTTCAGTGCAAATACTGTTTTTTGGTACAAATACTGTTTTCAGTGCAAATACTGTTTTTCGGAACAAATAATGTTTTTCGTTACTACTACTGTTATTATTTGTTGTTATTGTATACTTCTTAGTCTGCCCGAAACATTGTCTTGACTATACATGTGATAAAGTGGAAGGACAGTGCAAGAATGGTTGCATGGATGGATACTACGGGGTCAAATGTCAGTCACGTAAGTCATGCACACTTCTCTTTACCAACCCACTTTGCCACCCTTTCTCTGTTTCCCCCCCCCACCACTAAATAGGATACATGGATACCTGTGTCATTCAAACCCCTCTTTACCACCCCCACCCGCTAAACCACCCTTTTCTTTTTCATACCTGGGTACCTTTACTCTACTGTCAAATTACTTAACAACTTACCTCTAGCTACTTTTTAACTACCTACCACTAACTACTACCTAACCTCTAACAATAACAAAAGGAAAAAAGACATTAATATATGTTTATATTTGTTTAGTCTGTGAGCCAAGCTGTCTGGATAAAAAATGCCGCCAAGATAGTGGATTTTGTCTGATGTGTCAACCAAAGCTTACAGGAGAGATCTGCGAATTTAGTAAGTCATTTGAGTTTAATCTATGCTCTAACTGGCTGGTACTTTTAAATTTAATTTTCGCATTTTAATGTATGTCCTTTTTAAACAATAACTTGTGGTGAGAGTTTTCATGGCTACATTAAGTTGCAAGCGAATAGGTGAAGACATTAATGACCCAATAGCAAGCGAATAGGTGAAGACATTGATGACCCAATAGCATAAGGCCAAAAGTAGGTACTCAAAACTGGCTTCCGTTTTTTGCGCGTTATTAAGTTTTCGACACCACTCGTACTAAATCGTCTAGACAAAATCGACCATTCATGCTAGAAAGATACTTTTTTCACTCGATTGTACAGGAATAAATGGCCTTTATCACCATATGTATTTAAAATTGAGTGTTTATGTTAAACATTTTAAATATTTAAATTATATAACAAAAATTGTTTATTTTTTAAGAAAAAATCATTTTTTAGATTTTTTATAAACACCACCAAAAAGCTGGTCCATTTTCCTGTAAAAATCTGAAAGAATTATTATTCTACATATTATGGCCCATTTTGCCTAACGCGCAATATAAACCCTATGAAGTAGTATTTTACCGCCTTAAAAACATGCCCGCCGCGATCTCCGCTATTTGTAGGGTCGTTACCAATAAAGGCGTCGTATCGGATTTTGTCACTTTAGTAGTTAAGTAAAACTATTTCAATATAATAGATTAATAATATATAATGAATTTTATGTAAAAAAAATGTATGTTTATATTATTTTATTTATTTTGTTTTAATAAAATTGCTTTAGATTTACCACCTTAAATCGCTTGTTCTCGAGTGTCTAAACCCCTATTAAGTTTAAGGATAAGGATAATTTTTTTTTTTTATAAAATAAACTAAAATTACATTTATTTTAAAGTAGATATGCTAAAGATATTGAATTGATACTTTTTTTTTCCAGGAAATAATATTATAATATGTAATTTGACATGCAAACTGGATCTTCCATCTGTTGTCAATGTAAACAATAGTAAATTAGACTTTTGGTGCACTATCAAAGCTATGGATAGTATTATGAATTAAACGAATTAAGTATAAAAGTAAGTAGTTCTACACAATTATATGAACATTTAAATTGAACCAGATAGTATTTTATTTAGTTTTTGTGGAAGCGAAACTATTTTAAGCGGATAAATGTAAAAAAATATTGTCTAGCCTACACTCATACCACATAAGACCTACAAAATGCAATAGTTGTGAGGCCTACTCCGACAAGTCTAATGTGGGTAATAAAAGACATATTTTAATCTTTTAGAATAATACAATACTATTATTATATTTGCGCTTGAAGAATATTTCTACCATGGCATATGTTTAATAATTCATCGGTAGGGCTAAGTCATTTTTTAAACATTTATTGAATAATGGTTTGTCATGCGTAGGCCTAATAATAATAATTCTAATAAGATTATCAGATCTAGCCTGAATATAAAAGTTTATTGTAAATCAACGATTCGTTATACGTTTATTGGCAGATATTATATATATTTATTATGTTTGTGAATTTCTATGTATTGCCTAGAAATAAGTCTAATGACAATCAGTCATAATCAAATAGCCTACATAGAGGGTCAACTAAATACAGAAAACTGGGTTGACAAAATTGACAGTAGTTGAAATGTGGGAGGAAAGGGAGTCAATAAAGGGACTTTATATAATACATTTCATTTATAAATTTTCGTGCGTTTATACTCCATCATTCATCAACAGCCTGCCATTAAAATCATAGATTATACTGCATTGCCAACTTCGTGGCCCATATGCATATACCCTCTATATTCTGATCTGGACCAAATAAAAACAAAATAGTACGGTTGGGGAGGGGAACATAGGGTAGAATCGTAGCACTTTAAATGTGTGTGTGGGGCAGGGGGGGGGGGACGAAACGTGCACGGCAAGAGGTGGAAAAGACGGTTTGTTCTTACCATTCCTATCAAAGGCCCTGGATCGTATCGTGTTGGCACAGTTGTTGACTCACTTAAGGCATCATGGCCTCTTGGAACTGTCCCAGTCAGCTTACAAGAAGTGTCACAGCACTGAGACGGCACTTGTCAGGGTAATTACCGACCTTCTATGCGCGTCTGATTCCGATCAGGTGTCAATCTTAGCGATGCTCGATTTGTCGGCTGCATTTGATACGCTTGACCATGAGATTCTTATTGATAGATTGTCTACTACTTTTGGTTGCTCGGGATGTGTTGGCAGCTGGTTTAAATCCTACCTAACTAAACGCACACAAAGTGTCATCATTGGTGGATCTACCTCAACATACTCGACTCTGCAATATGGAGTATCACAGGGATCGGTTCTGGGCCCAGTACTGTTTTTACTGTACACTTATCCACTTGGCGATGTCATCAGGCCTTTTAACATTTCATACCACTTCTACGCTGATGATTCGCAGTTGAATGATTCTGCTGTTCCCACTGAAGTCTCTCGAATAGCAGCCAACCTCAGTCTTGCTATTGCTAGTGTCTGCTCCTGGATGATGAAAAACAGACTTAAGATGAACGAAGACAAGACGGAGGCAATTCTAATCGGAACTCTGAGTAAAATCGCCAAAGTTTAGGACTTGGAATCATTGGTGGTCTTAAACTGCCATATCCCCTTTGCGGACAACGTAAGAAACCTGGGTGTCATCCTCGATTCACAGTTGTCTTTCGATGCCCACATTGGAAATCTATGCAGAGGCCTTTACTTACAGCTGCGTAGACTCGGTCAGATACGGCCCTATTTGTCACTTGAGTCAGCAAAGAAACGTGCGGCTGCCTTTATACTGTCACGCCTCGACTACTGCAATGCTCTGCTTATCGGGCTACCTGAAGGTAAGATATCCAAATGGCAGGGAATACAAAACAGTGCCGCTCGCCTAGTCATGCGTAAGTCAAGGCGAGATTCTGTGACATCTCTCCTGCGCCAGCTCCATTGGCTCCCCGTGAAAGCCAGAATCGAATATAAAGTGGCGCTATTTTGCCATCAGTGCATTTTCAATAACGACTTTCCGTCCTATCTCATGGAACTAATAACATCATATGTCCCTCAAAGAACACTTCGTTCTGCCAACTCATCGCTTCTAGAAGAGCCTCGTTTCTCTCTGATGACCGTTGGCCTTAGAGCCTTCTCAGTATCCGGTCCGAAGGTGTGGAATCTTCTTCCCATTCAACTCAAGCAAACAAGCCCCATTGATTCCTTCAAGAAGAACTTAAAAACTCATTATTTCAATATTTATCTCAGTTAACATGCTTTAGAGCCCCACTGTCTTACTTATATGTTAGGTCGGTTATTTTGTTTTAGCTGTTTGATTTGTTCCATGTTTGTAATGTTTAGAATCATTTAGTTGTTTTTCTTATCTCTTGGCCTATAGATTGTATATGTGTTCTTTAATTGTTATGTTAAATGCGCTCTGAGCTTACAGTATGTTTGTTGGCAGCGCTATACAAATGTCATTATTATAAAAACAAATATATTTTTGTTAACTACTAATAAATGAAAGTTGATATTAGGTCGATAGAAGAGATATGTTTCATAATTGTTAATGTATAATTAAAATAAAAGTAGGCCTATATGAGCTAAACAAATTTAATAACTAGTAGCGTAAAGGGGCTGGCAAATAGTGAAAAGTAGGAAAGATAGGTGGACAGCGAACACAACTAGTATAAAGTGCGGAGGTGGGCGAAGTGCAATAATAATGTATGAACGGGGCTGATTCTCAAATAATGCACAATATCCCCCTAAGCTACTGAACAATTAATCTGTTATCGAAATATCAATAGTAAAACTAAAAATGTGATTCTTTAAATATTTATCTATACAAAAAAACTACAGCTTAGAATATAATGCTTGTGATAGGCGTTAATGGTTAGTGTTACGGACCATTAGATATCGGTCTTTATACTTTACACCAATGAAAAAAAAGAGAGAAACCAAATCAAATCTTATGTACAAGTAATATATTGAACAGTTTTAAGTTTATATTGTAATACTATATTTTGTTTTTAGTTATGGGATAAAACTGATTAGTATTATCATTGTTACTACTAACAATAGGATAAATGGTTTTAGCCTAAACAAAAGTCAATAGTTGTTATTTTAAACCTTATTAACATTTGCAAACTTTCTCTTGAAAATAAACACGTATAACTGTTACATTAAAATGTGTATTATTAAATAATGTACTAACTTGCCTTATTTAATGTTCAATGCTCGAGTATTACACTATATAAAAACTGCTTTTGTTTGTTTTACTTTCAAGTAGATGATTGTCAATCATTGTTCGTATACCTACTTATACAGTACATTTTGTAACATTTTTTACTATAAAAGTTGTGTACTTTAAATGAACTTCAAATTGATGTAATATTTTTATATTTACAAAGATTCGTTACATTTTTGCGAATATTTATAAATGGCTAAAAAACGAAAATTTTTGGTAGAACACTTTGTTTCAATTGAAATAATTAAATTTGGATAATTTGAAACAGTGCAAATTTAAAAGGTCTCTATAGAGCATTAAATTCCCTTCAATTTGATATATAACATAAGCTTCTACTAAAATTAGGTAATTTTTAGTGATTTTTTTTAAATAGGTCAGATTTGCGTTGTTTGTCTCCCTTGAAAAAAACTGTAAAAAGTATGAAAAATGATTTTTACATCGATATTATTATATTTTTCAAATGCACCACATTCATGAAGAAAATTGGGTCTCTTTTCTATAAACTTTTGTGTTTGTAAACAAAGTAACTTATCCATAGCCAATTTACTTTTTGAGATAATGACTTTTAAAAATAGGAGGTGGCTAAAGGCAACCAACTTGTAAAATTTCAAAATTTCATTACTTTCTTAAAAATTAACATACAGTCATAAAGTTGGTATCAAAGTTCTTAGAATCATTTTGTCTCTCTATTAAACATAAAAAAGGCTCAATAGCTTGAAAAATTAAAATCAGTTTTGAGTACCTACCAAAAGCAAGTATATTTCTAAATGTAAGGATCAGCTAGTCTGTTGAAAAGTGTAAACATAAACTGATATATTGATAAGTGAAAGGTAAGGATAAAGTATGTCTGTTAATAAGAGTAAGGATACTTTTGTCTATGGATGAAACGATCGGTTGATAAATTTGTTTGTTAGCATGGGTAAGGAAATGCTGGTCTGTGTAATGGGAAAAGAGGTATATGGTGTGAATTCCTTGACCGTTGCCACCATTTACAGAATTTAGATAGTCCAAAATCGTCCCCATCTCTCATGTTTTAATACTTGTCACCTTTCTAAAAAAAATGGCTTACTCAACACCTTATGTCCACAGAGTGTCAAAACTGTGCCGGGAACGGGACATGCCACCAAATGACAAAAGCCTGTGACTCTGGGTGCATCGAGGGCTTCATGGGCCAAGTCTGCAGCGAAGGTATGATAGCATGACTCAATTGGGTAAGGTAGTACCAGCTTCTTTAGCTATAATGTCATCCAATTATAATATATCTAAAAACATTGGACGAGCCCAAGGCTCTATTGTACAGGACGTAACGTTTTAGGAGTGATTTCTGGGGGTGGTGGGCTTAACAAAGCTATGTCCATGCCCCAGCCACCCCACCACACCCCAAAGGCGTGGCGTGCGATGTAACGGTGAAGGTTTCCGCAGTCCAGCTTATTACTCACTGAGGTTCCCCTAGGATCATTATCGTGGTGGCTCGCCCGTATACCTGCAATGTCCCCAGGTAGCACAAATTCTATAATATAGGCACAGGCATCCAGGCACCCGGTGGGTCTTTGTGACGGGTTCGCAACGTCCTTTTTACCTCCCACCGGGGCCGCAGGCCTATCCGGTGTGCAATGGATAGCGGCACACTTAGAGCCGCTGCGGGAGATGTCGCCCATGGGTTCGCCCGCCGTTGCAATCTTAAGGTGATAGTATAAGCGGTTTACACACTTCGCCAACTTTGAGGCCCATGGGTACAGACAACGATATGCACTGAAACCATACTGAATGACAGACTAATGACTCAAAGATTACCACGCTGTACAACTATAACGACCAAGGGTGTTATACCTCCACAGTTTCAAAACATTTATCTTACATCTAATTGTGAAGTTACTGCTATAAACTCGAAGCATGCGGAATGAATAGGAGGCAAGAAGTATTCAACAAAGCCTTCTTCGACTTTGTAATTTAACTGGGGATCTAATAGTTTTTTGGACGTATTTATATTAGTGTTTTTTTTTTTCATTTTTAAAAATAATTACTTCGTACAAAATTTATACCGAGAAGCCAGAGAGTGAACTGTTAATTTGATTTTAACATTTTCAACCAGTTTTTTATGAAAAACATTTATTTTGCATAGCTGTAGCTAGTCTATGCTTACCACGCCTATGGTTACCCAGTTAATGTATCGAGCGACCGATGTCAACTCACAAAAAAACTTGGGATAGTTATAAAGGCTTGTTTGTGTCGAAGTCTCAACACTAATTTACATGGAGTTCTTATTTGTTGCAATAGAAATCGTAGCAATTTTACCTTTTCTTAATCTAGAGCTATATCATATTTAATTTTACCTTTTCTTAATCTAGAGCTATATCATATTTAATTTTACCTTTTCTTAATCTAGAGCTATATCATATTTAATTTTACCTATTCTTAATCTAGAGGTATATCATATTTAATTTTACCTTTTCTTAATCTAGAGCTATATCATATTTAATTTTACCTTTTCTTAATCTAGAGGTATATCATATTTAATTTTACCTTTTCTTAATCTAGAGCTATATCATATTTAATTTTACCTTTTCTTAATCCTAGAGGTATATCATATTTAATTTACCTTTTCTTAATCTAGAGCTATATCATATTTAATTTGACCTTTTCTTAATCTAGAGGTATATTATATTTAATTTTACCTTTTCCTAATCTAGAGCTATATCATATTTAATTTTACCTTTTCCTAATCTAGAGGTATATCATATTTAATTTTACCTTTTCTTAATCTAGAGCTATATCATATTTAATTTTACCTTTTCTTAATCTAGAGCTATATCATATTTAATTTTACCTTTTCTTAATCTAGAGGTATATCATATTTAATTTTACCTTTTCCTAATCTAGAGCTATATCATATTTAATTTTACCTTTTCCTAATCTAGAGGTATATCATATTTAATTTTACCTTTTCTTAATCTAGAGCTATATCATATTTAATTTTACCTTTTCTTAATCTAGAGGTATATCATATTTAATTTTACCTTTTCCTAATCTAGAGCTATATCATATTTAATTTTACCTTTTCTTAATCTAGAGCTATATCATATTTAATTTTACCTTTTCCTTTTCTAGAGGTATATCATATTTAATTTTACCTTTTCCTAATCTAGAGGTATATCATATTTAATTTTACCTTTTCTTAATCTAGAGCTATATCATATTTAATTTTACCTTTTCTTAATCTAGAGCTATATCATATTTAATTTTGAGGACGATGAAGTCACATTGTAGTGTTTGAGACTGGCAGTCAGTATATCAGGAAGGACGTTCTCGTAGTTCAGGGTGACTGGAATGCCAAAGTAGGAAAAGATGCTTCGTCAAACTGGCAAGGCACATGTGGACAACACTGCAATGTGAAATCAAATGAGCGAGGACTAAGGCTCTTGGAGTTTGCCAGCTTTAACGACGTCATGCTGGCCAACACACTCGGCCCACACAAGTCCTCAAGAATAACCACATGGCACAGCCCAAACGGGAAACACCACAACCAAATCGACTACATCATGATAAAAACACGCTTCCGGTCAAGTATAAATATTGCTAAGACTCGCAGCTTCCCTGGAGCTGACATCGGAAGTGATCATGACCTAGTCATGATGACCGTTAGGCTACACCTAAAAAGAATACAGAAAAAAAGGGTACACCAGTATCAAATTTGACCTCGAAAAGCTGAAGGATACTAAAGTAGCAGAAGCTTTCCAGGCAAGGATAGGAGGGAAATTTGCAGTCCTCAATATCTTAAATTCTGATTTTATGGACATGGACACATTGATCGACACCTTCAACACAGTTGTGACCGACACAGCTCAAGAGATTCTTGGCAAACATAGACCGGCCAGGAAACCATGGATAACACCAGACATCCTGGAGCTGTGTGACGAGCGTCGCCGACTAAAGAAAACAAAGACAAAAGACCAGGAAGAAGCCAATAAATACAGAACAATAAACCAGACAATTATTAGGAAAGGTATGAAAAGGGCAAAGAAAAATGGATTGAAGAACAGTGCAACTACATTGAAAACTGTTTAAGGAAGAACAATAGCAAAAAAGCATACCAATTAGTAACAGAACTAACCACCACTAAGCACGGGCGCAGCACCACCATACAGGATAACAATGGTAGAAACCTGACTGAGGAAACGGATATCTTAAAAAGATGGACTAATTACTGCTCGGAACTGTATAATGACAATATCACTATAGATCCAGATATACTAAACGTCCCTCCAGACAATGACAATTGCCCTGTACTCCGTACAGAAGTGGAAGCAGCAGTCCAAGCACTTCAGAAAGGAAAAGCTACATGAGTGGATAACAACCCTGCTGAGTTGGTGAAAGCAGGAGAGGAAGCCATTTGCAATAAAATATGGATAACTGGTCTAAGTAGCACCCTTGGTCATGTTCTGGTCTAAGCTGAAACTCTGGTCATCTTCTGGTCTAAGCTGCAACACTG
Organism: Anisus vortex; assembly: GCA_949126835.1. Lineage (NCBI taxonomy): Eukaryota > Metazoa > Mollusca > Gastropoda > Planorbidae > Anisus > Anisus vortex. Next base: position 34,477,369 of record OX421506.1, on the reverse strand, counting down.
GTCATCTTCTGGTCTAAGTTTCAGCACTGGTCATCTTTTGGTCTAAGTAGCACCAGTGGTCATCTTCTGGTCTAAGTTAAAGCACTGGTCATCTTCTGGTCTAAGTTGCAGCACTGGTCATCTTTTGGTCTAAGTAGCAGCACTGGTCATCTTTCGGTCTAAGTAGCACCACTGGTCATCTTCTAGTCTAAGTTGCACCACTGGTCATCTTTTGGTCTAAGTTGCACCACTCTTCATCTTTTGGTCTAAGTGGCACCACTGGTCATCTTTTGGTCTAAGTAGCACCTCTTGTCAACATATTGTTTAGGGAACCCTTATTATAAGAGTATATTAATGCGTTTTTTATAAGGAGATTATATTAATTATGGGATATGAAGACTATTTTTATTTGAGGATTTTGTTTTCTTATAAGAAGACTTTTCTTTACTTTGGGTTTGCTTTATACTTATAAGAAGACTTCACTATTGTTTTGATTACGTTTTGCTATTAGAAGACTTTATGAATGTTTATTCTGCAGAGGAAAGCAGTTTAGCCGCGGTGTTTATCTTCTGCACAGCTGTCGTCATGGTCTTGGCGATTCTCATCAGTCTTCTGCTTCGCCAAAGAATTCACAGGATGCACAACGCAGAGAGGGAGTCTCATTAAAGGCTTACGTTACCCCACGAGCATTTTCAGGGGGGGGGGGGTAACCTGGACAAGTAGGCCAAAAAAAGTACGGCGATCGAAGTGGAGCTGTTCCAATGGGCTTGGGACTAATGTCAAAAAGAAGGGCAACATGTATGAAATGTTAAAAGAATAAAGAGAATGGTGGGATTATCTGATGAAGGCTGCATAAACTAAATATTTTAACGATTTATGTATAGCCTTATATGTTGGAAAAACATGTATTTAAAGGTTGTATCTCTGCAGTTACACATGTTTATATTTAAACATGTCTGTATTCATTCCTGGCCTGATGTGTGTATATTTTACTGACAGTTAAAATAATATATGAATGTAAGAATAAATGCAAAGGCGAACCAAAATCTCTGTGTGTGTGTGAACTTGTATGATTATTTTAGTGAATGAATCGCATATAATATGTGAATTTTAGTAAATGTATGAATGAATCAAATGTAAGTGAATTTCAGTGAATGCCAGAATGAATGAAATATAAGTGAATTGCAGTAAATGTACAAATTAATCAGATTTACAATATATAACTAATTAAAAACAATTGGTTATCTTTACATACAATATATTACTAATTAAAAACAATTTTTTTATGATTACATAAACCAAATCACATAATATAATTACTGTGAGTTTGTTAGTTTATTTAGTTATTTGTTCACTCTAGGCACCTACGCCGTTTGACCAATCTGGTCAAAAGTTAAATGCATAAATTTGAAACGTCCTCCAAAAGAAAATTTTATTGTAACAAAAAAAATTGCTAAATTCGTTAATTTAATTTTTAAAATACACTTAGACCTATTACTAATCACCGTAAGTTAAGGTCTTAAACGAACCTTTATCTCAGAATGATCTCCCTTTCAATGGTCATTTACTATTTCCCAATAATTTCCCTTGCACAAAGTTGTTTATTTATTCTTTAAGATCACGGGATTCATGGGTTTGACATTCAGAGGGAAAGCAAGGGGCGGGGGGTGGGGGGGGCAGAGCCTTTACAAGCTTGTGTAGCTTATGTAACCAGAGCAAAAGTTTCAGCGCCGCCCTCTTGCATACTGTAACTGCTTGTTTAGTACTATATATTTACTATATTTTTAGACTACATTTGCAGCCCCCCCCCTGGAAGTGTCGCCCCCGGGCATATGCTCCCTCTGTCCTTCCCTATGTGAGGACACTGGGGGGGGGGGGATAAACATCAGCACTGCGAGATATAGATAGCTTAGGCTACTCTGCTTTGTTTATATTCGTATTACTTTCGTTTTCTAAGTGTTCATCTGCTGCTGTGTTTTACTACGTTTTATTTACACATTATTTTTAAATTCACGTTGCTGTGAAGGTGTTATGTTACAAGTGCCTGAATGACTCTGCCCCCGACTATCTTCGCTTCTGTCTCGAGCTCAATACTCAATCCCGTCCACTCCACTCGGCTACTGATACACTAACTCTTCAGATCCCTCGTGTGAAACTGGTGTCCGCTGGCGAACGGGCATTCTTATACGTGAGCCCGTCAGCATGGAATGCCCTCCCACTACAACTTCGACAGAGCCGGCTGAAGACCTACATATTTAACTACCTATTTATTATTTTATTTTATTATTTGGCATTTATACATTTTTGTCTTTTATTCGTTGTCTGTACTCTGTCTGTAAACTGTTGACAGCGCATAGAACTGTTTACAACGGGATATGCGCTTTACAAGTCTTATTTTTATTATTATATATTTAGCCTATTTTTTTTAAGCGTGGAAATGAAGGTACTATACATTTTCTATTCTTTAAGTATAACGCATAACAGGTATCATTAAATGATATTTGTTTTCTTATTTTCCTTTTGATAATATCTTTGTTAGTTTTATATTAACCACTAGTACATAATAGAATTATCAAGAGATAATAAAAAACCAAATTGACTGAATAACAAAGAAAAAAGTATAGCTCTCCAGATAGGACTAATATAACTTATACATAACCTATATATATAATATAAGTCAATAGAGATTTACCAATGCGCATCACAAAGTGTAAACTGTAGTGTTTGGTGTATAAAATATGTGACTGAAAATGTGATAGAATTTGCTTGATGTGATGACCAGCGGCTGAAAAATGGAAAACGCAGAGGTACAAATATAAATACAATTAATTAAAAATAACAACCCTATGGTCAGTTTGGTCCGAATAGTACTTTACTTAGTAGTATTTAAATTTCAAATTGAAACGTAAGAGCTTGCCGTATATCACAGCTATGTTTCACCATCATCATCAATCCATTGGCCGTTGTGGTCGTTGGGGGAAGCGAATGGACGTCAACTTTCTCCATTTTTTTCGCCTATCTTGAGCGGCTGTCGATAATTTTGTCGTTTGCAGCTTTGTCCAGTCTTTTACATTGCCAAACCAGCATTTCCGCTGACGGCCTCTCCGACGGCCACCTTTGACAATGCCTTGGAGGGATAGTTTTTGGGCAGGTTTTATGCCGCAACACATGACCGAACCATGTTAGTTTGCGCCGTTTGATTGTTGTCAAAATGGTATCAAAACAGATATGTTTAAAAAGTATCCGTCGAACCTATTTTCTCTCTAAGGCCGGTAAATCAGCGTTCACCAGTTTCATCAGCTATGTTAAGGTTGCTTTATCCCCATTTCACGACAGCTTCATCATATCTAGTCAATGTGGTCCGTAAGAAAGTGTATCGTACTTATATGTAAGACTAAAAGCATATAGATTCTCTTTCTTATCGTATACGTAGGACGCAATGATCTTTTGTATAGAAGGGGCGTCTATAACATGCAAGAAAAGATAAGACGCTTTAGACTTGAATGTAATTTTTTTTCATTGTGTCTATTTTATGTTGGGTTTTCCCCGAAACAGAATTCCCCTCGAGTGCAGATCTTTTTCCACCAATGGAAACACTCGCTCAAAATGTATTCTTTCAAACGGAAGTAGAAAAATTAAATTTCAAGAGACGATCTATGTCAATATTTTTTTATTAGCAAGTGTAAATATTTTATTAAGTTTGTAAAGAAACGCACAATTTATTCCAAACATATAATATTTAGATTTGTGATAGCATCACATCTAAGATAAGTATTTATATTGAGCAATAACTGTGTAGGCTATTCTCACAGCGCGTCGACGTAAAAATAGTATAATAAAGTTTGCATAGCTTTTAATTGACTGTAGCCAGTATAGGTAGGTAAATAGATTATTAAAATCTATGAGCATCTATGTCTAAAAAATGCAAAGTACTTTAGGAGAACTAATAAATTATCATATAATCCACATGTTGATGAAAAAAAAAAGTCAAACGAAACATTTGCCTTTATAAAAAGAAACTTTTACAAATGTAATAAGAACATAAAACTAAAATGTTATCTCACATTCGTTAGACCTGTAATAGAAGTATCTTTTGTAAGGGCCCCAACAACCATTAAAGCCAACTGTAAAACGGTTAGAACAAATTCAGAAAACATCTTCAAGGTTCATCACTGGCGAATATTCATAACTGACACGAGTAACACCAATAGTTAAATCACTTAACCTAGAAACACTAGAAGCAGTAATAAAACATAAGGCATACAACACAATAATAATCTCTAATAAACACAAGGACAAAAACGCCTTTCTTCTGTAGGCTTACACATGGGTCGGCAGCCTACGTCACATGTGCCAGACTTGGCACGCAGAGCAATTTCGAATGGCACGCGAAAAACTTTTAAAAAAAAGTCTAATGAAGTCCTTTCTACATGAAATTAAGAGCAGATAAATATTAGGATGTTGGCACGCGGAATGAATTATAAATCTTACTTTGGCAGACTATTATCAAAAGGTTGCCGACCGCTGGCCTAACATAAAAGATAAGGACCAAATAATCATTACAATTTTTTACTCACACTCACTCTATTTGATTTAACGTCTGGTTTGCCTTGACACCCATTCATTTTTGTTAATTCGCTATATACCTTGTAAACAATACACTCTGGTCCTTTGTCCCTACCATCTCACAACAAAAGTTAATGAATATAATGGTACTGTCATAGATTTCAGATAGTCTAAAACAATTGTAATAATAACGCTTCCAGAAAGTCTAATAAAATTTTAATATTATCGCTTCCAGAAAGTCTAATAAAATAAAATTGTAATATTATCTCTTCCAGAAAATCTAATACAATTGTAATAATTTCGCTTCCAGAAACTCCATTAAAAAATGTAATATTGTCGCCTCTAGAAAAGCTAATAAAATTGTTATATTATTGCTGCCAGGTTGTCTATTAAATTTGTAATATTATCGCTTCCGGATAGTCTAATAAAATTGTAGGGGAGAGAGGGGCACGTTGATGCACATTTTACATTTATTTACATTAATTGCAAACCATTATATTTAGAGTGGATATAAATACTTGTATTTGTTCCACTGAGTATACTGCATCTTTTTATCAACAAATTTTATTCATTGAAAAAATATAGCTCTAAAGCAATGTAAAAAAATTTGTATCACATTGCCCCGAGCAGGGTCAAGATGATACAGACTATGGGCCAAGTTGATACATTGAATAAGATTAAATCATAACACTAATACAATGAGAAGTTAATAAAGTAAACAACGCAAAACTTTTATTATATTGTTTATTTTATTACTTAGAACAATTCTGTTCAATAAAACTTCTATTGTAACCCCATGTTATGGCTTTCTTTTACATCTTCGCACCATCTGAAATTACAAACAATTAAAAAAATTAATATACCTGGTAATTAAATTCTCTTAAACTAAATTTTAAATTCACAATAATCGTATAATAATATGATGAATAATAGTTTAAAAGTAATGTATTTAATTAAACCTTTTTATTAGGCGTCTATATAAGAACCTAAGAAGTAAACTTAAAATCCTAGGCTAAGTGCTAAATAGGAATAACCCTAGCTAGAGATTATAAAAAGTAAAGCAAAAATAAATGAAAATGATTTAAATGTAAGCTAAACTCAATAAACCTAACAATCTAATTAAATATAAATGCATTTTTATAAACAAAAATATATTCTTCTATGTTTAAATGTTTTTGCAAAGGGGTTAATAGGTAAACGGATATAGTATCAATGTGCCACGAGTCATCCGTATTAACTTGCCCCACTACACCACATTGCATTAATTCGACTACATTAAAAACAAGACACAAATGACACAATCTTAATATAAATAAAAGTATTAAGGAATTCTTATGTAACCTTAATAAAAATATGATAAAATAAAAGTACTTACCGTGCCTGTAAAATCTCTTACGTAAGAGTAAGTCAATATTTTTCGAAAATCGCTCAAATGTTAATTTTCCAAACATTTTTTTTCAATTTTGATACGAGCCCAGCCATTTTTATAGCGAATGTAGGAGAAGTAGAGGGCTTTTTCCTGTACTAACTCTTCTGCGCATACGTAGTATAATAGCGGTGAAAAATGATTTGTATCAACCTGCCCCTGTATAAACTTGCCCCTCTCTCCCATACTATTATCGCTGCCAGATAGTCTAATAAAATTGTAATATTAGATCAATCGCTTCCGGATAGTCTAATAAATTTGTAATAGTATCGCTTCCGGATAGTCTAATAAAATTGTAATATTATCGCTTCCAGATAGTCTAATAAAATTTTAATAGTATCGCTTACGGGTAGTCTAATAAAATTGTAATATTATCGCTTCCAGAAGGTCTAATAAAGTTGTAATACTATCGCTGCCAGATCGTAGAAAATCAAACCATAGATTACAGTGCCACTGCATAGTCCTATCTACTTACCGACTTACAAAGCGAAATGTTCAAGAACTGGAGGGTCACATTAGTTTTTTTAACACTTCTGATACCATTGCTAGACTTAGTCATTGCAGGTATATAATGTGTGTGGAGACACGCCTGATTTTTTTTATTTCATTTGTTTGTCGAATTTATGGATTCTTTGTCATTATATTATAATGTATTTATATTTAAATCTTCAAATCTATATTTGGAAATTTAAGTGTAGAGTTTAAGTTAAAAAATAAGCAGTCTATCGAGGTTCTTTCAATTTTTACCTACGTATTTATCTATCTCTCTAGATACTATTCGTAGACTAGAATGATGAACTTTGTCGAATGCTTTGGAAAACTCTAGTAATATAGAATCAACTTGGTTGTTATGATCTAATCCCTTAGACAAGTCATCTATTACGCCTAGTAATTGAGTTTCACATGATCTGTTTTTGCTGAACCCATGTTGGTGTGGGCACAGTGCATTAAGTTTGTCTAGATGATTTACTATACTACTATAAATTATATGCTCAAGTAATTTACAAGTTATGCTTGTTGGGGAAAAAGGTCTGTAATTTTCGGGGTCAGATTTATCTCCATTTTTGAAAAGGGGGTTACATTGGCCAATTATAAATTTTTGGGCATTTTGCCATGGTTTAGAGCGGCCTGAAAAAATATTTAAAAAATAGGGGATATTTCATTAGCTAGTTCTTTAAGCAGTCTTGCTGGTATTTCATCTGAACCAGAATATTTGTTTACTTTTAAGTTGGTTAGGAGTTGTTTAATGCCTTTTTCATCTACATTTATATTTCCTATCTTTTTTAGTTTATTTCAATTTATGGAGATTTCTTTGTCATCTGGGTTAACTTGATCTTAACTGTCTCCACTATGAACGTTTATCTATCTAGCATGTGACCATGGTTGGACTGGGCCTGGCTGCAAATTCAAATGCCGATGCACAACGAACTCTTGTAGTGATGCCGGAACATGCACTGCACAAAGAGGTTGCGAGAAAGGTTATTTCGGATACGCTTGCCAATATGGTAACAGCCCCCCTCCCATATCCTCTCCCTCCCTCCACCACCCCCCCCTCCGGCCTCAACATAACTTACCTTAATTCCAATGACTTTAAAAAAAAATATTTTAAAAAATTACAACATTAAAAGTAAAAATGCAAAGCCTGATACACAGGTGTAAAACTGTGATGATATGATCTTGCCTTTGATATTTTTACATTCATTGTTACATGGGTAAATCTAAATTCCAAAATATAGTTGTTGTTTTTTAATTGATAATAATCTAAAAGCCCAATTATAGTGTTTTTTTTTAAATAGGTTAAAATTCTAAATACCAAAATATAGCCTGTTTTTTTTAAAAATATTTTTAATAGATTGAAATCGTAACAATAAGCTATACTGTTATTAATTGTTTAAAAGTCTAAATGCCGTCAAAAGCCAATGTAAAAAAAAATATATTTATAATTTAAATGTCCAATTACAGTGTTTGTTTATTTTAAAAAAGGTTAAAATTCAAATGCCAAAATATTTGCCAATAATTTTAATATGTTAATAATTTGAATGCTAAAAAATGTAGTGCTTTTTAATAGAATAATGATGTCATGGGCTCTTTAAATGTAGGTTGCTTTTGTAACATCTTTTAATGGCATTTCTACGGTTACTGTATGTAGGTTATTATGACAAAAATTGGTTTAAACTAAAATTCAAGTATTCCGGGCATTGATTGGCTTGACCAGAAAATCACGAACGCACAGATCAGCCACATCCCCACAACCTCTAGGATGCTGAGTGGTCATTGTCAAACACGACGGACGAACAACAACAGCAACAAATATTGGTTAAAACAAAAATTCAATTGAGCGTGTATATGAGTATATATATATATATATATGTATTCATGCAGGCATTTATTTTTGTATTTATACAAACGTACCATAAAATGGTTAATTGACCCACTTGCCGTCATCATATATCACTTGAAAAATTGCACATAGGCGTCCACACTTTTTCTCTAACAGTGGCTTTTTGTTTTATACTTCCCATTCATCTCTTAGTGGACATGGTCGATACAAGCGATAAAACAGTCGTGAATGATTACGATGATGCGACATGCATCAACGATGCGAATATTACACGGTTTGAACTGAAAGCAAAGCATCACTGGTTTATGTTTCTCGAGGTGGTGCTCAAAGACAATAGTAAGTGTCCGCTTACTGCGTGGTCTAAAGTGTGTCCGCTTACTGCGTGGTCTAATGTGTGCCTGCTTGTTGCTTGGTCTCAAAATGTGTCTAGTTACTGCTTGGTCTAAGTGTTAGATTACAGCTTGGTATAAAGTATGCTGGTTACTGCCTGGTGTAAAGTGTGTCCGGTTACTGCCTGGTCTAAAGTGTGTCCGCTTACTGCGTGGTCTAATGTGTATCCGCTTACTGCGTGGTCTAAAGTGTGCCTGCTTGTTGCTTGGTCTCAAAATGTGTCTAGTTACTGCTTGGTCTAAGTGTTAGATTACGGCTTGGTATAAAGTATGCTGGTTACTGCCTGGTCTAAAGTGTGTCCGGTTACTGCTTAGTCTAAAGTGTGTCCGCTTACTGCGTGGTCTAAAGTGTGTCCGCTTACTGCGTGGTCTAAAGTGTGCCTGCCTGTTGCTTGGTCTCAAAATGTGTCTGGTTACTGCTTAGTCTAAGTGTTTGGTTACGGCTTGGTATAAAGTATGCTGGTTACTGCCTGGTCTAAAGTGTGTCCGGTTACTGCTTGGTCTAAAGTGGGTCCGGTTACTGCCTTAGGTAAGTGTCCGTTTTTTCATGGATTAAAAGTCTTTGGTTACATACCTACATACGCTAACTAACCTATCTACCTAGGTACCTACCTACATTAAACATTCATATATACAAACTAACCTACATACCCTCCAACCTACCTATTAAACTTTCATACTACTATCTACCTTTAGCTACCTACAATTATACATGCATACATGCTAACCTACTTACAAACCTACCTAGCTATTTACAAACATACATACTAACCCACCTACCTACCTAACTACTATCTACCTACCTACCTACATGCTAACCTACATAACTACCCACATACCTACATACACACATACTAGCCTACGTACCTATCTAGCTACTTATATACATACCAGCATACATACATACTAACCTACCTACATACTTACATACCAACATATCTTCCTATATACCTTAGTAACTACCTACGTACTTTTCTTTGTATTTATCTATCTATCTAGAACAGCTTTATCGTTTCATATACATGTTATATCAATATAAACCTAACAGTTAATAATTATGTTTCTAATGTGTTTCCTCAAGGTCATTTAAAATCTCTCGACGACTTCAAGGTTGAATTAAGATCCGACACCACCAGTGTGACCTGCGTGTCTAAGAAAGTTTTGTTCGTCAACACCAAAATACTGCAGATGCACTGCGACCAGACAGATAGAGAAGTGAACAATCTCGTCTTCACCGGAAACCTGGTCACTGATCTCTGTGGCGCGTATTCCAGCGCAGGTAGTTTACCGTTCAATCCTGCGGATTTTAAACGAAAACCGCTATTCCCGCCTTTTCGGTTTTAAAATCAGTTTTAAAACTTTCAATCTTAAAAAGTGGTTTTCGTTTTTTTCTTGGCAGTTGGGAGAAAGTCATTCGAATAGGGTGTCCAAAAGATTTATTATTGTTTATGTTCTGGAAGAAATATTTTAAAACGATGTTAGATTCGCACAAAACAATTCCTTAACATTAAATGCTTTGCAAACATTATAATTAGTCTAACTCAACCCTAGGCCTGTTGTTTTTGGTTTTTTAACATCCCGATTATTGCTTGCAATTGCCATACATGCACAGACAACAACAAACGCCTATGTTAAGTTACCATTTAACGCTAGTCGAATGCGAAGTTTTTTTTTATCTACATACTTGAGAAGCAACATACTAACAACTGACAAACAGGCCGATAGACGTAAGGTCGCCAGATACTTGGACTTCAAAAAGGAGGAATAGAGAGAGAATAGGGGGACATATTTAGCCAGTAGACAGCTCTTTTTTTTTATTTGCACACGCATTATGATCATTTTTGGTATATAGATAGTACAAACATGCAAAAGTAAAGATGCGTAAAAAATATATTTCTGATGGTTGGGATAGAAATGGCGGCCATTTTGGTTATTTTAGTTAACGATTTACCACTGCTATGCATGTATGTTATGTATGTATGTTATGTATGTATGTTATGTATGTATGTTATGTATGTAAGTTATGTATGTATGTTATGTATGTATGTTATGTATGTATGTTATGTATGTATGTATGTATGTATGTTATGTATGTATGTTACGTATGTATGTTACGTATGTATGTTACGTATGTATGTTACGTATGTATGTATGTATGTTATGTATGTATGTTATGTATGTATGTTATGTATGTATGTTATGTATGTATGTTATGTATGTATGTTATGTATGTATGTTATGTATGTATGTTATGTATGTATGTTATGTATGTATGTTATGTATGTATGTTATGTATGTATGTTATGTTATGTATGTATGTTATGTATGTATGTTATGTTATGTATTTATGTTATGTATGTATGTTATGTATGTATGTTATGTATGTATGTTATGTATGTATGTTATGTATGTATGTTATGTATGTATGTTATGTATGTATGTTATGTGTGTATGTTATGTATGTATGTTATGTATGTATGTTATGTATGTATGTTATGTATGTATGTTATGTATGTATGTTATGTATGTATGTTATGTATGTATGTTATGTATGTATGTATGTTATGTATGTATGCTATGTATGTATGCTATGTATGTATGCTATGTATGTATGTTATGTGTGTATGTTATGTATGTATGTTATGTATGTATGTTATGTATGTATGTTATGTATGCGCTATTGTTAGTTTTATTTTGTATTTGATCCCTTGTTGCTTGTGACGCCAATCTAAAACAGAAGTGCGTGAAAGGTGGCGAGTGTTGACAGTTTAGTCCCGAGTGCTCTTAATGTATCGCCTTCATTATTTATCAAGATAATGTATTGCTATTTGGCAGAAATATTTATAAGGTATAACTTTATAAAATTTGTGGATGAAAGGTAACTGAGTACGACACCCCCTCCCTCACTAAATTCAGTGTTGTAAAAAATTTCATTTTTTTTTTTTTTTGCGTGGAGCACAATTATTAGAGTCTAAGGAATGGAAGAAGTTTTTTTTTATATTATATTCTTAAAATGCCTAAATATGCTCCAAGCAAAAAAGAAAAAGTTTAGAAACCACGATATGAAAAAAAAGGCCTTTTTTTTATTAAAAAGATGATTCCTACCTTATTTTAAAAACATCGTACTAATCTATTTATGCCGCATGACATTGCAGTTCATTTAAGAAGATTGACTGCTAGCCGGTGGCGTCACGTCTGCTAGGTTTAGTCTTGTCAAGTCATGTGTTATGTCAAGCCTTATTGCAGGCATGATCACGTTGGATACATATGAGCTAACTTAAACATACTTTATTTAGTAAACTAATATGTATATAAAACCTACTTTTTTCATGTCTTCGTCTTTAAATATGTCTCTAAATGTGCATTACCGTACGCGCAAATGTCCACCGCAAGCCAGCCATCTTGTTTTCCAGAAATTACTTGAATAACCTATTACAAAAATAGCGAAGAGGTGGCAGCTTTGTTTTTTAGATAGTATTTAATAATTAGTAAATTATAATAAAGACACATCTCTAATTACAAAAAATAGCAAACTACATGAACATATTAATTACCCCTCCTTTTTTTTTTTATAGAAATGGAATATCCCAAATATAGAAAATGATACTATGACGTGAAAGTCACATTGCGCACCACAGTATTACTATAATGTGGCGTGCACTTCCAAAAAATCAATGTAAACATGGCCGCGTGTAATGAAAGTGGCTGCTGCAGAATGAAAAACTTAACAAAGTCAACATTTTTTCTAGAGCCTTAGAATCGTTTGCGACCTTTAAAATCTATTGTTTTGTCATCAGGGCATGCAGATCTTCAATTTGATATATGATACAAAATAATAGCGCGTGGGGTAAATCTCGTATACTAATAATAAATAAACATTTGGGGACTTACAATTTGAGGTTTATTAAAATAGAATTAAACTTAATTTTTACTCCCTTTCTTTTAACTCGTACTGTCTGCTTGGTTGGTTGCTTGCTTGGAAAACTTTGCATCGATTTTCTGACCACTTCCCGTCGTCCAATCGAGCTGAAACTTGGGTAGCAAACTTGTCCAGACTATCAATACATTTTATCAAATTTTCAGCATCATAGCCTTTAGAATAGTCACTATTACCTTCGAACAATTTGCAAATCGAAGAAAAAAAACATGGCTGCCTCTACAGAAAGAGACGGGAGTAAATAAACTTTTCGTATGTGTTAGTTTTTACGAAATAAATACAATGAAAACGACACAATATAGCCGAAACAAAGCGAGTTATCTTTGTATGGTTTTTGCAGGCAAAATCTAGAAAAAAAAGATGTGCAAAATTTTAGTGTGGAAATTCATAAGGTATGATATCACTTAGATCTATATTTATTTTAATCAATCAAAATATAAATTAAATAGAAAAAATTTAAAAAACAAAAATAAGTATAATCAAAACTGTGTTTTTATGGGTTAGTTTGTTATATTATTGTAGTGTAAATATATTGAAAAAAAATAAATAAAATTATGATGTATACCCATTTCAAATGCAATTTTTACATTTTATTAATGTTACTAAATTCCCAATGAAAATATTTTAGAGCCAGGAATAACTAAAATATACAACATAGGCGAAAGCTAAAAAAATTGATTTTTTTCTGACATTTAGATCAATTTCATCGTAGTCACATCCCTTAAACCCACAATCAGTTTGGTTTTAATACTACGTTAGCTGCCAAAAATGGTCTATTGGTAAAACTTATCATAAAAGAGTCTTTTTCAAACTTAAACAAGGTTTTAATTTAATGTAGACTAAAAAAAACAACTTGCAAATGGGCAATTGAAAAAAAAAAAATTTACAGCGCATGTTAGGCTCTTTAAAAAAACCTGTTCATTCTTTTCTTTCTGGACGTCTGGCAACCCTAGATAGACGTGTCTGGGATTTTCTTTATATTATACTAATATTCTTTTTTTGTGTGCAACTTGTAACATTTACTGGTCTTTATTATAATTATATAATTCTAAATTCATGACACTACAGTTTTTGACTTCTCTTAATCCAAAGTCAATTAGTTTTTTAAAGAGTCGACCACGTTCTAAGGATTTATGATCCTTTCTATTAATTTGGTTGATACAATTATTATTATTTTTTAGCATAATCAACATATATTTGTATTTTCCTAACAAATAACTTACTTTGCGTGGGGCTGGATACGGGGAGGTGAAATATGTTTAAAATGACGAAAAGATCTTGCCTTTTATGTTTGAACTAATGCAGGGGTCGGAAACATTTTTATTTAAGTGAGCCAAGGTAGGATTTCTAACTCATTCAGAGTGAAAACCGACATAAAGGTATAATTTCCTTTTTGTGAGTCTTCCGTGAAAATTTCTCACCATGCCAAGTCAAGCACGCGTGTCTTAGGTCGCCGACCCCTAAACGAATGAATGTAAAAAAAAATAATTAACAACTCATTCCCTTTTTTTTTTTTGCTTTCAGGTTGGAACGTTGCTCTTAAGGCTAAAGCCAATGCCTCCTCAATTTGGCCTACTTATAACGTAGACACTCTTACGGACGGGAAAAGTTCTTGGAGTGAGGCCAGCTTCGGTGAACTCAATTGTTTCCATAGTAACCGTTATGACCGCAGACCGACCATCACAGTTTTTTTTCAAATTGACTACCTTGTGCATCAGATTAGGATATTAAACAGACACGGTAAGGAAATAACTATCCAACCGTGACGTAAATATCTAGAAAACAAATGTGAATAGTTAGCAAACAGAACAGGTAAAGAAAAAAAACAGCTAATTGTGACGTTAATATCTACAAAACAAATGAGGTGAATAGCTAGCAAACAGAAGAGATAAACAGGTAAACAGTAAAAAATTACGTAAATTTGTAGCAAACGGGTAAAAATGTTTCAAAAATTGTTTTTGGTTAGTAAAGCCAATTTATAGTATAATTTAGGTCATAATTGTCTTGAGTACGAGCTGCTAAACTCAAAAGCTATCCGACATGTATGAAGGTAGCTAAATGTACGAAGATAGCAAGAACAGCAAAAGTACAGGTAGGGACCAAGTTCTATCGTCCCAAACTGGACCATTGTCGTGCACGTCCCAAACTGGACCATTGTCGTGCACGTCCCAAACTGGACCATTGTCGTGCACGTCCCAAACTGGACCATTGTCGTGCACGTCCCAAACTGGACCATTGTCGTGCACGTCCCAAACTGGACCATTGTCGTGCACGCTGTGCCGAATAATCTCTTTGTTCTCTGCATAGCTCGCATCACAGTGTCCGGCTTTGTCCCTATCAAATTTAAGGGCTATTGCTGTGGGCAGTCAAACAGTACGGCTAAGAGTAAAAACTACCAGGATTTGGGTCTGGCATGCTCGTTTTGGAGTTAATCAGTCTTAATGAACACATCCTGTTAAAAGGTATAAAAATACATGGCAAAATAATTTTAAACATCAGCACACTTTGTTTCAGTGTGTCATCACATCACCCCTTACAAAAAGGTTATTGGACTTGGCAGACAATCTACGAGACCTTGCAGATCAACACACCCAGCCTTTGTTTCGGGGGTAGGGAGGGGCATGAAAATTTGTAGTTAGGACAAGATAAAACTTAGTGACGTTTGGCATTGCAAATTAACTGTTGACAGTCTTGGTCCTCTTTAACGTTACATTTTCAGTGCCGTAGAAAACTTTGTAAAAAATCAATTTCATTAACGTGTCTCAAAAAAAGTGTGACTTTTTGGTTGGCTGGCTTAAACTTTTCGGGATTAAACCCATTTCTCGTCATTCCCCTAAGGTCCATACTTGGCACTTAGACCTATAAACAAACGAGAACACATTCTATCACATAGTTTAACCCCATTAACCCCCTCCAACACACACGACAAAAATACCATGCCACACACACACCCAACCAAACACTGACCCTACCACACACATACCACACACACCACACACACCAAACACACCACACACACACCATACCACACACGCCATACCACACACACACACATACAACACACCACACCATGCCACACACACATTCAACCACACCCTGACCCTACCACACACTTACCACACACACACCCCACACCCCCCACACACCCCGCACACAACACACACACCATACAACACACAACAAACACACTACATTCCATACACACACCATACCTCACTCACACCACATACACATTAAACCACAAACAGATTACGCCACATCACACAACATACCACACACACACCACACTACATACCACACCACACGACACACATACCAGACACACACCGCGTGCATACACCACACCATCCCAAGTTACACCGCACAAACCAAAGGTACAGTACACCATCCCACGGTACACCACACCATTCCACGGTACACCACACCACCCCACGGTACATCACACCACCCCACGTTACACCACACCATTCCACGGTACATCACACCACCCCACGGTACATCACACCACCCCACGGTACACCACACCACCCCATGGTACACCACACCATTCCACGGTACACCACACCACCCCACGGTACATCACACCACCCCACGGTACACCACACCACCCCACGGTACATCACACCACCCCACGGTACATCACACCACCCCACGGTACATCACACCACCCCACGGTACATCACACCACCCCACGGTACATCACACCACCCCACGGTACATCACACCATTCCACGGTACATCACACCACCCCACGGTACACCACACCACCGCATGCTACACCAAAACACCCCACGCTACACCACATCACCCCACACTACACCACCCCACACCAAGATCTTGAAATTTTACTTGTTTTGTTTCTTTCACCCTCCAACACCTCCCCCATCTCCCCCTCCGTGTAGGCGAAAACGGTTTGCGAACGCAGTATTTCCACTTGAACACATATGATGCGTACAACAACCTAGTACTGAATTACGACAATAAGGAACATGGTAACCATGTTTTATACAACGTCAGACACCCACGCAATCGACCTATTCGGAAAATCGAGATGTACCTCCCCACAAAAGGTGATCTCATCTTTATAAATATATGTGAAATCGAGGCGTACGGAGGTAAGAAACTATGACCGCCACCCCCTGACCCCCTCACCCCCGCCACCTCCCTCATCCACCCCACCCGCTCACCATCTTTTTTTAACATCATTTATTATACATAACTTCACTTCTATTTTATTACAAATAGCATCACTTCTAATTTATTACAAATAGCATTACTTCTAATTTATTACAAATAACTTCACTTCTAATAACTGCCGAATTCTCATCGGAAAGATTAATTTAATTAACCCACTTTCCAGCAAACTAACGAGTTGAAACTTGACACATAGACTCGTTGCCAATGACAACACATACTATCAATATTATGAAGAAAATAATTATCGGTTTTAACTTCAAAATGTTTTGACTAAAAAAAGAAAACACAAAAGCTGCCCAAAGGATAGGATTAAGTCTATATCTAATAATATTAAAGGAGAAAAAATTGTGGGTATATTTGTTTGTTTGCGTGAGCGTTCTCGAAAACGGGCCCTACGATTTTCGCAAAAACTGTTATATTGGTGTATTCTGGTAAGAAAATGCGTTTTAGGTCAATCTAATTTCTTATAAACCTCTGCTTGACCCTCTATTTCGGAAAAACCACTAACCATTTCTAAATATAGCTTTTAAAAAAAGGCTAAAAGAAAAAAAAGTATGTCATTAGATTCCCCATCAAGCGCTATCACATTCAATACAACTTGTTCGATGTCATGGTCAAGACGACTTTTATTTGGTATCGGCGTTTCGGTAATTCCTATTTTAAAGCAATTAAATCGTTACCATTTTTGCCTATCAATTAAATAATCAGTGCGAATTTGTGTCATCAATGTAAAAAAAAAGTTATAATATGTTTGAAAAAGTCCACGTTAATTTAGCCCTTACCGTTGCATTAAACAATTAGGGTACCGTTCAAGCTGTGGAATACATTGAAGTATATATTTCATAGTTTTGATGGTACATAGTTTATACAGTCTTTAAAGTTATAACATTTACAACTTCTGGAATATGCCTGGTGGACGAAAAAATAATAATCCTATTTTAAACTTGAAAAAGAGAAAGGCACCGGCTGATGATAGTGCAGAAGCAGACACTATTTCAAAAAGTATTTCTTGCATGACTTCAGATATAAATGATTCAGCAGATACAACTATAAAGCCAAACAGAGTAGCCAAGTTCAAGTGCTTGAGAATAATTTCAGGATTATTTAACACAGAATTAACAGAAACACGCGATCAACAATTAAACAATAAACTAATTTGTAGATTATAGCAAGTAGAAAAGTAAGCTATAGATAAGACATAAACGAGATTGGATTATCAAAGAAAGTGTATGACATAACAACCATAAGAGGTTACCACAAAAGAACGAGAAAGACGATTGGAAGAAAAAAGAAAGCGGAGGACGAAACAACTAGATGAAGAAACTACAGATGAACGAAAAATACGATTGGATGAACAAAGCTCTTTGATGTTAAAGGAATGTATCATATATTCTAACAATATTAGTATGATAATGCATGACGTTTCTTTAATTAATTTCAGCCTATAAAGGCCGAACTCAGATCGGTCATCCTAATATTATTCTTCAACGTGGAATGGTTAACCCGAACTTGTCAATATCGTAGTAAAATTGAAAATCTTAAACGAATGATATTCTAATGTAGACACTACAGACACTACAGACACTGCAGACACTACAGACACAATAACACAGACATAAACACACACACTCGCTCTAGAAAATTTCTAATCTCACATGTAAGAACAAATTATATTTACAAAAAAATACTCTTTCTTCCCGAGTGACATCCGTACATGGAATTGACAAGTTTTAACGATTATACGTGCATAAAAGGTAAAAAAGAAGAACATTTCCTGTCTTATTCGATCATTTTCTTCGAAACATGTCTGCGTGCTATGTTACTGGTCGCACGAAAATATGTAGAGAATTAATTATTTCAATTCCAAAAGATGGCCCCAAAAGAAAACGATGGATTGTGAATGTCAGATTTGAAGAATCATCTATTTATAATCCCAAACTATTTGCTTGATGCTAAATAATTTTCGTGTTGTTGTTTTTTTATAAATCTCCGCATTGTGTTTTTTTAATTACCAAGGACGCAACTCTTGACTATTTTATTTTATAAACAAATTAAATGCTACATTTAGCCTAACGCGACTAACACTTTGAGTTTTAATTAACGCCTACTCATAACTAATCTTGTAGCCGTTGCATATTTCTAAAAGACCACAACTGGCTGTCGATGTTGAAATCAATTGTCAAACAGCACCAAAAGCATGGTATTTGTTTACGAAAATGGCGGTAAATTTCACCGGAAGTTCACGATAACACCAGTTCAAAAGGTCACACCTAATTAAGACTTGTCAATCGGCTGCCTGAACAAATTAGGAAAAAAAAAGTAACTTAACATCATAACCATTAATCGAGATACAGGCTTAAGAACTGAAAGAAGCGGGGAAACGCAGTTGCAAGAGATGAATAGACTGTCTCAAGACTGGAAAGAGTAGATAAGCATTGTCGAACTGAGGACTTAAAGGAATTTGATTGATTGATTGAAGTGAATACTATAATGTAGATCAACAACGAGGTGACCATCATTTCTGCAGCAGACTTGAACTTGGAATGCAGCAGTCAGACAATCGATTCATTTTTTTGCAGACTTTTAACCAAGTGTGTGCGGGTTTTCCCTATTAGTATTTTATTGTACTATATCGGGCAGTGCCGCAGCCCGATTTGCAAAGGTAGTATCCCGTCGGACCAGATTTCACCGTAGGGCCGGTGAAGCAGCGTTCACCAGTTTCTGTGGCCATGGCATACAAGGGGATGTGTGGCCAGCACAAAGTGCCCAGTCACCGTTAAGTTTTCCCCCAACTAAAGTCTCCTCAGAGCTTGGTAGATTAAAGGACACCAACAAGGCCAGGGTAACAAATCTTAGCCTTCACCAGGATTCGAAACCAGACCCTTCGGTACGCCAGACAATCGCACTGCTGCTCAAGGCCCCATTAAAAATTGTAGGGAAAGGGAAATAGTGAAAGGTAGGGACAGGGTGAGTAAGTGGAGTAGATGGAGCAAGGTAAAGGTCAAAATAGTGCATGTTAGGTGTGAAGGGATTAGCCTTAATAGAACAAGGAATGGAACTTGGGACGATACATTTCATGCACCATTTCACACGTAATCTATTGAAAAGTTACATTTGTTATCGATATGTTTACAGTTTTAACCGTGCGCCAACATTTAAACACGCGACGGGTGAATACACGCGACACTTAAACAAAAGACACTTTAACCACACGACACTTAAACATGCGCGCCATGTTGTAATGTCGTGTGTGGTTAAGTGGCTGTGTGTAAGCGTCACGTGTTTTAAATGTCGTGGAACCATTACAACAAGGATGAATCGGATATTCCTAAACAAAATTAAGTCTCGTCGTTTTAAAATTTAATATATCCATCAAAATTTTGTAACACTTGTTCAGCAATGAGTCGCAATGAGACGGCTAGTCAAACCAGTAACGTGGTTTATGCAAAACATTACCTTTTCGCAGTTTTCGGTCAAACTTTCACATTTACCCTAGAAACTATTTTCTTCAAAATGTCTCTTAATAAAAAAAAAGACAAAAAAATAGAACTTGTACTGAAATCAAATAAAAGAAATATTATTGTATCTCTTAAATGACAGAAAGTTGTATGAAAAACGAAATGAAAATTCAAAAAAAATTTTTTTGTTCTAAATATGTTTTAATATAAAATAAAATAGGATAAGATTTCTTTAATAATCCAAATTTTTAATAGGAAATGTGGCTTGATTACATAGCAGTATTACAATAAATAACAGCAGCACAACAACCAGAACAAATACAACACACACACATACACACTGGTTATCTTGAAATCTGCAAAACACGCTTCTGGTCCTTGATTATGCTTTAGTCAGAAGCAGCGTTGATATAGTCTCACGGAATAAGAAAAAAAAAGGTCTCGTACAATTCAGTTCGGGCTCTTATTGACAGGAGTCGGCCACTTTATGTTGATTTTGCGTAGTTGTTGTGAAGTGGATGCATCATATCTTTGAGTATTTTCTCCATTTTGAGAAATCAGAAAGAAATTCTAATACGCCTTGCATTTTTTATTGATTTTTTTTTCTTTGAAGTTGATATTATGCCCAGGTCACGTTATCAATGCCATATGTAATGTGTCAACAGATTGCCCCAAAACACGTTATGGACTCAACTGTTTAAATTACTGTAGCCCTAAGTGTATGCAGTCGCACTGCAACATGTACGGGACCTGCTACGAATGCAACGATGGATTCTACGGTTATACCTGTGATAAAGGTGAGGGATATCTCCATAGTACAGGTAGGCATATCTCCCTAGTACTGGTAGGGATATCTCCCTAATACAGGTAGGCATATCTCCCTAGTACAGGTAGAGATATCTCCCTAGTACAGGTATAGATATCTCCCTATAACAGGTTGGCATATCTTCCTAGTACTGGCAGGGATATCTCCCTAGTACAAGGAGGGATATCTCCCTAGTACAGGTAGTCATATCTCCCTTGTACAGGTCGGGATATCTCCCTGGTACATGTAGGACTAGGAACCTCTAATCTAGCTAATAGGGATATAGCCCGTTAATTGTACAGATCTTGCCGTGGTACAGGTAGGGATTAAGCATTGGGTTATGAATGGATTTAGCACTGGTACAGGAAGGGTTTTAACACTGCTACAGGTAGGGATTTAGCACTGGTACATGAAGGAATTAAGCACTGGTACGTGTAGGGATTTAGCACTGGTCAAAGTAAGAATTTAGCACTGAAACAGGTAGGGTTTTAACACTGCTACAGGTAGGGATTTTATCACTGGTACAGGAAGGGATTCAGCACTGGTCAAGTAGGAGCTTAGCACTGGTACATGTAGGGTTTTAACACTGGTACAGTTAGGGATTTAGCATTGGTACAGAAGGGATTTAGCACTGGTGTTAATGATTAAAATGATATGTAGTCAAGGGGAAGCAATACAGACATTAGGTTGTATGTTTTTTAGATTAGTTCCCTTAAACCAATAATTGATATTTTACTTTGTTTTAATTAATGTGAACTGTGTTTGTATGCATTTGTGTATTTGTAAGGCATGAAAAGAAGCATAATTTGGCATGAACTAATTTATGGTTACCAGGTCAGTTTATTTTATGTTTAGAGGACAGTTGATTTTAGAGTTAGAAGAGAGAAGACATATGTGATGTGAAGTGTAAAAAATGGACTTATGAATTTCTATGTGATAATATGTGATTAAACAGACTTGTGTTTTTGCTTGAAACAGTAGTTCAAGGGCTGATCATTTTATAGACATAAAGAAGTTATAATATCAAAGACTTGCTGTTCGCGGATGACGACGCCTTTGTCACACACACTGAGGAGGAGCTACAATCCTTGATGGACCGCTTCTCCAAGACCTGCCAAGATTTTTGTCTAACAATTAGTATAAGAAAGACAAACGTGATGGTTAAAGGAGCTCACCCACCCAACATATACATCAACGGTACCAAATTAGATGTTGTCGATCAGTTCACATACCTTGGCTCCACCATCACCACCGATCTATCAATGGAAACAAAAATCAGCAGGAGAATTGGCAAGGCTTCCGCGACTTTATCCAGGCTAACGCAAAGAGTATGGGCCAACAAGATGCTGTCTATTAATACAAAAATAGCTGTCAATCGTGCATGTGTGATCAGCACTCTCCTGTACGCCAGCGAAACTTGGACCCTGTACGCATCGCAAGAAAAGAGACTCTCTTCTTTCCACATGCGCTGCCTAAGACGCATACTTGGGATATCTTGGAAGGACCGCATAACAAACAACGAGGTCTTGCAACGGGCTAACATGCCTAGCATGATCACTCTCCTTCGCCAACGACGTCTTCGGTGGCTTGGCCATGTTTCCAGGATGGATGATGGGCGAATCCCAAAAGACCTGCTATATGCTGAGCTCGCAGAAGGCAAGAGAGCTACCGGCCGCCCCCAACTCAGGTTCAAGGACGTCTGCAAACGTGACCTAAGGGCTATAGATGTAGAGGTCGGAAACTGGGAGAACCTTGCTTAGCACAGAAATAGTTGGAGAGGCACCTTACACACCGGTATAAATGCGGCAGAGGGCAAACTTCGCCTTATGGCGGAGGCTAAACAAGCAGCGAAGAAAAGTAGGCTGCCCCTAACAATATCCAACGGTTCAGCTTTCAAGTGCCAGAGATGCGATAGAGCCTGTCTCTCAAGGATAGGTCTCCGCAGACACAGCCAATTTCGTAGGGCTGGCCAAATCACAGGAGCGCAAATCTAATCGTCTTTCGAGACTATGGAGCCAATGATATATATATATATATATATATATATATATATATATATATATAACAAATAACATTCTATAACTGGTACAGGAAGGGATTTAGCACTGGTACAGGTGGGGATTCAATCCAAATCATAGTAGGGATTTGGCACTGCTACAGGTAGAGTTTTAACACTGCTACAAATATGGATTAAGCATTGGTACAAGAAGAGATTTAGCACTGGAACATGTAGGAACTTAGCATTGGTCAAAGTAGGGATCTAGTATAGGTGAGAAAATTGCGGTAAGGTGGTAAGGTGGATGTAAGTATATTGCCATGTTACAGGTAGGGTGTCTAGTACATGTAAGTGTATCGTCATATTACAGGTAGGGTGTCTAGTACATGTAAGTGTATCGTCATGTTACAGGTAGGGTGTCTAGTACATGTAAGTGTATCGTCATATTACAGGTAGGGTGTCTAGTACATGTAAGTGTATCGTCATATTACAGGTAGGGTGTCTAGTACATGTAAGTGTATCGTCATATTACAGGTAGGGTGTCTAGTACATGTAAGTGTATCGTCATATTACAGGTAGGGTGTCTAGTACATGTAAGTGTATCGTCATGTTACAGGTAGGGTGTCTAGTACATGTAAGTGTATCGTCATATTACAGGTAGGGTGTCTAGTACATGTAAGTGTATCGTCATATTACAGGTAGGGTGTCTAGTACATGTAAGTGTATCGTCATATTACAGGTAGGGTGTCTAGTACATGTAAGTGTATCGTCATATTACAGGTAGGGTGTCTAGTACATGTAAGTGTATCGTCATATTACAGGTAGGGTGTCTAGTACATGTAAGTGTATCGTCATATTACAGGTAGGGTGTCTAGTACATGTAAGTGTATCGTCATATTACAGGTAGGGTGTCTAGTACATGTAAGTGTATCGTCATATTACAGGTAGGTTGTCTAGTACATGTAAGTGTATCGTCATGTTACAGGTAGGGTGTCTAGTACATGTAAGTGTATCGTCATATTACAGGTAGGGTGTCTAGTACATGTAAGTGTATCGTCATATTACAGGTAGGGTGTCTAGTACAGGTAAGTATATCGTCATGTTACAGGTAGGGTGTCTAGTACATGTAAGTGTATCGTCATATTACAGGTAGGGTGTCTAGTACAGTTAAGTATATCGTCATATTACAGGTAGGGTGTCTAGTACATGTAAGTGTATCGTCATGTTACAGGTAGGGTGTCTAGTACATGTAAGTGTATCGTCATGTTACAGGTAGGGTGTCTAGTACATGTAAGTGTATCGTCATGTTACAGGTAGGGTGTCTAGTACATGTAAGTGTATCGTCATGTTACAGGTAGGGTGTCTAGTACATGTAAGTGTATCGTCATGTTACAGGTAGGCTGTCTAGTACAGGTAAGTAGGCAAATATTGTCATGTTACAGGTAGGGTGTCTAGTACATGTAAGTGTATCGTCATATTACAGGTAGGGTGTCTAGTACATTTAAGTATATCGTCATGTTACAGGTAGGGTGTCTAGTACATGTAAGTGTATCGTCATATTACAGGTAGGGTGTCTAGTACATGTAAGTGTATCGTCATATTACAGGTAGGGTGTCTAGTACATGTAAGTGTATCGTCATGTTACAGGTAGGGTGTCTAGTACATGTAAGTGTATCGTCATATTACAGGTAGGGTGTCTAGTACATGTAAGTGTATCGTCATATTACAGGTAGGGTGTCTAGTACATGTAAGTGTATCGTCATATTACAGGTAGGGTGTCTAGTACATGTAAGTGTATCGTCATATTACAGGTAGGGTGTCTAGTACATGTAAGTGTATCGTCATATTACAGGTAGGGTGTCTAGTACATGTAAGTGTATCGTCATGTTACAGGTAGGGTGTCTAGTACATGTAAGTGTATCGTCATATTACAGGTAGGGTGTCTAGTACATGTAAGTGTATCGTCATATTACAGGTAGGGTGTCTAGTACATGTAAGTGTATCGTCATATTACAGGTAGGGTGTCTAGTACATGTAAGTGTATCGTCATATTACAGGTAGGGTGTCTAGTACATGTAAGTGTATCGTCATATTACAGGTAGGGTGTCTAGTACATGTAAGTGTATCGTCATATTACAGGTAGGGTGTCTAGTACATGTAAGTGTATCGTCATATTACAGGTAGGGTGTCTAGTACATGTAAGTGTATCGTCATATTACAGGTAGGGTGTCTAGTACATGTAAGTGTATCGTCATGTTACAGGTAGGGTGTCTAGTACATGTAAGTGTATCGTCATATTACAGGTAGGGTGTCTAGTACATGTAAGTGTATCGTCATATTACAGGTAGGGTGTCTAGTACAGGTAAGTATATCGTCATGTTACAGGTAGGGTGTCTAGTACATGTAAGTGTATCGTCATATTACAGGTAGGGTGTCTAGTACAGTTAAGTATATCGTCATATTACAGGTAGGGTGTCTAGTACATGTAAGTGTATCGTCATGTTACAGGTAGGGTGTCTAGTACATGTAAGTGTATCGTCATGTTACAGGTAGGGTGTCTAGTACATGTAAGTGTATCGTCATGTTACAGGTAGGGTGTCTAGTACATGTAAGTGTATCGTCATGTTACAGGTAGGGTGTCTAGTACATGTAAGTGTATCGTCATGTTACAGGTAGGCTGTCTAGTACAGGTAAGTAGGCAAATATTGTCATGTTACAGGTAGGGTGTCTAGTACATGTAAGTGTATCGTCATATTACAGGTAGGGTGTCTAGTACATTTAAGTATATCGTCATGTTACAGGTAGGGTGTCTAGTACATGTAAGTATATCGCCATGTTACAGGTAGGGTGTCTAGTACATGTAAGTATATCGTCATATTACAGGTAGGGTGTCTAGTACATGTAAGTATATTGTCATGTTACAGGTAGGGTGTCTAGTACAGGTAAGTATATTGTCATGTTACAGGTAGGGTGTCTAGTACAGGTAATTAGGCAAATATCGTCATGTTACAGGTAGGGTGTCTAGTACAGGTAAGTATATTGTCATGTTACAGGTAGGGTGTCTAGTACAGGTAATTAGGCAAATATCGTCATGTTACAGGTAGGGTGTCTAGTACAGGTAAGTATATTGTCATGTTACAGGTAGGGTGTCTAGTACAGGTAAGTAGGCAAATATTTTCATGTTACAGATAAGGTGTCTAGTACAGGTAATTAGGCAAATATTGTCATGTTACAGATAGGGTGTCTAGTACAGGTAATTAGGCAAATATCGTCATGTTACAGGTAGGGTGTCTAGTACAGGTAAGTATATTGTCATGTTACAAGTAGGGTGTCTAGTACAGGTAAGTATATTGTCATTTTACAGGTAGGGTGTCTAGTACAGGTAAGTATATTGTCATGTTGCTTGTAAGGAGCTCTATACAGCACCTTTAAAGATATTGCGTGATACATGTAAATAGCTCTATCTAGTATAAGTAAGTGTATTGAAATAGTACAGGTAGGGGACTCTGTCTAGTAACGTTATGGGAGATTGTTGCCAAGGTACAGTTAGGGAGTTGTGTCTAGAACAGTTAAAGATATTTCACTGTGCATGTAGGAAGCTCTGTCTGTTACAGGTATGGAGATTGCCATTTTACAGGTTAGATAATTGCTGTTGTAATGGTTATGGGTTTGCCCTTGTACTGGTAAGGTGATTGCCCTGGTGCATCCAGAAACCAAGCTAAGGTACACTAAGGAACCAGGCCTAGATACAGGTATGGATCCAGCCTTGGCACATTTAGGTAACTAGCCCTGGTCAATGTTGGAAACTTGTCTGTCAGAAGCCGTCTAGAACTGATATAGGTAGATATCTCACGCTGATAATCACATGGATTATGCGACATCACATGATGCATGAAGGTTTTTGAAATGATAACATAAGATTAAAAATCTAACGAAGGACATAGTATGGGTTTGCGTTACTGTCAGATTTTATATAAATAACTTATCTCATTTCGCAGGATCGCCATTTAAAAATGTCTGCATTATTTTAGATATACTTCCGCAGAATGCCCAGTTCACTGCAAGGACTACACATTCTGCGATAGATTAACTGGACTCTGTTATGACGGTTGTGAAGGTGGATACCATGGTGCACTGTGTGATAAAAGTGAGTAGTTACATTGGCACACGTGCTCATGAGGGTTATCATTTAAACTTATCGTCTCCTTCTAGGCTTTCTATACATAGTACATCGAAGAAAGAGTTTACTATTTCAATGAATAAATTAACTGACATCGGATCTATATAGTGGTGGTTTATTGCTGTATTAACAAAAATTGTAACCGTTTAATTTAGTATACCTATTATGTGCGGGGACACGGTTCGACTGGCGATTCGAAGGTTCTGTGTTCGAATCCTGGAGAAGGCTAGGATTTTCTTTCCCATGACCTGATGATGTACCTGAGACTACCCAGCTCTGATGGGTACATAACATGAGTTGGAGTAAAGTAAAGGTGGATGGTCATTGTGCTGGACCCACATCCCCTAGTATGGTCACTGACACTGGTGAACGCTGCTTCACCGGCTTTTTGGATCAATTTAATACGACGGGATGCTTACTTTTGTACTTATTTGTAGTAATGTCGATTTGTTCTCTGTTTGGTCATCTTTGGGTGGTCAAGTGATTTCCGTGTAATTCTCCATGAGAATATGAGGGAATACATCGCGGTACATTTCTGCGTCTGGTGTACAGTATCATTCTGAGCTAACAGTTGTGCGCCTCACAGCGGTTTCTCTATTAAGACACACAAATCTCGTCTAACGGCGGCGTCCATTACGTCAGATAAACTACATTTGTAATAGCTACGAGTACCGGAGAAACGAATGATTACAATGTGTTTTGTTAAAAGAGAAAGAAAAAAATTACTAACACTATAGCAATCAAAACTGTAGTGAGACCGTATCTTTCGGTATTTAGATGGGCTTTTTTAACTGAAAAAATTTCAAAGGGACATCATTCTGATTTTCTAAACAAGAATGTACACAAACACACGGTAATAATAAATATTGATGTCCAGAAATAGATTCAACAGTTTGATTGGTTAGACCGATTGCGTCAATAAAAGAAAGTATTCCGTCGTACCAAATTGATCCATAGGGCCGGTGAAACAGCGTTTAGAGGTTTCTGTGGACACGGCATACTAGATAATGGTGTGGCCAGGACAATGCACAGTCCTCATTTACTTTACCTCAACTAAGTTCAGGGACACATCAGAGCTGGGGTAGACTCAGGGACACCCTCCAGACCCAGAAACAAATGTTAGCCTTCACCAGGATTCAAACGCCACCGAACGCTCTTTCAGCTAGGCCACGTGTCCCCATGTACTTTATAAATTCTGTATTTTCCAGAGTGTAGCACCAACTGTGAGAAGCCTACAATGTACTTTATGAATTCTGTATTTTCCAGAGTGTAGCTATACTTTATGAATTCTGTATTTTCCAGAGTGTAGCTGTACTTTATAAATTCTGTATTTTCCAGAGTGTAGCTGTACTTTATGAATTCTGTATTTTCCAGAGTGTAGCTGTACTTTATGAATTCTGTATTTTTCAAAGTGTAGCTGTACTTTATGAATTCTGTATTTGCCAGAGTGTATCTGTACTTTATGAATTCTGTATTTTCCAGAGTGTAGCTTTACTTTATGAATTCTGTATTTTCCAGAGTGTAGCTTTACTTTATGAATTCTGTATTTTCCAGAGTGTAGCACCAACTGTGAGAAGCCTAACTGTCACCAATTTAATGGCACCTGTTTTACAAAATGCAACGAAGGTTACTATTCGCACAATTGTACCTCGTGTAAGTATCGTTTCATGCACCTTTCTATCTCTTCATGCAATTCTTTCATTTCTTTTAATCCAACCTGGAATGTTCCATTCATTCAGCTGTACAACTTTACAGCCATTTAAGCAGCACGTCCCCATTCATCCGTCATGAAAAAAGTAAACAGTTTTTTTTATATTATTTCTTTCGAAAATGTCTGCCTTCTCCCCCTTCCATCATCAAAGTTCGTCTGCAACACATTCCCTTTAAAGTTACCATTTTTTCAATTTACGTCTGTTGTCACATTTCGTACACGTTTTACAATAAACAATATATTTACTGTAGTTTAATTAAGGGAAATATGTTAAAGTATTTCAATTAAAGGTGGGCGTTTCATTTTATCTGAGGCCACATTATTAAAACACCTCATCTCGCAACTCACGCCCTCGTCACATATCGTCCCAATTGTTCGACCTATTCACCCCTCCCCCCATTGTCCTCAGTGCGTGACATCATTTATGGACGACACCTTACGTCAGGCGCTGAGCCCTAATGGTGATCTTATTTTCTCCGTGCAGCCTGCCCTTCAAATTGTTTGTATTCGGCCTGTGAAAGGACCGACGGAGCATGTATTGACGGATGTAAGTCTGGATTCCATGGACCTTCCTGCCAAAACGGTAAAAACCTCCTCATACGCACTAATCCGCTAGACCACGCAGTCTATTGCATCGCTTTTGTTGTACTAAGTGCGCAGAGGTATAACACCATGACTTAACAATTGTGCAGGACTGTTTTGTTTTATAAAAAAAGGTAAAGTGACTGTTGGACCAAATTGGTCCACAGGGCCAGTGACGCAGCGTTCACCAGGTTCTGTGGCCATGGCATACTAAGGTATTGTGTGACCAACACAATGCCCAACTGCCTTTTCCTTTGCCCAACTAACGGCAGGTACCCATCAGAGCTTGTGTTAACTCAGGGACACCATCTTCTGTTCCGGGAATAAATCCTAGCCTTCGCCAAGATTCGAACCCATAACCTTCTGGTACGCCTTTTGAACGCAGCTGCCGCTTGCCACCCTGACCGTAATTCTGACTTATTCAAGATGTGTAATTCTGACTTATTCAAGATTTTTCCAACCAAGGAATCGAAAGTATCCTGAAAGTTTCCTCTGATTTTCAATAAAGATATATACTCGATTACAAAGATTTTTTCTTCATGTTCTCGATTATTATTACCTTTTTATTCACAAATTAAATTCGATATATCTATCGTTTCTGATCAAAGTCTTAAGTTCACAGAAATGCTGTAACATCCCCCGGCTTCCACTTACTAATATTGCATAGTCTGTTGAATCAAAGATATTTCTATACTGAGAATTTAATTTTATCCTACGCTTAATCTTGGATTTTGATTACGGTCTTATGACGTGCTATGTTGTTGCCTTTTTTTTCCGGTTCGGGCAACCCATTCTACGCCTGAATGCAACTGGTATAGAAAAAAGGAATTTATATAAGTTTTATTCCTGCATTTGGAATGAGAAAAGTGTTATAATCCGTATTTCTTGGTATTGTAATAGATAAGTTATGTGTTGTATATCCTAGAACTATAAGTTTACAGACGTTCCTTCTAGATAGAATATTATTACGTCCGCTAGGCCCAAAACTCATGCAGGGCGGCAAGAACTGGTCGACGGTAGGGCTAGAACACAGGTCGTTTTGTTGTCAGTCTGGTTAACACAGACCAGCGGGCCTCCCGAATCGAATGCTATACAAATGAAGCTATTACTTCATTACAAAATGAAGCCAAAATCAATAGGCTTTCACGTGACTTTCACTTATCTATCAAATTACAATTCTTAAACACTGACCTGTAAATACATTTTTTATCGTAGAGATTTTTTCACATAATAGGTGGTTTGTTCCTATAACTTGCTAAAATGGATAGTGTACATAATGTAAATAGTGTACATAATGTAATCAATTCTGGTTTCAATTTGGGCATATAAATTTATTAAGGAGGCGCTATCCCTTCTTTTTATAATAATAATAATAACATTTGTATAGCGCTACCAACAAACATAATGTAAGTTCAGATTGCATTTAACATTAAGAAACAAACCACTTAGAACACAGATAAAATCTCTAGGCTAAAATATATAAAGCTAACTAATAATTATAAACTTTACAAACATAGGAAAAAGCAAATAAATGTAGCAAACAATTAACTGACTAAATAAAAAAAACTAAAACAGTAGAATCTAAAAAAATGTTCAACGAAGGTAAATGTTAAAATAATGTATGTTTAGGTTATTTGTAAACGTGACAACAGAATTTGTTTGCCTGAGTTGGGTGGGAAGTTGATTCCATACTTTGGGTTCAGATACTCATAAAGCTCTAAGGCCAACGGTGGTGAGAAAAAAAATGGGGCACCTCCAGAAGTGAGGAGTCGGCAGAACGGAGCGTTCTTTGCGGAGCATATATGACTTGATTAGTTCTTTGAGATAAGACGGCATCTTGTTGGCGATGATGGCAATAAGTATGGCTCTCACAGGGGAGCCAATGGAGACGACGCAGGAGACATGTCACAGACTTACTGTTTTGAATACGCTGCAATTTATAGATTCGCGATGATAAACATTATACCTTCCCAAGTATTCTACTCATACATAGCCATGAACACCAATTATACCTTTCAAACCAATCGTCGGTAACGATGTCCTTCAGGTAGTTAGCACAGCTAGCGAACCGCATGTCCCTGGTTCGAATCCATTGAAGGTTAGTAGGAATTGTTCCAGGGGTCTTGAGTCCCGTGTCCCAAGAGTCTACCGATGGGTACCTGGACATTAAAAGGCGCGAAGCAGCTGGGCATTGTTCTGGTCACTGGTGTTTCGTGGTCAGGGAATCTTGAGAACGCTGCTCCACATGCCCTATTGATGAAATCGGACCCACAGGGGCTACCTAACTTTTCTAAGTAACATACCTTTACCACTAATTTCATCTATAAATTTCCATGTATTGTACTTACATGCATTGACTAGAAATGTAACGCATTACATATATAATTAAATTTTCATTACAGAATGTTCAAACAATTGTTCCGAAGGATGCAATCATATAACTGGCGTTTGTATTGGTGGCTGCCAAGACACATTTTTCGGAATATTTTGTGAAAACGGTAAAACGACGGCGGCACACAATCATAGATTGTGTCTCAACCTAATAATAATAAATAAGAAGAAGAATAAGGATGCTTATATAGCGCATTTCCCGCTGACAACAGTTACAGACAAAGTAGAGACAACGAAAAAACATAACGTTTTAGCTTGTGTAACTGAATGAAAAGGTGCAGCTATATACCCAAATCCATTTGACTCTAAAGTTTGGCTTTCACAAGGCTACAGCAGAGGCGTGGTCAAATGCGAGGGTGGGGGACGGCCAGGTATTAATGCAGCGCCAACCATTTATTGCATTAGTACCGTGGCTATCATGTATTGTATTCGTGCAGTGGTTACCATTTATTTTTTAGTGCAGAGGCTACCATTATTGTCTTAGTACAGTGACTATCATTTATTGTATTAGTCCAGTGGCTACCATCTATTATATAAGTACATTGTCTACCATTTATTGTCT
The DNA here is from genome assembly GCA_949126835.1 of Anisus vortex. Lineage (NCBI taxonomy): Eukaryota > Metazoa > Mollusca > Gastropoda > Planorbidae > Anisus > Anisus vortex. The sequence goes on along the minus strand of OX421506.1, from coordinate 34,444,849 downwards.
TAGTACAGTGACTACCGCTTGTTTTGTATTAGTACAGTGGCTATCATTTATTGTATTAGTCCAGTGGCTACCATCTATTATATAAGTACATTGTCTACCATTTATTGTCTTAGTACAGTGACTACCGCTTGTTTTGTATTAGTACAGTGGCTACCATGTGTTGTATTAGTCCAGTGGCTACCATGTATTATATAAGTACATTGTTTACCATTTATTGTCTTAATACAGTGACTACCGCTTGTTTTGTATTAGTACAGTGGCTACCATGTGTTGTATTAGTCCAGTGGCTACCATGTATTATATAAGTACATTGTCTACCATTTATTGTCTTAGTCCAGTGGCTACCATCTATTATATAAGTACATTGTCTACCATTTATTGTCTTAGTACAGTGGCTACCATGTGTTGTATTAGTACAGTGGCTACCATGTGTTGTATTAGTACAGTGGCTACCATGTGTGCTGTACAATTATTGCGCAGGTAACAAAGTCTCTGTGTTCTCTAGTCCCACTAGGTCTACATGGAATTATTTGGCTAACCTTGCCCCGCGTGCAAAGAAAGTGATTCAAGTTACTATCATTATTTCTTCTTCCTGTTTAGCGTGTCCCGTAAATTGTCCCCGTTGTAACCAAACAACAGGCAGGTGCATCGGCTATTGTATTTATGGATACTGGGGACCGTACTGTAACGAAAGTAAGTGATTTACAAATTAAATCATCCAACGATAGCGTCTTTTTATCATCCAATTAAAGCGTCTTTCAGTCATGCATTGATAGCGTCCTTTAATCATCCAATGAGAGCGTCTTTCAGTCATCCAATGATAGCGTCTTTTCATTATCCAATGATAGCGTCTTTCAATCATCTAATGATAGCGACTTTCAATCATCTAATGATAGCGTCTTTCAATCATCCAAAATAAGGCATTTTTCAATCATCCAATGATAGCATCTTCAATCATCTAAAGATATCGTCTTCAATCATCCAAAGATAGCATCTTACAATCATCCAACGATATCGTTTTTAAAACTTCAAAAGATAGTGTCTTTCAATGATCCAATAATAGCGTCTTTCAATCATCTAATGATAGCGTCTTTTAATAATTCTACGATATCGTCTTCAATCATCCAAAGATTGCGTCTTTGAATCATCCAACGATATCTTCTTTAAACTTTAAATCATGCAAAGATAGCGTCTTTCAATCATCCAAAGATAGCATCTTTCAATCATCCAAAGATAGCGTCTTTCAATCATCCAATGATATCGTCTTTCAATCATCCAAAGATAGCGTCTTTCAATCATCCAATGATATCGTCTTTCAATCATCCAAAGATAGCGTCTTTCAATCATCCAACGATATCGTCTTTCAATCATCCAAAGATAGCGTCTTTCAATCATCCAAAGATAGCGTCTTTCAATCATCCAATGATATCGTCTTTCAATCATACAATGAGTCTCGTTCAATTATCCAATGATATCGTCTTTCAATCATCCACCGATATCGTCTTTAAACTTTAAATCATGCAATGATAGCGTCTTTCAATCATCCAAAGATAGCATCTTTCAATCATCCAAAGATAGCGTCTTTCAATCATCCAATGATATCGTCTTTCAATCATCCAAAGATAGCGTCTTTCAATCATCCAATGATATCGTCTTTCAATCATCCAAAGATAGCGTCTTTCAATCATCCAATGATATCGTCTTTCAATCATCCAATGATATCGTCTTTCAATCATCCAATGATATCGTCTTTCAATCATCCAATGATATCGTCTTTCAATCATCCAAAGATAGCTTCTTTCAATTATCCAAAGATATCGTCTTTCAATGCCATGCCCACAGAAACTGTTTAACGCTGCTTCATCGGCCCAGTGATCAATTTGATCCGAAGGGTATTTTAGTTACAATTCTATTCGTTAAAATAGATTTGAATCTTTTACTTTTTGTCTTAGTTGTTATTGTTTTTTCTGTTGTTTTTTCATTTTAGCTTTTTCATTTTTAAGTATTTTTCCTGGATAATTCCAGCCTGCCCTGAACAGTGTACAGAAAAAAACAGCTGTGATAAGGTGAATGGAAACTGTAATCATGGTTGCAAACTTGGCTACACTGGAAAAAGATGTAATGAAAGTAAGCATTTTGGCGATTCTATGTCGTTTTCATCTGTAGATTATTGGGAGTATTTCAACCGCCAACCAATTGAATTTCACCAATCTCCAGACAACCATTTTCTATTCGACCTTTTACCAATCAACCAATCAAAATGCTTTACCAAACAATTCTATATCATTTATTCTTGTTACTTTAAAATAAATATTTTTGACACTTTGACAAAAACGATTTAAAAGCCTTTTGGACAAGTTGATAACGAAGGTTTTAAAGCCTTTTGGACAAGTTGATAACGAAGGTTTTAAACCCTTTTGGACAAGCTTATAACGAAGGTTTTAAAGCCTTTTGGACAAGTTGATAACGAAGGTTTTAAAGCCTTTTGGAAAAGTTGATAACGAAGGTTTTAAAGCCTTTTGGAAAAGTTGATAACGAAGGTTTTAAAGCCTTTTGGACAAGTTGAAAGAGGTTGGTTTTGTAAACACAGAAATAAGCTTTTAATTTAAATAAGGGCAACTAAAGAGCAGACATGGAAACTAAAACAATTCAAATAACCAATTTTGTTATTGTCTTTTACTCACACACACAAACACACACACACAAAACAACAACATTATTTAGCATGCTCGGATGGATGTAAGCCGGGGTCAGAATGCGAACAGGAAAATGCGCGCTGCAAAGGCGGCTGTGTCAATGGCTTCTACGGCCAACAGTGTAGTATAGGTCAGTATATTATGTTATAGATACAGAGATAGAGGTATACAGCGAAAGACGTTCTGACTGTCCAGGCGATTAGTGTATCCTACTTTTAAAATGTTGTAATGATCTTATCTTAAATATATTACATTTATAAAGAAGATTATTGCGTCTTACCTTCATCCATGGTCTAAGTCTAGTCATGCATTTTGATTTGTGATTTAAATGTTAGGTTAGTGTGTGTGTTTTTTTTCCCTGGTTTCGTTTGTTTGCTTAGACAAAATAAAAAAGATAATTTAGACTATACATTTTATGCTTGCACTAAGAAACAGACAAAGTGTTGTTGTATTAAATATTTAACTTATGAAGCTATTGTATTGTCAATCAAAATAAAATTTTACTGCTCTATATTAAAATTACTTCTACTTGACTCTTGGCACAATATTTTCCTCTCATATTCCAAGGTTGAAAGATTTAGCTACTGATCTGAAACTTGTTAGTTAAAAATTATATCCACTTGTAACGAGTCTTGAAGCTCTTTTCTGATTTTTTTATATTTTTTTATTTCAGTTTTTTTAAAAGTCCTTTTTAGTTAATGGAAACTATTTGATATAATAATACGGCTGGTACTATGTTAGCTATAGGGAAATCTTACCCTTTATATAACGGACGTAATCATACTGTTGTGCCCAGAGTTTTTCTTGTCATTTCCAATAGATTGGGCAAACTCTCTTTTATACTCCGTGAGTAAAACTGAATAGATTCTGAAGCAACTATAGTGTGTTGTTACGACCACAATCCCCTTGTGGTCAGAGCCGTGTAAATGTTGTTGATAATTCTCGTTAGTCCTAGGGTAGACTTTGGTTATTATTATTTATATTTCAGTGTTACACGAACTCTCCTTATTGTCCTGGGCATAGACTCAGGATTTGCGTTCTAACAGTTCCTTCCATTGACGTTGTAGTTGTAAATAAATATATTATCGCATTGTAAACAATGAAACAAAAATAGAATAGTAACTTGACGAGGAAGCTTCAGTGTAAATGTTGTTGATAATTTAATTCAGGTTATAAAGTATGTACAATAAATGTAGTATTTACAGCAATCATAGAATAGTGCCAACACAAGCGTCCATAACAAGCTCAAAGGAAAGTATCTACAAAAAAAAAAACTGCCTTGAAGACAACACGAATCATTAAATACTTGCGGAGAAGAGCGGGGAACACACTTATTACTAGGAGGGGTGAAAATAATGGTATCATTACAAAACTCATAATAAAAATGATAGTTTTAACATAAACTCCCTTGTACGAGAAACAATAAACTATTCCTAGCCATTCCGAGAATTTGAGGTCAGCACAAGAGTGAATTCTTAGAACAGTCTAGGCTTTAGTACCTCCCACAAAACTTGCGTTGAGAGAGAGCTGGGCGTTACTAATACACGACAGTGTAACCTTCTTGCTATCTTTGACCTCAACTTTCCCCACCTAGTCTCCTCCTTTTTTTCTACTCAGTATTATGAAAATGAGTGAGAAAGACAAAAACCTTACTTTGATCCAAAGGAGCTTTTCTAAAGAAAAAATCACAATCTTGGATACACTATCTTTAAATAAAGGGTGTGTACCTTTTTTGAATAAAAAGTGTTTCCTAACTTTGAATAAAGGGTCTGTCCCATCTCTGAATAAAAGGGTGTGCTCATATCTTTGAATAAAAGGGTGTGCCCTAACTTTGAATAAAGGGTGTATTCTAACTTTGAATAAAGGGTGTATTCTAACTTTGAATAAAGGGTGTGTCCTAACTTGATTTAATGCCTGTGCACTAAATAGTGTTTGCTGACTGTGTTGCAGCTTGTCCTACTAACTGTAAAGCTAACAACACGTGTAACCAAGACACTGGACATTGTACAGAAGGATGTCTGGACGGGATGTATGGAAGTGATTGTTCAAAAGGTATGTACGGTTTTCTTTTTAATTTAAATGCTTTTTAATAATTCGTACAATCTTTGGCATTCTCGCATTCTTACAAAGGTAAATGCACCAGCATAAGTTGGACGCTCTTACACATAGATACACAAACATTAGACTATCCAACGCCACAGTACAGGGCGGGGGAAGGGGTGATAAGAAAAAGGGGGTGGGTGCGAATTTAAAACCGGTACCTTAAAAAATATTGAGAAGGGGGGGGGGTGCCAAATATTTCTTAACTGTGGTCTTGAGACGATTAAAACACGTTAGAGGCACATGCAACTTCTACAGTTTTAAATGAAGCTAATAAAATTAAATGCCTAGCCCTTTATGTTCTTTCCTTTGTCTTGTAGCGTAAGGTCAAATTCACGGCCTGTGGGACACATTCGACCCGGCATGCGAGTTTAAATCTAGCTTAACCTTTTTTAAAAAATAGCCTGACGCTGCGAAGAGTAAACGAAGGTTCGTATTAAAGCGGTTTTGTCAAACAGATTTGTCAAACAGATTTGTCCAACAGATTTGTCAAACAGCTTTTCCAATACAGCTGCTTAACATGTTTGCTAAAGGCTAAGCCACACTAGAAACAAAATCAGTGATTCGCAGCGATTCAATAAAAAAATCACGATGATTTTCTCCGTTTTAAATGTTGCATAGCGCGAAACTTGATTCACCAGAATCAGTTTCAGCAGTGATTCGCAATGATTTACAAATTTAGAATATGCTCTAAAATTTGGAAACATGATTCTTGATTCAAGCTGTGTCAGCCAATGGGAAGCGCAAACTAGATCATGTGATCATTAGCCTAGTTACAAAACAAAACAAACATGGCAAGAACAGTCACTCTCAACACTTTCTTGATTCTTGAAAATAAAATTGCGCGTTGTGATTTTCTGTGAATCGTGTTTTATGTGTGGCATGGCTGATTGTGAAACAGTGTATTTCTGATTCGCACTGAAACTAGATACTAGTTTTTCGATGAATCATGATTACTGTAAAAAAAAATGATCATTGAGTATAGTGTGGTTTAACCTTAAGCAGCTGCCAAACAGGTTTTCCAAACGGCTGCCCAACATCTATCTGAGAAAACTCTCGCATCGATCAGAATAAACGAGATTAAAATGAAAGTTGTTTAAAGTAAGGATGTTCTATAAAAAGTTTAGCTTCCTATAGAACAATGGCCGCTAACCAGTTCGGCCCACAACCTTATATTGAAATTGGATACGAATATTATGATTATCTTATTTATTTAGTTATCTATCTGACTATTTGCAGATTCATTGTATATACTGCCTTATTGTACTAATGCAGGGGTCGGCAACCTACGGCCACGCGTGCAAGACTTGGCACGAAAAGCTTTTTTCAATGGCACGCGGAAGGCTAACAAAAAAAGCAATTCAAGTCAATTCTTCAAGAAATTGATTGCTAGAGCAGGATGACCTTTAGTTTGTAGACAGGCTGAATAGATTTAGTTTGTAGACAGGCTGAATAGATTTAGTTTGTAGACAGGCTGAATAGATTTAGTTTGTAGACAGGCTGAATAGATTTAGTTTGTAGACAGGCTGAATAGATTTAGTTTGTAGACAGGCTGAATAGATTTAGTTTGTAGACAGGCTGAATAGATTTAGTTTGTAGACAGGCTGAATAGATTTAGTTTGTAGACAGGCTGAATAGATTTAGTTTGTAGACAGGCTGAATAGATTTAGTTTGTAGACAGGCTGAATAGATTTAGTTTGTAGACAGGCTGAATAGATTTAGTTTGTAGACAGGCTGAATAGATTTAGTTTGTAGACAGGCTGAATAGATTTAGTTTGTAGACAGGCTGAAAAGATTTAGTTTGTAGACAGGCTGAATAGATTTAGTTTGTAGACAGGCTGAATAGATTTAGTTTGTAGACAGGCTGAATAGATTTAGTTTGTAGACAGGCTGAAAAGATTTAGTTTGTAGACAGGCTGAATAGATTTAGTTTGTAGACAGGCTGAATAGATTAGAAATCTCACTTTGTCACACTATTGGCAAAATGTTACCAACCCCTATAATAATGAACTATTTTCCGACCCCTGTACTAATGCACTATTTGCCGACCCCTGTACTAATGCACTATTTGCCGACCCCTGTACTAATGCACTATTTGCCGACCCCTGTACTAATGCACTATTTGCCGACCCCTGTACTAATGCACTATTTGCCGACCCCTGTACTAATGCACTATTTGCCGACCCCTGTACTAATGCACTATTTGCCGACCCCTGTACTAATGCACTATTTGCTGACCCCTGTACTAATGTACTATTTGTTATTGTTATCATCGTTAATTGTAATTGTAATTGTAAATGTAAGTGTTAAGCGCATAGAACTGATTGCGGGATATGCGCTATATAAGCTTCATTCATTATTATTTGCAGACCCCTGTACTAATGTACTATGTTCATTAATGCCCAATATCTAACAGTACACTCAATTCTGACTTGCCCATTCAGAGTGCAAACTGAACTGTGCCAAAAACCAATGTGACGCAACTCTTGGAACCTGTAACTTCGGCTGCGATGAGGGATTCTACGACCAGTACTGTGAAACAGGTAAATGCTCTTCCTCACACAAAGATCTTTGTGCTTTGTTTTCTCTTCCTTAAAACGATCATCAATAAAGTTAAACATTCGTTTTAGCCCTTTAGTTTTGGACCTGTATTTTAAGCCCTGTCATTTATGCCTTGTAGTTTTAGCAATGTTGTTTTAGTACTGTAGATTTAGCACTGTAGATTTAGCACTGTAGATTTAGCACTGTAGTTTTAGCACTGTAATTTTAGATCTGTTATTTTAGACCTGTAATTTATACCTTGTAAATTTGGCACTGTTGTTTTAGCACTTTATTTTTTAGCACTTTATTTTTTAGCACTGTAAATTTTAGCTGTGGTTTTAGCATTGTAGTTTATGCGTTGCAGTTTTATAACTGTTGTTTAAGATCTGTAATTTTTGCACTGCAATTTTAGCACTGTAGTTTTAAGCACTGTAGTTTATGCGTTGCCGTTTTAGCACCGTAAGTTTAGACCTGTAATGTTGGTACAGTAGTTTTAGCACTGCTGTTTTAGCACTGTGGTTTATGCGTTGACATTTAGCACTATAGTTTTACACCTGTATTTTTTTTGCACTGTAGTTTTAGCAATTTAGTTTTAGCACTGTAGTTTATGCGTTGTCGTTTTAGCACTGTAGCTTTAGGCCTGTAATGCATATGCGTTGCAGTTGTTGCAGTGTAGTTTAAGACCTGCAATATTTTAACTGGTTTTTTTTTGCACTTTATTTTGAGCACTGTTGTTTTAGTACTGTAGTTTATGCGTTGCCGTTTTAGCACTGTATTTATAGAACTGTAGTTTACGCTTTACAGTTTTAGCACTGTAGTTTTAGCACTGTAATTTATGGGTTGCAGTTTTAGAACTGTAGTTTTAGACCTGTAATGTTTGTACTGTAGTTTTAGCTCTGTAGTTTTAGTAAAGTGGTTTATGCGTTGCAGTTCTAGCACTAAAGTTTTATACCTATATTTTGTGCACTGTAGTTTTAGTACTGTATTTTATGCATTTGCTGTTTTAGAACAGTACTTTATACCTGTCGAAAGATGACATTCGTAAGTATCATTATAAAAGCGTATGTCGCTACGATGTTTGTTGTTGCTATTGTTATTGTTGTTATTTTTTTTTAGCTTGTCCCGAGAGTTGCATCTCCTGCGAACTAATCACTGGAGAATGTACAGGAGATTGTCGGCCGGGTTTTTTCAGTGCCACTTGTATAAAAAGTAAGTCAAGATAAACATAGACCCCCCCCCCCCCACCGACCACCTCCACACACACCTCTACTTTTACTGTGAACGTTGAGCATCCTCCCTCTCCCACACACACATATATATGAACTTATGTCACTCTCTCTCATGATTTGTCTATCTCTCTTATTCTCTCTATATTTCTTACTTTTGTCTATCTCTCTTATTCTCTCTATATTTCTTACTTTTGTCTATCTCTCTTATTCTCTCTATATTTCTTACTTTTGTCTATCTCTCTTATTCTCTCTATATTTCTTACTTTTGTCTATCTCTCTTATTCTCTCTATATTTCTTACTTTTGTCTATCTCTCTTATTCTCTCTATATTTCTTACTTTTGTCTATCTCTCTTATTCTCTCTATATTTCTCGCTTTCTTACTTTTGTCTATCTCTGTCTTTCCTTCTCTCTATTTTTTCCCTATCTCTCTCTATTTCTCTTAAATCTCTAATTATTTTATTTTCTTTGCCTACTGTATCGCTTCTCTATTTTCTCTTTTTGTTCTCTTTTTCTCTTTTGTTCTCTTTAACTTTCTTTCTCTCGTTCTCTTTTATTCACTATTCTTTTTTGTTCTCTTTCATTCTACCTTTGTCTTTCAATCTTTGTCTTCTTTAGTTCTCTATTTTTCTTTCCTTTTTAACTTTACTTTCTATTTCTATTTTTCTATTTTTTTTCTATTTTGTTTTAATCTTTTCTCTCTTTCTTATTTTGCTTCTTGTTTTTTTTTTCTTTGTTTTTTTTTCTTCTCTTTTTCTCTTTTTTTTTCTTGGTATTTATATGTTTCTTTCTTTCTCTCAATCTCCCTTCTTCTCTCTCTCTCTTTCTCTTTCCACAATATCTGGAGATAAAGACGATAAAAACGATGTTAAGGATGCTGATCACGATGATAAAAAATAGATCACAAGCAATGATGATGATTATGATAATGGTAAAAGATAATAATGATCATAATATTATGAAAACTAAAAAAAAAATGCCAGAGGGGAGGGGAAATGCAGACAGCGGTTCCCACTGGGTTTAAAACTTCAGCTACAAAATAATTTTAAGATGCGCCGTGCGTGTGTTTCAGCGTGTATGAACTGTTGGCCTCGTTTCAGAATGCGCCGCGCGTGTGTTGCAGCGTGTTTGAACTGTTGGCCTCGTTTCAGAATGCGCGGAGCAGTGTGTCAACAATTCCTGTGCCCGAATCGATGGCAGCTGTACAGAAGGCTGCAACGTAGGGTACTATGGAGAGTTCTGTGAATTAAGTAAGTCTTCGACCCGTTGTTTTGATTCAAATCTTTCTTTGTCTTGGTTTCTGTGATTTTTATTTATTAAAGTTGATACATTTTAATCTTTAAAATTCACCTCTGCAGGGCTGGGGGCAGTGGCGTATTTAGGCATGTTCCACATGTTCCATTGGAACAGGTGACCCAAAACACAAAAGGGCCCCCCATCACAACTAGAATTGTGCAGTTGTATAAGCGCACAATGAACTGATGTTGCATTATGGACTAATAAACTTAGTAAACGTTTCATAGAGCATTGGGTTGTTAATGGGTCTGATTTCATTCAACACCGTGTTGAGAAAGAGATTGAAAGTAAATCTATTCAGAAACAAGAAAGCAGTAATGTTCCCATTCGTAAATGCAATAAGCATTTGCTTATTAGGCGAACTAAAAAGGAGGTGCACATCGTTCATGGCTATGTTTTTCTCCATCAGAAGGCAAGTTGTTTTGCTATGTGTGTAAGCTTTTCTCAAAGTTTAACTCGCAGCTATCGCATGGTGGTTTCGATGCCTGTTATCATGTTATTGCAAGGTTGTCATAGCATGAATGATCATACGGAAGATGTGTTAGCATCTGTCCATAGAGCTTCAGAACTATTGAGTCTGACCTCAATGATCAGTTGACCACTGCAGTTACATACTGGAGAAATGTACTCAAGCGACTTGTCAATGTAATAAAGATCATGAGTGAAAGGGAAGGGGGTGGCATTCAGAGGAAGCAATCAAACTAATCTTTTGGTTGGGCCGAAAATGATAATGTTTGTTGATATTAAGGAATTGATAGCAAAATATGATCATTTTCTAGCTGAACACATTGCTAAACATAGTAATCGAGGAACTGGACGCACATTTAAACTACCTCTCTTCCACTGTTTGTCAATTATTGATATCAATTAAAGTAATCGTAGATCAAGTAATCGTAGATCAAGTAATCGTAGATCAAGTAATCGTAGATCAAGTAATCGTAGATCAAGTAATCGTAGATCAAGTAATCGTAGATCAAGTAATCGTAGATCAAGTAATCGTAGATCAAGTAATCGTAGATCAAGTAATCGTAGATCAAGTAATCGAAGATCAAGTAATCGTAGATCAAGTAATCGTAGATCAAGTAATCGTTGATCAAGTAATCGTAGATCAAGTAATCGTAGATCAAGTAATCGTAGATCAAGTAATCGTAGATCAAGTAATCGTAGATCAAGTAATCGTAGATCAAGTAATCGTAGATCAAGTAATCGTAGATCAAGTAATCGTAGATCAAGTAATCGTAGATCAAGTATATTATAGTTTTAAGGTTGCTTAGTGTGCTAAAATTTTCATCTGGAAATCAACTAAACATTAGAACCACTAATATGGCGGAAGGGAATAGGCCTAAACGTATGCAATTCATGTCTCGACCACTATCGAAAATAAAAATTCATATTTTATTGTGGCCAGCTCCATATTATGCTAATATTTATACCTCTAAATGTAGAAATGAATTGAAGCATAATTTCAAAAGCTCAAGTTCACGTTAATATGGTTAGTCGTTACGACAGATCAAAATCCTCCAGAGTGCAAATGGAGAGACCTCCAGTGATACCTGATACAACTCTACAATTTGCAGTATGAAAACCAACAACTTTTGTGAAAAATGTACAGTTTTCCTTCACTACACAGAGCAAATAAACTTGTTTCAAAGATTTTGATGTAAATGTGTTAATGAAATAAACTCCTGCTATTAGCGGAATAGTGAATAGCCCTGTGATGTTTGGTCCGAAGGGTACTCTACTTATTTCCGGAATATGTTCAATAATATGAACTCTTTTTAATTCTATCTTCATGCTATATTGTTGTTGTTTTTTAAACTTAAAAGCCCAATGGGTCACTAGTGGAAATATTTTTAAAGTAGGTCAAGGTCACTTATCAAAATGTTTTATGATTGATTTCGGTTTTTAGTCTAAATATAAGTATGCAGACCAAAGATTATAACTTATGAACTACTAAAACATAATTTGGGCCTCTGAGGGCTAGAATATTCTAAACAAATAGAATAAATTCAGAAAAGAGCTGCAAGGTTCATTACTAGCCAATATTTACAACTGACAAAAGTAACACCAATGTAGATATTGCCTTTCCCGAAATAATTATTATATTAATGAGTTAATTGATTTGATAATTATATTAAGACATTTGCATTTTATTCCATTAATTATTTAGTAATCCTTTATTAAAATTGTATGTGTCAGTACACCCAATATATGTTTGGAAATCTTCTATAGAAAAAGATTATGTTTTTGTAAGAAGATAGACGGAGAGTAAAAACGATAGTATGCTTATGGAGGCCCCAGATGGGTGCTGATTTAATATCTCCATTATAAAATTGTTTAATTATAGTACATCATATGTGCCTACAATTCCTACATTTTGATTCTTAGAAGAATACATATATCTGTGTTTTATGCTTTTAAAATAAACTTGAAGTAATTGAAACAAATATTGTTACTTCGTCATTTCAAGTTTATGAATTGTGATCAAACTCAAATTGTGAGCTTGGCTGGATAATATTAGATTATAATAAAGCTGAAGATAAATTTTAATGTTTAGCTGCCCATAGGCTACCACGCTACTATAATAATAATAAGCTATAATAATTATGGGCACTAACAACCAATAAAGATGAGAATTTTTTGTTTAAAAAAAATTAATTTGACATTTTCTAAAGAAGAAATTTTTTCTTTGTTATCTCAGAGTGCAGTCAAAACTGCGGAGGCGGCATGGGATGTCAAAGAACAACCGGCCTATGTGTCGCCGAGAATTGCAACCCGCGACGCTATGGCGGAACCTGCGAGCTGAGTAAGTTTTTTTTTTAAATAGATTTTATTATTAATTATTGTAATTCCATTACAAATACAGTTTTTCGTTACAAATACTGTTGTTAGTTAAGGATATTGTTTTTCGCTAAAATACTGTTTTTCGCTAAAAATACAGTTTTTCGTAACAAATTCAGTTTTTCGTTATAAAAATCATTTTTCGTTACCGGTACAAATTTTTTTGTGTGTTAAAGATAGTGTTTTTCGTTACAAATACTGTTTTTTGTTACCAATACTGTGTTTCGTTACTATTACTGTTATTAATGTATAATTCTTAGTCTGCCCGAAACATTGTCTTGACTATATATGTGATAAGGTGGACGGACAGTGCAAGAATGGTTGCATGGATGGATACTTCGGGGTCAAATGTCAGTCACGTAAGTCATGCAGTATTTTCTTTATCAACCCACTTTGCCACCCCTCCTCTTTCCCCCACCCCCCACCACTAAATAGGATACATGGATACCTGTGTCATTCAAACCCCTCTTTACCACCCCCCACCACTAAATAGGATACATGGATACCTGTGTCATTCAAACCCCTCTTTACCACCCCCACCACTAAATAGGATACATGGATACCTGTGTCATTCAAACCCCTCTTTACCACCCCCACTCCTAAACCACCTTTTTCTTTTTCATACCTGGGTACCTTTACTCTACTCAGAGGCGTAGCTAGGGAGGGGCAGGGGGGGGACATATGTCCCCGGGCTAGTCCGTTTTCATAGATTCTCTTTTTTTCGTTTTACTTCTTGGATTTTTTTGATTCAGATCTTAGTATAAATTTGTAAACGCCTGTATCCACCATCTTGGCATGTCCAAACCAATTCACACACAGGTCACTTTCACATAGGAGGTGTATATAAAAACTCCAACGAGGCTTCGTTACTTACAATACTTCGATACAGGGATCGGCAGCCTTCGTAACGTCTAGCACGCGAAGCGCTTCTTAATGTTCTTAATGGCGCGCGGAAGATTATCCAAAACAGGACATTTCGTGTCGCTACTACAAGACATTGAGTGTTAGAGCAGGATGCAATTTTAGGCTGTTAATATTTTTACTGTTAAACGCTAAAAAACAATATTTAAAAGTGAATGTCTTGCTTAACAGACGAAACTCACCTGTCACTAACTTGAGTAAAAAAAAGTTCTCTCATTCAAAATTTTAAAAATTGTACTACACGAATTACAATAGTTAATATAAAAACAAGAAAAGAGAATTATCGAAATTTTTTATGAAATTATTAACCTATTATATAAAAACATTACGATCAAATGGAAATAACGCATCAATTTCTAAATCTCTAGTTATTTCACAGTTGTCTGTGCTAAATGTATTTTTTTTCTATTCTTCTGTAATAATTTTATTATCAACACTTGTCTTTTTTTTTCTTTCCTGCGTTGACCTAAGAGTTTATGGACGCGATGTCTTAGAGAGTTTTGTGGCGTTGAATACATTGTAACTGATATTGAGATTTTGAGTGTACTGTCTCGGACGAAAAAATGACATCGTTTCTTTAAGAAAGCCATGGAAAAGTGTACATGTTGTATTACCACCATGACCCCTGTTGTAGTTTTTGTGCACCTGCTAAGTAAAAAAAAATATTATTTTTGACCGATCTGTTTGTATTGGGCTATTAAATTCGGGTATAGAGCGTTCCCAATGGGCGTGGCTTAAGCTTTTTAGTGACGTATTTGTGTAAATAGAAGCCACTATTGGTGTACAAAAATGGTGAAGTACTTCTTTATCATGCAAAATTCACATCTGAATATTGGCTATCCTACTCAAAAATAAGGAAGTAAATAGTAGTACTGTAGATTAATTGATTAATGTGATTAGGCTAGGGCCGGCTAGACCTATTTACACTTTCAATTTCACTTTATAGGCCTACACTACACTTTTAATGTTTCGTAGGCTAGGGCTAATGGCTAAGTAGTGATAGTGTTGGTGAATAGGCTATCTAGTCAAGTCACTAATAGGCTCACATCGTCTATGATCTATGTCTATGATAATAATAAAATAGCCTATTTTATTTAACAGACATAATGCAGCTTAAATCTTAACAAGACTTAAAACACAAAACATCATTTTAAAAAAGCTCGAGTCTATATGAAACTTTATTAATACAGCGGCCATTGTTACTTGTACACCATTACTCAAAGTAAACAAAAATCACGCGCTTTTTGTCACGTGATTGCAAACGCCCTATTCAAAGCTAGAAGTTAATGCTCTTAAAGTATTTCCAGATGTAGGTAGCATGTGTGTATTTATGTGTGTAGATGTGTGTTTTTGGTGTTACCCTTTCTATGAGTGCACATTTTCTGAGCATGTACATTTTCTAAACTTTTCTTAAAAGAAATGCAGCTTTTTTGTCAAAAAGACTGTTATTTCTGTCCTACAAATACAGTGTTCCATTACAAATACAGTTTTTCGTTACAAATACTGTTGTTAGTTAACGATATTTTTTTCGCTAAAAAACTGTTTTTCGCTAAAAAAAAAATACTGTTTTTCGTAACAAATTCAGTTTTTTGTTGCAAAAACAGTTTTTCGTTATAAAAATCATTTTTTTCGTTACAAATTTGTGTGTGTGTCAAAGATAGTGTTTTTGTTACCAATACTGTTTTTCGTTACTATTACTGTTATTATTTTATAATTCTTAGTCTGTCCGAAACATTGTCTTGACAATATATGTGATAAGGTGGACGGACAGTGCAAGAATGGTTGCATGGATGGATACTTCGGGGTCAAATGTCAGTCACGTAAGTTATGCACTATTCTCTTTACCAACCCACTTTGCCACCCCTCCTCTGCACCCCCCCCCCACACCAAATAGGATACATGGATACCTGAGTCATTCAAACCCCTCTTTACCACCCCCACCCGCTAAACCACCATTTCTTTTTCATACCTGGGTACCTTTACTCTACTGTCTAACTACTTTTTAACTACTTACCTCTAACTACTTAACTACTTACCTCTAACTACTTTTTAACTACTTACCTCTAACTTCTTTTTAACTACTTATCTCTAACTACTTTTTAACTACTTACCTCTAACTACTTTTTAACTACTTACCTCTAACTACTTAACTACTTACCTCTAACTACTTTTTAACTACTTACCTCTAACTACTTTTTAACTACTTATCTCTAACTACTTTTTAACTACTTACCTCTAACTACTTTTTAACTACTGACCTCTAACTACTTTTTAACTACTTACCTCTAACTACTTAACTACTTACCTCTAACTACTTTTTAACTACTCATCTCTAAATTCTTTTTAACTACTTACCTCTAACTACTTTTTAACTACTTATCTCTAACTACTTTTTAACTACTTACCTCTAACTACTTTTTAACTACTTACCTCTAACTACTTTTTAACTACTTACCTCTAACTACTTAACTACTTACCTCTAACTACTTAACTACTTACCTCTAACTACTTTTTAACTACTTACCTCTAACTACTTTTTAACTACTTACCTCTAACTACTTTTTAACTACTTACCTCTAACTACTTTTTAACAACTTACCTCTAACTCCTTTCTAACTACTTACCTCTAACTACTTTTTAACTACTTACCTCTAAATACTTTTTTTACTACTTAACTCAAACTACTACCAACCTACTTAACTCACATCTAGCTATTACCTAACTACTTACCTCTAACTACTACCAACCTACTCAACTCACATCTAGCTATTACCTAACTACTTACCTCTAACTACTACCAACCTACTCAACTCACATCTAGCTATTACCTAACTACTTACCTCTAACTACTACCAACCTACTCAACTCACATCTAGCTATTACCTAACTACTTACCTGCAACGGGGGAACTGTAGCCGAGCGGGAGCGCGTTCGACTGGCGATCCGAAGTTCCTGGGATCGAATCCTGGTGGGGCCGGGGATTTTTTCCAGGATTTGAGGGTGTCCCTGAGTCTACCCAGCTCTGATGGGTACTTGGCCTTAGTTGGGGCAGTAAAGTAAAGGCAGCTGTGCATAGTGCTGGCCACACAATCACCTAGAAACGTACTTACTTACCTGCAACTACTACCTAACTACTTACCTCTAACTACTACCTAAACTACCTTACTACTAAAAATGACAAAAGGAAAAAAGACATTAATAATAGTTTGTATTTGTTTAGTCTGTGACCTAAGCTGTCTGGATCTAAAATGCCACCAAAATAGTGGATTTTGTCTGATGTGCCAACCAAAGCTTACAGGAGAAATCTGCGAATTTAGTAAGTCATTTTAGCTTAACCCATTCTCTAACTCGCTGGTACTTTTAAATGCAATGTTTACATTTTAATTTATGTCCTGGTGAGCCTTTTCATGGCTACATTAAGGTGCAAGCGAATAGATTAAGACATTAATGACCCAATAGCCCAAGACGTCAAAAGCAAATATGTTGATAATTGTAAGGATAAATTAGTCTGTTGATAAGTGTAAGGATAAACTAGTCTGTTGACAAGTGTAAGGATAAGCTAGTCTGTTGACAACTGTGAGGATAATGTTGTCTATTGATATGTGTAATGATTAGCGCAGAGAGGAAACAATCCGTTGATAAGTGTAAGCCTAAATTTGTTTGTTACCATGTGTAAAGAAATGCTGGTCTGCGTACCGGAGAAAGAGTTATATGGTGTGAACTCCTTTGAACGCTGCCACTATTTACAGTTGTTTAGCCAATATTTGTTCCAATTTATCCTGTTTTTAATAGTTGTCACCAGTCCGAAAACAAACAAAAAATGGCTTACTCAACACTTTCTGTCCACAGAGTGTCAAAACTGTGCCGGGAACGGAACGTGCCACCAAATGACGCGAGCCTGTGACTCTGGGTGCCTCGAGGGCTTCATGGGCCAAGTCTGCAACGAAGGTATGATGGCATGACTCTAGGGGTCAGGTAGTACCAGCTTCTTTAGCTTTAATGTCACCAAACGATATTTACCAATACCATATTGAATGACAGACCAATGACTCAAAGATTACTGTGCTGTACAGCTACTCCGACCAATGGCGTTAAACCTCCACAGTTTAAAAACATTTACCTTACATCTTATTGCGTACATGGGATGCAGTTACTGCTATAAATAGACATTTTCATTTTTTATGTATTCCAATAATGGAGTTAAACTCGAAGCATTCGCAGTGAACAAGAGGCTAGAAGTATCAGCAAAGCTTTCTTCGCCAATGTAATTTAACTGGGGGGTTTAGTGGTTTTTAGACTTATTATATTCGTTTTTCATTTTAAAAAATAATTACTTCATACAAATTTTATACCGAGAAGCCAGGGAGTGAAGTGTTAATATCATTTTTACATTTGCCACCAGTTTTTAACGAAAACTTTTTATTCTGCATATCTATAACAAGTCTAGGCTTACCACGTCTATGGTTACTCAATTAATGCATTGAGTGATCGATGTAAACATACAAATAAAAGTTGAGATAGTTATAAAGGCTTGTTTGTGTAGAAGTCTCAAAACTTACTTTGAATTAAGTTCGTATGTGTTGCAATAGAAATCGTAGCAAGTTTACCTTTTCTTAATCTAGAGCTATATCATATTTAATTTTACCTTTTTTTTTATCTAGAGCTATATCATATTTAATTTGACCTTTTCTTAATCTAGAGCTATATCATATTTTATTTTGAGGACGAAATAGTCACATTGTAGTGTCAGAGACTGGCAGTCACTGTATCTGTGAAGGTCAACAGGAAGTCACAGTTGCTATGTAACATCAGTGGTCATCTTCTGGTCTAAGTACCACTACTGGTCATCTTTTGGTCTGAGTTGCAGCACTGGTCATCTTTTGGTCTGAGTTGCAGCACTGGTCATCTTTTGGTCTAAGTACCACTACTGGTCATCTTTTGGTCTAAGTAGCACTACTGGTCATCTTCTGGTCTAAGTACCACTACTGGTCATCTTTTGGTCTAAGTACCACTACTGGTCATCTTTTGGTCTAAGTAGCACTACTGGTCATCTTTTGGTCTAAGTTGCACCACTGGTCATCTTCTGGTCTAAGTACCACCACTGGTCATCTTCTGGTCTAAGTTGCAGCACTGTTCATCTTCTGGTCTAAGTAGCACCACTGGTCATCTTCTGGTCTAAGTACCACCACTGGTCATCTTCTGGTCTAAGTACCACTACTGGTCATCTTTTGGTCTAAGTAGCACTACTGGTCATCTTTTGGTCTAAGTTGCACCACTGGTAATCTTCTGGTCTAAGTACCACCACTGGTCATCTTCTGGTCTAAGTTGCAGCACTGTTCATCTTCTGGTCTAAGTAGCACCACTGGTCATCTTCTGGTCTAAGTACCACCACTGGTCATCTTCTGGTCTAAGTTGCATCACTGGTCATTTTCTGGTCTAAGTTGCACCACTGGTCATCTTCTGGTCTAAGTACCACCACTGGTCATCTTCTGGTCTAAGTTGCAGCACTGTTCATCTTCTGGTCTAAGTAGCACCACTGGTCATTTTCTGGTCTAAGTTGCACCACTGGTCATCTTCTGGTCTAATTACCACCACTGGTCATCTTCTGGTCTAAGTTGCACCACTGGTCATCATATTGTTTTGGGAAACATTCTTATAAGAGTATATTAATGTTTGAATCGCCTTTTTAATAAGATGATTATATATTAATTATGGGATTGTGTTTTAATTATAAGGAGACGTTTTAGATTTTGGATATACGTTATACTTATAAGAACACTTTATTGATTTTGGGTTATGAATTATACTTATAAGAATACTTTATTTATTTTGGTTTTGCGCTATACTTATAAGAAGACTTTACTATTGTTTTGATTACGTTTTGCTATTAGAAGACTTTATGAATGTTTATTCTACAGAGGAAAGCAGTGAGGAGGTTGTAGTGTTTATATTCTTCACAGCCGTCTCCATGCTTGTGGCGATTCTCGTCAGTCTTCTGATTCGTAAGAGAATACAAAGGAGGCACAACGCAGAGAGGGAGGCTCCTTAAAGGCTTACTTTCCTACACGAGCTTTTTCAGGGGGCGCCCGATCGGTAACCTGGACATGTAGGGCAGATTGAAGTACTGCGATCGAAGGAGCTGCTCCAATGGGGCTTGGGACTAATATGGACAAGAAGGGCAGCATGAATAAAATGTTCAAAGAATAAAGAGAATGATGGGATTATCTGATTCAGGCTGCATAAACTAAATATTTTAGAATATATGTATAGCCTAATATGTTGGACAAAACATGTATTAAAGGATAATTCTTTGTAACTACTGGTGTATATATTTCAATACTTCTGTATTCATTCTTGATATGTGTATTCATTCTTGATATGTGAATTTATCACTGACAGTTAGAATTATTTCAGAATGTAAGAATATATGCAAATGCAAACTAAAATCTCAAACTAAATGTGAACATTTAATTTAGTAAATGAATCAAATGTTTGTGAATATCAGTGATTTTATGAATGAATTTCAGTGACTGTAAAAAAAAAAAGTACCCTTCGGGCCAAAGTGATCAAAGTGAAGCAGCGTTTACCAGTTTCTGTGGCCACGGCATACCACAGTACAATGTTCAGCCGCCTTTACTTTAGCCCAACTAATGTCAGGTACCCTTAGAGCTGGTTAGACTCAGGGATACCCTTAAGTACTTGGAAAAAATCCCGGCGCCACCAGGATTCGAACCCGGGACCTTCGGATCGCCAGTCAAACGTGCTGCCGCTCGACTACCGTGACGCATGAATGACTTTCAGTAGATGTATGAAGGAATCACAATAATATATAATCTCCCCAAGTCTGAATCTTGCCATACTATGTGAGGCAATCCAGACAACGTTACATAAGTTTGTTTTTTGTTTTTAAGAATGAAATTATTTCTTGTATTATTTTATGCCTATGTAGAATGTATGTTTGAAAAATCTTCAATATTTAATTATTTTTAATCTTACAACCACAGGATCCACAATAACAGTATTTCTAACTTAGAATGCACAATCACAAATAGCCTTACGGACTTTTTCCAAAATCTGCTATCATTAAGTTAAAAAAAAAATTGAAAAACATTCCTAACACTACTTTGTAGTAATCTTTGCCAATGACTATTTAAATAACATAGTATATGATAATAATGTAATAATGGATATTTTTTCTACTTGATAATAATTTGTGTCTTTAAAAAAAAATTCTTTTTTCTTTTTTCTTTGTTTATTAAGAAGCTTAAACTTTTCAATGTTACATTAGAAATGTAACGTTTGTTACTATATCCTCTACACAAAGTAGATGCGACGTAGGCCACTTATTCCGATGCAACAGACTTATGGACTATTACACTCTGGCGTCACAGCTGATCTCTCAATTAGAGAATTAACTTTCAATTCTATTTGTTGCAGTTGAATTTTGTTTTTGAGATGTTTTATTTAATAATTCTGGGACAGAATATCCTCCATTGCGGGCAATTTAAGAAAACATTATGGCAACAATCAATGGGCGCAAGCTGACACAGCTCGGCCATGTGTTGCGTCGGAAAGGCTGTCAGCAGAAATCCTTGATTCGACACTATAAAAGATTGGACAATGCTACAAATGACTGAACTATTGACAGCCGCTCAAGATAGGCAAAAACTGGAGATAGATGACTGCTGACGTGTCCATTCGCTCCCCTCAACGACCACAACTGTCAATGGTTGGATGATGATGATAACTTAATATTTTGGGCCCACAGGATAGTAAACATAATTCTTTTTTATTTCAGGTCACTCTCTAATGCATTCATCATAATAGACTTGATAAAAGCATACAGAGGACAATGACGTAGTCTTTGTCAATATGAGAAAAAAAAATTGGCAGTTGAAAAAAAAAAACAAGTGACAAGAAAGACTCGAGTCTAGATTTAGACACAGTCTATAAAACATTTTTTTAATGGTAACACATATTTTGTCATTTCTTAAAACGGAAAAACCTTAGAAAAAAAATCTAATAAACTAAAGACATTTTATTGAGTACGTTCTTGCAGTTTCGACACTGCGAATCTTCTTGGGGCCTAAATCCTACTACAGTAAGATCGATCGGTCAATGTCCAATTCGAAACTGGGCTATTGTAGATGATTCCCTTCTGCGGAGCTTCCACCACTGGTCGGCTCGAATGGGTCGTTTCATATGTCAAGGGCACCAGCAATCATTGGGCAGGCCCTGAAGTCTATGAGCTGTCTACTAAAAGAAACATTTTAAAACTTTTACGAATGTAGAAAATAGCTGAACGTTCTTCTTCTTCTTCTTCGTAATACTGTGGAGACCCCGTAGAAGCGAGGAAAAAGTCTACAATTTAAATACACATAAAATAACATAGCAAACATAACATAGCAAACAACAGTTATATACAGATAAAAGAGTGTCACTTTAGGTTTTTGGATCAGCACTTAAGTGAGGATTTGAAAGCCGGAACTGTAGGGGCAGTGATGGAGGCCTGGTTTTCCACAGCCTAATGTGTACAAGTGTACATAAGATAAGATAAGATTGCTTAATTGATTCAAATAAATGGAAAATTGACTTGAATACATAAATTCCGTCTTTCAGCGTACCTAAAACAAAAATAAAGAACCATTTATACCCAAACACAATAGAAATTCACGCACACTATCATACCATTTATCATACAAGAAAACAGTAGGCCTATTATTAAAAGTACACATAAGTGTACATTCCTAACTGGCAAATGTGATATTAATAGTAAAACCCTTAAATATAAAAACTCTAGAGGAACAGTGGTAAAAAGGAAAGTAGTAAAGATAAAAAAAAAATTTAATTCTAAATTCTACTTGAAATCTCTAGCTTTAAATATATGAAAAAATACGACAACAGACTAACGAGAAATAAAACTGTGTAGTCCAAATGTATCGACAAGCGCATTATTACCTTGCGTTCTTCCCCATGGTGGCATCGAGCCATAGAACGGGTTGTCTAAACAGACCAGAATAACCAACAACTAAACATCATTAAAAAACCAACATCTTAAGCCACATAAAAGCATCGGACACAATTATCTTTTCTGTAACATTAGCTCATCATAGTTAAATCATTAAACCTAGAAACACTAAGAAGGCACATATGGCAAAGAGTAGAGTAATTATAATACAGAATATTAGATTCAAATTTATTTATAACTTAATAACAACCCTTCGGCCTACTTTTTTCTTGTATGATAAATGGTATGATAGTGTGCGTGAATGTCTAATGTGTTTGAGTACAAATGGTTCTTTAATATTGTTTTAGCTATGCTGAAAGACGGAATTTATGTAATCAAGTCAATTTTCCATTCATTTGGATCAATAAAGCAATCTTATCTTATCTTATCTTTGCAATACTCAGATAAGGAAAAAAAAACTTTACTTATCCCTTATGCGAGATCCAATGCATATAAATAATCTTTCCTTTTGAGTGGCATCCGGAAAAGGAATGGGTTGCCTAAACAAATCAGATAAAAACTGTAAATGAACATTATTTTAAAAAAATTCAACATGCAAGAGACAGATAACCGTAGAACGCAATAATCTTCTTTAGAGAAGGAGCATCCATGTATATAAGATAAGATAAGAAAAAGACGCTTAAGTAACACTCTCTACGTGCGCATGTGAAATTACGTATATCTTTAGTGATCGGTTTTTCCCTAAGAACTGAATGAGTGCGTTAAAGGTCATTCCTAGTTGAAAGAAAGTGCAGACATCCGTTCATTTATTCATGAAACGGATATAAGAAAAGAACGGTGAGTTCAAACACAAACACCCAAGAACGCGTGTGTTTCTTATAACAAGACTATTGACTTTATCTTTAAGTGAATCGGTAGAATGCCGAACTAACATTACATTTGGTCTAGTGATGGCTAAACAGGAAAACAAGAGGAATATTTAATCGTAAGTTTCCCTTGAAAGCTATTTAATCCCCAGAGTTTAACATGTTTAGTACTATAGTATATAGGCCTGCGATATGAACATTATCAAGTGAACAACCATTACAGCGAACTAAGCAATTAACTAGTCACATTGGACTTTGCAGGACAAGAGGGAAGAGATTCCATATAACTCACCGACTAGAAAACTTTTACTTAGGTGTTAGCAACAACAAATGACATTCATGTCAAGAATTATTCTCAGCAGCTAAATGAGGGAATATAATTTCAACCTCAAATAATTAATAAAGTTTGCTCTAAAATCCTAGCTTCAATGTGGACATAGGATAAAGAGTGATTTGGACATTCGGCAGATTTTGTTTCAGCTTAGTTAATTAGACTGCCTGTCGCGATGTATTTTGCTCATTTGTTGTCAGGCTCGTTTGCAGCATGCATATGATCTGATATTCATATCTTGTTAGAAGAGATTTTGCAATAAAATAGCCAACACAAAGAGTCAGAATTCATCTACCTAATGACTGTACTAATGGCATACGAACAATGTTGCTGTTGGTAAAACTGTCTAGATGAGAAAAAAACGAAGAAACCAAATGGTTCCACTACCAATGGAAAACAGTTATCAGGCATAACAAAAAGTAATGTAAAGTACCCGTCGGACCAAATTAATCATAGAGGCGTGGAGGCAGCGTTCACCACTTTCTGTTGCCACGGCATACTAAAAGATGTGTGGGCAGCACAATGCTCAGCCGGCTTTTACTTTACCCCAACTAATGCCAGGTATCAATCAGAGCTGGGTAGACTGAGTGACACCCTTCAATCCCGGGAAAAAAATCGTTGTCTTAACCAGGATTCGAACCCAGGAAATTCAATACGTCAGTCGAACGCGCTACCACACTACCACCCTGATCGTTTATCAGGCTTAGATAAGTGTTAATCAAGACAATCAAAACAAATCTGGTTGGCATGGCAACAATTTCTATTCAATTAGACATAGAAGCCTCTCGTCGAAGTAAAAATTAAACAGCAAGTTTGAATAGAAGCAGATATACAGAAATCAAAACAAAACACGATCAATATAGAAAATAATTTTTCCCAAAACATTAAAATTTGATAAATAAATTTTAGTTCATTAAAAATAACAACCTTGAATACATTTTAGAGAATTTTAGCTTTCATTTTTTTTCAGGCTGTTGTTGTAGATTTAAGAGTAAGCAATATTTTCACAGGTTCCTGTGTTTATAGATTTTGAAGTGTATGAAGATACGGGCTTTGGCGATACACAGATGCGACTTCTGGGAGTCTGTTCCAGATTATGGCGGCCTCACGTCATAAGCCTGACGGCCATTGTGTTCATTTTAAAAGGTTAGGGAATTGCAAATGAGAAATCTTGGGCAGGAATCGGCAACCTTAGAAACGGGTGCCGGACATGCGAATTTCAATGGCACGCGGAAGACTCTGAAAAAGATAAATGAAGACACTTTCATGAGAAAAGAGAAGATTGATTTTAAGGCTGTTGGCGCGAAGAATGAATTAGAAATCCTACTTTGGCACACTGTCAAAAAGGTTGCCGACCTCTGATCTTAGGGTACTCCCTCAGATCCATCACTTATGTTGCTTTTGTCGTTTACCCTCTATTAATCAAATCTAGCTAGACGCGCATTTTGTCAAGCTATCTAGCTAACTATAGATCTAGCCATCTATGTTTACGTTTGTGATTCTATCTAGCTTATCCCATGACTGCCTCTCTCTATCCGGTATAGATTTATATATCTATATCTCTGTTCATCTTTGTATCTATTTATTTAGCGCAGATCATACGTTGCTGGCACCATGGCCAAGCATCAAGGTTAAGCCCTTTTCATAGCATCGATTTTTGGTTATAAGATATCACTGGACATGACTAAACCACGGAAAGAACTAACTTAAACTAAGTTAAAAGAATGTTTTTTTTCGAATGGACTATAAATACTTCCATAAATTTCTCTCTCTTTCTCTTTATCTCTCTCTCTCTTTCTCCCTCTCTCTCTCTCTCTCTCTCTCTCTCTCTCTCTCTCTCTCTCTCTCTCTCTCTCTCGTTATGCTACAATGGCAACGTTGGGAAATAGTTTCTTAGGGTCACTCTGTATTAATAACATCATTAAATACCCAGCGGGCACACCGCATCGTATCGACGTGATATCACGTGGTGTGCCAAGTCGTATCGACGAGATATCACGTGGTGTGCCACGTCGTATCGACGTGATATCACGTGGTGTTCCCGCTGTGTACATTGTCTTATTTATAATTCTTTTTTTTTTTTTTTGGTGTTAACCTCTCTCTCAGTTTTAGGTGCATCGGGCCAAGTTAAGTGTGTGGGGCCCAGTTGCCGGTTTGAGTGTCTCTGCAAAGATAAAATGTGCATCTCAATTACCGATTCGAACTGTGTGGCCGGGGTACCGTGTGCGGATAGACATTTCGGATTTGCCTGTCAATTTGGTAATGTATTATTAAAGTTTCCAGATTTTTCAACCAGTACGACAGACTAGCACATGGGGCAGACATGCACACGATACCACGCACTTAAACTGTTACCACGCCTTCAGACATTGATACCACGCCCTCCGACTAATATCACTTCCTCCGAATGATACCACGCCCTCCGCTTGATACTACGCCCTCAAATTGATACCACGCCCTCCGCCCCAAACTGATACCACGCCCTCAGACTGACACCAGCCCTCAGACTGATACCAAGCCTTCAGACTGATACCAAGCCCCCGCTTGATACCACGCCCTCACATTGAAACCACGCCCCCATACTGATACCATGAGCTGAGACTGATACTTCGCCCTCCGCCTGATAGCACGTCCTCATACCTGGGACTGATACCACGCCTTCACATGAACTATACCATAGTTCAGAGTAAAGCTGCTATTGCACTTATGATATATTTAATGAACTGGGCTATTGCTGAGCCTAACCTTATAACTTGAATGAGAGTTCCTTTCCCCCCCCCCACCCACTAAAAGAATTACCCGGCTACTTTGACCACTACGCTGGACTTCATGTAACTTCTAGTATTAACTTTTTGTTTTACTTGACACTATCAGTGAACCTTGCGGCTGTACCAAAGCAAGTGAACCCTGAACTTACCGACCAGAACGACGCCTCCTGCTTGGGTGGCTCCAAAACGGAAGTCGCCATCAAAATGGAGCTATACCCTTTTAGATTTCTCACACTAGTTTTTAAAGATGATTGTAAGTATATCGGATTCTTAACACATTAAAAAAGGTCAAACTCCATCAGTTTTCTATGATTAATTTAAAGCAACTATTTAAGTAAAATCCCTAGAAGCTAACGAAGAGAATTTGGCGCTATTTTTCAAACTGTGTCTTCTTTTTGTGTGTGTCTTGACCTGGTTATTTTTAACGCCTCCTTTTCCTGAACCCATTACCATTTGAAATAGTTTATGCCAGCTTATATACAACGTCTACGCCAACATGTATACTACGTCAAGCGCAGCCTATACGTAAGATATAATAAGCTTAGAGATTAATTTTAACACCAGGGCGCTCAATTCTATACTGTTATAGTAAAGAAAGTTAAGTATCTCCATCGGACCAACTTGATCCATATAGATCTGCGAAGCAGCGCTCATGAGTTTTCCGTGGGCCTGGAATGCTAGGAGATTGTGTGACCAGCACAACTCCCTGCCGCCTCTACTCTTTTTTGCCCTACCAAATGTCCAGGTACCCATAGAAGCTGGGTAGACAACTCAGTGGCATGCTACATTTCCGCTAACAAAGCAAAACCTTCTTCTGGATCTAGTTGGGTTTCAAGGGAATATATTTGCTTTAATTACTTGTAAGTTTGTTTGAATTATCCGCATCATAATCAGGAGTAGAGGAACTGACTAGGTAGTGATGGTGGTTCCAGCAAGAAGCCATTTTTAAATCAGTATGTGTTGTTGGAGTTGTAGTTTTTTGTTTTGCTCTTTTGACGAAATCTCAATTTTCCACTTGCTCTTTTGGTGAAATCTCAATTCTCCACTTGCTCTGTTGACGAAGTCTCAATTTTACACCTACTCTGTTGACGAAGTCTCAATTTTACACCTACTCGGTTGACGAAGTCTCAATTTTACACCTACTCTGTTGACGAAGTCTCAATTTCACACCTACTCTGTTGACGAAGTCTCAATTTTACACCTACTCTGTTGACGAAGTCTCAATTTCACACCTACTCTGTTGACGAAGTCTCAATTTTACACCTACTCTGTTGACGAAGTCACAATTTTACACCTACTCTGTTGACGAAGTCTCAATTTTACACTTGCTCGTTTGACGAAATCTTAATTTTCCACTTACACAGCGTATGTACCCTTCATCCATGGGATACAGATCACTCTGCTCAAAGGTACGACGAAATTCCAGTGCTCCCAATGGGTCATCGTGCCCCTGGAAGTCACAACTTTCGTTGAGTACCACTGCCCGAGGAACCGGGAAGAGATCGACATAGTCTCCATTAAAGGAGAGGTGGTGCCACTTCTGTGTGACGTATACATCAGCGGAGGTAAATAGATTCATAACCGCCTAAAAAAAAGTATCGATATCTCGAGGAATTGTCCCCAAATTTGCCATCTTAAATCGCCTCAATAGATGTCAACATCTGGAGGAATTACCCCCACATTAGACATCTTAAACCGCATCAAAGGTGTCGACATCTGGAGGAATTACCCCCACATTAGACATCTTAAACCGCATCAAAAGTGTCGACATCTCGAGGAGTTACCCCAATGTTGTTATCTTAAACCGCCTAAAAAGTTGTCGACAACTCTGAGAGTTGTTTCACAGTCGCTGTTTCAAGGTTTAGCTGACCTGGCATAATTGGAACACCTTATTCAAAGAACAACACCTAAACATATTATCATATTAATTTCATCCAAAATCTAAACAAATTATTTTTAAAAAAAATGATGTTATGTTACTGGTTCTCCTGGTTTGTCCCGTTAAACGTTGTAGAAGTATGCCATAACTAAATCTCTCTGCTTGATTACGTTTATTATTTGTAAATATCAATTTATTACAGGCAGAAATGTCGCCATGTTTAAACCGGGTACTCTTACAACACAAGAATTGGGCAACTGGGGACCAAGCAATGCGGTAGACGGCATGTATGAGAATGGCTATAAGGAACATGACTGTGTCCAGACGACAGTTGCAGACGTAACGCCAACTCTTTCGATCACGTTTGACCACCCGTTTTCGATAGATTATTTCATCATAAGGAACAATCCAAGTAGGTTGAAATTGTATTTTTTTTTTGTGCGTGAGTTTGACTTGTTCTGTGACAGCAGAAAAATTAAACTATCACGACGGACCAAACTGATCATAGGACTGATGAAGCAGCGTTCACCAGATTCTGTGGCCACGGCATACTAGGTGATTGTGTGGCCAGCACTATGCCAAGCCGCCTTTACTTTACCCCAACTAATGTCAGTTACCCATCAGAGCTGGTTAGACTCAGGACACCCTCAAGTCCCGGGATAAAATTCTAGCCTCCACCAGAATTCGATCCCAGAACCATTCGGATCGTCAGCTGTTGCTCGACCACCCTACCTCCCTCTTCCGCCAATACAGTGACAACAGTAAGCCGGGAGTATTTAGAGACAATGAGGCACGGGTGGTCTAGAGCAGGGGTCGGCAATCTACGACACACGTGCCCAGACTTGGCACGCCGAGCCATTGTCAATGGCACGTTAAAAGTCTCTTCTACAAGAAAAAAAGTGGGTTGACTTTTAGGGGCTGTTGGCACGATGAATGAATTAGACATCCTTCTTTGGCACACCATGATCAAAAGGTTGCCTATCGCTGGTCTAGAGGCAGCCCGCTCGGAGTAGCTCCAAAATCTTTCTGCACATGGAGCGCCGGAGCTTTTCTTCACGTACATGAAATGTAAGCTCGTGGCACCGCGATGCGGCCTACCACTTCCTACTCCATCACCTACAGAGATTGGGGGTGTGGGGTCGGATGGAAGTATACGGCAGTTCCATCCATTAGCCTCACCGATCTGACTCCGGGAACCATTGGTCTGACACACATCGCCAGCTTTGAGGCTCATGGACATTGAGTGCTAGTGAAATGTGGCTGGGCACTGTGCTGTGGCTACATAAAATTGTGACCGCTGTCTTACAGGTCAAATTGGCTTTACTTATTCATTAGCGACACACATTTTGCTCTTTATAGTTACATAACCTTCCTCATAAGAAGGGACATAAATTCCCCCATTACCATGTCAATACTAACTTTGATATCTGTTCTAGAACTAAATGGTAATATTTTGTTTGAGGAAATTTAATGGGATGACGCTCTTAAACGAAATAGAATTAATGTGATATCTACTTGAAGATTAGATCTTTATTACGTAGGCTATATCTTGACTTGTCACTCAAAGAAGAACAAGTAAATGTTGTTTATGTCCGCACACAAAAAAAGGCCATGGCACTGCATTAAACAAAAAGGTTGTGAATAACAAAGAAGCCAGCCTTCGCATTACTAGCAGAAAGTCTTGAAACTGTACACAATGAACAATGAACACTATTTTATTTGCCACAGTGTACATAAGTACAATAAAGGCATTGTCAAAGACATAACTACAAAATCATAACGTTGGTAAATAATATACAATTTTATCGAAACAATAATAGTAATAATAATAATAAATTAATTAAAAGAAAATACAAGGGAGATAATTAAATTTAAGTTACACGGAAAGCAGGATTTTGTAATGGGACTAATGCAGTTTTTATTTAGAAAAAAAAATCATTTTAACAAGCTTAATGTAGAATTGATAACGCTGATAAAGTTTTATGTAAGCAAAAAACAAAAGCCCCTTGTTTTTTTTTAAATATCAGAGGCATTTATATTTATTAACACATTTATATTTTATACTATGGGTGCAAGAGTGCAGGGCAATTTAAATTTTGGAAACTTGCCGGCCGGCCTATCGCCACCAAGGTAAATTCGTAATCTCGGGTGATCTCGTTGCACCGAAATCGGACATCTTTGGCCGTAACAAATAATTAAGGAAAATAGTTTTAAAAATAGAGCAACAGGCAGGAAAATACCAAAATATGATGTAAAATGGTCACTATAAACTTGTTTATGTAGAAAACTGAGCTCGCTGTAGGCCCTACATTGTTAGTAATATAGTAACTTGTTACACGGCTCAGCGACCTTGACCTGATATCCTATATTGTTTGTATCGCAAATGTCCGAATTCGGCGATCGTGGCGGCTATTTGTAAAAAAAAGTAAACAAATTATGCGCTAAGTATATGATTTTAGGGCCGAAACTTTGCAGGCTTTTTGGCTTTGTCTACTCTTGCTTCCAGGCAAAATGAGGGTCCAGCACTTGCAATCATGAAATTAGTTCCATCATATGAGAGAGATATAACCAACCATGTAACAAAAGAAAAAAAAAAACTTGTTCTCTGTTTAACTAAAAAAATTATGTTTCTAAATTAATTTGAGTATGCTGAGTCTGCATATGACATTGTTTTTTATTGCATCAATGTTTGATCATAAAACCACAAAAATCAATTTAACATATAGTATATAGCCTGATTAATATTAATTGTATTGCATGAGACACAACTTTAGTCAATATATAACAATTACTACCTCAAAAATGTTATGTTATGTTACAAAACGTCAACTTACATCACGTTACATGCATATATTACATAATGTTAATTTATGTTGTAATGTAATAGTCTCTCACAATCTCAAAAGCACTAGAAGTAGAACGGGGTTTTCTATTGTGAAGTTTGTCGTCATCCGCGTATCAAACACCAGGTGTAGACACCGATCATAGCTGCATCCCATCTGCCCTGGTATCTTTTCTCCATTACAAGAATATCCTGATGAAAACGTTCTCCGTGCTCTTCACTCACATCACACAAATTTGGTCTTAAAATTCCAAGTGTGAATGCAGCTAATGCAGCTTTATTGAAATTCTGCATTTCATATCTTCATACCGTACAATTAAGTTTTCCACTAGCTCTTTGTAGTTATAACTCTTATTTTCGCCTAAAAAACTATGAACAACATGTCGAAACGCAACCCATGTCTCTTTTTCAACAGCAAACATGTTGTCTTCCAGCTCCTTACATGCCAACATAACTTTATAACTTTAATCTGTGGACCAACGAATATACTTGATGAATTGTTTGCATCTGACACCTTAGAAAATATCTGCAGAATGTGCTGGAACGCTGCACTAGCTGGGTTTAATACTTTAAGAAATTGTTTGAAAAGACCTAGTTTAATGTGAAAGGGTGGTAGTAAGATATTCTCAACAGGTATCAGTCATCATAATGATTCGTTGGTTCAATCCATATTCTCGGAATTGACTTTCGAATTCCACAAAGCCATCCTTCCAGAGTTGATCTGCAGCTGCCACAACTGTAGTGTGGTGCCTACGATTTGTCCCGATCTCCCATAGCCATGCCAAAATAAGCATGATATGCAGTAAAGAATTTTGTACCACTGACAATGTTATGTTTAGTTTGTGTTGGACTAATATAGTAACCACACACATAACAGAATGAGTCAGGACAAAGCTTGCAGGATGTACTAGACATATTCACCACTTCATATAACAGTTGTAATTAGTTAAAATAAACAAAAGAATATAGTTAATATCAGCATATATATATAATGTTATTCATGCATTACACATATACGAAAACTCCAAAATATACTTTATGCTTTTTCTCAAGAAATCTTGATGATAGAGCAAAACCAATGGTACCACTGAAATTAGAATATCTCAAAATTATGTAAGAAACATGAAAAAATTAACATAAACAAAAATGTTGTTACATGGTGTTATCTCGTGGTTTTAATGTTTTTATTGTTGGTGAAAAAACAATCTGAAACTAGCTTTAAAAAACAAAACAAAAATCTAACATGTCAAACGTCTATTCTAAGTTTCAAGAAGGAGAAAAATAAAAAAAATATCAAAATCAATGATTTGGAACGTCAATTGATTAAGTCAACAAGTATTTAGCATTTTTTTTTACTTCATCTACTAGTCTATGTCTTGTTGGAGTCAATTGGAAGTGTTAACAGATGGGATTATTATACATTTGACATGTTGGCAGTCACAGGTTATAAGATTTGTACTTTTAAAAAGAAAAATCAGTACGGAGCTCTTTTTATTGCTGGGGCATGTCACTCCATAATAACCTGCCAAAAAACAATCCTTTAAGGCACTGTAGAAGGTGGACGTCGGGAGTGGCCCGTCAACCGAGATGCTGGTTCGACAACATAAGAAATTAGACAGGGGCTGCAGTTGACTCAACTATTGACAACCGGTCAAGACAGGCAAAAAGTGAAGGAGATTGAATGCTGGGGTGTCCATTCGCCCCCATCCCCCAGCGACCACAACGGTCAAGGGTTTGGTGATGAGAATTAGATCTAGAGTCTAAGAGTGCACAATACTAAAATTTGTTTTTTCAATTTGTATTTTACTTAGAACACAGGATCTCATGTTTTCTTAATCTCTGTGTGTGTTTTTTTTCCAATTAACATCCTTCAGAGGAAAATGGTATCAGGGGTTTCGACTTGATCACCTTTGATGAAAATAACGTTGAGCTGTTTCGCTATCACGATCCGATCCACTATTCTCAGCCTTTGCACAAAATCATTCACGACAATACCTACAAGGTGAAACAGGTCCAATTGCAAATGATTGGTTCGACGTTGGTCTTAAATATTTGCGAGTTAGAAGCGTACGGAGGTAAGGTGTTCTTTTTGTGTGTTATATTTTTTTTTACAGACTTTTTTTGTTGATATAACGATTTCATTGTGTTGTTGTTTTTTTTACTTTTATCCCCCCTCTTCTCCCCCTACTCCTACCCCCCTCTCTCTAATCCAACACGGTCCGTCCTTGTTTTATCGTTGTTTAAATTTCTCACATTTTGTCAAATATATACATCTACACAAAATAATCTGCAAATGATTCTCAAAAGATCTTCTTTTCACCTTATAACTATGCACAATCATATTGACTTTTTTTGTATTTATAATTCAATGCTGTAGCCCCAGTTGTAATAAGGCACTTATAATTCAATACTGTAGCCCTGTTTTAATATGACACTCATAATTCAGTACTGTAGCCCTGTTTTAATATGACACTCATAATTCAGTACTGTAGCCCTGTTTAAATATGGCACGCATAATTCAATAATGTGGCCCTGTTTAAATACTGCACTTATAATTCAATACTGTAGTCCCTGTTTTAATATGACACTTATAATTCAATACTGTAGTCCCTGTTTTAATATGACACTCATAATTTAATACTGTAGTCCCTGTTTTAATATGACACTCATAATTTAATACTGTAGTCCCTGTTTTAATACGCACTTATAATTCAATACTGTAGTCCCTGTTTTAATATGACACTCATAATTCAATACTGTAGTCCCTGTTTTAATATGACACTCATAATTTAATACTGTAGTCCCTGTTTTAATATGACACTCATAATTTAATACTGTAGTCCCTGTTTTAATATGACACTTATAATTCAATACTGTAGCCCCTGTTTTAATATGACACTCATAATTCAGTACTGTAGCCCTGTTTTAATATGACACTCATAATTCAGTACTGTAGCCCTGTTTAAATATGGCACGCATAATTCAATAATGTAGCCCTGTTTAAATACTGCACTTATAATTCAATACTGTAGTCCCTGTTTTAATATGACACTTATAATTCAATACTGTAGTCCCTGTTTTAATATGACACTCATAATTTAATACTGTAGTCCCTGTTTTAATATGACACTCATAATTTAATACTGTAGTCCCTGTTTTAATACGCACTTATAATTCAATACTGTAGTCCCTGTTTTAATATGACACTCATAATTCAATACTGTAGTCCCTGTTTTAATATGACACTCATAATTTAATACTGTAGTCCCTGTTTTAATATGACACTCATAATTTAATACTGTAGTCCCTGTTTTAATATGACACTTATAATTCAATACTGTAGCCCCTGTTTTAATACGCACTTATAATTCAATACTGTAGTCCCTGTTTTAATATGACACTCATAATTCAATACTGTAGTCCCTGTTTTAATATGACACTCATAATTTAATACTGTAGTCCCTGTTTTAATATGACACTCATAATTTAATACTGTAGTCCCTGTTTTAATATGACACTTATAATTCAATACTGTAGCCCCTGTTTTAATACGCACTTATAATTCAATACTGTAGTCCCTGTTTTAATATGACACTCATAATTCAATACTGTAGTCCCTGTTTTAATATGACACTCATAATTTAATACTGTAGTCCCTGTTTTAATACGCACTTATAATTCAATACTGTAGTCCCTGTTTTAATATGGCACGTATAATTCAATACTGTAGTCCCTGTTTTAATACGCACTTATAATTCAATACTGTAGTCTCTGTTTTAATATGGCACGTATAATTCAATACTGTAGTCCCTGTTTCTTCATTTTTTTATATTTTTGTTCACCATCAGATTGTCCAAGCGGAACACACGGCTTAGCCTGTGAACAAACGTGCAGTGAATCGTGTGGCAACGGGCGGTGCACCGTGACGGGCATGTGCACTGAATGTGCCTCCACCAAATACGGAAATACCTGTAATTTAGGTAACATATTCACTTAATGTGCATCTGACAAATACGGAAATATATGTAATTTAGGTAACATGTGCACTGAATGCGTCTCTGACAAATATGGAAATGTATGTAATTTTTGACAGATGTTTTTGACAGATGTTTTTGACAGATGTTTTTGACAGATGTTTTTGACAGATTTTTTCACAGATTTTTTCACAGATGTTTTTGACAGATTTTTTCACAGATGTTTTGGACAGATTTTTCACAGATTTTTTCACGAATG
Source organism: Anisus vortex (assembly GCA_949126835.1). NCBI lineage: Eukaryota > Metazoa > Mollusca > Gastropoda > Planorbidae > Anisus > Anisus vortex. Next base: position 34,409,340 of record OX421506.1, on the reverse strand, counting down.
TTTTTGACAGATGTTTTTGACAGATGTTTTTGACAGATGTTTTTGACAGATGTTTTTTTACAGATGTTTTTTACAGATGTTTTTGACAGATGTTTTTGGCAGGTGTTTTTACAGATGTTTTTACAGATGTTTTTGACAGATGTTTTTGACAGATGTTTTTGGCAGAGGTTTTTGACACATGTATTTGACAGATGTTTTTTTTACAGATGTTTTTTTACAGATGTTTTTTTTACAGATGTATTTTTACAGATGTTTTTTTTACCGATGTTTTTTTACAGATGTTTTTGACAGAACTTTTTAAAAGCAATTTTATTTACAGCATTTCTATTTACAGCAATTAGATTAAAAATGCACTATTATCTATAGCACTGCCATTGCCAACGACTTGACGGCTGTTTACATGACGTAATGATTACATATTAAGTACGATTGCCAACACATTCAAAATATTTGATTGTCGCCTTTTTTTGTATTCCAGATTGTCCCGCTTCCTGCTCGACTGGCAGTGTCGGTGCTGCTTGCCAGCGTCTCAACGGATTCTGCGTGCAGAATTGCACCAAGGGATTGTACGGACACACGTGTGAAAAGAGTAAGTCCTGACTTTTTCTCATTGTGTTAAACTCACTCACTCACTAGCTTCCGTGCCGACTGGTGCTTGAGGCGATAGACAAAGACCCACGATGGTCTCTGTCGGCTGCGGCAGCTGGAAATAGGTGGGGGGGGGGGGGCTGTTTCATGACTCATGCCTCTTTAGGTCAATCTCCAACGTATGTGTCTTTGCCTCTTAAGACCTTCCCTCCAATGTTCCCCAGCCCCCCCCCCCTCCCACTCCCCTGGGGTGTATATTTCAGTGCTGTCACTGGGGAGTCAGTACGTATTCTGCAGACATTCCCCAAGCAACGCCTTATCTTTGACGAAATGATCTCTATTAGTAAAGCAAGCGTGCACATCCTCGTTTGAGATCGTCTTTGTCCCGAAAACCTTGTAGATGTAACGTAGCCGTTTGCCTTGTGGATGTAACGTAGCCGTTTGCCTTGTGGATGTAACGTAGCTGTTTGCCTTGTGAATGTAACGTAGCCGTTTGTCTTGTGGATGTAACATAGCTGTTTGCCTTGTGGATGTAACGTAGCTGTTTGCCTTGTGGATGTAACGTAGCTGTTTGCCCCGAAATACCTCCAGTTTTCTTTCAATTGTAGCTATAGGCTTCAACCACTTGGTACGACGCTGAGAACCGCACTCTTGAATAGATCCGGTCGTTTTTTTGGTGTTCTCGGTGTAGCTCTGAGCGGCGCTAAATGTGTTGCCTTCTACTGATAGCGGTCTGTGAGCTCGATCCTTATAGTCTACGGCCATGCATTTAAGGGGTATTATGGATAGTGTGGCCAACACAATGCCCTGGTGCCTTGTTTATCCCAACCAATGTCATGCAGCCTTCAATAGTGGGAGACAAAAACAACGAGGAAGAGGCAGACAATTTCACTCAATGCAATAATTGTTCAGTCTATGCTATATTTTAACTCATTGCAATATTTCACTCAATGCAATAATTGTTCAGTCTATGCTATATTTAACCTCATTGCAATATTTCACTCAATGCAATAATTGTTCAGTCTATACTATATTTTACCTCATTGCAATATTTCACTCAATGTAATAATTGTTCAGTCTATGCTATATTTTACCTCATTGCAATATTTCAGAAAAAAGTTATACATACTGGGTTTTGCTCCACTTTTCAGACTGTCCCTCTAGCTGTAAAGAGAAATCAGCCTGTGACCGAACAGCTGGAACGTGTGCAGAAGGCTGCGGTCCAGGATTGACCGGTCCTCTTTGCACAGACCGTAAGTATATATCAACTTAATACCAACTTTTGTTGGTCACAATCAAGCTCTTTTCTTTTTTTTTTTTTAATGTTGTCGCAGGCAAAGTTTTTTTTAAATGTTGTATGATTCGAGAAATGTTTCACTTGCATCAATTATTTCAACCAAATGTTTTCCGAAAGTATATTTACAAGAATACTACCACTGTCGCTTCTCATACGCAAAACACACACACACACACACACACACACACATTTATTTGTTCCCTTCACTGTTACCACATTCTGTATCTCCCCTTCCTCCTTACGTCAAACATTGGTTAACCCCTTTCATGACTAGCAAACAATATAAACTGAACTGATTTTATTATAAAAACATGGAATGAAAAACTACTGTTAGATGCTCTGTAGTGGCAACCAAAAAAAAAGGCTTGGCAGGTCGTATTGCTGTCCGCGGGCCGACAGTTGCACGCCCTGCTCTGGAGGCTTGCAGTGCAAAATTTTGTTTTCTAATCTTTACTACAGTGAAAAATAAATATTTGTTAGATAGACTTAAGTCACTTCCGGAATTTTTACCTGGCTTATTGTTTGTAACGGGATGCACCTTGCAGGGATACAATGTAGAACTGTCTGTGGCTAAAAACATCAACCAAAACATCAACCAAAACATCAACAACATCAACCAAATCATCAACCAAAACATCAACAACATTAATTAAATCATCACTTAATGGGTCACAGTGACCTAGCGGCAGGGCGTTGGGCTGGCGTACACGATAGGTACTGGGTGAAGGCTAGGATTGGTTTTCCGGGTCTGGATAGGTGTCCCTGAGTCTAACCGGCTCTGACGTGTGCCTGGCGTTAGTTAGGGTAAAGTAAAAGCGGCTGGGCATTGTGCTCGCCACACATTTTCCATAGTCAGCCACTGAAACTGGTGAACGCTGCTATGATAAATTTTGCCCGATGGGTACTTTACTTTTAACTCAATGAGACCCAATGCACGTGTATTCCAAATTCACGACCTTGTAAGCATTTCATATTTCTTTGAGTAGCTTTCCCAAAATGAAATTAAACGGTTAAGGTCGACAGCGTGCAATGCAAAAGTTTTTTCCTTGTTTTTTTTTTCAGCTTGCCCTGAAAACTGCAAGGAAGAGACTGTTTGCAATTCAATCACTGGAGAATGTGATGGAGGCTGCAAAGATGGCTTTGTGGGGGGCTTTTGCAACGAAAGTACGTTTCTACATCATCAGTATTATACTTATAATTACACTTACCTTCTTTTAAATGCTGGTTTGTAAAACTTCAAAAACAAATCTAAATTTTTTTGTAATCATAACGAAATAATTGTGACTCAATTATGACGCAATAGCAGATTTAAAAGTATTGGATAGGATAGTTAATAGTGTTGTAGACAAACTCAAATAAGTATGTCAGTCTGTTTCTTCGACCATAATTTGATTCGGCATAACAGATCACTCACCCTACTAATATCTACTCCTGTTTCTCGTTAAATATTCGAGATTTATCTGCTCTAAAGAGGCCAAGCCCCCCGGGCCCCCAAATCCCTAGCAAAGGCACTATGAACATCCCCCCCATCCCCTCCCACCTCCCTCTAGCTTGAAGACCTTCACCCGCTCTTGGTGCTGGGACAACATTGTTTCATAACAATCATGATATTAGGAAAACAAAAAAAAATGCATTATGGATATCTTTTAACTGCAATTTGCGTTTTCTTTCGATGAGAAGTTCTGTTCGGAGTCTTGGTATAGAAGTTGTGTCATTTAAAAGATGCTTATTTGTACGATTGATTTTGTTGTGAAAAGACTAAAATGAAGTGTGATGAAAGTGGTGGGTATATTCGTGTGAAGCAATTTTAAACCATGCCTAGATCAAGCAGCTGGAGCTAATAATGTATTTTAATACACTGCCTATTCAAAGAGCTAGAGCTAATTATGTATTGTAACATACTGCCTATTCAAACAGCTGGAGCTAGTAATGTATTGTAATACACTGCCTTTTCAAACAGCTAGAGCTAGTAATGTATTGTAATACACTGCCTTTTCAAACAGCTAGAGCTAGTAATGTATTGTAATACACTGCCTTTTCAAACAGCTAGAGCTAGTAATGTATTGTAATACACTGCGTATTCAAACAGCTATAGCTAGCCATGTATTTTAATACACTGCCTTTTCAAACAGCTAGAGCCAGTAATGTATTGTAATACACTGCCTTTTCAAACAGCTAGAGCTAGTAATGTATTGTAATACACTGCGTATTCAAACAGCTATAGCTAGCCATGTATTTTAATACACTGCCTATTCAAACAGCTAGAGCTAGTAATGTATGGTACTATACTGCCTATTCAAACAGCTGGAGCTAGTAATGTATTGTAATATACTGCCTATTTAAAAAGCTGGAAATAGTAATGTATTGTAATACACTTCCTATTCAAACAGCTGAAGCTAGTAATGTATTGTAATACACTACCTATTCAAACAGCTAGAGCTAGTAATGTATTGTAATACACTACCTATTCAAACAGCTAAAGCTAGTAATGTTTTGTAATACACTGCCTATTCAAACAGCTAGAGCTAGTAATGTATTGTAATACACTGCCTATTCAAACAGCTAGAGCTAGTAATGTATTGTAATACACTGCCTATTCAAACAGCTAGAGCTAGCCATGTATTGTAGTACACTGCATATTCAAACAGCTAGAACTAGTAATGTATTGTAATGCCTTGCCTATTCCATTAGCTGGAGTTTGTCTAAAGAATTGTGAGGGAACCAATTGCCATATCTCGGACGACCAGACATGCCCGAGCGGATGCAAGAAAGGTTTTTTCCAACAAGACTGTTCACAAAGTAAGTCGAAAAGTTTGTCCTGCCAACTCAACTCCTTGTCCTGCCAACTCAACTCCTTGTCTCTTTAACTCCTTGTCGTGCCAACTCAACTCCTTGTCCCTCCAACTTCTTGTCCCTCCAAACCTTTGTTGATCATGTAGGATTAACAAAGGGAGTTACTAGGCCCCGTCAATAATTTTACTGTGGCCCAAACAGAGCTTCTAGCGGCATTTTTTTCTAACTCGTATACTTTAATTAGTCTAAATAAGGTATATATGTATACACTAGGAGTTATGCCCGTCAAAATGACGGAGAAACGAATGATTACAGTGTGTTTTGTGAAATTAGAAAGAAAAGAAAATTATACCAAAAACTGTAGTGCGAACGTTTTTGTCGGTATTTAGATTTTCTTTTTTTTTATTGTTTACGGTCGCCTGGCCCTGTAATATGCATATATGAATAGTTGCTGTCAAGTTTATTAATAATATTAAAACTAACAATAAAACTATCAAAAGGAAAATAAAAAAAACAAAATAATACTAAGCAATAAAAAAAAAATTAAAAAAAAAGTAGACAGCTATATTTCACAATCCGGGAAAACCCGGTCTCGAAACACACTTATTTTGAAAGCATTTCAAAGGGACATCATTCGGAAATGGCGCTCAGTTAGAATGCATTATATAACCTTCGATGTTGATGGGCCGGAAATACTACAATTCAATTCAGTTAAAAAATGAACGGAAATCGTAGTGCGAACGTTTCTTTCGGTATTTATATAATACAAATGTCTTTTGGAGGACGTTTCCAATTTATACATTTAACTTTTGACCCGATTAGTCAAACGGCTTAGTAGCCTATAGAGAACAAACATTGACATAAATAAACTCACGGTAATTATGTATATTGATTATCGATATGTTTGAACCCATCTAGTTAAACATAATTCCCTAAACTGCCCGTCACCAAATATGTTGCACACCTCTGCTATTCTTCTTCTTCTTCTATCCCATAACTCGAGTGAAGGTCGTTGGGGCACATAATTTTTTTCTAAAATACTTGAGAGAGTTGTGTCGCAACAACTTGGTCAGCATCTTAATGCTAATAATCTACTTGACCCGTTCCAATCTGCCTATCGACATGGCCACAGTTGCGAAACAGCACTTCTGCGAGTCCTAAATGATGTACATTGTAGTGCTGATCGTGGCGAACTATCACTATTAGTGTTGCTTGACATAAGAGCAGCTTTCGACGTAATTGACCATGAGTTTCTTCTAGCCAGGCTTAAAAAGGAGATGGGCATCACGGGTAATGCGCTGCGGTGGTTCACGTCTTATTTGGAGGATAGGACCCAATATGTTGTGGTAAAACTAACTTCTTCGCAGAGCACACCACTGAGGTGCGGAGTACCACAAGGCTCTGTATTGGGACCTATACTATTATCTATCTATACTAGTGTCACGTGGCGGGGGGTGATTAGACCACTTAATCACCACGTAAACTTTATAAGTTGGGGTTAGATTTGCACCTGAGCCTCCTGTGTTTCGTGCCTTCTGTATGATTAAGTAAAAGTGACTGAATTATGTCACGCTGTGTGGCAGGCAGGCTCGTATGTGTATTCTTTCCTTCTTATAAGAGTGGTCTGCAAAAATAGATAAGAGATGAATTATTCTCTTCTATTATTGTTGGCTGCGTTTTGTCTTAAGGGATGAGCCGGAGTACTGTGCTAGAGGTTACGTATTGATGATCAAATTTATATTTGTGTGTGTAGAATTCCGTGGCTCGTCTGAGGTAATTATGCAGAGGTTTGGCTATACTAAACACATATAGACTTCACAACATCGATTATAGTCACTAGAGGACACGAGCGAAAACATTATATTCTGAAGTTTATTCACATTAAGACTGAGTATACCGTTGCATATATATCATACATAATATCCTAGGTACATTGTCCAACAATATAAACAGCAAAGATTAAGATTTAGATACAAACTTAGGGTCGGAGCCTTCACAAAGGCCTCGGAGGGGCCCAGATGGGACCCACTCCGTTTCACGACCACCTAGCTAGACTGTCCCTAGAACTCTAACTAAAAGTTAAATCTATAACTAAAAGCATGGATAGTCACGTGGTGCAAAATGGGAGTGGTAGGGGGAAATGTACATGTTTTCTTAGTCTGATTGACAGGAGTAGGGAAAGCACGGGAGAGGGCGGGGTTATCTTACGCCTCTGACCATAGGGGGTGGCGGTGGTGGACGACATCTAAAGCCTTTTCCCGTGGTCAGAATTTGCTTTCTTCACGGTCGGCTCATTACGTTATACGGCTTACAGCGGTTAACTCGACCACCTGGCCAACTCAGATGTCTATTTTCAAGTACATGTTATATCCCGTTGGTCGAGGACGTAAGGAGGTACGGGGAGGGGGGTGAAGGTCAATAGGTGGGCTCTGTGATGATTGCGCCACATATGTCCTTGACTTGTTTTCCGATCTTCCGTGGTCGGGGTAGGGGGGGGGGGCGATAAGCACACACGTTTTACAGCATTTGGAATATACATGAAAGGGAAACTAATATCAATAACTAGTCATATAACAATAAGTAATATACTTATAAGCATGCAGAAATATACATATATAATGTAAGTAAAATTCATTGCGATGCAAAATACATAAAGTGTTAAATGTAGGAGAAAGAAGGGAAAGACTCTTTTTCACTCCAATCAGACATGCAGGATTGTGGCAATGTTGTCAGTGGTTTGTACGTACAGATGATATGATTATAGTATCTTATAAGAGCTGATTACAGCTAAGACCTTTCTTAGTTGTGTGTGACGTTAATCTTCTCCCAAAACGCCACAACTAGTAAACTCGGCAAAATCATTAGTACCCATGGCGTAAATCGTAAGCTATTTGCTGACGACACGGAATTATACATTAGTTTCAATCCTGATCCTGCTTCTTGTGCTGCGGCTGTAAAATCTCTTGAAGACTGCTGCCTGTCAGTGAAATCGTGGATGGTGGAAAATAGGCTAAAGCTAAATGATGATAAAACAGTGGCAATATTGTGTGGGTCTCATGCTAGACTTAAAACCTCTAAGCTAGAAACAATAAAAGTTGGCACTGCTGAAATTACCTTATCTGACTATGTAAAAGATCTTGACTTGTTTATTGACAGTAAACTTTCAATGACTACCCATGTCAGCTCTGTCGTCCGGGCATGCTCTATGCAATTACGAGCCTTAGGTCAATTGCGACCTCATCTAAACAAGAAAACAGCAAATGCTGTTGCCGTCTCTCTTATTCTCTCAAGACTTGATTATTGCAACAGCTGCTTGTCGGGGATTCCAAAAAAGCAGATTGAGAGACTCCAGAAGGTGCAGAACAATGCTGCACGCATAGTATCTCTGGTCGAGAGGTCCGCTAACATCACCCCTATACTTAGGGATCTCCACTGGCTCCCCGTGCAAACGCGAATTGAATTTAAGCTTCTTTCCCTGGCATTCAGCTGCTTGGATGGCACTGCACCTAGCTATCTTCAAAACATTCTTACAACATATGTTCCAGCAAGAGATCTCCGTTCAAGTGAAAAGTCATTACTCAGGACTCCCAGTCTTATTGGACATAGAATAAAAACCTTTGGAGTGCGCGCCTTTGAGGCGGTGGCGCCCTTATTATGGAACAATTTGCCTATTTCACTAAGGCAAACTGAAGCAAAGTCTTTTAAAAGGAACCTAAAGTCCTATATGTTTAAGTAATCATTGTCTAATTTGTGCTCTTGTATCTATGTCATGACAGCGCACTGAGCATGCTATTATAGCATGGATAGTTGCGCTATAAAAGTGCTCATTATTATTATTATTATTTTGCGCCATTTGTCTCGGTCCTGCGCCGCCTTCTGGGAGTCTGCAAGAGACAAGCAGGTCCACTCCTTGATGTCATCATCCCATCGTCTCTTCTGCCACCCTCTATTTCTTCCACCCTGCACTGTACCCTGCAGGATGGTTTTCGCCAAGCCTTCAAATCTCGCCACATGCCCGTACCATCTGAGTTTTCTGGATTTAATGGCGCTGAGGAGATCCTCGTGAGGGCCGATGACGTTGGTGATTCGCTCACGGACAGCCTCTGCTATTCAACATCTTCAAAATAATTGTGTAACGCCCCCCACACCTCCACCCCCCCCCCCACACACACACGCACACATCTCACATCAGTCGCCCCAACGTGATAGATTTAACCTCCTCGTTCTACTTCATTTATCTGAACTTTTGAACACTACTTTATATAATCTTTTTTTTTATTGGTTATTTGGTAGTGGGGCATGGTGGCCGAGCGGTAGCGCGTTAGGTTGGCTAAATCTTGATGGAGTGTGTTACTGAACCTATCCAGCTTTCATAGGTACCTGACATAAGTTGGTGCAAATCAAAGGCGACCGGGTATATATATGTATATATATATGACATCCGTGCGTCCTCAGAGGAGGATGGCGTAATCCCCCTTGGTAAAAGGAGGCCACGATAGTCTAAACCCTTGGCGATGCTTTTAAAGAGCCGGTTGTTGCCTAGGCAGCAGGCCCTCTCCCACGCAGATAGTGATTCCAGGCGAACAGCTAAGCTGATACAGCAAGGGACCATCTGCGTCGCAGGAGTTGCCAGAGAGGTAGCGACTTCGCTATAAGACTGCATTAAGGACTCCATCTTCTGATTTTTGTTAAGATTTACACTACATTAACAGGTGTAACCGCGAGACAGCGGAAGTTTGAAACTCCTAGATGAACTACCTATTAAGGTTTACGAGTCCCATCTACCCGAATATACTGGTTTTAAGGCACCAGCAGCGGCCCACCTTTCACCCCTTCTCCTGTTAGTTGAAACATTATCCGCCAGACTTGGTTACAAGTCATTCAAGAATGAGGATATTTCTAGAGGAGTGGGTACTTATTTCCCGCTCCCATCTCCAGCTGTTCTAACCTTGGACCACCAAGGGTCAGTGTTGTACAGACTTTTAAAACCTCCTCGGCCACAACCAAACAGGGTCAAGTATAAAACTGTTTGTTTTGAAGACTGTGTATTATATCTTGTTGTTGATTATTGTTTTCTTTGTCCCTGCCCTACGTTGTTGTTGTTTGATATTTCGTTCTAGGCTGCCCTACTAGCTGTAAAGATCAAGAATGCAATCAAGAGTTGGGCTTTTGTGAAAATTGCGAGTCAGGGATGTACGGCGAAAACTGTTCCCAAGGTATGTATGTCTGTCAGCTTACACTGAACGTTTAATTTCATGTTCACCAATCGCTCTTAATCTTTGTTTCTACTTGTCTTTCCTTCACTTTTTGAATGTATGATTGTTATATATCTCTCTCTCTCAATTTCAATCTTTAACATTTTTTTAAAAATGTATATCGACAATACAAGTAGAGTCTAGTTATTTTCATTTAACAAAAAAACACAGAAAAGTTTAGCTAAATATGTACATCCATTTTTACTGTAATGGTGTTTGAAATTTACACAGTTAAGGTCCATCGCATTAATTTCATTTAGTTTGTTCTTCTGGTCTTTCGATATTTGTTTTTTTTTCTGTGCTGTGCGAACCTTACGAAAGTTTGTTAAAACTTGGCTTTGTAAAATATTGGTCCGACACAATTTTAGCGTTTTATAAATTGTTACTAAATAGTGTTACTTCTGATATAGTCATTTACTAAAGTAAAGTAAAGTGTCCCGTAAGAGTAAATTTATCATAGGGCCGGTGAAGCACTGTTCACCCGTTTCCGTGCCCACGACATACTAGGGGATTGTGTGGCCAGCACAATGCCCAGCTGCCTTTACTTTACCCCAACTTAAGTCATGTACCCATCAGAGTGGGACAGACCCAGGGACATCCCCCAGACCAGGGAACTAAACTTAGACTTCACCAGGATTGGAACCCAGGTCCTTCGGTGTGCCAATTGAACGCGCTGCCGCTTAGCCACCATGCAAATGCCACCATGCAATTTACTACAATAAATTATTTATGATTTATATACTTTTCGATGATTAGAATTTACCTGTATATATGTATAGTTGTTATGTCTGTTGATAATTAAACGTATTTACATCGTAATTGGTAATGAACTCACCATAGCAAGGTTGCCTGATAAAACATTAGTAAGTTATCGACCAATTATTGAAAAGCCTGCTACTTATACTCGAAGGACTGAAGCATGAGAAGCTCATGGCCGCCTTGTTTACACAACATCTCTACCTCGACCACTTCTTCACCAGAAGTTTTGTTTTGCTTTTCAGAGTGTTCCCAGAACTGTCTCGACAGCATGCAGTGCGTCGCCAGATCCGGTGCATGTATAGGAGGATGCAAAGAAGGCTTCTACTCTGAGATTTGCGATCACAGTAAGTGGCCATCTTGTGGGCTTTACCCTTAGCTGGACAAACAGAGAGGGGGATCATACCCTACCTCTGACCTCTGAAGGTCAAACCCGTGAATCCTGTGATCGCTGATAACTTTACAAGATAAATAAACAATCTATGCAAGGGGAATTAATGGGAAATAGTAATGAACGTTGAAGGGAATATCATTTTGAAAATGGCGCTCAGTTTAGAAATATGGTGATTAGTAATAGGTCTATGAGTTTATTTTAAAAAATAAATTAACGGATAAAGCAATATTTTTTATACAAATTGACCTTTCTTAAAAAGTGACATCCGAGCCTAGAATAGGTTCCCTGAACAAACCAGGAATACCAGTAACTTAACTTCATTTAAAACACAAATAAAAATGCGAGACTAAACTCGGACTTGGAGGACGTTTCCAATTTATACATTTAACTTTTGACCTGATTTATCCAACGGCTTAGGAGCCTATAGCTAAGAAACAAACATTTAAATAAATAAACAAACTCACGGTAATCATTATATCACGGACCATTTGCCGGTGTAAAGCTAATAGACCAGCGTAAAGCGAATAAACCGGTGTAAAGCTAATAGACTAATAGACCAATATAAAGCTAATAGAACAGTGTAAAGCTAATATACCAGCGTAAAGCGAATAGACCGGTGTAAAGATAATAGACCAGTGTAAAGCTAATAGAACAGAGTAAAGCTAATAAACCTGTGTAAAGCTAAGAGACTGGTGTAAAGCTAATAGACCCAGTGGCGTAGCTAGGGTCATCTGCGCCCGGGGACATGACACAAAGTCTGCGCCTCTTCTCAGACCCACAGAGTCTGGGGGGGGGGGAGGTCACTGAGCCCCCAAGAAAATTTTGAAATTTGACGGTTTATATGGTTCATTTACAAAGCATCTGGTATTTTAATGAAATACAATACAGGCTAATAAGTCTCTATACGATTGTTAACAATTTATTTGACAAAAAAAAAATCTACTAATTATACATGACTGGAATAGACATAGTCTACAACAATTTGATCCTCATTGATTTGACTGTCGCAAACTCGTCAATCACGTTGTCAAAATTAATATTCTCAAGTGTTTCTCCTTCGATGCTAAGGAGTGCAAGATCACTCTGACCAGGGGTCGGCAACCTTTTGCTAATTGTGTGCCAAACTAGGATTTCTAAACCGTGCCAACAGCCTAAAAGTCAACCTGCTTTATTATACTTTTTTTTTTTTTTATAAGACAATTTAAGATATATCTATGCTAAAAACTATACGATGCCTAGTAGGCCCAAAGGAGGGGCAAGAAGGTCAAACTCCGACGCGCCTCCTACCGGAAATAAAAAAAAATGTAAGACAATTTCAGTTAAACTGAGAATAAACTATCATGAATATTATCAGTTGCTAGATCCTTATCTGGACAACCAAACGATAATGTTTACAAAATCATTACCGAAAATGTGAAAGTTTGGTCATATTATTTTTTGGTATAAATGCAAATAAAAAGGTTGATAATCACAAACGCGTTAATTGTTGTTATTAAATATAAAACGTTTAACCGTTTTTTTTCCCATAAATTTCCTCTGCTTTTGGCTTTGGTCTTGCTACGGAGTTAAATTGAGCAAATTAAAGACAATTTGGCTAAGATCGATCACTCTGGCTTCCCCACACAACGTGTAGATCTTCTCCGCCTTGTGCGATTAGATTTTTCACACAGGTGTAGGAAGTCTGAGACACCCCCACCACCCGAGCTTTGGTTCCCTAAAACTATACCTAAAAACCATAGATATCTATGTGCTCCTTGTTTTTCAATTGTCTACTGCAACCTGGCTCAAATTATCACGAATGTTATCAAGTTCTTGCTGCAGCCATTCAAGATCAGATGCTTGCTGCTTCCTTGAAATTCATAGTAGGATCCTGCAACCGTTTCTGGACACGATACATTTTCCCAAGTATGATGTTTCAGAAATGTAACAAAACTAGGAAGTTAAAGTTTAATATACCTGCCAGCAAAGTTTCTGCATCACTTCTTGTGTCAGGCGTCATAATTGCATCTTCTGATAATTTTTCCAACAGCCCTACTAGCTCATCTAGTCCAACGGGGGCGATATCGCCCCCCTCCGGGGGGGGGGGGGGGGCAGTGAGAAGCTTTAGGGGGGTGCTGACGTTCCACGGGGCGATCTGGATAGGCCTACATTAGTTTACATCAAAATAAAATTAAATAATTAGTTTTAATACTCATTTTGGCGCCCCCTAACGTGACTCCCGGGGACATATGTCCCCCCCCTGCCCCTCCCTAGCTACGCCACGTAATAGTAAAGTGTAAAGCCTGAATTACAAAATTTATATTGATAATAAAACCGTATTTTATTTTATATATTACAGACGCTCCTTCTATAAAGAAGATTATTGCGTCCTACGCTCATACACGTCTAGTCTTGCATTTTTACAAATGTTTTAAATGATGTTAAGTTACTGGTTCTCCTGATTTGTTCAGGCAACTCGTTCCATGCCCGAACGCCACTCGGGAAGGAAGAGTTTGTTCTCGCATAAGAGATAAGGAGTGTCTTTGTGTTTATGTGAGCGTTGCGACAACCGAAGAGTAATAGGCCTACTCTTAAAATGAAAAGTCGCCATAGCGAGGTCTACTGGTAAAACATTAGTAAGTGGACGTTTTCAATTGGCAATTCTGCTGAGATGATGCTTGTCCATCGGTTTCGGTGAAGGCCATCCTCTGACAAAGTCATGGTTGCTCCTAGGACCGGAGATGACAGATAAGGACGATTTTTGCCCGGAAGTGTCGGCCGCATTGGTGGGTCTGGCGGCCAGTCGGGGCGGAGCTGACGTCGCTGGATCTTCTGAGGTGTCGATTTTTTTTCCATTTCGACCCTCAGCCTTCTCTCTTCGTGGGCTGCTGGTCGAGTGAAGGTCAAGCTGCGCCATCCTGCTACTAGGACTTGGAGATGGAAAGATAAGAAGTTCAAGCCGCCTCGATTACACCATATTTCTACCTCGACCACCGCGCTGATGGATGTCTTGCTTCACCAGAAGTTTTGTTTTGCTTTTCAGAGTGTTCCGCGAACTGTCTCGACAGCATGCAATGCGACGCCGAAACCGGTGCATGTGTAGGAGGATGCAAAGAAGGATTCTACTTGGACACTTGCGAGCAAAGTAAGTGGTTATCTACATATATATCTTTTTTTTTTTAAATTTCAGTTCGTTCTTCCCCCCCCCCCTGCCACTAGGCCTACATCAAACTCCTGTTTATTCTTGGTTGTGCAATGCTATTTCGACTGTCCGGCGATAGTCATGAAATTTAATTTTGTAATTTCTTTACATGTGAATGACAGATTAATTCGACATTGTTTAATCCTTTAAATTAGATTCACTTTGGTAGCAGGAACATCTTCAGAATTAATCCGCTTCCGGACACATTCTATCCTATTGTCAGCCCCACCCGTTTGTCACACAATAAAATATACACAGCTACTATTATTTGTACTCTGTAAAACAAAAACAAGAAAACTTGGAACACGGCGTTAGCAGTAATGAGAAAATAATGCACGGGTTTTGTGACGGCGGAGGCGAAAGGCGGCCAGGGGTTGAAAATGAAATAGGCCGTGTAAAGAGAATAGTTGACCAGTGTGTAAGAGAGGGTCAAGTGACCAGTGTGTAAGAGAGGGTCAAGTGACCAGTGTGTAAGAGAGGGTCAAGTGGACCAGTGTGTAAGAGAGGGTCAAGTGACCAGTGTGTAAGAGAGGGTCAAGTGGACCAGTGTGTAAGAGAGGGTCAAGTGACCAGTGTGTAAGAGAGGGTCAAGTGACCAGTGTGTAAGAGAGGGTCAAGTGACCAGTGTGTAAGAGAGGGTCAAGTGACCAGTGTGTAAGAGAGGGTCAAGTGGACCAGTGTGTAAGAGAGGGTCAAGTGACCAGTGTGTAAGAGAGGGTCAAGTGACCAGTGTGTAAGAGAGGGTCAAGTGGACCAGTGTGTAAGAGAGGGTCAAGTGACCAGTGTGTAAGAGAGGGTCAAGTGACCAGTGTGTAAGAGAGGGTCAAGTGGACCAGTGTGTAAGAGAGGGTCAAGTGACCAGTGTGTATAGCAAGAAGTTGATGTTTTGTGATAGATTGAAGAGAGTGACTGTTGATATATTATGATAATAGCAATTCTTATGTGATGTTGTGGATCACTGTCTCATGAGCAGTTCAATGTTTACGTAGAATAATGGAATTCATTTGCTGGAACGCAGAATTGGGATAATCACTCTTGTACAGTGTCAATGCTGTTGTCATAGTACTGAAGCCGGCTGGCCGAGCGGTTAGCTCACCGGACTGTCAACCAAAAATCACCTGACACGTCGCGGGTTCGAGCCACCGGCAGATCACTGTCGCCCTACAGGAGTTTTGGGACTAGTTGACGTTAATATTGAGTTGTTATCACGAGCGCTTAACCGGCAGCAGTGAAACCTCTCACAGATTAATAATCTTCTAGAGCGCACTGAGCATGCTAAAATAGCATGGATAGAAGCGCTATATAAATTACCATTACCATTACCGTTTTGTCATTCACGTGTAAAACGCCTACAAGGATAAAACATAAGCTGTACCCGTTACACCGTTGCCCAACCTCACCCCTCCCCAAACCTCACCCCCTCCCCCAACCTCACCCCCTCCCCCAACCCACCAAACTCATGTTATAATTATTATTTTTTAGATAACTTATATTGAATGCAAAAGCTATTTAAGGTAGAAAAAAAATGAAGAAAAGAGTTTTTAACAAGTCAAACTATATACAAATAAAAATGATTTAACCCATTAACCGTGTTTCTTTTAGAAATTATTTTAATTTATTCCTTTACAACGCACCATACTGCGTAAACACTCAATTAGGGAGTGTTGAAATTGATAATACAACCTTAGGGCAACACTCTTGAACTGAAAGGTCGTCCTGGCAAAGGTTACTGATTGCGAGCATGAGTAAGTAGATAGGCAGAGAACAAACAGTGATAATAAATGGCTCTAAGTCATCGCCAATAACTGTAAACTCAGGAGTTCCACAAAGAACTGTTCTAAGACCTCTGCTATTTCTAATTTATATTAATGATCTGCCAAATTGCATCAACACAGGAACAAAAGTAAGATTATTTGCCGATGATTGCATAATTTATAGAATAATAAAGACAGGAAAAGATAATGAACTTCTACAAAAAGACCTAGATGAACTACAAAAAGTGCCATTTGTTAACAAAGTGAGGAATCTTGGTGTTTTATTAGATCCCACGCTGTCTTTCGACCTTCATATTTCTCATATGTGCAGAGGTCTATATCTACAGTTGCGTAGACTCGGCCAAATACGACCTTATTTGTCCAATGATTCTGCAAAGACACTGGCAGTCGCCCTAATACTTTCGCGAATCGACTATTGTAACGCCCTGCTAGCCGGCCTGCCCGAGGACAAAATCGCCAGGCTACAGCGAATACAGAACAGTACTGCGCGTTTGGTTATGTGCAAGTCTAAAAGAGACTCGGGAACTGCCCTTCTGCGCTCGCTCCACTGGCTCCCCGTGAAAGCCAGAATTGAGTATAAAGTGGCGCTACTTTGCCATTAGTGCATTTTTAACAACGAGTTTCCGTCCTATATCAAGGCACTAATCACACCTTATGCCCCGCAAATAACACTTCGTTCTGCAAACTCATCGCTTCTGGAAGAGCCCCGTTTCTCTCTGACGACCGTTGGCCTTAGAGCCTTCTCAGTATCCGGTCCAAAGGTGTGGAATCAACTTCCCATTCAACTGAGGCGAACAAGCTCTACTGTTACTTTCAAACAGAACTTAAAAACTCATTATTTCAATATTTACCTTAGATAACATTTAACATGCTTTAGAAACTTACTGTCTTATTTATGGGTTGGGTCGGTTAATGCTACATGTATTTGTTTTGTCTTTTTTTTAACATCAATTTAGCTCTGTCACCTGGCCTAGGGTACTATCCGTATTCTTAGTTGTATGTTAAACGCGCTCTGAGCTTACATTATGTTTGTTGGCAGTGCTATACAAATATTATTATAATTATTATTATTATTAAAAATGGGAATCAAACTGGAGTATGTCTTTTCACCCAGAAAAAGGCCAACTAATAAGGGTATCCAAGAAAAACAAACAAATAATAGCAAACTACTTCATTCATGGTAAAGAACTAACTCAAACTAGCAATGCTAAGTATCTAGGAGTAATAATAAATGATAAGTTATCTTGGAACCCTCATATTGATGAAGTAATTAAAAAATCAAACAAAACATTAGGATTCATAAAAAGGAACTTTTACAAATGTAATAAGAATATAAAACTAAAATGCTATCTCACATTAGTTAGGCCTATTCTAGAATACGCAGCATCTGTATTGGGCCCATCAACTAAAGAAAACATTAAAAAATTAGAGCAAATCCAAAAAGAGCTGCAAGGTTCATAACTAGCGAATATTCCCAATTAACAAGAGTAACACCATTAGTCAAATCATTAAACCTAGAAACACTATAGGACAGAAGGGCTAAGAGTAAAGTAGTAATAATACATAAGGCATTAAACTCTAATTTAGAAATACAACACAATGACAACCTGTTGCAAAGCTCAGATAAACATAAAGACAAACACACTTTCCTTGTCCCTTATGCGAGAACAAATGCACATAAGTACTCTTTCTTCCCGAGTGGCATTCGGGCATGAAATAGGTTGCCTGAACAAACCAGGAAAACCCGTAACTTAACATCATTTAAAACATTAATAAAAATGCAAGACTAGACTCGGACCACGGATGAGCGTAGGACGCAAAAATCTTCTTTATAGAAGGAGCGTCTGTAATGTATAAGATAAGATAAGATAAGTAGATGACCTGTTTCATGTAGTCATCCTGTTACTAGGACTTTTCAGACGGAAGGATAAGAAACTTAGACCACCTCGCTTACACCATATTTCTACATCGACCACCGCGCACACGGATGTCTTGCTTCACCAGTTGTTTTGTATTTCAGAGTGTTCCGCAAACTGTCTCGACAGCATGCAATGTGACGCCCAAACCGGCGCATGTGTAGGGGGATGCAAAGAAGGCTTCTACTCGGACACTTGCGAGCACAGTAAGTGGTCATCCAGGGGTCTTTACCCTTGGCTGGACAACTCCACTCGACCATCCGGCGATAGCCATGACATTTAAATTCACTTCTTTTCTTCAAATGAATGTTTTAAAATTCAACATTGAATTGTTTCCTTTATATTAATTTTGATTTTGTGGCAGGAGAATCTTCAGAAGGCCAATTGACCCGATTCTGATTATCCGATGATAACACATTCTATCAAAAATTTCCCGACCCACCTCTTCCCCCACCCCAATACCCAAAATCAGTTTGTCCTTTTTTTATCAATAAAGATTTATTGAATAAAATAGTTTTTCAAGGGTAAATAAAGTTGTATATAGTTTTTTAACAAGTGAAACGAAAATTAAAAAAAAAAGGTTTTACACGATGTTTGTTTTTAGAAGCTATTTAATTTCTTCTTATTCTATGCACCATTTATTGGTGTAGGTAAATCATATTTTTAAATCATTAATAAGTGAGTGTTCAATACAAACTTAGGGTAGCACTCTTAAACTGAAAGGTCGTCCTAGCTAGCAAATGTTACTGATTGAGCATGAGTAAGTTGTGGACATGTTTCGCATGTTCATTCTACTACTAGGAATTTTCAGACGGAAGGATAAGAAGCTCAGACCGCCTCGCTTACATCATATTTCTACTCGACCACCGCACAGACTGATGTTCCCAGTGGGCACACCACGTCGTATCGACGGGGAAAGAACGTGGAAAGCACGGAAATTGGTGGTTTCCACGTTTTTTCCCCTTCGATACGACGTGGTGTCCTGTTGGGTTATTATTCACCATTTGTTTTGTGTTTCAGTGTGTTCCCCGAACTGTCTCGACAGCATGAAATGTGACGCCGAAACCGGTGCATGTGTAGGAGGATGCAAAGAAGGATTCTACTCGGACACTTGTGATCAAAGTAAGTGGTCAACTGCTCTCTCATCGCACACGTCTTCTATGTATTTCAGTTCACCATACCCCACATCGTCATTAAACCAAACTACTGTGAATTCTTGGTTGAACACGGGGCCTCGATTGTGTTCTTGGTTGAACACGGGGCCTCGATTGTGTTCTTGGTTGAACACGGGGCCTCGATTGTGTTCTTGGTTGAACACGGGGCCTCGATTGTGTTCTTGGTTGAACACGGGGCCTCGATTGTGTTCTTGGTTGAACACGGGGCCTCGATTGTGTTCTTGGTTGAACACGGGGCCTCGATTGTGTTCTTGGTTGAACACGGGGCCTCGATTGTGTTCTTGGTTGAACACGGGGCCTCGATTGTGTTCTTGGTTGAACACGGGGCCTCGATTGTGTTCTTGGTTGAACACGGGGCCTCGATTGGGTTTAGCCACTAAGTCCGGTCTTCTCTCAGTCTCTCTTCATTTTTTCCCCACTCTATTCCAGCTTCTTTTTTATTCATTACCCAAAATTATCTCCTCCAGATGCGGTTTGGACGGCCTCATTTTATGATTCCATGGGAGTTCCATTCTATTACCTGACAAGATATGTTCCCTGAACATTATTAGGGACCTATCTACTTTCTTATATAAAGATCCAGCTATTGGCCATCTCTCCTCTTAATCACATTTGTTCGTTATTAAATATACCCAGCCGTTTAGTGACTTTAACGATCATCTCCCTTTCTCGGTTCATTTTAATTTGTCGTAAAATATTGTAGCCCTCTATTTTATCACCGTCTTACTGTAGGCATATGCTTTAGCGTGTTCTGTGGACGATCCTTCCTCTTAAAGTTTAATAGTTTGAGCCGGTTAATTTTTGCTGGTCGTGTAAGAGAACATTGCCTTAAACCGAGCTTATACTTCTACATATTATATCTACTTAGAAAATATGTATTAGCTTTTTATTCTTAAAAACAAATATGAATTGTTAAGTTTCATTGTTACAAGAATATATCTTAAATCGTTAACCAGCATCTCTCTCGGGGCTCGTTTAAGGTTTTCAATGGTCTCAAGTAGGCTGAACTTATCTTATGAAGCTGAACTGAAGGCGTATCCGTATGGTCTCTACAATTTTAATATTCATCAAAACTTGGCCCAAAAAATTCGCAGAGGTGTAGCCTACCATGAAAGTTGTTTAAAACTAAATAACTGCTTAACTTTCGCCAAAACGAATAATAGTGCACAATGTGGAATGTTTCTACATGATCAACGAGTTTAGCCATAGTGACCATAAGTAAAGTAAAGTACCCTTCGGACCAAACTGGTCATAGGGCTGGTGAAGCAGCGCTCATCAGTTTCTGTGGCCACGGCATTCGACCATAAATCGAAACCAAATGAATGTAAAAGTGCAGACCCACGTTCCAGTAACACTGAGTAACAGGCAATGATAGCAAAGTTGCCGTGTTGATATTGTTTCTTTGTTAAAATTGAAAGAGGATGTTGGATTATTTGAATCACAGAATGCAGTGAGGGATGTAATGGATGCGCCAAGGACACTGGGCATTGTACTGGCGACTGCAAACCTGGGTTTTATAGTGATCACTGCAATAAGAGTAAGCGTATTCTTTTATATATCATCTCTCACTGTATATATATATATATATATATATATATATATATATATTATATTTTATATACGCCAATATATCTATATACGTAAAAAAGACTGTGTGTGTGTATTCCGATTTCCATTGGTTAATTGGGAGACACGTGATCTTATTGTCTCGTATTATTTTACTTTTGCAATTGTCCCTGTGTCCCCCCTAGCTGAGCGATTTATTATAGCATTATGTTAATTGTAATTTATAAAATGTTTATCTGTAGCTAATATAGGCCTATGTAATTTTCTTCTGAGCAGCGCCGAGAAATTTAGCTTGTAGTCTATAAATATATTTCTTACAAGAGAGACAAACGACCGATAGATATCATATTATTTTTAAATAGATTGATAGATATGTAGATTACAGATGGTCAAAGTGAGGGATAAATGTCAGGAGAGGCAGACAGCACTGATTGCTTTATGTGGGCCAATGTTTCTATTTTTGTTCTTACTTTTGGACGTGGCTATTTACTATTTGACATGAACAGAATTATCTCATTAGCCATGTCCCTTAGACCCGTAGACCCTTATGATATGCTTAGTTGGTCCACTAGATATTGTCGTTTTCTATGCGGTAGCCGATCGTAAATCTAAGGGCGCCTACAGTCAATATGTCTTCAAAGACATATGTAAAATGGACATGAACCAGTACTCCATTGACCCCAACACATGGGAATATCAAGCTGATGACCGTCCACACTGGTGGATCGCAGTATCATCGCAGTTAGGCGTAGCACAGCGTGCGCAGGGACTGAGCGAAATGAGACTACCGCTCTGAAAAGAGCGAGGCGGAAACAACAGCTACAACAGCCACCCGCCTTAAAATGTCTGAAGTGCGGCAGAGATGGCCCCTTCCGGGTTCGTCTGCACAGTCATTCTCGGCGGTGCAGTTAGACTCACCTCACCAATGAAGCTACATCCTCGTTTCTCGAGACGGACGGATGCCGATGACAGTCAATATCTAGGCTCTCCTTGACTTTATGCATTTTTCCTGTTTAGTACACTAAACTGTCTTACTTATTGACTTAATCCCACTCAACACACTAAAAATAAAGGCATTTCAGCAAATTTTTCTTGTAATGTAAAATGTTCAGGTTTAATGACTCTTTCCTAAATGTCACTTGATAAGCTAGGATTAGAAAAAAAAAATCAGTTTCGAGCAAATAATATTAGGATGTTCATCCGCATGTCTCTTTGTCGCTTGCTGCTTGTGTGAGTTTGCGAACCGCTATAGTATTGTGTTTTGAGATAATGAGTGCGAGGGCCATCCATGTTGAACCATCTCTTATTGCAGATGATGCTGTCGAAAAACAAATGTGGGAGGGGGGCATCTTGTTTCCTGTTGCCAAGAGGCAATAGTCTTTTAAGTTCTCTATTTCAGATTGCGCGGGACCTTGTAATCAATGCGACAGAATAAGCGGCGAATGCATCGAAGCCTGTCCCCGTGGGTTCTACATGGAGAATTGTGATGAAGGTAAATTAGCAGCTTGATAAAAAAAATACCAATCAAACAATAAATGCACTTTTACCTGTAAAACTTAACGTTTGACTTATTCTCATTTTTCTTTATAAACACAACACAATTATCCTTTCCTTTGATAACTCCCAACTTCTTTGCAGTTTTTTTTTTTTGGATGAGTGGTCATAGAATAATTCCCACTGAGCAAATGGTTCATAAGTAGTCATTAGGTCTATACAGCCAAAAGAGAGCACCGGTATTTGTCTCTGTTTCATGCTGGAAACGTGGCGGCATGCGCGCCCAAAAAAACACAGACCACATTTAACAACACCTACAAAATATCCAGCGAAAATAAGATTACAGCGCCCATATATAAACCTACCGTCGCCCAAAATGGTGGCGCAGAATCAACGGGTGAGGGAGACAATTTATGGTATAGAGACAAGGAAAGGGTTTATTCGGTTAAGGGAGAGGGGTCAGCATCTCAGAACGGAGTGAGAAAAGAATGACGATTGTGGCTGTAGTAAGAAGATTATGTCATCTGGTGTATAGGCTATTTAGATATTCTCTAGAATGTAATAAGAATTGCTTAAATTTAGAATCTGTATTTAGATATTATCTAGAATGTAATAAGAATTACTTAAATTTAGAATCTGTATTTAAATATTCTCTAGAATGTAATAAGAATTGCTTAAATTTAGAATCTGTATTTAGATATTCTCTAGAATGTAATAAGAATTGCTTAAATTTAGAATCTGTATTTAGATATTCTCTAGAATGTAATAAGAATTGCTTAAATTTAGAATCTGTATTTAGATATTCTCTAGAATGTAATAAGAATTGCTTAAATTTAGAATCTGTATTTAGATATTCTCTAGAATGTAATAAGAATTGCTTAAATTTAGAATCTGTATTTAGATATTCTCTAGAATGTAATAAGAATTGCTTAAATTTAGAATCTGTATTTAAATATTCTCTAGAATGTAATAAGAATTGCTTAAATTTAGAATCTGTATTTAAATATTCTCTAGAATGTAATAAGAATTGCTTAAATTTAGAATCTGTATTTATATATTCTCTAGAATGTAATAAGAATTGCTTAAATTTAGAATCTGTATTTAAATATTCTCTAGAATGTAATAAGAATTGCTTAAATTTAAAATCTGTATTTAGATATTCTCTAGAATGTAATAAGAATTGCTTAAATTTAGAATCTGTATTTAGATATTCTCTAGAATGTAATAAGAATTGCTTAAATTTAGAATCTGTATTTAAATATTCTCTAGAATGTAATAAGAATTGCTTAAATTTAGAATCTGTATTTAGATATTCTCTAGAATGTAATAAGAATTGCTTAAATTTAGAATCTGTATTTAAATATTCTCTAGAATGTAATAAGAATTGCTTAAATTTAGAATCTGTATTTAGATATTCTCTAGAATGTAATAAGAATTGCTTAAATTTAGAATCTGTATTTAGATATTCTCTAGAATGTAATAAGAATTGCTTAAATTTAGAATCTGTATTTAGATATTCTCTAGAATGTAATAAGAATTGCTTAAATTTAGAATCTGTATTTAAATATTCTCTAGAATGTAATAAGAATTGCTTAAATTTAGAATCTGTATTTAAATATTCTCTAGAATGTAATAAGAATTGCTTAAATTTAGAATCTGTATTTAAATATTCTCTAGAATGTAATAAGAATTGCTTAAATTTAGAATCTGTATTTAAATATTCTCTAGAATGTAATAAGAATTGCTTAAATTTAGAATCTGTATTTAAATATTCTCTAGAATGTAATAAGAATTGCTTAAATTTAGAATCTGTATTTAAATATTCTCTAGAATGTAATAAGAATTGCTTAAATTTAGAATCTGTATTTAAATATTCTCTAGAATGTAATAAGAATTGCTTAAATTTAGAATCTGTATTTAAATATTCTCTAGAATGTAATAAGAATTGCTTAAATTTAGAATCTGTATTTAAATATTCTCTAGAATGTAATAAGAATTGCTTAAATTTAGAATCTGTATTTAAATATTCTCTAGAATGTAATAAGAATTGCTTAAATTTAGAATCTGTATTTAGATATTCTCTAGAATGTAATAAGAATTGCTTAAATTTAGAATCTGTATTTAGATATTCTCTAGAATGTAATAAGAATTGCTTAAATTTAGAATCTGTATTTAAATATTCTCTAGAATGTAATAAGAATTGCTTAAATTTAGAATCTGTATTTAAATATTCTCTAGAATGTAATAAGAATTGCTTAAATTTAGAATCTGTATTTAAATATTCTCTAGAATGTAATAAGAATTGCTTAAATTTAGAATCTGTATTTAAATATTCTCTAGAATGTAATAAGAATTGCTTAAATTTAGAATCTGTATTTAGATATTCTCTAGAATGTAATAAGAATTGCTTAAATTTAGAATCTGTATTTAGATATTCTCTAGAATGTAATAAGAATTGCTTAAATTTAGAATCTGTATTTAGATATTCTCTAGAATGTAATAAGAATTGCTTAAATTTAGAATCTGTATTTAGATATTCTCTAGAATGTAATAAGAATTGCTTAAATTTAGAATCTGTATTTAGATATTCTCTAGAATGTAATAAGAATTGCTTAAATTTAGAATCTGTATTTAAATATTCTCTAGAATGTAATAAGAATTGCTTAAATTTAGAATCTGTATTTAAATATTCTCTAGAATGTAATAAGAATTGCTTAAATTTAGAATCTGTATTTAAATATTCTCTAGAATGTAATAAGAATTGCTTAAATTTAGAATCTGTATTTAGATATTCTCTAGAATGTAATAAGAATTGCTTAAATTTAGAATCTGTATTTAAATATTCTCTAGAATGTAATAAGAATTGCTTAAATTTAGAATCTGTATTTAAATATTCTCTAGAATGTAAAAAGAATTGCTTAAATTTAGAATCTGTATTTAAATATTCTCTAGAATGTAATAAGAATTGCTTAAATTTAGAATCTGTATTTAAATATTCTCTAGAATGTAATAAGAATTGCTTAAATTTAGAATCTGTATTTAAATATTCTCTAGAATGTAATAAGAATTGCTTAAATTTAGAATCTGTATTTAAATATTCTCTAGAATGTAATAAGAATTGCTTAAATTTAGAATCTGTATTGAAATATTCTATAGAATGTAATAAGAATTGCTTAAATTTAGAATCTGTATTTAAATATTCTCTAGAATGTAATAAGAATTGCTTATATTTAGAATCTGTATTTAAATATTCTCTAGAATGTAATAAGAATTGCTTAAATTTAGAATCTGTATTTAGATATTCTCTAGAATGTAATAAGAATTGCTTAAATTTAGAATCTGTATTTAGATATTCTCTAGAATGTAATAAGAATTGCTTAAATTTAGAATCTGTATTTAGATATTCTCTAGAATGTAATAAGAATTGCTTAAATTTAGAATCTGTATTTAGATATTCTCTAGAATGTAATAAGAATTGCTTAAATTTAGAATCTGTATTTAGATATTCTCTAGAATGTAATAAGAATTGCTTAAATTTAGAATCTGTATTTAGATATTCTCTAGAATGTAATAAGAATTGCTTAAATTTAGAATCTGTATTTAAATATTCTCTAGAATGTAATAAGAATTGCTTAAATTTAGAATCTGTATTTAAATATTCTCTAGAATGTAATAAGAATTGCTTAAATTTAGAATCTGTATTTAAATATTCTCTAGAATGTAATAAGAATTGCTTAAATTTAGAATCTGTATTTAAATATTCTCTAGAATGTAATAAGAATTGCTTAAATTTAGAATCTGTATTTAGATATTCTCTAGAATGTAATAAGAATTGCTTAAATTTAGAATCTGTATTTAGATATTCTCTAGAATGTAATAAGAATTGCTTAAATTTAGAATCTGTATTTAGATATTCTTTAGAATGTAATAAGAATTGCTTAAATTTAGAATCTGTATTTAGATATTCTCTAGAATGTAATAAGAATTGCTTAAA
Organism: Anisus vortex; assembly: GCA_949126835.1. Lineage (NCBI taxonomy): Eukaryota > Metazoa > Mollusca > Gastropoda > Planorbidae > Anisus > Anisus vortex. The sequence goes on along the minus strand of OX421506.1, from coordinate 34,383,156 downwards.
TTTAGAATCTGTATTTAAATATTCTCTAGAATGTAATAAGAATTGCTTAAATTTAGAATCTGTATTTAAATATTCTCTAGAATGTAATAAGAATTGCTTAAATTTAGAATCTGTATTTAAATATTCTCTAGAATGTAATAAGAATTGCTTAAATTTAGAATCTGTATTTAGATATTCTCTAGAATGTAATAAGAATTGCTTAAATTTAGAATCTGTATTTAGATATTCTCTAGAATGTAATAAGAATTGCTTAAATTTAGAATCTGTATTTAAATATTCTCTAGAATGTAATAAGAATTGCTTAAATTTAGAATCTGTATTTAAATATTCTCTAGAATGTAATAAGAATTGCTTAAATTTAGAATCTGTATTTAAATATTCTCTAGAATGTAATAAGAATTGCTTAAATTTAGAATCTGTATTTAAATATTCTCTAGAATGTAATAAGAATTGCTTAAATTTAGAATCTGTATTTAAATGTTCTCTAGAATGTAATAAGAATTGCTTAAATTTAGAATCTGTATTAAAATATTCTCTAGAATGTAATAAGAATTGCTTAAATTTAGAATCTGTATTTAAATATTCTCTAGAATGTAATAAGAATTGCTTAAATTTAGAATCTGTATTTAAATATTCTCTAGAATGTAATAAGAATTGCTTAAATTTAGAATCTGTATTTAGATATTCTCTAGAATGTAATAAGAATTGCTTAAATTTAGAATCTGTATTTAAATATTCTCTAGAATGTAATAAGAATTGCTTAAATTTAGAATCTGTATTTAAATATTCTCTAGAATGTAATAAGAATTGCTTAAATTTAGAATCTGTATTTAAATATTCTCTAGAATGTAATAAGAATTGCTTAAATTTAGAATCTGTATTTAGATATTCTCTAGAATGTAATAAGAATTGCTTAAATTTAAAATCTGTATTTAGATATTCTCTAGAATGTAATAAGAATTGCTTAAATATAGAATCTGTATTTAAATATTCTCTAGAATGTAATAAGAATTGCTTAAATTTAGAATCTGTATTTAAATATTCTCTAGAATGTAATAAGAATTGCTTAAATTTAGAATCTGTATTTAAATATTCTCTAGAATGTAATAAGAATTGCTTAAATTTAGAATCTGTATTTAAATATTCTCTAGAATGTAATAAGAATTGCTTAAATTTAGAATCTGTATTTAGATATTCTCTAGAATGTAATAAGAATTGCTTAAATTTAGAATCTGTATTTAGATATTCTCTAGAATGTAATAAGAATTGCTTAAATTTAGAATCTGTATTTAAATATTCTCTAGAATGTAATAAGAATTGCTTAAATTTAGAATCTGTATTTAAATATTCTCTAGAATGTAATAAGAATTGCTTAAATTTAGAATCTGTATTTAAATATTCTCTAGAATGTAATAAGAATTGCTTAAATTTAGAATCTGTATTTATATATTCTCTAGAATGTAATAAGAATTGCTTAAATTTAGAATCTGTATTTAAATATTCTCTAGAATGTAATAAGAATTGCTTAAATTTAGAATCTGTATTTAAATATTCTCTAGAATGTAATATGAATTGCTTAAATTTAGAATCTGTATTTAAATATTCTCTAGAATGTAATAAGAATTGCTTAAATTTAGAATCTGTATTTAAATATTCTCTAGAATGTAATAAGAATTGCTTAAATTTAGAATCTGTATTTAAATATTCTCTAGAATGTAATAAGAATTGCTTAAATTTAGAATCTGTATTTAAATATTCTCTAGAATGTAATAAGAATTGCTTAAATTTAGAATCTGTATTTAAATATTCTCTAGAATGTAATAAGAATTGCTTAAATTTAGAATCTGTATTTAAATATTCTCTAGAATGTAATAAGAATTGCTTAAATTTAGAATCTGTATTTAAATATTCTCTAGAATGTAATAAGAATTGCTTAAATTTAGAATCTGTATTTAAATATTCTCTAGAATGTAATAAGAATTGCTTAAATTTAGAATCTGTATTTAAATATTCTCTAGAATGTAATAAGAATTGCTTAAATTTAGAATCTGTATTTAAATATTCTCTAGAATGTAATAAGAATTGCTTAAATTTAGAATCTGTATTTAAATATTCTCTAGAATGTAATAAGAATTGCTTAAATTTAGAATCTGTATTTAAATATTCTCTAGAATGTAATAAGAATTGCTTAAATTTAGAATCTGTATTTAAATATTTTTTAGAATGTAATAAGAATTGCTTAAATTTTAGAATCTGTATTTAAATATTCTCTAGAATGTAATAAGAATTGCTTAAATTTTAGAATCTGTATTTAAATATTCTCTAGAATGTAATAAGAATTGCTTAAATTTAGAATCTTTATTTAAATATTCTCTAGAGTGTGAAAAGAATTGCCGAGATTCAGAATGTGAAAAGTTTTCAGGAAACTGTGTCAGTAAAGGATGCATTAACGGTTTCTATGGAGACAAGTGCACTCTACGTAAGTCCGTCTGAAGTTTCAATTTTGATTTTGTTAAATATTATAATAGGCTGCTTTTATTTCTCAATAATATGACATTTGATTTAGAAAAAAAAAATGTTCCTGATCATACTACTGCATTATTCAGGAATGTTCCTAACCTTAAAACTATAGTCTTTAATATAGGCCTACTTTCATAAGATTCATTATTTTGTTACAAAAACAAGCTAACAAAACTGTCTTATAATTAGATCTATATATGTTCATAATATATAGGCCTATTATCATAATATTTTCCTATATGTTATCTACACTATGCATGCATAGGCCTACTATGTTAAATCATATGTTTTTTTTTTTTTGTTTAACTTGGTCTTTCACGACAACTAGATCTACCACTGAAACCAATTTCCTAAAGGAGATTGACATAATTAGACAATCGGAGCTAACATAATTAATATAATGCACTTCATTTCATAGTGCTCCAAATTTGTGTCAAAGCGAAACAACTATGAATAACACTGCACTATTTTAGTTTTCCCCCATTTTAATACTGCTATGTACTGGAACACAACCTTTGACCTAGATTTGTACAGGGTCTGTCATCTGTCTCGTTGTGTTGATATCCCGGTTAGCTACACATTAATATTGAAAGTTTGAAAGTAGCCTACTACTACTACCTTGTTGATAACTGATTGAGATTGTACCCGGCGCGTTTACCCATTTAGTGATAACAACTACATTCTACATAAGAAAGATATCGTAATTCAAAAATTGTTTTTACAATCTGAGGTAAGTAAATTAAATTAGGCTACATATATTTATTATGATTTATGATATATAAAATATATTATATAATTAAATTTAATGCTTTAAAATTGTTTTTATACAATGAAAGAGTTGAAAATAACATTTGACTTTTTGAATTTTAATCTACCAATTAGCCTATCATTTATCATACATTGTTATATTAAATTATATATGATTTTATTCAAATTATCTATAAGCATAATTATAATAATAGATGCAGCACTAACGTTGCAGTCTGAATTTTAAAAGTTAAAATAGATACTAGGCTGATGAGTGATGACCAAACACATTTAATTTGCCTACTTTTGGCGCTGAAAACAAATTTCGGTCGGCGTCTATTCCTCTAAGGGGGCACGGTAGCTGAGCGGAAGCGCGTTCGACTGGCGAGCCGAAGGTCACGGGTTCGAATTCTGGTGCAGGCTAGGATTTTTTCCAGGGTCTGTAGGGTGTCCCTGAGTCTACCTGGGTACCTGACATTAGTTGGGGTATAGTAAAGCAACTATGCAACAACTCAGTCCGATGGGTACTTTTTTTTCATATCCTCTAACGCCATTGGCAAAATCATTTAGGCCTAGTCAAGCCTAATGTTGTAATTAGGTAGCAAGAATACCTTTACTTAAAATATTTTCTTTGTAATTAACATACTAACTATTCTTATCCAATTACTACTTTGGTAAAGAGGCGACTAATAAAAGTTAGACCTATAGGTTAGCCTAAATAATTGAGTTGTTCATAAAACTTCAATACATTCAGTCTGATTTTTTTAACACGTAGAATACAAAGATTTTCTCTTTTCTGCAGATTTAGATCTTATGTTTTGAAATAAAAATTAAAAAGTCTTTACAATATTATTTTATTCAATTTTCAGAATGTCAAACAACTGTCAATTCATGGCTTCTCTTCCTAGGACTAGCTGACTCTGTATCTTTATTGAATTGTAAGAACTGACCAAGTAGCCTACTGGATCAATTATGAACAATCTATGCAATGTTGCAAGCTGCCTGGTTTTGGCCATTTCAAGTGCTCCAAATGCAGTGCCCATTCGAGTCTAATCATGAATAAATGGTTCTTATGGTTTTGACCTATTGCATGCTGTTGCAAATTTGCAACAAACTGTAACCTATTAAATAGAAAATAAATATTTCTATGTTTAAAAAAAAAATTGACTATTTTTATGTATTAGTTGGTATACTAAGATCTTATATTTATTTCAATTAAATAAAAAAAATTATGAAATGAAGTGTTAAGGTGACTAAAATATAATCGCTGAGTTGCATAGTTTTATTCAATACAACATTGAGTGATTTCTATTTCTTTTAGGAGACTTGTTGAATAAAAAAAAAATGCATACAACTGTGAAGTTCTGACCATATTAAACCAAGCTTCTGAGCTATTAAAACATTTGATATGCCAAAAATGCATTTATCTTTAATAATAACATTGACATATTGTTTTTGTGCTTTCCTTGGTTACAGCTTGTAAAGATTCGTGCAATGCGATTGGATGCGACAGAACAACTGGAGAATGTTTAGAAGGCTGTCCTGCTGGCTTCTATGGACCCGCATGTGTTTCTAGTAAGTGGCAGGTTGTTAACTTTGACAACTCAGTATGGGGACCTTTAGAGTTTGAACAAGCCAACAGTTATATCTGTCTAGATTGGACATAATGACATAACCCGGATAATCCATGTGTTCATTTTTGTCTTAACCCTAGAAATGAAAGATATGTTTTGTTTTATCTTGTTCCTGTTCAGAATGTAGTACTAACTGCATGGATGAGACCAAGTGCAATCCAAGCAGTGGGATGTGCACCGATGGATGCAAGCCTGGTTTTTACAATTCCCTTTGTACTGGAGGTGACTTTACTTTCTTTCTCAATCTCTGTGACATCGAAAGTACCAATTATCGATAGTTAGAAATAATTACACTTGGTATGTTTGGGGAACAAATATTGTTTTGAATGAACATTAAAAAGACATTATATCTTGGTCAAATCCTGGTTTTCATAGAAAATGTTGAATATTTCCATGCGTGTGACTATCACAACTCTGGTCGAATACCTCGCGGTAGTTATGATAAAAAATGGTATGGATTTTGTTTGTATTGAATCTGTATTTAAATATTCTCTTGAATGCAATACGTATTGCTTAAATTTTCAATCTGTATTTAAATATTTTCTAGAATGTAATAAGTATTGTTTAAATTTTGAATCTGTATTTAAATATACTCTAGAGTGTAGTAAGGGTTGCCAAGATTCAGACTGTGAAAAGTACAACGCAAGCTGTATCAGTAAAGGATGTGTTATCGGTTTCTATGGCGACAAGTGCACTCTACGTAAGTCCATATGAAGTTCCAATTCTGCTCTTGTTAAATACTTTAAAAAAATGAAATGTTATTTTGTTATAAAAAAGACTAGCAGATTATGTGCCCGGTTCAGTGAACCAGCAAAAAGTTATGTTTACATACTTTTTAACTACGCATTCAGTTATAATGAGATATCCCGCTACAAAGTTAATATATATGGCAATTAAAGCCTTGCCTGCTACAAAATTTATAGAACTGTGAATAAAGGTTTAGAACTGTGAATAAAGATATAGAACTGTGCACCAGCTGGGGAATTGAGATTGTTATCAAGCAAGTTTGTCTGAAGAAACTCATGCCTGGAAAGTTGGTCACAGACGCACCGCTTACTCCACAAACTTTATATGAAGCTTCTAGCTGCAATTGATCGCATTGTTGAAGAGGTGCACTTAAGAAGTGTTAGGCTTCAAATAATAGACAGCCGTTTTGGAATTCCTTTTCACCCAAAATACTTTTTTCCCAAAGATGAAGATGAAATCAATACAATTTACATGAATATGGCTAAAAAAATGATGAAGACATTTCACCGTCTGAGCTTTATGAGGAAGTACAAGATCTGAATTCATTCATTGAAAAATATGATGAAGGTTTTGCCAATCTCCATGTTGCACTACAAATGTTGCTTGCAGTAAGGGTATCTGTAGCATCCTGTGAAAGATCGTTCAACAAATTAAAACTTATCAAAACATACCTAAAGAACTCAATGAGTCAGGAGAGGCTTACTAATTGAGCACTTCTTAACATCGAACGTGACACTTTGATGGAAATGGATTTATTTTTTGACGTTGTCATTAAAGAGTTTGCTCTTAGTAAAACACGGAAAATGTTGATGTAATTGTGTCATCTGAAACTTGACATTATTAACTCTTTCTCTACGGATCGACGATACCAGCGTCGATTTTAAACCGGCCATTTTGTCAGATCGACGATGCCAGCGTCGATTTGTTAAAATACGTTTATTTCGTTTATTTTCAGCGCTATTCTTTTTATTTTACTTTTACATAAATCTAGAATGATTTCCCTTTGAATAACATTCAAATTTGTGTTTACATCGTGTTTTCATTGAAAAAAAAAAGCATTTTTATTGATTTTTTTTCCCCCGTGTAGGGTTGTATGTTGTGGGTAGTGATCATAAATTATCAAAACGGGCTTTATATTTATATTTTAAAAGAAATATTTGTTTCTAATAGTGAAAAAGGGAATATATTTTAGGTAAACAATGTAGATAATTAATTTGGGAATTTTTTTTTTTTTTGGTGTGAGCCTTGGAATTTGTGCTATGTAAGACGTAGGCGAGTAATTTTTTTTTAAAATTTTCCTTTTAAATTTTTTTTTTTAAAATTTACGTTACAAATTATTTTTATTCTCTGTAAGGAGCTTTTAGTTTCCTTTAATTCAATACCAAATATAATATTGTCTGATTAAAATCCCAAAAAGTTATTAAGATTTGAAGATAGCGATAGTAATGACAAAGAGAAAAAATAAGATAATTCCGTCAGAATAGGGAAAATAATTCCGGAGATAAAGAGTTAAGCATTTTCTTAATAAAAAAATGCATTGTAAAATTTCTTTAATCATAATATTTAACTAATCACTAAACAAAGCAGTTACAGTGTGCGTCGCTGAAACTTTTGCCCTGGGGCGCTACATAGGCTTGTGTGGGCCCTGATTAAAAGTGACTACAATATAATCGCTGAGTTTAAAAGTGCAGACTTGTATTCAATACAGAACTTAGTAATTTCGATCTCATTTAGTGGCCTTGACTTATTGAATAAAAAAAAGCTTACAACTGTGAAGTTCTGACCAAGTTAAACAAAACAGCTGAGCTATTAAAACATTTGATATGCCTAAAATGCATTTAACTTCAATAATAACATTGACATAATGTTTTAGTGCTTCCTTTGGTTACAGCTTGTAATGAATTGTGCGATGCAGCGATTGGATGCGACAGAACAACTGGAGAATGTTTAGAAGGCTGCCCTGCTGGCTTCTATGGACCCGCTTGTGTTCCTAGTAAGTGGCAGGTTGTTAACTTTGACAACTCAGTATGGAGAACTTTAGAGTTTGAACAAGCTAACACTTATATATCTGTCTAGATTGGACATAATGACATAACCAGGAGGTCCAATAATGACATAACCAGGATATATACTACTGACATAACCAGGAGGTCCAATATTGACATAACCAGGATATATAATACTGACATAACAAGGAGGTCCAATACTGACATAACCAGGAGGTCCAATAATGACATAACCAGGAGATCCAATACTGACATAGCCAGGAGGTCCAATACTGACATAACCAGGAGATCCAATACTGACATAACTAGGAGATCCAATAATGACATAACCAGGAGATCCAATACTGACATAACTAGGAGATCCAATACTGACATAATCAGGATATATAATACTGACATAAACAGGAGGTCCAAAACTGACATAACCAGGAGGTCCAATAATGACATAACCAGGAGATCCAATAATGACATAACCAGGAGATCCAATAATGACATAACTAGGAGATCCAATACTGACATAACCAGGAGATCCAATACTGACATAACTAGGAGATCCAATACTGACATAACTAGGAGATCCAATACTGACATAACCAGGAGATCCAATAATGACATAACCAGGAGATCCAATACTGACATAATCAGGATATATAATACTGACATAACCAGGAGGTCCAAAACTGACATAACTAGGAGGTCCAATACTGACATAACCAGGAGATCCAATACTGACATAACCAGGATATATAATACTGACATAACCAGGAGGTCCAATACTGACATAACCAGGAGATCCAATACTGACATAACCAGGATATATAATACGGACATAACCAGGAGGTCCAATACTGACATAACCAGGAGATCCAATACTGACATAACCAGGATATATAATACTGACATAACCAGGAGGTCCAATACTGACATAACCAGGAAATCCAATACTGACATAACCAGGATATATAATACTGACATAACCAGGAGGTCCAATACTGACATAACCTGGAGGTCCATTAATGTCATAACCAGGAGATCCAATAATGACATAACTAGGAGGTCCAATACTGACATAGCCAGGAGATGCAATACTGACATAACCAGGAGATGCAATACTGACATAACCAGGAGATGCAATACTGACATAACCAGGAGATGCAATACTGACATAACCAGGAGATCCAATACTGACATAACCAGGAGATGCAATACTGACATAACCAGGAGATCCAATACTGACATAACCAGGAAATCCAATACTGACATAACCAGGATATATAATACTGACATAACCAGGAGGTCCAATACTGACATAACCAGGAGGTCCAATAATGTCATAACCAGGAGATCCAATAATGACATAACTAGGAGGTCCAATACTGACATAGCCAGGAGATGCAATACTGACATAACCAGGAGATGCAATACTGACATAACCAGGAGATCCAATACTGACATAACTAGGAGATGCAATACTGACATAACCAGGAGATGCAATACTGACATAACCAGGAGATCCAATACTGACATAACCAGGATATGCAATACTGACATAACCAGGAGATCCAATAGTGACATAATTAGGAGGTCCAATACTGACATAACCAGGAGATGCAATACTGACATAACCAGGAGATCCAATACTGACATAACCAGGAGATCCAATACTGACATAACCAGGAGATCCAATACTGACATAATTAGGAGGTCCAATACTGACAGCCAGGAGATCCAATACTGACATAATCAGGAGATCCAATACTGACATAATCAGGAGATCCAATACTGACATAATAAGAAGGTCCAATACTGACATAACCAGGAGGTCCACATGTTCATTTTTGTCATAATCCTAGAAATGTTTATTCTGTCCTGTTATTGTTCAGAATGTAGTACTAACTGCATGGATGAGACCAAGTGCAATCCAACCAATGGGATGTGCACCGATGGATGCAAGCCTGGTTTTTTCAATTCCCTTTGTACTGGAGGTGACTTTACTTTCTTTCTCTATCTCTCTGTGTAAAATTAAAAGTACCAATTATCGATAGTTATAAATAATTACGCTTGGTATGTTTGGGGAACAAAAAATGTTTTTTAATTTAAAAAAGAAAACATTAACTGGGTCAAATTTAAAGAACATTGTTTGAGCCTTTTATACATGTTAGTGTCCTTTAAAAAAAATTTTTTGTTTATGTTTATAAATTATTTTTTTTAATTTTATAACAAATCCAACTCATTTTTGACTTAACTTTCACATTTATAGTAAATGTCTAACGTTTCCATGACAATTGATATAAAAAAAAACAACACAATAATTCTAAGTAAAAAAATTTATTGAATAATTTTTAAACCCATAAAGTTCTAAGGAACCATGTTTTTTTTGCAGACTTGAACAGAACTTGGTTCCATGTTCTTTGACGAAAACCCGCAGGTTACTAGAATAAATGGTTCTCTGCGAACCTTAAATTAAAGCCAGACTAACATGGCCACACCATTAAGAAATACACTTGGTGTTATTGATAATAGTGTTCCAGGGCAGGGCCAGATTAAGATCATGAGAAACCTAGGGCGTTAAAAAGATTTGTGTGTCTTCTTCTCTATTTTAGTATAAAAGTGATTCAAAATATGGGTCGCGGTGGCCGAGGGGTCGCTTTCCGAATGTCCTGGGTTTGAATCCTGGGTGAAGGCTAGGATTTGTTCTTGGGTCTGTAGGGTGTCCCTGAGTCTACCCAGCTCTGATGGGTACCTGACATTCATTATCATCAATAATCCCGTGGTTGTTGGGTGCAGCGAATGGACACCTCAGCAGTCAACTTTCTCCACTTTTACCCTTCTCAGACATGCCTACCGTTCTTCTTTTGTCGTATTTGTTCCGCTTTAAAAAAACAAAAACACTTTGTTCCGCTGTTCCGCTTTTTACTAGTTTTGTTACACCAAATTGGAAAGTTTGGGTTTTTCATGTGTTGAAATATATTCCGTATCTAGGTTGATAAAACAAAGGCACAAATAAGTTCACAATGCTTTTATTATCATTACTTGTGTTTTCTGGGTTTATAAAAATAGATATTCTGGGCTTTTCTGACGTTTTTTGCGGTATTAAGCGTGTTTGGCAATGAATTTTCTTTTTCTTTACTGTATTGCTAATATTGTGAATATATCTAAACGTCCTGCCTCAGAAAGTTTAAATATGACTTGTTCAAACTGTAAACAAGAAAACCATAAAAACAAAGTTTTCATTATACTCCCTTTATTTTGCAAACTAATCTTACCATCATGTAATTAAATAATTGATTGACTACTGGAAATGAAACGTACAGAAAAATATCTGTGTCGCAAATCTCAAAAATATCTCCTTACTCAGTATGAATTGTTCTAAAAATAATCTTGGCGCATAATTTTTTTTTCTAGCTTTGCGCCGAAAAAGTATAAAAAGTTGCACAGGCAATTTTAACGCGAAATCAAACTACTTCTTATACTTTCCTTTTAAGAAATGAATATTGTCATAAGTGTAGTATTATTAAGTAGTTTTAACTGAAAATTTGATAGGATGTATTGTTAGGCGCCCCAAATCTGCTGTCCAAATTTCAGCTCGATCGGACCACGGGAAGTGGTCGAAAAATCGAAGCCAATTTTTGCACCCAGACAGACAGAAAATGCAACTTAAAATAAAGGAAGTAAAAAAAAACTAATTCAGTGTTATAGTTATAGGAAGGAATATTCAGAGGAGTTTATTCAGCAAAGAAAAACATGTGAATTTAATGTTCTCTGTAGGCCTACACTAGATCTAGATCCATTGCGATTTGTCTGTAAAACGTAGGCCTACCTACATTTTAAATAGCTAATGTTTTTTTGTTTTTTTTTGTGATAAAAGATTGTTAGATAAAGAGTGTTCCGCTTTCAGATCCCGGTCGCTCGCATCAACAGTATTTCAGCAAATGGAATTTCGATAGAATTCTGTCCATGGAAATTATTTCTGGTGCCCCCCCCCCTCCCCACTAATACATTCCCTTGACACCCTCCGCACATGATAATCTGTTCAATTTGTTTGGCTTAATGGTTAATCTAAATCTGATCGTAAGACTTGGTTCACACATAAACTTCAACTCATTATGCGCGTTGTTTTTGTTTTCTTTCAGCTTGCACAGATATATGTGGAAAAGAATTGAAATGCAGCAACTACGGAGTCTGTGCAGCGACATGCAATGGAAACAGTTGCAATAATGGTATTCTTTTTTAAATTTGAACTTAGCATAAAAACAGGGTTCGAATCCTGGTGAAGGTTAGCATTTTCCCCACCATGTCTGGAAGATCTGAGTCTGCTGGGTACCTGACATTAGTTGGAGAAAAATGAATGTGCCTGGTCACTATGCTGGCCACACAATCCCTTAGTAGGTCGTGACGCTGCAAAATGGTGAATGCTCCTTCACCCATCCCTATGGATTGAGTGAGTATGGCATGTTTAATTACACAACACATTCGTTCACATTTTCAGCCACACCACCACAAAAATACACCTGAACGGAAATATCCGTTTTTGAAATTATATTCTTTAAACTTCATGGTGCGCATTTTAAAATCCTTATTGAAACACATTTAACACATCTGAATTACGTACATGTTTATTTCCCACTGAGCTATAGATATAGCAAAGTTATTTCCCCTTTTAGAGAAAAAAATCCTATGGGTTGTTAATTTTTTTTGTTAAAATATAATATTATGCGCTTTGTTTTAAAGACTGAAGAAACAAAGTCCCAAGGAGTAAAAAACAACAAACAAAAGTCAGTTGTATTATTTGTTGGATTTTTGTCAAAATATGTCGATCTAGTAGAGTAGTTGTTTTCATCAAATCACTTGCATACAAAATAAATTACTTTTGTTTATGTTCGTCAGAGTGCTCAAATTGCTTGATGAACAGTTGCGACAAGGCAACTGGGATCTGTTATGAAGGCTGCAACAGTGGATTCTATGGTCCAACGTGCATGCACGGTAACAAGATAATATTTGTTTCATGGCTAAAAAAAAACATTTAAAATTTGAATTAAATTTTACATACTTGGTAGAAGGTTATTACATCCCAGGTCCCAAAAACTCCTGCTGGGCGGCAGGGATTTGTCGGCGGCAGGGCTAGAACCTGGGGCTGTTTTGTAGACCAGCCCCCATTAGGCTACAAAGTGGGTATTTCAGCATTACTGATTCCGTTAAAAAATTGTAACATACAACATAATATTATATGTTTGTTATATTGTCACACCAAATAGTCTATGGGTGACAAAGGGAGATAATTAGCCAGCTGGTATTTCCAGGAGACAAGCCAATATGGTTGTATATTTAGTTTGAGAAGAGCAGACTACTTTGTCATCACATGTGTGATGTAACGCATGAACTATAGGGCACAATGGCCAAGGGACTGCATGTTCAGCTTAAGTATTTCCAGAAGCGTGGGTTCCAATCCTGCTGAAGGCTAGAATTTTTTTCCCAGGTCTGTAGGGTGTCCCTGAGACTACCTATCTTTGACGGGTACCGGACATTATTTGGGGGGGGGGGGAGGGGAAGTAAAGACGACTGGGAATTTTGCTGGTCAAACGTTCCCATAGTATCCGCCTGGCCACAGAAACTGGTAAACACTGCTTCACCCGGCCATTTGGATTGATTTGGTCTGACTGAAATACTTTACTGCTACTTGTGGATAAACAGTTGATACAGATTAACTGAACAGTGGATACAGATTAACTGAACAGTTGATACAGATTAACTGAACAGTTGATACAGATTAACTGAACAGTTGATACAGATTAACTGAACAGTTGATACAGATTAACTGAACAGTTGATACAGATTAACTGAACAGTTGATACAGATTAACTGAACAGTTGATACAGATTAACTGAACAGTTGATACAGATTAACTGAACAGTTGATACAGATTAACTGAACAGTTGATACAGATTAACTGAACAGTTGATACAGATTAACTGAACAGTTGATACAGATTAACTGAACAGTTGATACAGATTAACTGAACAGTTGATACAGATTAACTGAACAGTTGATACAGATTAACTGAACAGTTGATACAGATTAACTGAACAGTTGATACAGATTAACTGAACAGTTGATACAGATTAACTGAACAGTTGATACAGATTAACTGAACAGTTGATACAGATTAACTGAACAGTTGATACAGATTAACTGAACAGTTGATACAGATTAACTGAACAGTTGATACAGATTAACTGAACAGTTGATACAGATTAACTGAACAGTTGATACAGATTAACTGAACAGTTGATACAGATTAACTGAACAGTTGATACAGATTAACTGAACAGTTGATACAGATTAACTGAACAGTTGATACAGATTAACTGAACAGTTGATACAGATTAACTGAACAGTTGATACAGATTAACTGAACAGTTGATACAGATTAACTGAACAGTTGATACAGATTAACTGAACAGTTGATACAGATTAACTGAACAGTTGATACAGATTAACTGAACAGTTGATACAGATTAACTGAACAGTTTATACAGATTAACTAAACAGTTTATACAGATTAACTAAACAGTTGATACAGATTAACTAAGCAGTTGATACGGATTAACTGAACAGTTGATACAGATTAACTGAACAGTTGATACAGATTAACTGAACAGTGGATACAGATTAACTGAACAGTTGATACAGATTAACTGAACAGTTGATACAGATTAACTGAACAGTTGATACAGATTAACTGAACAGTTGATACAGATTAACTGAACAGTTTATACAGATTAACTAAACAGTTTATACAGATTAACTAAACAGTTGATACAGATTAACTAAGCAGTTGATACGGATTAACTGAACAGTTGATACAGATTAACTGAACAGTTGATACAGATTAACTGAACAGTTGATACAGATTAACTGAACAGTTTATACAGATTAACTGAATAGTTTATACAGATTAACTGAACAGTTGATACAGATTAACTGAACAGTTGATACAGATTAACTGAATGTATTTTTGTTTTCCTCCTCAAAGTATGTCCAGTTAACTGTGCAGGGAAAAGATGTGACTCGCAGGGCCATTGTACTGAGTGCGGTGTTGGACACTTTGGTGCACTGTGCAGGCAATGTAAGATACACTCTTACCCTTTGTACTTCATGTTATTCCTATTGTTGTAATGTTTTCTTTTAAAAATGTTTTTCACTTCTTATGGTCCTTTTTTGAATAAATGTGATAACTATTATATGGTTGTTATTATAAGTCTGTAATTTATCTTTTCAAACTATGACATGACTTGGAGAAAAACATCTCAACAGAACTTTCAATTTTACTGCATGATTTTTTTTTTCAAATGTTTATAGACAAAATGAAAAGTAGATTATTGGCTACTTGCTGTTAAGTTATGTTTGCGTATTTCTGGCAAATACCAGACGAGGGTTATTTAATTCCAGTTTTGTAGTGTTCTTCTTCTTTTTCTTCATTATACTTATGATCTTGTACATCATCGTGGCTTTGTCTACCGCTCTGCGGTATTGTAGGGGATCAAGATGGAGTCTGGCCACCAGAATAGAGGCACTGGTTTGGAGGCTGTAGTCCTGTAGGATACGATGTGCTGCATGTCTTTGGGTCAAATCTAGCTTAGATATAAGGTATTGTTGGTGGGGATCCCACAACGTCAATCCATAATCCTGGATGAGTCGAGCTAAACTCTTAAAGCAGTGGGTCTGGATCCTTGTGGAGCATCCATTAAGGTTACTAAGGACGAAGGTGCAGGCTCTGTTAGCTTAGGCAACAATCTCCAGTGGAGGTTTTCTGTGATGTGCACTCCCAGGTACTTGGCATCTGATACCTCTCTCAAGAGTGTGACAGTTATAAAGTATACTTTTGGTTAACAGAAGATGGTATGTTAAACTATAGAATAGAAACTACTTTTCATTCATATTATTTTAGGAAGTGGGATGGAGGAATATTGAGTGATTCATCATACAAACTAGAATTGACCTTTTTGCCCATGCATTTCAATGTATTTTACTAGCGTGTTCACCAGGATGTAAAGATAACTTATGTGAGAAAGCTAGAGGCAATTGTGCTAATTGTGTACCAGGGTTTTCTGGGGACTACTGCGAGAATAGTAAGTAGTACAATTATATTTAGCTTTAAAAGTAAGTAGTACAATTATATTTAGCTTTAAAAGTAAGTAGTACAATTATATTTAGCTTTAAAAGTAAGTAGTACAATTATATTTAGCTTTAAAAGTAAGTAGTACAATTATATTTAGCTTTAAAAGTAATTAATACAATTATATTTAGTTTTAAAAGTAAGTAATACATTTATATTTAGCTTTAAAAGTAAGTAGTACAATTATATTTAGCTTTAAAAGTAAGTAGTACAAATATATTTAGCTTAAAGTAAATAATACAATTATATTTAGCTTTAAAAGTAAGTAGTACAGTTATATTTAGCTTTAAAAGTAAGTAATACAATTATATTTAGCTTTTAGTAAATAATTCAATTGTATTTAGCTTGAAGTAAGTAATATAATTATATTTAGCTTTTAGTAAATAATTCAATTGTATTTAGCTTGAAGTAAGTAATATAATTATATTTAGCTTTTAGTAAATAATTCAATTGTATTTAGCTTGAAGTAAGTAATATAATTGTATTTAGCTTAAAGTAAGTAATATAATTGTATTTAGCTTGAAGTAAGTAATATAATTGTATTTAGCTTGAAGTAAGTAATATAATTACAATTAGCTAAAGTCTAGATCTTCAACTTTAGTGAATTTGTTTATTGTTTATTGTTTTGATAAAATGATCAGAAATGGAGTAGATTATTACTTGATGTAACTTGAAGACAGCATTTATCAGAATGTTCATAAAACCATCGAAAAAATTGATAATGCCATTACCATTATGTACATAAATTAGAACTATAAAAATACTTAACAATCACATCTACAGCTAGGGAATAAAACTAAAGCATTCACGGAAATACTTAACGCTGACAATTTAATCAAGTATATATAACTTTAATATTAGGTGCTTATGACATCATAGGTGCTTATGACATCTTAGGTGCTTATGACATCTTAGGTGCTTATGACATCTTAGGTGCTAATGACATCTTAGGTAGTTTATAGAACTAACGTGTTACTTACGAGATCATCTTAAGATTGCATATAGAACTAAGAATTACTTAATGATCACATCTCCAGAATGTGCATAGAAATATACAATTGTTTAATGATCACATCATCGAAATATGTATAAAACTATATAGTTACTGATTATGACATTTTAAAAATATAAATGTGTAGGCTTATATAACTTGTTAATGATATTCTCTACATAAATATGCAGTCTTATATAACTTAACTTCTTAATGCTATTTTCTGCATAAATATGTTTGTTTATAGAAATATAAGTTTACAAAAAATGATGACTTCTTAATCATTTTGTTTTTACATGATTATGGCAGTTCAGAATGTCATAATATTTTTATAGTTTTGCTCAATGTTGATATCAATTGCGTTACTGTGCACATTTAAACAATGTTTACAATGTTGTATAAATTTGTAATAATTCCAGCCTGTTATGCTTTTATTGTCAAACGTAGAATGTTCTAATTGTGCCGGAGAGGGAACATGTGACAAGGCAACAAAAGAATGCTTAACCGGCTGTAAAACTGGCTATAGAGGGTCTACCTGCGAGGAAGGTAAAAGTGAATGTTTGAAACTTTCACCTGTGCAGGTGCAGGATCTTGTTATAATTGCAATTATTGCTGTCTTACATCTTGAAAAATAGATTTAGTGATTAGTTGACTTTATTTAGGTTTCAAACTTTAGGTAAATTGTAGATTAGTGGTTAGACTAATCTAGTTGTGTATCAAACTTCAGCTAAATTGTAGATTAGTGGTTAGACTAATCTAGTTGTGTATCAAACTTCAATTAAATTGTAGATTAGTGGTTAGACTAATCTTGTAGTGTATACCACTGTGACTATTGTAGCTATGTGCCTCATCGTTTCATTTCCTACTGTAGATGTTATATGTACTTGATTTATATCTTAATGTTTTCTGGGTAGCCTCAGTTTCTAGTGAAATACCACTGTATAACAGGTTAGCTATTTAGTGAGATTCTGTTGAACCATATCGCTCGATTCAGACAATAAATGTCTTCATTCCTTGCCACTTGATGAGAAAGTAATTTGTTCAATTCACTTGTGTGTATGTGTGAGACAAAAGCACATGATCTGCATAAGGCCGGCCTGACACGTTAAATAAAAATATAGAGAGTTGCCTAACTTAAAACAGGCTAGTCTAGCCTATAGCCATCATTCTGAGACCAACAAGCCAGTGAAGAATTGGGGAATCTGGCCCATCTAGCTACAGAGACCCCTACACATCTTTGGGAGAGAGCTGTCTTTGTCCACTCAAGCCAGCAAAACATCTTCAACACATTGGAGACTGAGCAGGAAACGGTGGACAATAGCGTACAAATTATAGTAATGGCACAATTGAGTAAAGAGACAGAGAAGACAAGCTGGTGTTTTAACATAAACTTTATAAAAATGAAGGAATGAACACTGAGTTACTATTGGTTGGAACATTAGGCCACACCTGGTCCACAAACATTAAATAAAATATAATTATTTAAAACTATCACATCTGGTTTAGTGCACATCAACCGTAATAATTTTCTTTCTTTGTAAATGTATTCTTTTTACAGTATTATGTTTTTGTATATGGGCCATTAATTTTACATGCGCCATCTTATTAGATTTTACTAGCGTTCATCTTGAATGCAACAGTTTCTTCAGAGGTTCAACGGTAAATAAAAAAAAAATTGTATTTACTTACCAAAAATTTGTTCTTACCGTTACGTCGCCACTTTATTCACATATCATGTGACGTAAAACAAAAACATAAAATACTTCTTTATTAATTACAAGATCAAATGCAATATTACACATATTCTAAGCAGTACAAAATAATTCTAATTTTTTAAATAATATAAATTGAATCACTTCATGGTCAAAGGGAGTTAATTCATGAATACTTGATATATTTATAATATATCTCTGGCTACTTCCCTTAGTTCACAAATAAAAGAAAGAACTTACACTTCATTGTCAAAGGGAGTTAATCCATGAATACTTTATATATTTATAATATATCTCTGGCTATTTCCCTTATTTCACAAATAAATCAAAGAGCAACACAGTCATGTTTTTGATGACTTAATGGTCAATGGGAGTTAATCCATGAATACTTGAAACGTATTTAATATATTCCTGGTTACTTCCCTTAGTTCACAAATGATTTAATAATATTGTTTTTACTTACAGCGCTACTTTATTCACATATTACGCAGAACAAAAACATAAAATACTTCTTTAGTAATTACAAGATCAAATGCAATATTACACACAAAGCAGTACAAAATAATTTTAATTTTTAAAATAATATAAATTTAATGACTTCATGATCATAGGGTTTAATTCATGAATACTTGATATGTATATAATATATTCCTGGGTACTTCCCTTAGTTCACAAAAAAAAAGAACTTGCGCCAACACATTATGTTCTCTCCTTTTTAGAGTCCACGAATGTACTCGGCAAATTGCTTTTGGTCGGGGCTGTGTCGATCGCTCTGCTTGCAGCCTTGATAGTGACCTTCTGTAGACTGAAGACTGTGGAGGCAGATGAACCAAAACAGGAAGGAGGTTACCAGTGATGAATGCTTACACAATACCCAGGAGATACAATTTGACTGCAG
Source organism: Anisus vortex (assembly GCA_949126835.1). NCBI lineage: Eukaryota > Metazoa > Mollusca > Gastropoda > Planorbidae > Anisus > Anisus vortex. The sequence continues at coordinate 34,363,725 of OX421506.1, read as the reverse complement.
CACCTGAATAGATTGATATTTGATTGTGTCTGTAGCTACTAAATAGTTTGAATATTAGTTGATATTGTAGCTACTAAATAATTGTATAATTAATTGTGACTGTAGCTAGTAAATAGTTTGATACATTATTGATAAGGTAGCTACTAAAAATTGTATAATTAATTGATATTGTAGCTACTAAATAGTTGTAGTTTTATAATTAATTGTGACTAGCTATTAAATATTTTGATATTTTATTATGACTTCAGCTACTAAATATTTGGATACATTAGTTGTGAATGCAGCTACTAAATATTTTGATACATTAATTGTGAATGTAGCTACTAAATATTTTGATACATTTGTTGTGAATGTAGCTACTAAATATTTTGATACATTAGTTGAGAATGTAGCTACTAAATATTTTGATACATTTGTTGTGAATGTAGCTACTAAATATTTTGATACATTAGTTGAGAATGTAGCTACTAAATATTTTGATACATTAATTGTGAATGTAGCTACTAAATATTTTGATACATTAATTGTGAATGTAGCTACTAAATATTTTGATACAGCACCTTGAACACAAGTTGTCAATGTAGCTACTAAATATTTTGATACATTAGTTGAGAATGTAGCTACTAAATATTTTGAAACAGCACCTTGAACACTAGTTGTGAATGTAGCTATTAAATACTTTGATACATTAGTTGTGAATGTAGCTACTAAACATTCTCCTTTTCTTCTCCTATTTTTACTTCTGTCAGACAAGATGTTGAGCCACCTAAAAAAACCTACGGATGTCTTTCTTTTGTATTGAAGTTTGAGTACGTTGCTGTCGAGATTTTTAATTAAGGTTGACTGGGCGAGGTGGTTTGGCAGTGGGTGAAGGCCATGGTTTCAGCATTTTAAAAACTGGTTGGGATGTTGAAAGTCTGGAAGTGACAGAGTTACATGGAGGGAAAGTGGGGGGGGGGCAATGTGGACAACTCTCTGGATTTAAGGATCCAGTCCTTTTAGGTATCAACAGAGGTATCTATGACCTTAATTAAACTGGAATGTGGTGCATTGAACTTTATGTTGCTTCATGAATATGTTCATCATTACTTTCTATTATTTTTATAAATTTTATTTGTGTCTTGTGATTTAGCCATTTTTCTTTCAAGGATTTATTTATATTTTTTTAAAATAAACTTCATACTGGTACTGTGCTGGAAATGACCGGTGCTGTGCTGGAAATGACCGGTACTGTGCTGGAAATGACCGGTGCTGTGCTGGAAATGACCAGTGCTGGGCTGGAAATGACCGGTGCTGTGCTGGAAATGACCGGTGCTGTGCTGGAAATGACCGGTGCTGTGCTGGAAATGACCGGTGCTGTGCTGGAAATGACCGGTGTTTTTATTTTTTTCTTGTTGGTTTACCGTAAATTTTCTGTTCTATTTCTCATTACTTTGTACTGGCTAAGTTGGCGAGGAGAGCTTTATTTCATTATTTTATGTGTTGGTACTGGATATTGTAGTCAATATTAAAAGAACTTACTTTACGTTGATTAGCAGAGTCAAACTAAAATATAATGACAAGGGTTGCAGGGATGATCTATATGTTCAATTTTGTTTATTTAAAGTGAGTGTAGATGGCTACATTTTAGAGAAAGGATATGGCCATTTTAAATTGTTTGAAGAGTTCCATTTTTTCATAGTCTTCATAAACACTCCTGTTGCTGTATGCCTGAAGAAGAGCATTGAAAACAGCAGTAATGTGTTGTTGTTTTTTTTTTTGTTCCTTTAACTGTGTTATGTATGTATCCAGTAGAAATGATTCCTTCCTTGCTCAAAACCTGTTTGTATTTTGTGTAGTGAGTGTCCCTGTTTTAAAAAAAACAATATAGTCGTTAGTCTTTTAAAACCATGGGACTTTCTAGTTTTAATTTGTTCAAGATTTGTCAATGTGCTAATGTTGTTAAACGCTTTTTATTTTTAAAGATTGATATAGATGTTTTCCAGGTGCGCATGTAAAGGATTCCTTGAGAATTTTCATCTTTATTGTTTTTTTATTTGATATTATTTGTCTTAGATTACTTTGTTTCATTGTCTGCTTAATGGTTTAGAGGGTTCCTTGCCCTGCGTCCATCCACTTGTTAAAATGTCTTAACCCAGAAAAGAAGAATCTGTATCCAAGTACTAATTTGTGACAATAACAACTAAAGTGTTTGCATTATCTAGCGGACACATTGTAAAGGTAGATATTTAAATTATTCAGTCACATGACATAGGATATCAATTGTTACGGTGCTATTTATAGAATTATGTTTTTGTTGCTACATGTTTCTCCACACCAATTTGTGGTTGGTTTATTAAACATGTAAATAAACTTTGAATTCAAATATTTCGCAGCAATATTAATTTTTTATTTGTGTTTTGCATTCTTTGTTTATTTATGATGTTTTCATTATAAACCCTCACCAGCGAACATCTTCACCACATTGGAGACTGAACAGGAAATGGTGGAAAATAGCGTATAAATTGTAGTAATGGCACAATGGAGTAAAGAGATAAAGAAGACAAGCTGGTGTTTTAACATAAACTTTATAAAAATAAAGGAACTAACACTGAGATACTATTGATATGAACATTAGGCCACACCTGGTCAGCAAACATTAAATAAAATAAAGTTATTTAAAACTATCACATCTGGTTTTACTGCACAGTTCTGTCCCTTATAATTTTCTTTTATTGTTATCTTTTTATTTTTAACAGTATTATGTTCTTGTATTGGCCATTAATTTTACATCGGCAATCTTATTAGATTTTAGTAGTGTTCATCTAGAAAGCAACAGTTTCTTCAAAGGTTCAATGGTAAATTCAATAAAATTGTTTTTTTCTTACAGCGCTACTTTATTGACATATCACGTGACGCAGAACAAAAACATAAAATACTTCTTTAGTAATTACAAGATCAAATGCAATATTACACACATATGCTAAGCAGTACAAAATAATTCTAATTTTAAAATAATACAAATTTAATGACTTCGTGGTCAAATGGAGTTAATCCACGAATACTTGAAATTTATATAATATATTCGTGGTTACTGCCCTTAGTTCACTAATCAAAGACCAACATAATATAATATTCATTATGTTTTAATGACTCTGTGGTCAAAGGGAGATAATCCACAAATACTTGAAATGTATTTAATATATTCCTGGTTACTTCCCTTAGTTCACAAATAATTCAATAAAATTCTTTTTACTTACATTTACATCGACACTTTATTCACATATCACGTAGAACGGCTTACATGAGACACTAAAAGTACTCTGTGACTAAAAAGGCATTCAAAAAGAATTTAAAGACATTTCTTTTCAACTAAGTTGATAATGTACATCTACATCGGCCAAAAAGCTTGTTTACAACTATTTTAGAGTGTTATTGTCGTTTCGTTTTTATGAGCGCGCTGAGCATGCTTGCATTAGCATGGAGTGAGGCGCTATATAAATGACCAATTAATAATTAATAGAACAAAAACATAAAATACTTTATTACTAATTACAATATTACACACATATTCTAAGCAGTACGAAATAATTATAATTTTAAAATAATCTAAATTTAATGACTTCATGGTCAAAGGGGGTTAATCCATGAATACAATGAGAAAAAAACGGAAAAAGAAAATTTTATTGTGCTATGAAATGAACTAGGCATGCATGTTTGAATGTGTAATATAAAGATTTTGAAGCTCAAATCTTGGGTAACAACTGTATTTTATTATTTAAAGCAATAAAATCTCAAATACGCATAATTAGAAAAGTACCTTTTCGTTAAACGGAAACTGTATTTTCAAGACGTCAAGAAAAAAATTAAAACATCAGATACATTTTATATATTAAGTATATGAAGAGCTATACAGATTATATTATTATTTGTTATATTTTATATATTTACGCATTACATTTAGGTGCATCTTCATGTTTATCTGTTCAAGAGAGGTAAGATCCTGTGCGTGCCGTTAGCAACTTACTATGATGTTAAGGAAGCAGCAATATAAAAGTAAACACAGAAAAAGTAAGACAGATTTTAATGTCTTTAAGAAATACGCCTTTGTCCAGATGCGCTCGATTTCGGGGACGTGGCGACATTTTGTCTTATCTTATATAATATATCAGACGGTACTTGTATACATAAACTTATTGCTTACTACGCTTGTCCGTGGTTTGATTCTAATCTAGCGTTTCGGTTAGTCGGATTAGTGTTTTAAATATTACGTTCCTGGTTTTCCTAGTTCGTTCATGCAACGCAATGCCCGGATGCCACACAAGAAGAGAGAATAGTTATATATGCATTTGTTTTCGTATATAGGATAAGAAAACTGTTTTTTGTCCTTCATATTTATCTGAGCACTGTACAAAGTTGGTGTCTAGTCGCCTCGATGGTCAGGAATGGATTATTCAGATTGGATTCCACTGTGGTATCATTTACACTAGTCCTCAAATGAGGTCTACACCCGAGGGGGAGGCGAGTGTTATAATGTTATCTCCCGACATGCTGCTTTCTCCCCTAGATGAGAGTGTGTGCCGACATTTCGGAGGCCATCGTCTCAATAATATGACATAGTGAATACGGGTAGAAATGTAGGAAAATCAAGTGAAAACTCAGAAACATTTTAGTGCCGAAGATTAAAAGAAGAAGTAATAATATTAATAGCCTATACAAAGTTTCGGTGGCTGAGCGGCAGCGCGTTCGTCTGACGATCCAAAGGTTCTGTGTTCGAATCCTGGTGAAGGCTATGATTTTTTCCCGGGACTTGAGGGTGTCCCTGAGTCTACCTTGACGGGTGCCTGACATTAGTTGCGGTAAAGTAAAGACGGCTGGGTATTGTGCTGGCCACACATCTCCTAGCACAGAATCTGGTGAACGCCACTAAAACCAGCCCTATGAACAGTTTGGTCTGAAGGGTACTTTACTATACAAAGTTTTCACTTCAAAATATAGCCATATAATCTAATACAATACTTTCAATAGGACATAGATTTTTGCGATAGAAAATACATAGATTTGTTTAAAAGCAAATTAACTTAAAATAAATTCTCCTTTGTCGCGAGTGTCGACAGAACATGGAAGGAATTGACAAGTCTTATTGAGGCGTGAACTTTTGAACCCGAATGTTCTTGAACTTCCTGTTCTATTTTTAAACTAATAACAAAAAAAGCATGCTTTTGCTGGTGTTTGACAATTGATTTCAACCTCGACGGCCAGTTCTAGTCTTTTAGAATTATACAAAGGATACAATATTAGTTATGAATAATCCGTTTTTAATATCAAAAGTGAACAGGCGATCATTAATACTCAAGTGTTAGTCGCGTGACGTAAAATTTTTATTTGTTTACAAAATAAATGAGTCAAGAGTTGCGTTTTCTTGGTTTTTGAAAAACAAAATGCGTAAATTCATAAAAACGAATAACAAAAATTCTTTTGCATTAATCAATAAGTTTGATATTTTAAAAAGGTGATTATTCCCTTCTGACTTTCACAATACATTGTTTTGCTTTGTAAACATATATTGGAAATAAACTAAATTTAAATCCCCAACAAATTTGAGTACAACCAGTAAAGTAGCACACAGACATTGTTTCGAACAAAATGATCGAATAAGAACGGACATGTTTTTGCACGTGACCTTTTATGCATGCATACACGTTAAGACTTGTCCATAGAGCGTCCGAAAAAATAAACAACAACCCCCCCCCCCCCCAAAAAAAAATAAAAAAATATTAATGTAATAACAACATTTAACATCAACATAAATTACGTCTAAAAATAGTCAAAACAGGCAACAGTGTAGAACTATAAATAGCTTTAACAGAAGTGTGTCTATAATGTTTACGCAACGATCCGATAGCTTAGATAAGATCAGATGTAATGGTTATCATTACATTATAGTAAGCTATTTTAAAAGCAATGTTTTTTAATACTTAAGTTATATTGTATTTTGAATACTGTTTAAATTTATTTCATTTGTTTATTGATTTCCCTGGAAATAAATGGAGTATAGAATGTAGCTTGTTGTTAATAGTGTATTTTTTTATGTCTATTTTCAAAGGTCAAAATGACCCAGTGGTTTCTTGCCATGGACAGAATCTTGACCATGCCACTTTTTCTGAGTATTTTGAAAGTCACCTGCACCAACGGTACTTGAATAATTTATTTTTTTGCTGAGGATAAAATCTCCCTCCCCCCCCCCGCCCGGTACGCATCGCTAAACAAAAATTACTTAAGACTTTGACAATATGCCTCACATAACGATAATATGCCTCACATAACGACAATATGCCTCACATAACGACAATATGTCTCACATAACCACAATATGCCTTACATAACAATATATGTCATAAAATAATAATATGCCTCAGACGTCATTGAACCTGAGTTGGGGGCGGCCGGTAGCTCTCTTGCCTTCCGCGAGCTCAGCATATAGCAGGTCTTTGGGGATTCGCACATCCTCCAATAATACAATACAATAATAATATGCCTCACACAGCGACAATATGTCATCATTGGCTCCATAGTCTCGAAAGACGATTAGATTTGCGCTCCTGTGATTTGGCCAGCCATGCAAAATTGACTGTGTCTGTGGAGACCTATCCTTGAGAGACAGGCTCTATCGCATCTCTGGCACTTGAAAGCTGGACCGTTGGAGATTGTTAGGGGCAGCCTACTTTTTTTTCGCTGCTCGTTTAGCGAAGTTTGCCCTCTGCCGCATTTATACCGGTGTGTAAGGTGCCTCTCAAACTATTTCTGTGCTGAGCAAGGTTCTCCCAGTTTCCGACCTCTACATCTATAGCCTTTAGGTCACGTTTGCAGACGTCCTTGAACCTGAGTTGGGGGCGGCCGGTAGCTCTCTTGCCTTCCGCGAGCTCAGCATATAGCAGGTCTTTGGGGATTCGCACATCCTCCAATAATACAATACAATAATAATATGCCTCACATAACGACAATATGCCTCACATAACGACAATATGCCTCACATAACGACAATATGCCTCACACAATGACAATATGCCTCACATAACGACAATATGCCTCACACAATGACAATATGCCTCACATAACGACAATATGCCTCACACAATGACAATATGCCTCACATAACGACAATATGCCTCACATAACGACAATATCCCTCACATAAAGACAACATGCCTCACACAACGACAATATGCCTCACACAACGACGATATGTCTCACATAACGACAATATGCCTCACATAACGACAATATCCCTCACATAAAGACAACATGCCTCACACAACGACAATATGCCTCACACAACGACGATATGTCTCACATAACGACAATATGCCTCACATAACCACAATATGCCTCACGTATTGACAATATCCCTCACACAACGACAATATTCTCACACAACGACAATATTCTCACACAACGACAATATTCTCACACAACGACAATATGCCTCACAGAGCGACAAAATGCCTCACAGAACGAATATATTCTCACACATGCAAAGCAGTGTGTTAACATACAGAACGTCATCATTTTAGTGACTACAATTGAACTTAGCTTTGAATAAATATACTGGTATAAACTAGAGTGATAATGGAATAAATAGTAGCATATGTATCTATAATAACATTTATAAATGTGTGATCAGGTAAAAAGCTCATATATTATAATATATGTATATTTAATACATATAATTTGTAAATATCTTTGCCATTGCACTTCTAAGGGGCTTCAAGGGTCAGTTTTCACAGAGCACCAAGAGCCTTAAAGCCGGCACTGGTTGAGGCAAATATACAATTTGTATTAGTTTATTTTAACTTTTACAGGATGTAGAAAAGGATGGATGGGACCGAACTGCCGATTTAAGTGTCGCTGCAAAACCGACTGCCTACTGACGGGAGAATGTGTGGCCAACAGCGCTTGCCAAGAGAACTACTTTGGCGAAGCCTGCCAATACCGTATGGAATATATTAAACATGTGAATAAAGACAGACAATGATGTACACATTTAGTGTTAGCATAGGACAAATTGTGATTTCCATATAATCTCTCATCAATTTTTGATGGGTCTATAATTCAAAGATTCACAATTAATTTAGGCAGACTAGACAAGACATTCAGTGGTAGTCAAGACCAGAAAGACCAGACACATATAGACTTATTAGTAGACGTGCATATCTATCTATCTATCTATCGATCGATCGATCTATCGATATATATATATTTATTTGTTATCTCGGGAGAGTCTATAAGTGATCTTTATTTAGTTGTTGTAGTTAACGTAGACTAAGAACTATCATTTATTTAGTTGTTGTAGTTAACGTAGACTAAGAACTATCATTAAGTTTTATATTATCATAAGGTTGTCAACTACTGACTCAACAGTTCAATGCTCTATTGATCAAAAAACCAGGTCGGGCAGGGCAAGTCTTCTGGCCACTACGATCAGGGCGAGGGTTGGAAAATCATAAATAAATGATATGGTGACAGAGATCACAAAGCTGATTTGTCATAAAACAAATTCGAGCATTCGCATAACATTTTACGTAACACCTTATTTCCCAAGTGGGGGGGGGGGGGGATCAGAGTTTTAGAATTGAATATCTGTACTCAACATAAATAATCGCGAATGTATTGCAGTTGGGGAAAGTTTAACAACTTTTTTCAAATAGTCTATTTCCTGTTTTAGAAATCAGGCAATAGAAGCCACCGGTTGAGTTCGAGCTGTTTCATCTTGTCCTCACCCCACATAAAGCTTGATCCTGTTGACATAAGCTACACGCTTTTCTTTCATGCGGTCAGGGGTTTTCACAATGTAGTTGTCCTCACTAACATGTGATTCTACTCAATAGGGCCAAAAATGTTTCGTGGCCGAACGCTCATTGGAGGTGGCGAAATGACCAACATCTTTTCTTCAGTGGCGAATCTACGAACTCTTAGTCTTTTATTCAAACTACGTTTTCATTTTATGCAGGCACTGGGTATCTGGTTGCAGCACACATTACAGTCAGCAGGTACTGTTGAACCTGATTTTCATTTTATGCAGGCACTGGGTATCTGGTTGCAGCACACATTACAGTCAGCAGGTACTGTTGAACCTGATTTTCATTTATGCAGGCACTGGGTATCTGGTTGCAGCACACATTACAGTCAGCAGGTACTGTTGAACCTGATTTTCTTTGAGGCAGTAGACCGACACAGTCAATGGGAGAAGGGTTCGTAGATCTTTGGAACGTGATGTAGTCTCACGCTTCTGGGATACACAGGATTTGGCTTTCCTGCTCTTTAGACAGATATGGCATGATTGTCAATAAGCAGTGAAGTCATTCTCAGGTCAGGCCAATGAAAGGTTGCTCTGGTACATTTTGTTTATTCCCAGATGCCTACGAATTGCAAGTTATGTGCGGCTTATCTCTCACCGGGGCCACACTATATTTAACAACTCTCCAGTTATCTTCTCCAGGCGGGCCATTTCCGTCCTGGCTAGTTCTAGCTTAAATTTGAGATCTTAATATAAAATTATATATAATTATATAGATAGGTATGTCTCGATATATATCAATATTGATAAAGCTCAAAAATAAATATTGCTATACATAGCTAGATTGTATGCATATTGATACACAGATTGATACATAGATGAAGATGACTTGTGTGTATGTATGTGTGTTGTATTTGTTCTGGTTATTGTGCTTGTTTTAATGTAATACTACAATGTAATCAAACCACTTTTCCTTTTTGGATCAATAAAGAAATCGTATCTTATATATAATTTATCCACCTTTTCAACATCATTCGAATTTTATTTTTCAAATCTCATCCGTAAGAACGTTATTCATTTACTTTGAAATTGTATACTGATATATACATTACAGAGGACCAAGTTAAATTCAATCCAGACAGGCCGAACCTAACTGATTCGGACGACTCAACCTGTATGCTGATTAACAATGAGCGTGTATTCTTTTGGCCGACACGACTAACCTTTATCAGAATTTTAGTTAAGGATGAAGGTATTGTTTTAAGATCGTATTGAATCTTCACGACAGCTTAGTTTTCGCAACTGGGGTCGCCCATTAACATATTAGTTTAACCATTAACATATTAATTTAACCATTAACATATTAGTTTAACCATTAACATATTAGTTTAATCAAAAAACTTTTTGTTTAACCAACAACCTTTTAGTTTGATCGACATCCTATTAGTTTAACCAACAACCTATTAGTTTAACCAACACCCTAATAATTTAACCAAAAACGATTAGTTTAACCAACAACCTATTCGTTTAACAAAAATACGATTAGTTTAACAAAAATGCAATTAGTTTAACCAAAAATCTATTAGTTTAACCAAAAATCTAATAGTTTAACCAACAACCTATTCGTTTGACCAAAAGACCAAGTATCGCCTACTTTGACAACCTTATCTTCTTTAGTACTATAATATGTAATGTGTCACCCGTTCTCACGAAAGGAGACATAAGTCGCAAATACCAATTTGTGCTACAAGCGTATTTATGTTGTGGGGGTCTTTCTGGTAATTTTTTTGTTTGTTTGTTTGTTTGTTTGTTTGTTTGTTTGTTTGTTTGTTTGTTTATTTGTTTGTTTGTTTGTTTGTTTGTTTGTTTGTTTGTTTGTTTGTTTGTTTGTTTGTTTGTTTGTTTGTTTGTTTGTTTGTTTGTTTGTTTGTTTGTTGTTGTAAATACTAGCTTAGGCCTATCCATTTCTGAATTATAATTTATGTTTTTTTATATTTTTTTTCTACTTAAAAATATTTTAATTAGTTATTTTGATCAAGGTGTGTTTTAGAATTTAGCATAAGATTTTATTTCACCTCTCGTTTTGTACTAAAACCTTGACAGCACACCATAGCATTATATTTTCATGAAATAAAAACAAAGTTATTATACTAATAACCTCAAACCAGCATATTATTATTAGTTTCAATTTTGAAATTTGATTTGCAGAAATTGAAAGAAAGACGATTGTTAACAATCTTTGAATATATTTTAACACTAATCTGTTGTTATAATCGACTTGTGCTAACATCTCAAGGTTTGTGTGCTACTGTATGATTATTTTTTCCAAAAATTATGTATCATAGTGGGGTTTGAGGCGGAGAATGGCTAGGTGAAGATAATGTTGACTCGTCAGGTGTATCAGTTCAACAACCAAAAATTGATGAATAAACCCTTACATCTGTGCCCATTATAAAAAAATTAAGGATCAGTTCACTTTCCAATGCTAAGATAACACAAACTGGATATAAAGTCTCGCTAAGACTTGACTTATAGTCAATTTGAAAGCCGATCAAAAAGATTTTTTAAAATGTATTTGAAGATTTTTAATCTCTTTCATTTGGGAGGGGGGGGGTTGTTTGACAGAAAGTTAGATCATTCGTGTCTACAAATTGATGACGTCATTAATGGCCATACCTTTAATCTGTTTGTTCGTTTGTTTGTGTGTGTGTGTGTGTGTGTGTGTTTGTGTGTGTGTGTGTGTGTGTGTGTGTGTGGTTCTTTTTCAGAGTCCTTTGTTAAGATTCGCATCGCGATCAAAGATGGACGTCATGGTTTTGCTTGCGAGCCTACAGATACATATATACAGGTTCGACCTCACGTGAGGGACTATTACTGCATCACCAAGGAACGGATCTCCCATGTAGATTTCATAAGTGACATGACTGGCAGTTTGTGCACAGTAAACATAAATGGAGGTAATGTGTGTTTGTGTGTGTGGGGGGGGGGAGGAGGAGGGCTCAGTCTGAGTTCCATCTGCTTTTAGTTTTAAATACAATTATTAATAACGTCATTTACTAAGAGTAGCATCTCCTAGCCTTAGGTTCTTTTTTTTTCTCTTCCGATGCTAAATAAACTAAATGTGAGACCGGCTTAACCTGCTGTCAAATTCACCTGACTGTCAACATAACGGCCCAAGTTCTAGCCCTACCGACGACTAATCCCTTCCGTCACGCGCCCAGACTTGGCACGCAGTGTGATTTTTTAATGGCATGCGAAAGACTACCGAAATGGGTAATTCAAAAGTATCTTCTACAAGAATTTCAGTGGTAAAGAAGGATGACTTTTAGGCTGTCGGCATACTGAATGGCTTGAAAATCTTAACTTTGGCACGCTTATATCAAAAGGTTGTCGATCCCTGCCGTAGACCATAGACCTATTTCAACAACGGGCTTAAACTAGACGCATGCGCAATAGAACGGAGGCAATAACGTAAAAAAATCCATAATCATCTTTTCTGTTTATCTGAAGATCTAGTGGCGTTTAAATGTTAGCAAATGGTTTTGCTGTTTAAATGTTAGCAAATGTTGTTGTTGTTGTTGTTTTATAAATTTTTATCTTGAGACTATGAGTGCCAAATGAAAATTGTGTATTTAGCAACATAGGGATCATACACAGTTCAACGATTCAGCACCAATATTTAACGGCAAGCATTTACTATACAAATCTAGGCTTACCGCGCCCATGGTTACCTTGTAAACGTAGTCGTAGCGAGCGCTCAGTGAGTAACTTGTCTTAATAAGCATAAAAATATACTTTTAGATAATTGATAATAATGAAATATAAGACTATGTTTCAGTAGAAGTCTTAACACTTATTTAGCATTAAGTTTTAATTAGTAAGAATATAAATCGCAGAGATATTTACATTTTATTAACATTTTTTTACCTTATTTTTAGTAATTGTCTACGTAAGTCAAGATATTGTTAAAGTCTTCATTTAACTTGAATACAACTCAAGCTTATTGTGTACTAACGTCTCCCTGTCCAAGTCCGTAATATTTATTGTAATTTAAAATATGAATAGGCCTACTCTATTGACAGTGTCATGTGCGATCTTTCTTTTAATGGGCCGTATTGCTGCTGAGAGTTAACACCCTTGTAATTTACAAGTCAGTCATAAAAGATTGACTTGTAAAAGGGGCAAGGGTGTTAACTCTCAGCAGCAATACGGCCCATTTAGTTTAGCTTACTTTAAAAACAAAAAATGTTTAAAATTACAACATAAACACTGCGATGAGAAATATTATTTAGTGTTTAGGGCTGATTTTTTTTTCAAATTCCAACTATCAAGGTCAACTAGATAACAAGTCAAATTTTAATAATGTAACGTATTTTTTAAACTGGATACTTTAAAATGTATTTTCAAATATGGCCACATTTAAAAGTCAATACTTACATAATATTATTGATATTAACTATATGCTTATATGTCATGCTGTGATAAAGGGCCCTAAATAAAAGTATGATAAAGAATCTCTACATTAAGGCTTTGATTATGAAAATAAAAATCTAAATGCTGAGTCTAAGTGCCATCAGTACATTGAGCAGCTTCACTTAAGAATTCAATAATGAACGAATGCATGTGCATTGCTATATAGTAGCCAGTTAAAGTCCTGTTGGACTAAACTTAATCCCTAAGTAATGTCAGTTACCTATCAGAGCCGTGTACACTCCGGTGATGGATTCGGACCCAGGACCTTTTGGTACGCCAGACGAATGCGCTGCCTATTGTCCACCTGGCCACATATTATATTGGTTACTTTATCAATTATGATATTGTGATCGTTATGTCCCTTGTTAGGTGTGCTGTTAGCTCTACGTGTGATTGTTATGTCCCTAGTTATGTGTTTTGTTAGCTGTATATGTGATCCTTATGTCCCTTGTTATGTGTGTTGTTAGCACCATGTGTGATCCTTATGTCCCTTGTTATGTGTGTTGTTAGCTCTACGTGTGATCCTTATGTCCCTTGTTATGTGTGCTGTTAGCACTATGTATGATCCATATGTCCCTTGCTATGTGTGTTGTTAGCTCTTCGTGTGATCCTTATGTCCCTTGTTATGTGTGCTGTTAGCACTATGTATGATCCATATGTCCCTTGCTATGTGTGTTGTTAGCTCTTCGTGTGATCCTTATGTCCCTTGTTATGTGTGCTGTTAGCACTATGTGTGATCCTTATGTCCCTTGTTATGTGTGTTGTTAGCTCTACGTGTGATCCTTATGTCCCTTGTTATGTGTGCTGTTTGCACTATGTGTGATCCATGTGTCCCTTGTTATGTGAGTTGTTAGCTCTCCGTGTGATCGCCCAGCCCACTACTCGACCAGCTTTGCATCATTCTTACAAACCCTCAATGTTTCTTCTGTGTTCTTCAAAAGGTCGCAACCTCGCTTTGGCGCAACAGTATAATGTATCGTCATCTGTGTCGCAACATATCGGGGGCGTCGACGGGGAATACCCACCGAACAACTCTACTAGGCCCACCGACAACCATTTTTGCGTCTACACCAACGAAACTGAGCCAAGCGGTACTTTCACAGTCTGGTTGAACGTACCACTCATGATTTACTCGTTTGTAATAATAAACGTACCAGGTATGCACGATTTACATTTGTTTTCGTTAATTTAATTGGCTTGATCTTTTTTTAATAAATTTAAAATCAAATCTTCATTCCGCTCTAAAATGTTTCCTCTGTGATCCAGTCGTAGTACGACGACCTGCTTACTATAAAGGTCAGAGGGAACGGCTTAGCTTCAAGCTGTCCAGCTTAAATAGTGCAACTATGCCAATCATCAAAATGTGGATAAAATATTTGATTTTCGCCAAATTAGTGTCATGATATTTTATTGAGAAACTTGCTAGAAACTTCATATACATTTAACTCCTAGTTTGGACGGACACAAAAAGAAGTACCTGGAAGTGCGCTCATTTGAGTCAGTGGTGCCTTCTCTATGGAACAGTTTATCTCATACACTGAGAGAATCTGGGACAAGAGGGTCTTTTAAAAAGAATCAAAAGATCTTTCTCTTTGGCTAATACATCTGCCACTGCAAGTCACACCAAGAGCGCACTAGCATGCTAATTTAATAGCATGGATAGAAGCGCTATAACAAGTGCCCATTCTTATCTTATCTTATATCACTTCCCAGTAACTTCTGATAAAATCACATCTAGTCCCATTAACTTCGGAAAAAAATCACATTTCTTCTGCATCTACGAAAGGAAATTATTCGTGCACTTATTCATCATTGTAATATGTGTAGCTAGTGGAATCGTTGCTCTAAATAAATACAAGTTGTGCCAGTCCAACAGAGCCGTTAGTTGAGGATCGTTTCTGGCCATTCACCTAGATTAATTAGCCAGTGATCAGGGTGTCGTGAAAGCATTGGGTTGCTGGGGGGGGGGGGCAGATAACCACGTACCAGAGCACAGAAATGCTTCGATAGGGCGCTGAGTAATGGTTGTACCCTCCAGGCCGCACAGTTCCCAACATCACACCGGTGCTTGAGCCAGACGCTTCACCAAGTACGTATGATCCCAACAAACATTATATTACGCTCAAGAAGTTCCTTCTGTACGGAACGTCTATGTGACCCTGCCAGAATACTTATAAAAGCACACAGAAACTGAAGTTGACTTAAAGATTTCACCAAGAAATACACACGGTCATGTTTAGAATTATAAGCTAAAGCATTCTGACGCTTATAAAAGTGTTTTTACTCACAGTGTTTACAAACCAAAACTACGAAAAAAAATATTTTCCCTATATTTCGACTTTTCTGTTTGCTCAAACGTTTTTGTTTCAGTTGTAAGTGATCAGTTAAATCTGAACGGCTTCCATCTGTACACCTACAACTCCACGAACGCCACCATAATGAGACACGTAGACAACAGCACGGAGGAATTCTACCTGCTGCGGATCCCCAATACGGTCCCCGACGAGCCCGTGTCCTCCGTTAGGCTGGTAAAGAATAAAACTGACAATTCAAGAGCGTTGGAGTTCTGCGAATTGGAGGCTTACGGAGGTAGGATAGTTATGTGTGTGTTGGGGGGGGGGGGGGAGGGGTTAACAGAAAAATAAGAGAGTTGAAAGCGGGACAAGGTGAAGGTCAAATAGAACATCGGCTTGAACCTCCTGCCTCAGAGATATAGTGTTTTTTTTTTTATAGGCAGTGCTTCTCAAAGTGGTAGTTTAAAAGCCCTAACTAGCCGGCCCTCATAAGATATAATCAAACCTCTTCCTTGCAACGTTGGATATAAAATAACATATGTTTCAAAGTTTTAAAGCAAATCTCCACTTTATACAATTTCGTATATAGAACACCGACTTCAGCATCCTGCCTGAGAGATATAGTGTTTTTTTCAAACAGTGCTTCTCATAAAGGTGGTCCGAAATCCCTAGAAAGCGGCCCACAGAATGGTGTTAAACTAAGTCGAACATTTGTTGACATTAAAAATACACGGAGAAATCCTTCATTAAGAAAAACAAAAACATAACCAAGAAAATTGTATCCTTAAGATTTAATTTAATTATATATTATTCAAACAGGAATCTAGATTTTTTTAAATTAACTTTTGATAATTGACTTGGCTGTGTTCGCGAGTCAATGAAATCCTGGCAGAATGGACGAGTAAAATCTCAGAAGGCTGTTTCAATATTTGTCACAACTCATCCACAACCGCTGTTGATAGAGATATGTGTGAGGACGTCAATAATAAATTATCTCGGAGTTCACATATACATGAATTATTATAAAACATCTAACAAAACATTACGCTTCATAAAAATAAACTTTTACAAATATAAAAAGAAAAAAAACACACAACTAAAATGCTATCCCACATTAGTTAGACCTATTATAAAATAAGCAACTGCTGTATAGATTCCATCAACCAAAAAAAAAACCCATTAAAAAATTAAACAATAAAAACTCAGAAAAGAGCTGCAAGGTTCATTACTAACGAATTTCACACATTTTATTGGCAAGAGTAACACCAATAGTTAAATCACTAAGCACAAAACACTAGAGGAGAGAAGGGCAAAGAGTAAATTAGTAAACATACATAAGGCATTGAATTATAACTTAGAAAATACAGCAGAATAACAATATGTTACGATGCTCAGATAAACATAAGGACAAAAACACTTTTCGTATGCCATATGCGAGAAAAAAATGTAAGTACTCTTTCTTCCCTAGTGGTATCTGCGCATGGAATGGGTTGCCTGAACAAACTAGGAAAACCAACAACTTGTTATCATTGAAAACACTAATCAAAATGCAACTATACACTGATAACACGGATGAGTGTTGGACGTAATTGTGTTTATATATCCTTGCATAGAACTGACCAAAACGGGATATGCGCTATATAAACATTATTATTATGATTATTTTTATTGTATTGATACTACTGCATATAGACTGTGCTCGAGGGTTTTACGGTCTCGACTGTACAAGCAAGTGTGGCAAATGTGAAGGCGGCTCTTGTCGGCTTTATGGTGAATGTATCGGTGGGCAGTGTGATGTGGGCGCCTATGGACCAATGTGTGATAAAGGTATTGAATCTCACTCTGTGTGTTTGTTTTAGACACAACTAAAGAAAAACAACAGACAAACGTTCACCTATAGACAGGACATACTGTCAGGCGGATAGACAAACAACAGACAGACAAACGTTCACCTATAGAATAGAGTCAGGCGGATAGACAAACAACAGACAGACAAACGTTCACCTATAGAATAGAGTCAGGCGGATAGACAAACAACAGACAGACAAACGTTCACCTATAGACAGGACATAGAGTCAGGCGGATAGACAAACAACAGACAGACAAACGTTCACCTATAGAATAGAGTCAGGCGGATAGACAAACAACAGACAGACAAACGTTCACCTATAGACAGGACATAGAGTCAGGCGGATAGACAAACAACAGACAAAAAAACGTTCACCTATAGAATAGAGTCAGGCGGATAGACAAACAACAGACAGACAAACGTTCACCTATAGAATAGAGTCAGGCGGATAGACAAACAACAGACAGACAAACGTTCACCTATAGAATAGAGTCAGGCGGATAGACAAACAACAGACAAACAAACGTTCACCTATAGAATAGAGTCAGGCGGATAGACAAACAACAGACAGACAAACGTTCACCTATAGAATAGAGTCAGGCGGATAGACAAACAACAGACAGACAAACGTTCACCTATAGAATAGAGTCAGGCGGATAGACAAACAACAGACAAACAAACGTTCACCTATAGACAGGACATAGAGTCAGGCGGATAGACAAACAACAGACAAACAAACGTTCACCTATAGACAGGACATAGAGTCAGGCGGATAGACAAACAACAGACAAACAAACGTTCACCTATAGACAGGACATAGAGTCAGGCGGATAGACAAACAACAGACAGACAAACGTTCACCTATAGAATAGAGTCAGGCGGATAGACAAACAACAGACAGACAAACGTTCACCTATAGAATAGAGTCAGGTGGATAGACAAACAACAGACAGACAAACGTTCACCTATAGAATAGAGTCAGGCGGATAGACAAACAACAGACAGACAAACGTTCACCTATAGAATAGAGTAAGGCGGATAGACAAACAACAGACAAACAAACGTTCACCTATAGAATAGAGTCAGGCGGATAGACAAACAACAGACAGACAAACGTTCACCTATAGAATAGAGTCAGGCGGATAGACAAACAACAGACAGACAAACGTTCACCTATAGAATAGAGTCAGGCGGATAGACAAACAACAGACAAACAAACGTTCACCTATAGACAGGACATAGAGTCAGGCGGATAGACAAACAACAGACAAACAAACGTTCACCTATAGACAGGACATAGAGTCAGGCGGATAGACAAACAACAGACAAACAAACGTTCACCTATAGACAGGACATAGAGTCAGGCGGATAGACAAACAACAGACAGACAAACGTTCACCTATAGAATAGAGTCAGGCGGATAGACAAACAACAGACAGACAAAAGTTCACCTATAGACATGACATAGAGTCAGGCGGATAGACAAACAACAGACAGACAAACGTTCACCTATAGAATAGAGTCAGGCGGATAGACAAACAACAGACAGACAAACGTTCACCTATAGAATAGAGTCAGGCGGATAGACAAACAACAGACAGACAAACGTTCACCTATAGACAGGACATAGAGTCAGGCGGATAGACAAACAACAGACAGACAAACGTTCACCTATAGACAGGACATAGAGTCAGGCGGATAGACAAACAACAGACAGACAAACGTTCACCTATAGAATAGAGTCAGGCGGATAGACAAACAACAGACAAATAAACGTTCACCTATAGAATAGAGTCAGGCGGATAGACAAACAACAGACAAAAAAACGTTCACCTATAGAATAGAGTCAGGCGGATAGACAAACAACAGACAGACAAACGTTCACCTATAGACAGGACATAGAGTCAGGCGGATAGACAAACAACAGACAGACAAACGTTCACCTATAGACAGGACATAGAGTCAGGCGGATAGACAAACAACAGACAGACAAACGTTCACCTATAGACAGGACATAGAGTCAGGCGGATAGACAAACAAAAGACAGACAAACGTTCACCTATAGAAAAGAGTCAGGCGGATAGACAAACAACAGACAAACAAACGTTCACCTATAGAATAGAGTCAGGCGGATAGACAAACAACAGACAAAAAAACGTTCACCTATAGAATAGAGTCAGGCGGATAGACAAACAACAGACAGACAAACGTTCACCTATAGACAGGACATAGAGTCAGGCGGATAGACAAACAACAGACAGACAAACGTTCACCTATAGACAGGACATAGAGTCAGGCGGATAGACAAACAACAGACAGACAAACGTTCACCTATAGAATAGTAGAATAGAGTCAGGCGGATAGACAAACAACAGACAGACAAACTTTCACCTATAGACAGGAAATAGAGTCAGGCGGATAGACAAACAACAGACAGACAAACGTTCACCTATAGACAGGACATAGAGTCAGGCGGATAGACAAACAACAGACAGACAAACCAGACAAACGTTCACCTATAGAATAGAGTCAGGCGGATAGACAAACAACAGACAGACAAACGTTCACCTATAGAATAGAGTCAGGCGGATAGACAAACAACAGACAGACAAACGTTCACCTATAGAATAGAGTCAGGCGGATTGACAAACAACAGACAAACAAACGTTCACCTATAGACAGGACATAGAGTCAGGCGGATAGACAAACAACAGACAAACAAACGTTCACCTATAGAATAGAGTCAGGCGGATAGACAAACAACAGACAGACAAACGTTCACCTATAGAATAGAGTCAGGCGGATAGACAAACAACAGACAGACAAACGTTCACCTATAGACATGACATAGAGTCAGGCGGATAGACAAACAACAGACAGACAAACGTTCACCTATAGACAGGACATAGAGTCAGGCGGATAGACAAACAACAGACAGACAAACGTTCACCTATAGACAGGACATAGAGTCAGGCGGATAGACAAACAACAGACAGACAAACGTTCACCTATAGAATAGAGTCAGGCGGATAGAAAAACAACAGACAGACAAACTTTCACCTATAGACAGGACATAGAGTCAGGCGGATAGACAAACAACAGACAGACAAACGTTCACCTATAGAATAGATTCAGGCGGATAGACAAACAACAGACAGACAAACGTTCACCTATAGACAGGACATAGAGTCAGGCGGATAGACAAACAACAGACAGACAAACGTTCACCTATATACAGGACATAGAGTCAGGCGGATAGACAAACAACAGACAGACAAACGTTCACCTATAGACAGGACATAGAGTCAGGCGGATAGACAAACAACAGACAGACAAACGTTCACCTATAGAATAGAGTCAGGCGGATAGACAAACAACAGACAAACAAACGTTCACCTATAGAATAGAGTCAGGCGGATAGACAAACAACAGACAAAAAAACGTTCACCTATAGAATAGAGTCAGGCGGATAGACAAACAACAGACAGACAAACGTTCACCTATAGACAGGACATAGAGTCAGGCGGATAGACAAACAACAGACAGACAAACGTTCACCTATAGACAGGACATAGAGTCAGGCGGATAGACAAACAACAGACAGACAAACGTTCACCTATAGAATAGAGTCAAGCGGATAGACAAACAACAGACAGACAAACGTTCCCCTATAGAATAGAGTCAGGCGGATAGACAAACAACAGACAGACAAACGTTCACCTATAGAATAGAGTCAGGCGGATTGACAAACAACAGACAAACAAACGTTCACCTATAGACAGGACATAGAGTCAGGCGGATAGACAAACAACAGACAAACAAACGTTCACCTATAGAATAGAGTCAGGCGGATAGACAAACAACAGACAGACAAACGTTCACCTATAGAATAGAGTCAGGCGGATAGACAAACAACAGACAGACAAACGTTCACCTATAGACATGACATAGAGTCAGGCGGATAGACAAACAACAGACAGACAAACGTTCACCTATAGACAGGACATAGAGTCAGGCGGATAGACAAACAACAGACAGACAAACGTTCACCTATAGAATAGTAGAATAGAGTCAGGCGGATAGACAAACAACAGGCAGACAAACTTTCACCTATAGACAGGACATAGAGTCAGGCGGATAGACAAACAACAGACAGACAAACGTTCACCTATAGACAGGACATAGAGTCAGGCGGATAGACAAACAACAGACAGACAAACGTTCACCTATAGAATAGAGTCAGGCGGATAGACAAACAACAGACAGACAAACGTTCACCTATAGAATAGAGTCAGGCGGATAGACAAACAACAGACAGACAAACGTTCACCTATAGAATAGAGTCAGGCGGATTGACAAACAACAGACAAACAAACGTTCACCTATAGACAGGACATAGAGTCAGGCGGATAGACAAACAACAGACAAACAAACGTTCACCTATAGAATAGAGTCAGGCGGATAGACAAACAACAGACAGACAAACGTTCACCTATAGAATAGAGTCAGGCGGATAGACAAACAACAGACAGACAAACGTTCACCTATAGACATGACATAGAGTCAGGCGGATAGACAAACAACAGACAGACAAACGTTCACCTATAGACAGGACATAGAGTCAGGCGGATAGACAAACAACAGACAGACAAACGTTCACCTATAGACAGGACATAAAGTCAGGCGGATAGACAAACAACAGACAGACAAACGTTCACCTATAGAATAGAGTCAGGCGGATAGAAAAACAACAGACAGACAAACTTTCACCTATAGACAGGACATAGAGTCAGGCGGATAGACAAACAACAGACAGACAAACGTTCACCTATAGAATAGATTCAGGCGGATAGACAAACAACAGACAGACAAACGTTCACCTATAGACAGGACATAGAGTCAGGCGGATAGACAAACAACAGACAGACAAACGTTCACCTATAGACAGGACATAGAGTCAGGCGGATAGACAAACAACAGACAGACAAACGTTCACCTATAGACAGGACATAGAGTCAGGCGGATAGACAAACAACAGACAGACAAACGTTCACCTATAGAATAGAGTCAGGCGGATAGACAAACAACAGACAAACAAACGTTCACCTATAGAATAGAGTCAGGCGGATAGACAAACAACAGACAAAAAAACGTTCACCTATAGAATAGAGTCAGGCGGATAGACAAACAACAGACAGACAAACGTTCACCTATAGACAGGACATAGAGTCAGGCGGATAGACAAACAACAGACAGACAAACGTTCACCTATAGACAGGACATAGAGTCAGGCGGATAGACAAACAACAGACAGACAAACGTTCACCTATAGAATAGAGTCAGGCGGATAGACAAACAACAGACAGACAAACGTTCACCTATAGAATAGAGTCAGGCGGATAGACAAACAACAGACAGACAAACGTTCACCTATAGAATAGAGTCAGGCGGATTGACAAACAACAGACAAACAAACGTTCACCTATAGACAGGACATAGAGTCAGGCGGATAGACAAACAACAGACAAACAAACGTTCACCTATAGAATAGAGTCAGGCGGATAGACAAACAACAGACAGACAAACGTTCACCTATAGAATAGAGTCAGGCGGATAGACAAACAACAGACAGACAAACGTTCACCTATAGACATGACATAGAGTCAGGCGGATAGACAAACAACAGACAGACAAACGTTCACCTATAGACAGGACATAGAGTCAGGCGGATAGACAAACAACAGACAGACAAACGTTCACCTATAGACAGGACATAGAGTCAGGCGGATAGACAAACAACAGACAGACAAACGTTCACCTATAGAATAGAGTCAGGCGGATAGAAAAACAACAGACAGACAAACTTTCACCTATAGACAGGACATAGAGTCAGGCGGATAGACAAACAACAGACAGACAAACGTTCACCTATAGAATAGATTCAGGCGGATAGACAAACAACAGACAGACAAACGTTCACCTATAGACAGGACATAGAGTCAGGCGGATAGACAAACAACAGACAGACAAACGTTCACCTATAGACAGGACATAGAGTCAGGCGGATAGACAAACAACAGACAGACAAACGTTCACCTATAGACAGGACATAGAGTCAGGCGGATAGACAAACAACAGACAGACAAACGTTCACCTATAGAATAGAGTCAGGCGGATAGACAAACAACAGACAAACAAACGTTCACCTATAGAATAGAGTCAGGCGGATAGACAAACAACAGACAAAAAAACGTTCACCTATAGAATAGAGTCAGGCGGATAGACAAACAACAGACAGACAAACGTTCACCTATAGACAGGACATAGAGTCAGGCGGATAGACAAACAACAGACAGACAAACGTTCACCTATAGACAGGACATAGAGTCAGGCGGATAGACAAACAACAGACAGACAAACGTTCACCTATAGAATAGAGTCAGGCGGATAGACAAACAACAGACAGACAAACGTTCACCTATAGAATAGAGTCAGGCGGATAGACAAACAACAGACAGACAAACGTTCACCTATAGAATAGAGTCAGGCGGATAGACAAACAACAGACAAACAAACGTTCACCTATAGACAGGACATAGAGTCAGGCGGATAGACAAACAACAGACAAACAAACGTTCACCAATAGAATAGAGTCAGGCGGATAGACAAACAACAGACAGACAAACGTTCACCTATAGAATAGAGTCAGGCGGATAGACAAACAACAGACAGACAAACGTTCACCTATAGACATGACATAGAGTCAGGCGGATAGACAAACAACAGACAAACAAACGTTCACCTATAGACAGGACATAGAGTCAGGCGGATAGACAAACAACAGACAGACAAACGTTCACCTATAGACAGGACATAGAGTCAGGCGGATAGACAAACAACAGACAGACAAACGTTCACCTATAGACAGGACATAGAGTCAGGCGGATAGACAAACAACAGACAGACAAACGTTCACCTATAGAATAGAGTCAGGCGGATAGACAAACAACAGACAGAAAAACGTTCACCTATAGACAGGACATAGAGTCAGGCGGATAGTCAAACAACAGACAGACAAACGTTCATCTATAGAATAGAGTCAGGCGGATAGACAAACAACAGACAGACAAACGTTCACCTATAGAATAGAGTCAGGCGGATAGACAAACAACAGACAGACAAACGTTCACCTATAGAATAGAGTCAGGCGGATAGACAAACAACAGACAGACAAACGTTCACCTATAGACATGACATAGAGTCAGGCGGATAGACAAAAAACAGACAGACAAACGTTCACCTATAGACAGGACATAGAGTCAGGCGGATAGACAAACAACAGACAGACAAACGTTCACCTATAGACAGGACATAGAGTCAGGCGGATAGACAAACAACAGACAGACAAACGTTCACCTATAGAATAGAGTCAGGCGGATAGACAAACAACAGACAGACAAACGTTCACCTATAGAATAGAGTCAGGCGGATAGACAAACAACAGACAGACAAACGTTCACCTATTGAATAGAGTCAGGCGGATAGACAAACAACAGACAAACAAACGTTCACCTATAGAATAGAGTCAGGCGGATAGACAAACAACAGACAGACAAACGTTCACCTATAGAATAGAGTCAGGCGGATAGACAAACAACAGACCGACAAACGTTCACCTATAGAATAGAGTCAGGCGGATAGACAAACAACAGACAAACAAACGTTCACCTATAGACAGGACATAGAGTCAGGCGGATAGACAAACAACAGACAAACAAACGTTCACCTATAGACATGACATAGAGTCAGGCGGATAGACAAACAACAGACAGACAAACGTTCACCTATAGAATAGAGTCAGGCGGATAGACAAACAACAGACAGACAAACGTTCACCTATAGAATAGAGTCAGGCGGATAGACAAACAACAGACAGACAAACGTTCACCTATAGACATGACTTAGAGTCAGGCGGATAGACAAACAACAGACAGACAAACGTTCACCTATAGAATAGAGTCAGGCGGATAGACAAACAACAGACAGAAAAACGTTCACCTATAGAATAGAGTCAGGCGGATAGACAAACAACAGACAGACAAACGTTCACCTATAGACAGGACATAGAGTCAGGCGGATAGACAAACAACAGACAGACAAACGTTCACCTATAGACAGGACATAGAGTCAGGCGGATAGACAAACAACAGACAGACAAACGTTCACCTATAGAATAGAGTCAGGCGGATAGACAAACAACAGACAAACAAACGTTCACCTATAGAATAGAGTCAGGCGGATAGACAAACAACAGACAAAAAAACGTTCACTTATAGAATAGAGTCAGGCGGATAGACAAACAACAGACAGACAAACGTTCACCTATAGACAGGACATAGAGTCAGGCGGATAGACAAACAACAGACAGACAAACGTTCACCTATAGACAGGACATAGAGTCAGGCGGATAGACAAACAACAGACAGACAAACGTTCACCTATAGAATAGAGTCAGGCGGATAGACAAACAACAGACAGACAAACGTTCACCTATAGACAGGACATAGAGTCAGGCGGATAGACAAACAACAGACAGACAAACGTTCACCTATAGAATAGAGTTAGGCGGATAGACAAACAACAGACAGACAAACGTTCACCTATAGACAGGACATAGAGTCAGGCGGATAGACAAACAACAGACAGACAAACGTTCACCTATAGACAGGACATAGAGTCAGACGGATAGACAAACAACAGACAAACAAACGTTCACCTATAGAATAGAGTCAGGCGGATAGACAAACAACAGACAGACAAACGTTCACCTATAGAATAGAGTCAGGCGGATAGACAAACAACAGACAGACAAACGTTCACCTATAGAATAGAGTCAGGCGGATAGACAAACAACAGACAGACAACGTTCACCTATAGAATAAAGTCAGGCAGATAGACAAACAACAGACAGACAAACGTTCACCTATAGAATAGAGTCAGGCGGATAGACAAACAACAGACAAAAAAACGTTCACCTATAGAATAGAGTCAGGCGGATAGACAAACAACAGACAGACAAACTTTCACCTATAGACAGGACATAGAGTCAGGCGGATAGACAAACAACAGACAAACAAACGTTCACCTATAGACAGGACATAGAGTCAGGCGGATAGACAAACAACAGACAGACAAACGTTCACCTATAGACAGGACATAGAGTCAGGCGGATAGACAAACAACAGACAGACAAACGTTCACCTATAGAATAGAGTCAGGCGGATAGACAAACAACAGACAAACAAACGTTCACCTCTAGACAGGACATAGAGTCAGGCGGATAGACAAACAACAGACAAACAAACGTTCACCTATAGAATAGAGTCAGGCGGATAGACAAACAACAGACTGACAAACGTTCACCTATAGAATAGAGTCAGGCGGATAGACAAACAACAGACAGACAAACGTTCACCTATAGAATAGAGTCAGGCGGATAGACAAACAACAGACAGACAAACGTTCACCTATAGAATAGAGTCAGGCGGATAGACAAACAACAGACAGACAAACGTTCACCTATAGAATAGAGTCAGGCGGATAGACAAACAACAGACAAAAAAACGTTCACCTATAGAATAGAGTCAGGCGGATAGACAAACAACAGACAGACAAACGTTCACCTATAGACAGGACATAGAGTCAGGCGGATAGACAAACAACAGACAAACAAACGTTCACCTATAGACTGGACATAGAGTCAGGCGGATAGACAAACAACAGACAGACAAACGTTCACCTATAGACAGGACATAGAGTCAGGCGGATAGAAAAACAACAGACAGACAAACGTTCACCTATAGAATAGAGTCAGGCGGATAGACAAACAACAGACAGACAAACGTTCACCTATAGAATAGAGTCAGGCGGATAGACAAACAACAGACAGACAAACGTTCACCTATAGAATAGAGTCAGGCGGATAGACAAACAACAGACAAACAAACGTTCACCTATAGACAGGACATAGAGTCAGGCGGATAGACAAACAACAGACAGACAAACGTTCACCTATAGAATAGTCAGGCGGATAGACAAACAACAGACAAACAAACGTTCACCTATAGAATAGAGTCAGGCGGATATACAAACAACAGACAGACAAACGTTCACCTATAGAATAGAGTCAGGCGGATAGACAAACAACAGACAGACAAACGTTCACCTATAGAATAGAGTCAGGCGGATAGACAAACAACAGACAGACAAACGTTCACCTATAGAATAGAGTCAGGCGGATAGACAAACAACAGACAGACAAACGTTCACCTATAGAATAGAGTCAGGCGGATAGACAAACAACAGACAAAAAAACGTTCACCTATAGAATAGAGTCAGGCGGATAGACAAACAACAGACAGACAAACGTTCACCTATAGACAGGACATAGAGTCAGGCGGATAGACAAACAACAGACAAACAAACGTTCACCTATAGACTGGACATAGAGTCAGGCGGATAGACAAACAACAGACAGACAAACGTTCACCTATAGACAGGACATAGAGTCAGGCGGATAGAAAAACAACAGACAGACAAACGTTCACCTATAGAATAGAGTCAGGCGGATAGACAAACAACAGACAGACAAACGTTCACCTATAGAATAGAGTCAGGCGGATAGACAAACAACAGACAGACAAACGTTCACCTATAGAATAGAGTCAGGCGGATAGACAAACAACAGACAAACAAACGTTCACCTATAGACAGGACATAGAGTCAGGCGGATAGACAAACAACAGACAGACAAACGTTCACCTATAGACAGGACATAGAGTCAGGCGGATAGACAAACAACAGACAGACAAACGTTCACCTATAGACAGGACATAGAGTCAGGCGGATAGACAAACAACAGACAGACAAACGTTCACCTATAGAATAGAGTCAGGCGGATAGACAAACAACAGACAAACAAACGTTCACCTATCGAATAGAGTCAGGCGGATAGACAAACAACAGACAAAAAAACGTTCACCTATAGAATAGAGTCAGGCGGATAGACAAACAACAGACAGACAAACGTTCACCTATAGACAGGACATAGAGTCAGGCGGATAGACAAACAACAGACAGACAAACGTTCACCTATAGACAGGACATAGAGTCAGGCGGATAGACAAACAACAGACAGACAAACGTTCACCTATAGAATGGTAGAATAGAGTCAGGCGGATAGACAAACAACAGACAGACAAACTTTCACCTATAGACAGGACATAGAGTCAGGCGGATAGACAAACAACAGACAGACAAACGTTCACCTATAGACAGGACATAGAGTCAGGCGGATAGACAAACAACAGACAGACAAACGTTCACCTATAGAATAGAGTCAGGCGGATAGACAAACAACAGACAGACAAACGTTCACCTATAGAATAGAGTCAGGCGGATAGACAAACAACAGACAGACAAACGTTCACATATAGAATAGAGTCAGGCGGATTGACAAACAACAGACAAACAAACGTTCACCTATAGACAGGACATAGAGTCAGGCGGATAGACAAACAACAGACAAACAAACGTTCACCTATAGAATAGAGTCAGGCGGATAGACAAACAACAGACAGACAAACGTTCACCTATAAAATAGAGTCAGGCGGATAGACAAACAACAGACAGACAAACGTTCACCTATAGACATGACATAGAGTCAGGCGGATAGACAAACAACAGACAGACAAACGTTCATTTATATAAGCACCGTTATTATTTATTTATTTATTATTTATAGACATGACATAGAGTCAGGCGGATAGACAAACAACAGACAGACAAACGTTCATTTATATAAGCACCGTTATTATTTATTTATTTATTATTTATAGACAGGACATAGAGTCAGGCGGATAGACAAACAACAGACAGACAAACGTTCACCTATAGAATAGAGTCAGGCGGATAGACAAACAACAGACAGACAAACGTTCACCTATAGACAGGACATAGAGTCAGGCGGATAGACAAACAACAGACAGACAAACGTTCACCTATGGAATAGAGTCAGGCGGATAGACAAACAACAGACAGACAAACGTTTAACTATAGACAGGACATAGAGTCAGGCGGATAGACAAACAACAGACAGACAAACGTTCACCTATAGACAGGACATAGAGTCAGACGGATAGACAAACAACAGACAAACAAACGTTCACCTATAGAATAGAGTCAGGCGGATAGACAAACAACAGACAGACAAACGTTCACCTATAGAATAGAGTCAGGCGGATAGACAAACAACAGACAGACAAACGTTCACCTATAGAATAGAGTCAGGCGGATAGACAAACAACAGACAGACAACGTTCACCTATAGAATAAAGTCAGGCAGATAGACAAACAACAGACAGACAAACGTTCACCTATAGAATAGAGTCAGGCGGATAGACAAACAACAGACAAAAAAACGTTCACCTATAGAATAGAGTCAGGCGGATAGACAAACAACAGACAGACAAACTTTCACCTATAGACAGGACATAGAGTCAGGCGGATAGACAAACAACAGACAAACAAACGTTCACCTATAGACAGGACATAGAGTCAGGCGGATAGACAAACAACAGACAGACAAACGTTCACCTATAGACAGGACATAGAGTCAGGCGGATAGACAAACAACAGACAGACAAACGTTCACCTATAGAATAGAGTCAGGCGGATAGACAAACAACAGACAAACAAACGTTCACCTCTAGACAGGACATAGAGTCAGGCGGATAGACAAACAACAGACAAACAAACGTTCACCTATAGAATAGAGTCAGGCGGATAGACAAACAACAGACTGACAAACATTCACCTATAGAATAGAGTCAGGCGGATAGACAAACAACAGACAGACAAACGTTCACCTATAGAATAGAGTCAGGCGGATAGACAAACAACAGACAGACAAACGTTCACCTATAGAATAGAGTCAGGCGGATAGACAAACAACAGACAGACAAACGTTCACCTATAGAATAGAGTCAGGCGGATAGACAAACAACAGAAAAAAAAACGTTCACCTATAGAATAGAGTCAGGCGGATAGACAAACAACAGTTAGACAAACGTTCACCTATAGACAGGACATAGAGTCAGGCGGATAGACAAACAACAGACAAACAAACGTTCACCTATAGACTGGACATAGAGTCAGGCGGATAGACAAACAACAGACAGACAAACGTTCACCTATAGACAGGACATAGAGTCAGGCGGATAGAAAAACAACAGACAGACAAACGTTCACCTATAGAATAGAGTCAGGCGGATAGACAAACAACAGACAGACAAACGTTCACCTATAGAATAGAGTCAGGCGGATAGACAAACAACAGACAGACAAACGTTCACCTATAGAATAGAGTCAGGCGGATAGACAAACAACAGACAAACAAACGTTCACCTATAGACAGGACATAGAGTCAGGCGGATAGACAAACAACAGACAGACAAACGTTCACCTATAGAATAGAGTCAGGCGGATAGACAAACAACAGACAAACAAACGTTCACCTATAGAATAGAGTCAGGCGGATAGACAAACAACAGACAGACAAACGTTCACCTATAGAATAGAGTCAGGCGGATAGACAAACAACAGACAAACAAACGTTCACTCATAGACTGGACATAGAGTCAAGCGGATAGACAAACAACAGACAGACAAACGTTCACCTATAGACAGGACATAGAGTCAGGCGGATAGAAAAACAACAGACAGACAAACGTTCACCTATAGAATAGAGTCAGGCGGATAGACAAACAACAGACAGACAAACGTTCACCTATAGAATAGAGTCAGGCGGATAGACAAACAACAGACAGACAAACGTTCACCTATAGAATAGAGTCAGGCGGATAGACAAACAACAGACAAACAAACGTTCACCTATAGACAGGACATAGAGTCAGGCGGATAGACAAACAACAGACAGACAAACGTTCACCTATAGACAGGACATAGAGTCAGGCGGATAGACAAACAACAGACAGACAAACGTTCACCTATAGACAGGACATAGAGTCAGGCGGATAGACAAACAACAGACAGACAAACGTTCACCTATAGAATAGAGTCAGGCGGATAGACAAACAACAGACAAACAAACGTTCACCTATAGAATAGAGTCAGGCGGATAGACAAACAACAGACAAAAAAACGTTCACCTATAGAATAGAGTCAGGCGGATAGACAAACAACAGACAGACAAACGTTCACCTATAGACAGGACATAGAGTCAGGCGGATAGACAAACAACAGACAGACAAACGTTCACCTATAGACAGGACATAGAGTCAGGCGGATAGACAAACAACAGACGGACAAACGTTCACCTATAGAATAGTAGAATAGAGTCAGGCGGATAGACAAACAACAGACAGACAAACTTTCACCTATAGACAGGACATAGAGTCAGGCGGATAGACAAACAACAGACAGACAAACGTTCACCTATAGACAGGACATAGAGTCAGGCGGATAGACAAACAACAGACAGACAAACGTTCACCTATAGAATAGAGTCAGGCGGATAGACAAACAACAGACAGACAAACGTTCACCTATAGAATAGAGTCAGGCGGATAGACAAACAACAGACAGACAAACGTTCACATATAGAATAGAGTCAGGCGGATTGACAAACAACAGACAAACAAACGTTCACCTATAGACAGGACATAGAGTCAGGCGGATAGACAAACAACAGACAAACAAACGTTCACCTATAGAATAGAGTCAGGCGGATAGACAAACAACAGACAGACAAACGTTCACCTATAGAATAGAGTCAGGCGGATAGACAAACAACAGACAGACAAACGTTCACCTATAGACATGACATAGAGTCAGGCGGATAGACAAACAACAGACAGACAAACGTTCACCTATAGACAGGTCATAGAGTCAGGCGGATAGACAAACAACAGACAGACAAACGTTCACCTATAGAATAGAGTCAGGCGGATAGACAAACAACAGACAGACAAACGTTCACCTATAGACAGGACATAGAGTCAGGCGGATAGACAAACAACAGACAGACAAACGTTCACCTATGGAATAGAGTCAGGCGGATAGACAAACAACAGACAGACAAACGTTCACCTATAGACAGGACATAGAGTCAGGCGGATAGACAAACAACAGACAGACAAACGTTCACCTATAGACAGGACATAGAGTCAGACGGATAGACAAACAACATACAAACAAACGTTCACCTATAGAATAGAGTCAGGCGGATAGACAAACAACAGACAGACAAACGTTCACCTATAGAATAGAGTCAGGCGGATAGACAAACAACAGACAGACAAACGTTCACCTATAGAATAGAGTCAGGCGGATAGACAAACAACAGACAGACAACGTTCACCTATAGAATAAAGTCAGGCAGATAGACAAACAACAGACAGACAAACGTTCACCTATAGAATAGAGTCAGGCGGATAGACAAACAACAGACAAAAAAACGTTCACCTATAGAATAGAGTCAGGCGGATAGACAAACAACAGACAGACAAACTTTCACCTATAGACAGGACATAGAGTCAGGCGGATAGACAAACAACAGACAAACAAACGTTCACCTATAGACAGGACATAGAGTCAGGCGGATAGACAAACAACAGACAGACAAACGTTCACCTATAGACAGGACATAGAGTCAGGCGGATAGACAAACAACAGACAGACAAACGTTCACCTATAGAATAGAGTCAGGCGGATAGACAAACAACAGACAAACAAACGTTCACCTCTAGACAGGACATAGAGTCAGGCGGATAGACAAACAACAGACAAACAAACGTTCACCTATAGAATAGAGTCAGGCGGATAGACAAACAACAGACTGACAAACATTCACCTATAGAATAGAGTCAGGCGGATAGACAAACAACAGACAGACAAACGTTCACCTATAGAATAGAGTCAGGCGGATAGACAAACAACAGACAGACAAACGTTCACCTATAGAATAGAGTCAGGCGGATAGACAAACAACAGACAGACAAACGTTCACCTATAGAATAGAGTCAGGCGGATAGACAAACAACAGACAAAAAAACGTTCACCTATAGAATAGAGTCAGGCGGATAGACAAACAACAGACAGACAAACGTTCACCTATAGACAGGACATAGAGTCAGGCGGATAGACAAACAACAGACAAACAAACGTTCACCTATAGACTGGACATAGAGTCAGGCGGATAGACAAACAACAGACAGACAAACGTTCACCTATAGACAGGACATAGAGTCAGGCGGATAGAAAAACAACAGACAGACAAACGTTCACCTATAGAATAGAGTCAGGCGGATAGACAAACAACAGACAGACAAACGTTCACCTATAGAATAGAGTCAGGCGGATAGACAAACAACAGACAGACAAACGTTCACCTATAGAATAGAGTCAGGCGGATAGACAAACAACAGACAAACAAACGTTCACCTATAGACAGGACATAGAGTCAGGCGGATAGACAAACAACAGACAGACAAACGTTCACCTATAGAATAGAGTCAGGCGGATAGACAAACAACAGACAAACAAACGTTCACCTATAGAATAGAGTCAGGCGGATAGACAAACAACAGACAGACAAACGTTCACCTATAGAATAGAGTCAGGCGGATAGACAAA
This sequence comes from Anisus vortex, assembly GCA_949126835.1. Lineage (NCBI taxonomy): Eukaryota > Metazoa > Mollusca > Gastropoda > Planorbidae > Anisus > Anisus vortex. Next base: position 34,329,620 of record OX421506.1, on the reverse strand, counting down.
CAACAGACAAACAAACGTTCACCTATAGACTGGACATAGAGTCAGGCGGATAGACAAACAACAGACAGACAAACGTTCACCTATAGACAGGACATAGAGTCAGGCGGATAGAAAAACAACAGACAGACAAACGTTCACCTATAGAATAGAGTCAGGCGGATAGACAAACAACAGACAGACAAACGTTCACCTATAGAATAGAGTCAGGCGGATAGACAAACAACAGACAGACAAACGTTCACCTATAGAATAGAGTCAGGCGGATAGACAAACAACAGACAAACAAACGTTCACCTATAGACAGGACATAGAGTCAGGCGGATAGACAAACAACAGACAGACAAACGTTCACCTATAGACAGGACATAGAGTCAGGCGGATAGACAAACAACAGACAGACAAACGTTCACCTATAGACAGGACATAGAGTCAGGCGGATAGACAAACAACAGACAGACAAACGTTCACCTATAGAATAGAGTCAGGCGGATAGACAAACAACAGACAAACAAACGTTCACCTATAGAATAGAGTCAGGCGGATAGACAAACAACAGACAAAAAAACGTTCACCTATAGAATAGAGTCAGGCGGATAGACAAACAACAGACAGACAAACGTTCACCTATAGACAGGACATAGAGTCAGGCGGATAGACAAACAACAGACAGACAAACGTTCACCTATAGACAGGACATAGAGTCAGGCGGATAGACAAACAACAGACAGACAAACGTTCACCTATAGAATAGTAGAATAGAGTCAGGCGGATAGACAAACAACAGACAGACAAACTTTCACCTATAGACAGGACATAGAGTCAGGCGGATAGACAAACAACAGACAGACAAACGTTCACCTATAGACAGGACATAGAGTCAGGCGGATAGACAAACAACAGACAGACAAACGTTCACCTATAGAATAGAGTCAGGCGGATAGACAAACAACAGACAGACAAACGTTCACCTATAGAATAGAGTCAGGCGGATAGACAAACAACAGACAGACAAACGTTCACCTATAGAATAGAGTCAGGCGGATTGACAAACAACAGACAAACAAACGTTCACCTATAGACAGGACATAGAGTCAGGCGGATAGACAAACAACAGACAAACAAACGTTCACCTATAGAATAGAGTCAGGCGGATAGACAAACAACAGACAGACAAACGTTCACCTTTAGAATAGAGTCAGGCGGATAGACAAACAACAGACAGACAAACGTTCACCTATAGACATGACATAGAGTCAGGCGGATAGACAAAAAACAGACAGACAAACGTTCACCTATAGACAGGACATAGAGTCAGGCGGATAGACAAACAACAGACAGACAAACGTTCACCTATAGAATAGAGTCAGGCGGATAGACAAACAACAGACAGACAAACGTTCACCTATAGACAGGACATAGAGTCAGGCGGATAGACAAACAACAGACAGACAAACGTTCACCTATAGAATAGAGTCAGGCGGATGGACAAACAACAGACAGACAAACGTTCACCTATAGACAGGACATAGAGTCAGGCGGATAGACAAACAACAGACAGACAAACGTTCACCTATAGACAGGACATAGAGTCAGACGGATAGACAAACAACAGACAAACAAACGTTCACCTATAGAATAGAGTCAGGCGGATAGACAAACAACAGACAGACAAACGTTCACCTATAGAATAGAGTCAGGCGGATAGACAAACAACAGACAGACAAACGTTCACCTATAGAATAGAGTCAGGCGGATAGACAAACAACAGACAGACAACGTTCACCTATAGAATAAAGTCAGGCAGATAGACAAACAACAGACAGACAAACGTTCACCTATAGAATAGAGTCAGGCGGATAGACAAACAACAGACAAAAAAACGTTCACCTATAGAATAGAGTCAGGCGGATAGACAAACAACAGACAGACAAACTTTCACCTATAGACAGGACATAGAGTCAGGCGGATAGACAAACAACAGACAAACAAACGTTCACCTATAGACAGGACATAGAGTCAGGCGGATAGACAAACAACAGACAGACAAACGTTCACCTATAGACAGGACATAGAGTCAGGCGGATAGACAAACAACAGACAGACAAACGTTCACCTATAGAATAGAATCAGGCGGATAGACAAACAACAGACAAACAAACGTTCACCTCTAGACAGGACATAGAGTCAGGCGGATAGACAAACAACAGACAAACAAACGTTCACCTATAGAATAGAGTCAGGCGGATAGACAAACAACAGACAGACAAACGTTCACCTATAGAATAGAGTCAGGCGGATAGACAAACAACAGACAGACAAACGTTCACCTATAGAATAGAGTCAGGCGGATAGACAAACAACAGACAAAAAAACGTTCACCTATAGAATAGAGTCAGGCGGATAGACAAACAACAGACAGACAAACGTTCACCTATAGACAGGACATAGAGTCAGGCGGATAGACAAACAACAGACAAACAAACGTTCACCTATAGACTGGACATAGAGTCAGGCGGATAGACAAACAACAGACAGACAAACGTTCACCTATAGACAGGACATAGAGTCAGGCGGATAGAAAAACAACAGACAGACAAACGTTCACCTATAGAATAGAGTCAGGCGGATAGACAAACAACAGACAGACAAACGTTCACCTATAGAATAGAGTCAGGCGGATAGACAAACAACAGACAGACAAACGTTCACCTATAGAATAGAGTCAGGCGGATAGACAAACAACAGACAAACAAACGTTCACCTATAGACAGGACATAGAGTCAGGCGGATAGACAAACAACAGACAGACAAACGTTCACCTATAGAATAGAGTCAGGCGGATAGACAAACAACAGACAAACAAACGTTCACCTATAGAATAGAGTCAGGCGGATAGACAAACAACAGACAGACAAACGTTCACCTATAGAATAGAGTCAGGCGGATAGACAAACAACAGACAGACAAACGTTCACCTATAGAATAGAGTCAGGCGGATAGACAAACAACAGAGAAACAAACGTTCACCTATAGAATAGATTCAGGCGGATAGACAAACAACAGACAGACAAACGTTCACATATAGAATAGAGTCAGGCGGATAGACAAACAACAGACAAACAAACGTTCACCTATAGACAGGACATAGAGTCAGGCGGATAGACAAACAACAGACAGACAAACGTTCACCTATAGACAGGACATAGAGTCAGGCGGATAGACAAACAACAGACAAACAAACGTTCACCTACAGACAGGACATAGAGTCAGGCGGATAGACAAACAACAGACAGACAAACGTTCACCTATAGAATAGAGTCAGGCGGATAGACAAACAACAGACAGACAAACGTTCACCTATAGAATAGAGTCAGGCGGATAGACAAACAACAGACAGACAAACGTTCACCTATAGAATAGAGTCAGGCGGATAGACAAACAACAGACAAAAAAACGTTCACCTATAGAATAGAGTCAGGCGGATAGACAAACAACAGACAGACAAACGTTCACCTATAGACAGGACATAGAGTCAGGCGGATAGACAAACAACAGACAGACAAACGTTCACCTATAGACAGGACATACTGTCAGGCGGATAGACAAACAACAGACAGACAAACGTTCACCTATAGACAGGACATAGAGTCAGGCGGATAGACAAACAACAGACAGACAAACGTTCACCTATAGACAGGACATAGAGTCAGGCGGATAGACAAACAACAGACAAACAAACGTTCACCTATAGAATAGAGTCAGGCGGATAGACAAACAACAGACAGACAAACGTTCACCTATAGAATAGAGTCAGGCGGATAGACAAACAACAGACAAACAAACGTTCACCTATAGACAGGACATAGAGTCAGGCGGATAGACAAACGTACAGACGGACAAACGTTCACCTATAGACAGGACATAGAGTCAGGCGGATAGACAAACGTACAGACGGACAAAAGGACTGGCTTATGTTATAAGGATAGACAGCCAGACAAAAGTACTAACAGACAGATAGACTGACAAATAAACGACTAAACAGACATAGTACAAACAGACATAATACATCCAGACAAACACAAAAACATTGTTTACTTGATGTAAATTGTTACGTTAAATGTGTTTTTAAAGTTACATTTTTAGTAAAGTAGCTTTCATCATTGAGGAATGATGCAGAATCCCAATTTGGTTCATTAACGAGTCGGCATTGATCGTATTTCTGAAACCGTCGCCCGACATAGCACAAGTACCATACTATAGCACTGTCATCCAGGAAATCGGGCTTGGCGAGCGGGATTGTTGCGCACATTGTATCCTCCCCACCGGCTTTCCCCAGTGCATTGATTCTCTGTAGCGCAAAGTTTTTCCATTTGTCACTGTGTCAATGTGTTATACCTGTAGCTGAAGGAGTGTTATGTTAAGTTTTTTTTTTTAATAAGAAGCAAGTCTGTCAGTTTACAACCAACACTGCATTATTTCAGCGTGTGGCTCCAACTGTGGGGGCGCCGGAGGGTGCAATATAATGAGCGGAGCCTGTAGCGATGGGTGCAAGGCGGGTTTCATAGGAGCGATGTGCACAGAGCGTACACCGGAAACTGTCACTTCGGCAGGTAAGATAATGAAACGCCTATTTTTTTTATTGGTTTTGATCTGGGGGAATGGGTTCAATTTAAGGAACACTATAAATTTGGTTTTCTTTGAATGTGTACTAGAACATTTTGATAAATTAATATACAAAGTAGCCTCTAGTTGTAATATAATTTTTTTCCGAGTATAGTATTTTGAATCTCTAATTTTGATTCCAGAGGCCCTTACAAATATAGTAGCCTCGCAGGCTTGCATCCCATTCTGTGAGTTTAGTTGGCCTAAATAGTACTAGTACGCCAGTGGAAAAATCTTTTTAAATTGGTTTGCTAATGATTTCCGGGGGTGTAGGCAACTGTCATAGGATTTATATATCCCAAATTATTAAACCCTCAGATTCTCAATTTACTCTCTCCATTTTCACATTTAAATAATTTGATATTTTACTTTCATTGTCCAACTTTATAACCTCCAATATTTCACTAGGAGTTCTTTTCATCCAAATGAATCATCAGTGAGTGTACTTTTCCCATTTCATTTATTATTGCAATCTTCTTCTTCTTCTTCTTTATGTGCCAGGTCTGGAACAGACATCGGCGGTCATGACTCTCCATTCTTTCCTGTTGTTAGCTTTTTGCAGAAAGTTATTATTACTTATGTTGTTGTTCGTGGCCCATTCGTTCAGGCTTTCTACATATGTTAGCCTTTGTCTTCCTCTGTCTCTCTTACCAGATATTTTCCCACACAAAGCCAGTCTTTCTATACCATTTTTCCTATAGATGTGTCCTAGAAATTTCATCTGTCTATTCCTAATGGTGTTAATGAGTTCTCTTGAGGTACATGCTGTTTTCAACACCTCTGCATTAGATTTCTTTTCAGTCCATGATATTCTCATCATCCTTCTTAGAAACCACATTTCTACTGCCTCCAATCTTTTCCTTGTTTCATTATCAATAGTCCAACATTCACATCCATATAGAAGAACAGACCAAACATACCCCTTCAGTATGCGCATTTTGGTACATATTCTGATATTCCTGTTTTTCATGATACTGCTTAAGCTCATGAAGCTGTTTTTAGCTATTGCGATTCTTCTCTTTATTTCTTTGTTGCATTTGCCTTCCTGTGTTATTGTATAGCCTAGATACTGGAAAGAATTGATTTGCTTGATGTTTTCACCTTCACTGGATAAAGAGCATCTTGTAGGTTGTCTTTTCTTAGAGATTACCATTACTTACTTATTGCAATACTATTTGTAAGACCAATACTGAAGCGAACGAAAAGTTACATTAATTTAAACTAAAACTGAACGAGATGAAAGTTTTTTTTTTTTTAAATAGGCATGTGAGGCTGAGAATAATATTATTACATTCTAAAAATCATTGTAATTGTAATGGAAGGACATTTTGATAAAATGGTCCACAGACCTTATAAAAGGATTCCTCATTTCTCAAAATGTATGTAATGTAAATAAATCATCTAGATATGACTAGTGTTGGAAAGGAGGGCTGTAACACTGTCTCTTTGATTCTTGTAGGCGTTTTACACGTGAACCACAAGACTGTACAAAACAGTACAATGACAACAGTATTGATACTCTACACTGTGTTCCAGTACAATGACAACAGTATTGACACTCTACATTGTATTCCAGCAAATCAATTACTTTATTACACTAAGACATTATACTGTTTATGAGACATACAAATGTTGCCACAAAACACAGGCCAAAAAAACGTTCAAATCTTAGTCTTGGAGATTAAAAACTAAAATGTAAACAATCAAAACATGTAAGTAAATATTCATTTATATACAGGAAACGTAACCGTATCGAAAGTAAACTGTTCCGGAAATGGTTCCTGTGAATCTAATTGTGCAGACGGCATGTATGGAGTCAACTGTTCCATGAGTAGGTCTATAAATTATTGCAATATCTGTAAAATTTAGAATTTTCTTAAATGTTTGTGATCCCTTTTGAATTTTACATTGAAAAGCCCACAATTTCAATCCTGGTGTACGCTATTGTTTGGTTTTATCTGTGACTGGATGGTTTCATCTGTGACTGGATGGTTTCATCTGTGACTGGATGGTTTCATCTGTGACTGGATGGTTTCATCTGTGACTGGATGGTTTCATCTGTGACTGGATGGTATTACAAGGCAATTTATTCACCATAATAAATCATGGATGAGACCTTCTATTTATATCACACAAGTATAATTATAATTTATAATGTTATTACGGCTAGAGCCCCCATTCAATTTATGAAAATGATAGTTATAGTATTGTTATTGTTAGTGTGAGTATCCTTGTATTAGTGAAGATCTTATTATATCATTCTGAAGTTTATTTGTAGTTGTCTAGAGTATGCCTGGTTCTTATAATCCCCTGGCAATTCACATAGCGTAGTTTTAGAGTTTTCAGTTGATTTACTTCATGTATAATTATTTGTGTGGCTCATATTATACAGCAAGAACCTCGATGTTGAGTTGTAGTGTAGATTATTAATATAGTTGAATAAATATTACACATACACACATGTATATAACTTTGAAATATTGACGTTGACCAAGTTGTGTAGAAAGCAACGATAAATTTGGTTTAATTTACAACATCAATCCAGTAGAATCCAAATAATATTATATACACAATCAAGAAATATACGTATTCCAATTAGTAATGAATATCCTCAATGAACATATAGCATTGTAGTTAATAGTAGAATAATAAATTTTCCATAATACAACTCAAATAGAAACGATCCTCAGAGCGGAGAATATTTGATGTTACTAGATCGAATGTACGCCAAGAACTAAACTAAAAGTGTCGAATCGCGTAGAAATATATTATGGGTCAATCGTTGGAAAATCCAGCCAGCCTAGTGACACGAGAATTTTAATCAAGCCTGCGTGCTGACTGCGTGATCAGATTGTTTTTTATTAAGAACAAGCAATAATGCTCTAACAAAATAAGGAGAGACCGGACGGCCTTGACACGCTGTAGGTGCGTGGGCAGTTCATGTTTTTATCGAGGTAAATAAAAAAAACAATAATGCTCAAATTAGGTTAGGAAAAACCCGGGGAAAAACTTTGAGCTGAGAAATATTTTATATCGTTTAAACGCAATTCGCTTAAATGATTTAGTTGGTTTATTAACATTACAATGTAGAGAATTTACGTTTCGTAACAGTCGCCCGTACCAAAAGGAAAAGAACATTGCATACTAAACAATAGAAGTGTGCAATTTCTTTTAGAACCGTCTGCACTTAACTTTAGTTCTAAACAATATACAAAAAAAAACTGACTCCACCTGGGTAGTCCGTTAAATAAGACAAGTAAGGGATATGATTTATTCTATTAAACCCTCATCATATAGGATCTCAAGTTATCCTTAGACCATAACACATGTTCGCGTTATTCGTACCTTGTTTTCTTAAACACTCAGTTACCTCTTGAAGTAATTTAGTTTTTGATGGCCTAGTTTCTGTGATAGAAATGCCCAATGATTTAGCCAATTCTTTTAATTGTATCATTGACATTTTATTAAGCTGTTCTGAGGTTAGATCAAATATCTCTGGATCCAATGTAAGATTATTTGTGGCTTCCATTTTATATTATTAAAAGTTACTGTAAATCTTGTTAATAATACAATAAAAGTGTCCAACTTACTTTCTGTCCTTTGAATAATTCACTACACCACACAGTTCAGATTTGTCACAACAAGGTCATAAAAATAATACTTTCTTAGAGTTACTTTGTTTGATAAGGTAATACACCAGATAATTTTCCAGGCTGAATAGTTAAGTTTTCCGATTTTCAATAGCAATGTTCAATTCAATCACAATCTTTAGTATATTGTATATTGTTCATATTTTCCAACACAATCCATCCAAGTTACGAGTATGTATTACGGCAGTTGTAAATAGTTTGTGTAAATAGTATAACGATTCTTGAAATTGAAGTAAATCCTCTAAACAATAATCCAATAACTACTATATAAGAATATAAGGTTACCAATTTATTAAATCTTAGCCTAAATCTAAATTCTAAGTAGTAACAGGCCTATAGCCTATAGTTCCTAGGCTATAGCCTATTTACAAAACAATAAACATCAATTAGAACTACTATATTTAATTATAAAATACACCAAACTATTAAATAAAAGTATTAAAAAAGGAAATGAAACTTGTAATCCTAGTCTTAGCCCTAGTTCTGGTAAGGGCACTAAAACTACCCAAACATGAAATTGTCCATAAGCAGATAATAATTAATCACCACAACATTAAAGATATTGACAACACTCATGCTTATATCCTCCTAAAAAAGATCTCCCTAAACCATTTTAAACACAAAATTTGCAGGTACAGACAAAATCATTTAGTACTATTGTTGCTCTTGGCTGGCGATGTAGAATCCAACCCAGGCCCAGTCAAGACAGTTAGAGATAGATGTAACATTTGCAGTAAGCCATGCACAGCAAAACAACGAGCCATCCAATGTGACACCTGTGATGAATGGTACCATGCTGCATGCTTGCATATGAACACCCCAATTTATATAGCTTTAGGAAATAAAGATGCCTCTTGGCACTGTGTACAGTGTGGGTTGCCACAATTTAGTTCAGGTCTGTTTAATTCTCATGACCTGGATACCACTAACCCCTACAGTGCCTTGACAAGCCCAGAAGTTAATAATTTAGACCTAAATAAACCCTTAGCTAGATCAACACCAATACAAAAAAGTAAAAAGACACTCTTTAACACTAAATCCCATAAAACCCCAAATCAGTATCACCTCAAAACTTTTACAATAAATTTCCAAAGCATTAAAAATAAAAAAGCTGATTTGGAACTTTTAATAAATAATGAAGAACCAGACATAATTGCAGGTTCCGAAACATGGCTTAGCCCAGATATTTACAACACAGAGATATTTAATAATAATTATGAAATTTTTAGGAAAGATAGGTCAGACAGGCATGGAGGAGTCTTACTAGCCATAAAATCTACCCTAATAGCTGAAGAAATTAAATTAGAACCTCAAAATAACATAGAGTCAGTATTTTGTAAAATAAGCAGACCTAATTCCAAACCACTAATTGTAGGCAGTGTTTACAGACCACCAAACTCAACATCAGAGTACATGTCTGATCTGTGTAATCAGCTGACAAGTATTGAAACTAAATATAAAAATGCTATAATTTGGATAATGGGAGACTTCAACCTCCCTGATATAAATTGGAATAGCTACTCTATAGAAAAACACCAAAACATAAAAGAAATAAATGAAATGTTCATCAATACCATCCAAAATCTAAACTTAAATCAAATTAATAAAAAACCAACAAGAAACCATAATATACTAGATTTATTCTTAACTAACAGACCAGGACTAGTAGTAGATTATGAAATAATTCCTGGACTTTCAGATCATGATATTGTCAGAGTAAATAACAAAATAAAAACCCACATAAACAAGAAACCTAAAAGAATAATTTACCTCTGGAATAAATGTAACACGACAGAACTACATCAAGCAGCAATAAAATTCCAAACCAATTTTCTTACTAAATACAATATAAATAGTCCAGTTGAAGATATTTGGCAATTCATAAAAACCAACTTAAAAGCAATAATGGCTGATTCTGTCCCAACAAAACAAACATCAAATAAAATTAACAAATGTTGGTTTAACACTAAACTAAAGAAACTGTGTAAACAAAAAGAAAATCTATTCAAAAAGTTTAAGGCAACTAATTCAATTAGACTACATAAAAAATACCTAAAAATTAAACATTTAACTCAGAAACTAAGCAGACAGCTGGAAAATGAATATGTAAACAATGTAATTTCTAAAGATAATAATAAAAACTTATGGTCCTACATTAAATCAAGAAAAATGGACACTACAGGCATAGCTCCACTAAAAGGCCAAAACAATGAAACTTATAATGATAATGAAACCAAAGCTAATATCCTTAACACACACTTTGCATCATCTTTTTCAAATCCAGGTGACAAAGAAATATTCATAAATTTAAACAAACTAGAAGAGATAGGATATATAAATGTAGATGAAAAAGGCATTAAACAACTCCTAACCAACTTAAAAGTAAACAAAGCTTCTGGTCCAGATGAAATACCAGCAAGACTGCTTAAAGAACTAACTAATGAAATATCTCCAATCTTTAAAATACTTTTCCAGGCCTCTCTAAACCAGGGCAAAGTGCCCAAAGATTGGAAATTAGCCAATGTAACCCCCCTTTTCAAAAAAGGAGATAAATCTGACCCCGGAAATTATAGACCTGTTTCTCTAACAAGCATAACATGTAAATTACTTGAACATATAATATATAGTAGTATAGTAAATCACCTAGACAAACTAAATGCACTGTGCCCACACCAACATGGCTTCAGGAAAAATAGATCATGTGAGACTCAATTAATAGGCTTAATAGATGACTTGTCTAAGGGATTAGATAATAACAACCAAATTGATGCTATATTACTAGATTTTTCAAAAGCATTGGATAAAGTTCATCATTCTAGTCTTCTTAAAAAACTTAAATACTTTGGCATCTCTGGTCCCTTACATCAGTGGATTCAGGACTTTCTTATAGGCAGAGAACAAACAGTGATAATAAATGGCTCTAAGTCATCACCAATAACAGTAAACTCAGGAGTTCCACAAGGAACTGTTCTAGGGCCCCTACTATTTCTAATTTACATTAATGATCTGCCAAATTGCATCAACACAGGCACAAAAGTAAGATTATTTGCCGATGATTGCATAATTTATAGAATAATAAAGACAGGAAAAGATAGTGAACTTTTACAAAAAGACCTAGATGAACTACAAAAATGGGAATCAAACTGGAGTATGTCTTTTCACCCAGAAAAATGCCAACTAATAAGGGTATCCAAGAAAAAGAAACAAATAATAACAAACTACTTCATTCATGGTAAAGAACTAACTCAAACTAGCAATGCTAAGTATCTAGGAGTAATAATAAATGATAAGTTATCTTGGAACCCTCACATTGATGAAGTAATTAAAAAATCAAACAAAACATTAGCATTCATAAAAAGGAACTTTTACAAATGTAATAAGAATATAAAACTAAAATGCTATCTCACATTAGTTAGGCCTATACTAGAATATGCAGGATCTGTATGGGACCCATCAACTAAAGAAAACATTAAAAAATTAGAACAAATTCAAAAAAGAGCTGCAAGGTTTATAACTAGTGAATATTCCCCATTGACAAGAGTAACACCATTAATCAAATCACTAAACCTAGAAACACTAGAGGACAGAAGGGCAAAGAGTAAAGTAGTAATAATAAATAAGGCATTAAACTCTAATTTAGAAATACAACCCAATAACAATCTGTTGCAAAGCTCAGATAAACATAAAGACAAAAACACCTTCCTTGTCCCTTATGCGAGAACAAATGCATATAAGTACTCTTTCTTCCCGATGGCATTCGGGCATGGAATGGGTTGCCTGGAGAAACCAGGAAAACCAATAACCTAACATCATTTAAAACATTAATAAAAATGCAAGACTAGACTCTGACCACGGATGAGCGTAGGACGCAATAATCTTCTTTATAGAAGGAGCGTCTGTAATGTATAAGATAAGATAAGATAAACGTTTGTTAGTAAATCACTGACGAGCAAAACCCATTAAACCCATGTTTTTATCGAGGTTAATAAAAAAACAATAATGCTCAAATTAGGTTAGGAAAAACCCGGGAAAAAACTTTGAGCTGAGAAATATTTTATATCGTTTAAACGCAATTCGCTTAAATGATTTAGTTGGTTTATTAACATTACAATGTAGGGAATTTACGTTTCGTAACAATGGTTTCATCTGTGACTGGATGGTTTCATCTGTGACTGGATGGTTTCATCTGTGACTGGATGGTTTCATCTGTGACTGGATGGTTTCATCTGTGACTGGATGGTTTCATCTGTGACTGGATGGTTTCATCTGTGACTGGATGGTTTCATCTGTGACTGGATGGTTTCATCTGTGACTGGATGGTTTTATCTGTGACTGGATCGTTTCATCTGTGACTGGATGGTTTCATCTGTGACTGGATGGTTTCATCTGTGACTGGATGGTTTCATCTGTGACTGGATGGTTTCATCTGTGACTGGATGGTTTCATCTGTGACTGGATGGTTTCATCTGTGACTGGATGGTTTCATCTGTGACTGGATGGTTTCATCTGTGACTGGATGGTTTCATCTGTGACTGGATGGTTTCATCTGTGACTGGATGGTTTCATCTGTGACTGGATGGTTTCATCTGTGACTGGATGGTTTCATCTGAGACTGGATGGTTTCATCTGTGACTGGATGGTTTCATCTGTGACTGGATGGTTTCATCTGTGACTGGATGGTTTCATCTGTGACTGGATGGTTTCATCTGTGACTGGATGGTTTCATCTGTGACTGGATGGTTTCATCTGTGACTGGATGGGTTTGCACCCTAAGTAAACGGATCGTTAGCAATAACAACCCTTGTGAGCCGCAAAGAAACACGACTACAAAATTTGGGTCACAAAAAAACTAAAAAGAAAAAAGCATAAAAAATGGCTGGTCTAAATGACTCAAGAACTAAATGAGTCAGAACGTATATTATGGTATACCCAAGATAGGCCCTAGAGGCCGACCGAAACCGAATTTCTGATCTAGACCGAAAACGAAACCATACTGAAAGTTATAGGATTGACTTTCGGCCAAAACTAAAGCCGAAAGTTTAATGACACTTTCGACGGAAACCGAAAGATAAACTGAAAATGTCAAACAAAAGATTTAAGAAAACTGCATAGTAATCCCACACTCCATTTTTTTTTTGGACATTCTTTGGGGGTGATTTAATAAACCGTTTCTTATTAACTTCAGTTTTTAACTTCACACAGATTAATTCGTAACAATTCAACTAAATGAAATTATCAATAAGCAGAATAATAAGTGCAGCACTAGCGTTGCAGTCTGAATTTTGAAAGTTTAAATAGATATTTCAGCTTATGACCGAAAGTCAATATCAAGTTTCTACCAAAACCGAAAGCAAACCGAAAGCCAACTTTTTGGCTTCTGCCGGAACCAAAACTATGCCGAAAGAGGCCATTGGCATACTTTCCGCGTCTAAACCGTAACCGAATTTCGGTCTGCCTCTAAGTAGGGCCTACAATTTGGGACTGCCCTTTACGTTCAAAGACAGATAAATACAGGCAGAACAGCTGATTGAATTGTTGGTCGACTGGTTTGTATTAATCGTATCTTATAATAACTGACCTGCAGTAACTGTGTTTTCCCAACCAGCATGCAGTAAAAATTGTGGCGGAAAGAAGGCTTGTCAGAAAGAGACCGGAAAGTGCAACGAAGGATGCAGTACTGGGTTTGGAGGTTCCAATTGTAGCAATGGTCAGTTTTTAGGCTACATTTAAAATTTCACTGGTCAGTCATAACTTGTTAAATTCCGCTGTTCAGTCAGAATGTTTTCATTTTTCGATTGTTAGGTGAGAACTCTGTCACTTTCGATTGTCAGTCAAAGCATTTTCACTTTCGCTGGTCAGAGCTCTTTCACTTTCGCTGGTCCTGGTCAGTCGATAGGTCACTTGTATATAACTATATAAAAGTCTGTAATTATTTTGAACATCACTACACATAATATCCATAACCATCCAGTATTTCGATCATACGCAACAAGCGTTATAAGGGTCTGTGTACTCATGTGGCATTGCGATAAAGATCCTGACTAGTTTCAAAACAAAGTGATGGCGTGGGGAATTCAAATATCCTAGCATATGTGTATTAACGTTGGGTCCTGGGCCCACGACAGATGTTCATACCACCCTCTTCGAATAGATGTTATTACCTTTTCGCGTTAGACATTATAATCGTCGTCGTCGGCATTTTACGTCTCGTGAGACGATTCATTTCCCTTGCAGGCCCTCATGTGGCTAAAGAGGCCAATCCTGGACGTACAGGCACGGTCACACTGGCTGCAGATGAAGGTAGCGGAGGGGACCACATTTTCTCCACCCTCTTGTTCCTGGCGCGCTCCTCTCCCGTAAGCCTGGAACCTTCTTTGATTCCTGCCCTCCAGGTGGGCCTATCCTGCGCCATGATCTCCCAACTGTTTGGGTCAATTTGGAGGTGCTTCATGTCTCTTTTGCAGACATCCGCAAATCTCAGTTTTGGACGTCCAGCAGGTCTCTGTCCCGAAGCTAATGTTCTATAAAGGATGTCCTGTGGAAGTCGACCCTGTGGCATTCGGCGAATATGACCTAGCCAGCTGAAACGTCTATTACTGAGAGTAATATGGATGTCTTGACACCCTGCTCTTCTTAGGACCTCATGCATTTGAAACCCTGTCCTGCCATCTTATATCTAAAATGCGTCTGAGACACCTGAGGTGGAAGGTGTTCAATTTTTTATCCTGCCAGGAATATGTGCTTTATGTTTCACAGCCGTACAGCAGGGTACTCAGAACGCAAGATAAACTAGTGACTTAGTGGAGCGTGTGAGCAGTAAGTTCATCCAGAATCGTTTTTTTTTAAATTTTGCCATAGTACCCATGACTTTAGCTATTCTGCTATTGATATCCCCATCTAGGAGCACATTGCCTGAGATTTTGGCCCCAAGGTAGCAGAACTCGTTAACTACTTCTAGTGGATGGCCACCAATAGTGATACATGGCACAGTTGCATCGTTTTGAGCCAGTACCTTGGTTTTGTTTTGACTAATGCTGAGGCCAAAAATTTGGCATGCGTCATCAAGTTTATCAATGAGCGTCTGGAGCTCGTTTGCAGATTCGGCAACAATAGCTGCATCATCAGCATAAAGAAGTTCCCTAACCAGTACACTCTTAAGCTTTGTTTTGGCTTTGAGCCTGCTTAGGTTGAAGTGCTTTCCAGATGTCCTTGTGTGAAGGTAGACACCCTTGTTGCAGTCTCCATAAGCATAGTGCAGTAGGCACTAGAAGAATATTCCAAACAAGGTGGGTGCAAGTACGCAGCCTTGTTTAACACCGCTGTGGACTTCAAAGGGCTCTGATTGCGCTCCATTTAACTTCACTGTGTACATGGTATTCTCATGAAAACAGGCAATGAAAGAGAGCAGCTTTGGAGGGCATCCTATCTTTGTCAGGAGTTTGAGGAGTCCACTTCTGCTGACCATATCAAATGCTTTAGTTAGATCGACGAAAGCTATGTATAATGGCTTGTTCATCTCACGGAACCTCTCTTGTAGCAGTCGAAGGGAGGAGATCATGTCTATAGTGGATCTGCCGCTTGTGAAACCGCACTGAGACTCTGGAAAGACTCTAGATGTCAGCACCTGCAGCCTTGATAGTGCCACTCTTGCAAAGATCTTACCGACTATGCTCAAGAGGGAGATACCTCTGTAATTGTTGCAGTCGCTGCTGTCCCCATTGTTCTTATATAATGTAACGATACTTGCGTCACGCATATCTTGTGGCACATAGCCCTATTCCCAACACAGGCAGATAAGTTCATGACGTTCTGGGATCAGAATTGGCTTTTATTACTTCTGCAGGAATGCCATCACTTCCTGAGGCCTTTCCATTTTTTAGGCTGTTCACTGCATTACTAAGGTCATTTAAGGTTGGCATTTCATCAAGTGACTCTAGTACTTAATAGATCAGGTAAGAAAGTCAGGGCATCATCAGCCACTGAGTTTTGTGTAGCGTAGATCTCTAGGTAGTAATCTACCCATCGTTCCAGCTGCTTAGTCTGATCAGTTATTTTTTCACCTGACTTAGATAGAATGGGTGCGGGTTTAGACATATCAGGACCCAGGGCAGCCATCATGTAAAGCCTTGCTATTTCCAAGGGCTAGAATCTGTTGCATATTGTTGCACATATCTCTCCAGAAGTCATTGGCGCATTGTCGAGCAGTTTGCTTGCTTTTCTTGTTAGTAGTCTTAAGGTCAAGCAAGGTTTCCGGACAAGGGTTTGCATTGTAAGTCAAGTGCGCTGTTCTTTTCTTTTCTATAACAGGCTCCATCTGTTTGATATTTGCGTCAAACCAGTCAACGTGTCTTCTCTCTTGTGGGCTAAAGGCATTTAGTGCTGAGTTATAGATTTCGTCTCTCAGCTTTTCCCACCTGGCAGTGATGCCATTTGTCCCTGCTCCTTTCTGTGGGCTGATTGATTCCTTCAGTATTTCACAGACAAGCTCTTATTTGGTTGGGTCGTTCACTTGCCTTGTATGTATACGTTTAAGCCTGTGTTGGCTGGCACTGTAAGTTTTTTTAATCGTTAGTTTGACCTTACTGATCATCAGCGAGTGATCTGTGTTACAGTCAGCGCTATGGTATAAGCGGGTGTGAAGAACACGTTTTAAGTCTGTCCTCCGAGTGATGCTGAGACCTAGCTGATGCCACCGTTTTAAGCGTGGATGGCGCCACGATACCTTTTGAGAGGCTCTGCCAGAGAAGTATGTATGTGTTACAGAAAGCCCATGAACACTGCAACATTCCATCAGTCTTTGGCCGTTGTCATTTATTGTGCCAACTCCATGCGGGCCCATACAGTTTGGCCATGCATCAACAACAGAGCCTATCCTCGCATTGAAGTCACCAAGTAAGTACAGATGTTCTGATATGGGGATGGATGTGATGGCGTCTTCCATGGCTTGATAAAAAATGTCCTTTTCATCGTCGGGTGCAGAAAGAGTTGGGGAATAGGCACTGATTAGATTGATTTTGCCTTGTGGAGAGGTAAACTTCATATGTATCAGCCTTTCATAGCCAAGTGGGAACATCTCAACACAGGATATTAGGTTATTTCTTACAGCAAAGCCACCACCATGAATTATCGGGCTTTGTTCTGGCTTTCCTTGCCAATAGACCTTTATAATAAACATTTAATAAATATCCACCACCTTCTTGTGGGATATTCCCAGGGGGCTCCAGCTATAACTAGATTCGGTCCTGTCGTGCTGTAGCTATACTGGCTCTAATTATGTTGTTCCAGATTGTTCCTACTGTATTGATGGCCTGTGTGATAGGGAAACAGTAAGATGCAACAAAGGTTGCAAGGAAGGAAGTCAGAACTCCATGTGTGCCACAGGTAATTAAGTTCTACGTTTTACATTTCGTTTCATTGTCACGCTCGAGAGATTCTTTGAGACTTGACAGGGTGACAAGTCTGACTAAACTACGGACAGAAAGGCACACAGACATTCATTTAAACAGGCAGATAAACCGATGTATTATGGAAACGTGTAGATTAGCGTACTATATTTTTTCTAGACTAATCTGTAAATAGACGAGATTAAAAACTCAGTTTTAAGAACTTACAGAAAGTAAAATCTAGAGCTTTTTTTATGACGGTACGCACAGGTACGGCGTACCGGCACCTTTTTCAATGTGGGAAAAAAATTATTACTTTTCTTGTATTTTAACGTTGATTATTAATTTATTATATTATTAATTTGTTAAAATTGAATTATTTTAAAATTGCGTTCAATAAGAATTAAAATATAAAATGCGAAACAGCTTTAAAAGTTGGGCAATCCATCATTGAGTACCGGCACCTATTTATTTTACAAAAAAAAGCACTGGTAAAAACTATTTCCGAAATTCATTAACCAATATTTGCATAAATCTGGGTGTAGGCTATGTATATTTTTAAAGCAAACAGTAGTCTTAAAACTGTAGATCTTTTACTTAAAAGAAAAAGACAGCAATTTTTTTTAGAAATATCATTATCTTGTTTCCATAAGTTTTCAATCAAGCCTGCTTCTCTCTTAACAAGGATGCAGAATATTTAGCAGCAGGGATACCTTAATAGAAAAATGCCGTTTTAGGTTAACTTTATACAAGTTGTACTTGTACGATGACGCACAAGACACTACCGGAAGTCAGGCATCTTTTATTTCTTACCATTTTTATTACAGACGCTCGTCCTAAAAAGTAAATTATTGCGTCCTACGTTCATCCGTGTTCTGAGTCAGGTTGTACATTTTGATTCGTGTTTAAATTATGTTAAGTTAATAGTTTTTCTTGCTTGTTCGGGTAACCCATTCCATGACTCTGAAAATATATATCCTGTCGACAGTTATCACCCAGGGATTAGAGAGTTACGCACGGAGCTAATTTTGTTTTATTAATACGTCATCACTCTAGCTCAAGACCCGACGTCTGGTGGGAAAATCGCCATCTTCTACATTGTGGTCATTGTGTTGTTCGCCTGTCTGTTGTGTTTGGGGATGTTCCAGATCATGTCAAGATCAGACCCACATCTACAATGGGCGGAATAAATTTTTAGGAAGTTTTTTTTTTAATGTTTTGTAAATAAGTAAGATTTTCTGGAAGTAAATTTCAAAACAACTTTTTGCTGTGTTGGGTTCAATATAATATAATTTTTTGTTGTTGCTAAATTTCGTTTATGCTTTGTTTTATTAAAATTTTTCCTTAATGAAAATATTTGATAATGACTTAGAAATGTAAAAACTTTCTAAAAAATGAGTATTATAGCAGATAATGTGCTGAATTAGTTGATTTTAAATATATAAGAAAATAGAGAGACTATGCATTTATAAGGAACTTTTCTAGGCAACTTACTATTTCTAATTTATATCAAGGAATTACCCGACTGCATCAACACAGGATCAAATAAAGTTATTTGTAGATGATTGTATAATTTATAGAACAACAAAGACAGAAAAAGATAGTGAACTCTTACAAAAAGACCCACAAAGAGATACAAAAATAGGAATCTAACTGGAGTATGTCTTTTGACCCAGAAAAGTGCAAACTGAATAGAGAATCAAAGAAAAAGAAAAAAATAATTATGAACTACTACAATCATGGAAATGGTAGTGACCAATATAGACTAGACACAGGAGAGACCATCATCTTCTCTGGCCACGGGGATTAGAACCATGACCACTCACATAGAGTAGCATTGATGCTATCACCAGAAGCAACAAATGTATTAATATCATGGGAACCAATCTCTCCAAGACCAATCTCTGCACAATTCAAGGCAAAAGGCAGAAAAAAAAACAATCATTCAATTCTACGCTCCGTATATTGCAGAGAAGGACAATAACCCCCCCAAAAACGTATGTGAAAGTGGATTGGACTAGAAGACCAGACGACAGTGTTGCCAGACAATCACTAGATTGGACTAGAAGACCAGACGACAGTGTTGCCAGACAATCACTAGATTGGACTAGAAGACCAGACGACAGTGTTGCCAGACAATCACTAGATTGGACTAGAAGACCAGACGACAGTGTTGCCAGACAATCACTAGACTGGACTCCCCAGGGCAAAAGGAAAGTGTGTAGACGTAAGTGAGGCAATGCTATTGGCCTCACAAGGACACAACTTGACCGAATGGAGGCGCCCAATACCGAGACGAGGGAGATTTGTAGTTGCGGTCCTATGCTCCTATGGGGATATACAGGATTAAGTCAAGTCATTCATGAAATAGACTTGACAGCAATTAAAAATGCAAAGTACTTATGAGTACTATTAATTATACATTATCTTGGAATCCATGAATGAATGAATTAAAATATAGAGCATTCTTCTTCTTCATTGTACTGTGGTGACTCCGTTAGACCCGAGAAATTAGTCCACAATTTAAAGGTAATGTGATTGCGAATGCTCTAGGATAAAAAGTATGCATTACTTATAATTAAAGTCTAACTTAGAAATACAACACAATAAAAATCTATTACAGTGCAGAGATAAACATAAAGACAAAAACAATTTAATTTTCTTATCCCATATGCAAGAACCAGTAACTTAACATAATTTAAAACACTGATCAACAAACAAATTCAAGACTATGACACAGACATGTGGGGCATGGTGGCCGGGCGGCAGCGCGTTCGACTGGCGTACCGAAGGTCCCGGGTTCGATTCCTGGTGAATTCTAGGATTTTTTCCTGTGTCTACCCAGCTCTGATGGGTATATGTTTGGATAAAAAAAGGCGGCTGTGCATTTTGCTGGTCCCACAATCACATAGTATGCAGTGGCCACAGAAACTGATGAACGTTGCTTCACCGGCCCTATGCATCAATTTGGTCCGACGGGTACTTTACTTTACTTAGACTTTGGATGTGCGTAGGACGCTATCTTTAATGTATAAGATAAAATAGTTAAAGATTAAAGTTGAACAGAGGAGGTTTTCGCGTGGCATTCGGGTGCATCTCCCTGCCTCCATTCACAAGCGGTGTTAGCTGGTGTGTTTATTTGCGCGTGACGTTAGCAACATAGCTAACACTGTTAACGGCGCACGAAGCGAAATGTAATCAAAGAAGAAAGCAAAAGATGTTTTTTTGAAGAAGGTGATAACAAAGACATATATTCATGGATAATAACAACTCAACATAGTAAGTGGCATTGAAGTCATGCATACCTGTCTTGGTAAAACCAATGTTTTCCTTGTTTACATCCATTCATTGGCTACATAGTCTCAGAAGACGATTAGAATTGCGCTTTTGTGATCTGGCCAGCCTTGCAGAATAATTGGCTGTGTCTGTGGAGAAATATCCTTGAGAGAAAGGCTCTGTCGCATCTCTGGCACTTGAAAGCGGGACCGTTGGAGTTTGTCAGGGGCAACCTTTTCTTCGCTGCTCTTTTAGCCTCCGCGTTAAGGCGAAGTTGTGTACATTAATCAGGCCCTAAAAACAAAAAAAGGTTTTCGTTTCAATGTTTAGGCCTACGTACATATCGGACTCTTATGTCCTGTGAAGCAGCGTTCACCAGTTTCTGTGGCCACAGAAGTAGTACTTTTGTACAATGAAAATTGCACAAACATAACTGTTAGAAATAAATAGATGAGCAATTGTTTATTTTTAAAAGATATTCTTCTTTGTCTAAGTGAACTGGGAGGGTGCATTTAGGTTGTTTAAGACTTGAAAATGGGTTGTTTTATTAATTAAGGAAAAAAAAGATAGATCTAGTTTCTGTGCTATTAGTTAAATTAATTTTTTTGTTCTTTATTTTCACCGTAAGTAGTTGTATTATTGTATTATAGGGTTTATAATGAGCATTCATATTGCCACCCACTTTTTTTTTTATGGGGCGTGGTGGCCGAGCCGGCAGCGCGTTTGACGGGCTTTCCGACGGTTCTGGGTTCAAATCCTGGTGAAGTCTAGGATATGTTTTCCCCTTTTACTGAAGGGTGTCCCCGAGTCTACTCAGCTCTGATGGGGTACATTAGTTAAGGCAAAGTAAAGGCGGCTGGGGGATTGTGCTGGCACAGTGCCATGGCCGAAATAACACTGATGCTTCACCGACCCTAAGACCAATTACCGGTAGGTCCAAATGGTACTTTTACTTTTATTTGGTTCATGTAGTTATGTCGTCGATAATCGACGATGGGTATCGCTGTACCAACTTATAATAAAAGCCACACAAACATTAAAACTATAAATACATTTTAATAACGGATACCAATCCAGTGGACACAGAGTAAACGGCAACTTGAGTTACATGAACCCAGTACACGTACTGGTAGGAATGATTTAAAATTGGGTAAATGCGTGTTGAAATAGGCACGAATTCAACTTTAACAATACGCAATAATCTTTCTGGTAGGACCTGTAATATCGTCGGCGTCCGTCCGTCTCGAGAGACGATGGTTTAGCTTCATGGTTGAGGTGACCAGCTGCACCGCCGAGAATGGCTGTGTACACCAACTCGGGAGTGGCAATCCCTGCCGCACTTGAGGCATTTGAAGGCGGACGGCTGCTGCAGCAGGTGTTTTCGCCTCACTCTTTTCTGGATGGCAGTCTCATTGCGCCCGGTTTCTGCGCGGGATTTGCCATGCCTGACTGCGAGCCTCCAGGTTGGTCGGTCAGAAGCCTGGCATTCCCATGTGCCGAGGTCGATGGAGCTCTGGAGGATCAAGTCCATTTTACATAGGTCCTTGAAGCGCAGTTTCGGGCGTCCTGTCTTCCTACGACCTTCGACCAGTTCTCCGTAGAGGAGGTCTTTGGGATGCGGCCTGCATTCATCCTCTTTACATGGCTGAGCCACCTGAGGCGTTTCTCGCTGAGCACACCATAAAGGCTGCTCATGTTGGCTCTCTCCAGCACCTTTATTGGACACCCTATCCTGCCACTTGATCTGCATTATTCTCCGTAGGGACCTCATGTGGAAGCTGTTGAGCTTCTTTTCATGCCTCGCGTAGGAGAGTACAGGAGAGTGCTGAGTACATTGCAGCGAGGGTGTCTTCATTCACACCAGGTCTGATGGCAAGCTCTACAACATACCGCGTCTTCGTGCCAAGACCAAAGTCACAACGATCCTCATTCGCGAAATGATCTTCGCTGATGATGCAGCCTTGACATCACACACTGAAGACGGACTCCAGGCAGCTTGTCAATGGCTTCTCACATGCATGCAAAGAATTCGGCCTGACTGTAAGTCTGAAAAAGACTAACGTCATGGCTCAAGGCACAGAGGCCCTTCCAAACATTGTCATCGATGGACACACCTTGGAGGTTGTCGAGAACTTCACCTACCGTGGGTCCACTATCTCGAGTTTGCAGTCCATCGACTTTGAGATCAACAGCAGGATCGCCAAAGCAGCCACAGTCATGGCCCAACTGAAACAGCGAGTGTGGGACAACTCCAGCCTCACTGAGAGGACCAGACTGCGCGTCTACCACGCCTGTGTACTCAGCTACCTGTAATACATAAGATAAGATCCCTTTATCATTGGATACTTTTAGAATAAAACACTAGTTTTTTTTTTTTGGCCTAGTTTAATGTGGAAACTTCTACACGCGTGACGTCAAACCATAAAACAAACGACCCGAACATTCATTGCACGACGTGTCAAACTTGTAACGTCTGACATAATCCCCCCCCTTTTTTTTAAAGGCCAATCTAGCGTCACTTCGCACAGCTAGAAAAGGGAGAGCGAGATGGTCAGCGAACTTTTCATGTGGCTCTTCTCTTCACTTGTGACGTCAGCGTGGGCAGACCTTCAAGCGGAGATAAGTGCGCTGTACCCGCAGGGGATCCAGTTCCTCATAGAAGGTAATTAAGTTTATTGTAACACAGTTGACTGGTCGATCCGAACGTGCTTTCTAAAGAACTACGGTTAATTGAATTAAACAAATGTCGAAAAGACTCGAGACCCAAACCGCCACGTGGAAATGTCCACGCAGCAAGGGCGCATTCAACAGGTGTCCCGCTCTACCCAAGGCCATCAACCTCAAACTGCATGTCCCACACTCACGCACCGATGTCTACAAATATTCTTTTTTTTTTCGTCAGCCATTAGGCTGTGGAACACCCTGGACCAGTCCTCCATCACTGCCCCTACTTTACCGGCTTTCAAATAGTCATTGAAGGGCTGGACTAAAAACCTAGTGACACTCTGTCATCTGTTTATAATTGTTGTTTGTGATGTTTTAAAATTTTATGTGTAGTTAAATTGTGGACCCTTTCCTCGGTCCTAACAGGGTCTCCACAGTAATATGAAGAAGAAGATTCAATTGGTCCTCTAAATCGAGTCACCAGGGAGATTTACAAATTCAACAAGGGATCAACAGGGTGCGGCCAAGACTTTAGGGCAAAGCAATAAAAGCTAGTTTCACGAGGATCGATGGTCGCTATTTATTGTCTAATAAGTTTACAGACGTTCCTTCTAGATAGAAGATTATTACGTCCACAGGCCCAAACTCCTGCAGGGCGACAGGGATCCGTCGGCGGCAGGGCCTAGATCCCGCGACCTGTCAGTTGGTTTTTGGTTGACATTCCGTTGAACTAACCGCTGGACCAGCCGACTTCATGTCGATGAAATATATTTTAAATATCATCCCATCCCCCCCACCCCCTTTCTAACCCATCTTCCCTTTCCTTGGAAACAAAATGACAGTGACCCTCCACTGTCTCATGTAACACCTCTGTTTAAAATAACCTACATTTGAAACCGGATATATTAACTCCATCATCTTTATGTAAATAAATAAAGGCCTTCACGCTAAATTCCCCGGGGAAAAAATAATTACGTATGCTTATAACTAAAGATAAATATGGTTTAAACTATAATGAGCATAAAGGTATAATAACTAAAAAAAATTACTTACTGAAAACATTTAGGAAAGTAATTTAAAATAAAAATTGTAACCGTATTAAAAAAAGGCATGTCTATTTATTTAACAAAAGTTTGGAGTATCCCTGACTGAGGATTGAACACCCGTATCCCGCATGTATTTAAAATATTATTATTAGATTTTACTTAATGGAAAGAAACATTTTTGGTTTGCTTTAAGTCCTGAAATAATATTAATGGAATTTATTAAAACGTAGCCTACCTATTGATATTACAGAAAAAAAAAATGTCAGTGGGGTAAAGAACCCAGGTCAAGGTCAACCGCATAGACGCTAACCACTCAGCTTGGGAGTGGGGAAACATGCAGAAAACTATTTCGCAAAAGTAAAATATGAGACAATAAGGTCACGTCTTTGAATTAACCGATGGGAGTCGGATTAGAAACAAGCATCGTACTTCATTATATATATATATATATATATATATATATATATATATATATATATATATATATATATATATATATATATATATATATATTGTTAAGTCCACAATCCCCTTGTGGCCAGAGCTGTGTAGATCTTGCTGATAATTCTCGTTAGTCCTAGGGGAGACTTTAATTATTAGTATTTATGTTTCAGTATTACACGAACTCTTCTTATAGTCCTGGGCACAAATTCAGTATTTGTATTCCAACATTTCCTTTCTTGTACATTAGAGTAGTAGATAAATCTTATTGTAATGTATACAACACAATAGAATAGTAACTTGACAAGGAAGCTTCAGTGTAACTGTTGTTGATAGTTTATTTCAGATGGTATGTTCAATATATACAATATATCTATTGTGTACAGTTAGAATAAAATAGTGCAAACACAAACGTTCTCAAAGGAACATATTTTGAAACTCTCTGTCTTTCAGACAAAACACATCATTAAATACTATCCGAGTGGTGCAAGGGATAGACCCATTACCAGTAGGGGTGAAAATCATGGTATCATTACAAAACTCATAACAAAAACGATAGGAACTTCCCCTATTAAATAATGAGTCGTTCCCAGACTCTGAGAATTAGAGATCAACACAGAATCCCAACATTACCTAGAACCTTTTGTTTTCCTACTAAACGTCCTAATATTGTGTGTAGTAAGAAAATAAATAAATATTTGTGTATATGATAGATCAATATATATCAGGCTGCTTTGGTGATAACTTTAATAACATAAAGGTACAAGCCACTCTCCACTCACACTACATAAGGCGTTTGATTTTTCCTTGACTTCTAGATAAAGGCTACCATTATGTTGGACTTCGATTCGCTGTCAACAGAAAACTGAGTGGTGATAACAAAGGCGACACAAATGTGAATATTTCTGACAAGATAGGTAAGCTAAGACAACAAACAAACTTAACTATGGACGCAACTAAACTTTACCACATAGACGCAACTAAACTTGACCACATAGACGAGTTCTATGAAATACTTTTAAGAAAAAAACAGGCGTAATGCAAAAAACATCCAACTCCCTAAAAGACAATTAAACAAAAAAAAAAAAACGCAGTTTCCATTGGCATTTTGCAAAGATCATTTATAGTTAATTATCATCAGTTTAATAATTGTAAATCGCACTTTTTAGAGTTAATTATGTTTTAACATTTAACACGAGGCTTGTTGTTTTCATTAAAAACAATTAGACAAATGGATACACATTTTAACTATTTGAAAATTCAAGGCTTTTCTTTGTAGCCTTTAAGATTAAGGTTTAGTTAGTATTATATATTTTACACATGATTGGTTTTGTATATAATGTTCTATATTAAGATAACATAAAAATCTTTTGTAATTTTCTGCCGTCAATAAACAGCAACTACAAATATTTGTTTCTACAATTTAATACTATTACGTCAATCAGATGTTTTAAAGGACTCTCAGCAACAAAGTGCCGCCATACCTCCCTATCCTGGGTGAGCCATCTGATCTCATTCCATGTTCTATTGGTAGCCTTCGCTTCCTCATCCGTCGTTCTACTGCAAGTTCCCATTGGTCTTCCCCTTTTTCTTGATGGTGTCCATTTCAAAGCAATGCTTGGAAGCCTCTTTCTATCCATGCGAAGAAGGTGACCTTACCATCTCCATCGTCATTTCTTAATTTCTTCAGTGATGCAGTTCTCTTGCGAACATCACTGTTAAAGAGTTTATTCCTCTTCTCTTGGAGATGTTGTCTTCCCAGTAAACTTTATATTTTGTCACCAACAGGCACTTATTTCGTGTATGATGACCAAAGCGTGAAATTGCATCCGGGTGACACAGTTTACTACCGGCTGATGGTCAAACCGCCTGACCAGATTTACAATAACTTCACGTATACAGGTCAGTGACAGGTCAGAAGTGACCAGAGACTGGTAGCTGTTTAGTTTGTCAGTTTTCTTAAAGAACAAAGTACAATAAAAGATGTTAACACACATACAATTGTAACGTCATCATGCATACGATAGCCATTAACACTGCCTTGTCCAGTTGCGCTTGCTATAGGGGTAAGGGCAATGGATGTCTCCAATCGTTTGATTGGCCGGGTGTTAGATCATCGAGTGGTCTCCCTTTAAAGGAGGTCTACGTCACAAGGGCTGGTGAGCGAAACTATATTATTATACATTACCAGGCTTTATCTTCAGATGAGAGTGATCGCCTAAAAGACATGTAACTTGTCATTTGTCTCGCTGACAAGGAATTGTCAACATAAGTCAATCTATATTTCTCTTACCTCCAAACACACCGCGAATCTCCCAAGGTGGGGATTTAGACAAGTGACTCTCAGCCGTGTGGTCTCTCGAACCCTAAACGCATTATTGTTTGTCTAAATAGACCAAGCTGAAACGCCGGGATAGTTAGCACGGTTGATTTTATTTCGAACGCACTGTGGTAATCCCAGAAGTTCACCTACACATTGCAAATAACGATTGAAAAAATTCATGATTGGATTGACATACAAAAGAAACATTAACAGAGTATTCATATTCAATAAATCATTCAATTCATCAACATAGGTGGCGCTCCATGAGGCTATTCATTAAAAAACAAACAAAAAAACAATAGCATCTAGAAAAAAAAAAGAGTCGCATGTCTAACAAGGATGGTAATTCATGTACGTTTTCCTATTTTAGCGTTAAGAAAAACGAAATTAATTACCAACAAAAAAACAACAACAACATATATCAAGTGTTTGTTCGTGTGTGGGTGTGTGAGTGTGTGGGTGTGTTTAAGGATGCAACGAGAAACCATGAGCGCTGCTCTTATTTATCTCATGCGTGCTACCCCCCCCACCCCCCCTTTCAGCATATTAAAGTAATGCAAAACCAAATTGCTTTAAAAGTTGCGTCCCTTTTCCCCGTCTGTGTGTGAATTTGCACAAAATTCTTTGTAGTATGTCAAATTATGTTTGTTTGTGCCGCTATTTTAAATTCTTTATTTTACAATTTGGAGGGTATGTTTATACATCTGCAAATCTCTCTCTCACTTTTGCTACCCCCCTCCCTCTCTCTCTCTCTCTCTCTCTCTCTCTCTTTCTCATTTAGGAAACAAAACACTTAATCTCACACACGCACCAAAGTTTTATCTTCGTCATAACAACTTCTATATCAAAATCATAGCGACACAAAAGTTAAGACTTAAAGAAATGTTTTTTTGTAAATTACGAAAATGTGTCGTTCTATATTGATATTGAAAACAACCTTTCATGATCAATTGTTAACACCTCCCCCCCCCCCCGCCCCCAACCATCCCCACCCAACAGGATCAGATGACCTTGGACAAGTGCCGTGTATTGGTCCACGGTGTATGTTTGCGTGTAACTGCATGGAGCTACAGTGTGCCGGAGATAAAAGCGGGTCTTGTGTGCCGGGAGTTCCGTGCAAAAAAAAATATTTCGGATATGCTTGCCAGTTTGGTAAAATGTTCTATTACGTATAAAACCACAACAAACAAAACATACCGTTAGACATACACATTGGCAGACACACACATGCACATGCTTATACACGCGTAGACTTAGACACCTGCTTACACACCTATGTAAACACACACACACACACAGACATGCTCTTGCGTGAACATGCTGATACTTACATGCTAACATAGAAACATGGTGACGCATCCACGTAGACTCACTCATAACCCTCCCCCAACACACACAAACACACATACAGGCTGACACGCTCACACACAAAGTCCGACTGACACACCATTACTCACACACGAACAGGTTGAAAGACACATGTCATAATCACACACAAACAGGCTAACACGCACACACATACACAGACACACGTGCATACACAAAACATGTTGACATATGATTGCAGACATACTCACATGCCTAAACACACAAATGTTGACAACCTTAATAACACACATACATATAGACACACACACACACTCATACAGACATGAAGAACAAAGACAAGTGCGACCAGTCCTCGATATTGCTTAAGACTTAAGTCAATCCGCCAGAATTGGTAGTCCTTCCTTTCTGACTGGTGCTACGCCTCTGAAGACTGGTGCGCCTCCAAAGACTGGTGCGACATCTTCTCAGAATACTACTAAGCCTTCTAAGGTCCGGAGGGTGTCCATGAGACTACCCAGCTCTGATGGATACCTGACTTGCGTTGGGGTAAAGTAAATGCGGCTGGGCATTGTGCTGGCCACATAATCCCCAAGTGTGCCGTGGCCACAGAAACTGGTGAACGCTGATACACCGCTCCTTATGGATCAATTCGGTCCGATGGAATTACTTTCCCTACTACAACCACTACCTATAAGAAGTACTTATGTTATTAAGACCTAGTGCCGCAATATCTTCTTTCCAAATTCGTTCTCAAGAATTTGGGGTGTCTTTTGTATGACATTTTTACAAGACCTATGCCCCGCCATTAGCCTATGCATTAGACTGCAATGTAGGCATCTCCGGAAAAAGGGGCCCAACCGTACTGGGCCTCTAGCCTCTGCTGGCCCCACTCATATTCGCTTGGGCCTAGAGACGTTTGCCTCCGTTGCTACGTGGCCGTTAATGTAAGGCTGTGTGGGTACTGTCCGACTTTAATAGGTTTAGGCCCACAATAAGATTCTTCGCGATGTCGAAACTGGAAAGAAGGCAGTCGAGCACGTGCTTGCAGATTGGCCCCGGCTTGGTGGATTTTAGAGTGCACAGGGATGGCCAACCGTTAAAGCCGACCCTATATTATGAGAACGTATCGCAACTGCGTAATGCAGCGCACTCCCTTCTCCGAGCCCTAAGAGAGTAGACTCGGCTCGTATTCTCTCGTAGAGAAGTGGGGTTCGAGTCTGGTGCCGCACTGTCAGACACTCCCTCACACTAATGTGGCACCCTCAAGCTTATTCTACGTCCTCGAAACTTCCCCTCAAGCCATCAGATAAATTCAGTATAATACACATATTTAGTGATACTATTTCTTAAGAATAATACTTCGCCTTCAGATGTATACACCTCTATCAGAAGGGTAATAATACCACGTGTTCAGATTTATAACACACCTTTAGACTGGTACCCTCAGACGTGCTACGTTCTTTTACAAAGTTATACTACTACATAGAGTATGGGACACGGTGGACGTGCGGCAGCGCGTTCGGCTTGCGTACCGAATGTCCTGGTGCAGGCTAGGATTGTTTCCAGGGGCTCGAGGTTGTCCCTGAGTCTACCCAGCTCTGATGGGTACCTGACCTTAGTTGGGGTAAAGTAAAGGCGGCTGTGCATAAAGCTGGCCACACAATCACCTAGTATACCGTGGCCACAGAAACTGGCGAACGCTGCTACACCGGCCCTATGGATCAATTTGGTCTGACGGGATATATATATTTTTTTTACTACATATGGATAAGTAAGTTTGATCATTGGTATAAGATAGTGCACGCTTTTAGAATTAGCCTGCTATGGCCCTTTACTGCGTGTGGCACTTATTGTGTCACAATTCTGTGGGTACATAACTATTGATCTATTTTTGAGCTTTGAATTTTTAAAAATGATACGCCTCTGAACTTCAGGCATTGTTAGCACAAATGCTTTTTACCTTACTTTACAGTTAACCTATGTGTTGGAAAAACACAAGATGACACTGTCCTTAACGACCAGGACAGCTCTACCTGCTTAGATGGTTCAAAAAGGGAGGTTTCGATCAAAATGGAGCCTACCCGATTTACCTTTCTCCACCTAGTTTTCAAAAACTCTTGTAAGTATATTGGATTCTTTTTGTTGTTTAGAAATAATAGAGGTAATAGAGGCAAAATAGGCAATAGAGGCAAAATAGGCAATAAAGGCACTCAATTTCTTGTAGAAGAGTCTTGAATGTCTATTTAAGGGGTATTTCTTTGCGTGCCACTGAAAAGCGCCTTGCGCACCAAGTCTGGCACGAGCGTCATCGTATGCCGCCTCTTAGCATAGACTGCACCAACTAAGGTCAGGTACCCATTAGAGCTGGGTAGACCCAGAGACACTCAGGACCTTCGGTACGCTAGCCGAAAGCGCTGCCGCACGGCCTCGTGCCCCCATGACAGTAACTTGACAACCTGTTAGACCACGGCTATTTATCGAGCTGTAATTACTAAATATACTTTACCTTATACGCCACACGAGGGCGCGCGTTGACGCTTGATAAGAGGTGACAGCTCCAAGAAGACGTTTTTGAATTATTTTTTTCTCCTATGTTGTTGTTGTTGGCGATGTTGTCAATGCTGCTGCTTTCATTAACAAATCTCATTTTTCATTTCTCTGTGCGCAGCATATTTACCCTTGATTCATGGGATGCGCATCACGCTCACCCGAAATGGGCTCCCGGTGGCGTGCCCCACATGGAACAGTTTCAATGTTGACTACAGGGACAGAACGGTTGAGTTTCACTGCATGGGCTCCACCGAAGAGACCGACGCGGTCAACATAACCGGGGAGGTGTTACAGCTTCTGTGTGACGTGTACATCAGTGGAGGTAAATAAAAAAAAAACACGATCAGTGCCGTCAAGTATTCATCAGAGCTGGGTAGACTCTGTGATACCCTCCAGAACGGGGACAAATCCTAGCCTTCACAAGGATTCGAATCCAGGACCATTGATACGCCAGCCTAACGCGCTGCCGGCTCGGCCAACTGTGTGACACATTGATAAATATCACGTAAATGGTGCTTAAGGCCAGCTTACCATAAGCGGGCGCTAGCAGGCATAGGGCCTCACTGTTTTGTTATCGTTGGCTGATATAGAGCAAATGCGGAAACGTCTATCTCAATATGAATTGACAAATCAATTTGACTGACCACCTTTTTTTTTCTTTAAATACATAAGAATCTTTTGTTTAATATTACTTAAGTCTGTCACGCTATACATGTGCCAAGTAAAAAAAAAATACCATAACGAAAATCTTCAGCTAGAAATCCCGTCAATGATAAACTGACGTACACTTACATAAAAGTGAAGTAAGATACTTATCAGGTCCAATCGGAGGAGACTGAAGATGTATTTGAAAAAGTCTTTCTTGATAATTTAAAATTAAAGAATTAAACGTTAAAAGAAAACAGCAACACAGCCTTTGTTGAATGTAGAAGAAGACGAGTAATGTCGCAGCGGGCACACCACGTCGTATCGACGGGTAAAAAATGTGGAAACCACGAAAACACGTGAAAACCATGAAAACACTAGGAAATCACGTCACCCCTTCTTTAAATATTACGTGGAGTGCACGCTGGTGTAAATCTATCTGCGCGTTAAAAGAAATATTTATTTCTGTCAATGTCGATCTCTCGTCCTCCAGGAAGAAATGTTGCTCTATTTAAAAACGCCAGCATGTCAACGAGCGAGAGTCCAGGTTTTATGGCAAGATATGCAGTGAATGGCATATATGGCCATGGCTTCAATGAACGCGATTGCATCAAATCTGCTGCAGGGGATGTCTTCCCAACACTAGAAGTTTTTTTTGACTACCCGGTCTCGATAGATTACATCATCATTAGGAACCATCCAAGTAAGTCCTCAGTTGTTTGTTTTTTTTAATTCCAGGAAATTTTCCGTGATAATTTAAGTAGCCGAACGTAATTTGCGTTTCGTTTGCACTTCCATAGTGTCCTAACGCCCCCCCCCCCCCCCATCCAAGGTACGACCTTTTAATGCCTTCTGCGCTCTACCGGAGACCCAGTCGACAGTTGCCTGTACAAGCAAAAACTCGAAGAGCAGGCTGTTAAATACGCACAGAGATGTTAAAAAAAAAATGGAAATTCGATTCTCGGTTTTAAAATGGAAAAATCGAAAGTTCAACGCTTCAGAACCGATTTATGGTTTTGTTGTAAAATAATCATTTGCATGATGTAACTGTGGATTTTTCTTTCTGATCTAAGTAATTTTTTTTTTAACTTTGATGGATTCGCTCTGAACAGTTCATTCAATGCATTAAAAGATAAGTTATAGCTATGCCAATTGTATTGTTTTGTTTTTCAATGCCCGACTATCATTTCACCTTGGGCAGGAAAATTCTGATCTGCGTTCAAGATTCTCTTCAAACCCCACGAGATGAAATTTTAATATGATCTTATCCAGATTGTTTTATAACTGTTTACAGTTTGTATGTGTTAAAGATGAGCTGTATTTAAGGTGTCTTTATAATAGCGGAATTATTACTTGATTTTTTTTTTTTTGTCGTTTATAAAAAAGTCTTACTTTCAATCTCGGAAGCCAACCCATCACATCACTAATATAATATAACATAATATAAGAAAGCTTTATTGATCTAAACAAATGGAAATTTGACTTGATTACAGACGTTCTGTCTTTCACCATATTTTAAACAATATAAAAGAACTATTTGTCGCAAGCAAAGAAATATACCTATAAAAATTGACATGCAAGCACACTATCATACTATTTATCAGATTTATCACTATCATACTATTTATCAAATTTATCACTATCATACTATTTATCAGATTTATCACTATCATACTATTTATCCGATTTATCACTATCATACTATTTATCAGATTTATCACTATTATACTATTTATCAGATTTATCACTATCATACTATTTATCTTACAAGATAAAGTATCATAAGGAGTCAGCAATTGTTTTTCTGGCTTACTGGCGACTCTGTTTTAACTCATCACTGACTGTGGAACTAAAGATTTCCTTAATCTCTCTGCCCTTATGAAAGAAGCCGACTACTTCGACTAAATGTAGTTGTCGGTGCAGTGGGTGCGCATGAAGGATTTTATCAATCATTGATAGGCACCTTGAATTTAACAAATCTCCAAGAGCTGGTAGTTTAATGGTATATTTATATATTCATTCGGGCATCATTTGCATCCTATTTTCCATGATGAAATTTTATAGGCCTATCACACTTCATATACACAGTCTATGTGTAGTGAAACACGCATGTATTAATACAAAGCTCTAGTCAACTATTAGCCTAGTAAAACACATTGTTTCACTCAAGATGTTTCTAGCAAGATCACCCATTAAAGTCCATTGAACATTTGTTTATAAAACACAGTTAATCGATAAGCATCTCTGTAATAATTTAATATTCGAGAGCTTTGATTGAATTCACGACCAATCCTATGAATTCACAGAAGTCCATCTCAAAATGACGTGCCGCTCGCTTTCCCTTGATTTCCTAAGCACGCGCTTATTTTGTTAAAAAGATTAATCCTGCCTAATTGGCGGTCTGATATGACCGACTCTTAGCTCCATAAGCACGACTCTTAGCACCATAAGCACGACTCTTAGCACCATAAGCACGGCTCTTAGCACCATAAGAACGACTCTTAGCTCCATAAGCACGACTCTTAGCACCATAAGCACGACTCTTAGCACCATAAGCACGACACTTAGCACCATAAGCACGACACTTAGCACCATAAGCACGACTCGCCCGCGACTTCAGCTGAATTTCTTTAATTGATTATTGTTAGTCGAGACGAAGTTTAAACTGGAGATCAAGCCAACCCTACAGAACAAATTATAAGACGTCTGTTGCTGCTGTTATTTCTTGAAAAAAATATTACCTTTTTATGTGTGTGTGTGTGTATTCTTAAATCTTTCAGATGTCGAAGGTCTGAATGGTTCCGTATTGACCACGTACGACAGAGCTGGTACGCAGATTAGTTATCACATGTTAAACAGCAACACTTATATGCTTGTTCACAAGATTCGCAACGACCCCACACACAGCATTCTCAAGTTGAAACTGCAACGATCCAATAGTAAATCACCATTGGCTATCTGCGAGATTGAGGCATTCGGTGGTATTGGAATTTTATTTGTTTTTCGTTACTAATTTGAATATATTTGGTTTGAATTTTTTTTTTTTTTAATGACAAAGCACAATATTTATGTTTGTATATTTTCACATTTTCCCTCCCACCTCTGGAAACAATTGAGGAACAGATAGAGTCTAGATCAGATAGAGTCTAGATCAGATAGAGTCTAGATCAGATAGAGTCTAGATCAGCTAGAGTCTAGATCAGATAGAGTCTAGATCAGATAGAGTCTAGATCAGATAGAGTCTAGATCAGATAGAGTCTAGATCAGATAGAGTCTAGATCAGATAGAGTCTAGATCTAACTAAACCTAGGATTTCTCAATATTTGTCTTTTCGTTCTTTTTAACTTTTCAAAAACGTTATATGTAATAAGAATAGAAAGGCTAACAAATCTATTCTCATTTGAAATCTATTTTGGCCCATAGACCTTCCATATGGTTTCCCTGTAGGGAGTAGGAACTAATGCTAATGTCCTTCGAAATCTACCTCGGTCTTTCGGCCTGCTTTAGGCTTTACCTGTATGAAGTAGGAACGGCTAAGCTAAAGCTAATGCCATTTGAACTCACATATTTCAGTAGCCCAATCCGATGTATGCTTTTCTACAGATTGTACAAAGGAAACACGCGGCTTAGATTGCAGTGAACGATGCAGTAAAGTGTGTGATGGTGAAATATGCAACACGAATGGCAAGTGCATGAAATGTCATAATAATTCTTACCGTGAAAATTGCGACACAGGTAACACTCTTTCTATGAGCAGAGCGAGTCAATTAAAGTGATTTTTGTCTAAAATAAACTCTCACAGGGGCGATAATTATTGGTATCGTTTTAAAACACCCGCGTTTTACAGGGTTTTACTATTGTATTTAGGCGTCGTCCATTCTATCATTTGCCTCACTGGCATTTAATACATTGGCATTGGCCAAAGTGGAATTGACCACACTTGAATTGACTACACTGGCACTGATCACACTGGCACAGACCACAAAGGCAGTTAAAACACTGGAATTGACAAAACTGGAATTAACCTTATTGGAATTGACCACACTGGAATTGATCACACTGGAATTGATGACACTGGAGTTAACCACACTGGAAATAACCACACTAGAAATAACCACATTGGAATTGACTAAACTGGAATTGACCACGCTGGAGTTGACCACACTGGAGATAACCACACTGTAATTAACTACACAAGAATAGACCACACAGAAATTGACCACACTGGAAATAACCACACTGTCATTGACCACGCTGGCATTGCCCACGCTGGAATATACCACACTGGAATTGACCACACTGGAACTGACCACACTGGCATTGACCACGCTGGCATTGAACTCACTGAAATAGATCACACTGGAATTGACTACACTGGTAGACATAAATGGAATTAACCACACTGTAATTGACCACACTGGAATTGACCACACTGGAATTGACCACACTGGAATTGACCACACTGGAATAGACCACACTGGAATTGACCACACTGGAATTGACCACACTGGAATTGACCAAACTGTAATTGACCACACTAGAATTGACCACACTGGAATTGACCACACTGGAATTGACCACACTAGAATTGACCACACTGGAATTGACCACACTGGAATTGACCACACTGGAATTGACCATACTGGAATTGACCACACTGGAATTGACCACACTGGAATTGACCACACTGGAATTGACCACACTGGAATTGATCAGACTGGCATAGTGACAAAACTAACTGATTAATAGCAGCATACTCTTAACTAAGTAACAGTCTGTGCAACAGATAATGAGGAAATATGAGTCAAAATGAGTCCTTCAAGAAGATGAATTACAAACTTTGCTGTAACTTCCCCACCTCCCAACATTGGCAACTCAATACAATTTGTGGAAATAA
Source organism: Anisus vortex (assembly GCA_949126835.1). Classification (NCBI taxonomy): domain Eukaryota; kingdom Metazoa; phylum Mollusca; class Gastropoda; family Planorbidae; genus Anisus; species Anisus vortex. The sequence goes on along the minus strand of OX421506.1, from coordinate 34,292,754 downwards.
AGCGCTTTGAGCAAGCGTTTTTTTTTCAAATTCAATAGCAAAGAAAGATGCGCAATATATAATTAGTCATTATTATTATTATTGTTATTGTTTACGCTCTGCGTTACTTTTGTTATCATGGCAACTCGGTTTTGCTCTAAATTTTCAGAATGTTCACCCGGTTGTAACAAAAATTCAACATGCGAACGAATAACCGGATATTGCACGCAAGGCTGTATGGCTGGGTATCATGGTCCTCAATGCACAGGTCAGTTTGAAGTTTGAACCAGAGAATAGAAATAGAACAGGATGCGCAATCCATTTATGCGCAGTCAATAAAGTGAAGCTCGGCTTCCGTCACTTTTTATGTTTACTTAAGCTACTATACTAAAAACGACAAACGATAAAGGTTATCTACGATATAATTTATATAAATAACATTTTTTTAAAATAAATTTGACTTTATCATCAATTTTCTTTTCAACATTAAGCTTTTATGCTTATATGTTTTAAAGTGCTGCCTTGAAAGACAGCCAGCCTAGGCTTAGGTAACTAAATTGCCACATCTACACAAATATTAAATATAGAGCGTATACAATGTTAACACATATTAAACTTCATAATTATCTCCCCTCCCTTATTCTCCCCTTCCCCTTCATACCCACAAATACCGCGTACGGGTAGTAGCCATAGGCGCCCGTCCAAAATATGTAAGGCATATAGCAGCGTGTGCACATTCTTGTAATTTGTATTCTGTGTACTTTTGAAGTTTTCTATTACAATATAAGTAAACGGTTGAAGAAGATAAAATGCCAGCAATGTAAATGTATTAGTTTTTGTTTTATTTATATCCATTAGCTTGTTCTGCAAACTGTAAGGCAAACAGCACGTGTAACGCAATCACCGGGGAATGCGATGAGGGCTGTAAAGATGGCTTCATCAAGAGTTTCTGCAACGAAAGTCAGTGTGACATCTGTTTAATGTTTTCTTACATGGTTTGTTTATTTAATGCTATAAGTTGAGTCATGTATACGTTCTTACTTATGCCCTTTTACGAAAAACCTGTGGACGTTCAAGAAAATTCTGTAATCCTTAAGAGATATCTATCTTTAAAGTCCCAATTTGGAATTTGAAATTTCTACTAGATCAATGGGGCAGCACGGTGGCCATGTGGTAGCGTGTTTGGCTGGCGTACTGGAGGTCCTGGGTTCGAATCCTGGTGAAGGTTGTAATTTTTTCCCCGGGTTCGGAGGGTGTCCCTGAGTCTACCCAGCTCTAAAGGGTACCTGACCTTAGTTGGGATAACGTAAAGGCGGTATGCATAGTGCTTGTCACACACAAAAAACTAGTATGCCGTGGCCATAGAAACTGGTGAACGCTGCTGCATTGGCCCTATGGATCGATTCGGTCTGACGGGATACTTCTAGTTGCGTACTAGACCTATGAAGTGACTTGGTTTGTTAGTGGCTCGGTTTAAGTATAGAACTACAATAAGGCCAGCAGAAAAATATCCAGCGCTAAAATGACCCAAGCGTCAAAAACGGTCTCTGCTGAAACGGCGGTGCCCAAACTCCTAACCTCCATTCTGACCCTTAAGCATAAAAAAATACTTATGAATAATATTCACACAAGGATTATACATATTATACATATTATATTATACATATTATACATATTATACATATTATACATATTATACATATTATACATATTATACATATTATACATATTATACATATTATACATATTATACATATTATACATATTATACATATTATACATATTATACATATTATACATATTATACATATTATACATATTATACATATTATACATATTATACATATTATACATATTATACATATTATACATATTATACATATTATACATATTATACATATTATACATATTATACATATTATACATATTATACATATTATACATATTATACATATTATACATATTATACATATTATACATATTATACATATTATACATATTATACATATTATACATATTATACATATTATACATATTATACATATTATACATATTATACATATTATACATATTATACATATTATACATATTATACATATTATACATATTATACATATTATACATATTATACATATTATACATATTATACATATTATACATATTATACATATTATACATATTATACATATTATACATATTATACATATTATACATATTATACATATTATACATATTATACATATTATACATATTATACATATTATACATATTATACATATTATACATATTATACATATTATACATATTATACATATTATACATATTATACATATTATACATATTATACATATTATACATATTATACATATTATACATATTATACATATTATACATATTATACATATTATACATATTATACATATTATACATATTATACATATTATACATATTATACATATTATACATATTATACATATTATACATATTATACATATTATACATATTATACATATTATACATATTATACATATTATACATATTATACATATTATACATATTATACATATTATACATATTATACATATTATACATATTATACATATTATACATATTATACATATTATACATATTATACATATTATACATATTATACATATTATACATATTATACATATTATACATATTATACATATTATACATATTATACATATTATACATATTATACATATTATACATATTATACATATTATACATATTATACATATTATACATATTATACATATTATACATATTATACATATTATACATATTATACATATTATACATATTATACATATTATACATATTATACATATTATACATATTATACATATTATACATATTATACATATTATACATATTATACATATTATACATATTATACATATTATACATATTATACATATTATACATATTATACATATTATACATATTATACATATTATACATATTATACATATTATACATATTATACATATTATACATATTATACATATTATACATATTATACATATTATACATATTATACATATTATACATATTATACATATTATACATATTATACATATTATACATATTATACATATTATACATATTATACATATTATACATATTATACATATTATACATATTATACATATTATACATATTATACATATTATACATATTATACATATTATACATATTATACATATTATACATATTATACATATTATACATATTATACATATTATCCATATTATCCATATTATCCATATTATCCATATTATCCATATTATCCATATTATCCATATTATCCATATTATCCATATTATCCATATTATCCATATTATCCATATTATCCATATTATCCATATTATCCATATTATCCATATTATCCATATTATCCATATTATCCATATTATCCATATTATCCATATTATCCATATTATCCATATTATCCATATTATCCATATTATCCATATTATCCATATTATCCATATTATCCATATTATCCATATTATCCATATTATCCATATTATCCATATTATCCATATTATCCATATTATCCATATTATCCATATTATCCATATTATCCATATTATCCATATTATCCATATTATCCATATTATCCATATTATCCATATTATCCATATTATCCATATTATCCATAATATCCATATTATCCATATTATCCATATTATCCATATTATCCATATTATCCATATTATCCATATTATCCATATTATCCATATTATCCATATTATCCATATTATCCATATTATCCATATTATCCATATTATCCATATTATCCATATTATCCATATTATCCATATTATCCATATTATCCATATTATCCATATTATCCATATTATCCATATTATCCATATTATCCATATTATCCATATTATCCATATTATCCATATTATCCATATTATCCATATTATCCATATTATCCATATTATCCATATTATCCATATTATCCATATTATCCATATTATCCATATTATCCATATTATCCATATTATCCATATTATCCATATTATCCATATTATCCATATTATCCATATTATCCATATTATCCATATTATCCATATTATCCATATTATCCATATTATCCATATTATCCATATTATCCATATTATCCATATTATCCATATTATCCATATTATCCATATTATCCATATTATCCATATTATCCATATTATCCATATTATCCATATTATCCATATTATCCATATTATCCATATTATCCATATTATCCATATTATCCATATTATCCATATTATCCATATTATCCATATTATCCATATTATCCATATTATCCATATTATCCATATTATCCATATTATCCATATTATCCATATTATCCATATTATCCATATTATCCATATTATCCATATTATCCATATTATCCATATTATCCATATTATCCATATTATCCATATTATCCATATTATCCATATTATCCATATTATCCATATTATCCATATTATCCATATTATCCATATTATCCATATTATCCATATTATCCATATTATCCATATTATCCATATTATCCATATTATCCATATTATCCATATTATCCATATTATCCATATTATCCATATTATCCATATTATCCATATTATCCATATTATCCATATTATCCATATTATCCATATTATACATATTATCCATATTATCCATATTATCCATATTATCCATATTATCCATATTATCCATATTATCCATATTATCCATATTATCCATATTATCCATATTATCCATATTATCCATATTATACATATTATACATATTATCCATATTATACATATTATACATATTATACATATTATACATATTATACATATTATACATATTATACATATTATACATATTATACATATTATACATATTATACATATTATACATATTATACATATTATACATATTATACATATTATACATATTATACATATTATACATATTATACATATTATACATATTATACATATTATACATATTATACATATTAAACATATTATACATATTATACATATTAAACATATTATACATATTATACATATTATACATATTATACATATTATACATATTATACATATTATACATATTATACATATTATACATATTATACATATTATACATATTATACATATTATACATATTATACATATTATACATATTATACATATTATACATATTATACATATTATACATATTATACATATTATACATATTATACATATTATACATATTATACATATTATACATATTATACATATTATACATATTATACATATTATACATATTATACATATTATACATATTATACATATTATACATATTATACATATTATACATATTATACATATTATACATATTATACATATTATACATATTATACATATTATACATATTATACATATTATACATATTATACATATTATACATATTATACATATTATACATATTATACATATTATACATATTATACATATTATACATATTATACATATTATACATATTATACATATTATACATATTATACGTATTATACATATTATACATATTATACATATTATACGTATTATACGTATTATACGTATTATACGTATTATACGTATTATACGTATTATACGTATTATACGTATTATACGTATTATACGTATTATACGTATTATACGTATTATACGTATTATACGTATTATACGTATTATACATATTATACATATTATACATATTATACATATTATACATATTATACATATTATACATATTATACATATTATACATATTATACATATTATACATATTATACATATTATACATATTATACATATTATACATATTATACATATTATACATATTATACATATTATACATATTATACATATTATACATATTATACATATTATACATATTATACATATTATACATATTATACATATTATACATATTATACATATTATACATATTATACATATTATACATATTATACATATTATACATATTATACATATTATACATATTATACATATTATACATATTATACATATTATACATATTATACATATTATACATATTATACATATTATACATATTATACATATTATACATATTATACATATTATACATATTATACATATTATACATATTATACATATTATACATATTATACATATTATACATATTATACATATTATACATATTATACATATTATACATATTATACATATTATACATATTATACATATTATACATATTATACATATTATACATATTATACATATTATACATATTATACATATTATACATATTATACATATTATACATATTATACATATTATACATATTATACATATTATACATATTATACATATTATACATATTATACATATTATACATATTATACATATTATACATATTATACATATTATACATATTATACATATTATACATATTATACATATTATACATATTATACATATTATACATATTATACATATTATACATATTATACATATTATACATATTATACATATTATACATATTATACATATTATACATATTATACATATTATACATATTATACATATTATACATATTATACATATTATACATATTATACATATTATACATATTATACATATTATACATATTATACATATTATACATATTATACATATTATACATATTATACATATTATACATATTATACATATTATACATATTATACATATTATACATATTATACATATTATACATATTATACATATTATACATATTATACATATTATACATATTATACATATTATACATATTATACATATTATACATATTATACATATTATACATATTATACATATTATACATATTATACATATTATACATATTATACATATTATACATATTATACATATTATACATATTATACATATTATACATATTATACATATTATACATATTATACATATTATACATATTATACATATTATACATATTATACATATTATACATATTATACATATTGTTACGAATATCGGTCATAAATGAATGACGTAGTAAGGCATTGACCTCTTAACAAGTGCGTATCAGAGTCCAAAGCGACCAAGGTTTGACCTTTATGCCCTGAGGGCAGTTTAAATAAAATAATTCGTTCAAATCCCGTGGAAATTGGGGGATAATTCTGGATCGTAGTAATTATAGAGAAAGAGGTTAAAATGCGTAAAATGCGTATTAAGACCCTGTAGAATCTTCGATGATAGTTTTCTTTGTAAAGTCCCGACCTCCTTAAAGTTATTTCAGTTTAAACGTTTGTAGAGTGAAGTCGCTATATTCATACATGTACATATAATGCCATTTTATTGATACTTATGTTGCCATCAGTTGATAAAGTTTATTGATCGTTTATATTGAGTCTACAATTTAAATAAAATTGTTTATTCAACAACTGGAGTTGTTTGATCAATCATTGTTGAGAAATGTGTTGAAGATAATTATCACGAATATAACTACATTACTGCATAGACCTGTCAGTCAAGGAACCCCTAGCTTGGGCTACAGATTAGCAGAATCTAGAGACTTCTAATAAAGATACAACTATATTCATTGAATCCGATTTAACGAGTCGTAATAATAGTCATCATATAAAGAGGTCCATAACAGTTTGCGGGCTTGCGTCCGATATAGTTGTATAGTGAAGCATATATTCAAGTTGTGTTGTGTTGTGTGTTGGATCCGTGACCTACTGAGCAAGCCTAATAACGCTGAATTCATTCTTCCGATTGGAAAAACGTAAGTTGGAAAAATTTACCACTTTATAAATCTCTTAACTAAAGAATGGAATTTATTGAAAATCCAGAAGAAGAAGTTCTGAAAACTTTATCAATAAAGAAGTTAAAAGAGATCGCTGAGATCTTAAAGATAGAAGTTACTGAGACTACACCATCGAGGACTGTGTTGACACAGCAGATAAAAGATGTGTTGATTGCGAGTGGCAAGTTGAAAGTAGAATCAAGCGCGGAGGAATATCAAGTTGAAGGTCAGACGTCGAAATCTTCAATGTCCGAACAGTTGCGATTTCAACTAGAAATGAAACGGATGGAATTGGAAGATAAACGAGAACAAAAACGTCTTGATCGTGAGATAGAACAAAAACGTCTTGAGTTTGAGATGGAAGATAAGAAAAGTCAACGCGAAAGTCAGGAAAGAATAGAGCTAGCGAAGATAGGAGCTACTAAAAAAGAATCTCATAATGATGTAGAGATGGCCAGATGGAAAAAGCTAGTCCCTACCTACATTGATAAAGAAAGTGAAATAGCTAATTTCTTCCAGACCTTTGAAATTTCTTGCAGAGATTTTAAGTTCCCAGAAGATAAATGGGGAATATTAGTAAGAACAGCTTTTACTCAGGGAAGGGCAAGAGATTGTGTTCTATTGTTAAAAGAGGAGGATTTAAATGATTATGAAATCATTAAAGATACTGTACTTAAAGCCTATAACCAAATACCGGAAAGTTATCGGAAAAGGTTCCGTCAGTACACAATGTCCCCTTACCAAACACACTTAGACTTCCTTAGAGCAGAAGAAAAGTTAATGGATCAGTGGATAAAATCCAGAAATATCTCCACATTAAAAGAAATGAAAGATATCATTCTGTTAGAGGATTTTATTAACAAAGTGAGGCCGGATATAAGAATGTATTTATCCGAGCGTGATATCACTGACCCACATAAGGCTGCTGATTTAGCTGAACAGTACACATTGTGTCATAGGACAGCTGATGGAAAGAATTTTAATCGGTCACAACGGCCAGCAGAAAACACACAACAACAACATCGTGAAAAAGAGCATTTTGTGAAACAAAATGATGTTAATAAAAAACCTATCAACAAAAACGTCCAATGTACTTTTTGTAAAAGGACAGGACATAGCATAGAAGACTGTTGGAGTATACGAAGCGACAAAAGACCTAACAAAGTGGTCATGTGTGCTAGCCATAAACAAATACAGAATGTACAAGAAAGTGAAAATACAAACGAACTGAATTCGAAGAAAGATTATTCTAAACCAGAAACACTGAGGGTGGATTTGCCTGAGAGCAAAAGTCAGAAGGTAGAGAAATCTACAACTGAAGATAATGAGGATAAATATCCTGATTATAAATACAGAATGGCTACTATTGGATTAATTGTCCAAGTCCACAGAGATGAAAAAGTAGACCAAAGTATTTTTGACTCGGAAAAGAGTCTGAAGTCATCGAAAGATGAAACAACACCCGAAAGTCATGGTCAAGGGAAGAATAAAATTGACACAGAGACCCTGTGCAGTTTTCAACCGTTCATTAGTGAAGGTTGTGTGGCCTTACAAAAGGAAGGACCACTGAAGTCCGTAAGAATATTACGAGACACAGGAGCATCATTAACACTGCTGCTTAAAGATGTATTACCATTAAATGATAATACATTGACAGGACAGACTGTCCTATTGAGAGGTTTTGAATGGAAAGAAGAAATACCTCTACATAGGATATACCTCACATCTGACTTGGTGACAGGATATGTGACAGTTGGAGTAATATCAAAACTTCCTGTTGAGGGCATATCCGTTATCCTAGCAAATGATTTGGCGAAAGGGAGGGTGAGACCTGAACTGATTGTGAAGGAAAATCCAGACCCTAGTCCTATTGTGGAGACAGGAAAAGAAAAAGAACTTTATCCTGTAGGTGATGTCATAAATGGTATGACACCACAGAAAAAGAAAGAAGAAACTATCTCACAAGAAAAGAAAAATAAAGAAGAAATTCTCCCACGAGAGAAGAAAGGGGAAGAAGAAGTGGAACTTGATACTACTATTTTCTCCATGATTGAAGATTGTCCGAAAGGAAATGAACAATCAAAGAAGTCATCACAAAATGAATTGATTGCTGAACAGAAAGTAGACCCAGAGTTGCTACAGCTGCATGAGAAAGCTGTCGACGAGAAAGAAAATCCTACTACTGATGTCTATGAACATATAGACCACAGCATGTTCAAACAACAATGCAAATCTGCAGTTGCCGGTACAGATGAAGATTGGAGGAGCATCACTGAAGAAACGAGTGCGGAGAGCTGGACCGAAACTATCAAAAGCTATGGGTTACCACAATCCATACCGTCAGATCGAAGGACCAACTTCGCCCCGGAACTCTTCAATCCAGTCCTAAAGAACTTATGCCTGGAGCATGAGGTGACAACTGAATCCTATCCGGAAAGTCGAGGAGCCTATGGAACAATCTTTGGACCCACTGTCCAAGGACCACTCAAACTACTTCCAGAGGAATGGCAGACCGAATTGGATCTCCTTGGGCTGAGCAAGTACCTAGATAAGTACATATATTTTTTGTCTGACATAACTGTGTTTGTTAGAAAAAAATTGTACACTGCTCACATGCAGATGCCATTGTTGTGTGATGAAAGAAAGGCAAACATATTATATCATTTGAAAATGATAAAGCCTTACCTTCTGAAAACAATTGGAATAAGCTTGATGTTGTTAACATTGTTACTCTTATTTGTAAAATTTATGCCTGGAGTTCAGGATGAATTGAATGACAAATTCACTGATAGTTAGTTACCAAACTTACTGTTTTAAAACTAAATCCCTTACTTGTGAAGAAAAAGGAATGAGTAAAAGTATTGTTAGAGTAAATATCATTATAGTGTGAAATTTCTAAACAAACTTGTTAGGTTGAGCATTTAAAATAATTGCTATAAGAGAAAAAGATCAGTTTTATCCGCAGAATTGGTTTCTAAATCAGAGGACATTATAAATGTGGACTGATTATAAGATGTGTTTGAGAATCTCTGGAAATGATAATTGAAACATTTGGCAGAGAGGATAATTTGATTGATAAAGATGTAAATGATTTTAAGAAAAGAGAATTTTCTATCACTAAAGTATTGAGAAATGTTTATGATTGTACTATGGAAATTTATTTTATCATGTACTGTTGTTGAAATAATTGCACTGAGTCAGTATGCAAATTTCTTCTATGTGAATTTATTCATTTGTAATATTATCATTGAATGTATGATAATGTAGGGTAAAAATAGTTGCAGCAAGGCAGAACTATGACTAACAAGAATTCCAAGAAATGTATTATATATGATTTTTCACTTTTAGGATACTGTTACATGAAAAGCAGATCAGAAGTTGAAACTAATGTAAAATAAAACTTATCCTTGTTTTGTAAATTTAGGATATGTGCCACTGACTTGACACTGTAAACCAGAATGATTGAGAAATTCATGGTTGAGAATTTATAATGTTGACATACCAATGTTCAACAAATGTATTATTGATTAAGGATTTCATGTCAAGATTGTAAAACTAATCTATATTTTTTCTGTATTAGTTAAAATAGATTGAATGAATTGTACTGACAATCAAAAGATTGGGTAGACCTGAACACTGTGAAAGTAACAGGAGAATCTATGAATAAGGAATAAAACCTTTATGGAAAATGGAAAAGAGCAATGTACACCACTGAAAAGATTGGAAATGAAATGTTTTACCACACCAGTCAAACAAGCAGTTTGTTTTGTACATAAATTGTTACATTGATTTCTCTCTGAAAAAAAAATGAATAGTCTATGCTCTTTTAAAGTCTTTAATCTTTTGTACGTAAATAATATTGTATTTAATGTAATCTAAAGAAAATAAGTACTTACTGTGTAGTACTAAGATTGTATGAAGATGATAACTTGCTTTAATTGATAGTTAATTAAGTAAATTAACCAATTTGTTTTAAGTAAATCCATGATTGTCTGAATGTGTCAATTCAAAACTGCTACGATGTGAACTCTTTTAAAAAGAAAATAAGGACGTCGAAAGGTCATGGTAAAATGAGAAATTAAAATATTTTTAATGATTTTTGCTATAAACTATTTTAATTCGTGAACAAACTATGTTTAATGTTCTCAAAATAATATAAATGAATTTGATTTTGAGATGATAGATGTTAAAGAATGCTCATTTAATACGATAACTATTTAATCGCGTAGAGATTTATTTTCTTTGACCTAAGCGGTGATGAGGTAAAAATTTGCATAGCCATGTAAACATTTAGGGAATGAGAGAGTGATCGCAAGGAATAGAGAGAGAAAGAAAAAAAAAGAATACTGACCTAGAAATCTGTTGTCTCGCCACAGACAGTTGTCTAATGTGTTAGTCAGCCTACAGGCTTAAAAAAAAAATACTGTCTACACAAGCAATAATGTTTGTAACGTGTAATTAGGTCAGGTCTAGTAGTATTTTTTTCATCAAGAGCGTTGGTTTTTTTTTTCTCCTTATGAAAAAATAAGTCGTGTCTGCATAGACATTGAGTGATTTTTTCTTTTGTTGTTTGATTACAAATGTAAAAGATATTAGTTTATAATTAAATGAACGAGAGAGTTTTTATTAACGTGGAATGATAATGGAATGGAAATTATTAGATTGTATAATGTTTAACCCTATGTATTTTTCTTGTATACAAGATTTAGATAAACAATTTAATTGTCCATTGTTTTGAATTAAAAATTGAATGATTGAATGACTATAGTTAAGCCATTTGATAAGATGAATTTATATTGCATATATTATTATGTTATTGTTATCAGTTCGATTGAATTATTGGGATCGCCAATTGAACTGTATTGTTTTCCCCGGAATATTTTCTTTTATAATTATTCCTTAAAATTAACATTTTTTCAAATGTAAAAGAAATAATTATAAAGCTTTAGAAGGGGGGGGATGTTACGAATATCGGTCATAAATGAATGACGTAGTAAGGCATTGACCTCTTAACAAGTGCGTATCAGAGTCCAAAGCGACCAAGGTTTGACCTTTATGCCCTGAGGGCAGTTTAAATAAAATAATTCGTTCAAATCCCGTGGAAATTGGGGGATAATTCTGGATCGTAGTAATTATAGAGAAAGAGGTTAAAATGCGTATTAAGACCCTGTAGAATCTTCGATGATAGTTTTCTTTGTAAAGTCCCGACCTCCTTAAAGTTAGTTCAGTTTAAACGTTTGTAGAGTGAAGTCGCTATATTCATACATGTACATATAATGCCATTTTATTGATACTTATGTTGCCATCAGTTGATAAAGTTTATTGATCGTTTATATTGAGTCTACAATTTAAATAAAATTGTTTATTCAACAACTGGAGTTGTTTGATCAATCATTGTTGAGAAATGTGTTGAAGATAATTATCACGAATATAACTACATTACTGCATAGACCTGTCAGTCAAGGAACCCCTAGCTTGGGCTACAGATTAGCAGAATCTAGAGACTTCTAATAAAGATACAACTATATTCATTGAATCCGATTTAACGAGTCGTAATAATAGTCATCATATAAAGAGGTCCATAACAATATTATACATATTATACATATTATACATATTATACATATTATACATATTATACATATTATACATATTATACATATTATACATATTATACATATTATACATATTATACATATTATACATATTATACATATTATACATATTATACATATTATACATATTATACATATTATACATATTATACATATTATACATATTATACATATTATACATATTATACATATTATACATATTATACATATTATACATATTATACATATTATACATATTATACATATTATACATATTATACATATTATATACATATTATCCATATTATCCATATTATCCATATTATCCATATTATCCATATTATCCATATTATCCATATTATCCATATTATCCATATTATCCATATTATCCATATTATCCATATTATCCATATTATCCATATTATCCATATTATCCATATTATCCATATTATCCATATTATCCATATTATCCATATTATCCATATTATCCATATTATCCATATTATCCATATTATCCATATTATCCATATTATCCATATTATCCATATTATCCATATTATCCATATTATCCATATTATCCATATTATCCATATTATCCATATTATCCATATTATCCATATTATCCATATTCCATATTATCCATATTATCCATATTATCCATATTATCCATATTATCCATATTATCCATATTATCCATATTATCCATATTATCCATATTATCCATATTATCCATATTATCCATATTATCCATATTATCCATATTATCCATATTATCCATATTATCCATATTATCCATATTATCCATATTATCCATATTATCCATATTATCCATATTATCCATATTATCCATATTATCCATATTATCCATATTATCCATATTATCCATATTATCCATATTATCCATATTATCCATATTATCCATATTATCCATATTATCCATATTATCCATATTATCCATATTATCCATATTATCCATATTATCCATATTATCCATATTATCCATATTATCCATATTATCCATATTATCCATATTATCCATATTATCCATATTATCCATATTATCCATATTATCCATATTATCCATATTATCCATATTATCCATATTATCCATATTATCCATATTATCCATATTATCCATATTATCCATATTATCCATATTATCCATATTATCCATATTATCCATATTATCCATATTATCCATATTATCCATATTATCCATATTATCCATATTATCCATATTATCCATATTATCCATATTATCCATATTATCCATATTATCCATATTATCCATATTATCCATATTATCCATATTATCCATATTATCCATATTATCCATATTATCCATATTATCCATATTATCCATATTATCCATATTATCCATATTATCCATATTATCCATATTATCCATATTATCCATATTATCCATATTATCCATATTATCCATATTATCCATATTATCCATATTATCCATATTATCCATATTATCCATATTATCCATATTATCCATATTATCCATATTATCCATATTATCCATATTATCCATATTATCCATATTATCCATATTATACATATTATACATATTATACATATTATACATATTATACATATTATACATATTATACATATTATACATATTATACATATTATACATATTATACATATTATACATATTATACATATTATACATATTATACATATTATACATATTATACATATTATACATATTATACATATTATTATACATATTATACATATTATACATATTATACATATTATACATATTATACATATTATACATATTATACATATTATACATATTATACATATTATACATATTATACATATTATACATATTATACATATTATACATATTATACATATTATACATATTATACATATATACATATTATACATATTATACATATTATACATATTATACATATTATACATATTATACATATTATACATATTATACATATTATACATATTATACATATTATACATATTATACATATTATACATATTATACATATTATACATATTATACATATTATACATATTATACATATTATACATATTATACATATTATACATATTATACATATTATACATATTATACATATTATACATATTATACATATTATACATATTATACATATTATACATATTATACATATTATACATATTATACATATATACATATTATACATATTATACATATTATACATATTATACATATTATACATATTATACATATTATACATATTATACATATATATAATATTATACATATTATACATATTATACATATTATACATATTATACATATTATACATATTATACATATTATACATATTATACATATTATACATATTATACATATTATACATATTATACATATTATACATATTATACATATTATACATATTATACATATTATACATATTATACATATTATACATATTATACATATTATACATATTATACATATTATACATATTATACATATTATACATATTATACATATTATACATATTATACATATTATACATATTATACATATTATACATATTATACATATTATACATATTATACATATTATACATATTATACATATTATACATATTATACATATTATACATATTATACATATTATACATATTATACATATTATACATATTATACATATTATACATATTATACATATTATACATATTATACATATTATACATATTATACATATACATATTATACATATTATACATATTATACATATTATACATATTATACATATTATACATATTATACATATTATACATATTATACATATTATACATATTATACATATTATACATATTATACATATTATACATATTATACATATTATACATATTATACATATTATACATATTATACATATTATACATATTATACATATTATACATATTATACATATTATACATATTATACATATTATACATATTATACATATTATACATATTTATACATATTATACATATTATACATATTATACATATTATACATATTATACATATTATACATATTATACATATTATACATATTATACATATTATACATATTATACATATTATACATATTATACATATTATACATATTATACATATTATACATATTATACATATTATACATATTATACATATTATACATATTATACATATTATACATATTATACATATTATACATATTATACATATTATACATATTATACATATTATACATATTATACATATTATACATATTATACATATTATACATATTATACATATTATACATATTATACATATTATACATATTATACATATTATACATATTATACATATTATACATATTATACATATTATACATATTATACATATTATACATATTATACATATTATACATATTATACATATTATACATATTATACATATTATACATATTATACATATTATACATATTATACATATTATACATATTATACATATTATACATATTATACATATTATACATATTATACATATTATACATATTATACATATTATACATAT
This sequence comes from Anisus vortex, assembly GCA_949126835.1. NCBI lineage: Eukaryota > Metazoa > Mollusca > Gastropoda > Planorbidae > Anisus > Anisus vortex. Next base: position 34,275,776 of record OX421506.1, on the reverse strand, counting down.
TATACATATTATACATATTATACATATTATACATATTATACATATTATACATATTATACATATTATACATATTATACATATTATACATATTATACATATTATACATATTATACATATTATACATATTATACATATTATACATATTATACATATTATACATATTATACATATTATACATATTATACATATTATACATATTATACATATTATACATATTATACATATTATACATATTATACATATTATACATATTATACATATTATACATATTATACATATTATACATATTATACATATTATACATATTATACATATTATACATATTATACATATTATACATATTATACATATTATACATATTATACATATTATACATATTATACATATTATACATATTATACATATTATACATATTATACATATTATACATATTATACATATTATACATATTATACATATTATACATATTATACATATTATACATATTATACATATTATACATATTATACATATTATACATATTATACATATTATACATATTATACATATTATACATATTATACATATTATACATATTATACATATTATACATATTATACATATTATACATATTATACATATTATACATATTATACATATTATACATATTATACATATTATACATATTATACATATTATACATATTATACATATTATACATATTATACATATTATACATATTATACATATTATACATATTATACATATTATACATATTATACATATTATACATATTATACATATTATACATATTATACATATTATACATATTATACATATTATACATATTATACATATTATACATATTATACATATTATACATATTATACATATTATACATATTATACATATTATACATATTATACATATTATACATATTATACATATTATACATATTATACATATTATACATATTATACATATTATACATATTATACATATTATACATATTATACATATTATACATATTATACATATTATACATATTATACATATTATACATATTATACATATTATACATATTATACATATTATACATATTATACATATTATACATATTATACATATTATACATATTATACATATTATACATATTATACATATTATACATATTATACATATTATACATATTATACATATTATACATATTATACATATTATACATATTATACATATTATACATATTATACATATTATACATATTATACATATTATACATATTATACATATTATACATATTATACATATTATACATATTATACATATTATACATATTATACATATTATACATATTATACATATTATACATATTATACATATTATACATATTATACATATTATACATATTATACATATTATACATATTATACATATTATACATATTATACATATTATACATATTATACATATTATACATATTATACATATTATACATATTATACATATTATACATATTATACATATTATACATATTATACATATTATACATATTATACATATTATACATATTATACATATTATACATATTATACATATTATACATATTATACATATTATACATATTATACATATTATACATATTATACATATTATACATATTATACATATTATACATATTATACATATTATACATATTATACATATTATACATATTATACATATTATACATATTATACATATTATACATATTATACATATTATACATATTATACATATTATACATATTATACATATTATACATATTATACATATTATACATATTATACATATTATACATATTATACATATTATACATATTATACATATTATACATATTATACATATTATACATATTATACATATTATACATATTATACATATTATACATATTATACATATTATACATATTATACATATTATACATATTATACATATTATACATATTATACATATTATACATATTATACATATTATACATATTATACATATTATACATATTATACATATTATACATATTATACATATTATACATATTATACATATTATACATATTATACATATTATACATATTATACATATTATACATATTATACATATTATACATATTATACATATTATACATATTATACATATTATACATATTATACATATTATACATATTATACATATTATACATATTATACATATTATACATATTATACATATTATACATATTATACATATTATACATATTATACATATTATACATATTATACATATTATACATATTATACATATTATACATATTATACATATTATACATATTATACATATTATACATATTATACATATTATACATATTATACATATTATACATATTATACATATTATACATATTATACATATTATACATATTATACATATTATACATATTATACATATTATACATATTATACATATTATACATATTATACATATTATACATATTATACATATTATACATATTATACATATTATACATATTATACATATTATACATATTATACATATTATACATATTATACATATTATACATATTATACATATTATACATATTATACATATTATACATATTATACATATTATACATATTATACATATTATACATATTATACATATTATACATATTATACATATTATACATATTATACATATTATACATATTATACATATTATACATATTATACATATTATACATATTATACATATTATACATATTATACATATTATACATATTATACATATTATACATATTATACATATTATACATATTATACATATTATACATATTATACATATTATACATATTATACATATTATACATATTATACATATTATACATATTATACATATTATACATATTATACATATTATACATATTATACATATTATACATATTATACATATTATACATATTATACATATTATACATATTATACATATTATACATATTATACATATTATACATATTATACATATTATACATATTATACATATTATACATATTATACATATTATACATATTATACATATTATACATATTATACATATTATACATATTATACATATTATACATATTATACATATTATACATATTATACATATTATACATATTATACATATTATACATATTATACATATTATACATATTATACATATTATACATATTATACATATTATACATATTATACATATTATACATATTATACATATTATACATATTATACATATTATACATATTATACATATTATACATATTATACATATTATACATATTATACATATTATACATATTATACATATTATACATATTATACATATTATACATATTATACATATTATACATATTATACATATTATACATATTATACATATTATACATATTATACATATTATACATATTATACATATTATACATATTATACATATTATACATATTATACATATTATACATATTATACATATTATACATATTATACATATTATACATATTATACATATTATACATATTATACATATTATACATATTATACATATTATACATATTATACATATTATACATATTATACATATTATACATATTATACATATTATACATATTATACATATTATACATATTATACATATTATACATATTATACATATTATACATATTATACATATTATACATATTATACATATTATACATATTATACATATTATACATATTATACATATTATACATATTATACATATTATACATATTATACATATTATACATATTATACATATTATACATATTATACATATTATACATATTATACATATTATACATATTATACATATTATACATATTATACATATTATACATATTATACATATTATACATATTATACATATTATACATATTATACATATTATACATATTATACATATTATACATATTATACATATTATACATATTATACATATTATACATATTATACATATTATACATATTATACATATTATACATATTATACATATTATACATATTATACATATTATACATATTATACATATTATACATATTATACATATTATACATATTATACATATTATACATATTATACATATTATACATATTATACATATTATACATATTATACATATTATACATATTATACATATTATACATATTATACATATTATACATATTATACATATTATACATATTATACATATTATACATATTATACATATTATACATATTATACATATTATACATATTATACATATTATACATATTATACATATTATACATATTATACATATTATACATATTATACATATTATACATATTATACATATTATACATATTATACATATTATACATATTATACATATTATACATATTATACATATTATACATATTATACATATTATACATATTATACATATTATACATATTATACATATTATACATATTATTCAATTTGTGAACAAGGGAAAAGTTAAGCGTGAAGATTTAGTTAATGTGAGTGTTTGTAGTATGTGCTATGCTAGGGCGCTGAATTTTGAGAGCTGTTGTCAGGGGAAGGGCGCTCGTTTTCCATTTTCCTTTCAGTGTGCCACGACGGTTGTAGGAGGTTGAGGATACATCTTCTAACCTTCTAACCTGATCCATTTTGTTTCATAGCGTGTAGCCCCAACTGTGGGGGCAACGGAGCATGTGATGCAAAGAGTGGCGCCTGTAGCCATGGATGCAAACAAGGTTTTCGCGGCGCCATGTGCATGGAGATTGATCCACAAGCACTTAATAACACAGGTAAGATACTGGTATATATATCATATATATATATATATATATATATATATATATATTATGTAAACAAAATTGTGAGGCCGGCTGGGCCTTCGGTTAGTTCACTAGACCAGTGGTATTCAAACTTTTGATAATAAAGTGCCAAAGAGGGATTTCTAATTTATTCGGCGTGCCAACAGCCTAAACGTTCCCCTGCATTAGCACTCAGTTTTTAATAGAAGATACTTGAATAGTCTTTTTAGGAGTCTTCCGCGTGCCATTAAAAATCGTTCCGCATGCCAAGTCTGGCACGCGTGATATAGGTTGCCGATCTCTGCACTAGACTGTCAACCAATGCGTTGCGGGTTCTATCCCAGTCGCCAACAAATCCCCGCCGCCGAGCAATCCCTGACGCCCTGCATGCGTGTTGGGCCTAGTGAATGTAAAAATCTTCTATTTCGAAAGAACGTCTGTAAACTTATAAGGTTACAAGAAACAATAGTTTGGCAATTTCTACCCGTTTCCATAAATCAACAACTGTCAATCTATTGGTGAGCCTATAATTGACTTAAAAAAAAACGAAAATGTACTCACCCTTTCCACCACCCCCCTCACCCTACTCTCAATTAAACGAACTCATTTTGTTTCAATATGGCTTGGTATTATATTTCAATTAGTTGAAAATTAGCATTTCTAGAAATCAATTTGGATACATTAAAAAAATTGTTGTTTACACTTTTAACATATTTAATATTGACCTTAATTTTATACATCACTCAGTTCTTGAGGTGTTCCATTGTTTTAACAGATTTAATATTGACTTTAATTTTATACATCACTCAGTTCTTGAGGTGTTCCATTGTTTTAACAGATTTAATATTGACTTTAACTTAATACATAACTCAGTTCTTGAGGTGTTCCATTGTTTTCTGTCGACGGTTGGCCTTAGAACATTATCAATATCTGGATCGAAGGTATGGAATCTACTTCCATCCAACAAGTTATATCGTCACTTTAAAAAGAACCTAAAAGCACATTATTTTAATATTTAGTTTTGTTAATCACCTTATCAGGACCCCTCTCCCCTCCCCCACACCAACGTTTTCAAAACCCCCTCCCCATGACGCTGATATCAAAAGTGGTGGACGCCCCTTACGTAATGTAAATTATATTATAATTTGTGTATTTACACCTATATAAGTAAGTTTATTGAAGAATTGAATCTATTTATATTTAGGCGTCACGCCCAAAGAAATCTGTGCCCCAGACGGAAGGCCTACCTGTATATCAAAGTGTCCAGACGGTTTCTATGGTGCCAACTGTTCAATGCGTAGGTCAATGTACTATTGTGATAAGTAGAGTTTCACTTATTTTTATGCAGTGACCCCATCATTTATATAATATTCCTTTTCGTCACCCACCGACATTTATATCGCCTATACCAGGCAACCTTTTGATTATAGTGTGCCAAAGTAGGATTTCTAATTCATATGGCATGCCAACAGCCTAAACGTTATTCCGCTCTCTCTAGCACCCAATGTCTTGTAGAAGAGACTTGAATCGCCTTTTTTGGGGGACTTCTTGCAAGCCATTGAAAATCGCTCTGCGGGCCAAGTCTGGCATATATAATAAAATAAAATGTTTATCTATGTATTTTTCGGTAAAGTACCATTCGGACCAAATTGCGCCGTTAAAGCAGCGCTGCCGTGGCCACGTCTCAGGGACACCCTCCAGACCCGGAAAACAAAAAATCACCTATACCGGGCTTCGAACCCAGCACCTTTAGTACGCCAGTCGAACGCGTTGCCGCTGGGCCACCGTGCCGCCATGTATTATACATGTATGTATCATTGCCCTTTATAGGCAAGCTTTGGGGATACAATTGGTTGGCATTATGGCAACTAAAGTTTGGTGAGATAGTCTTATGTCGGACATATTTTGATCGTTATTTCAGTCGATAGGTAGAATCATACAGGCAGAGATACTCGAATATTAAAAGGTTGAAAGATTTATTCATTTCATTCTATAATAACTAGAGGCCGACTGAAATTCTGTTTTGGTTTCGGTTGCGGCACCGAAATTAGGCTAATGGCCTCTTCCGGCGTAGTTTCGGATTCGGCCTAAGCCGAAAATTTGGTTTCGGTCGGCCTCTATTAATAACTGACCTGCTTTAACTTGTGTTCTGCCATATCCAGCATGCAGTACGAATTGTGGCGGGCAAAAGTTCTGTCAGAAAGAGACAGGAAAGTGCAACGAAGGATGCAATCCTGGGTTTGGAGGTTCCAACTGTAGCACTGGTCAGTCAAATAACTAAAGGTTTTATTGGTCAGTGAGATAGTTTGGCTCGTCTCACTATTTCATTTTGTTTTGTTCATTATTTATAACGTTTCTATTGGCAAGACATTAATTTAATTAAGGTTTCCATTGGTTTAGTGAACAATTTATAACTGTTCTACTCTTCAGACAACAATGTTTCATTGTTTTATTGGTCAGGCTTTAATAAGATGGGCGGCTTGTTTAAATATTTCTATTTGATGACTCGAAAGACTTTTTTTCGGAATTTTCCGATTCAAGTTTCTCTTGTATACTTCCGGACTATTTAATCGCTTTGATTTTATTAAATAGTACTTGCAGTGAGTATATTGACGCGACGTCCACCAAAATACATTCTTTTTTTTAGAGAAGCATTGCTAGAGAATGAAAAACCTTGATACCTGGTTTTATTTATATTGTTCTGACGACTGACATTTGAATACTGGAAAAAGGTCAGAGCTCTATGGTGTGGAGCTGCCATAGCACTCTTTTTTTTAACTATTTTAACTACACACCTATTATAATCCGTATCGTCCAGTTAATAAACGTCATCCTCCTTAGTCGTGCGACACAACGTCGCCTTGAAATTAACGACGGTTAATGTTCAAATTACATTGCCCCCCTAACCCCGAATGTATTTTGGAGTATTATCTTAAACTTGCCTGAACTCAGTTGGGAAAAGACTATGCAACTGCGAATTGTCCAAGATAAACAATTTTATGCAAGTCTTTACCAATGAAACTGGTAGATGTTGCTTTAAATTGACCTACGGATAAATGGTCTGTAGACGGCGCTTAACACGATGATTTTCATTAATAATTCTTTATCATCGCCGTCGCCAATCTTATCTTCATCGTCATAGTATAAAACGATTTGTTTTTAACTTTATTTTTAATGTAAGTAATGAAAACAAAAATTGCATCAAATCAATGTGAAGAAAACTCTGTCAATTCCAGTAGAGGCCAAACTTCTAAATAAGTGCGTCACTCACTGGAGGCCATGGCTGGCCTAACGTATTTTGTTTCTTTTTAAAAATGTCTAGACTTATGCACATGTTGTAGTAATACTGACTGTATTGCTATTGATTCCAGATTGTTCCTACTGTATTGATGGCCTGTGTCATGTGGAGTTTCTAACGTGCACCAAAGGTTGTAAAGCAGGAGTCGTCAATTTAGTGTGTGCCAAGGGTAAATATTTTTAGTCTAATTTTATTTATTGTTTATTGGCAGACATTTTGAGGCTTGACATGGTGGCAGGTCTGAACAGATAGACAGTCAGACATGAAACTCTATGAGACAGACTTCAACAGACATGTGTATAGACAGGTAGATAGACAGGCAGTAAGGTAATTGAGAGGATGGAAGTGTGGATGGATGAATGAAGAAATTGATGGATGGATGGCTAAGTTATTGGGTAGGTCGAACGAGTGGTTGGCAAAATAATAGACTTACTCAACTACAGCCTAATATTTATAAGAACAGTTTAGATCACATTATGTATGCCACCAATGAGCTATATATATACACATATATATGTATATTATATATATATATATATATTACATCATTACATTACATTATATTACAAATATTACAGTGTTAATGTAATATTTGGAAGTATTTTTTATTGTTTATATTGCTTATTGTAAATATAATTAACTTCCGGAGAAGGAAAACTCTTATCACAAATCTCCACTGCCTGGTGGCTAAACCCATGCACGGGGAAGGAGAGTAAACCCCAAAAACAAATCAGGAGCCGGAGTCCCTAAGGCAGTAAGCTTTCTGCTCGTCACGTAGCATACTGGCAACTCCTGTGCCGCAACTGATGACAAGCTGTATTGGCTACGCCTTTCCCTTGTCTACATCTGATGCGTGGAGAGAGGGGAACTGATGCATGGGCAACATCAGCCTCTCCTTAACACAATGCCCAGGCTTGCGCCCTGGAGATGACACTCCAGCTTTGCTATTTAGCGTCTACAAAACACAGAAAGCGGTAGTTACCGGCTATAAGCCATCTGCTGCAGAAGGCAGACTTCGTCCTATCCAAGAGGCTGGAAGAGCAGTGAAGAAAATTAAAGAACATATACTGCCCCTGACCAGCTCCAACGGTACGCTTTCAAGTGCCGGAGATGCGACAGAACCCAATGAGAGGTCCTCACTGACACAGATAATGATGCAGGGCTGGCGATGTTACAGGAGCGCAAATCTAATTGTCTTCCGAGACTAAGGAGCCAAAGAAGATATATATATATATATATATATATATATATATATATATACATATATATATATATATATATATACATATATATATATATATATATATATATATATATATATATATATATATATATATATATATATATATATATATATATATATATATATATATATATATATATATATATATATATATATATATATCTTTTAAGCCAGTTTCAGTGTGTTATGTTTTAAAAATGTCCACACTAAGGCGTAAGGCCAAAAATCTCTTGCTTAATAGTTGTTCTTTTTTTCTACAAAAAAGGCAAACAATCCCCTAGTATGCCGCGGTCACAGAAACTTGTACACACAACTCTGGCATCGATTACTTAACATTTACTTTACTTGATTTAACTAAAACATATTGACACACATTCAAACACGATGAACAACGCCGTTGCTATGGTACAAGTATGGTGATTCAGATTGAGTCTATGACATGAGCAACCGGAAAACCCCTGATTTTAAATTGTAACCTTTCCAATTGAAAGATTCTTTTTTTCACCATAAAAGTTTTTTTGTCGCATATAAGTACTCTTTCTTCCCGAGAAGCATTCGGGCAAGGAATGGGTTGCCTGAAAAAACCAGGAAAACCAGTTACCTTAACATAATTTAAAACAATACTAGAAAAGCAGGACTTAGACTAAAAACCACGGACGCGACAATCTTCTTCATAGAAAGAGCGTCTGTAATGCATAAGATAAGATAAGATACACGTTAAAAACGCATTTATTTAATTTTAATTTGGCCGAAAAATAAAGTTTGGGCATTTGTTTTTGTTGTAGTAATCCTGCTACGTTTAGATTTTTCGTATATATATATAACTTATGAGTAAAGCTTTATTTATCACTTTAGGGAGCACAGTGGTCGTGTGGCAGCGCGTTCGGCTGGCGTACCGAATGTCCCGGGTTCGAATCCTGGTGCTGGCTAGGATTTTTCCCGGGTCTGAGGGTGTCCCTGAGTCTACCCAGCTCTGATAGGTACCAGACCCTAGTTCGGGTAAAGTAAAGGCGTCTGTGCATAGTGTTGGCCACACAATCACCTAGTATGCGTTGAGCATGCTATGCATTAGCATAGAGTGAGGCGCTATCCAGATGACCTTATTATTATTATTAGTACCGGTAGTAGTATTATGCCGTGGTCGCAGGAACTGGTTAACGCTGCTTCACCGGACCTATACATCAATTCCGTCTGACGGATACCTTACTTTACTTTTAAAATGTCACTTTAGAATGCGCCATTACTTTGAATTTAAAAAAAAATTGTCAATTTCCCTCCGCAACTCTTGAAAAGGAAGATTTCACAACATCAAATGTTGAACACACATAGATATCGCTGGGGTTTAGACAGTACGCTAACATTTTTGTTATTACGTCATCACTCTAGCCACAGTCGCCGAAGACGACGAACCTGTGGTGAAAGGTTTCATCAAGTATATTGTAATCCTGGTCGTTGTAGCAGCCGGCCTGTTGTGCTCTTTGCTCTTTCTTGCCATGGTCAACACCAGAAATAAAGGAGAGGAAATTTCGGGAATGCAGGCGCCATCTTCCACATTTGACTGAGTGAAAGGATTTATAAATAGTGTTAATACGTACACTAAATTCAAATAAAATTGGAAACAAACGATTCATGTGTTGAGTTTATTCTAATTATAATTTGTGTTTGTTTTTCACGTTTCTTTATTTATTTTGATTAAACGATTCTTAACAAACTTTTCAATTTTTCAAAGATAAATTTTCCTGAATATTTACAGTGGAGAATTTTTTTTTCTACGTGTCTATATTAAAGAATCGGATGTTATTTGTGGTCTTATAGTTTGTACGAGATCCAGTAAATAAAGAAAATATTTTAACATTATAACAAATTCAGCTGCATGGTTGATTACTTGATAATATGCTCAACTGACAAGAGTAAAACAAATGCATAAATATAAGTACACTTTCTTCCCAAGTGCGACCCGGGTATGGAAGTGGTTGCCTGAACAAGCCAGGACAACCAGTAACTTAACAGTAATCAAAATACAAGACTAGATTCGCAACTCGGTTTCACGTGTGACGCGATAATCTTATTTATAGAAAGAGCGTCTGTATATGTTAAGATTATCATACAGCATACAGACTAAAGTTGCTATATGCTGAGCTCGCTGAAGTCAAGAGAGCTACTGGCCACCCCCAACTCAGGTTCAAGGACGTCTGCAATTGTGACCTAAAGGCTATAGATGTAGAGGTCGAAAACTGGAGAACCTGGCTCAGAACAGAAGTAGTTGGAGAAGTCCCTTTCAAACCGGCACAAATGCTGCAGAATGCTAACTTCGCCTTATCGCGGAAGCTAAAAGAACAGCGAAGAAAAGTAAAGAACATAGCGTGCCCCTGATTAACTTCAATGGTCTCGCTATCAAGTGCCAGAGATGCGACAGAGCCTGTTTCTCAAGGAAAGGTCTCCACAGACACAGCCAATTCTGCAGAGCTGCCCAAAGCACATGAGCGCAAATCTAATCGTCTTTCGAGACTATCTCAATCTTATACATTACAAACGTTCCTTCTATAAAGAAGATTATTGCGTCCTACTCTCATCCGTGACCCGAGAGTATAGTCTTGCATTTTGATTAATGTTTTAAATGATGCTAAGTTAATGGTTTTCCTGGTTTGTCCAGGCAACCCACTCCATACCGGAGTGCCACTCGGGAAGAAAGAGTACTTATATTTATGCATTTGTTCTCGCATAAAGGCTATTATATCTGTATTTTTTAGATAACATAAAATAAATGACTAACTTTGTCTGTATTGTTTTATAAAATATACAATTATCTGCAACTACCTTATTGTTTGTTTCTGTTTTGATGCAATTGGATAAGTCATTAATATATATATTAGAAAAAGTAGGGTCCTATAACAGTTCCTTGAGTTTACAGAAAATGGTGATGATTTAGAGCCATTAATTATCAGTTTGTTCTTTGCTTATCAGAATGTCCTGATGTAACCAGAGATGCCAAACATTTTTTTTAGTAAACTAGTATGGTGAAATGTATGAAATGCTTTGAAAAAAAATCTAGTAATATAGCATCAATTTGGTTGTTATTATCTAATCCCTTAGACAAGTCATCTATAAAGCCTATTAATTGAGTTTCACATGATCTGTTTTCCTGAAGCCATGTTGGTGTGGCCACAGTGCAATAAGTTTGTCTTGATGATTTACTATACTACTAAATATTATACGCTGAAGTATTTTGCATGTTATGCTTGTTAGGGAAATAGGTCTATAATTTCTAGGGTCATATTGTTCATGTCCTTTTGGAGAAAAAAAAGGTGTAGGGGAGGGGTACATTGGCTCATTTCCAATCCTTGTGTATGACAGTAAATATTGAATAAAAAAAACAACAGATACAATAATAAATTATGTATCATATAACTCAACACGTACCTTAACACACACAACTTATTTACTCAACACATTACATTTAACACATAAAAGCAACGCAAAACTTATCACCTATCAATTAATTTGTGCGTTGTTTAATTAATTTACTTCAAGTATATGTACAGTTTTTACATCTATAAAGTGATTCACACTGTCCACATAACATATATAATTAATTATTCCACGACTTCTTTAGGCTTTTACGCCTATCTCCGTCTGCATCTTCTGCATATCAGAATGAGTATTAAGACCTCGAGACCAGCGGCAAACAGAAGTAGAAGGGCCACAAGTACAACATAGCTGGTGATGATTTCTTCCACTGGCTCATCTTTGAGATATAGTAATGAATGTAAAAACAACAAAAAAAACAAAGGGTTACAACTGGGGTCTACTCTCTAACTGGGGTCCACTCTCTAACTGGGGTCCACTCTCTAACTGGGGTCCACTCTCTAACTGGGGTCCACTCTCTAACTGGGGTCCACTCTCTAACTGGGGTCCACTCTCTAACTGGGGTCCACTCTCTAACTGGGGTCCACTCTCTAACTGGGGTCCACTCTCTAACTGGGGTCCACTCTCTAACTGGGGTCTACTCTCTAACTGGGGTCTACTCTCTAACTGGGGTCTACTCTCTAACTGGGGTCTACTCTCTAACTGGGGTCTACTCTCTAACTGGGGTCTACTCTCTAACTGGGGTCTACTCTCTAACTGGGGTCTACTCTCTAACTGGGGTCTACTCTCTAACTGGGGTCTACTCTCTAACTGGGGTCTACTCTCTAACTGGGGTCTACTCTCTAACTGGGGTCTACTCTCTAACTGGGGTCTACTCTCTTACTGGGGTCTACTCTCTAACTGGGGTCTACTCTCTAACTGGGGTCTACTCTCTAACTGGGGTCCACTCTCTAACTGGGGCTTACTCTCTAACTGGGGTCTACTCTCTATTTGGGGCTTACTCTCTAACTGGGGTCTACTCTCTAACTGGGGTCTAATCTCTAACTGGGGTCTAATCTCTAACTGGGGTCTACTCTCTAACTGGGGTCTACTCTCTAACTGGGGTCCACTCTCTAACTGGGGCTTACTCTCTAACTGGGACCTACTCTCTATTTGGGGCTTACTCTCTAACTGGGGTCTACTCTCTAACTGGGGTCTAATCTCTAACTGGGGTCTAATCTCTAACTGGGGTCTACTCTCTAACTGGGGTCTACTCTCTAACTGGGGTCCACTCTCTAACTGGGGCTTACTCTCTAACTGGGACCTACTCTCTATTTGGGGCTTACTCTCTATTTGGGGCTTACTCTCTAACCGGGCCCTACTCTCTAAATGGGGTCCACTCTAACTGGGGCTTACTCTCTAACTGGGGCCTAATCTCTAACTGGGGTCTACTCTCTAACTGGGGTCTACTCTCTATTTGGGGCCTACTCTCTAACTGGGGTCCACTCTCTAACTGGGGCTTACTCTCTAACTGGAGCCTACTCTCTAACATGGGTCCACTCTAACTGGGACCTACTCTCTTTTTGGGGTCTACTCTCTAACCGGGGTCTACTCTCTGACTGGGGTCCACTCTCTAACTGGGGCTTACTCTCTAACTGGGGCTTACTCTCTAACTGGGGCCTACTCTCTAACAGGGGTCTACTCTCTAACTGGGACCTACTCTCTAACCGGGGCCTACTCTCTAACTGGGGTCTACTCTCTAAACAAAACAACCTGTGTGTTAGACTAGTGTTTTAGACTGTTCATATTTTCTTTGAACAGTTGTGACAAAGGTCTAGTGTAGTGATTTAAAAAAACAACATCTAATGATATTTCGTAAGCAATAAAAAAAAATATTCTATAAATATGGAATGCGATTAATAAGACATTTCTAGCTTTCTTGATTCCTTAGTAAAAATACTTTTCAAACATATAGTCTAGCGCAGAACTGGATAGATTATCTTTTTTTTTTTGTAATGCATTTTTTAACACAATATAAAGTTTAAAAAATTAAAATCGTATGGTAAATGTCAAGAAATTGATTATCCAAATGTAAAATTGTTATGGATAAAATAGAATAGCTTCTTCTTCTTCTGCCTTCTCGTCCTTGAGGAACAGGCGCCGATTATCGACGTCTGTGGTCCTTCCTAGGACATAGGCCGCCAACAAGGGTCCTCCAGGCATCTCTATCCTGGGCCAGTCTCTCCAGCGTCCCCCAAGTAAGGCCAAATTCCTTGGTATCTGCTTCTACATCTCTGCGCCAGGTGTTCCTCGGTCGACCTCTTTTCCGTTTTCCCTGAGGGTTCCAGTTCAGGGCATGCCTTGTTGTGCTGGAAGCAGGTTTTCGGAGTGTATGGCCAATCCATCTCCATCTTCTCTGGAGGATCTCCTGTTCTACTGGTTTTTGCTTGGTCCGCTGCCACAGCTTCAGGTTAGTAAAGCTTACTGATATTAAAATGTTTCAGGGAAGAAATGTAACTTTCAAATTAGTACTAGTACCGTAGACCAAGGTTTGATGCTGTATTAGAAATAAGAACTGGATTTTCTGTTCTCAGTGAAGGTCAGGTACTCGTAAACGGCTTTACTGGATGGACATGGCATACGCGAACTTTAAATTCTTTAAGCGGTTAATCTGATAATTTGTTTTCTTGTTCTAACTCTCATCCAACATACCGAATCACCCTTTAACTCAATCATTCAACCATCTATCCACTAACTCACCCATTAGTTCATTCAACCAACTAATCACTAATCTATTTATATATCTAAATGAGTACCTCGCTAATTGTCTAAAGTGTTTAAAAAAATCAATAACTTTATTACCTTTGCCACACAGGGAGTTTTCGCTTCCTTTAATACAGTCTTTGGTGCACCTCAAAGTTTCCATATTACACAGGCCACCGATACAGTATGAACAGGCTGAAATCAATAGCAATACAGTCAGTATTACAACATCATATGCCTAGCTATAGTGTTTACAAAAATCCTTTTCGACCCTTACTGTTTTCTTTTATATTAGGTTAGTTGATTCTACATTAATTTGTTTTGTCATAACTGACTGTGGAAAAGTCCGAAGTTATTAAATGGCAGAGGAACAATAGTACTATACTTACTGATCGATGCAACAGTTTTTAAATTAATAACAGACCCATGGAACAGTTACATTATATTGGCTTCCTTCAATAAGGGCAAGAACAAAGAGATTTAGAAACTCTTTTGTTCCACTATCAGTGAGAATCTTTTAACAGAATTGTCAGTCAGAAACAGAAGATACATTATCTTGCATGATAAATAGTATGATAGTCTCGTTGTATGTCTACTTTTTAAAGTATATTTCTGTGCTTGAGTACAAATAGTTATTTTATATTTTTTTAAAATATGCTTAAAGACGGAATGTATGTAATCAATTCAAGTAAAAGTATCATTAGTAGTCAGCTACTGATGTTTTTTTTTCTGGCTGACTGACGATTCTGTTGAAATATTCTCATTGATAGTGGAATATAATTTCAACAGAATATTTCAACAGAATCGTTAGCATGGGCATGGGATGGGTTGACTTAACAAACAAAGAAAACCAGTAACTAAACGTCATTTAAAACACTGATAGACATTCAAGACTAGACTCATACCAAGGATGAGCGTAGGACGCAATAATCCTCTATATAGAGATAGAATTTGACAATTACTGATAAGCCAGTAAAGCGATCTGGTGAACAACAAAAGTTGTGAAACTAACAAAAATTAATATTATGATAAAGTTTAACTGACCAGTGCTGCAGTTGGCACCTCCGTAGCCCGTCATGCATCCTTCGCTGCACTTTCCTGTTTCGTTGTGACACGTCTTTTTCCCGCCACAATTTTTACTGCAAACTGGATTGTAAAAAAAAGGTGAGTGATAGAGAGCAAGTTTTAACTTGGATCGTGCATAAAAAAACGTGGTGCAGACAAGTTAGATTATAACTATGTCCGAGGCTTGACAGCGGACCATGCAACTTGTGCAGACAAGTTAAATTATAACTATGTCCGAGGCTTGACAGCGGACCATGCAACTGGTGCAGACAAGTTAGATTATAACTTTGTCCGAGGCTTGACAGTGGACCATGCAACTGGTGCAGACAAGTTAGATTATAACTATGTCCGAGGCTTGACAGCAGACCATGCAACTGGTGCAGACAAGTTAGATTATAACTATGTCCGAGGCTTGACAGCGGACCGTGCAACTGGTGCAGACAAGTTAAATTATAACTATGTCCGAGGCTTGACAGCGGGCCATGCAACTGGTGCAGACAAGTTAGATTATAACTATGTTCGAGGCTTGACAGCGGACCATGCAACTGGTGCAGACAAGTTAAATTATAACTATGTCCGAGGCTTGACAGCAGACCATGCAACTGGTGCAGACAAGTTAGATTATAACTATGTCCGAGGCTTGACAGCGGACCATGCAACTGGTGCAGACAAGTTAAATTATAACTATGTCCGAGGCTTGTCAGCGGACCATGCAACTGGTGCAGACAAGTTAAATTATAACTATGTCCGAGGCTTGAGAGCGGGCCATGCAACTGGTGCAGACAAGTTAAATTATAACTATGTCCGAGGCTTGACAGCGGACCATACAAATGGTGCAGACAAATTAGATTTTAAATATGTCCGAGGCTTGACAGTGGGCCATGCAATTGGTGCAGGGAGGTAAGATTAAAACTATGTCCGAAGCTCGACAGCGGGCCATGCAACTGGTGCAGGCAGGTAAGATTATAACAATGTCCGAGGCTCGAAAGCGGGCCATGCAACTGGTGCAGGCAAG
Source organism: Anisus vortex (assembly GCA_949126835.1). NCBI lineage: Eukaryota > Metazoa > Mollusca > Gastropoda > Planorbidae > Anisus > Anisus vortex. The sequence goes on along the minus strand of OX421506.1, from coordinate 34,258,216 downwards.
TAAGATTATAACTATGTCCGAGGCTCGACAGTGGGCCATGCAACTGGTGCAGGGAGGTAGGATTATGACTCTTTCCTATGCTAGCCCTATGCTGGCACGCCTAAAGGGTTGTCACATGTTGGGTTTGCTTGCTCGTTTCGTGTTCCTTTTTTGTTCGAATGTACATTTGCTTCACACCTGCCAAGGTTGGCAACCTACGGCACGGAAGAGGGGCGCAAAAATTCTATTCAAGTCTCTAATACACGAAATTTAGTGCTACAGCAGGATGACGTTTAGGCTGTTGGCACGCTGCATGAATTAGAAATCGTACTTTGGCACACCTTTGTCCAAAGGATACTGACCCCTGGTCTATGCGATATCAATTTTAGGGCAATGTAAAGTTGGACTACAACCTAAATGGGTGAAGAAATATTTTGTTGTTTTTTTGTGTGGAAAACTCCAAATTATACATATATTAATTGAACTTTGACCTACCCATGGAACACTTGGAACCGTATAATCCGATCGGACACACTGATTTACATAAACCACTTTGGGCACAGCTTTCAGTTGATCCAATTCCTGAACATATATAGATATATTATTATGTAAGTAAGTGTCTTCAAATGAATATACGCTATGTATGCATATTAGATTTCAAGTTTACTAAAAAAAAGAGATGCATGTCTTCATGTAAATTCTTTCCTTCTCCTCTTTAGGATAAGAACCCCACTATAACAAGGGTCGTCAACCTTTTGATAGTAATGTGCCCAAGTAGGATTTCTAACTCATTCAGCGTGCCAGAAGCCTAAAATGTTCCAACTGTCAATTTCTTGTAGAAAAGACTTATGGAGGTCTTCCGCGTGCCATTGAATTTCGCTCTGCGTGCCACGTCTGGCACGCCGTTGCGTAGGTTGCCGAACCATGCACTATAATACCACCATCTCACCTCCTCCCTCCTTCCACGTCTATCTTCCTTTCGTCAGTGAAAGATGATTGGAATTTATTTTAAGAATTCAAGGAACTTACAGCGACATTGACACATTGTACATCCAATATCGCCTTAACCATTTTCATATAATATTATGTTTGGATAGAGTTGTTACTAGAAGTACTGCTGAAAAAACAAACCATTCAAGCAATAGTATTGGCAACCGATAGCTTTTATATTATGTTTTTACCGTTTTATGTTTATATCGTTTTATGTTTATATCGTTTTATGTTTATATCGTTTTATGTTTATATCGTTTTATGTTTATATCGTTTTATGTTTATATCGTTTTATGTTTATATCGTTTTATGTTTATATCGTTTTGCTTGTGACACAGATTGGCATAGTAGAAAGGTTTACCTCCATGCAAAATAAATATTTAAAAAAACTAATAAGAAATCTACATTTAATTAAACTTGGAGTTATGCTAATACTAAACATTTTTATTTTGTGCACGTCTATCGTATTTATTAAAAGTTGCAACTGCAAAAAAAAAAAATTAATTAAAAAAACAACATGAATAAACGTGTGTTCTGTTTAGTGTGTAGGTCTGTATCTTACCCTCGCCATTGTGTGTGCTGTTTAGTGTGTAGGTCTGTATCATACCCTCGCCATTGTGTGTGCTGTTTAGTGTGTAGGTCTGTATCTTACCCTCGCCATTGTGTGTGCTGTTTAGTGTGTAGGTCTGTATCTTACCCTCGCCATTGTGTGTGCTGTTTAGTGTGTAGGTCTGTATCTTACCCTTGCCTTTGTGTGTGCTGTTTAGTGTGTAGGTCTGTATCTTACCCTCGATATTGCCTAATTCCGGATACGCCTCTTCACACGTGACGCCCCGATAGCCAGCTTTACAACCTTGGCCACAGGCGCCGGTCATTTGATGACACCTTCCGTTGCCCCCACAGTAGCGACTGCAGGCTGTGAAATTCAATGAGCGCGTTAAAAAAACAATGGTCGGTAAATTCATGTGAACGCCCCCACCTACCTCCCCGACCCCACACCCCACTTCCACTCTCACGACCTGCCACCCCTGCTATTTTTTTATGTGTGCATAAATTATATGTTAGCGGGAAGGCAAAATATATGATTAAGCCTCATACTCTGTGTATAGGGCTACTAATTGTAAACTGATTTAAAATATATTTAAGATTGCAGAATAAAGCTATTAACCCTTACAGTCCCGGGCGCGTATATAGCGGAACTGAAGGCAGCATAGATAGAAGTAGGTCGTTACGGGAAGGGTTAATAACACACATTTGTTAACATTTTTTAAATCCCTACTGCTTTACTTTCAATTAGGTCGGTTAACGCTACAATAATTTGCTTTGTCCTCATTTTGTAAAATTTTAAGATTATTAATTGGCTTTATATTTGTTTAGCCTAGTAGGATCTATTCGTGTTCTTAGTTGTTAACTGCTCAATGTTAAATGCCCTCTAAGCTTACATTATGTTTGTTGGCAGCGCTATACAAATATGATTATTATTATTAAGAGCTTGTTAAAAAAGTAATCATTTTTTTTTCTAAAAAATAATGAAAAAGCTATTAATTACTAAAGCGTGCATAACGAAACATGCTAGCGATTCACTCAATTGATATTCCTTATTTGAATATTATTATTACTTTCGGATATTATGAACACACATGAAATAATATATGGAAAAAGCCTGTTAAGTAAAAATCTAAAGATAAGATTTATACATACTTTCATTGCAAGCCCCACCCCTGTAGCCATCTTGACATCCTTCATCACAGTGTCCCGTTAACTTATTGCACGTAGTATTAGCTTTACACTGAGAAGAGCAAGCTGAAACATATAAATATAAAAAATCACTCTATTTATAAACATACGCTCAGTATGGATTTTAAAATGTGCTCAATAAAGTGCAATAAAAAAGCACAGTTATAAAGTAATATTTTTGCGGCTTTTGATCACATGTGTTTTCTAAACTCTGAAAAGCCAACATCTTTTAGCATATGCTGCAAAATTTATAAAACTATTTATATGGTAAATTATCTTTTTTTTTTTAGTATCCTATTCAATAAGGATTTAAGAATATATTATAACAACTGGGATTTTGCTCTTTCCGTTTATTAAAAGACATTTGAAAAAAAAATGGGTTCAAGTGTTTTCAATTTATGTAAAAGCATTGAAAAGTCTTTAAAAAATTATTTCTAGTTGATAAACAAAAAATGACCTAACAAAGTGTAGCGATCTTAAATCAAAGACAATAAAAAGACGGACCGCTTGTTCTATTTTTAGAGCTTTTATGTTCTTTTCCCGTGCGCATCCAATAACGCTGTCTTAAATGACTTCCATGCTCCTACGTTTGCCTAATTAATGATTCCGATGTATACAACTTTCGATTTAAATTTTTCATTGAGAAAATCATCGCGGTTAAATTAAACGGAAGTCTACAGTGCGAGAGAGAATCGGGAATTCCAAAAAAATAAGTCTTTCGAGTCATCAAATAGCAGAAATATTAAAGCTAAAACCTTTATATTAAGGTAATTCCTCAAGAAACATTTGAGGCCATTTTTATGTGTATTGCAGGTTGAAATAGTTATCATATTGTGTTTTGAGTGGTTTTTATAAAGGTGTCGATTAATTCATGTACATATTTTTTATATATTTACATTTAATTATAGCATCACGAATATTATTGTATACGATTGAATATAGATTGATTCATTATGACGTAATATCCCAATACTTTTTTTTAGTATGCATCTTATTTGGCATTCTGAAAACTTCAAGGAAAATCCATTCTAGCAATACACAAACGAAATAATCTCTATGTATTTTATTTATTTTATTTTCATTTATTTTTGCTGTGTCATTTGATAGTCACCATGTATCGTCTGCATGGATGTGAATTAAGTTAAACCATAAAAAATATTACAGGGTGAAATAAAGTATATATTTATTATTTTTGTGGCTACTCAATTTATTGTCTGTATGCTGTTGTAACGAGCAGTTTTTTTCTTATCTAAATATTATTCTTTTTTTTATATTGTAGGCCTTAATGAAACTAAGAATATAAAGGGATTGAATGGACAGAGGCTTTCATTTTTCCTACAATGAGACTTAGTTATTGCTTACTAATGTTACACCCGCTTCCGTACATTCCAATGGTACATTCCAGGCAGAACCCATCGAGTCGCCGGCAAGAGGATCCGCCACTGATATTGGGGCAGGAGGAAGGACAATCTGATGGAAAATCAAAAGCGAAGGTCAAATAATTTTGAGAACATGTAAACACAATTTACATAATATGGTAGCATTACTTCAGGCAAAGAGCCGTCAAGTGAAGTCAATGCCAGTGTTGTCAATGTCAGTGTCGTCAATGTCAGTGTCGTCAATGTCAGTGTCGTCAAGGCCAGTGTCGTCAAGGCCAGTGTCGTCAAGGCCAGTGTCGCCAATACCAGTGTCGTCAATACCAGTGTCGTCAATGCCAGTGTTGTCAATGCCAGTGTGTTCAATACCAGTGTTGTCATGGCCAGTGTTGTCAATGTCAGTGTTGTCAAGGCCAGTGTCGTCAAGGCCAGTGTCGTCAAGGCCAGTGTCGTCAAGGCCAGTGTCGTCAAGGCCAGTGTCGTCAAGGCCAGTGTCGTCAATGAAAGTGTTGTCAATACCAGTTTGTTCAATACCAGTGTTGTCAATGTCAGTGTTGTCAATGCCAGCGTGTTCAATACCAGTGTTATCAATGCCAGTGTTGTCATGGCCAGTGTCGTCAATGTCAGTGTCTTCAAGGCCAGTGTCGTCAAGACCAGTGTTGTCAATGTCAGTATTGTCAATGCCAGTGTTGTCAATGCCAGTGTTGTCAATGTCAGTGTTGTCAATGCCAGTTTTGTCAATGCCAGTGTTGTCAATGCCAGTATTGTCAATGCCAGTGTGATCAATGTCAGTATTGTAAATGTCAGTATTGTCAATGCCAGTGTGTTCAATACCAGTGTTGTCAATGCCAGTGTTGTCAATGCCAGTATTGTCAATGCCAGTGTGATCAATGTCAGTATTGTCAATGCCAGTGTGTTCAATGCCAGTGTTGTTAATGCCAGTGATGTCAATGTTTTGAACGTTACAAAAAGTTATATAGAGACGTTGATGTCGGTTTCTCCTTTTCCAGAGTGATGCAAATGTTGCAGTCTTCAGACTGTCTTCTAACCAAACCTGCTTCTTACACTACATCAGCTGTTTAAAAAAAACATATTTTTATGAGGTAATCTGCCAAAAGGTCTTACCTTTGTCACAATCCTCCCCGTATTTGTTATTGTCACATTCAAAGCATGCACCTTGTAAGGTGCACATCATACCGGCACACATGGGACTGCAACTTTCACTACAATCTAAGCCGTATGTTCCAATGGGGCAGTCTAAGAGAAAAACAATCTGGGCTACATTGTAGAATTATAATTCCACATGGCTACAATTCTGAAGTATTATTCGGCACACACAAAAAAAACGGGATACGTTACGGAATTACGATTGTACACAATAAATCGAGCTACAGTACTGAATTGTAATTTTTGCACAATGCACTCAGCGTCAGTACTTATGTGAAGAAAATAATTGAACTAATTCAATAAGGATATAAATACTTGAATATAATGTGCTAAGCGGTCTGGAGCATTTGGCTTTTTTCGCGGATACCGAATTCCGGTTGGATACAGTTTTCAAGAGTCCAAATGCCTTGCACTAAAATTCAATAGTTCATGGTGTTTTGAGGAGACGCTTCAGAACTTTCTTGTTTCCTACAATGAAAAGCTCGTAGCAGGTCCAAAACAACCTAGAGATATTTTTAGGGACTTAAGCTTTTATTTGATTTCCTTTCAATTTGAAGGTGATAAGTAGAGGATATGATGAAAACAAATTGGCATACGCATTGCGTTATGTGAACTAAAATGTTAACATAAATTTTAAGACCAAGAAAACTTACCTCCATACGCTTCTAGCTCGCAGATCTTCAAAGTCGATGATGTATCACTAGGTGGCATCAGTTTCATCCTTTGTACTTTGTTTATGAGATCATGGCGAATTTTGTAAACAGGCTTAGAAGTGTTGCTCTTATCCTCATAACGGCTAACCTCCGTATCACTTGCATCATAGGTCGTCAAAATAAAACCCTTCAAACCATCGGCTGTAAAGGGATTTAAGAGCACACACACACAGACATAAAATGACTTTAAGAAGTCTGAGTTAATAAAATTTAAATTAAAAAAAAAGCAAGAAAAAAAAATCGCCTCTGACACCAGTCTTTGATTTTGTTCTTGGGATGTTAACACAAGGAAATAAATTCTCAACTGTATCTATATGTGTATGTAGGGTCACATTTTTACCTCGGGAAACGCCGGGCAATTTAATTCTTTGTTAAATAGAAAGGCCTGGCTATATTAATCCGGTTAAATTACATGCCTATATGTGATCAGTAAATAATAATATTTTTTTTATGATTAATTCTATTTAGCTTTTTATGAAATTTGCATCTGCAACGTATACAGGCCTATTTAATTTTTCCCCTGGCAACGCCGGGGAATTGAGTTTGTTTGATATAGGCTATAGTATTCGGGGAATATTGTGAACAACTGTTAGACCTGACAGTAAACGTGAATTGCTTCCATTTTACCAGAAAACCACCTGACCAACTTTTCCCTTCCACTTATCAAGTATGTCAGCTGCCAATGATAAATCTGATTCCCGAACAGATAGAAAAGTTGGCAATTTTGAGTGGTGGGTAGATGAAGATGGATGTTTGGGAATTATGTAGTGCAGGGGTCGGCAACCTTTAGATAATAGTGTGCCAAGGTAGCTTTTCTAAACCACTCAGCGTGCCAACAGCCTTCTCTGCGTGCCAACAGCCTTAATGTCATCCTGCTCTTTTCATGCAGAAGAGACTTGAATTTCCTTTTTGTTGGTCTATCGCGTGCCATTTAAGCGTGCCAAGTCTGGCTCGCGTTTGTAAGTTTCCGATCCCTGATGTTGTGCATACTGTACTTGAAACGAGTCGCTAATTAATTTAGGATAATAAATGTCATTGGACATGTCCAGAAAGAAAAAAACAACTAACTTACTTGGGCTGTTTCTAATGATAATATAATCTATTGAAAACAAGCTGTCAAAGGTGACTTCAAGAGTTGAAGATGAAGTTCTTGAGGCCAAATGGATGCATTCATTTTCTTTCCAGCCATTGCCATACTTGCCGTCCACCGCAAGCTGCGCACCAAAACCAGGACTGTTAATTGTTGACAACGTAGCATTTTTATACAAGGCGACATTTCTACCTTAAGAGATCGACATTGAAAAAAAAAACTTCAATGTATTGTCTACTTCCATCAACAGGGCTGTAGAGATGATCGCTATAAATATATATTTCTTAACTTGACTTATAAAACAAGAAAAAAAAGTTGTTACTTTATTTTTTTAGTTCAGTTGTATTAATTAGTCCAGTCTCTTCACATTCGTTCTTACTATTACTCAACATTATCAAGCAACATATTTTTGAAACAGAGGATAAATTGTAATGACTTGTTATGACCCCATTCTAATAAGTATCTACTAGAGATATAAGCATTTAAAAAGGCATTATTATATGTACCAAGAACACGTTTTGCGTATAAATTGTACGACTAAAAATATCGACATGGTCAAACGATCCTGACAATCAGGTATTAGCCTGTACACGAAATCAGCTTTACATCCTATGTCTACCAGATCTACATACAATCTTGAGTTAGTCTTTAAATATCAAATGCTTAGTATCTCGACCTTTTTTAAAACTTAGTGTTTGTAAAACCTAATCGACTAAAGATGTATTTATTATAAGTGTGACGAGGGAGTTCTTTATATGATTTACAATTTAGATGACAATAACCGCAATAAATCTCACAATGCTCATACAGATCGAATAACACTCCTTCGTTCCATGAACGAAATTTAATATAATAAATTAAAAGAATAAACGAATGAGAATAACATTAGTCCACAGTAATACACAGCAAACAAAACACGAAAACAACCGTCCAGACTGTCTCACAACTTAACTGCCTAACTAGGCCCTCTACACACACTCACACACACACACGCCGTGTCACCGGTCGTCATTGACCTACCATCAAAATAACTTACAAACACGCTTACACACTACTGACCCACACAATAAGAATTTGTTGAGCTTTTTTAAAATACACAACAACACATTTCAAAAGATTTAAACACACCCAAAGTTATGTAATCAATGCCGACCCTATGAATCCTAGCAACCGGAGCAATTAAACCTTTTGAAATTATAAGACGTTTTAGTTAAATGCGTCCCACTTGAAAATAATGTAGAAACTAGTTTATCATAAGACATGTGTGTGTGTGGCGCCCATGAGGCGACACCACGATATGAGCCGGCACTGTTTATGACCTACCTCCGCTGATAAGCACTTCACACATAAGCGGTAACAACTCCTCCCCTTTTATTACGACTGTGTCGATGTCTTCATTGTTATTCAAACAGTGAAATTCAACAGTATTATTTTTGTAGTCAAAAGGTATATAGCTCCATCTGGAGCATGTGACTTTGGTGCCATTTTGGAACAGCTCGATCTGTATTGCATGCATTAAGGGCAAATATGCTGATTGCGGAAATAAAAATAATTGTTAATGCAAAAAGCATCGAATATGACACATATCATAATACGTGTCTTTCTTATCGTTAAAGTTTGATCTAATTATAGCTGGCTTAGCTTGTGGTGACCTAATGTTTTATTACTAGTTTATATTGATCAGATGATTAACGTTGCCACTTATTAATTTCCTTTCCCCTTAATTGCACAAACAAACTTTGAAAGAAGGATCCAACCATTCTTTTTATAGATCATTGACGAGGGACAACAAACGTCAGACGTGAAGAAATCACCTTGAACTTTAAATTTAGCTTGATCTATAAAAGGAAATTTGCCAAGAATATTGGTTGTAGGCTATTAAGAAACATGATCTACAAATACATTTAAAAACAGACACTAAACGAACATTATTTTGCACCAACTTATCATGAAGCAATTTGTTTTAGAATATAAAAGAAAAGATGATTCTTCAAGTCTGACGTCCACAATCCATTGTTTTCTTTCGACAAAATTGTTTGGAAATTAAATACAATTTTATCCTCTACACCTTTTCTTACTCGCAGTGCAACCAGTAACGCATCACACAGACATGTTTTGTCCGTAAGTGAAAAGAAAGTAAAGTATCCCTTCGAACCAATTTGATCCAAAGGGCTGAGGTACAACGTTCGCAAGTTTCCGTGTCCACGTCTAACTAGGTGATTCTGTGACCAGCACTATGCACAGCCACCTTAACATTACCTCAACTAGGTCAGGTACACATCAGACTCAGAGACACTCAGAAGATTCTGGAAAAAAGCCTAGCCTGAACCAGGATTCGAACCCGGGACCTTTGATACGCCATGCATGCATTATCATTAAGACTTGTCAACTGCCTATAATGCTTTTATTGCCTCTATCTTTTGATGGATCTAATTGGTCTATTGCTTCTAATCCTCCTATTGCTATTGCCTCTATTGCCTCTATTGCCTCTATTGCCTCTATTGCCTCTATTGCATCTATTGCCTCTATTGTATCTATTGCTTTTATTGTCTCATTTGCATATTTGTCTTTTTTTTTTCTTCTAATTCTTTTGTTGCATCTATTGCGTCAAACAAAACATTAGATTTCATAAAAAGGAACTTTTACAAATGTAATGAGAATATAAAACTAAAATGTTATATCATTTTAGTTAGACCTATACTAGAATAAGCAACTTCTGCATGGTATTCATCGCTTAAAGAGTTCATTAAAAAAAAAAAGTTACAAAAAATTCAGAAATAAGCAGCAAGATTCATTACTGGCGAATATTCACGACAAGAGTAACACCAATAGTAAAATCACTAAACCTAGAAACACTAGAGGACAGATGGGCAAAGATTAAAGTACAAATAATACATAAGGCATTAAATTCTAATTTAGATATACCACACACACAAAAATATGCTACAATGTTCAGATAAGCAAAATTACTATAACACTTTCCTAATCCCTTATGCGATAACAAATGCATATAATATAAGTACTCTTTCTTCCCGAGTGGCATCCGGGCATCGAATTAGGTTGCCTGAACAAACCAGGAAAACCAGTAACTTAACATCATTTAAAACACTAATAGAAATGTAGAGCTAGACTCTAAACAAGAATTTGCGTAGGACGCAATAATCTTATTTATAGAAGGCGTATCTGTAATGTATACAAGATCTATTGCCTTTATTGCTTATATTGAATTACCGGCTTACAAAAATCGTTGCAGAAACCTTTTCTAATTAGTCTTTGAAATGGATCAGAAATGGTATTCTTCATTTTTTTCTAAACATCCAAATATGCGCCCTACTTTAATTGTATATATGTTGATTTGTAATGGGAATACTTAACATTAGAATCAAATAACAGGCCTCTTAGATTGAGTGGGGTGAGCTAAAAAAAATTCCAATTATATACTTACAAGAGTTTCTGAAAACTAGATGAAGAAAAGTAAAGCGGGCGGCATCCATTTTGACGGATACTTCCTTATCTGAACCATTGTAGCAGGTTGAGGCGTTCTGATCGTTGAGGACAAGGTTCTCTTGTGTTTGTCCAACACATAGATTTACTGTAAAGAAAATTACAATTTAAATTTAATTAATACTTGCGTCACAATAATATCGGAGAAGACCCAAAGGATCCTTTCCTAGGCCCCAAATTAACTACAAATATATTTGTTAGGACAGAAAGGGAGAAAGTAGTACACTCTACTTTAGGGGCAATGTCAGATCTATGCTGAACACCTGCACATTTTTTTCGTATACTATTCAAACAAAATAGTTTAGTGAATATACATAGCCTTAGTCTAAGAAAGCGTAACAAGTCTAAGTGGGCGTTCCACCATCCTAAGAAGGCGTAACACCAATCTTTAATAACGGTGGGATAGTAAAAATCAAGGGTATTGACAAGTCTTAATGATCCCTGAACGTTTCAGTTCAATGCATCCATGAACTTCCGGTTTACTTACGGCAACACGCTTTAAATAATGTTTTCGGATTGTTTCAAGTATAGCTTTTGCTGAGGTTCTGGTCTTTTATAAATATACAAAAAGTAAGATATTAGTAATGAGGAATCCCTTTTTAACATTAAAAATAAGTAGCCTATGCGAAAATTAATAGTCGAGGTGTTAGTCGCATTAAGTGTATTAAAATGTGTTAGTTTAAAACTAGCCTGCACAAAAATAAACTATATAGGTCAGGTGTCAATAAAAACATGAACTTCCGGTAACAGTTTTAAAATAACCGATTTTTTTACGCCTGACGTTCACAACCCCTTGTTCTCTTTCTGCAACATCTTTTGAAATCCCCTACGTCGTGTCTTACTCGCAGAACAACACCCGGAACGCAGCGCAAATGAGTGCTTTCTTGGTAATAGGCTAAACGAAAATGAACGAATAGGACCGGAAGTTTATCAAACTTTTAGGTTTACCACGCATGCATAATCGTTAAGACTTGTCAATAACATAAAAAATTAGCGCGTAGCGTTTAGTTTATGTGTGCATCAATTAGTTACCATATTGGCAGGCGTATCCGAAATAGTTTTCCTCGCAAGGAATACCCGGTTCACAAAGTCCAGTTTTCTCAGGGGTGCATTTGTTTTTGAAGCAGTTACAGGCATACTGACAATTTGGTCCAACGCAAGTAATTTCTGAATGTGAAGAAAAAAAGAAGATAAACAAGACGATGCATGTAAGTAGAATAACAACGGGCCCCCATGTTGAACCGTAGGACTCGGTGCAGCAAACTTAACCAGTCTGGGTTGGACTCTTGGTGAAGGTCAGGCTTGTTAGCCGGGTCTTAAGGGTTGTCTCTGAGTCTACCTCAGGTATGATGGGTACCTAACTTTAGTTGAGTTTAAGTTTGGGCGTTGCTGTTGGCCACACTATCCCCTAGTACGTCTTGGCCACAGAAACTGGTATTTTTACATGTTATAAATGCAAAGTGTATAAACGTACGCTGTACCTTGTTTGTTACTAATTATATTTATGTATACTTAATGTTTATTAAACAATGGCAAACAAAAATGGCAACCAGTCGTTGGTCAATCCGTTTCACTCACCTGTAATCGTGTAGGCCTTATGAAGAATCATTTCGACAGCTCTGGGGTCGCGCGATTTGATCGCCAACCAGTAGTAGACTAGGTCACCGAACGCCAGGGTCAGGTTCAAATCCTCATACACAAAGTAGTTATCTGTTAGAGGGAAGAACGTACTTGCGCCTATAACCACCAGTTCAACCGCCCTACCTGACCACGTGACACGTGTACAGTCGTAGTTTGAGTCATACACGGTGTAAAACAACAGCGACCTAATGTGACGCCATATTGAAAATAAAACAAACATACAAACATACATACCAACAAACATAATGTTATATGTGTATAGCATTAATATTTTTTTGGTAATACTTTAGTGTACATGGTTCTAGAAAAGTAGGGTTCTAAAAAATTCCAACTGAAATATTTTTCGCATGGAGCTATTGATAAGTGTCTTAGGAAGAGCGGCAGAGTATTAAAAATGAAAAAAAAAAAAATTTCATGGAAAAAAAATTTCATTTCCATTGTGTTTATAAGTGGTTTGTGACGTCATACAGCCATGAAACACGATGTCTGCAGCGCTTCCAGTTGGAATTTCTTAGAACCGATACCAAAAAGGGAAAAGGGGCGAAATAGCACGAAATAAATAAAAAAATAAATGATTCTTACCTTATTTCATATGAAATAACACAAAAAGAGACAAAATCCTATTGTTCTTTTTTCCTACTTGTTGAGAACACCTTGTCTGTGAAGCATGTGCTATACACTACTTCCTGTCCCAAGATATGGCCAGTTTGGCTATCTCCAGCCAAATAAAAAAAAACTACAAATCTCTCCCTATCCTATTAACCTAATGATACTAATCATTAACAAATACTTAGAAAGCTTATAAACCAACCGATACTGGCTAAAAAATCTGGTCCGAGAAGCGTGCAGTACATGCAGTGTGAAAAAAAATAAAAAAATAAACAAACCAAAGAGACGTAACACAATTTCCAAAGGAGGTAACTCATGTTAAATTTACAACACACAATTTCAAAGGAAGGTAATATTTTTTAATAAAAAAAGCTCAATTTTCTACATTTCAAATGTTGTTATTAAATCACAGAAATGGAATCGTTGAAAGAAACCAACGGTTTCGTATTCAGGATAAAAATATCTTTAAAGTAATATGGACTTAAAAAAAAAAAGAACCAATTACAGTAAAGTATAGCCATTTTTTTTTTTACAGTTGTATAAATAATTCTTTGAAAGTTATTCATTTATATTTAATGATAGCTTAGAGATGAAACCCATAAGAATGGTACACCAACATGTTATAACATTACCAATAAAACTTTGTATGACTTGACACGAATGTAATGCTTTTACATCTATATATTGATATTATTGTAGCGTTTTAGTTCTTTCATACTTTCTGTGCAGGGAGAGACTGTACGAAACAGTACAATAACAAACATTTCTAATACTCTCAGATAGTAATAATACCAAATCTCTCTTACAGCAAATGAATCTCTTTATTCTACACAAATATATTAAACAGTTCACGAGATAGTCCATAAAATTACATAGGAATCAATATAAGTAGCCAATATATCCCACATCACTAAATTCAAAATATCCGTAACATTGGCTTCTCGCCACAAACCGGTCACCGACTGTCCGTTACACACCACTGATTTCAAGACGTTACCGCCTTTTGCTCCCCCGTCACATCACACGTGAATTCTTGCTTTGTTTGAGAGCTTACTCAGCTCAAAGTAATTGTGGAGAAGTTATATAGTGTGACACATGTGTAGAAAAGTTATATAAAGTGTACATGTGTAGAGAAGTTTTATAGTGTGACACATGTGTAGAGAAGTTATATAGTGTGACACATGTGTGGAGAAGTTATATAGTGTGACACACGTGTAGAGAAGTTATATAGTGTGACACATGAGTGGGGAAGTTATATAGTGTAACACAAGTGTAGTGAAATTATATAGTGTGACACATGTGTGGATAAGTTATTTAGTGTGACACACGTGTAGAGAAGTTATATAGTGTGACACATGTGTAGAGAAGTTATATAGTTTGACACATGTGTAGAGAAGTTATATAGTGTGACACATGTGTTGAGAAGTTATATAAAGTGTTACATGTGTAGTGAAGTTTTATAGTGTGACACATGTGCAGAGAATTTATATAAAGTGTTACATGTGTATAGAAGTTTTATAGTGTGACAAATGTGTAGAGAAGTAATATAGTGTGACACATGTGTAGAGAAGTTATATAGTGTGACACATGTGTAGAGAAGTTATAATGTGTTACACATGTGTAGAGAAGTTATATAGTGTGACACATGTGTAGAGAAGTTATATAGTGTGACATATGTGTAGAGAAGTTATATGGTGTGACACATGTGTAGAGAAGTTACATAGTGTGACACATGTTTAGAGAAGTTATATAAAGTGATACATGTGTAGAGAAGTTTTATAGTGAGACACATGTGTAGAGAAGTTATATACAGTGATACATGTGTAGAGAAGTTTTATAAAATGTTACATGTTGTCACGTGCGAAATCAGCTACTGACGTTAGATGATATTTTTAGTAATGTATTATTATATATTATTTTGATTCATATCCATCTTGGATCTCACAAGGTTGTATAAGAATTTATATTGATGTTATTGAATTAGATTTGATGTTTATTTGACTCGTCGCGATATGAATCTTTTGTGTATAAAGTGATTTAGATAAACTGTACCTTAATATATAGGAAATCCACAATCCTGTTTGAAATTGAACACAATTTTATTCCAACAAGTTGAGATGATAAAATATAACAATACCACAGAATACATGTACCAGTATTATATAATGAAACTTAATCAGTTGAGATTCTTCTATAATGAGTTAAGCCGTAATCCTATCTTTAAGAAAGTGGTCAAAAACAGTCCTCACACATTAGCGCCCAAACTAGAACTAAACTAAACGGTATTCCACCCTCGTGCATATGACGTATTTTATCGCTATGACGTAGTGTCTAGACATATGCATGTTTTATTCCTAACACGGAAACATTTCGGGTTTAAGATTATTTCATTTTAACTTTAGTTAATAATAACAGAACCAATATAATATGGAAATAAATCTACTCGTAACACTCGCCCCCCCTTAAGACACAAAGGAATTACAGACAGCGTTAAGTATGGAATTCTTTGTAGAGTACCCATAAAATGAACCGAATTCCCAAACTATTCGTAAGATTTAATTGACTATTGGACAATCTTTTTAAGATTAAAATGAACCATATATTACATATCCCCTTAATAACAAAGTCGCTATTATGGAATCCCTTATCACATTATCGTATCAATGATTATTAATTAAACATTTATTTATCAATTAATATTTACAATTATGATTATTGTGTGTACAACGTTGACCATAAAACTATTACCACTGTTACGTGCGAAATCAGCTACTGACGTTAGATGATATTTTTAGTAATGTATTATTATATATTATTTTGATTCATATCCATCTTGGATCTCACAAGGTTGTATAAGAATTTATATTGATGTTATTGAATTAGATTTGATGTTTATTTGACTCGTCGCGATATGAATCTTCTGTGTATAAAGTGATTTAGATAAACTGTACCTTAATATATAGGAAATCCACAATCCTGTTTGAAATTGAACACAATTTTATTCCAACAAGTTGAGATGATAAAATATAACAATACCACAGAATACATGTACCAGTATTATATAATAAAACTTAATCAGTTGAGATTCTTCTATAATGAATTAAGCTGTAATCCTATCTTTAAGAAAGTGGTCAAAAACACTCCTCACACATTAGCGCCCAAACTAGAACTAAACTAAACGGTATTCCACCCTCGTGCATATGACGTATTTTATCGCTATGACGTAGTGTCTAGACATATGCATGTTTTATTCCTAACACGGAAACATTTCGGGTTTAAGATTATTTCATTTTAACTTTAGTTAATAATAACAAAACCAATATAATATGGAAATAAATCTACTCGTAACACTCGTCCCCCCTTAAGACACAAAGGAATTACAGACAGCGTTAAGTATGGAATTCTTTGTAGAGTACCCATAAAATGAACCGAATTCCCAAACTATTCGTAAGATTTAATTGACTATTGGACAATCTTTTAAAGATTAAAATGAACCATATATTACATATCCCCTTAATAACAAAGTCGCTATTATGGAATCCCTTATCACATTATCGTATCAATGATTATTAATTAAACATTTATTTATCAATTAATATTTACAATTATGATTATTGTGTGTACAACGTTGACCATAAAACTATTACCACCAATAACCAATTCCCATAGAATTGATATGAATTACCCAAATAAGTGGAACCGATTAATAATTGATAGATAATTCTTTAGAAAATTTAATTTATTTATAACCGATCACTGTATCATTAACTAATGATTTTCAGTTATTATATGATTATTATGATGTCTCAATTATGACATCAAGAATATTTAAAAAAAAAAATGTTATAATCTCAGCTGATTTAGCTTTTACATAGCATAAAATAAGACATCCAAATTATAACATGACGACATAGAAACAAACAATTTTCAAAACACATCAATAATCAATTGAACAAACACAAGTGTGGATGTATTCAAGTTAAATACCGGTGTGTGTGCAATTGCTGTATGCAATAGTTACCTTTTACCTTACAACGTATGATTGTTTCTAGTAGAATTTGAAGTTTTGTTCTGTAATGTCTCATATTGCAATATTTCAAAACATAGTTTATTTATTGTCATATTTACAATAATATAAATGTTAATCAATACAATGAATGACATAAAAGAAAACATTTAATGAGAAACTGACTTTCATCTTCTGGTTTACCAGTTACATGTGCGACAACGTCTCAGCGACCACATTTTGTTTACCTGGTAAATATAACACATTTAAATTATATGCTTGGAGGAATAAGCTCCAGCGAATAATTCTTTGGTTCTGTTTAACCCTGGAAAGGAAAACTAAAGGGTTATGATCAGTTAAAATATCAATTGGATATGGAGAACCATTGATATAAAAATCAAAATGTTTCAATGCCAGGATTAATCCTAAAAGTTCCTTTTCTATCACACTATAGTTTCTTTGATGCTTATCAAATTTTTGAGAGTAAAAACTAATCGGGTGTTCCAGTGAATCATCACCCTTTTGGGAAATGACCGCTCCCATCCCTGTATCACACGCGTCAACGGTAATTTTAAAGGGTTTACTGTAATTGGGTGTTACTAATACAGGTGCCTCAGAAAGAACATCTTTTAATTTATCAAAGGCCTGGTGGCATTCATTAGACCATTTGAAAGTGCAATTCTTCTTTAATAGATTTGTTAATGGACATGCAATGGTTGAGAAATTTTGACAGAACCGACGGTAGTACCCCGCCATCCCGAGAAAACTACGGAGTTGTTTACAGGTTTCAGGAACAGGGAACTCACGAATAGCCTTAACCTTTGCATTTAATGGTTTTACCAAACCATTTCCCACTATGTGACCTAGATACTCGATGGTTGCATGGCAGAACTGACTCTTAGTCAAGTTAATGGTGAGATTAGAATGAGTCAATTTCGTAAATAACAAATGTAGTTGATCTAAATGAGATTTAAAATCGTCACTAAAGACAACAATATCATCGAGGTATGCATGACATTTAGGAATGTCCTGAGTAATGGTATTTATTAACCGTTGAAAAGTAGAGGGTGCATTAACCATACCAAAGGGCATGACCTTAAATTTGTACAGTCCGTCAGGGGTTACAAACGATGATATCTCCTGAGCCCTCTCCGTCAGTGGAATCTGAAAATACGCCGTCAATAGGTCAATTTTCGTCACAAACTTAGCATTACTCACTTGATCTATTAGATCGTCGATTCTTGGTATTGGATAGGAATCAGTTTTTGTCACTTTGTTTACCTTACGGTAGTCCACACAAAACCTCATGGATCCATCGGCTTTAGGTACCAATACGCAAGGGGAAGACCAGTCACTACTACTAGGTGTAATAATGTCATTGTCAAGCATGTAGCGAACCTCTTTACGGATGCATTCTAACTGGATAGGATTTGACCTGTATGGATGTTGTTTAATAGCTTTAGTATTTTCATTTAAAATAACATCATGCTTAAGTACACTAGTTCTACTAGGTACATCTCCAAATAAATGGATATTTTCATTAATTAGACCTTTGATAGCGGATTGTTCGCAATCAGGTAAATGTGCCAATTTTTCATTTAAGTTTTTCAGAGCCTTTGTATTTTGAAGTTTGCTTTCTGCCACTTCACGCTCAATTTCGGGTGAATTATTCCCGACTTTAATAACAGTGTTTACCGAGGCAACAACTTTTTGTTCTTCTCTGGTAATGTATGGTTTCAACATATTGATATGGCACACTCGTTGCGATTTCCGTCTATCAGGGGTCTTTACAAGATAGTTAACCTCACTAAGCTTAGCCATAACCTCGTAGGGTCCTGTAAACTTGGCACTCAGGGGTTGACCAGACAGTGGCGTCAGCATGAGAACTTTATCACCAGGTTGGAAGATACAGGTTCTTGCGTTGACGTCATAATAGACCTTCATCTTGTCTTGTGCCTGCAAAAGATTAGATCTGACAACTTTTAATGCATTATACAGTCTATTTTTAAAATTTTCCACGTATGTCAGTAGACCAGTGTCTTCAGTGGATGACAACCATGTCTCTTGTAACAGCTTTAGTGGTCCACGAACTGTGTGTCCGAATACCAGTTCAAAGGGACTGAAACCAAGAGATTCTTGTACAGCCTCTCTGGTTGCGAAGAGTGCGAAGGGAATACCACGATCCCAGTCGTCGTTATGCTCGAAACAGAAAGTACGGAGCATATTCTTCAATGTTTGGTGGTATCGTTCCAGTGCGCCTTGACTCTGTGGATGATATGCACTCGATACTGCATGACGAATACCCAGCCGTTCTAAGACTTGGCGAAATAACTTCGATGTGAAATTTGAACCTTGATCTGACTGCACGGTTTTCGGAAGACCATATCGGGTGAAGAATCCGATAAGTGCATCAGAGATTTTGTCGGCATTGATGCTACGTAGAGGAATAGCCTCTGGAAATCTCGTTGCCGAACACATTATAGTGAACAGATACTGGTGGCCAGCCTTAGTTTTAGGCAACGGACCGACGCAGTCTATAATGATGTGACTGAAGGGTTCTGAGAATGCTGGTATGGGTCGTAGAGGAGCTACCGGAATGGTCTGATTCAGTTTGCCGACCATCTGGCAGACATGACATGATCTGCAAAACGATGTGACGTCACGACGTAGGCCAGGCCAGAAGAAATATGGAAGAATCCTGTCGAAGGTTTTCTGTATCCCTAGGTGACCAGCATACGGTGAATCATGGGCCATATGTAGTATGTCCTTGCGGTAAACATTGGGTACCACGATTTGATGTACTTCGCTGCATGTTTCATCGTCGTTTTCTTTCCCTCTCCATTTCCTCATCAACAACTCGTCCCTCAGGTAATAACCTGCGGCCATTGTTTCTAACTCTCCTTCATTCTTTGCTTCCTCTTTTAGCTTCCCAATCTCTGGATCTTTGCCTTGAGCAAGAATGAGTAGTTGTCTAGGCGACAAATTATTTTGATCAGTATGACTTGAGTGACCACCTAGAACATCCGCCATGAAGGTTGCTTGTAAGTCAATCTCTGGTGTTGGTTCTGGTTTCTTTGTCGATTCATTAGTCATCTGCTGTTTCTCCATAGCTCTGGTGATAACACATACTGAATTTTCAGTATTCCTACACTGAACAGAGTCTTTGGTTTCTTTAAGTACAGGATGTACCTGATTCTTGGCAATGTCACTTCCTAAAAGTAATGAAATGCCTCTGTAGGGAAATTTCTTCACTATCCCAACAATAACAGATCCAGTGAAGTAATTACTCTTCAACTGTATACGATGTAACGGTGCCGTGAGTGTTCCAGCCATAGTACTGATTAAGGCATACTGGCCTGTATGAGTCAATTTCGACGTTGGTACAGTATTCTTCAACAGTAGAGATATATCAGCACCGGAGTCACGTAGAATTTTAATCTTCCGTTCTCTAGCTTGATTATCTATAGGTGACACATAGCCCTCGCTAACATCCGATAGCATGCACTCGGGTAGTTCTCTGCCTACTGAGTTTCTTGCTACACTACTGCCTCCATAAGTAAACGTTTTATTTACTGATTGTTCATCTGTCACACTCCCTTTGGAGTTGAAACTAGAATGTTCAATAGCCTCGGTCTTCATTTCAAAGACTTTTTCCGACTTTGAGCAACTTGGACATGCGTGTTTCGCCATCTCCTCATGACTAACATCAAATGTCTTTCTATCAGCTTTAATTCTTTTGTGGGCAGTTTTATTTATGTGAGTTTCAGTTTGTACGGCGATGTGTGATAAAACCACGTTGTTCTTGTTTTTAATGGGTCTTTTCTCTTTATGTAGACTCCAACAATTCTCTTTTATATGTCCATCTTTCTTACAGAATGTACAGGTAATTCTCTTTTGTACAAAACTTGAATTCTCTGGTTTATCGGCTTTTTGTTTACTTTTATCCTCTGTCGATCTTAACTTCCTCTCTGTATTACTGTTTTGAGTCCTCAAACTTGTTCTGTCATTTTGAAAATAATGGCTATGCGGGTGAATAATGACGTATTCATCGGCTTTAACTGCTGCTTGTTCTGCTATTTCAATACCACGATCAGCCAAATGAACTTTTATATCAGTGCGAATCTTCTCAGTAAAATCCTCCATCAGTATGAGATTATATAGTTTCTCATAATCTTTATTCACATTCTTAGAACGTAACCATCGATCAAAATACTTTTTCTCTAATCTCAGGAAGTCAACATGTGAAACTTCTGGTTCCTTCTTGTACTCACGATATAACTTTCGATACTTTTCTGGAGTTAGAACATAACTCAATAGTACTCTGCTCTTTATTAGTTCATAATCATTGCATTCCTCTGGAGTCAAATTCAATACAACATCTAAAGCCTTGCCTTTTGTTAGAGCTGAACGTAAAAGTACTGCTTTCTTATCTTCAGGAAATTTATAATCGATCGAGTTTCTTTCAAAGACCATAAAGAACTCATCAATCTCTATGTTCTCCATGCTTGGGACATGCTTTTTAAACTTATATAGTTCTACATTATTTGTTTCCTGAATCGTATGAGTTGATGAACGAGACTTTGCCAATTCAATCCTTTCATTACTAGCGATTCTTTCTTTTTCCAATTCTTTCTCCTTCAATTGTAATTGTACTTCTATTCTTTTACCCTCTAATTGTACTTGAATTTCTAACTTCTTCATTTCTAACTGGAATTTCATGTCTGCACTTAGTTCATTTCCATTCATTTTAAATTCATGGTTATTTATGTCTGTTTTCAGGGTTTTTGATACATTGAAAACCACTGATTCTTCATTATTCATAGTATTTTCTTCAAACATTCTACCATGTCTTTTCAAACAGTCCTTAATATCTTGAATCAATTTACTCCTAACTGGTGTAACTTCAGTAATGTCTATTCCCAGAGAGTTTGCCATCTCTTTTAACTGGGTTAGTGACATGCTAGTTAACTGTTCTGACGTGATAGCAAAAATATTCAATTGCTCCAACGTAAGATTAGCTTCCGCCATGTTTTATATTAATGACGTAAATAGAAGATAAAAAATTTCAACTTTACCTTTCATAAAGTCCTTTGAAATATTTTTACACCACTTTTAATTTGTAGAAGATAAATTTTAAGGATGGTTGTGTACAAAGCTGAAAACAGTATGTCCGAACACAGACAGTGCCTCCCACGTAGACAGAATTTGAATAAATATTTGTTGTAAATCGTTTTCACTAAAACAGTTGTATATTCTTAATTTCTTATACATACAAATTTTAGATCCCGGACGAGCCCCCAATCTTTTGTCACGTGCGAAATCAGCTACTGACGTTAGATGATATTTTTAGTAATGTATTATTATATATTATTTTGATTCATATCCATCTTGGATCTCACAAGGTTGTATAAGAATTTATATTGATGTTATTGAATTAGATTTGATGTTTATTTGACTCGTCGCGATATGAATCTTCTGTGTATAAAGTGATTTAGATAAACTGTACCTTAATATATAGGAAATCCACAATCCTGTTTGAAATTGAACACAATTTTATTCCAACAAGTTGAGATGATAAAATATAACAATACCACAGAATACATGTACCAGTATTATATAATAAAACTTAATCAGTTGAGATTCTTCTATAATGAATTAAGCTGTAATCCTATCTTTAAGAAAGTGGTCAAAAACAGTCCTCACACATTAGCGCCCAAACTAGAACTAAACTAAACGGTATTCCACCCTCGTGCATATGACGTATTTTATCGCTATGACGTAGTGTCTAGACATATGCATGTTTTATTCCTAACACGGAAACATTTCGGGTTTAAGATTATTTCATTTTAACTTTAGTTAATAATAACAAAACCAATATAATATGGAAATAAATCTACTCGTAACACCACCAATAACCAATTCCCACAGAATTGATATGAATTACCCAAATAAGTGGAACCGATTAATAATTGATAGATAATTCTTTAGAAAATTTAATTTATTTATAACCGATCACTGTATCATTAACTAATGATTTTCAGTTATTATATGATTATTATGATGTCTCAATTATGACATCAAGAATATTAAAAAAAAAAAATGTTATAATCTCAGCTGATTTAGCTTTTACATAGCATAAAATAAGACATCCAAATTATAACATGACGACATAGAAACAAACAATTTTCAAAACACATCAATAATCAATTGAACAAACACAAGTGTGGATGTATTCAAGTTAAATACCGGTGTGTGTGCAATTGCTGTATGCAATAGTTACCTTTTACCTTACAACGTATGATTGTTTCTAGTAGAATTTGAAGTTTTGTTCTGTAATGTCTCATATTGCAATATTTCAAAACATAGTTTATTTATTGTCATATTTACAATAATATAAATGTTAATCAATACAATGAATGACATAAAAGAAAACATTTAATGAGAAACTGACTTTCATCTTCTGGTTTACCAGTTACATGCGCGACAACGTCTCAGCGACCACATTTTGTTTACCTGGTAAATATAACACATTTAAATTATATGCTTGGAGGAATAAGCTCCAGCGAATAATTCTTTGGTTCTGTTTAACCCTGGAAAGGAAAACTAAAGGGTTATGATCAGTTAAAATATCAATTGGATATGGAGAACCATTGATATAAAAATCAAAATGTTTCAATGCCAGGATTAATCCTAAAAGTTCCTTTTCTATCACACTATAGTTTCTTTGATGCTTATCAAATTTTTGAGAGTAAAAACGAATCGGGTGTTCCAGTGAATCATCACCCTTTTGGGAAATGACCGCTCCCATCCCTGTATCACACGCGTCAACGGTAATTTTAAAGGGTTTACTGTAATTGGGTGTTACTAATACAGGTGCCTCAGAAAGAACATCTTTTAATTTATCAAAGGCCTGGTGGCATTCATTAGACCATTTGAAAGTGCAATTCTTCTTTAATAGATTTGTTAATGGACATGCAATGGTTGAGAAATTTTGACAGAACCGACGGTAGTACCCCGCCATCCCGAGAAAACTACGGAGTTGTTTACAGGTTTCAGGAACAGGGAACTCACGAATAGCCTTAACCTTTGCATTTAATGGTTTTACCAAACCATTTCCCACTATGTGACCTAGATACTCGATGGTTGCATGGCAGAACTGACTCTTAGTCAAGTTAATGGTGAGATTAGAATGAGTCAATTTCGTAAATAACAAATGTAGTTGATCTAAATGAGATTTAAAATCGTCACTAAAGACAACAATATCATCGAGGTATGCATGACATTTAGGAATGTCCTGAGTAATGGTATTTATTAACCGTTGAAAAGTAGAGGGTGCATTAACCATACCAAAGGGCATGACCTTAAATTTGTACAGTCCGTCAGGGGTTACAAACGATGATATCTCCTGAGCCCTCTCCGTCAGTGGAATCTGAAAATACGCCGTCAATAGGTCAATTTTCGTCACAAACTTAGCATTACTCACTTGATCTATTAGATCGTCGATTCTTGGTATTGGATAGGAATCAGTTTTTGTCACTTTGTTTACCTTACGGTAGTCCACACAAAACCTCATGGATCCATCGGCTTTAGGTACCAATACGCAAGGGGAAGACCAGTCACTACTACTAGGTGTAATAATGTCATTGTCAAGCATGTAGCGAACCTCTTTACGGATGCATTCTAACTGGATAGGATTTGACCTGTATGGATGTTGTTTAATAGCTTTAGTATTTTCATCTAAAATAACATCATGCTTAACTACACTAGTTCTACTAGGTACATCTCCAAATAAATGGATATTTTCATTAATTAGACCTTTGATAGCGGATTGTTCGCAATCAGGTAAATGTGCCAATTTTTCATTTAAGTTTTTCAGAGCCTTTGTATTTTGCAGTTTGCTTTCTGCCACTTCACGCTCAATTTCGGGTGAATTATTCCCGACTTTAATAACAGTGTTTACCGAGGCAACAACTTTTTGTTCTTCTCTGGTAATGTATGGTTTCAACATATTGATATGGCACACTCGTTGCGATTTCCGTCTATCAGGGGTCTTTACAAGATAGTTAACCTCACTAAGCTTAGCCATAACCTCGTAGGGTCCTGTAAACTTGGCACTCAGGGGTTGACCAGACAGTGGCGTCAGCATGAGAACTCTATCACCAGGTTGGAAGATACGGGTTCTTGCGTTGACGTCATAATAGACTTTCATCTTGTCTTGTGCCTGCAAAAGATTAGATCTGACAACTTTTAATGCATTATACAGTCTATTTTTAAAATTTTCCACGTATGTCAGTAGACCAGTGTCTTCAGTGGATGACAACCATGTCTCTTGTAACAGCTTTAGTGGTCCACGAACTGTGTGTCCGAATACCAGTTCAAAGGGACTGAAACCAAGAGATTCTTGTACAGCCTCTCTGGTTGCGAAGAGTGCGAAGGGAATACCACGATCCCAGTCGTCGTTATGCTCGAAACAGAAAGTACGGAGCATGTTTTTCAATGTTTGGTGGTATCGTTCCAGTGCGCCTTGACTCTGTGGATGATATGCACTCGATACTGCATGACGAATACCCAGCCGTTCTAAGACTTGGCGAAATAACTTCGATGTGAAATTTGAACCTTGATCTGACTGCACGGTTTTCGGAAGACCATATCGGGTGAAGAATCCGATAAGTGCATCAGAGATTTTGTCGGCATTGATGCTACGTAGAGGAATAGCCTCTGGAAATCTCGTTGCCGAACACATTATAGTGAACAGATACTGGTGGCCAGCCTTAGTTTTAGGCAACGGACCGACGCAGTCTATAATGATGTGACTGAAGGGTTCTGAGAATGCTGGTATGGGTCGTAGAGGAGCTACCGGAATGGTCTGATTCGGCTTGCCGACCATCTGGCAGACATGACATGATCTGCAAAACGATGTGACGTCACGACGTAGGCCAGGCCAGAAGAAATATGGAAGAATCCTGTCGAAGGTTTTCTGTATCCCTAGGTGACCAGCATACGGTGAATCATGGGCCATATGTAGTATGTCGATGCGGTATACATTGGGTACCACGATTTGATGTACTTCGCTGCATGTTTCATCGTCGTTTTCTTTCCCTCTCCATTTCCTCATTAACAACTCGTCCCTCAGGTAATAACCTGCGGCCATTGTTTCTAACTCTCCTTGATTCTTTGCTTCCTCTTTTAGCTTCCCAATCTCTGGATCTTTGCCTTGAGCAAGAATGAGTAGTTGTCTAGGCGACAAATTATTTTGATCAGTATGACTTGAGTGACCACCTAGAACATCCGCCATGAAGGTTGCTTGCAAGTCAATCTCTGGTGTTGGTTCCGGTTTCTTTGTCGATTCATTAGCCATCTGCTGTTTCTCCATAGCTCTGGTGATAACGCATACTGAATTTTCAGTATTCCTACACTGAACAGAGTCTTTGGTTTCTTTAAGTACAGGATGTACCTGATTCTTGGCAATGTCACTTCCTAAAAGTAATGAAATGCCTCTGTAGGGAAATTTCTTCACTATCCCAACAATAACAGATCCAGTGAAGTAATTACTCTTCAACTGTATACGATGTAACGGTGCCGTGAGTGTTCCAGCCATAGTACTGATTAAGGCATACTGGCCTGTATGAGTCAATTTCGACGTTGGTACAGTATTCTTCAACAGTAGAGATATATCAGCACCGGAGTCACGTAGAATTTTAATCTTCCGTTCTCTAGCTTGATTATCTATAGGTGACACATAGCCCTCGCTAACATCCGATAGCATGCACTCGGGTAGTTCTCTGCCTACTGAGTTTCTTGCTACACTACTGCCTCCATAAGTAAACGTTTTATTTACTGATTGTTCATCTGTCACACTCCCTTTGGAGTTGAAACTAGAATGTTCAATAGCCTCGGTCTTCATTTCAAAGACTTTTTCCGACTTTGAGCAACTTGGACATGCGTGTTTCGCCATCTCCTCATGACTAACATCAAATGTCTTTCTATCAGCTTTAATTCTTTTGTGGGCAGTTTTATTTATGTGAGTTTCAGTTTGTACGGCGATGTGTGATAAAACCACGTTGTTCTTGTTTTTAATGGGTCTTTTCTCTTTATGTAGACTCCAACAATTCTCTTTTATATGTCCATCTTTCTTACAGAATGTACAGGTAATTCTCTTTTGTACAAAACTTGAATTCTCTGGTTTATCGGCTTTTTGTTTACTTTTATCCTCTGTCGATCTTAACTTCCTCTCTGTATTACTGTTTTGAGTCCTCAAACTTGTTCTGTCATTTTGAAAATAATGGCTATGCGGGTGAATAATGACGTATTCATCGGCTTTAACTGCTGCTTGTTCTGCTATTTCAATACCACGATCAGCCAAATGAACTTTTATATCAGTGCGAATCTTCTCAGTAAAATCCTCCATCAGTATGAGATTATATAGTTTCTCATAATCTTTATTCACATTCTTAGAACGTAACCATCGATCAAAATACTTTTTCTCTAATCTCAGGAAGTCAACATGTGAAACTTCTGGTTCCTTCTTGTACTCACGATATAACTTTCGATACTTTTCTGGAGTTAGAACATAACTCAATAGTACTCTGCTCTTTATTAGTTCATAATCATTGCATTCCTCTGGAGTCAAATTCAATACAACATCTAGAGCCTTGCCTTTTGTTAGAGCTGAACGTAAAAGTACTGCTTTCTTATCTTCCGAAAATTTATAATCGATCGAGTTTCTATCAAAGACCATAAAGAACTCATCAATGTCCATGTTCTCCATGCTTGGGACATGCTTTTTAAACTTATATAGTTCCACATTATTTGTTTCCTGAATCGTATGCGTTGACGAACGAGACTTTGCCAATTCAATCCTTTCATTACTAGCGATTCTTTCTTTTTCCAATTCTTTCTCTTTCAATTGTACTTCTATTCTTTTACCCTCTAATTGTAATTGTACCTGTAATTCTAACTTCTTCATTTCTAACTGGAATTTCATGTCCGCACTTAGTTCATTTACATTCATTTTAAATTCATGGTTATTTATGTCTGTTTTCATGGTTTCTGATACATTGAGAACCACTGATTCTTCATTATTCATAGTATTTTCTTCAAGCATTCTACCATGTCTTTTCAAACAGTCCTTAATATCTTGAATCAATTTACTCCTTACTGGTGTAACTTCAGTAATGTCTATTCCCAGAGAGTTTGCCATCTCTTTTAACTGGTGTTGATGTCCTATTATTATTATTGGACTATCAAACATTACCACCAGTCTTCTCAGAGTATTTGAGTTGCAGTAGCTGAATTATTTGATTGATTTGAACATCAAAATGGACGACATCACCACAATATAACTTCCAAACTTGTAAATAATAAAAGAACGACTTATTGCAGCATATTATTTAATAACAATTCATTAACAGTTGACACTTCACATCCAATGAACAAATATAGCTTTATAGTATCAACATAATACACAATTTTATTTATTTTTCCTGAGTCTAAAATAATGCCTGCGTTCCTTGTGAGTTATGAGAAAAGACTGCCGACCGCATGGACCGTCACTTAACTATATCTACTTCCGATATAGGTTTTCTTAATATCCAAAAATGGGTTTTATTTCGACTTTTTAATTATTAATATAGCTACTACCTATATATTATTTTATGGCTTCATAGCATACCCCCCAACCACAGAGAAAAAATAATAATTTATTATTATTTTTGATACGAAAAATGTTTACAATAATGAAAAAAAAATTATCTTAATCTTAATTAATGCATATAATCATTCATTTAATAATACATAGAGAAAAAAAAATTCATTTAATATATGTACAAACAATCAAAAAAAATTCATATTTATAAGCAGAAATATGACACAAAGAATAATATCTAATGTTTATATGACAATTAGTCATAGACAACTATCTTTAGGTATTGTCTAATCAACTTCAGTAATAGTGAGATAAACTATTGGATATCAATGATGTGTATCGATAATTATTATGCTAAATACTCATCAAGGCTGTTAAGATTATCTATTATCTTTATCTCACAAAATCTAAATAGATTCCATGAAAAAAATTTTTTCATACAACATTTATTATTTTATACAACAAAATTAATATAATACTAATGTCGGTTTTTTTTATAATTGTCATTTTGTATTGATATTCTCATCATGGTTATTATGAATATATATCTTCATAATATTTATTTTGAATTGATATTCTTATTGATTCTTATTGATTATTATTGATTATTATTGATTATTATTGATTGATATTCTCAATAACATTACTTACAATGTAACATGATTATCTTTAATCTTAGTTTACAATAAAATATTACACAAATTATTCAAGTCTTTTCTTCAATTATATATTTATATTACACTGCTCATTTTCCTGTGAGTCTTATATGTATCATTTATTTATTGGCTTCAATGCTATCTTTAGTCTTACATGAATACAATACAATATTACCATCTAATGCTCTGACTTTAGAGTCTTACATAGGCATTTCATTATTATATCATTCTTATTTCAATTCCTCTAATGCTTTTTTAAAGACTTACATAGGCATATTAATATTAACATATGGCATAACAGATTCACTGTTCAGAGGCCACAAAATTTTATGTGCTTAACAGTCTTACCAAACTGTTCAGAGGCTACATAAAAAAAATTTCCAACTGATAATCATTATTTTTATCAGCTCAGCTATTCATAATTCAACACTGTAGATTATTCAGTTTTGCAAGTGGTGATTATATCTCATCAATTAAATTATTTACAGCAGTATCCATATTTACATATTTGTTCTTTACAAAAGAAAAAAAAAATGTTATCATGTCATTATATCTGTTACTGAAAATATCATATCTTTTTCATAAATTTAGTTGTTCCTATGTATAATTCTATTGATTATACCTAAGTTTTTTTGCTAAAATTCCTTAGAATTTCACAGCATTTATTCAATGTTATTTTTCTATGTTCAGATTTACTAATATCATTGTCTGGTTTATTTTCAATTATCATATCATCTTCTGATTTATTTTCAATAACTTTGTTTTCTTCATCAGTTCTCAAATTGTTTAAATGAACAATTTTTTCTTTGTTATTAATGTTAACCTTGTAAAATACATCAGACAGCTTAAATATTATTTCAAAAGGTCCTCTCCATTCCATAGTATTGCCACTGCCAATTGGCAAATAAACAAGTACTTTATTACCAACTTCTAGTTTTCTCATGTTCTTATGAATATTTTCTTTGATATCAACTGCTATCTTGTAAAAAGGTTTATTTATGGTATCTGTCATTTGTATTGGAGCCTTATGTTTAGAATCTTTTTTATTATGTCTAAGACAGGTATCACAGCTTTTAATAAATGTTTTCAAATCTTTTTCCATCTTAGGCCACCAGAAATTCTTTTTAAGTTTACAAACTGTTTTCTTGCTACTCAAATGACCTGACAATGCATTGTTATGCGAAATTTGCATTACTTTGACAGTTAATGTTTTAGGTATAACTATTTGAGTTACATCTAATTTAGTGTCCTTTCTACAGAGAATTCCATTTATTATTTCAATGTTTTTATTTTTAACCTGACCTTTTTCAATTTCTGATACCATTTTAATTATGTATGGATCTTCTTTCTGTTCTTGTTTTAGAGTTAGCTCATCAAAAGGCATGTTTATTAAACTTATATTTTCTGTTTTTTTCATTTGGGTTTCCTTTTTATGAGGACTATCAATGTATGATAATATCTCACTCTTCATTTTAGTAAAATCAGATATTTGATTTTTAGCAATGTTGAATATTTGTTTATGACCTTCTAAATGTCTACATAATGAAATAGCATGTAATTCTTTTGGTACATTGTTTATTTCACATTGACTTTCAAATTTGCTTACATACTGTTCTAGTTTTTCTGTTCCATTCCATTTGGGAATAGGATTATCCTTTTCATTATTTATGGATAAGTCAATATTAGGTGTCTCATAGAGAATATTATTTTCTGACTTTCCTATGGTTTGTAAGAAAGTAAAAGTTTGTAGAGCAGGGTAAAATTCTTGTTCTGGTAAATCTACTAACTTCTCATTTTGCAATAGAACAGGTTTCAAATTCAAGTCATTGGATTTTTCATTCATCCATTTTTGAAAAATGTCAAAACTATTATCATGTTTGACATTGAAAGAATTACCAATAATTAAAGGTGCAACACAGTTTTTCATTATGGCTGCCTCTGCTTTTCCAGTGAGCCAAGGACAATCAATGTCTATTATAGTGACAGGACAATTTACAGTGGAACCATTTCCAAGTTTTATTGTATCCACTCTTATTATATTGGTGGCTTTCTGATTTGGAATGATACTTTCATCTATGCATATTATACTACTTCCGGTGTCTCTTAGACAGTAAGTGGTCTTTCCTTCCACATAAGCAGGAAAAAGTATTAACTGATCCCTGTTTTCAAATATGACATTATTAAATTGAGATGTGGAATTGTTAAGTTTTCCTCTATTTCTTCTATTTTGGAAATTTGATTGAGGTCTGTTTTGAGTATTAGGAAAATCTTGTCTTCCAACATGTTGATTTGGCACATTGTTATTGGAAAAATTCTGATTTGGCATATTTCTGTTTCTATTATCAAAATTAGAAAAATTTTGATTTGAAAAACCTCTATGATCAACATTTGATCTATTGAAGTTTGGATTGAAATTTCTACCTCTTGCATTGTTATTTCTGTAACAATATTCTGATGAATGGTTTGTACCATTGCAAAAAATACATCTATAATTATTAGATTTTGGTTGATTACCAAATTTTTTTCTATTGCCAAATTGATTATGTCTAGACCTAGGAGGTGAATAGCTCCTTCTTCTATGTTGAATTGTATTTACTGTTTGATTTTGTTTAGTCAGTTCTACATTAGGATGACTATCCTTAAAATTTGAGATTGCATCTATCAAACTCTCAACTGTCTTAACTTTTCTTTCCATAATGTGAGTAAACAATGGTTTAGAAGCTTGTTCTAATACTTTATCAACAACCATGATTTCTATAATCTCATTAGGATTTTTGGTATCTATTTTTACTAAGTCTAACCAGGTAAGTAAAAATGTTTTCACTTCAGACACAAAAGCTCTCGGTTCTATCTTGTCTGTTAAGATAAAGTTATGAAACTTTTGTCTGTAATAATCCTCAGAGTGGATAAAGAATTTAATTAACTGTTCTTTGATAATGGCATAATCAGTTATTTCTTTATCAATATGTGATAGTGCTTCCCTACCCTTATCTTTCAATTGTGGGATAAGGTGAATGTAATATTCTGAAATGGGAATCCCATATCCTTTACATGTTGCTTCAAATAAATTTAGAAAATCAACAATTTTCTCTTTTCCATCAAAAGGAGGCATTTTGAATCTTACACTATGTTTTGATTTTTCATTATTTGTTTGCTCAACTTTAGTATTTTGTAATTTAGCCAACTCCAATTCATGAGCTAATTTTAGTTGAGTTTCTTTCAACTCTTTTTCTTTATTCATTTGTAATTCTTTTTCTTTTAATTCTAGTGCTTTCAATTCTTTTTCTTTATTCATTTCTAGTTCTAGTTGTTTTTGTTTAATTTCATTATCAAGTTCTTTTTGTTTAATTTCATGAGCTCTTAATTCTGCTCGTTCATCTCTTTCCTTATCTGCTAATTCTTTTTTCAATTGTTTAACTTTATTTTCAACAAATTCCTGATATTCTTTCTTATCAGTAATACCATATTTTTTTGCCAACAATTCAGCCTCATCATAGAGTAATTGAACCTTTGACTCCATTATTGTTTATTATGAATGTCAAGATTTATTATATTATAGTACAGTACAATTATTATAATGCACTATTTTATAGTACAGCAATGTTTTATTCCTATACTGGATGGCAATATTTATTAATTACTGAATGAGCATTTTTATATTACTGAATGACAATATTTATTAAATACAGAATGAGCAGTCATATAATATCACAGCAACTTTTTTTTTTTTTAATCCTATGCTGTAGTAAAATGTTTATAATTCAGAATGCAAAATGCTAGAATGTCAACAAGTATGCTAAGCCAAGACACATTTTCTATTATGGCTTGTTTATTTTATTATTATTTGCAATTTTATAGTAGAGTTTAAAGCAAGTGCAAGTCAATTTTTGCTATTATGACTTATTATTACTATATAGGTTGCACAATTATTTTCCGCAAAGCAATGTACAATCTTATTATTACCAATGGTAGCACATAGATAATATTATTATTATTATTGAGGATGGCATATAACAATTAGATTAATGTTATCATAAGCCACTATGATATTATTCTTATTAGCAATTGAAATGGATGTAATTATTATCAGTATTGGAAGTACATTTTCATAGTGATTACTGGAAGTACATTTTCATTAATGCCAATACACAATAATTTTACTATAATTAATAGCAATGTAAATTCTAGATAATATTATTACAGTAGCACTGCAAAGCACAATATTATTTTTATTTAGGTTATTTTACCTGTTATATTGTGAATATTTTGTACATTTGTAGTTACATGTATTAGATATCAATTATTATTTTGTTAATTGTAGATACATGTATTTGGGCACCACTTAAATTATATAGTTATGAATGTGAATATTCATATTATTATTATCTAGGTGAACTTATTATTGTTAATGTTCTTACCATAGACCATTATACTCAGAGAGCAAAAACTAACCAATGCATATTAATGATATCTCAAAAAATACACAACAAAAAAATTATATCAAGTAACAATAGAAAAAAAACACAATCACAATACACTAATGCTGCTTGGACCACAAATGATAGAGGAATTTTTGACAAAGAATAACGACATGTATAACATTGACAAGACTATAGTAATTTTACTTTAATAATTCTTAACAATAACAAACAAAGTCAAGACAACTAATAGAAATAACCCTAACAAAGAATCATTTCTAATCAATCTCTTTTAAGAAATAGAAATAGATGATAGACAGAATAAGAATAGACAAGAGATTTATTTTAGAAAGTCCCGCCAACCAGAGCCCGCTTTATACATAAATAATACATATATATATATATATAATTCATACTAATGAATGTAAAAAATATGATTAAATTAAAGATTACTTAATAATCCAAATGAAAACACATTCACTGTATGAAATTACTGCAATGTAAATCCAGAGTAGAAATCCAGAAGAAACTTAATTAATTATTTAATAATCCAATGAATGTTCACACTGTATCAAGTTGAGTTGCTTCAAGTTTCCACTTCAGTATGGTATAATCCAATTTTAGAATGAACACAAGAAAAAAATGTATACCATTAATTAAAATTAATGTCAAAGTCTTTGGTATACAGATTAAATATTAATTATCTTTAAAGTTATTTAATGTTATTTATTTATCTTCCGATAAGCACATCGGACTTCAACACATCAGATTTCAACACCTGGTCGTGTCACATCGGATTTGAACATAGGCTACATAAAATTCAACACATGGTTGTGTCACATCGGATTTGAACATATGGTTATGTAGGTTACATAAAATTCAACACATGGTTGTGTCACATCGGATTTGAACATCGGACTTGAACATATGTATATAGTTTAGGTTCCTTGTTGATAACATGTGGGAACGAAACTTTTTCCGGTTGCAAATATTAAATAATGATCTGCGTATAGTCACTTTTTTTCGATTTTTTGTATCGAATTTTCCAATGATGAAATATTTGTCATCGGTGTACAAATGTTATATTTTCTTAGAGCTATTATAGTGCTCAATCATATAAATAGTATATGTATTTGAAATAATTGACTCAGGCTTCAGTTTTGTTCAAAAACTGGTACTCACATAATTTTCCATGTGGTTTGTAGTACGTCTTCAAAAAGTTCAAAAAGTTTCGAATTTGAACATAATATTATATCTTTCAGCTTCTCTCTCCGTTAGCTGCCACCAAACCTGTTGATGTCCTATTATTATTATTGGACTATCAAACATTACCACCAGTCTTCTCAGAGTATTTGAGTTGCAGTAGCTGAATTATTTGATTGATTTGAACATCAAAATGGACGACATCACCACAATATAACTTCCAAACTTGTAAATAATAAAAGAACGACTTATTGCAGCATATTATTTAATAACAATTCATTAACAGTTGACACTTCACATCCAATGAACAAATATAGCTTTATAGTATCAACATAATACACAATTTTATTTATTTTTCCTGAGTCTAAAATAATGCCTGCGTTCCTTGTGAGTTATGAGAAAAGACTGCCGACCGCATGGACCGTCACTTAACTATATCTACTTCCGATATAGGTTTTCTTAATATCCAAAAATGGGTTTTATTTCGACTTTTTAATTATTAATATAGCTACTACCTATATATTATTTTATGGCTTCATAGCAACTGGGTTAGTGACATGCTAGTTAACTGTTCTGACGTGATAGCAAAAATATTCAATTGCTCCAACGTAAGATTAGTTTCCGCCATGTTTTATATTAATGACGTAAATAGAAGATAAAAAATTTCAACTTTACCTTTTATAAAGTCCTTTGAAATATTTTTACACCACTGTTAATTTGTAGAAGATAAATTTTAAGGATGGTTGTGTACAAAGCTGAAAACAGTATGTCCGAACACAGACAGTGCCTCCCACGTAGACAGAATTTGAATAAATATTTGTTGTAAATCGTTTTCACTAAAACAGTTGTATATTCTTAATTTCTTATACATACAAACTTTAGATCCAGGACTTGAGCCCCCAATCTTTTGTCACGTGCGAAATCAGCTACTGACGTTAGATGATATTTTTAGTAATGTATTATTATATATTATTTTGATTCATATCCATCTTGGATCTCACAAGGTTGTATAAGAATTTATATTGATGTTATTGAATTAGATTTGATGTTTATTTGACTCGTCGCGATATGAATCTTTTGTGTATAAAGTGATTTAGATAAACTGTACCTTAATATATAGGAAATCCACAATCCTGTTTGAAATTGAACACAATTTTATTCCAACAAGTTGAGATGATAAAATATAACAATACCACAGAATACATGTACCAGTATTATATAATGAAACTTAATCAGTTGAGATTCTTCTATAATGAGTTAAGCCGTAATCCTATCTTTAAGAAAGTGGTCAAAAACAGTCCTCACACATTAGCGCCCAAACTAGAACTAAACTAAACGGTATTCCACCCTCGTGCATATGACGTATTTTATCGCTATGACGTAGTGTCTAGACATATGCATGTTTTATTCCTAACACGGAAACATTTCGGGTTTAAGATTATTTCATTTTAA
Organism: Anisus vortex; assembly: GCA_949126835.1. Classification (NCBI taxonomy): domain Eukaryota; kingdom Metazoa; phylum Mollusca; class Gastropoda; family Planorbidae; genus Anisus; species Anisus vortex. Next base: position 34,222,031 of record OX421506.1, on the reverse strand, counting down.
CTTTAGTTAATAATAACAGAACCAATATAATATGGAAATAAATCTACTCGTAACAATGTGTAGAGAAGTTATATATGTGACACTTGTGTAGAGAAGTTATATAGTGCGACACATGTGTAGAGAAGTTATATAGTGTGACACATGTGTAGAGAAGTTATATAGTGTGACACATCCGAGTATCGGATTCATTCAATTAATGGCGAAGTCAAAAGATGAAATGATTGATGATTTTTTGGGATAATGCTTTGAATACAAGACAATATCTATATTATTTAGACGTGTATATTATTATATAGCTTGATTTTGATTTTTTTTAAATTTATATTTTGATTGGGAGTTCATTCCACCACAGAGGTGCTACGACGCTGTAGGAGCGAACAAAAATTTGTTTATATCTTTTTTGTGCCATAGCAACCATAAAACAGTTTTATAAAAGTTCGTTAACTTTTTTTTACAAAGAAAATAATTCAGTTCAGTTTTCTGTTAGTGCTTTGAATTTTTATTATCTGTCTTTCCATGTTTCAATTCAATTCAATTCAATTCAATTTTTTATTCAGTCAATGCGTTTTACATCGAAAATATGTGATGTTGAATGTGACATCTACAAAAAAGAAAATTACATTACAATAATAGTAAGACACAACAATAAAAATTAATGAAAAAAAAAAAATAAATAAATAAAAAAAAAAAAAAAAAAAAACTATTATATCAATGTACATTATGATAATATGCAGAATATAAGGAAAATTATTACAATTATGATCTTATAAGACGCTTCTGTCTTGTATTTCTGAACAGTTTAACTGCTTGCGGATAACAGCTGTTAACAAATCTGCTGCTACCTCTAAATGCTCGAAGGCGACGGCCATGTGGAAGAAATTCAAAATAGTGTCTCGAGGGGTGGGATTTATCCTTCATAATGTTAGTCATTTTACCTGTTAAGCGCTCTTGGTATAATGTCTCTAACGACTTAAGGTTAGTGCCAATAATTTTTTCTGCATTTTTGACAACTCATTCTAGCTTGTGTAAATTAACTACAGGTAGCCTGTCGAACCAAACTTCAATAGATCTTGTCAGTATGCTTTCAATAATAGCCCTATAGAAATTAGTCATTATCACTTTATTGACCCCACAGGACTTCAGCTTTCTAAGAAAATACATTCTCTGCCTTGCTTTCTTAAGGATATCAGTGCAGTTAATATCCCATGTTAGTTCATTGGATAAGACAGTGCCAAGAAACTTAAAATCATAAACTCGTTCTACATTTGATCCCTGTATAACCAAGGGTGGGGGTTCGTTTCTCCTAAAATCTATGATCATTTCTTTTGTCTTCGATACATTAAGGTGTAAGTTGTTCTGGCTACACCAGCTCACGATAGTGTCTATTTGGCTACGATATGCGTGCTCATCTGCGTTTTTGATTAGGCCAGTAACCGTCGTATCATCGGCATATTTTATAACCAGACAGCCAGGCTGTTCTGCTTTACAGTCATAAGTGAAAATAGAATATAGTTTAGGTGATAATGGACAACCTTGGGGGGTCCCAGTATTTAACGTTATACTGGTTGACACATTGTTACTAATTTTAACCTCCTGTGGGCGTTCTAATAAGAAGTCTAAAATCCAGTTACATATGTTAACAGGAAAAGAGAGTTGGTAGTTAAGTTTGTTGTACAATTGTTGTGGTATAATGGTATTAAAAGCTGAGCTATAGTCTATAAATAATATTCTTGCATATGACTTGCTTAACTCTAAGTGGTTTAATACCTCATGCACATTTATTGCAATAGCGTCATCTACTGATCTATTAGACCTGTACGCGAATTGAAAATCATCGAAGTCTGATGGTAGTAAAGTATTTAAAAATTTCAGAACAATTGATTCAAAACATTTCATAGCCACAGATGTTAAGGCTACTGGTCTGTAATCATTTAATGTTTGTGGGGACTGCTTTTTAGGCACAGGCACAATGGTAAACTTTTTAAGGCATGTAGGGACCGAGCAGGTTTCTAGCGACCAATTAAAAATAACAGTGAATACAGGTGCCAGCTCTGCACTACACACTTTTAGTAGTTTTGTTGTTAACTTGTCTGGTCCAGCGGCTTTGTTAACTTTCAGTTTACTAAACGAGCGCCTTACGTCATGCTCGTCTACGACGAATGGTGGCGAGTCATTGGATGGCAATGGGACAAGGCTAGTTTTGTTGTCTTTATCAAACCTTGCTCAGAATACGTTTAACCTGTCAGGCAGGGTGGGGTCATCACACTGGGTGGTCTTAGGTGTGCCCTTGTATTGTGTTATGGTGTTCATATTGGCCCACATTTGCTTACTTTGCCCTGAGGAGAAAAGATCTTCAATTTTGTCTTTATATTTATTTTTTGCTTCTTTAATTGCTTTTTTCAACTTCGCCTTTGTTTGACGAAACAGTGTTGGTTCTTCTTTTCTGTTTCTGTAGGCTTTGTCCTTCTCACTTATTAATCTTTTAATGTCTTTGTCAGCCCATGCTTTTGAATTCGGGTAAAAAGTAACTGTTTTTTTCGGCACACACACATCTTCGCAAAATTTTATGTATTCAGAAACCGTGTCTGTGTACTCATGAATTGTTGTGTGTTCATCACGGAAAATGTCCCATTCGGTGGTTTCAAAACAGTCTTGAAACTGTTCTGTCGCCATAACTGTCCATTGTTTTATTATTTTCTTTACAGGTTCAATAGATTTTGATTTTTGTTGGTACATTGGTATCAACAAAACCACAGAATGGTCACTATTACCAAGGCCAGGCCGTACAACAGACTTGTACGCGTGTTTGATCTTGCAATAACAGTGGTCAAGTGTGTTATCGCGCCGTGTTGGGCAGGTGACAAGCTGGTTGAAATCTGGGAGCACAGACCTTAGATTTGCCTGGTTGAAATCGCCGCTAATAATAGAGACCGAATCTGGGTCATCATTCTCTTGTTTAGCTATAATGTCTCGTAGCTCATTAAGGCTTTCTTTACTGTCAGCTTTGGGGTGAATGTATACGGCTGTCAAAGTTATGGAAGAGAACTCCCTTGGTAGATATAAAGGTCTACATTTTAGCGATAAATGTTCTAAATTCCGAGAACAACCTTTTGATAACACTTTAACGTTGGTGCACCAGTTATTATTTATCATAAAACACACACCCCCTCCATCTTTCTTTCCTGTGGCTTTTTTGTCTCTATCACATCTATGAATAGAGAAATTCGGGGGTTTAACTAAATCATCAGGGTGTTTATCTAACCAGGTTTCTGTGAAACAGAATATCTGGCTGTTCCTAAAGTCTTGGTGGTTTGCTATTTTTGAAAACAGCTCATCGGTTTTGTTGTACAGTCTGTTCACATTTGAAAGAATAATTGTAGGTAGTGGCAGGTAGCCATTCTTAAACTGATTTCTCGATTTTACTAGTAATCCACTTCGCCTACCTCTTTTACGCTTCGCTTTGTTTTGGTGATTACGGTGATTGTCGTTGTTTTGTTCCGTTGATAATCCAACAAATAATGAATTGTTCACATGTCCTAGATGCTTAGAATGCGTAGGGTTTAACAGTAGCAAGTCCTCTCTTGAATATTTAAACACACAATGTACAGAATTAACAAACACAAGTAAAAATAACACAAGTAGTAGAGTCACAAACAACACGTCGCCATTGCTCGGCGCCATCTTGAAAAAAATTGATTATGATGGTAGCTTTATTATTTAAAAAGTTAAGAATTTTCTACTAAAACAGAATACAAATTTTTCATATTGTTAAGAAACAGAGTTCATAATAATAATAATCTTCTTAAAATTCTTATTAATGTTTAAAACGAATCGTGAAGGCAACGTCAGAAGATTATTGGAGGCTCAATGAACGCCTCCCTTTGTAAAATAGTTATTAACGGAAGAACAGCTCCCTTCGCGCCTTTTTGCGTGGTATCGGTTTGAAAACTTCCGTTTTAATAATCGTTAACTGGTTTACAATCAAATATTGTATTCTTTATTTTCAATTTCGTCATTCATAATCGGGGCATTTTAAAGAGGGCCGAATCCGAAAAAACTAATCGATACTCAGAGAGTATTAAAAGCTTTGCAGCCCGCCAAACATCTCTTTTTCCGAATTAATTTGCTAAACGTAACCTCGCTACCTTATACTTTGAAAGATCGCCTAGTTTACTATGTGACTCTATTCCTAACTGGATTATGTTATTTCTATATTAACAATGGATCTAATACTGATGGATCTATACCTATTATTTGAAAGCGCATGTTTTATTAATCAAGTTAATATCCTTGTGTAATAATTTCTCATCAAACTTATTTTACACTTGTATATATATGGAGAATATCACCACTATTCATTTATTTGGAGTTATTAAAATTTACATTATTCCTTTATCTCCTGGATTATTTATTTCTTGGAATTTAACATTGTGTAGTTCTTATTAACTATACGTAATTATAGTTATACTACAATTTTACACATTTACTGCCAAGAGCCAATATTTACTTGCATTAAACTAAAATAAATTCTACACTGTTTGTTACTGATGTCGACTCACCCAGGGAGAAGAACTTGGACCAACCCCTTGGAAAGAATAATTTAATAATCAACCTAATTTACTAATGTTGTAATATTCAGAATGAACAATACTTAAATAATTGGTTAACAGCATAATTGAGCTGCATTCATATATATTGGGGGCTCAGAGCTATTTACTTTATATATAATAACAACGGCTTAGTAAAGTCATCTATTTTATCAATAATGAACAATTAAATGAACTGGCTAGTCTACACTACTTTTTGAAACACTATGTTCAAATGATCTAACCAGGACAATAAATAAAATCTATATAATTCAGAATATACGACAGTGTTAGATGACCAATGGTATATCTCTGAAGCAACATCGAACAGCTGATTGATACGGTCGTTAATTATCGCGTTGATGGTCAGTGGTGTTGTAATAAAAAGTAGAACTCGCCTAATTGGCAGGCTACCTAATAATATATTCACATGAAAAATAAAAAATAAAAAAAGTTCTCAACGAATCTTCAGAATCATGCATGGGATAAAATGAAATATAGTGATAAAGAGATCTGCCAAGTTCTATCCTATGCAATGGTTAGTTACAGAGGATTAACGAAATAACCGAAGAAAAAATGGAAAAAAAAATACAAAAATTATAAAAACCGGAAAAAAGGAAAATTGTGTTCTGAAATGAACTCAACTTGCATGTTTGAATGTGTAATATAAGAATATTTTGAAGCTCAAATCTTGTGTAACAACTGTATTTTATTATTAAAGCAATGTTGAATAAATCGTTTTAATGTAAGTAGGCCTATATATTCCTTAACCATACCCAAAAGAGGTTGAGTTGAACATAGCCTGTGGTAAAATGGACCAGAGGGTAAGGTGACATGGTTAAGGCTAAAACGACATTTAATGTTGTTGTTTTTTTTGTATTATACTTAAGCAACTCCGAAATGTTCGATAGAAATGCATATTTTAATTAATGAACATGCATAAGTGGTTTTACATTAAAAATAAAATAAAGACTAAAATCTTAACTTAATTACCCTTGAAACACTTAGAGCTTTTGATTCTTTCAACACAACCTTTGGTGCAAATTAATGAATCCATATCACACAGGCCACTAATGCTGTAGTCACAATCTGAAATCAACATCAATACAGTTTGTAAGACTACAACATATCTATTAGTCTACTGTTTACCCACACTGCACTATGCAAGTGATGGCCTCCAGTGAGTGACACACGAATCCAGCAGTTGGGCCTCTACTAGTATATCGACATAATAAAACAAAATAGACAATGTTCTTGACTTTCTTCTGACTTTATGTTGTGTGTATATCTCCCCACTCATTGTAATTGACAATAAAAAGAATTGCATAGATTTACGTTTTGCCCTAGATAAGTTGTAGAATCAAAATGTAATTTGATAATTAGTCAATCTTACAGAAAGGTCTTGTAAAGAGCTTATTGGACTCTTAGGCGTTAGAGTCCCTCGTAGGGACTCAGTAATATTTTATTCCCCTGCTTGTGCATGCGCATTTTCTATCGTGTGTATTTGGAATATATATTTCGCTTGAATGAATCTGTTTACGCCAAACTCATGTAAGCATTGTGTTTTATGATAAAAAAAATTAAGAATGTTACTCACTGCGCCAGTGTTCATAACAATTCTACATAATAAAAGTATGTCGTAGTTGTATGTGAAGTGGTTACAGAATTACTTTTCATTAGAGCCACGAACTCAACAGTTTAAATGAAAATTGTTTGATACAGATTATAAATCACAGCTAAGGAAGAAGAGAAACCTAGACACTTGTTAAACATTTTTCAGCGCACTGTTGCTTTCCCGTAACCCCCTTGTGACACTTGAATATGATTTACAAATCCTGCACCTGTGGCCTGCAAACCTGCACTGTGACATAAGTGGCGACCAGGCCTGTCAGAATAACGCGACATAGGGTCTTGTTCCGGCTTTATTAAACCACCATGTGACATAAGTGAGATTTTGAAGAGTTTAAATTATTAACTGACAAGAGAAACGGTTATAAATTTCTAGCTGACATGAGAAGCAATTGTAAATTACTAACTAACAAGAGAAACAGGTTTAAATTTATAGATGTAACATTTAACTATTAATTCTATCTGATGAACTGCTAAAGAGGAAAAGTTTTGACTGACGTGGAAAAGATTTAAGATTATGCTTAATATAGACTGACCAGTGCTACAGTTGGAACCTCCAAATCCAGAAATGCACTTTCCTGTTTCGTATTGACATGACTTTTTCCCGCGACATTTTGTACGGCATGCTAGATGAAAAAAAAAATTTTACATGTCAGTTAATACACACATTAATGAATAAATCAGTCCATCATTTAGTCTCTCTGGATATACGTATTTATCTATCTATGTATTTTTCTTTCTATGTGTGTATCTATATGTATTTATCTCTCTATGCATTAATCTATCTTTGTATGTAGTGCTATCTATCTTTGTATGTAGTGCTATCTATCTTTGTATTTAATTATGCATTTATCAATATATTTTATCTATGTATTCATCTATGTATTTATATATCTATATATTTATCAAATTCGTATCTGCTAAAATCTTGTTAAGTCAGAAAAAACAACAGATTTTACGTAAAACGACATAGTATGTCTCAATTCAGAGTTTGTGGATATGTGTGCCATACTTTTTATTATATATATTATCATATGTATATATATATAATATCACAATACATAAAAACTTTAATAAAGAATTTGGCTAATAAATAAAAACAAATTCTTGAAAACTGTTGAACTAACTTTTAATAGATATTAAAATGACAGTGTCTTTTAAATAGTAAAGGCAGTACTTATATTTTAATGGGGCCGGAAAGAAGAAATATAAAAATAAACAGGACAAAGAAAAAAAATGTTCAAAAACCTCTAAAATCAACATATATTACAATAACACATCGACCTTGTTGTCCTACCTACCCAATGTACAGTTGACACCGTATGATCTGGCTGGACACTTTGATTCACAAGTACCATTTTGAGCACAGTTTTCTGGAATATCAATGTGTCATGAAAAGATTATGCATGCATATATTTAAAGTGTATTTAAAATAAAACGAGGCAGTACGAAGGACAATAACCAAACGTGAAACATTAAACGAGAATGATAGTTTTTATCTCCCCTTTGTGTAAAGACAAAGATATTTCCGCCAAGTTCTCTCTCCTACCTTTCTCGCTCCCTTACTTCTGTGGAATAGGACAGGGCACATATTGAAAAGCTTAACGAACATTCACTGACACCCTTCTCTATATCGAGCCTTAACACTCTAATTACCCGGTCATTGTCGCACGTGTCAAGCTGAGAATTCGATGCAAGCGTCTTCCCCATAGTGTCATGGGGTGGCCTGAGCCCGGACAGAGCTCTGGAGTGCCCTCCACCCCATTTGAGCTGAACCCAAACGTTACGCCCTGAACTAAAGAGGCTGTTGAGCTCGTCCTTCTTTTTTTTAAGACATTATAACTTCCCATAGAAAGATACAAAAAGTCAACTGGCTCTCGCCGATCCCTTCTGACGGAAACCAGACAAAACTTATGTGCATCGCGAAAAAAATCATGCGATCCTTACACAACGTACGTGTCAGAAGCGGCACATACGTTGCTACAGACCTCTACATTCTTGTCGCACGTGTCAATGTGAGACTTATAAGGGGTTGGGCAGGAGAGGTAAATCAATGAAACGAATTTAACGCGATACTTCCCAGAGAGCCTACCAAAACTGCAGAAATTCCAGCTGGCACTTGCTAACAAATTTGAAGTCCTTTTAGAACTGACGGAAGAAGATTATTCAACAATCGAAAATCATTTACAAAATGTACCTGCCCGGTACTGTTTGAGTTAAACGAAATGCTTTTGATATATTTTTTTCAATACAACAGCTTATAGCTACAGCTTATTGTTACATCCACAATCCCCTTGTGGCCAGAGCTGTGTAGATCTTGGTGATAATTCTCGTTAGTCCTAGGGTAGACTTTAGTTATTATTATTTATGTTTCAGTATTACACGAACTCTTCTTATAGTCCTGGGCACAAACTCAGTATTTGTGTTCTAACAGTCCCTTTCCTTGACGTTAGAGTAGTAGATACATATTATAGTATTGAAGACAACACAATAGAATAGTAACTTGACGAGGAAGCTTCAGTGTAAATGTTGTTAATAGTTTAATTCAGGTGATATGTTCAATATATACAATATATGTATTATGTACAGTTAGAATAAAATAGTGCAAACACATGCGTCCTCAAAGGAACATATTTTGAAACTCTCTGTCTTACAGACAAACAAATCATTAAATGCTATCCAAGTGGTGCAAGGGACAGACCTATTACTAGGAGTGGTGAAAATCATGGTATCATTACTAAACTCATAACAAAAACGATAGGAACTTCCCTATTAAATAATGAGTCGTTCCCAGACACTCGGAGTGATTATACGCGGATCCGTCGTATAACGCTGAGCGTTATTCGGCGGATTTTTGCGTGACCTATATTATACACGGGGACATGACACAAAATCTGCTCCCCTACTAGAACCGACGGAGTCTGGGGGTTCATTGAGCCCCCAAGAAAAATTTGAAATTTTACAGTTTATATTGTTCATTTTTGAAGCATCTGGTATTTTAATGAAATAGAATACAGACTAATAATTCTCTATATGATTGTAAACAATTTATTTGAAAAATAAATATACCCTATTAATTAATCTATACATGACTGGAATAGACATTATAATAATAATAATAACCAAATAATATTAATAAGTCAAAGACTTTCTGTTCGCGGATGACGCCGCCTTTGTCACACACACTGAGGAGGAGCTACAATCCTTGATGGACCACATCTCCAAGACCTGTCAAGATTTTGGTCTAACAATTAGTATAAGAAAGACCGACTTGATGGTACAAGGGGCTGACTCACCCAACCTTTACATCAACGTTACCAAATTAGATATTGTTGGTCAGTTCACATACTTTGGCTCCACCATCACCACCGATCTATCACTGGACACAGATATCAGCAAGAGAATTGACAAGGCATCCGCGACTGTATCCAGACTTTAACAAAGAGTATGGGCCAACAAGATGCTGACTATTAATACAAAGATAGCTGTGTAACGTGCATGTGTGATCCTGTACGCCAGCGAAACTTGGACCATGTACGCATCGCAAGAAAAGAGACTCTCTTCTTTCCACATGCGCTGCCTCAGACGCATACTTGGGATATCTTGGAAGGACCGCATAACAAACAACGAGGTCTTGCAAAGGTCTAACATGCCTAGCATGATCACTCTCCTTCGCCAACGACGTCTTCGGTGTCTTGGCTATGTTTCCAGGATGGAGGATGGGCAAATCCCAAAAGACCTGCTATATGCTGAGCTCGCTGAAGGCAAGAGAGCTACTGGCCGCTCCCAACTCAGGTTCAAGGACGTCTGCAAGCGTGACCTAAAGGCTATAGATGTATAGGTCGGAAAGTCGTTGGAGAGGCACCCTACACACCGGTACAAATGCTGCTGATGGCGAACTTCACCTTATCGCGGATGCTAAAATAGCAGCGAAGAAAAGTAAAGAAAAGAGGCTGCCCCTGACAAACTCCAACGGTCGCGCTTTCAAGTGCCAGAGATGCGACAGAGCCTGTCTCTTAAGGTTAGGTCTCCACAGACACAGCCAATTCTGCAGGGCTGGCCAAATCACTGAAGCACAAATCTAATCCTCTTTCGAGATTATAGAGCCAATGATGATGAATAATAATAATGGTGTTTGTATAGCGTAAATGCCGTTAATGACAATTCTCTGCGATGGCGATAGTTACAGAATACAGACAGCGAACAACAGACGAAAATGTAAATATGTATACGCAAATACTGCTAACGAAATAGGTGAGTCTTTAGCCGGCTCCTGAAGGTGTCCACGCTAGGGCTCTGTTGAAGCTGTAGTTGGAGATGAGTCCAAGCGGACGGTCCCGCGTAGTCTACCACAAATTGATCCTCCTTGATTTGACTGTCACAAACTCGTCAATCACGTTGTCAAAATTAATATTCTCAAGTTTCTTTTTCGATGCTAAGGAGTGCAAGACCACTCAGACGATCTTGTCCCATTGAAGCACGTAAATAAAACAAAATAAGCTTCAGTTTGCTGAAGGACCGCTCACAGCTTGCAATTGAGACAGCAATTGTTAGATATATTTGCAGTGAAATGCGCAGATTCGGAAATACGTCATCTCCATATGAAACAATAAAACCAAGAAGATCCAAAGGAGTTTCCGGTAGACTTCAGTCCTGGTACAGAGCAGCATTTTGCAGTCTCCGATTTCTGTGCACAATTCATGGCCATTGACGTCAGTGTCGAAGAAATTTCCAAAATCGAAGCAATTTTGACGAAGTGTATCCACATTTGTCTCAGCGACCAGAGTTTAGACGTCTAGTAAAAATCCAAATTTGGAGTTTAGCTTTTTTAGGCGCAAAAACCGTATTAATATCTCCTGTTGGAGTCTATCAATTACGCTGTTCATAACACGTGCAATTTCTTCTTCAGCAAAAAGTCCTGCATCTCTTGCTAATTCTCCAGGCATCCTCCGATGTCGTCTAATCCTTCTGTCAACCTCAATTCCCCAAGTTGTGCATTTTGTTTTTCCATTCTCTACCACAATCTGTTTCAAATTATCACAAATGTTGACAAGTTCTTGCTTAGCGATTCAAGATCAGATGCTGCTTCGTTGGCATTCGTAGTAGGATCCAGCAACCGTTTCTGGATACGATCAATTTTCCCAAGTATGATGTTCCAGAAATGTAACAAAACTAGGAAGTTAAAGTTTAATATACCTGCCCGGCTAGGCCCGGTTAGGGTTAGGCCCGGTTAGGTTTAGGCTCAGTTAGGGTTAGGCTCAGTTAGGCTCAGTTAGGCTTAGGACTTAGCTAGGAATATGATCCTAAAAAAAGCCTATAGACTATAGAATAGTATAGATTAGCAGGCCTATAAAGTATATATAGTATATATAGTATAATGCTGGGCGTTATACGGCGGATCCGCCGAATAACGCCTCTTTGCAATAATTGCATCACTCTGGAACAGAAGGAGAAACGAACATCGCCGCCTCTTTATAACTGTTTGTGGCGTTCAAAACATTCAAATTTAAAGCACTGACATATACAAGACTGGCATTAGCAACACTGGTATTGACAACACTGGCATTGACCACACTGACATTGACAACACTGACATTGACAACACTGCATTGACAACATTGTCATTGACAACACTGGTATTGAAATTATTGACAACACTGCCATGGACAACACTGCCATTAAAAACACTGACATTGACAACAATGGTATTGACAACACTGGCATTGACAAATGTAACGATGTTACAAGCTCTAACTAAAGAAAACTAGCTGCATTTAAAGCCCAAACTAAAATTGTTAAACAAGAATATTGTCGCAACGCTAAGCTCGGTGATCATTTAACAATTAGCCGCATTCCTTTACATTTCATTTACAAGATGTTTGTGTATCTATCTTACTAACGCTTGCTATGAGAACGTGCTGATTTAATTTTTTTCTATTCAATTGGGATGGCCAGTAGAGAAATCAGACTCTTCCTCCTACCCTTATATTTACGGTGGCGCCCGACCCCATGTTACACCCCCATGTGACATGTTACTTTAAAACACCCCCCCCCCTTGATTTTTTTTATCAGATTGTCCGTCGTCTTGCCCGAAAATCAGTGGCGGTTCCTCTTGCCAGCGAATCGATGGGTTCTGCATGGAATGTACCACTGGAGTGTATGGACGCTTGTGTGGCATTAGTAAGCAATAAATTGGTATTATTGTAGAAAAAAAATGAAAGCATTGGTCCCTTGTACCCTTTTATATGCTTAGTTTCATTTAGGCCTACTATATAAAATAAACATTTTTAGATAGGAAAAAAACTGCTCCTTACAACAACATACAGAAAATAAATTAAGTACCCACATAAACATATACTTTACTTCAGTATGTAATATTTTTATGGTTTAACTTAATTCACATCCATACAGACGATCAATGCGACTATCAAATGGCATAGTAAAGTAAATAAAAACTTAGAAGTTATTCAGTTTGTATCTAACTTTCACTCTGTAATAGAATCAAACAGTCTACCGTAAGCTTTGCAAAATAGTTAAATAACATTGGAGAATGTAATATCGAGCTTTCTAAGAAATATTGATGGTAAAATAATCTACCGAGTCTTTTTTCGTTTGCCTAAGGTCTAGGTCACCATAAAATCAAACACCAGAGCCACATGACGAACGTTAAAAGAAGACCACAAAGGGTTAATGCTTGAACTTGTGTACAATAATAACATTTTATTTCACTGGTCGATAACAGTAGCTTCTTTATTGATATGCAAACTCCACATCAGCATGCCTTGTATAGGGCCTAGGATTAGGTACATACATTTCTAAAATAGATTTTCCATTTAAGTTTTTAAAATACCAAAGAAGATGCGTACTATAAGTCTACGAGAACAACATAATATTGTTATTACGTCATAATAAGTGAATTTCTGTTCGCCATAAAAAGTGAATATTTATTCACCATAATAAGTAAATCTCTATTCTCAATAATAAGTAAATCTCTATTCTCCATTATAAGTAAATCTCTATTCTCAATAATAAGTAAATCTCTATACAATCGTACACATTAATAATTGTGACTCTTTAATTAAAAAAAGAACAGCAAAACTAAATGAATTATCGACACTTACTAAAAACGCAATATAATTTTTTTTTATTATGCACTACACGTAACGATGGCCTAATATGATTCTTCTAAAGTTGAATGGGAAAAATTCGAGTCTGATCATGAAGAAACATTTTTAAGATTTAAAATCGATACAATTTACACTTTGTTATGTAATAGTTTTAATCAACAGAACAATGTGTTAAGACTTTACAATAATTGTGCATAAATTAAAAAAGCTAGAATTTAATTTATTTCAGTTTACTTTTTAATGAACGCAAAGATCAGTATTCCAGTTGTCATATATTATTGATGAACAAAATACTGAAAAAAATAATTTACTTTATAGTTTTATCTGTTTTTTTGCAGCATATGCAAAAAGATGCTGACTTTTCAGAGTTTAGAATAAACATGTGATTCAAAGCCGCAAAAAATTAGTTTATAACTGTGTTTTTTTTAATGTACTATATGGTGCACATTTTTAAATCCTTATTGAACGCATGTTTATAAATAAAGTGATGTCTTATATTTATATGTTTCAGCCTGCCCTTCTCAATGTAAATCTAATACCAAGTGCAATAAGTTAACGGGAAAATGTGATGAAGGATGTCAAGATGGCTACAGCGGAGGAACTTGCAATGAAAGTACATATTACGTTTCTTTAAAGTTACACTTAACTGGCTTTTCCCATATTTTCCCAAAGTAAAAAAAATATTCATTTGAGTGAATCGTTAGCATGTTTCGTTATGCACGCTTAACTAATAACTTATTAATTTTTATTAGGAAAAAACAAACTATTCCTTCTTCAACAAAATAAAATAATAATGATCATAATAATGACTATGTGGTATAGCGTTGCAAACAAACATAATGTAAGCTCAGATCGAAATTAACATTGAGCAGTAAACAAATTAAGAACACGAATATAATTCTCTAGGATAAAAAATATAAAGCTAATTAATAATCTTAAAATTGTACAAACATAGGACAAAGGAAATAAATATAGCGTTAACCGAATTAATATAAAATAAAAACAGTAGGGTCTAAAAAAAGGTTAAAATGGTGGTTATTAATAGCTTTATTCTGCGATCTTTAATAGATTTTAAATTAGTTTACAATTAGTAGGCCTATACTAATACTATTAGGCTTAATCATATATTTTTCCTAACCGCTAACAGATAATTCATGCATAAAACAAAATAGCAGGGGTGGCAACTTGTGAGATTGGAAGTAGGCTGTAGGACGGTGCTGAGGGAAGCGGGGCGTGTTCTTAGTTGTTGATTTTTTGAAAGTTTTACCACAGCTTTCACATGAATTTACCAAATATTGTTTTTTTTAATGCTCTGAATGAATTTCACAGCGTGCAGTCGTAACTGTGGGGGCAACGGAAGGTGTCATCAAATGACCGGCGCCTGTGACCAAGGTTGTAAAGCTGGCTATCAAGGTGTCACGTGCGAAGAGGCGTATCCGGAATTAGGCAATGGTGAGGGTGAGATAAAGACCTACACACACATACACACACAACAGTAAACCATCGTTTATTGTCTATCATTCTTCAATGAAGTCTCTTTTTTTGTGTTATTTTTGTTGTTATAGCTGTTGCTACTTTGAATATATACGACAGACATGCAATTATAATTGTTTTAAATTAGCATTACTCCAAGTTTAATTCAATGTAGATTTCAAGTAGTATTTATTACTTTTACATCCAGACATATATGGTATTACAATTTTGGTTCTACAGTACCAACTCGTGTCACAGACAAAATGAACGAATGGATGAGTTGGCAGAGTTATTGTTGAATGATTCAGTGAAAGAGTGTTTGAGTATGTTGGATGAGAGTTAGTACAAGAAAACCAATTATCAGATTAATCCCTTATAGAATTTGAATTTTGTATATTCCATGTCCATCCAGTAAACCCGTTTTCGGGTACCTGACCAACACTGGGAACAGAAATCCAAATCTAATACCGCCTCAAGTATTGGTCTGGGGTACATAGTACTAATTTTAAGATTACATTTTTTTCCCTCAAACATTTTAAAAACAGTAAGCTATTATATGTTATCCATAACAATTTTACATTTGGATAATAAATATCTTGACATTTACCAAACGATTTCAATGTTTAAACTTTATATTGTGCAGAATAAATGCATTAAAAAACAAGATAATGTATTCAGTTCTGCAATATATCTTTGAAAAGCATTTACTAAGGAATTAGAAAGCTAGAAATGTTTTATTAATCGCAATTGATAGGTATAGAATATCTTTATGTTTTTTTTTGTTTTTTTTGCTTACGAAATGTTATTAGTTTTTTTTTAAATCACTAGACTAGATATTTGTCACAACTGTTCAAAGAAAAGATGAACAGTCCAAAACACTAGAGCCCAAAACACATGTTGTTTTGTTTAGAATCTAAACCCCAGTTTTTTATAACTTATTTGTTTTTGTTTTTGTGTCATTACCCTATCTCAAAGACGAGCCAGTGGAAGAAATCATCACCAGCTATGTTGTACTTATGACACTTCTACTTCTGTTTGCCGCTGGTCTCGTGGTCTTAATACTGATTCTGATATGCAGAAGATGCAGACGGAGTAATGGCGAAATAGCGTAAAGAAGTCGTGGAATAATTATATTTTTCGTTGACAGTCTAAATCACTTTATATCTTATCTTATATATCTTATCTTAGATATCTTTATATATGTAAAGACTGTACAAAACCTTAAAGTAAAGTAATAAAACATCAACGCACACATAAATTGTTATGTGAAAAGTTTTACTTTGTTTTATGTGTTAAATGTAATGTAATAAGATATGTATTGTAATGTAATAAGATATGTGTGCTAAGTTATGTGTTGAGTTATATGATACGTAATTTGTTATTGTATCTGTTGTATTGTTTATTCAATATTTACTGTCTTACACAAGGATTGAGAATTAGCCAATGTACCCCCCTCCCCCACGCACACACACCTTTTTTTCAAACGGAAATTAGACTCGGCCAAATACGACCCTATTTGTCCAATGATTCTGCAAAGACACTAGCAGTCGCTCTGATACTTTCGCGTATCGACTATTGCAACGCCCTGCTAGCCGGCCTGCCCGAGGACAAAATCGCCAGGCTACAGCGAATACAGAACAGTACTGCGCGTTTGGTTATGTGCAGGTCTAAAAGAGACTCGGGAACTGCCCTTCTGCGCTCGCTCCACTGGCTCCCCGTGAAAGCCAGAATTGAGTATAAAGTGGCGCTACTTTGCCATCAGTGCATTTTTAACAACAAGTTTCCGTCCTATCTCAAGGCACTAATCACACCTTATGTCCCGCAAAGAACACTTCGTTCTGCAAACTCATCGCTTCTGGAAGAGCCCCGTTTCTCTCTGACGACCGTTGGCCTTAGAGCCTTCTCAGTATTCGGTCCGAAAGTGTGGAATCAACTTCCCATTCAACTGAGGCGAACTAGCTCTACTGTTACTTTCAAACAGAACTTAAAAACTCATTATTTCAATGTTTACCTTAGATAACATTTAACATGCTTTAGAAACTAACTGTCTTATTTATGGGTTGGGTCGGTAAATGCTACATTTATTTGTTTTGTCTTTTTTAATCATCAATTTTTCTGTCCCCTGGCCTAGGGTAATATCCGTATTCTTAGTTGTATGTTAAACACGCTCTGAGCTTACATTATGTTTGTTGGTAGCGCTATACAAACAGGGCCGGATTTACCTATAAGCTAGACAAGCTATAGCTTAGGGCCCCCACTGATTTGGGGGCCCCCAAAAAAAATTGCCCGAGTGAGCAATTGTCATAATATACTTAAATATACTGCAGCATTATTTGTCCCAATGCCGCACGTCCGGAACATCCCATACTCTTCACCCAATTGTTTTCAAAAAGATTTAAAATAAGATAAAATTGTGTAGTTTTAAAAATAATGTGTTTTAGTTTTTTCTATTTAGCGTTTGTTTTCGATAGTGGATACCGATATATCTATTATCGATAGCATCTGACATCTCTAAGTTTCTACCAGTTGCGTATTTAGGCATGTTCCACATGTTCCATTGGAACAGGGGCCCCCACACATCACAAAAAGAAATTTTTTAGTAACATCCCCATTCTTTCGTTGAAAATTTAATATAAAATTCATTTATTCCCTTACAATTTTAAGCGCTCCAGTCCAACAAAGGCCCCCACAATCCTGGTTTCTACTATTTAGCTTGTTTAACCTGAATGGCCCCCTTTTTAAAAAGAAGAACAAGGATGTTAAGGCCTACAAAACAAAAAAATACTTTTAAATGCTGCCATTGACCTAAATAATTGACTATGTTTTGTTTTAGGCCTATGACTTTGATTAATTAAAAAAGCAGCTTTTTTCGTAAATATTTTCAACAAGACTAAACGTTTTCATTGCCAAAATGACAACGATTATAATTGGTATTGATTTCTTCATAGTATTTTCGCGAATGCAACTGAATTAACGTTGTGACTGTATATTCGATTACATTAAGGCAAAATCACATTTAACGGCTTAAGTATATTTATAAGTATAAAGATGATTTAAGAACTACAGGGTACTTCAGTCTCTCTGTAGATTCCACTCCAGACCGGCCCCATATTGATCAGCCCACTGTTAATTAAATTATTGTGAGGTATGTTTCACCAGATGATGGGGTCCCTAGTGAACGTTTTCTAACTTTCCCTGAGATAGGTTGCCACACAGGGGAAAGTATGTCTAAGATGGTGCACAACTACCTTACAAGTGAATGCAAAAAAATATTTTAGTAAGTGTCGAGGCCAGTCATATGATAATGATGCCAATATGTCTGGCAAATACAAGGGAATGCAAGAAATAATATTGAAGATTAACAAGTATGCTATGTATATTCAATGTTTTGGTCAATCCCTGAATCTTGTTGGTAGAACAACAATAAACTTTGGGGGAATTTTTCAAGAAATATATTTATTTTTTCATCATCTACACATAGATTGGCAGTACTGTTGTCATTCTTCAAAGATGATTCAAAATTTCCAAAGTCTTTGTCAAAGACTAGATGGGAAGCACATTCAATGGCCACAAAAGCAATAAGCTTACTTGATAGTTATGATGAAATAATTGCTGCATTACAGAGAAAGGCGAAACAAGAAATCAAGCCATAAACATTTTGAATAAAATGGAGGAGTTTGAATGTATGGTAATGTTATGTTTGTGGAGTTACTTGCTGGATGAATTTCACAAGACTAGTCAATCAGTGCAAGACCCCCAAATTAGTATAGAAATATGTAGGAAATTATACGCTTCACTTGCAGATTTTGTTAAAGGGTCCAGTGATATGTTTGATCATTTGGAAAAGAAAAGCAAAGGAAAAATTGTCTGATGTTGATTACAAGAAAAGCAGATATAGAAGAAGGCGTATCAACGATGATGAAGATGATGCTTTAGAGAACCTTGAGCCAAGAGACAAGTTCAGAATCAAAATATTTATACCAGTGATGGATGCATTAGAGTCAAGTCGGGCACAGAGGGCCTCAGTATACAATGATGCTGCGAAAAATGTTTCATTCTTAAACAAATTAGAAGCTACAGAAGAAGAGATTCGTGAAGGAATTAGTGCTATATGCCAAACATACCCTGAAGATGTGGAAAGGAATCTTGTTGGAGAAGTCAAGAATTTTCATCAATATGTTAGACATAGTCAAGCCTATGGTTCAGGGTAATATTTATTGATCGTGTCCAATCAGCATTCCCTAATGTAGAAGTGATTTTAAGTGTTTCTTAGTATGATGGTTGCAAATTGCTCTGGAGAAAGTTCTTTTTCTCACTTGAAGAGGACAAAAAATGAATTTAGAACAACAATGACTCAAGATAAATTATGTTCCCTCAGTCTCATGTGCATAGAAAGTGACAAACTACGCAGTTTATCATTTGATGATGTCATCAGTGACTTTGCTCTGGCAAAAGCAAGAAAGAAAATATTTTAGATAATAAGTCTTTGTAAATTATTCCTTTTAAAAGAATTTTTGTTTCTTTTTACCAGAGTTTGCATTTTAAGTTTGTTATGAATGAATACAAATGTAAAAAAATTGAATTATTTCACTAACTATAGGCGATCTTAATTGTATTTCTTTTTAACCCTCTATGTATCCGAAAATCATATTTTGCACTAACATATAATTCTGGACTTATAAAGGGCCCCATATCTCAAATAGCTTAGGGCCCCATCAAGTCTAAATCCGGCCCTGTATACAAATATTATTATTATTATTATTATTATTATGTTAAACGCGCTCTGAGCTTACATTATGTGTGTTGGCAGCGCTATACAAATATTATTATTATTATTATTATTATTATTATTACATACAGTTATTAAATCGCAATGTTTTTTTTTAAAATTAGATTACTGTTAAAGAATTGAAGAAATACACTTATCTCTCTCTAGACAGTTACACATTTAACAAGATGTAAATTACGACTAAGCTTATAGGTTAACATGTTTTTATTTTTAGACTGAGAGCTGCCTAAAATATAACTAGAAAGGAAACTTTATAAAATGAAATATTCGCTTAGTATTAATGTGTGATATAACGTAACAACAACAATGAATGTGTACACTTATAACCGTATTGCTATCTATAAGGGTTATAAGACATTATCTTAATGTATGTATGCATCTATAATATATAAATTACATATTATAGAAAGTACGAGATTCGTCTCTAATTCTTCTCCTAATTGGTTAATTTAAAGGTACGTGACCTCATTGTGTTATTTTTTTTTTGCAATCTTTTTTAATGCACCGATTCGAAAATGGTACCAGTATGCTACTCAAAATTATCCAACAGCCGATTTGACGACCATTACCCGGGAACAAACCTAGCATAATGATTATCAGTGGCCACGTAGATACTTATTTTCATTTTACTTGGTCTCGTTTGTTTTAAGCATCTTTGTTTATATGGATAACGCGGCCCAGCCTTCTTAATCTTCTTTCTTTCTTTCAACAATGATGTTATTTACTTCTGTTTACTTCATTAACATAAGCTAAATATTAATGCCTGATAAATCCATACTCAGGGATACCCTCCAGACTCGAAAACAAGTATCGTCATTCTTCCAGAATTTAAAATCGAAACCTTGAATACTCTTGCCAAACGTGCTTCTACAAGGCCACTAACTTGTCCTAAAAAAGGTTGATACTATTACAATCATAATGAATAAGCCCCACGTTTTGATCTCGTATTATATTATCCCTTTTACATCACTTTTATGTGTATGCATGTTAATGGTGTCCAACTGATAGAAGATTGAAAAATCTAATTAACACATTAATTCCTATCGATTTCAAAATTGGCGCATGAAATTTAGACGATGAAATCACATCGTATCAAATATTCAGCGACTTCAACGCCCTCGCAAACTAACAAGGAGATTGAGATTTATTTGGATAAACGTCATGCCCAATTTCATCTCCTGAAAATACTCGAAGGTCTTTTAAAAATTGTACATTTGTAGATTGTATTAGTAAGTTATGATTCATTCAATATACTACATGTATTATGTAGTAAACTACTTTAAAGTGCAAGATTCATATAATTTTTCATCTACCAATGACGAACTTCAAACAAAGTGATAAGCGTGTTAACTTTAGAGTTATTGCTAGTTATTCATCTGATGTAGTATTAGACTAACCCTATTTGACTTCTGTGTCTGATAGATATTTCACACATTTCTTTATCCCTGGGCCTGAGAGATAGCAGGCTTCCAGAGATACACTCCCATTAAGAGGACGCCAAAGATGGGCAGTCCTCCGTTGCAGGTCTGATTATTACTGTCACTGAAACGTGGTGGGAATGAAGGAATAGGCGCAAAAATACCCGTATCGCCAAGCCCAAATACTAAATGACCAGATCTATAGAATTCAATTTGTGTTTTCGGTCGACAATGCAAGTACATGAACAATTCCGCCTCGATTATAAACTAAAAGGTACTCCGCAAAATTGTGTGTGAGGGTAGGTATGTGCATCCCACGTGCCTGCATTTACTGAATGCGTTAAGTCTCGAAAATGGTCTTGATGTACCCTCCCCCCACCACCACCATCACCCTGCCATACACCAACAGTACGTTCTGGTCATAAAAGCCGTAAGGTTAATTTTTTTTTTGTTCAAGAGACGTCGCAGATGCGCGATCGCCATTAACCTGCCACCACCAATCTCCGATGTTTGTTTTGTGAAACATTCTGGATTTCTAGACCGTTCCCCATCACCGTAGATATGTTGACATTATTTTGAGATATCCTTTTTGAGAACCATCTATGACCTGCATAATTTATAGAGACTGTTTATATGGTTGGATTAATCTAAGTTTGACCACCTTTGGTCGCCTCCGCCTTGCACCCAGCTCGTATCTGTGAATCCAAGCAGCTGTAGCATACGGAGCGGCCACAAACAGTGAAATGGTCTCGACTGGCTGGCTGTGAGGCCGGCGGGGTCCTGCGGTTAGTTCACCGGACTGTCAACTGACATTTCACGGGTTCTGTCCCTTCCGCGACCGATTCCTGCCGCCCTGCGGGAGTTTTGGGCCTAGTGGTTGTAATAATCTTCTATATAGGAGGAACGTCTGTAAAACGTATACGTCAAACAAGATCAGGGTTACCACAAGAGCTTTAAAGTCCTGGTGAGTTAGGCTTGACTGGAATTAAATGGACAACATGGAGTAATCAACAATCATTTTTTTATTATTATGATTTCTTTAATCAGCTGATATAGTAAATACATAAAAAAAATGAGACTGTAACAACAAAAAAGAGCATAAAAATAGTATTTTCACTGCTATAAATAAAGTGAACAAGTCCAATCTAACTCTAAGTGTAACTTAAACATACTTGTTTATAATATTAAAAAGCAATTCATACGCGCAGATTGTTTTCACGAGAAACGCAAAGTTTTTATGCGATTTCTTTTTAAATTGTATTACATTGTTGATTGAACTAGAACTAAAATAAAGTGCTTACAAGTAGTAAAAAAATGTGAACATGTATACACTGTTCTAGTTTCTCTGCATTACTTTTACTACATCCAGGAGTATTACATGTATTATTTAATACATTGTCATATTGATTTCTCGCCAGGGTCATTTCCATACAATGTGTCCCTGTTCTTCCGATGGGACAACGTAGGCACTGCCCGCTATAATCACATTTTTCACCGTAGCATGTGACGGAGCAAATTTCTTTACAGCCGAACCCGTAGTTTGGTGCGGAACATTCTGAAACAACAGGAACAAAAGTTTTTAAAATGTATACATACAAATTACAATTGTCATTTAATAGCAATGCCAAATAGCAAGGTAGCATTCGAATTCTTTTTTTTAAAATTTCCGTTGCTTTTTTCTAAAACCATTGTTAGTTTTTTAATTTAGGCAAAAACGCTAACTTTTATTTCGTGTCATTTTAATTTAGGCAATAATGTTAACTTTTATTTATCTTATCTTACAGACGTTCCTTCTAGATAGAAGATTATTACGTCCACTAGGCCCAAAAACTCCTGCAGGGCGACAGGGATTCGTCGGTGGCAGGGCTAAAACCCGCGACCTGTCAGTTGGTTTTTGGTTGACAATCCGGTGAACTAACCGCTGGACCAGCCGGCTCCACTTTTATTTCGTGTCATTTTAATTTAGGCAATAATGTTAACTTTTATTTCGTGTCATTTTAATTTAGGTAATAATGCTAACTTTTATTTCGTGTCATTTTAATTTAGGCAATAATGGTAACTTTTATTTCGTGTCATTTTAATTTAGGCAATAATGCTAACTTTTATTTCGTGTCATTTTAAGTTAGGCAATAATGCTAACTTTCATTTCGTGTCATTTTAATTTAGGCAATAATGCTTACTTTTATTTCGTGTCATTTTAATTTAGGCAATAATGCTAACTTTTATTTCGTGTCATTTTAATTTAGGCAATAATGCTAAATTTTATTTCGTGTCATTTTAATTTAGGCTATAATGCTAACTTTTATTTCGTGTAATTTTAATTTAGGCAATAATGCTAACTTTTATTTCGTGTCATTTTAATTTAGGCAATAATGCTAACTTTTATTTCGTGTCATTTTAATTAAGGCAATAATGCTAACTTTTATTTCGTGTCATTTTAATTTAGGCAATAATGCTAACTTTTATTTCGTGTCATTTTAATTTATGCACTAATGCTAACTTTTATTTCATGTCATTTTAATTTAGGCAATAATGCTAACTTTTATTTCGTGTCATTTTAATTTAGGCAATAATGCTAACTTTTATTTCGTGTCATTTTAATTTAGGCAATAATGCTAACTTTTATTTTGTGTCATTTTAATTTAGGCAATAATGCTAACTTTTATTTCGTGTCATTTTAATTTAGGCAATAATGCTAACTTTTATTTCGTGTCATTTTAATTTAGGCAATAATGCTAACTTTTATTTCGTGTCATTTCAATTAAGGCAATAATGCTAACTTTTTTTTCGTGTCATTTTAATTAAGGCAATAATGCTAACTTTTATTTCGTGTCATTTTAATTTAGGCAATAATGCTAACTTTTATTTCGTGTCATTTTAATTTAGGCAATAATGCTAACTTTTATTTCGTGTCATTTTAATTAAGTCAATAATGCTAACTTTTTTTTCGTGTCATTTTAATTAAGGCAATAATGCTAACTTTTATTTCATGTCATTTTAATTTAGGCAATAATGCTAACTTTTAATTCGTGTCATTTTAATTTAGGCATGCTAACTTTTATTTCGTGTCATTTTAATTTAGGCAATAATGCTAACTTTTATTTTGTGTCATGTTAATTTAGGCAATAATGCTAACTTTTATTTCGTGTCGTTTCAAGATGACAACCAAAAGTCTGCTATTACACTTGGGTTCTTTTTTTTTCTGCATACGTTTACCAGATTTGTAAACACGAAGGTTTGATTTTGTAAATTTAAATTATTAAGGAAGGCAGACAGAGCATTGCTTCAGCCTACACAATCGCCTGTTTTACCAAGGTCACAGAAACTTTCGAAACGCTGCTTCACTGGATCTATGGATTAATTAGGTCTGACGGGGACTTCTCTATTACATTGACGTTTTAAAACTAGTATAAGACATTGTTTTTTTGTTGTTGTTGTTGTTGATGTTTTATTTTATAGTTACAAGATGGCGTGTTTTTGTAAAAAGAAACTTCTTTAATTTTGTTTCGTTGTGTTTTTATTATTTTAATTTTCGTATTGAATTTTATTGTTAAAATATAATAATATACAGCTAATTTGTTTTAATGGTTACAGCAATAATAAAACGACTTAGAAATAAGACAGACTATGTAACAATACATTCATATTATAATATATATATATATATATATATATATATATATATATATATATATATATATATATGTTGTTTATAAAGTAGCTTGTGTATGCAGCAAACCAATTAAAATTGGTTTATTTAAAGTCACGTGACATTATTGTCTCATATCTTACTCTCGTGATCCATTATTGACATGTTGTTTTCCTAACGTAGTGTTTAGCGTCTTCGCCTGTCAAGCGAGCCGTCTGGGTTAGATTCCACGCTGGTAGCTTTACTTTATTTTTTTATTTTTTTAATTGTATATTACTTTTTGTAAATATTGTAAGGATTTTAGAACTTAAAACTTTCCAAAAATATTTTCAGTAAAAAAATCCAATAATTATATTTTAGACGAACGCGGAATACGGGTGTTTGATTATTATCTACAGGGATAGTCCTAACTTTTTGTTAAATAAAAAGACATGCGTATTTAATTATGCAATTTTGTATGTTATAGCATATAAAATTACAACATTTATTTTAAATTACTTTCCTATATGTTTAAAGTTAATATATTAAAAAAAAATAATTATAACGTCCAGTCTATATATTTTGTTCATTGTAGTTTATGAAATATTTATCTGTAGCTTATACAGGCATTTATTTTTTTCCGGGCGAAGCCAGGGAATTCAGCTTATATATATATATATATATATAGATGAATAGTGGACGATGAGTGTTCAATCACTCATATAAGTTAATTTAAAGACAAGTGATCTTATTGTCTCATATTATATTTTTGCTATTTAATTGAGGACATATGTCGCCGCTAGCTAAGTGGTTTACGTATCGGACTGCCATACTGGCGCCCCGGGATCGATTCTTTAGTTAGTCTAATGCAGAGGTTCCCAACCCTGTGCCATGGCGCCCGCGGAACGATTCGTATGGGCCCGCCTCTCACTATTCGACAGAGACAGAATTGTTTTCATAAACATTATTTTAAAATATGATTTATTTTTATTCATTTGTTAGAGTTTTAATTTTTTTTTGACTGCCTAGGTTTATTAAATATGTTTGATACTTGTCCCAACTTGTCTAGCGGCGAGCCAAACTGCACTATTTACGCTAGCCTGGAACGGCCAGTGCCATTTGCACATCACACCTTGTACACGCAGAAAACCCGAAGTGAACGAATGGAACGAACGCCACGAACTGATCCGATAAACGCCGAAGGCGCCGAATCACAAGGCACATAACTCTGATTGCTTCTGCGATCATCGGCTCTTTTCGGGTTTTCCGCGTGTACATGGAGTGATGCGCAAAAAGCATTCCCCGCCTGGAACCGCGTTGTTGTCATTGTGATTGCTGCCCTGTTCGGGTCGCGACAGTTAGATAAGAGACATGTTCGTCAGACAAAACACGAATTAGGAGTTTTCAATAAAAAAAAAATCAAAATATCTCACATGCTCGCAAAAAAGAAGAAACCTTTCATTGATGGTGAGTTGTTTAAGGAACTATTTTTGACTGGTGCCGATTGTTTGTTTGATGGATTTTCTAACAAACGTGAGATTGTCTCAGCAATACAAGACTTACAGTTGTCAAATAACACAGTCACAAGAAGAATACATGCAATTTCAACAGACATACAAACTCAGTTAAAAACTGTCTTGGAAATATGTGACTGGTTCTCGCTACAATTTGACGAGTCAACAGATATATCAAACACCGCACTGTTAGCAGTTATGGTGAGAATGGTGTTTAGTAACTTCACAGTAAAAGAGGATATGTTACAAATATTACCTATGAAAGGACAGACAAGGGGTGAGGATATTTATAATACATTCAAAACATACGCCAAGTCAATAAATATGCCTTTGCACAAGCTGTCTGCAATAACCACTGATGGGGCGCCAGCAATGATGGGTAAAAACAAAGGATTTATTGCCCGCTGCATGAAGGATGATTCATTTTCAAACTTCATGTCCTACCATTGTATTATCCACCAGGAAGCTCGGTGTTGTAAAATTTTGCCATTTGAACACGTCATGAAAATAGTTACAAAAATAATCAATTCTATTCGAGCAGCTCCTTTGCAACACCGACTTTTCAAGGCCCTGTTAGAAGATACTGAAGATAAAGAACATGATCTTATTCTGCATACTGAAGTACGTTTGCTCAGTAAAGGAAAGGTTCTTACAAGATTTGTGAGTTTAATTGAAGAAATAAAAACATTTATAAACGATAGAAAGGAAAATTATGATGAACAAGCTGACTCTGGCTGGCTGATTGATTTGGGATTTCTCAAAGACATCATGGAAAAATTGAATTCTTTAAATTTGGAGTTGCATGGTAAAGACAAAAGCATAGCTGAAATGATAAGCTCTGTAAAGTCATTTAAAGCTAAATTGGATTTGTTGATATCACATCTGCAGATCAATTCTCTCGTGCATTTCCCACATATGAAGAAAATGCTAAGTGCCAATGAATTAAATGGGACATTATTTATTAAGCATCTTAAAGAGTTAAAAAAACAGTTTAAATAGAGATTTTTGCAGTTTAAACATATTGAGCCAATAGTTTCCTTCTGTATCAATCCTTTTACTTGCCAAAAAATGTTATGGAAATAGCCGCATGTATTGCAGATTTTGTTCAAGGTAAGACAGAAGAACTAGAGTTAGAAATTTTGGACCTTAAGAATGATATTTTGCTAAAATCCTTAATATCAGAGGGCTTTTGGAATACAGTGGATAGAGAAAAGTTCCCATTGTTGAAAAAAGCGGCATATAAAATTGAATCATTTTTCGTTTCGACATATTTATGCGAATCATTGTTTTCAAACATGAACTTATTAAAATCAAGATATAGATCTCGACTCACCGATGAGCATCTTTATGATTGTCTGCTAACAGGATTATCGTCATACGCTCCTAATTATGAAGCTCTAGCCAATGAAATGCAATGCCAAAGATCACATTGACTTTATTATATTTTTTAATTAACTGTTTTCTTTGTATTTGTGAGTTTTGTTTACTTTCTTTACGTTTTGTAAATACATTTCTCTGTGTGTATGCAATTTGAAAAAAATGCCAAATAATTTTATTATTTTGAAACATTTTTGTTTACTATTTATGAATACATTATGACTATAAGAAAATAAGAAAATAAATTATGGGAAAATGACAAGTTATGGAAGGAGTTTGTCGATTTAAAATAGGTGGCGCCCGCCACCCTACCGATATTTTAGAATGTGCTCTAGAGTAAAAAAAAGGTTGGGAACCCCTGGTCTAATGCCTTTATTGTCTACATTTTTTTTTTCAATTAATATTACTTTTTAATAAAAGGATTGCAATTCTACGAACATCAACGCACAAGTTATACACTTGTTAAATAAAAAGAATCGCCTATAATGTACCCGTTTACAATATTAACAGTAAAAAAAAAAATAGTAATGTTAATTAATAAATTTATAGCTTTCTGTGTATTGTAGTTTTTAGATACTTTATCTGTATGCCTATACAAGCATGCTTTATTTTCAACCGGGCAATTTAGATTATATATATGTATATAGATAGATAGATATATAAATAAATATATATATATATATATATATATATATATATATATATATATATACATTTAACTTAAATACCTCCAAATATCTCTAATTCACAAACAAGTAAAGTTCCGCCAACAACTTCAATTTGAAGTTTTTCAACTCGTGACGTGGCGTTGAAGAAAAACTTTGAGACTCTTTTCCCAAAGACAGAACCATTTACTTTTTTTGTAACGTCGCCCATGTAGAACACAAATTGTAGACTTGCATTTGTATCTTTTCTTACGTCTGCAATATGTAGAAGATGTTTTACATTAGTATTTATTTTAAAAGTATTGCATTTGTACGATGAATAGAAAGCTACATATACAAATTATGGGATAGTGTATAAGGTTAACAAATAAATATTCATAAGTCTAGAAGAAACTAAAAGCACAATTATTATGCTTGTGGTGGAGAGTGAATTGAATTGAGTAACCAATGTTGATTGAACATAAATAGCCACTAATTTATAACTATTAATCTAAACTTAATATATTTGGGACAAATAGAAAATATAATGATTACAGATTAAAAAGGTGTTAAAACCTTAATTGTTTAATAAATAGTTTAGATCTAAGTATATGCTTCTTTATCATACCCTGAAGAGGGATATTGGAAATAGCATGAGGAAATATAGACCAGAGGGTAGGGAGACATGGTCATGGTAAGTGGCAATTTTCTTTTTTTTTAAGAAACTCGATAATATAAAATATGTATATAGTCTATATTTTAATAATTATTTTACAAGTCATTAGACATTTAATTCTAAACAATTTAATCACGGCTGACGAGCTTTATCTGCCCGAAGCAACTGGTTTTTAGGCGCCAGTGGTCCGCCTTTCAACCCTTCTCATGCTAGTGTCACATATTAATAGCACCCACAGCTCTCTCTCAATGCAAATTTTGTGGGCGGTACTAAAAAGCCTAGACTGTTCTAAGAATCCACTCTCGTGCCGACCTCAAATTCTCGGAATGGCTAGGAATAGTCTATTATTTATCGTACAGAGGAGTTTATGTTAAGACTATCATTTTTATTATGGTTTTTGTAGTGATACCATTATTTTCACCCCTCCTAGTAATAGGTCTGATTCCCGCTCTCATCCGCTAGTGTTTAAGGATAGGCAGCTAGTAGTTTGGACACATTCTTGTGCAGAGTTTTGTACAGAGAGGACGCTTGTGTTGGCACTATTTTATTCTATCTGTATATAATCTTCATATTGTATATATTTGCACATATCACCGGAATTAAGTTATCAACAACATTTACACTGAAGCTTCCTCGTCAAGTTACTATTTTTGTTTCATTGTTTACAATATTATAAAATTGTTAGGTTACAGTGCATACTGTTAGGTTACAGTGCATACATAGTTTAAAACACCCTTTTATTAATCCCTCGACAGAGTTTATATTTTAAAATACTTTAATTGTCGGGACACGACTGTTTATTTTTCTTAGTTGACTAAAATCTAATTAGGCTATAAACGCATCACTCTTGAAACCAGCGTAAACCAGTTAGAGCTAACGCGGAGGGATATTCAATTTCGCGGGCTTCTTGGGTACTATAAAAGACCGAGACGCGGACTACTTCTTTCTCTTTCCGCTAGGCACGTTCGACAGTAGACACTATGCCTTGCTTATCCATTTTCGCATTGTACATTTGTTTTACTAACATCGTTTGATTTGCAAGTTATAATAAAGTTTCTTCATTTAAACAGTCAAGGAGTTGGTTTTTGAATTCATATTACTATTGAGAACAATTGAATAGTATCAGGACAAGGTTAACCAAACTTGGAAAAATTGCTGCAGACTGTTTATCACTCTCAGAACGAAGTGAGTTCCCGCTGGCCTAAAAAAATCAAACCCTAGTCAACCGCCAAAAGAATTGGAGTGAAAGCTACAATTTAACATGTGGTCTCTGTCCGGCAAATAGTTTATCAGCATTACAAGAGGTCTAACGTCTGGAAGTATATTATATTCAAATACTCAAGGTAATAACGTTTTATAATTTTTTCAAGTAGCAAGATTATTATTGGAAAAATCAAGGCGACACGTCACAACAATTTAACGATGTCTGCCGCGCAAATTTTTACAAGCACTTTAATAATGAATCATTGTTAATACTGAGGAATCGCCACGGAGAAGTTTATTGTTTGTGAAGAAGGAGATACTCTATCTACTATACATTGAAGGGGGCTTCGTCGAGCTAAATATTTTTACACAAGTTGCTTTACACAACTACGAGGATAATTTTTCAAGACTATAGTTTTACAACTCATCACTGTCACTGCTACAATCGAATATTCAGCTGGAAGATTTATTTACATGTTGCATCAGAGTCTATTTTATTTACAAATTATCGTTCTGCAATCACGAGGATTTCATCATACTACCGTTACAAGGTTTTTCAGCATTCGTACTCAAGTATATTCCTGAAATAATTTTTAACTCATACTATTGTCTAATATTTAGGACTGTGTTGTGTAGTGAATTTGGACATTCTAACACACGTAAGTTGGATCTTAATTTCTTTTTAAGTAACATTTCTAATTGATCAAGCACAATGGATGCTAATAGAATGTTTACTACTGATGAGTTAGATAGGCTAACGCTGACTCAACTCAAAGAATTGGCTCATGGCCTACAGATAACTGTTACGCAGGTTACCCCTACCCGTACTAAATTACAACAGCAGATCAGGGAGTGCCTAGCAGATAACAACCAACTAATAGTTGATGATGTTGAAACTGATCAGATATTGAGCGAGAATGACACTGAAAATGTACGTGTGGATGAAGGTAATGATCAAGCATTGCAACTGAATGAGCAATTAAGATTACAAATAGAACTAGCAAAAATTGAAGCTGCTAAGCAAGAAAGAATACAAATAGCTGCTCAGCAAGAAAGAATACAATTAGCTGCTCAGCAAGAAAGGATAGAACTTGCTAGAATAGAAGCAGCCAAACAGGAAAGAATCGAAATGGCTAGAATAGAGGCAGAGAGCAGAACACTTAATGCTCGCCAGCCAAATAAAGAAATCTCAAACATTGAGCTGGCCAAGTATTTGCAATATGTTCCAAAATTTTCTACCCTCGACCCGGAAGATTTTTTTTTATTGCTGGAAAAAAATGCTAAAGACTATGAATTTCCAAAGGATAAAATGGCATTTATTCTTAGATCGGCATTAACTGAAGGAAGGGAAAAGGACGTTGTTTTGGCACTGAGTGAACAAGAAAGCAATGACTATGAGTGTATTAAACAAAAGGTCTTACGTGTCTATGAATACCGAAGAGAGTTTAGAGAACTAAGAAAAAGTAGTCAACAGACCTATGCAGATTTTCTTAGGCAAAAGGAAAAATATCTGGACAGGTGGCTACGCTCCAGGAGAGTAAATAATAACTACGAAGAATTTAAAGAAGTTATTTTATTTGAAGAGTTCCTAAACTGCACAAGAACTGATATTAAACTGCACATTGCAGACAGGGAGGTGGCTAAAGCTACAGAAGCAGCCAGATTGGCGGATGACTTTGTACTTTTACATCCATATCCTACAAGAGATCTCCGAGAAAACTCACAACAATCACAACAATCCAGAAATAAACCAGAGCAATTCCATAACCAGCAATTTAACTCTGACAGGCGAAATAAAACGGACAACTCCAATAACTTTAGGACTGTAAATAATGCAAGCGATAGAAATGTGAAACCTATGAAACTTGTATGTGCCCACTGCAAGAAAGAGGGACATACTAAACAGAACTGTTTTGTACTGAATGGGAAGCCAGCAAAACCAAAACAGGTATTTGCAGCTACTTGTGTTACTCTAAGTAGAGAGGACATACTTACACCCAAACCAGTATGTGAAGCAAATGGCAATAGTAAGGCAAAAAGCGGAAGACAAAATTTAAGAGGAAATGACGAAACCTCTAACATCAAGCTAAAAGCTAATTGTGTGACAACGAAAGATGGGTCTATTCCAATCTGCAAAGCCAAACAGAAGGAAGATCATAGGAAAAGTAGTCAGGTAGTGAGAGAGAGTTCTCCTCACTCATGTGCTGATGGGTCACGTAAGCCCAAGCGACGCACGAGGGCAAACCACATAAGAGACAAGAGATCCGGTGGTGAAGCCAAAGAAAAGGTCGAGTTAGTGCATAAAACTGTAAAACGTAATAATGAGAATGATTGTAAACTTACATCAACTATATTTACAAACTCTAACCTAAGTCCACAGAAAAACAAGCTAGCTGATGGTTGTTCAAAGATAAAGGCAGAACAGACCAGTAAATGTCCACCAGAGAACAACACTCTGAGAGAATTCAGACCGTTCATCCATGAAGGCTATGTATCAATGCCAGGAGATGGAAGCTGTCGGAGAAAAGTTCTAATGTTGAGAGACACGGGTGCGTCCCAGTCGCTTCTTCTAGAAGGTATATTACCACTTTCCAGTGATTCATTCACAGGTAGAAAGGTACTCCTGAGAGGTGTAGAGATGGGCGAGACAAGCGTGCCACTACACACGATACAGCTAGAAACGGAACTGATATCTGGTACTGTGGTTGTCGGAGTACAGCCAGCCCTTCCAATTGACGGTATAGCACTCCTCATTGGAAATGACCTAGCTGGAGGTAAGGTGATATTGAATAGCATAAAGAAAGATTCAGTCGTATCATCCTTAGGCTCAGCAAAGGTACAAGACCCCAACTAGTCCAGTGACATTGGTGTGGGCAAAAGTAACACTGCACACCCCACCTGTGCCGTCACTAGGGGCATGAACATGAAACAAAGAAAGCAGCAGAAGAAAGCAGAGTCCAGAGAAGCCCAAGCGGAACAGAACTCCAGCTTGCGAGAGTCAGATATTGGCACGACTCAGTTCGCCAACCTACTCCACGGCACCACCTCTGAGACGAATATCAACATGTCTTCTAGACATCAACTCATCCAGGAACAAAAAGACGACGTGAACATTGCCAGGCTCCGTGAGCAAGCTGTCACCGAACCTGAGGCAGAGAAATTTGCAGTGTGCTACTACATAAAAGATGGCCTGCTAATGCGTAAATGGACACCACGCGACGACCAGATTAACGAAGGTTGGTCCGAAACACACCAAATCATCGTTCCAAACCGTTATCGAAATGATATCCTGCGTATCGCTCATGATTTGCCTTATTCTGGACACATGGGAGTCTCAAAGACCTATCGTCGGGTTCTTCCCTACTTTTTCTGGCCAGGATTACATAAAGACATCGTGACATACTGCAGAAGCTGTCATTTTTGTCAGCTGATAGGCAAGCCTAATCAGAAGATACCAGTCGCTCCATTACACCCTATACCCGCATTCGGGGAACCCTTCAGTGAAATCCTAATTGACTGTGTTGGTCCACTACCGAAAACCAGATCAGGACATCAGTACCTACTGACCATAATGTGTGCCTCCACAAGATTCCCTGAAGCAATTCCTCTACGGAACATCACCGCGAGAAAGGTCACTGACGCACTCGTCGAGTTCTTTACAAGATACAGGCTACCTCGGTCTATTCAGTCAGACCAGGGAACGAACTTCACGTCGAAACTGTTTGAGCAAATTATCAGTAGTCTTGGTGTTGAGCATCGAAAAGCAACTGCCTACCACCCAGAGTCGCAAGGCGCTCTCGAAAGGTTCCACCAAACGCTAAAAACAATGCTGCGTACGTACTGCACGGAGAATGAGAAAGACTGGAATACCGGTGTGCCTCTTTTGTTATTCGCTGCACGGGAAGCCGTACAGGATTCACTAGGCTTTAGTCCATTTGAACTCATATTCGGACACACGGTAAGGGGTCCACTCAAAATGTTGCAGGAATCTTTGTTGAAGCAGAATGAGCAAACTGACCTGCTCACCTATGTCTTAACATTTAAGAATAGATTATATGATGCCTATGAGGTATCAAAAAGGCATTTACAAAAGGCACAGAGCCAAATGAAAACCTGGTATGATAGGAAATCTAGGGACAGAATTTTCCAACCAGGGGAAAAAGTTTTGGTTTTCTTAACTATTCCCGGTCAACCCCTTTGTGCTAAATTAAGTGGTCCATATGCCATAGACTCGAGAATTGGGGAGGTTAACTATCTGATTAGAACACCTGACCGCCAGAAAACCAAGCGATTGGTACATGTAAACATGTTAAAACAGTACCATAATAGAGAAACTGAAAAGCTAAATTGCACTAATGTATTGCCAATGGCACCAGTTGCACAGGTCAAGGGAGATAATTCCTTAATGGTTAGTAACTTAGCCGAAAGCGAGTTTCAAACATACCAGACCACCGCGGTAGATAATGAATTTGCCGAGAGCAAAAATAAGGCATATTCTACTACGCGAAATTTCAGAATCACATTAGATAACTTATCAGATGATCAAAATGATCAGATATGTTCTTTGCTTAGTGTTTTCTCTAACATTCTCAGCAATGCACCATATAGGGCACAACTCATTGCACAGTGTATTTCGGCATTCGAAACACTTAAAACCACTTCTTCTAGTACACCAGTATTGGGTACAAACAACGGAAAATCATAATCGGGTCTAGTTGCACAGTAAATAAGGCTTTGGTAACAATAATACCGCGATAAGGACTTGTACTTATACCGGAACGGGTCTAGTTTCCCTAGGGAGGTGTATTCTAATGGTAACCCAATTTTGTTCGCTAAGCCAACTGTGGATGCCTTCTTGATATGATTTTTATTCTATTTTGCATGTTGTATTAAAAAGAAAATATATCTTAAAAACAATTGTGTTTTCCCCAAAACCCCATGTATATAAAACAATTTATTGAGATGTACTTTTATACACTGCACAATTATACTTTGCTAATGTACAAGAGAAAAGTATCATAACAATTTGCAACACAAAAACTAACACACATTAATTCAATGAGTAATGTACATTTTTAATTGCATTTGATTATTGGTATTATTATTTTTCCCCTTATGGCGTTTATATGTTTGTCTGTATTGTCTGTACTTATGACAACTGACAACTATGACTACTGTGAGGTGTTTTCTTTCGGTAAGTGATAAAAAAAAACCAAAAAAACATGGTGAGTTAATCAACAATACTAAAACTTGATAGGTTTATATTTTGTTCGGTAAAAAAAAAAAAAAAAAACTCCAAAAAGGTCAACGTTTACACAATAGCACTTATACTAATATAAATAGTAAATAAACGTCTTGCACTAAAAAGGTTCAATGTATACACTTACAAATTAAAAAGAGATAACTTGTACTAAAAAAGGTCAATGCGTACACATCTTAAAGAAAAATAATAGAGCATCCTTAAACTTGAAAACCTTTAAATCAAAAGAACTTAAAGTTTTAACATAAAATTTTAAAAAGAGAGTGATAATGGTAATGTGCTTGAGGAGTAATATCTAACAAACCTGGTTAGAACTCTAAAGTTGAACTTTAAACGGGTAGCTTAAGGTTTAAATTGGTTGCACTTACTAAAATAAATGAAAAATACTCTTTTCTTGGAAAAAGGTAATTGAGAATTAAGTCAAATGTTTTCTATTAAAGAGATAAATGCTATGACTAAACTTTTAAATAAAAGTTAAACATTGAATTAAAAAAAATCTTGTAAGCAATGGAAAGACTTAATTTGAATAACTGGATTTTTTTTTTAAACATGAAATGAAAGCTAAGATTTAGTTATAGAGGTAAATACTCTGAAAGCATCAACTCAAAGGTTATACTCTTAAGAAATTATACTCTTAAAAGGTAAAGGTTAAGTTAAAATAACATGTAACTAACTACGGTCACTTTTTTTCTTTCTTGAAAAATTTAAGGTTAAATGAGCTGTACATTTAACTAGAGTTGTTGAATAAATGTCTCTACGGACACTAGTATTTTACTATTTTGGGAATAATTAATTCCATTGTAAATAAAAACACTAAACTTGTACTATAAAGAGCGAATGGCTAACGTCTTACTTGGTTAAAAATAACTATTAATGTTAAATAAATGATTGTTGACGTAAACTGAATCAGTATTGGTAGTAATATTAATACAATCATTTTTAATGATCAATAAATCTATGGGTTAAAATAATACTTTAATATTAGAGATATAAACTCTCACACTACATCATTCATTCTTTAAAATTGTCTATAAATAAGATAGATAAGATAAAAAGAACTAAAATATGATTAAAGTATTTGGAATATTATTAAAATATTTGGTTGTCATTAAGATTATTAAAACCTGAGTAACCTCATGTAGGTAAAGTTAATACTTAGGCTGGGTAAGAATCTATGACTAGTTATTATCTGATATCTGTAACAAAGGATTACTAAATAACATGGTTGTTAAGGAATAGATCAATGGTAAAACAAACTATAAGGAAACACGTATGAACTTAGGTAGTAACTAAGGTCGATATAAATAAGTAACTTACGGATAGGGTAACATACAACATCCTAGTTAACAACACATCAGTATATACTCGTTATACGAAAGAAGACATCACTCTTTCGTGGACTGACGTATATGTGTTCTTGTTCTTGATTTGTTTTTACTTTATTGTGTGCATAATGACTTACCTTGTTCCTCGTTATATAAATACTTGTATTGTTTGTGCCTAATGCGCACTAATTTTTTATTGTTAAATGTGCCTAATGTGCACTAATCTTTTATTGTTAAATGTGCCAAATGAGCACCTATTTTGTTCCTTATAAACAATTGTACTGTTCGTGCCTAATGAGCACTACATTTTTATTGTGAAATGTGCCTAATGCGCACTTAAATTGTTCTATTACTTAAACTGTTTTTTGGACATCTATACTGACAGTCGTACTATTATTGTTAGGAAACGTGATGGCTAAAAGAAAATTCCCCATCACAGATGACAAATTTTCTTTTCTTTTTGTGGAAGGGAGGTGTTAGGTTACAGTGCATACTGTTAGGTTACAGTGCATACATAGTTTAAAACACCCTTTTATTAATCCCTCGACAGAGTTTATATTTTAAAATACTTTAATTGTCGGGACACGACTGTTTATTTTTCTTAGTTGACTAAAATCTAATTAGGCTATAAACGCATCACTCTTGAAACCAGCGTAAACCAGTTGAGCTAACGCGGAGGGATATTCAATTTCGCGGGCTTCTTGGGTACTATAAAAGACCGAGACGCGGACTACTTCTTTCTCTTTCCGCTAGGCACGTTCGACAGTAGACACTATGCCTTGCTTATCCATTTTCGCATTGTACATTTGTTTTACTAACATCGTTTGATTTGCAAGTTATAATAAAGTTTCTTCATTTAAACAGTCAAGGAGTTGGTTTTTGAATTCATATTACTATTGAGAACAATTGAATAGTATCAGGACAAGGTTAACCAAACTTGGAAAAATTGCTGCAGACTGTTTATCACTCTCAGAACGAAGTGAGTTCCCGCTGGCCTAAAAAAATCAAACCCTAGTCAACCGCCAAAAGAATTGGAGTGAAAGCTACAATTTAACAATATATATATTTTTTTACAAATACAACGTCAAGGAAAGGAACTGTTAGAACGCAAATCCTGAGTTTGTGCCCAGGACAATAGTGATATTTTGTGTTATACTTAAATATAAGTAATAATAACCAAAGTCTACCCTAGAATGAGAATTATCAACAACATTTACACGGCTCTGACCACAAGGGGATTGTGGTCGTAACACTAGTTAAGAACGGGCTTCGCTGGACTTACCTGTATGTTATTAGTATATCATTTACATAATTAATAAAAAAAAAGATAACTTTACTATCACTATTTATTTACTTTTAGTTGATAATACAACAAGCAGACGTTAATTTGATTGACTTTTTTTTTTGACGAGCGATGAAATCGACACCAGGAAATAACGTGTACAAAAGTGGGCTTAGAACATCTATTACCTCACTGAAAAGCCATGAGATAAGCTTATAAAAAGTGTACTGTTTAACAATTAAGCTCATAAAATGTTAAAAAGATGTGCTTTCTGCAATTCATTTCCTTTCTTTGCAATGTATTGTCACGTATACGTATTACAGAAGTTCATTTACAATACCTGGATAAATGTTTATCTGGGATATCGAAAGTCTTCGCTCGAAAATATAAGACAAATTTCTGTAATCAATGCTATTGAAGTTGGCACAATTGTTGCTACTTATGTCTCCATCAGTAATTGGTGTGCTGAGGCGTTTAAGGCTTTGATATATTTTTAGAGGATCTAGAGTTGGAAATCTCAGGGCAACGTTATGATCTAAATAGTTCAGAAAGAAAAACATTTTACGAAATTAAACACTAAATTAAAAATGTCAAGGTTTTAGACATTATCATGTATTGTTAAAGTTGAACAGAAAAGAAAAAAAAAATACACGCTCTGTTGGGTACCATCGTCTAACTGATGATTTAATGTTTTTTTCTCGTCAGACGTGATCAGCTGGTCACTGGGTCCGAGTGGTCAAAACAACGCATACAAACCATGACGTAACAAACATAAACTGATACACTACAGACATGTTTTTTTTATGTTTCTTGGTGTAATCATTTTGATTACAAGACCTCTGTGAGAATAACTGGGCTTGGTCAAGGTCTGCAATTGTTACAAAAAGTCAAAATCGTGTTTTAGTTGGAGCACGAATGTATATTATGTATTTTTAGCGTCATAAATCTTTCATTCCTACATATTTATCGGAAAATTATTTCCTTAAAAAGAAATGTAAGTCCATTTATATGAAATAGCATTATTGACTAGTGGTTCTAAAGGCATTACGTTTGTGCACTCTCGAAAGAAAAAGAGAGAGAAAATAAATTAAAAGGGAAGTGACAATAATGAAACAAAAGTTTGCCAACTTTTCTTTTTTTTTTTTTCATTATTACTTTCTTAATTTTGGGTAACAAACTGGTACATTGTGGAATGGGGTTAACCACTGATCTATAAAAAGAAGATAGCGCCTCCATATTAAATGTGTATGCGTTAATTAAAGCCAAAATGAATTCCCTAATCCCACTATTCACTTATCAAATTAGCGTGATACATGAATAAACCTCTAATGATTATAATAAATCCATACGATAAAAAGGAAGTCTAAGTCACTTGAAATTTTTTTACAGGTAAGTGTTTAGGAAATATAATTTCATAGATAAGTAAAAGTCAGGTTAAAGCTATTTATTTTGGCTTCAAGAATGTTACTTCCGTGGCTTATCCATTATTGTTATTGATGAGTGGGGGTTAACATTTTAGTCATTTTCCAGAGCAATTCATGAAAATGCCGAACAGTAGGCATGTTTTTCTTTATATAAAGTTTTAATTCAATTATTCCAGTTTCAAAATGTTAAATATGACAAAGTCTGAAAAATAAAGAAAAGAAAAAAAGAAGCGATAAAACGTGTAGATACCTCCATTGACAGACAGAGAGCATAAAGAGCCGTTTCCACTCCAGTATATGATTAACTTTGACACTTGTATCACACCTGGGTATCTTATTTTAAATATGTTTGCTGTAACTTTAGATACGATCGTTTGATTGCGTTGTAAATAGTATGTGCCATTATATGTTTCCACTAGCATAGATAAATGGCTGACATTAGCTGTTTGAAAAAAAAACATTGAATACCTTTATTTTAAAATTTAAATATTGTGAAAAAAAGTAAAAAAATAATGTTACTGCCAGATGAACAATGGGTAACATCTAGGTATTTCATATGGCAGAATATATTTATAAGATTTGCACCAATAAGTTAAATAGTTATATATGTCTAAGATAGTTCATTTTACTATGAACTGTTTTATTGGAAACGTTACTACAAATAATAATAATAATAATAATAATAATGTATATATATATATAATATATATATATATATATATATATATATATATATGTATATATATATATATATATACCTTCTTTTGAATGTCTGCAAATTAGTAAAATATATGGTATAATTATGATTTTAATTTTCTTTAAATCAAAATTCGTCTACAGTGTTACGTTTTTATTATTCCTTTGAGGTTCTTCAATATCCTAGCGTTTATCGTTAAACCAGTTGAAAATATATCATTTTATACTGTCTGTTTAGTCTTGTACAAGATATTATTAGATATAGATATTATTCAGTTTCCCCTCTTCCATGCCTATGGTTAATTCTCTGTTTTCTCCAGTATTTCAACAACAGTCATCCAACATGAAATGAGTTGATAAGACGATAGTTGCAGCACATGAAATAATTTTCTTTAATTACATCGTCTTTCATAGCATAAAATGAGCACATTTAATAAAATGTAATCCAACATAAAATAGTTTTTTACTAATTTAATCAAATGCACTCCGATTTTCAATAGTAAAATCACAAATTTCATTTCCTCATCTTACAATGCACAATAAAATAAAATATCTCCGTCAACTAGAACGCCAAGAGGTTAACTAACTTTGTCTCGGTTTCTGTCAAGAGATTCTGTCCCCGTGATTTTAGTTTCACTATTTTACGAGTTCTTATTGTGAACATTGAACTTTGTAGAAGTAATTGTTTGCTTTAGTTAAGGGCATAACATTTGCCATTCTTTCCTGCTAACTTATCTTAAATTATATATAACAGACGCTCCTTCTATGAATACGATTAGTGCATCCTACTCTCATCTGTGGTCAGAGTCTAGTCTTTTTTTCAAATGATGTTAAGTTACTGGTTTTCCTGGTTTGTTCAGGCAACCCATACCACATACGAACGCTAGTCGGGAAGAAAAAGTACTAATAAGCATTTGTTCTCGCACAAGGGATAAAGAAAGTGTTTTGTCCTTATGTTTATCTGAGCATTGCAACTTAGTGTTGCCCAAATCCCAATGTATTTCCCTTTGCTGTCCCAAAATTCAATATTTTAACTTTTATTTATAAATGAGTCATTAACAAAAGTTTAACAGATAGAATATCATCATTGGAATATGTAACAATATGCATAGGTAAATTAAGCACACACATATATATATATATATAATAATAGGCTAAACTTGATTGCAATTGTGTAGTTACATTTCATACCCACCTTGAATATCAAATGTCAGCCAGAGCCAAGTGAACCGTATCGATGTTTCCCACTCAGCTCTGACTGTATTTTTCCGTGGACGGTAGCATGTCTCGTTGTCATTGTCATTTAGAAAAGGATGACTCATTGCGGCTAATATACCTAGGTCTTCTGAAAACAGTTTTATTAAAATGGATTTCATAAAAAAAAAAATTTCACTGTTTTAGATTATTCACTTACAAATGTAAATAATATAAGGCTGAATAAATATTTTTCCCTGGGAACGCTTCGCGACTTGGTTTTGAAAAGTAATATCAAATACTATAATAAGAGGAACGCTTGCGCTATTTTTAGAGCTCAAGAGTCCGTTGTGCAGCCAATAATGCATAGTTACAAAGACTTCCGTTGTATACAACATTCGATTTTAATCATAATTATAGTTCTAATCTTATAATATATTACAGACGATCCTTCTATAAGGTATTTTTCTACAATTTCGACATGAAAAGTAATAAATTGAGGAAAATGTTCAGGGATTGTTGGGAAATTCGAATGAGGTGAAATAAATGAAAGGGGAGTTAGATTAATAGAACTTTCCCGAAGTCATCGTTTGACCATCGCATGTAACCTTTACCCAAACAAAAAAAATCACTAACACTTACATGACTGTCACCGGGTAGATTAATCCATAATCAAATTATTGAGCCACAACGATTCAAATCTAACATCAACAGAGCGCAAACAAGGTCTCTCTCTTGGGCAGATATTGGAAGTGACCATAATCTTGTCATGTCTAGACTAATGCTGAAACTAAAGTTGAATCGAAGAAACAAAACTAGTCTCTTTCGGTTTAATCTTAATACATTTGAAGATCCGGAAGTGTCAGAGATATTTCAGCCCCAAGTAGGTGGCAAGTTCACAGCACTAGAAACAATAAATCAATATATAGAAAGCAAATAACTTAAAGAACTAATTTTAACTGCAGACGAATTCATATGAAAACAACGAAGCCAAAAACAAGACACTTAATTTATGTGATTAAATATGAGCCCTAAATAAAGAGAAACAATCCAGTAATATCGACCTGCATCAAAGAGCTAAAATAGCTCACAGATAAGCTTGCGGATAGAGTAAGGGCAGACGGAATGAATATCAGCTCAGAAAAAAAGCAATAGAATGATTAACTTCACATATGCCAGAACTGCAAACATTATAATGAGAAGAAGTAAAGAATTTAAAATATCTAGGAGCTACCCCAGGCATTCGAAAATAATTGGATGTGAAAAATCCTTCGAATTTCCTACTTAGAACACAGGATTAATCAATATGTCTGGGGCAGAATATCCTGAAAAAACCATCAAGCGTCGCAAGCTAACATGTTCCGATCATGGGCTGCGTCATAAAAAATTGGCCCAAAACTATCTCCAAGGCACTGCAGAAGGTGGACGTCGGTGAGGCTGACACCGGAAATGAATGTTTAACAATATAACAGATTGGACAAAGCTGAAAATACTGAACTATTGACAGCCGTCCGAGATAGGCAGATTGGAGTAAGATGTCTGCTAACCTATCCATTTGGATTGGAGTAAGATGTCTGCTAACCTATCCATTTGCCCCCCCCCCCATATATATATATATGAACAATACTGGATCACACATTGCTTATTTTCTTTCTCCCCAACGCAAGTTTTGTAAGCGAGACTATGATTTCAATTTCCTTTTATGGTTGTCAGTTGTCTGTTTAAGACCATCTAGGTCTCAGAAGACCGATTCTGCTTAAAAGTATCGTTTTTTGTTTTTATAAAAAATGGCTACCTTAACCATTTTAGAATATCATATTAGCAAAAAAATTATGAAATGTTTTGTAAGGTTACTAGATTTGGTTTTTGCTTTATTTTTATTTTTAATTGGTGAATTTGCAATATTTCTAACCATAGCAACAAGTATTACACTTTGCACTATCACCAAGTATTAGGTATCGAAATTTAGAGCAAGAAATAAGGAATCGAACTAGTCCAGTTGCAAAAACCGGCTATAAAAAAACATCCTACAATCTGACCTTATTTCAATGAAGTAAACGCTATGGAAACTTCCGAAGTATCATATGCTAATGTCTCCCAAAGCTTCCGACCAATCGGTTTTGCGCGACCTACAATTTGCTTCACTCGCCCCTCCCATAACGCGTCATTTCTCAGCGACGGCGTAGCGGAAATCTCGCTCAAAGCAGCCATATTGTAAACAATTGTATTGGATTGGATTTTTATAGCGCTAGTAAGAAAAATATAATAATAAATTGATAATGGAAACCCCAGTTAGTGGGAACAAAGGTGGAAAAAGATCAAGGAAACATTT
Source organism: Anisus vortex (assembly GCA_949126835.1). Classification (NCBI taxonomy): domain Eukaryota; kingdom Metazoa; phylum Mollusca; class Gastropoda; family Planorbidae; genus Anisus; species Anisus vortex. Next base: position 34,178,454 of record OX421506.1, on the reverse strand, counting down.
AAATCAGTCAGCAGCATTGAAAAGATGGCAAAAGACTCAAGTTGAATTACAGGGTCCTAGCAATAGTACTGGCGATGTTGAAATTAGTACTACGGCGTCTACGGCTACGTCCACCGAATCGGAGGAATCCGTTGATCTAAATAAAAGTTAATACATCAATAATATTTATCATTACAGTACTATAATATTACCTAGGCTGGTAGGCCTATGATTATAAAACAAAATATAATTGATTATAATTTATTAATGCAATGGTCTTCTTTATAGAATAGAAGGAACGTCTGTAAACTGTAAAGGTATAAGATAAGATAGTATTAGCTTATGGCCTATTGCATAGCCTATAGCATATACGGCTATAGACTGACTTTGTAGGCATGTTAGCCTACTAGGCATACGATAATTTGTTATCAGTCCGTGTTATGCTTGGCAGTAAAGAGTATATTTACATTTTTGTTTAGTTTAGTTAGAATTCTAGGCTACTTTTTTCTAAATTATTTTTTTTAGCTAGGCCTGTGTTCTTTTTAAAAGTTTACATGTAAAGACATTTGAAAAGCATAATTCAATATAATTATAATTTATTCTAATCATTAAATATAAGCTAATTTACCATATCTGCATGTTTATAGACCTTTTTTTAAATTTATCTTTTCCCTTTATAGCCTTGAAAAAAAGACAATCAGCATCAGAGAGAAAACTATCTCTTTTGAAGGCTGAAGAAAATCTTGACTCTTCCTCGTTCTTGGTGTCTTGTTGAGCTTGGCCAGATTAACCAGCTTTTTGCAATGGCAATATGCCCCAGTTGTTGGGTGAAACTCTGCAACTAAAAAAGGGAGTAGTAAAAGCTAGAATGGGCTATACGGAACCTTTGATTCTTTTCTGTGCCAATAGCCATTGCAACTATTCAAGTGAGACAGTATATTCCTTCCCTAAAATTAAAGAATCAACTCAGCAAGCATACGAAGTCAATTCGTTGATGACAATGTACGCCAATGAGATTGGAAAAGGAAATACAGCACTACAAAAGCTGCATCAGTTTTTTAACCTTAGTACAATGAGTAATTATACTTATAATCATCATCTTGAGAAAATTGAAAACATTACCAAAGTGTCAACAGAAATTAATTTGGATCATGCTGCCCAAACAATTAAAGCAGCGAATGACAGTGGACTTTGCGATGACAATGTCACAAATGTCACTGTCAGCTTTGATGGTACGTGGCAAAAGAGTTTTTTTTCTTCCAAGCTAGGTATTGGTGTAGCTATTGAACTGCAGACTGGCCTAGTGGTTGACTCTGAAGTACTTTCAACACACTGCCACGCATGCAATCTTGCTGCCACACGCTTCCGAAATGACGATGTAGCTCTAAATGAATGGAGAAAGGCTCACTCTAAATGCTCCAAGAGTTTCACTGGCTCCCCAAAGTCAATGGAAGCTGAAGCAGCAAGACGTATTTGGATGCATTCCATACAGAAACACGGGCTTCGTTACACCAATATCCTTATCGACGGAGATGCCAGCACCTTTGCAGCCCTCACAACTGCTATGCCATATGGGGATAAATATCCCATTGCCGAAATGGACTGTGTCAACCATGCTGATAAACGGTTCGGGACAGCTATTAGAAAGGCAATAAATGGGAAAAAACTTGGTGGTAGAGGCAATGGCAGACTCACAGAGAATAAGGCGGCATTGCTTCAAACTTACTATGGTGGCGCCATTAGGAGACATGATGGAAATGCATCAGCAATGAGAAAGGCTATTTGGGCAAGTCTCTTCCATTCGATTTCTTCGGATGAAAATCCCTTGCATAAGGACTGTCCTAAGGGGCCAGAGAGCTGGTGCAAATATAATAAAGCTTTAGCTCTCAACCTCCCAGTGCCCAAGCATGGACCAGCAGCCTGCAAGACTTATTTAGCTCCTGAGGTTGGACAGGCTATTATTGACATTTATGATCGAATGACAAACGTTAATTTGTTGGAAAGAATGCAGACTGGGGCCACTCAAAATGCCATTGAAAGCTGTAATAACTTAATATGGGTTCGTTGCCCAAAAAATATATTTGTAGCACTCAGCACTTTAGAAGCTAGAGTACAGACTGCCATTACAAAGTTTAATGAAGGGGCAACAGCAACTTCAAGGAGGATGAAGCTTTTGGGCATTGAGCCAACACTCGCACAGATGGCCTGCATGCGGAAAGAAGATAGGAAACGAATCAGTGATGCTAAGAGCATTGCAGATGCATCTATAAAAAGAGAAAAAAAAATGAAGCTAGCAGGGGAACGTAGAGCCTTATTACGTTTAGAAAAGGATGAGGGTCTGCAATATGGGGCCGGGGAATTTTTTTTATATGTATTTGTATATAGCATTGTATTTTATATTTTGTAATTTTCCTTTCATGTTACTATTAATTATTAAATTTAACCTTTGTATAATAACACTGTTAGCATAACTGCCAATTTTGAAAGCACAAGGCAGAAGATAGACTTTAAAAAAAGACGCTTGTTGCAAAAATTCCACTTTAAATGCGTTTTTCTCTAAATGACATTTTCGGACAATTAATGTCCTTATATTTCATATGTCTCAAAAACGACTTTATCAATTTAATTCAAACTTTCAGGACTTGTTTTATATGTATATTACAACACTTCTGTGCATGCATATATGTTTATCTGTGATACTTTTTATTTTATAAAAGTTTTTGTAATCCTTCCCCCTAAATTTTCCTGCATTTTTGAAAATGGTTCATTTTGTGTTACATAGTTAAAAAAACATAAATATTAATATAATGTGTATCTTTAACCATTTACATTTCAAAAGCATTCTGTAAATTGCTTTTTGAATATTTGTTTTCAAATGTGTCCTTTTTTTACAGTTTGCCGTCCTCTTTTAGTCCTCCGTGTCCTAGTTTATGGAATTTTTTAATTTTTTTTTAATTTTTGTATCTCCATTTTTAGATAACATTAATAAAATAAAGAAATAAAAATAAAATTAAATTAAAAAGTGAGTTTTTTCCTATATGATGTACTAGATGGCCCCTTAATAACGACTGCAAAAAGACTATAAGAAGTCCACTTTTGTAGCGTCTGCAAATTCTGGAATAGTTTAGTATTACGTACATGGGAGATCATGTTAAAATTATAATTTTTTTATGGGCCAAAGCACCAATGATTTTACCCCTCTATTTATTGGTCTGTCCCTCGCCGTATTTAAGGCGTTCCGCGCACGGTTTGTTAGGCATCATTTTTTAGATAATTTCTGTTGAGTCTGTTAGATTGACGCTTATGTTGGCTCTGTTTTGATAGTACTGTAGATAACATATTTATTGTACGTACTCGCAAATACTGGATTTACCACTTGAATTAAATATCTTCTTGATTGAATCATTTAGACTGAAGCTTCCTTGTCAAGTTACTATTCTACTTTATTGTTTACAATACCATAATATATATTTATTTATTTACAACTACAACGTCAAGGAAAGGAACTGTTAGAACGCAAATCCTGAGTTTGTTCCCAGGACAATAAGGAGTTCGTGTAATACTGAAATATAAATAATATAAACCAAAGTCTACCCTAGGACTGACGAGGATTAACAATAATATTTACACGACTCTGACAACAAGGGTATTGTGGTCGTAACAATATATATATATATACATTTATATATTACAGGCTAATATATAACTGAATCACGAACAAAATGTAAGTATAAAATTTATCATTTCAAGAAAACGTGAAAAGACTTTTAATACATTATCACTTACTGATCAAAATAAATTCTCATTTGCAAATGTTATTTTCATATGTTATTATATTACAAATAATGCTATTTATATTATAATAAGACTTAAACATAATACGCACTATAACTACAATGGAATCCAAACCAGCCAGTGATGCATTGATCAAATTGAGAACACATTTCAAATAGATCTGCGCACTTTCCTCCCTGACAATGACATGTCCATGTATGGTTTTCACTGTAATTGCTGGATAGTCCCACTGATATAGAAAACAATAGAACACATTAGCACACTAGCGGCAACAAGTGTGTTATATAATAACATTATATGGAAATGGTTAATTACGCTAATTATAAGATACGTTAATGGTCAAAGGGAACTGACCAATACTATTAAGTTAAATATTAAGAATCACGAGTTATTGACAAGTCTTAATTAGGCGTAACCTTTTGAACTGGTGTGATCGTGAACTTTCGGTTCTATTCTTAAATGTTTAATTATTTTAGGCATTTCCGTAAACAAAAAAGCATGTTTTTGCTGGTTATTGACAGTTGATTTCAACCTCGACGGCTAGTTCTAGTCTTTTAGAATCATACAAAGGATACAATATTTGTTATCAGGAATCCGTTTTTAACATCAAAAGTGAGTTAGGCGATAATTAATACTCAAGTGTTAGTCGCATGTAGCTTGTTTATAAAATAAATTAGTCAAGAGTTGCGTTTTCTTGGTTATTAAATTGTTTTCTTTTATTTTGTAAACAGGTTTTGGAAATGAAAGAAATTTTAATCTCCAACAAATGTTCGTACAACCAGTAACCCAGCACACAGTCATGTTTCGAATATAATGATCAAATTCGACCGGAAATGTTTCTTCTTGTGAACTTTTATGCATGCATACACGTTAAGACTTGTCAATTGTCGTTTTATTGTTGTATGATTGCCTAAATTTCAATCATTTGATTTTGATGCGTAGTTTATTTTATTACGATGTACAATTTAGTCATGATGTTCACGAGATTTATGCTTTAGAAAGAAAGATTGGTGACGTGAGAAAGTTAATTTCTAGGTCTTGAATGAACAAGCCGTGTATGAGAATGAGTGTAACTGAATATTAAAAAGACTTAGATGCTGTGAAAGTATTTTTCAAAAAAAGAACTATGTATTAATACATTGTTGAAATGAAGGATATAATTGAAAATAAACTTTATTTGTGCTGCTAAGAAGTGTTATTGAATATATTATAAATATATACTCTAGTCCAATTAAGACAGAAAGAAAGAAGTTACACTCATACGTTATACCTACAAGTAATTGACGTAGCATAAAGCAACTAAAATATTGTTTTAAAATATTGTTCAATGGTCAAACAAAAGAACCATTAACAAAGTGTAACACCATTAGTCAAATCACTAAACATAGAAACACTAGAGGACAGAATGGCAAAGAGTAAAGTAGTTATAATACAAAAGGCATTAAACTATAATTAATTATTTAGAAATATAACCCAATAACAGCCTGTTGCAATGCTCAGATAAACATAAAGACAAAAACACTTTCCTTATCCGTTATGCTAGAAAAATGCATGTTAGCGACGTCCTTGTTCTACCATTTTGAATGTACTAGTCTTCATTACAGAATAAAGTCTGAGTACAATTATACACTGCGTCTTTACATTTCTCGATTTATTACATTGGCGACGAGGATAAACTTGTATATTTACTTATATTTACGTATATTATTAGTAATTCATATTTCAAATGCCTTTAATCGGCCATATTAATGAGTTTAAACTTGGTTCAAATTGGGACGAGTATACTGTAGTATACAGATATACTCGAAAACTTTTTCGTTTCGAATGGCATAGAAAATGATGAAAAACGGCGGCAGGTATTTTTAGCTACTGTTGGGCCAGATGCCTACCATTTAATATCAACGCTTACTGCCCCTGAGTAGCCAGCTACTAAAACCTTTGCTGAGCTTGTGTCACTAGTAAAGCATTACGTTAACCCAGCACCAAGTCGCATTGTTTTAAGGTTCAAATATTATACAATTAAAAGGAAGGAGGGGGAAACCATTGCAAGTTTTGTTATACGATTAAGGCAGGCTGCAACAGATTGTAGGTTTTCTGAACTAAGCGAGCAACTTAGGGACATTTTTATTGTTGGTATAAACAACGAGGCCATGCAAAAGAAATTATTGTCTCTGCCGGACACAATAACATTCGACACGGCATTGGAGACGGCTTAGGCATTGGAAGCTGCCGAGTATAATGCAAAGGACATACTCGAGGCGGCCACGGCCTGGGCTACCTCGACTAATGTAGGCCTACAGAAAGTCAACAAAGTGCAAGTTCAAGTAGGCCGAAAACCCAAGGTTCCTATAACATGTTTCGGCTGTGGGATGTCTCATCTCAGGCAAGATTGCCGGTTCAAAGATGCCATCTGCCATGGCTGCAATAGGAAGGGTCATATCCAAAGAGCCTGTAGAACCACTAATGTCAAACCAACACAGGTTGAAGTACCTAAGTTCAAAAGGTTCCCCAACATGTCACGATCAAATCCGACTAACATTGTACATCAGGAAGAGCACTCTTCTGATGAGTGTTTCTCATTATTCAGTGTTGCTTTACTACAGAAGAAAATTCCTTCAATAGATGTGGTGTTACAGGTAGAGTCTAGGGACATAAGGATGCAGGTGGATACAGGGGCCTCTCTTACAATTATTTCACAACATACATACAGAGAGTTCTTCCAGGACGTTAAGCTGTCGACGTTTCACAGCGCTATTACTACCTATACAGGAGAACCCATCGTTGTGCATGGGTATGCAAACGTTAACGTGACATATAAAGGACAACATGCGGTCCTACCCCTAGTCGTGGTTGCTGGTGGTGGGCCTTCACTTCTTGGCCGAAATTGGTTAACAGTTATTCGCCTAGACTGGAACAGCATCAATAATATCCAAACCGTGAATATTGATGACTTGCTATTGAAATATTCAGCTATTTTTGAAGGAAGCCTCTGCAAATACAATGGTCCACCAGTCAAATTTTTCATTGATCCAGAAGCACAACCTCGTTTTTTTAAGGCCAGACCAGTACCTTATGCCATCAAGAACAAAGTACAAGAGGCAATTGATAGAAATGTAGAACTTGGCATATGGGAGGCGGTTGATTACAGCGATTGGGCAGCCCCCGTGGTGCCTGTTTTGAAAACCGATGGCACAATACGGCTTTGTGGTGATTACAAGGTAACGATAAATCAAGCCTGTAAGGTTGACCCTTACCCCCTGCCTAGAATTGAAGACATGTTTGCAGAATTAAGAGGTGGACAAACATTTACAAAAAATTGATTTGCATCAAGCCTATTCACAGATACCCGTGGATGAGGAGTACCACAAATATCTGACTGTAAACACTCACATGGGCCTGTTTAAAGTGAAACGTCTCCCATTCGGTGTTAACGCAGCAGTGGGCTGCTTTCAAAGAATTATCTGTAATGTATTGAAAGGACTAAAAGATGTCTGTGTTTATCTAGATGACATTCTGGTGACAGGGAGACATAATTGCGAGCATTTAAAAAATGTTGAACTTGTGCTTGAGCGCCTCATGCAAGCAGGGCTGCAGGCAAATAAAAACAAATGTATGTTCATGCAACCTTTAGTTGAGTATCTGGGTCACCGCATAGACGCGGAGGGTCTTCATCCTATCCCAGCGAAGGTGAAGGCTGTAAAGGAAGCACCAACATCTACAAATAAGACTGAACTTCGAAGTTTTCTTGGCCTCATAAACTACTACTCTAGGCTCCTCGGGAATCTTTCTGCTGAGCTTGCACCATTGTACGAGCTTACGAAAACGGACGTTTCTTGGAAATGGGGGAAACGAGAGGAAACAGTTTTTCACAATGCAAAGGACATGATCAAAACTTCTGATTTATTCATTCATTACAACCCGCTTTTACCACTTCTGGTACAATGTGACGCCTCGCCGAAAGGAATCGGTGCGGTGCTAAGTCATAGGTATGCCGATGGTACAGACCGACCCATAGCATTCGCATCCCGTAGCTTGAATCCAGCTGAAATGAACTATTCACAAATTGACAGGGAGGCCCTGGCTTTGGTATTTGGGGTCACTAAATTCCATCAATATCTTTATTGCCGTACAGGAAATGATAGATTCATCCTCGTGACAGACCACAAGCCCTTGACCTGCTTGTTTGGCGATGACTGCACAATTCCAGCTATGGCGTCGGCACGGATACAAAGATGGGCATTAACACTTTCTGCCTATAATTACAGCATTGAATACAAGCGAAGAGTTGATAATTCTAATGCGGATGCTTTGAGTCGACTCCCACTCCCGGACCTACCTCAATCTGTAACAATGCCTCAGGAGATGGTTTTGGGTGTCAACATGGTCGACTCAGCTGCTCCGTTAGTGAGTTCTCAGGAGATTCGGACCGAGACGCAACGGGACCGTGTTCTGTCAAAAGTGTTTCAATGGGTCCGGTGGGGTTGGCCAGGCAAAGTTGATAATAGTTATAATGCATTTTACATTAGGAAGGAGGAACTATCAATTATGGATGGGTGTCTCCTATGGGGAAACAGGATTATTGTTCCTAGCAAATGTCGCGAGGCAGTTTTGTGCCTACTTCATGATACTCACATAGGTATATCAAGGATGAAGGCTACAGGCAGAAGTTACGTCTGGTGGCCAGGAATGGACCACGATATTGAGTCAGCAGTCAGAGAGTGCTCGTCATGTGACAAAAATCAAAATATACCAGCTCCACCCTTGGGAATGGCCAAGTTCTCCCTGGTCTAGGGTTCATATTGATCATGCCGGTCCTTTCATGGGTAAACTCTTTCTGATTGTAATTGATGCCCATTCGAAATGGCTAGAAGGGATTAATGTTCCTAATACATCAACCCAGGCAACTATCATTGCACTCAGTGGAATATTTGCAACTCATGGTCTTCCTGTCACTCTAGTATCGGACAATGGTACGGCATTCACTAGTGATGATTTCCAAAGATTCTGCACAAGGCATGGAATTGAACACATCCGCTCGGCTCCAAGACATCCATCCACCAATGGACTTGCAGAAAGGGCAGTTCAAATCTTCAAGTCTAGCATCAGGAAAATGGTAAAACAAGAACGTCGCTAACATACCAGGGGATTATGGGTAAACAACTAAAGGGGCAGCACTCTCACAGTTCACACAATGGAAAACAACACAACAAATAGACATAATGGTTGCAACAAGTACTATTTCTTCCTGAGTGGCATTCGGGCATGGAATTGGTTGCCAGAAGAAACGAGGAAAACCAATTACTTAACATCCATTAAAACATTAATAAAAATGCGAGACTAGACTTGACTAGACTTGGATTACGGATGAGCGTAGTACGCAATAATCTGCTTTATAAAAGGAGCGTCTGTAATGTGTGTTACGTCCACAATCCCCTTGTGGCCAGAGCCGTGTAGATATTGTTGATGATTCTCGTTGGTCCTAGGGTAGACTTAGTTATTATTATTTATGTTTCAGTATTACACGAACTCTTTTAATGGTCCTGGGCACAAACTCAGGATTTGCGTTTTAACAGTTCCTTTCCTTGACGTTAGAGTAGTAAAGAAATATTATAGTACTAGCCGGTATGTGCCTGATTCTCCGATCGGGCTATGTATGTTGTTGTTATTTTGTTGTTATTTTTATTTGCTATTTATTTATATATTTATTGTTGTTTTGGAAGCAAACTTAGAATTACATTTTAAATTAAACAGGAAAAACAATAACAAATGAAACCCATATGAAATAATGTTTATAAAATGTATACGACACAAATTAAAACTTTAAAAAGTTAGTTCCGGCAATTTAAACATTGCCCGGCAATTTAAACATTGATCGGTAATATAAACATTGCCCGTTAATATTAACATTGCCCGTTAATATAAGCATTGTCCGTTAATATAAACATTTCCCGGTAATATAAACATTGCCCGGTAATATAAACATTGCCCGGTAATATAAACATAGCCCGGTAATATAAAAATTGCCCGGTAATATAAACATTGATCGGTAATATAAACATTGCCCGAAAATAGTAACATTACCCGTTAATATAAACATTGTCCGGTAATATAAAGATTGCCTGGTAATATAAACATTGCCCGGTAATATAAAAATTGCCCGGTAATATAAACATTGCCGGTAATATAAACATGGACCAATAATTTAAACATAGCCCGGCAATTTAAACATTGCCCGGCAATTTAAACATCGCCCGGTAATATAAACATTGCCCGATAATTTAAACAATGGCCGTTACCAAGGGTATAAGCCTAAAGGTGCCCAGTTCTCGGAACTGGATAAAATAATTTTTGTCAAATACACTGTAGCTACCCATGGAGTTATATACAATAGTCTTAAGCGGTGATAAAGTATTTTCCGGTAACTTAAACCATTTAAATGTTGCATTCTACAAATTACGACGCAAATTAAAACGAAATTTCGTTCCCTTCTTAAACGCATAAATACGCTAAATTTGAAGGACGCCATATAAAAATAAGCTTAAATATAGAATGTAACCAGGAACACTGCGTCTAAATAAGCTTAGTAAGGCGTCGGTATTACTTCCCGAAACAGAAAAAAAATGCTAAATCTATTTTCTTTGTCCCATGTGTGTAAAGTTTTAAATTATTAATTAGCTTTAAGTCATGTATTCACAGTGTAAAGTATTAAAGTAGTGATAGATTAAGAAAATCAACTACAGTATTGGTAGTGTAAAGAATTTATGTTGTTTACGGCACGTAGGCAATTTAAACATGAAGAAAATTTGTTCCCGTCATTGAGATAAAATCTATGCACATAGTTTGATGACGTCAATTAAAACATGAATGAAAAATGTCCCTTCATTGCTAAGAAATCCATGCGCAAACTTTGATGACGTCATCCTGAAAATAATCTCAACGCCATCCTTTTTTTTATTTTGTGAAGACAAAATATAAAAAGTTGTACTGGCAAAGTCAATGTGAATCAAAAGTTGTGTTTTATTCGCGTTTTTTGACCAAACTGACCACTGTGGTCATTTTAATTTTTTTAAAACCTTGACAGCGTTCACGGCCGTAACGCAAAGAATATATGTAGCAAATTTTACATTTTTATGTCCAGTATTAAAAAAGATTATGCGGTATGTACATACATACATACTCCTTTTGAGATTTATATATGTATATGATATGATATGATTGTAAACAACACAATAGAATAGTAACTTGACGAGGAAGCTTCAGTGTAAATGTTGTTGATAATTTAATTTAGGTGATATGTTCAAATATATACAATATATGTATTATGTACAGTTAGAATAAAATAGTGCAAACACAAGCGTCCTCAAAAGAAATTATCTCGAAACTCTCTACCTTGTAGACAAACAAATCATTAAATACTGTTAAAGTGGTGCAAGGGACAGACCTATTACTAGTAGGGGTGAAAATAATGGTATCATTACAAAACTCATAACAAAAACGATAGGAACTCCCCTATTCAGAAATAATAAGCCATTCCTAGACACTCCGAGAATTTGAGGTCAACACAGAATCCCAACATTACCTAGAATCTTTTGCCTTCGTACTGAAAGTCAAGCAATCGGAAAGACTAAGCCCCGCCCACAAAATCGTGTGTAGGGAGAAAAAAGAGAGGGGGGGGGGGAATAAACATTGTGTGTTCCAATACTTGGAAAACAATTTACATGACATGTGTAAGATAAGACATACATGTCAGAATAGAATACAATTATTTTATATAGTCTTAGAGCACAAAATTATGTCCATTACGTACTGATGCATAAAAGACATTGCTTCTTCTTATCTTCGAGAGCTTATATCAAGGCATTAGCCATCTAGGGAACTGCGCTCTTCATCACAGTCACTCCTCAAAACTCCTAGTTTGGATGGAAACAAAAACAAGTACCTGGGAGTGCGCTCATTTAAATCAGTGGCACCTTCTTTATGGAACTGTTTATCTCAGTCACTGAGAGAATCTGGGACAAGATAATCTTTAAAAGAAAACTTAAAGACCTTTCTCTTTGGCTAATAGATCTGCCACTGCAATTCACACCAAGAGCTCACTGAGCATGCTAATTTAGTAGCATGGATAGAAGCGCTATAAAAAAATCCCATTCTTGTTCTTCTTATTCTTAGTAAAATAATAATTCAAAATATTGTTACAAATCTTGGTCGTATATTGTCTGTAGAGGATCATGTTTACTATCAAACAATACACTCAAGCCACTCGATACATATTTAAAGAAGAACGTAATGCCTGACCATATGCACTATAGTAACTTTAATCTCATTTCCTTGTATCTAAGCTAAAACAAAAACAACGACTCTAAGCGCACCAAAGCGTGCTTTATATATAGTTTAGTGCAGTAAGGGTTTACCCCGAAGTTTTGAAATGTAAAACAAAATTCGTGAAAGAAGTTTGTAGTCTCTAAAAGTAAAATAAAATTGGTGTTATTACTTCATAATTAATGCATATGTGTACAATTAGGCTCAAAAATGTCTACGCAACACCTTAATAAATAACTCTAATTTAGCTAACGAGATCTAATTCAAAATACAGTATAATAAAACTATTTGAACATGCCCTACACAATACAAATATATTGTTTTCTATCACGATCGTAGATACTTGACTTGTAATTAATCTTACCAGTTGCATTGCATTAAAAAAAACTATTGTAAAAAGATATATAACATAAAATGAAACAAATTTAAAATTAAATGAGTCATGTACTTATATATATATATATATATATATATATATATATATATATATATATATATATATATATATATATATATATATACATATATATTTACCTACAGTGGAAACATTTTGGTCCGAAATATCCGGGTTCACAGCCGTAAGTACATGTTTCGTCATCTCCACAGCCTCCACCACCGGCACAATAAGGACTGCAGACTGAATCAAATATAATACTCATGCTACACTAATTAGATTTAAAGCAACTTTAGCGATGGCTTATAAGGCACTTGTACGACTAGCTTATCAAGGGCTAATAAGAGATTAAATAATCTAAAGTGCAAGCAAATATTGTTTATTCGTACATGTATTTCGACATTAAGAGCTTTTAAAATGGTCATTATATGCATTAAAGTATCACCCTAGTTGCACCACACCTTTTTTTTCTTTTATTTAATGTACATCATTAATTTTAATCTTTAAACAGCAGGAGATGAATCTAAAACAGGTTGCACTTTTACTGCCTGTGTTAAACTGGATACAGGGTTCTTTGTTGTGTCTGTTATGTCAAATATAAATGTACAAAGTGTCACATATTGGTGGTTCCAAATGCTAGAACACACATTACTTATTTCCTCTCTCTCTCCAACGCGAGTTTTGTGGGCGGTGCTGGGCTTTGTACTGTTCTAAGAATCCACTCTTGTGCCGACCTCAAATTCTCGGAATGGCTAGGAATAGTCTATTATTTATCGTACAGTGGAGTTTATGTTAAAACTATCATTTTTTTTATTATGAGTTTTGTAATGATACCATTATTTTAACCCCTCCTAGTAATAGGTCTGTTCCCCGCTCTCCTCCGCTAGTATTTACGGCTAGGCAGCCAGTTTTGTGCAGAGTTTCTGCAGTGTTTCGCAGAGTTTGTACAGCATTTTGTACAGAGTGGACGCTTGTGTTGGCACTATTTTATTCAAACTGTATAAAATCTTCATATTGTATATATATGCACATATCACATGAAATAAATTATCAACAACATTTACACTGAAGCGTCCTCGTCAAGTTACTATTTTTGTTTCATTGTTTACAATATTATAATATACATATTTTTTTACAACTACAACGTGATGGAAAGGAACTGTTGGAACGCAAATCCTGAGTTTGTGCCCAGGACAATAAGGAGAGTTTGTAATACTGAAATATAAGAAAATATAACCAAAGTCTACCCTTGGACGAACGAGAATTATCAACAACATTTACACGGCTCTGACCACAAGGGGATTGTGATCGCAACAAAAAAAAGATATAGATCTCGATAAAGCAAACTAAGCAGCTCTAGTTTTACTTTTTAAATTAAATTAACACAATTTAACTAGTATGGAGAAGCATTTTATATTGTGATGCAGTATCGATATATATAATAATTGTTATCTTCGTAAATATTGTAAATAAAATAATGATCCCGTACGTAGCTAGAATGTTCATATTAATTATTCACAATGTCCTTATTGGTTGTCTTTATTCAAGTAAATATAAAACAAGTCGAGCGTATAAGAGGAACGCATTAACAAGCCGGAATAAGGATAAAGTTAAAACTCAAATAAACCAAGCCACCAGTCTATGAAAATATAACAGAAGAACAGAAATCTATTTGTTTTCTAGATTTTCTTATTAATAATAAATGCCAATAAAAATAAGTGATTCAATAAAACTATTACAAATATTAATTGCTACAAAATGTAAACTTCTGAAGGCACACTAATTAATGAAAGTGAATTAACCTATACATAGAAACATTAATTCAAAGTAGCTCGATTTATTGTAGTTGAAATATTTGTCTCTCTCTTTTAATGTTTTTTTTATCATTTCCTAATATCCCGTTAACCATTCATTACATTATTGTAGGCTTTATATTAAAACGATGCATGTTTTAAACTTACCTCCCTGGCAAAAGCGCCCATAAGATCCTACAGTGCAGTTGTGGTTACACACCCCATATTTATCACAACTTCCATCATATCCACAGTTTTTATTGCAATCTATTAGGAAATGTCTGATTTAACATATAAAGTGTTTAGGTAATAAAAACAGGAATACAAATTGAATCAAATAAACAGTTCCACACTTTAAAATCGTGTTGTTGTTTTTTAAAGTTTCAATAAAAAATTCAAAAAACCATTATTAGCATTTTTGATAAAACCTCAAAATGTTGGTTGAAATTTCCTAAATTTATTAACGTGTTTTATTTAAAAACAAACAAAATATTAAAGTTTAAAAATAAATTATTTCTGCCAATTTACGTTAACGCATTTGTAATAACCTTTACAATATGTTGTTGTGTTTTTCATTGTGTTAATGACAATATATATATATATATATATATATATATATATATATATATATATTGTCATGTATTAATAGCACCCATCGCTCTCTTTTAAGGCCAGGTTCCGGCTAAAGAAGCCAGTAGTTTGTACAGAGTTTTTTGCAGAGTTTTCGCAGAGTGTTTTGCAGAGTTTTTCTGTAGATAGTTTCTTTTGAGTCTGTTGGATGGACGCTTGGGTTGGCACTATTCTATTATTGCTGTAAATACTACATTTATTGTATATATTTGCACATATCACCTGAATTATATTATCAACAACATTTACACTGAAGCTTCCTCGTCAAGTTACTATTTTTGTTTCATTGTTTACAATATTATAATATATATTTTTTTACAACTACAACGTCAAGGAAAGGAACTGTTAGAACGCATATCCCGAGTTTGTGCCCAGGACAATAAGGAGAGTTCGTGTAATACTGAAATATAAATAATAATAACCAAAGTCTACCCTAAGACTAACGAGAATTATCAACAACATTTACACGGCTCTGACCACAAGGGGATGTGGTCGTAACAATTTAATACTTATTTTATTATACTTAAACTAATAGCATACAGTAAAAGGTTATCTATACATTTAAACATTGTTCACTTTTAAAATGAAGTATGAGAATGACCCATAGTTAATTATGTTGATTAGAAATTAGGTTGAAAATAAACAAGTCTAAAGAAAGGAATTTTTTTGTGTTTCTTTTCAGAACTATTTTACACCTAATGTAAGGTATATTGCATTTGGTTCTTTGACCGTCTCTGCATGAATGCTATATAAGCTGGTTTACCTGTTATTACCGTACAATATAATTACTAGTTCAATATTTATTTCTTCAAATTGTTTACAAGACCTTGTTTTCTTTTCTGTAAAATATTTTAAATTAATTTTTCGCTTTTATATTACTCTATTTTTAAAGCGAAATAATTGATATTTGGCATGGTCTTCTTATTCTGTTAGAAACTACTTTATATTTTATTTTATTTTAAAGTAAATTAAACATGTTTGTTAAAATATATTTTTGTCTGTTAACAGTTTCCTGTATGGGTCACCTAGGTTGTAAGTTCGGCTCATGGTGACTGATATAATTTTCCCTTGATCTGGAGAGGTGTCTCTGTCGGTCCTCTGCTCACAGAACTTTCAAATTTGTCGGGGCTAAGTAAAAGCAAAATTTTATGGGCATCGCGCTGGCCCAACAATACCGTAGAATAATTTTATGGTGTAACTCAGCCACAATGGCGCTATAAATCAATCAGGTCAAACAAAAATAGACCTTTAGTAATTCGCTTTTATTTTATGAATGGGAAACTATAAACTATACTTATCCCAGTTGCCAGTTATTGTCGGAGAATTTAAAGGAATATTAGAGACGTCAAATGCTGATGAATAGATGTAAAATAAAACTATTAAATGATGTATTTGTAAAAGTATATTATAAGATTAGAACTGTAATTAAGATTAAAATCGAAAGTATTTTGCAGTACGCATTATTTGATGCACACCGAGAACACGATTCTTGAGCTCTAAAAATAGCGCAAGCCGTCCTCTTATTATAGTCATATACTCTCAAAACCAAGTCGCTAAGCGTTCCGTTACACAGACAGATTCTCTGGGCTTTTATTATATAGACTAGTGGTTATGCCCGTCAAAATGACGGATAAATGAAAGACTACAATGTGCTTTGTTAAGAGAGAAAGCAAAAAGACTATTACAATACACACTGGAATGAGAACTTTCTTTTCGGTATTACGTTTTTGTTCTTTTTCATTGTCTGGTTGCCCTGACCCTGGCATTTGTATAAGAATTGTTGCTGTCAAACTTCTGGTACTACTGTACCCATGGGCCTCAAAGACCCAGTGTGTAAACCACCGATACATTCCCATTAAGAATACAACGGCGGGCGAACGCATGGGGGACAGCCCCCGCAGCGGTCCGAGAGCACTGCCGAGAGGCCATGGGGAGAGGAAGCGATGTTCGCTGCAATCTCGTCTCGAGAACCACCCTGTGCCTGGATGTCTGTACATATAGTATAGGATTTGGGTTATCGGGTGACATTGCAGGTATACGGGCGAGCCACCACGATAATGATCTTTGGGGAACCGCAGTGAACGATCGCTGGCCAGCGGAAACCTTGCCTGTTACACGGCACGCCACGCCATCGGCGTGACGTTGGGTGGCTGGAGCACGGACAGAGATTGCTCAATCCTAAGCGCTACGCCCTGGACACAAGAGCCGAAAAGCTCGTCCGAGTTTTCTTAGAGACTTTTTAATTCGGTATTAAAAAGTAGCGAACAGTTGTGTTGACTTGACTTGTTATTAATAATATTAAATCACCAATAATATGATATCTAAAAGAAGAAAAAAAACACAAATACTAAACAGTAAAAAGGTAAATAATAAAAAACGTAGAGATTAATATTTCAAAAGAATAAAAAGTAAATAGGAGAACGATTTTTTTGGGCTATTTAAGTTTTGTTCTTGCTTATTGTATGAATGAAACAGTATTGAGAATGTTTCTTTCGGTATTTATTTTTTTATATTGTATCCGGTCGCCCTGGCAATTGCATAAAACTTGTTGTTTTTATCCTATATAAAGGTAATCCTTTATAACTTGTCACTTGTCCTTTATAATTATTATAATTTAATTTATAGATTGTAGAAAGTCGCCTATTAAAGGATGCTCTCAATAGCGAAGTGCATCCATTAAATAATTGATACATGTGGTTACTTTTACTTAAAAGATAATGCAAACATCTATAATGAAAAAAGAAATGATTTGATAGACATTACGTCATACGCTAGAATTCTTTTAAAGTAGCCTACACTATTCAAACTCTCCAAGCCAAATTGCGGTGCGAAACTTTTGAAAAAAAGGTCTCGTGACATTAAAAAAACCACAGCAGAATTGGGAAAATCTGATCAGACCCTCGCGTTCATCATAGTGAATCTCGCGTTCAACAAAGTAATTGAACGGAAATGGCCATTTGTTATGTACAATTATATTTATTTGCATAGTTGGCTCTAACATTTTGGATTTTTTAAATCAACACATTCAATAATATAAATCCTAAAGTAAATTTCTCTATTGGAGGACGTTTCCAATTTATACATTCAAATTTTGGCCCTATTAGTCAAACGGCTTAGGCGCCTATAGAGGACAAACATATATATATATATATAAATATAAATATATAAATAAACAAACTCACCGTAATTATATATATTGAATGACTAGCCGGTATGTGCCCGATTCTTCGAACGGGCTTTTAGTAGAATAGGCTTGACACATTATAGATTTTTTTTTCTTTTCTTTTATAATTTTTTTTTTTGCAACATACATAAAGTAGTATATGTTCTTTTTGTGGTCAGTATTTATTTATTTAGTGTTGTTTTGCAGACTTTAATATACACCAGTTCAATATACAACTAAAAAGGAAAAACAAATAAGAATCAATTTTGTTACTTCTTGGTCAAAGTATGATCACCAATCACTGTGATCTAATGTTATGAGTTTATTGGGTAATTAAACTTTTTCTGTAAAACAGAAGTCACATGTCATTTCGACAGCACTTTTAATTTTAAAATTATTGCTATATTTTTTGCGACAACATTAAGTCGTAGACTTATGTTATGGTTGTTTTGTTGTTGTTTTTTGTTGTTGTTGTTGTTATTTGGTATTTATTCATTTAGTGTTGCTTTAGAAGCAACTTAGAATAACATTTGAAATTCAACATGAAAAACAATAACAAATTAAACCCATAAGAAACAAAGAAGAAACTTTTTTTATGTTTGTTAAATTATGTCCAATGTAATCGCATAAAGATCTTTTATAGGAAAATTAAATTATTTCTGTCTCACGAATTTGACAGTACTTTTTTAAAAATCAATATTTTGCAATAGGCCATATGCTCACTGTAAGACATCTTTATATACAACATTCCTTGTTTTTGACATTGGTGCAAATATGAATAGTTGATTTGGAGAGCCAACTCTTGAGCAGGCAACATATAATTGCCCATGGGAGAAACATGGATATTCCAAATTAATTCCAGTGCACTTGATTGATTGACCCTGTGACTTGTTAATTGTAATGGAAAATGCCAACCTGACGGGAAACTGCAGACGCTTGAAAGAGAAGGGCATGTCTGTTGGAATAATTGGAATTCTAGGAATAAACACATCTTCTCATTTTCCTTTCCCAGTCAACACTGTCGCTTCTATCACATTAGGGAATAAACTTTTGATGCATAAGCGTGTTCCATTGCAAAGTATTGGCGGGTTTATGTTGCGGAGTAGAATTATGGGTGAGCCAATTTTGAGTTGAAGTTTATGCGGTGGCATCCCGGGTGTGTCCAGAGAATTAAAAAATTCCGTAGGGTAGTTCACGGTTTCATTGACATCCGTGACGGAATCAAATGATGCGTATTCAGTACATGTTCCGGGTATCATGTCCTGAATCAGGCCATTCAACTCACTGACAGATGTGTTCTTAGAAGCAAGAATTGCTCGGTCACACAGCCATTCCTTTTTAAGGTAATTTTCCGAAAGGTTCGGATATACTTGGTGGATAAGATCTTGTAGGGATGTCACTCTTTTGCAGAAGTCATCAAGAAAGGTAATGTCCCCTGATTTCATCTGAGTGGGGTAAGTCCCTTCACCAATGTGTAAAAGATTTTCAGCAAAAATGAGTGCACCTGCTTCTTTTTGTTGCTGCACTCTCATATTTGTTCTTAATTTTATTGTTTTAACATTTCGCCAAAGAAAAGAAGATTTAAGGCAAGCATTGATTTCATCCGCTGGTGTTGACCTTGGTATGACAGGAAGAGTTTGACGAAAATCGCCAGCTAACACCACCGTAGCACCTCCCATGAATTTACTATTGTCTCTTAAATCCTGCAATGTTAAGTCCAGAGCTTCAAGTGACTTTTTGTGCGCCACTGTGCAGTCATCCCAAACAATGATTTTGCAGGTTTTTAGAACCTTTGCTTGGCCAGAGGCTTTGCTAATGTTGCATGTTGGATGTTGCTCATTGGCAATATTTAAAGGTAACCTTAGAGCCGAGTGCGCCGTTCTTCCTCCATCTAATAACGTAGACGCAATTCCAGATGATGCTATGGCGATTGCCAAATCACGTTTCATTCTGATTTCAGCAAGGATAATGTTTATTAAGAAGGTTTTTCCTGTTCCTCCAGGAGCATCGATAAAAATATTCCTCCTTTCTCTTCACTGACATGATTCATAATAACCTGATATGCTTCTGTTTGATCGCTGTTTAACAGAACTTTGTTGGATTCTACATATTTGTGTAGTTCTTCAATGTTATAGTTTTTTTTTTTCTCTTATCATGTCTTTGTCTAGAATATCCCTCTCATTTCTTTTAGGAGGCTGTAATCCCAAGTCTGGTAGTGTTTTGTTGTTGATTGATAAACATTTATCCTCCAACAGAATTAGGGCCAAGTTGAAAATATCTGAAGAACAATTTGAACGAAGTGTTGAACTTAGTCTAAATGAGTTATCACGTGGTAAATCTTCGCTCATGGACTCTCTATACTTCTCCCACAAACTGTTTGGATTGGATGGGTTGCATATAGTAAGAATAATGGAAAAAAGATTTCTTATCTGCTCCGGAGAAGATCTTAATAGAGCCTCTGATAAAGTGTGGTCCCAATGTCTATCATCTTCAAGTAATCCACATATTTGGCAAGCTTCTCTGAAAGTCTGGCAAACTTCACCTTTCACAGTTTTTAGATATTCAGAGGAAGTAGGTCCTCGAACTGCATGAAGAAAATGTCTGAGAAAAAAGCACTCTGCGTTGTTTGGGTTGACAGTATAGACACAACCCAATGCTTCACTTGCTAGGGCATCTTCACCTGCAACTGGTACACCTTGTTTTCTTTTGCAAAACTCCTTTTTGGACTTATTCCAAGTGTAAAAGCGAGGTACTTCTGGATATAGCAGTGTCCTGGCAAAAGCGACACTTTGGCATAATTGAAAAAAATGTCAGAGTTGTATTTGGTGGTCTTTCTGCAAGGGCTTGCGCGTTATCACGTGTGAAGTAAACTCTCTGCCCGTTCTCTAAGTGAACATTGAGATGAACTACTGTCGGGTGGCGTTCGTGAATTGGGAAACTCATAATGCGCCAAACCGCTTCGTTGCTACTGATGTATCTCCCTAACATGTACCGAGACACTTCATCAAGAGCGTTGTCATCTGTCATTCCAAGGACAGCCATGTCACTTCCTTTGTTTACATATTTGCAGATATATTTGATAGATTTCACAGAGCTACAGTACTCGACATTTATGTGTGCGAGAAACATTTTGGAAAGAGTTGGAGAATAAGGAACAACCCACTAGTTGTCCACTTCGACTTCCGTGTTGTCTTTAATTTTAATTTTTGCCGTGAAACCACCGTCTTGTGGGGCGCGTCTTCTGTAAACGGGATATCCATCTTCACCAGTCTGTGTATCTTTAAATAATTTCCTAGGATATTTTTTGCTGCATTTTCCATCTTTCATACAGGGGGCGTTGGCATTGATATGTCCACATGGTCCATGAATCATATTTTTCTTCACTACTGCAAAAAGATAAGGGTCCGTCTCTCGATCTGGAAACTCTGCAGATAATGATTTGATCAATATTGACTGGGTGTAGTTTTTCCTTCAACCAAATTAAATTGTGGGAGTGTGGAAGTCCTCTTTTCTGCCATTCAATGGAGTACATCCAGCATCGGGTTTCTCCAAAAATATGATATTTAGTTATAATATCAATAAGTTTGATCTGTTTTTGTCTAAACACTCTTGCTATTATGTCTTGACGATCACTTGGTGTCTGGCCAAATGAAAGTGATTCTTTTATTTCCCCCCAGTCTGGATGGATTGCACGTAAATGTGATAAATAGGTCTGGGCGTCCATAGGATCGAACATAAGACAGTGCATTTTGGGCATATTCCTGCATCTGACCTGTTACAAGATCAACCTGCTTGAGGTTGAAGTGGTATCCATCCTCGCTTTCACAAAATATTATTTGTATTGAAGGGCATCGTACGATCGATGTGTTTCTGCAATGCGTTGTAGTGAATTACTTCGCCTCTGAATTATGATGTCACGTTGATTGAAATCATGGTCTGACATAATGATGGCGACTTCATTTACTTGAGGAGCATTAAAGCGACGTTTGTGCTCACCAGGTTCTTATTTGTCTGCACGGATAACAACCTTGAATTCATCATTTGGCATGTTTTCTAGTGAAGTTTTGAAAGTATTAATGAGATGGTTGTTTTCATGGAGCATCCTTTGTAAGCTTAAAACAATATTGCGTCTCACTCCGGGGATACAATCGCATCGATGATCTACTTCAATCTGCTCATTTCCCAAAAAGTAGACTTGTAGAAATTGTGGGTTTTCATCAGCGAACGGGAGAAGAGATCCGATCCGGTGGTATACCTGTCCTTGTACTTTAAAAGTTGTTGCAAAACCGTTAAGATCCACTATAGAGGTAGCACCGAAAGACGTCATCTGAAAACATGAATTGTATCTTCTCAGATTACGCAGAAAATATTTTGACTCTGAAGTCGTCCCAGACATCAATAACTGCAGATTGTCGGGCGGTGTATTCAGGGGAGTAAGTTTAACTTTTCCACTCCTGCAGCACATTCCTGGTGGTTCTGTTTTAAATTTCTTAGCTTGACAATATTTACATATGTAGATCATTCCTCCAATATCAACATAAGGGTGTTGAGCGTAATCATGTTGGGGGTCATAATGGAATCTAGCTAAAATCAAATGTGAATTTCGTGACACCCTTGCCGTGTTAGCACTTTCCCGCTTTTTCTCAAGACGTTTTTGTCGCTCCTCTAAAGACTCGTTATCTTTTGATGTGGTTGCTACTTCCCGCTTTTTTTCAAGACGTTTCTGTCGCTCTTCCAAAGACTCGGTATCTCTTGATGTGGTTGCACCTTCTCGCATTTTTTCAAGACGTTTTTGTCTCGGTAGCCCTTAATGTGTTTGCTTTTTCTCTCATTGTTTCAAGTCGTGTTCGACGCTCCTCTGATGTCTCTATGGCTCTTATTGTCCTGGCCCTTTCCCTTTCTTTGTCATGTCTAGCATCACTTTGTTCAACAGTTTCATCTTTTCGCAAACGTTTGGCTTTTATTGCCTTTGGAGTTTTTTGTCCAATTAGTTTTCTTTTTTTTTGGAGGCATTTAAGGTATTGACTTGGAAAGTTTATCAATATTTTTATATTCAACAATAATGTAGATCTCTTGTATTGACTTGGAAAGTTAATCAATATTTGGATATTAAACAATAATGTAGATCTCTTGTATTGACTTGGAAAGTTTATCAATATTTATATATTCAACATGGAAAGTTTATCAATATTTTCATATTCAACAATAATATCAACAATAATGTAGATCTCTTGTTCACAAATATTGTTACTACCTTGTTTTGTAAATAATCACATAAATATTATTTTTAACAATACCGTAACAAATGTTGCCCTTCTTGTTATTTTGAAAGAGAAATGGGCTTACATCTATATACAATCATATATACAACTATATACAATCATATATCAATATCATACATATCATAAACAAATAAATGCAGCATACAATAACTATGTGTATATAGACTATATGTACAACAGACAATAGTTAAAATATGTTTGGTTAACTTCTTAACATTAGTAAGAGAAATGGCGTTTAGGCCTATGTTTAACGGTTAACCAAAACACGTGCTCCCTCTGCGTTTAATAAGTTTTAAATAAGCACGTCGCGGTGCGATGATTTAAAAATGCGCACCAAAAGCTACTCACGTATTTGCGGTAATATAAACATGAATGATTTTTTTTCCCTTCAGTCAAAAAGTTAAGAGCGCAAAGATTGATGACGTCATAAAAATAATCTCAGCGTATTCTTTTTTTTCTAACTTTGTGACGAGTAACTATAAAAAGTTGTACTGGCATTTCAACTTGAGACCAAAGTTGTCTTTCTTTTTTTGCCCGGTAATTTAAACATCGCCCGGTAATATAAACATTGCCCGGTAATTTAAACATCGCCCGGTAATATAAACATTGCCCGGTAATATAAACATTGCCCGGTAATATAAACATTGCCCGGTAATTTAAACATCGCCCGGTAATATAAACATTGCACGGTAATTTAAACATCGCCCGGTATATAAACATTGCTCGGTAATATAAACAGTACCTGGTAATTTAAACATTGCCCGGTAATATAAACATTGCCCGCTAATTTAAACATTGCCCGGTAATATAAACATTGGCCGGTAATTTAAACAATGGCCGTTACCAAGGGTATAAGCGTAAGGCCTAAAGGTGCCCAGTTCTCGGAACTGGATAAAAACAATTTCAAATACAATGTAGCTACCCATGGAGTTATAAACAATAGTCTTAAGCGGGGATAAAGTATTTTCCGGTAACTCAAACCATTTAAATATTGCATTCTACAAATTACGACGCAAATTAAAACCAAATTTTTTTCCCTTCTTAAACGCATAAATACGCAAAATTTGATGACGCCATATAAAAATAAGCTTAAATATAGAGTGTAACCAGGACCACAGCGTTTAAATAAGCTTAGTAAGGCGTCGGTATTACTTCCCGAAACAGAAAAAAAAAAGCTAAATCTATTTGCTTTGTCCTATGTTTGTAAAGTTTTAAATTAATAATTAGATTTAAGTCATGTATTCACAGTGTAAAGTATTAAAGTAGTGATAGATTAAGAAAATCAACTACAGTATTGGTAGTGTAAAGAATTTATGTTGTTTACGGCACGTAGGCAATTTAAACACGAAGAAAATTTGTTGCCGTCATTGAGATAAAATCCATGCACATAGTTTGATGACGTCAATTTAAACATAAATGAAAAATGTCCCTTCATTGCTAAAAAATCCATGCGCAAACTTTGATGACGTCATCCTGAAAATAATCTGAACGCCATCCTTTTTTTTTTCTTTTGTGAAGACAAATTATAAAAAGTTGGAATGGCAAATTCAACATGAACCCAAAATATGTCGTTTTATTCGCATTTTTTGAGCAAACTGACCACTGCGGTCATTTTAATTTTTTTAAAACCTTGACAGTGTTCGCCGCCGTAACGCAAAGAATATTTGTAGCAAATTTCACGTTTTTATGTCCAGTATTAAAAAAGATTATGCGGTATGTACATACATAGCCTCACACATACATATTCCTTTTGAGATTTATATATATAGATAGATAGATATAGATAGATAGATATGATATGGTTTGATAATAACTTTTTCTTTTGCTTACGATTTTGAGAATAATATTAAAATTTAATTCGTTGTCCATACAATGAAATTGTTTACAGTCAAATTACATTTTGCATCTTATTATTAATTTCGATTTGTTTGTTTGTTATTGTATACTATTTAATTAAATTGATTTTAATAAAAAAAATTACATTTATAAACAGTGGGACAACAGTGAAATTGATCTAAATGTAAGAAAATATGTTTTTGAAGCTTTTGCCTAAGTTGTATACTTTAACTATTCCTGGATCTAAATTAAAAAGTTCGGAAATTTTAGTAACATTATTTTAATGTAAAAATTGCCCTTGAAAAGGGTATACATAAGATTAAAAAAATATATTTACAGTAATATAAAAAAATAAGTTCAATTCTATATTAATATATATCAAATTAAAGGTTAACATTTTGTATTTGTGGGGAAAAAATCTTACAACAAACCATTAAGAAATAGATGAGGAAATTGAATTGTTCAATTTCCTTACTGAATTGTTTTTTTCCTTGAATCGTCAGTTTGTCCGGCGTTTCTCAAAATACTACTTTTCTTCATCTTTTTATAATAACTTCCTTATTTATGAACCAATCTTTATGAAAGTTTTTGCTAACATTTTTTACATGTTATAAATCATAGCT
The DNA here is from genome assembly GCA_949126835.1 of Anisus vortex. Taxonomy (NCBI): domain Eukaryota; kingdom Metazoa; phylum Mollusca; class Gastropoda; family Planorbidae; genus Anisus; species Anisus vortex. The sequence continues at coordinate 34,152,640 of OX421506.1, read as the reverse complement.
ACATGAAACATTTTTGATACGAGATATAGTTTCCCTTAAATAAAATTTTAATTACAATTTTTAGCAATATTTTTTTTTCCAATATGCTACTAAAAAAAATGCATTTAACTTTTATTTATCTATTTAACAACAATTCATCCACACATTTTATAAAAATATAGCTTTATAAACATTTCAGCCAAATTGCAAAACATTATCTTGATAAATAATCAAGGTGATAAATTTTTTTGTGCGTGGTAAATCGTTATCTAAAATATCCAAAATGGCCGCCATTTCCGTCGCAATTATCAGAATTGTTTTTTTAACGTATGCTTACTTGGACCTGTTGGTACTATATATATATACCAAAAATGATCGTGACGCGTGTACAAATAAAAAAAGAGCTCTCTTCTGGCTCCCCAACCCTTAAAGTGCCCATGTATAACTTCAAAGTTGACTAAATAATTATACATTTTACGAGATCCGTACACAGGTAGATTTATGAAACCATTTATTAAGTTGTTAAACATACGATGAACGCAGCGTGGTCCATAAAATCTGGCAGCGCAGCCGTTGAGGCAAGTCCCTCGATTGTCGCAGCTACCATTGCAGTTAGGACAATCTATTTAAAAAGAAAAAAAATTGATTTTAAAAAGTGTATAGATCTATTTCTAAGTTATTTTTAACCGATGTAAACACAAATGTAAAATATACATGAAAAAAAAAAAAAAAAAAAAAAACCATTAACATTAGAAAAATATAAATTTTTTTTTACAAAAATAATATTCTAGTTTTTATTTAATGTAGTATTGCTCTTATTTGTATGAGAGCTGTAATAAATGACTTTCAATTAAATTATCAGTGCTTACAAAACATGGTGATAACGTAGTATTTTTTTTCTTCTTTGTATCGTTTTTTTAAGGAAACATATTTCCATTCAAACGTACTTATTGCAAAAAAAGTAAGATATATCTTTGACTATTTGACATCATTGTGTGCCCTACTTTTTTGCTGAGATCAATCAAACTGAATCTTATTGTTTATATCCCACCAACAGCCAAAACACATAAGGCTAACATGCAAATACATAACATGTCATATGTGCTGAATTCAAAATGCCCAAGTCCTGGCCATATTCGTGTTGCTCTTATAGCTTTTAATCATTTAACAATAGTTGAATCTTTGCCAACTTATAGGTCTACTATATCGAGTATGTCTGTTGTTTTACACGTCTTTCTAACCACACTGATACAATTTTACTAATGAAAAACATCTACTTAGATAATTATTTTTTTTAGTTTTCCTTATAGTGTTTTAAAAAAATAGCTATTATTGAACAAAAAGTCTTAATAATCATCTCCTTGTTAACTTGTCAGCGTCTTTTTATTTTATTTGTTCATGTAAAACAACATTATGGCAAAAATGAATATAGAGTTAATTATAAAGCAAATTATAAATTGGTGCTTCTTACCCGCTTATGTGGCGTTTTTTTTAAATAATTAAAAAAATTATACTAAGGTTTAGAATTTAAAGCAAAAATTAAAAGCTATAGAGCGTTCTTAGTGGGCGTGGCTTAGGTTTTTAGTGACGTATTTGTGTAAATATAGAACCCACTTGAGGTACAAATGTAACGTGGTAAAAGTGAAGTACTTCTTTATCATGCAAAATTCACATCTGAATATTAGCTATCCTACTCAAAAATAAGGAGGTAAATAGTAGTACTGTAGATTAATTGATTAATGTGAAAAGGCTAGGGCCAGCTAGACCTATTTACACTTTCAATTTCACTTTATAGGCCTACACTTTTAATGTTTCGTAGGCTAGGCTACGATGTCAAGTGATATTGTTGGTGAATAGACTATCTAGTCAAGTCACTAATAGGCTCACATCGTCTATGATCTGTGTCTATGATTATAATAAAATAGCCTATTTTATTTAACATACATAATACAGCTTAAATCTTAATAAGACTTAAAACACAACACATCATTTAAAAAAAGCTCGAGCCTATATGAAACTTTATTAATACAGCGGCCATTTTTACTTGTACACCATTACTCAAAGTAAACACAAATCACGTGCTTTTTGTCACGGGATTGCAAACGCCATATTGCTTCCTTTGGTGTCCCACAGATCAAAAAATTATCAGATTGTACCTTATTAACAGAACATAGGTCAACATAGTATTAGGTGCTCACTATATGTACATTTAAGCCATATTAAGGCAATTACATACAATTAGTGCAGTCAAGTCCATAGAACCCTGGCCGACATCCGTATATGCAAGCTTTAGTGGAATTACAGCTGCCATTTTCTGCACAATTTGGATCGCATGCTATTAAAACAAACAAAGACAGCCAATGCAAGATACAAAAAGACGGTGCTTAAACATTTCTGATTCTTACATGATAAAGTAAACATTCGTTACTTTGTAAGATTATATTAAGGATAGAAACACATTATATATTATAAATCCTCTATAAATTGATCAAATCCCCAATAAATAATGTAATAATCTATTACTACCAATTTGCGTTTAAGTTTCGCCACGAATATATATATATAGCTGAGTGATTGCATACAGCAAGGTGTGCAGTCATGAACCAGTACTTATATACATAATCAAAATATTGTTGGCACCTGTCAATGTAAAGTTTTAATATTTAGCTTTATATTTCTTAGCCTAGAGATTATATCTGTGTTCTTAGTTATATGTTTAAATGCGCTCTGAGCTTACATTATGTTTGCTGGCAGCGCTATACAAAAATTACTATCAACTAGGTAAATGAAACCTAACGTTATTGGTGGAAAATACACATAATTAATCAAATTCAGCAAACACATTGATTTTTAACAATAGTAATATAATACATAATAACGTGCAGCTGTGTTTATTGACTAATAAATAGCTGGTCAAATGCGATGATATTAGCAAGGCACTAATACATTAGTGAATTTATTATATAATTAAGTGATATATGATATCATTTACATTGTTGAGCTATAAATGTAATTTAAATACACGCTTACCGAATGAGCAATTTTTTCCATAATACCCTGGAAAACAGCCATGAATACAAGTCCCATTTATATCACAGTGTTTATCTCCAAAACAGTTTCGACTGCAGTCTGTAATATATAACAACCTACATGTTAAGAACTGTTTTCTCACACATGCACACCAAAATTTTTAAATAGTCCACAACAAGTATGTGTGTGTGTGGGGGGGGGGGTGAGAATCACGAATTTATATTGCTATGAATACTTCAAACGTTATGACTGAATTAAAAGAAGTATCAAAAAAATTTGATATTGATGCAAAGCTCATTTGTATACATTCAATCATATTATTTCAGCTTTACATCTTCAGAACAAATGTCCCGGGCAAAATCATTGTAAATATTTGCTTTTTGTTTAGGCTCTGGTGCTTGCCCCTTAGCCAATGTGTACAGTAGCTTAAGTTAGGTAAAGACAGCGGGTCAAGGTTCTGGCCATGCAGTTCCTCGTGTGTCGTGGCCACCTTAACATGCTAACGCTTCTTCGTATGCCCCATAGATCAAATCAGCATAATAGAGAGTCTTTACATTACCATAGCAGAACCTCATTTCTACTGCAAAATTGTGTAAAATATATAGGAATACCCCATGTATTAGGACCCATGGTTGTAATGTAAAATATGTTCTCTTGGTTAAGTTATTATCTAACCATAAAATTAATTTATTTATTTGCATGTAAATTGTTTAATATTATTGTATAGTCCGAATGAAACTTTAATCAAAATTGGCACTTTAAAAAAGGTTGATATTTAAGACGAGAAATAATCTTACGTAAATCACAGAAAGTTCCAAAATAGCCTTTATCACATCCAAATAGACATTCTCCCTTTTGATGACAGGCTCCGGTATTACCACAATTACGACTGCATTCTGCACAAAAAGAGGGAAACCATTGATCATAAATATATACTGCTAGTATAAAAAATAACATACTTTGGCCTAATTATAAGTAAACATAGATAAATTAAACACACGTTAAAGTTATGTATAAATACTTAGAAATAAATACGCAACAATAAGTATTAATTCAGTAATTAATAATTGAATAGTCCACATAATCTTAAAAAATGCTAATGGAATTAAAACTTTTCCGCTAAAACACATTTCAAATACAGCACAAATAAAATATGTACTGTATTTGAAATATTTAATTTTTGAAATTTTAAAATAGATGTATTTAAATGTGTGTGTATTGGGTAGTAATGCAACATTCGAGACTATACAAGGAGCTTCTGTTATTTAAGTGATGCGTAAACAAGATGTTTTATCTATCTAGTAATAGTCTCTCATACATCAGATAATACAAAAATGTTTGTTAATTAAGATGCATGCTTTAATTCAAAATAAAATATCGCAGTGTTTTATTCTCAGTATCGTAAAGCTTATATTTCTATAACGTGTCTGTCTGAGTTGGACGGGATATTTAGAGGGCTCCCAAGCAAATGGGTCGTCATGGAGAACCGGGGTCCTTAGAAGCAAAGTGTCATCAGAACGTAGTAATCTTTTCGATGACCTCTTGTAATGTAAGATTTAGAATTTAGATTAATACAATTTCTAAATATAAAAATGTTATGTATGAGAAATAATGTGTGCATAAGGCTAAGTTATTTTTGTTAACATATGTGGGAGAACTACGGCGTGATATCGTTGTCACAACATGCAAGGATATTCGAGGTTGATATACATCTAGCAAGTACTCAAGGGTCCGCAACATGCCCTTGAAGTTGTTTAACTTAGGTTCGTATGGACTAATACAAATCTAACATTTTTAAGACCCAGTAGTTTTAGAGAACCATGCTAGGTCATAGGTCGTCACATCAAGTCGTGTTTTAACAATATCATTGTGTCTATAGTTCTATTGTAGGTGGATTCAAGTTGAATTTGAATTTGTCCTTCTTTAGTTCAAATAGAAGTGTTTAATTACTTACATGAAATTTAGGCAACTCCCTTATAATTAGTTTCTTACAGTATCCTAATAAAAAATATGATTATACCCCCCCACACACACACATACATACATCCTCAGGAGATCGTGGCCCGTGTGTGCTCCGGCACATAACTACTGGAATAACAGTTAATTCTAAAGAAACCTTGATAACAGCAGAAACTGCCAGATTCATTTGACTTCAACCCTTTTTTTCTGCAAATGTTCACTGCAATTTGTGTTTAAAGAGTTGTGTGATAAGTTATCTAACATAAACACTTTCATCTTTTAAATGTCTAAATAATAATAACGAAAGAAAAGTTAAGTTACAGTTTTCAACGTTGCATTAAAAGTGCTAAAACGAGCACACGTTCCGACTTGTTGCAATTAGTAAAGTCAATGAAAATAACGCAAATATTTGCTGAATCTTTCTCGTACCATTTGTATTTATTTCAAACTAAAATGAGAAATGACTGTTTAACGACCTATTTGGTCAAACGAGTCTAACAGATAACTTAAGGATCTGGGGCCTATTGATGTGGCTGAGACACATCTTAACACATATACCTTTCTTGGAAAAAGAAATAAAAATTGATAGTATTTGTCATTATTATTTTTTCTACGCTAGGGATATATGCCAACTATATGACTGCTTACTTAATGTGCAGTTGTGCCCATAATGCCCATCAGTGCAGCCATATATGCAGGTTCCATCTATTTTACAGCTTTTATCTTTTGCACAATTTCGACTGCAATCTATATTTAGAAAAAAACGGCATGTATATATAATAATATACTTGAATATTTTAAATCAATGGATTAAATAATAAAGTCGGAACCGCAATACAAATTTCGATCTTCGCAATAAAATGACTAGAATATTGCATTTTATTTTGTAGACATTTTATAGATCGATCATGTGGATTTGTATCGCTTTGTCTGACTTATTTTTTTACGTAACAATCCTCCATAAGATAACTTAGTCGAGAAATTTTTCCACACAACAGCAATAAGTTAATGTATTATAATATATTATATTATATGCATAATTATATATAATAAAACGCCTTATTTATGTTACTGTATTGTAAATACGTGAAAGAAACAGCGCTGATGTATGCCTATTTCAGATGAAATTTGTACATTGAAATAATGTTACTTGGTTTTTAAAACTAAATTTTGTAGATTAGGGAATATATAATGTATACAAATTATGCATAAACAAAAAAGGTATATTTTATAACAAACAACTCCTCGCCTTAAGTGTAAGAATATGCCTTAATCTTGTATTATTTATATTTTCATCGGGTGAATATATTTATCTTTACTTGGGTTATTGAGTCTGTGAAGAAACGAAAGCGTAAGTCTAAATCTAAAAGGAAACATATGTCCGTAATTCTAGTAATATGGTTTTAATTATAACTCAAATATCATATATTATTTCCTCTACTAAACCTACATTATAAATGTCGCTGCTTATGGGTATAAATGATTGAATTAATGAAACTGTCACTGGGCTTTTATAATGTTTTCTTTGATTAAAATAAAATCACAATGATACAAAAAGACAAATACAAATCTAGCAGTGTAATATTACAATATTATAAATAATAATGTACACAGTGTACAGTTGTAACAGTGTAATAATATTATAAACATCATTTAAGTTTTAAAGTGTGCAGGGATGTTTATACAAACTAAATCATTTAGTTCCTGATATTGTGTTAAATTCTGTAAATTTTACGTTATGCAAAATGAGCGTCACTAAGTCAGTCACACTTTATCGCAGGTTTTTCACTTTTTTTTTGTTAAATAGCAATAAATAATTGTGAATGTGGCAAACATCGGACACTTTACTTTTAACAGCTTCGTTTCTCCTAACCCACGAAATTAAAATTAAATTGGCTTCTATAAAAATAGTATATACTTACTTAAAGAGCAGTAGTGTCCTAAAAATCCAGGCTGGCAGCCATACATGCAGGTTCCGTTATTTCTACAGCTTTTATCCAATCCACATTTTTCACTGCACTCTGTTTTTAAAAAATCACGCCATAGGAAAACTAATATCTGATTTTATACTTTAAGTTTGAGCACTTGTCTAAAAGAATAATTTTAATTTGGCTTACATGCCAATTAAAAGTTACCTTATCAGATTGATATGTGTGTTTTATGTATACTTTAGTTTTTAGTAGAACAATGGCTAAACTGTCTCAATATGTAAAAATACCAAATATAATACAAATATTTTTGAACGCATAATTATATAAGTGCCTATGTTAAAATACGTTTAATAAAGTCACTAAACCTAGATAATTATGTTTCAAATACGTTTAATAAAGTCACTAAACCTAGATAATTATGTTTCAAATACGTTTAATAAAGTCACTAAACCTAGATAATTATGTTTAAAATACGTTTAATAAAGTCACTAAACCTAGATATTTATGTTTAAAATACGTTTAATAAAGTCACTAAACCTAGATAATTATGTTTCAAATACGTTTAATAAAGTCACTAAACCTAGATAATTATGTTTCAAATACGTTTAATAAAGTCACTAAACCTAGATAATTATGTTTAAAATACGTTTAATAAAGTCACTAAACCTAGATAATTATGTTTAAAATACGTTTAATAAAGTCACTAAACCTAGATAATTATGTTTAAAATACGTTTAATAAAGTCACTAAACCTAGATATTTATGCAAACGTTTTAAAACAACGTTGTAGACAGTTTCTTCACCTTTACCTTCACCCATCCCTTAACACGAGTGAGGGTCTTTGTGGCACCATTTTTTGACAGTTGGATAATCTTATGACATTCGTCATGGTCCTGCCGCCCTCTGGGAGTCTGCAAGAGACAAGCCGGTCCACTCCTTGATGTCATAATCCCATCGTTTTTTCTACCCTGCACTGTGCCCTACAGGATGGTTTTCGCCAGGCCCTCGGATCTTGCCACACGTCCGTACCATCTGAGTTTTCTGGATTTAATTGCGCTGAGTAGAGGGCCGATGACGTTGGTGATTCGCTCACGTACACCTCATGTGTAACTCGATCTTTGTATGAGATGTTCAAAATTATTGTACCTAGGCATCTCATTACCAGGGCTCCAATTCGTTTCTGGAGATCTGCTGATCCATGTTTCACCGCCGTACATAAAAACTGCGATCGCCAGGGAGCGCATCAGTCGAATCTTCGAGTATAGTGAGATTTTTTCCTTCGCCAGATGGTTTTTAGCTTGCAAAGTACGGCAGTTGTCTGGGCTTTTCTTGCAAGAATTTCCTGTTTGGATCTATTACATCATTATGTATATAACTATTGTTTAAAACCTATATTTCCCCTCTACATCATGATTTAATACTATTTGGGACACAACTGCTAATTTTCTCCTTTTAACTTAAACAACAAAGTCCAAGGTTATATTAAATTACTATCGTCACTTGTTGAGCCAGTTTAAACTGGATGGAAAATCCAGACGGCTCGTCTGCTACTTAAGCCAATGGCTGAGCTAAAAATGTTCCCGCAAAAACTATTAGTAGCATTTCTCGGAAATCAGTCTTCCCCGCGTAAATGCATGAGTTCTATTGGGGAGCGCCACAGTAAGCTGTGACGTGTACTAATTAGCCCCTCCTCCTTTCTTGTCGGCAATCTAACCCGGCGAGATTAGTTCTAGCTTCAGACTGCTTTGTGTAACGACGTGTTTCATTGCTCTCTGCACATCGCATACTATATATCATCATATTGTTACGTCCACAATCCCCTTGTGGCCAGAGCTGTGTAGATCTTGCTGATAATTCTCGTTAGTCCTAGGGGAGACTTTAATTATTAGTATTTATGTTTCAGTATTACACGAACTCTTCTTATAGTCCTGGGCACAAATTCAGTATTTGTATTCCAACATTTCCTTTCTTGTAAATTATGGTAGTAGATAAATCTAATAGTAATGTATACAACACAATAGGATAGTAACTTGACAAAGAAGCTTCAGTGTAACTGTTGTTGATTGTTTATTTCAGGTGGTATGTTCAATATATACAATATATCTATTATGTTCAGTTAGAATAAAATAGTGCAAACACAAACGTCCTCAAAGGAACATATTTTGAAACTCTCTGTCTTTCAGACAAAACAAATCATTAAATACTATCCGAGTGGTGCAAGGGACAGACCCACTACCAGTAGGGGTGAAAATCATGGTATCATGACAAAACTCATAACAAAAACGATAGGAACTTCCCCTATTAAATAATGAGTCGTTCCCAGACTCTGAGAATTTGAGATCAACACAGAATCCCAGCATTACCTAGAACCTTTCGTTTTCCTACTAAACGTCCTAATATTGTGTGTAGTAAGAAAAGAGAGAGAGAGGAGAATAAACATTGCGTGTTCCAATTCTTGGAAAAACAATATATATGACACGCCCCCACCCAATGAAAGAAATAATGTACCATAATTACCCAAGTAATACTCAACATGGTACATTTTTCGTACTTAACACTATCGTTTTAACAACCAACAATCAATGGAAGATTATAAGACAATTTAAGCAAACATGGCTCACTGTCACAACTAAATTATAAAAAGTGTCACTACCCAATGGTAATTGTGATTATAACGTGATGGACAAATATTTCCCCGTTAGTATTAATATTAACTAATGTCTCAACAAGTACAAATAATTCAAAAATATTCTAGTCATTCTTATTTTAACTATGTACAGTTGTGTGGATTTCCACCAAAATTTGCAAAAAGTCTTAATCTATTTAAACAAATATAACATTGTTCAAACTCTGTCAATTTTCAACAGTTTACTTCTAATATACAAACCAAAAGATAAGTAATACGTAACTCGAATCAAACTATAGGTTACTTCCCCTTTAAATTACAGTGTCAACTTGACATTAACAGGGTTCATACCTAAGATGATGATACTTCCCCTTTTCTCAAATATGAGGAGAAAATACGCTCTAGTTACGATTACTACAGTAATCTCAATATTAAAATGTAATCCACTATTATGCGTTTTTGGCAAATTTGAAAGTTTAATATAAAAGTTTGTTCAGGGTTGAATGAGTGCATACCTTTAGGTACCTTTGTTTCCCTCCGTTCCTGGATATATGGAATATATAACAACCTATATACAACATAGTGAATATCCACTAGTTTTTCCCATTCTATTACCATGATATAACAATTTAGCAATAGATTTCCAATATTATCTATTAATTTATACCAATTAAGATTACATCTCTTTCTAAGATAAAAATTGTACATATTATTATTTAGTTTCATTCATTAACTAAAATAAAAACAAGATAATAAATCAACTAGCTCAAAGTTTTCCCACTTAATTGCATGTGATGACAATTACTTTTATCCATCCATATCAAGTAAATACGTGCATATGTATACATTTATTGCATCATGCATCAACATTTAAATGGAATTTCTTTTCCATAATCAAATGAATTTAAAATATATCAGAACATCAATATTATACATGATTATAAAAATTATTAATACTTTCAAAAGACTTGACTTCTGTATGATACAAGTATTCTATAGGTATTCCATAATCAAAATTCAAACGAATGATAGGTTATCATGACACATTCTTAATGAATAAATGAGATGATCTGAAAAAGAAGTATGGGGTTATTCAGTCAATCATGTAGCACCCGAGATAGAGTATCAGCTATGACCTTGTCTCTATCTTGTCGATGATACGGGGAATGGGATACCAGTCGGTTTCTGTCAAATTACTTAATTTCCCAAAGTCTCTATAAAACTGCAGTGTGTGGTCGGCTTTTGGTACCATCACACAGGGTGTAGACCATTTGCTATCACATTTTCCTCCTATGTCATCTTCTAACATACACTTTACATCTAATTTAATATGCTCAGGTCTGATGGGGTCAAATGGATGCTGTTTAATAGACCTGGCACTATTGGTTAACACTACATCGTGCTCTATGACATGTGTCCTACTGGGAACATTTGTAAACATTGACTTATTTTCATGTACCAGCTCAATAATCTTCTCCTTATCTTCTACCGGAAGATGTTCTAGCCTTGTATCTAAACTCTTAAGGGCATCTGTATTATTAAGTTTACTTTCTGCAAACTTATATTCTATCCTAGATAAATCCGTCGGGACTCTAGCTAACGAAATCATGGGGACCTCCCGTGGTTTACTCTTTTCCCTGGAAACATAGGGCTTAAGTAAATTAATATGGCATACCCTCTGTTTTTGTCTCCGGTAAGGAGTCTTTATCAAATAATTGACCTCGCCAAGCTTTGACTCTATCTCATAGGGTCCACTAAACTTTGCACTTAAAGGCTGATTTTGCAAAGGTAGAAACACAAGAACTTTGTCACCTGGTGCAAAAGTTCTAGCTGTAGCTTTACGGTCATAGTTCTGTCTCATACGCTCCTGCATCTGTGGAAAATGAATCTTCACATGGTTAAAAGCATGATAAAGCCTATTTTTACATTTATCTACATATGACAAAAGTCCAATCGGTTCACTGTCCGTTAGCCAAGTTTCATGTAGAAGTTTCAACGGACCTCTGACTGAGTGTCCATACACAAGTTCGAATGGGCTAAACCCCAGGGATTCCTGAGTGGCCTCCCTTGCAGCGAACAGTACATAAGGCACACCCTTATCCCAGTCTTTCTCGTTTTCATAACAGTACTTTTTAAGCATCGATTTTAATGTCTGATGAAACCTTTCCAGAGCTCCCTGGCTCTCAGGATGATAGGCACTTGATAGCCTATGGCTTATCCCTAATTGTTCCATGACTTGTTTGAAAATGTTCGAAGTAAAGTTAGTCCCCTGGTCGGACTGTACTGTCTTCGGTAGGCCATAACGTGTGAAGAAATTTGTCAGGGCGTCTACCACCTTCACTGTTGTTATGTTCCGCAACGGAATGGCTTCCGGGAAGCAAGTGGATGAACACATGACTGTGAGCAGGTATTGAAAACCGGCTTTTTTTTTCGGCAACGGGCCCACGCAATCAATGAGTATATGACTGAATGGTTCGTCGAACGCTGGTATCGGCTGGAGTGGAGCGACAGGAATTCGTTGGTTAGGACGTCCTACCATTTGGCATACGTGGCAAGTCTTGCAGTATTGTTCGACATCTCTTCTCAGTCCTGGCCATTAGAAGTAAGGGAGGATACGGTGGTGCGTTTTTCGGACTCCCATGTGACCAGCGAAAGGAAGATCATGCGCCATACGCAGTATATCTTGACGATAACACTTAGGTATTACAATCTGGTGAATACTGTCCCACTCGTTTGTAACTGAGTTGAGCGGTTTCGACTTTCTCATCAACACTTCATCTTTCATGTAGAAACATTCCGCCATTGCATCTGCAGTCTTTTCATCAACAGCTTTCATTCTGAGTTGCATTATTACTTCGTCATTCAATTGTTCTTTCACCAATTTCTGCTTTGGTGACAAAATGTTATCGTTCTCGGTTGCATCACCAGTTGTTAGTTCAGCAAAGAACGTAGCACTTAAATCGATGTCAGGTGTTTCTGTTATCACTGTTTCATTCGCATGTGTGTCTTCAGAACAGACAAACACATCTTTCGTTGCACTACACGGCGTAGCAGGAGTCTTTACCGACTTCTTTTTATGCATTGCTCTTGTCAGTGCACATGTTGGGCGTTCATTGGCAGGACGTAGGTTTTTGTCCTCCGCCATCTTTGTCTCCAACACTTTAACCATGGGCTCGACAGTGACTCTGCCGCCCATAATGTCATTTCCTAATATCATGGAAACGCCTTTGACGGGTAGTGCGCGCCACACTCCCACTACGATGTTACCTGTAAAAATATCCGACTCGAGTTTTATTCTGTGCAGTGGAGCTTCCACAGCCTCCATACTAGCACCTCTCAGCACAACAGACTCACCGGTACTGGTGGCATCTGTTAACGGCACACTGCCCTCCAGGATCACGCTGACAGCAGAACCCGTGTCACGTAATATCTGTATTTTCTTCTTGCTGAGTACATCGACTTCTGTCGACACTGTCCTCTCGTAGACAAAGGGTCGAAAATCGGATAGGTCGTCCTCTTCCGGGACTTCAGGAACCATCTGTTCCTCACGGCCTTCTGAAAGCATAATAGATTGAGTACAGCTATTCTCTTTTACCTTAGATAGACTGTTCTCAAAAACCATCGACTCCACAACTATGGGCGATGCCGGCCGCATTTCTTTTGAGTTTCTTGACCCTGTGTTGCACACTTCTTCTGTCTGCTTGCTGTCTTTCTGCACTCTGGCACAGTGTAGAATAGCACCTTGCTTCTTGGTAAGGATCCAACAATCTTTCTTCATGTGGCCCTCTTTCTTGCACTTGAAACATACCACCTTTGCTTTATTTACATCTGTCTGCTTCCTGAAATGAACTTAGTTACTATTATTATTTACACCACTGTTCTTATTAATGATTTCACTTGTCTCTTTTGGTTTACTAGCCTCCTTGGGCTCTGGTTTGTGCACTTTGGGTTTGTCAGCATAATATGGCTTTATGCTGGCGTGAATTATGGCATAGTTATCTGCCAATCTAGCAGCTTCATGCACATCTTCAATTCCTCGGTCTGAGATGTGGGCTTTAATATCCACTCGAATACAATCATTAAATTCCTCAAACAATATTAGGTTCTTGAGTTTATCAAACTCACTTACATTCTGTGACCTTAGCCACTGTTCTAACATTTTCTCCTTTTGTCTCAAAAAGTCTACATGAGTTTGATCATATGCCTTCTTTCTGTCTCTAAATAGCTTTCTATATTTTTCTGGTGTCAGGGAATAACTTTTTAGCACCCTATCTTTGATTACTTCATAGTCATTTATTTCCTCGGGTGTTAAACTCAACACTACGTCCAATGCTTTTCCTTTGTTGAGAGTTGACCTTAACAATAAAGCCATCTTATCATCAGGGAACTGATAATCTACAGCTATCCTCTCAAAAAGCAAAAAGAAATCTTGAACATCTTCTTCTCTGAATATAGGCAAGTGTTGCTTCATTGCGCTAATATCCATACCATTGCTGTCCCTACGATGGTCAGGTTCGTTCATGCGTGCCATCTCTATCCTTTCTCTGCTTTCAATCCTAATTCTTTCATTTTCCCTTTCAGTTTCTATCCTAATTCTTTCCAATTCCATTCTCTTCATAGCTAATTGGAATTTTAGGTTTTCACTCAACCCTTCATCTTCATCATTGTTTGATGATCTAGATGACATATTTCTTACCTCGTCTCCGTGGGCAATTACCTCGCCCCCACTGGGAGCTACATAACCTTCATTGATATCGTTCTGTCCCACTTCAACTACACTATCAGTGCTCATGGCATTCTGCCCGTTCAAACATGTCATAATTTCTTTGGTCAAACGATTACGATTAGGTCTTGCCTGTCCTGCCTCAATCCCAAAGGACTCAGCTAATTCTTTTAGTTCAGCAAATGACATGGCATTAAGTTCCTCACTTGATATATTCGAAGCCATAGTATAGCGTTCGAAATATTTGTTATAGTATAGTAGTATATATTGTATAATAAAATATAACGTTCCAACTTACGATTTGTCCAGAAATTTGCACAATATAATATTAAACACTTCGTGGAATCTTCACACTTCCCCAGGCATAAATACGCAAACCAGTTCTCTCCTCTTTTTTAAAAAGAATAGTTTCACAGTCCTAGAAAACGAAACACAAATATGCCGCTCTCAGTACTACTAATGTCACAAAATATTTATAGGTCAGGAAAAATATAACTTAAATTTTCCAGACGAGATCAACAAATTTTTTCCAATCCTAGATCAGGAAAAGTATAACTCCAATATACCGATCGAGACCACTAAATTTTGTTAATCCTAGGTCAGGAAAAGTAGAACTCAAATATACCGGGCGAGACCACCAAATTTTGTTACGTCCGCAATCCCCTTGTGGCCAGAGCTGTGTAGATCTTGCTGATAATTCTCGTTAGTCCTAGGGGAGACTTTAATTATTAGTATTTATGTTTCAGTATTACACGAACTCTTCTTATAGTCCTGGGCACAAATTCAGTATTTGTATTCCAACATTTCCTTTCTTGTAAATTATGGTAGTAGATAAATCTTATAGTAATGTATACAACACAATAGGATAGTAACTTGACAAAGAAGCTTCAGTGTAACTGTTGTTGATTGTTTATTTCAGGTGGTATGTTCAATATATACAATATATCTATTATTTACAGTTAGAATAAAATAGTGCAAACACAAACGTCCTCAAAGGAACATATTTTGAAACTCTCTGTCTTTCAGACAAAACAAATCATCAAATACTATCCGAGTGGTGCAAGGGACAGACCCACTACCAGTAGGGGTGAAAATCATGGTATCATGACAAAACTCATAACAAAAACGATAGGAACTTCCCCTATTAAATAATGAGTCGTTCCCAGACTCTGAGAATTTGAGATCAACACAGAATCCCAGCATTACCTTGAACCTTTCGTTTTCCTACTAAACGTCCTAATATTGTGTGTAGTAAGAAAAGAGAGAGAGAGGAGAATAAACATTGCGTGTTCCAATTCTTGGAAAAACAATATATATGACAATATTTATACTACATTTCAAATTTGCTACGTTGAAATTGAATTAAAGCTTCATCATTTTTACAATACGGACCTTGTGTTTATTGCTGATTTACAAGTTGTTTTGAATTGATATAAATACGCCACTGGAACTGTTGCGAATATTTTAAAACTGCTTTAAAATTATACGCAGCCAACTGGTAGCTACAACGTTACAGGATCCTACATTGGATATTATGGATCCCAGATATTTGAAGGAGAAGAATTTCTCAAGACAGATTAGCAATTAAAAAACAACTACACTTACGACAGATGTATTAGATTTAGCATTCAAAAATGCATGCCTAGTTCGTGTGAGAATATAAATAATTTAAATATTAAAAATGTACAGTGGTCCTGAATGCTTTGATAAACACATGCATGATATTGGCACTTCTTTGAAAGATTTTTTTCTTTAAATTGTCACCTGTCAAAATGTAATTTAACAAGCTTATCAATTTTAGAAAGATGTTTGTCGGCCATTTTTATGGATGCAATGGCAATTATTTTTCATTTCATGTATTTACAAGACACACCGCTGAATATATTAGAATAATTAAAAATTGTCTGGTAAGCAATATAAATTAAATGTAGACCGGTATTAAATAAAACAAAAACATTGATCCATGTCAAAACAGAACTTAAACATAACATTTTCTATAATTTCCCCTTTTAAGTTTGACCACTGCCCAAACCATATAGATAATACCATCATGAATCATTTTACAAGGCGATTATCGCTGGCTATAATCTTCAAATTCAGCTTCTAGTTTGGTAAAGCCAATACATTGAACAAACAACGTATAGACTATCCAATCAAACAAGCCTCTCGTACAAAACAGACACACACACTGGTTCTTGAATATTTGTTCAACTCAATGTGCCTATCTACTATTAGTATATTTCTTCTGGACCATGTGCACACACAACATGACAGATCCATCAGATCTAGACGAAGTTGCGAGCTTCTTGTAATGAGGGCAAGAACAAAGAGATTTAGGAACTGTAGGCTTCTCATTCAGTGAAAATATTTGAAGAGAATCGTCAGTCAGCCAGAAATACAATAGCTGACTGCTAATGATATCTTTCATGGTAAGATACATTTTATAAAGAATATATATATATATAATTTTTTTTATAGGTATATGTCTGTGCTTGTATGCAAATAAATATATTTTTTTTGTATTGTATAAATAAGCTGAAAGATGGAAAATCAAGTCAAATTTCCATTAGTTTAGTTTAGAGCATTGAAGCAATCTTATCCTTTATTTTATATTAAAAGACAATTGATGTAAATGCATATTTACCGTGAATATAAATACGTTTTGTTATTGTTGAGTCGAATTTGACAGGTAAGCTATTATTTTTCTTTCAAACACGTGTATCTTCAAATTAACTTAAATGATTACAATTAGTCTGGCATAAATAACACACAATGGATCACGTGTTTCTAGAGTGCTCCGCCTTTGCAAGATCTTAGAGTGGACAATGATAACCAACCAATTATGTCGAACCAATATTGTGACGTTTTACAGCTGCGTCATACAGCGGAATTCCTTTCCGGTGCCTTAAAAGATTAATCTAGGCTCGCATTCTCTCAAATAGAAGTTGTCTGGTTAGTTTTTGATTACCTTAAATATGGATTTAGTAAAATAAATAACAATGTATTTTACAACTAAATGTTATCTATATGTAAAATAAAAATGCATTTGTATTTAACAGAAAATATAGACACTTACGTTGAGAGCAATTTTGTTCGTAATAGCCTCTCTCGCAGCCAAAACGGCAAGTTCCATTTAATTCACAGCTTCCGTCGTCTCCACATTTTTCATCGCAATCTGTAAATGTGAATTGACATAAATATGATAACCGTCTTACAACTTTCCGAATATTTCAATAAAGCAATAAATAAAAAGCGCCATGTAAATATTTCGTTCATTTAATTTACTTATATATGCTCGCATTTGTGGTGTTAATAAAAGAACAAATGCTACATTTTCTATAAAAATATTTAAATGTTTAAATTTAAATGTTTAAATTTAAATGTTGCAATATATAGATGTCAAACATCTATATATTGCACGATCTTTGCTTTCAACAATTTTTTTATTACCAAGAACATTTCTCTTTATATTTAAGCTAGCATGTCAGTGTTCTTAAAAAAAAAAAAGAAACAAATATAAAAAAAGCATTTAATAAATACAAGATTATAGGGCAACATATTTACCCACATTATTATGAAATCAAATAAATTCAAAAAGCAACAGTGCCAGTCATGAAAAGCGCATCATTATATCCCTTGTATAATTATACAATGCCTTGATATAATTTAAATCTTTCGGGGAAGGTCGGGAGGGGAAGGGAGAGATTGAGGGCAAAAAAAATGTGCTCTAGATAGGGAATAGTCCACCCTTAACTTTTCCTGTGTTATAACCACAACCCCGTGGTTAGTGAAGACTGAACGTAACGCACTCGTCAGTCGTCTAAGGTTGACTCAATGATAGTGTTTTTTTTCCTACGTACACTGCTCCTAGCACAGGGTCAAACTCAATTATTGACCTCTGACATTTATTTCCAACAATAATTAAATTTTAAATGAATACTTGAAGATTATAATTATTATTCTAGTTCGTGGTGTTATTGTATAGCGATTAAATATGCAAGACAAGACTGAGTCAATGCGAAGTAGTTGGTTAATAAATAAATATATTTAATACAGTTTTATACATGTAGTGTGAATCTAAGCATCGTATCAAGAATCAAACAATATTAATAACTATTGACAAGACCAGTGAGATGAGAATACACGAACGTCATCAGGTAAACTCTTGTTTTTCGTGCTCTCTGGGCGTTTGCATTGGCAAAGGCTTATAACCTATTCGGAACGGTGGGAGCGGAACTACATAATGGGGTGAAACTTATTTTTTTTCCCCTATTCTGTCTATTATAACGGATGTTTTCTTAACATGAATCACCCTGTAGATCACTTAATGGTATAATCCTATAAATTTGCATACACTTCCAAGAAGCGAGTGAAATTTGATCGCCTTAAATGTTGAGGTGTCAAATTATTGCTCTAACAGTGCATGATTCTGCACAGGAGGGAAGAACTGGGTCTTGGGCCCCACCCAAAAATTAACAACCTAACCTAATTGTGTTTGTTTTGGGAGAAAAAAACGGCTAAGTGTGTTTCATAACCATTATTTCACACCTGTATTTTCTTCAATGTTTGTTACATGTGCATTTTATCATAAGTATAGACCCATAGGGCAGCGAACTTTGTTGTTTTTCTTTGTTTACTTACATATTTTTAAACTCAAAAATTGTAAGTGTGGATATTGCTTTTCACTGAAATAATTATAAGATCAGTCATTTTATTGATTTGGTATTTATATTTAAATATTTGCATTTAGTTGCAATTGTATCATTTGATATTCAGTGTGACTTCTTACCACTTAGAATATTATACATGTTAGTGACCAGTATATCTTACGATATACCGGCATGCAAAATTATCGTCTAAAAGTTAAGTTAGTAGCTTCCACCGATGACTACTGCGTAAAACATTGCGTCAAGTTAAATAAAATTAAAAGACTACGAAGTTATTATATTATAAATTTGGATGTGCATTCCTGAATCATCAAATAATATGTCTGTTCATATCTGCGTTTATTATGTTTAATAAATATTGAAGTAAGTGAAAGAACTTCATTTTCTTAATCATTTTCAAGATATACCGGCATGCAAAATTATCGTCTAAAAGTTGAGTTAGTAGCTTCCGCCGATGACTACTGCGTAAAATATTGAGTTGTTAATAGGCTGAGTAAATATATGATGGCAGTCCGTTAATGTTGGCTATGAGTGATAGCCTAATAAAATAAATGTTTAGCTGCCCATACACGCTACCATAAGAATAATAAAAATATGGGCATTAACAGTAAGGATAATAGGATACATATCACAGTCTAGTTTTTTGTTTGTTTTTTAATGTTCAATACCATTTTAGATACCCTTTTCCACCAAAACCATTCAAATGTATGATCTATAAGATCTATGAGGCTATCTAGTTTCTTTTTGTTTGTTTTTTTAATGGGAAAAAAACTGCCTAAGTGTATGAAGAAAAACATATTTGAAAATGCAACTATTGAATAATTGTTCTTGAGAATTTACTTAGTTCTAAAATTACAAAAAAATGCCTGCCGTACATCCAGAATGACAAGTTCCGTTTGAGTCGCAATCATCGTCTCCTACACAAACACCTTTGCATTCTGTTTAAAAAGAGTCATGTCATGAAACGGTTAAGATGAATCAAACATTTAATTTTTTTTTTAAAATATTCAAATGTAAACATATAGAATACAATCATATACATCGCAAAGAAATTTTCGTCTTCTCTTCATTTTGAACTTTTTGTGTTTCGGACTATATAGCATTTGGAAGTGCAGCGTTGGTATCCAATGTATGGCTTTCATGCAAGAACACTGTACACACTTTGTTGGTGTCCAATGTATGGCTTTCATGCAAGAACACTGTACACACTTTGTTGGTGTCCAATGTATGGCTTTCATGCAAGAACACTGTACACACTTTGTTGGTGTCCAATGTATGGCTTTCATGCAAGAACACTGTACACACTTTGTTGGTGTCCAATGTATGGCTTTCATGCAAGAACACTGTACACACTTTGTTGGTATCCAATGTATGGCTTTCATGCAAGAACACTGTACACACTTTGTTGGTGTCCAATGTATGGCTTTCATGCAAGAACACTGTACACACTTTGTTGGTGTCCAATGTATGGCTTTCATGCAAGAACACTGTACACACTTTGTTGGTATCCAATGTATGGCTTTCATGCAAGAACACTGTACACACTTTGTTGGTGTCCAATGTATGGCTTTCATGCAAGAACACTGTACACACTTTGTTGGTATCCAATGTATGGCTTTCATGCAAGAACACTGTACACACTTTGTTGGTATCCAATGTATGGCTTTCATGCAAGAACACTGTACACACTTTAGTCTACAGGTACAGTATATGGCTGTTTGTTGATGGTCCTAAATTACTGTTGGACAATCAATCAGAATAATCAGTCTCTTCAGAGTGTTTCTGCTACAGTTGCTGAATTACTTGATATCAAACATTGAACAGACGACTTCACAATATATAAATATTTGAACTTGTGAATTAATAAAGAAACTCCTTGTTGCAGCATATGTAATTTATTAATATTATTAAACAGTTACTTCACATCCAATGAACAAATATAGCTTTATAGTAGCAACATAATATACATTTTTATTAATATGTTCTGAGTCTAATAATGCTTGCGTTCCTTACAAGCTATGAGAAAAAACTGCTGACCGCATGGACAGTCACTTGACTATATACTTCCGATATAGGTTTTCTTAATATCCAAAAATGGGTTTTATTTCGACTTTTTAATTGTTAATTTAGTCACGACCCATATATTATTTACTTACTCCATAGCACTGTTCCTCACGTAGGATAAGTTATCTTAGAGCTGATTGCATTGTTGTAACTATTGCATTTTTTATTATGCCATTTAATTGTAATCACTTTAAATTGTTATTCACTCTCATTTTGATAATATAAATATATCTAACACTATTTTAAAAATATAATTATTACAATAATATATTTGATTTTTTAAAGGCTATTTTATTTACGGAAACGATGGTAAAATCCTTGGAAGGTCCATGCTTAACACACGATGAATATATACCACAGGATGTGTAAGGCTAACTTTGATTTTGTAACGTGTTTCTCTAATAAAAATAAGTATTATGGTCAATAAGACTATTTTCTATGTATGTATATTTAATTTAAAATCATAGGTGTGTGCTTTAATATTATATACACATTTGTTTCTCTCTTTGTATAGTGTAACAATGGTCCATCTTTCAAGTGCCAGAGATGCGACAGAGCCTGTCTCTCAAGGATAGGTCTCCACAGACACAGTCAATTTTGCAGGGCTGGCCAAATCACAGGAGCGCAAATCTAATCGTCTTTCGAGACTATGAAGCCAATGGAATAGTGTGACAACTGACGACATGTTCAGGAGGCTGACAACTATGCATAATGCATAATTATAAATGATTTGTTCAAGAAAACATTGCTTTTGAGTCCGTTTCAATTACATTCTTACAGTTCTGTTATTTCTGTTTATTATTAATATCAAACTCACAGTCTATTTCAATACATGTATGCTAAACCTAATAGATTTGAAACTGTAAAAAATATTTAACATAGCATGATTTCGGATATCTTTATAAATTATAAACGCATATTTTTTTTACATTTTGACTTTCTCATTTTCTCAAATAGAGTTCAAACATAGCCCAAGATGACCTCGCCAAAAAAAAATAATAAAACCAGTAAACTTGTGCAGGTGGCAATTTCACGCATGATTTCATTTGATTTACTTTATATTCATGATTTTGAAGCATTAAGCCAATTAAAAAACAAATTAAAAATAACAGATAATTGGATATAACATAGAAGATATCCAAACGTCTTCTTCACTATTTCCGATTTGCCTGCTTTATGTAGTTTGTTTCTGTTTTGTTTCGATAAACTGAAAATATAGCCATCAATTTGTGACATAAGCAGTATATGTATACAATCCATCTAGACAGTTATTAAACATAGGTGAATTATTTCGGTTCTTTTATTATGTAATTTTAAAACACTAAATTAATCGCGCAAATAACTCCAACCTGAAGGTAAATTTTTTACCAAAACAATGCAATCAACATTCAAACTTAAATAGCGATTTTTCTTTTAAATAGCTTACAATTTATAAATCCTTTTTAGATGATCTTTTATGATGTTAACATCGTTTGGTATTTTCTGGCACAGCCTTTACATGCATATGCCTAGTTTCAGCTTGATATGATAACGGGAAGTTGGTTAATTAACCGTCCGATTGTCTGTTTGACAACGAACATACATAAATACATTTTTTCTTACATACATGTATACATACGTAGCTGCATTGAATAATTTTGGTCGTGTTATTCTGTATTTGATCGTTTTTTTTGGTACTATGCAAGTGATAATTAGCAAACTAAAAAAAATACAAAAACATTTTTTTCATTACAGATAGTAACTTTCGAGATCACTATTATCTTTAAAAACAATACAAAAGATAGTGATACTCAGTGATAGTTAAACTTACTACGTTAAATAAATTTATATAATAAATATACTTACCAAAGGTGCAATCGTGATTAAAAAAGCCACGTTTGCATCCGAATTTACAAGTTCCGTTTGGGTAACAGCTGCCATCTCCTCCACAGTTACCACTACAGTCTATATAAAGGATTAGCAGAACAAGTATTTTGATGATGGATCTATTTATGTATTTTATTTGTGCATTTTCTTGATTAATCTATGTCTCTTTTTATCAACTTTTCTTACTATGTGCATTTTAATGTACATTATATATATATATATATATATATATATATATATATATATATATATATATATATATATATATATATATATATATATATATATATATATATATATATATTTCTTAATAAAGTAAGTTAGATGACAATAACGTAAAAAATATATGTATATAACTTTATGAACAGAGCAGTGCTTTCCGCGGAAGCAACCAAAGTTACAAACTCCATTTATATCACAGCTTCCATCTACTTTGCAATGTCGACTGCAAGCTGAAAATAAAGAGTCTGATTTTAATATGTAGCAAAGTTATCATTCTACCTATTGTCATAATTCTTGTCAACGTTGTCATTCAACATGTTTTCTTACACAATGTAAGCGTAAATTTTTATCTTAAATAACTTTTTGTAAGAACAGCGATTATTAAATAAAAATATCTTTTTTTTTTCAATATTATAAAATATCCTTATAATTAATTGACTTTCTTTATCCAGGTGGATAGTTTGGGAAAATAGCAATAACCTTTTTTTTTCACGAACTGCAACCATGACCATAAAAAAGTCTTAGATACAAATACGCAACTTCCACCTTTTTTTGCATAATTTTTCACGTGAGAAATTATTACTACATTATTTGAAAAACATCGAACAATTGAAATGGCTTTTTTCAACACTAATGCAAAGTGTATTTATATGATTCTTATTGTGACGGATAACAGCTGCGTCATACAGTGCAAAGTCCGAGCCCTAAAAGATTAATTTCAGCTTGCATTCTCTCGAAGAGAAATTGTCAGGCATGTTTTTGATGACTTTAAAATATAGATTTTGTAATATAAACAACAATGTATTTTGCAACTAAATGTTATCTATAGGTTAAAAAAATGCATTTGTATTTAACAGAAAATATAGACACTTACGTTGAGAGCAATTTTGTCCATAATAGCCTCTCTTGCAGCCAAAACGGCAAGTTCCATTTAATTCACAGCTTCCGTCGTCTCCACATTTTTCATCGCAATCTGTAAAAGTTAATTGACATAAATATGATAACCATTTACAACTTTCATTTTTTTTAAATAAAGCAATAAATTTAAAAAGCGCAATAAATGTTTCGTTCATATTATTTATTTATTTATGCCGCATCAGTTATGTTAATAAAAAGAAAATACATTTTCTAAAATACATTTTTAAATGTAATACCCAGTTATTTAAAATATATGTATTTTGCACGTTCTTCGCTCTTAAACTATTTTGTAATAAAAACGAGACATACAAAATCATTTAAAATCATTAATAAACTCAATATAATAATGGCTGCATATTTGACCGTTGTTGAAAAGCAACAGAGCCCTACGTCTATGAAGAAAAACATTAAAATTATTAATAAACTCAATATAATAAGGGCTGCATATTTAACCGTTATTGAAAAGCAACATACCCCTACGTCTATGAAGAGAAACATATCTTTAGATAATTTAGTTTGTATGTGTGGAAATATTATTCCCAAAAATTTGTTCTGTAATTAATAGCACCCAGAGCTCTCTCAACGCGAGTTTTTTGGGAGGTACTAAGTTTGGACAATTTCCTTTCATGGTTGTCATCTTTGTCTACTTTAGTGACCACTTCAAATACTTTAGAAATCCACTCTTGAGCCAACTGCAAAATTCTAGGAATAGCTTTTTATTTTATGTAAAGGGGAGTTCATGTTAAAAGTATCGATTTTAATATTAGTTTTTTTTACCCCTCTCTTAATTAATAGGTCTGTGCCCCGCCCTTCCCCGTTAGTATTTAAGGAGTTTTGCGTAGTCTTTCTAGGCAGTTAGCTATAGAATTTCTCTTGAACCTGTTAGTTGACGCTTGTGTTGGCTCTGCTTCAAGGTTCTTGTATATAAGGATTTTGTTGTACATACTTACACGTAAACAGTAATACAATACAAAAATTCAATACAATAATACAAGACAATAATAAACATAATTAACATCAATTGACTCGTAACACTGAAATATAAAAACTAACTAAAGTCTACCCTAGGACAAACGAGTATTAATAACAACAACATTTTTGCTACTCAGACCACTAGGGGATTAGGTCGCAGCATAACACATTTAAAAAAAAATCCTGCCGTACATCCGAATTCACAAGTTCCGTTTGAGTCGCAATCATCGTCTCCTACACAAACACCTTTGCATTCTGTTTAAAAAGAGTAATGTCATGAAACGGTTAAGATACTCAAATATGTATCTTTAAAATATTCAAATGTAAGAATATTGAATACAATCATATACACCACAACTCTGTGTTATTATTTAGAACTATTGCCATTAGGGACTGCAAGGTTGTTAACAAATATAGGACTTTCATGCACTTTACAAACTTTAGTTAACAGGTACAACAAGCATAACTAATACTGTTAAGCAGATAATTTGCATTGTTTTATTATCCAGTTAGGAAACTATTTCAAATATACCTCCCTGGTTAAGATTAGACACAAATCTAAACATATTTGTTTCTCAAATGGTTTGTCTAACAGTTGCTTTTTTAATGAAATTTAGCCCTGAGTAATATAAATAGTTATGGTAACAAAAAATATATAATTCATTTGGTTGCCTAGTAGGGGCGAAGCCAGGATTTTTTACGAGGGAGGCCAAAATTTCCACATTTTTATGCAAATCGCTCCTTAGGGCAGGAGAAGCAGCGTTCGCAGCAGATTTTTAAGGTTTAAAAAATAACAAAGAAACATCCAGCAATGTTATAAAGTGTGGATTTGGGTGGGGGGGGGGCATCAAAATATTTTCTGAGACTAGTCTCCCCATGCCACCTCACACAATATGGCGAAGCAAAAGATACTGTCTACACTTCTCCATCCCACGTGAGGAATGCCCCAGAATCATTAATGTGGCTCCTCGTTCGTATACCTATACTGTCGCCAGGTAGCACATATTCCAGACTTTAGACCTGTCGACATCCAGGCACCAGGTTGTGGTAGAGATGGACGGTTTCCCACTAAGTCTTGAAGCCTCTCTACAGTGCAATGATTATCAGACTTACATGGAGGGGATAGTACATCTGTTTAGGTGAGCTGTGATGTACTCTTTCCGGGTTTCTCACCTAACTTTGGTCCCCACCTGGCACACAGCTGTCAACTGTGGCTCCACGTAGACGTAGCATGCACTGAGACCACACTAAGGGGAACAGCCTCAGCTCGACGGCCAAATCATTTGAGGGTAACCGTTAGCTTTTAATCCTCGGTGAAGTAGGCTTTATTTACCAAACATGTGAAGGAGTCACCATTGAAGAAAAGCCATTCTTACTGTCACATATTGGTTGTTCCAAATGCTAGAACACACATTACTTATTTCCTCTCTCTCTCCAACGCGAGTTTTGTGGGCGGTACTAAGCCTAGACTGTTCTAAGAATCCACTCTCGCGCCGACCTAAAATTCTCGGAATGGCAAAAAATAGTCTATTATTTGTCGTACAGGGGAGTTCATGTTAAAACTATTATTTTTATTATGAGTTTTGTAATGATACCATTATTTTCACCCCTCCTAGTAATAGGTCTGTGCCCAGCTTTTTTTCGCGAGTATTTAAGGCTAGGTCCGGCTAAAGCAGCCAATAGCTTGCACAGAGTTTTTGTGCAGAGTTTTTGCAGTGTTTTGCTGATCTTTCTGTAGATAGTTTCTTTTAAGTAGGTTGGATGGATGCTTGTGTTGGCACTATTTTATTATTGCTGTAAATACTACAAGTATTGCATATATAAGTGCAAATATCAGAGTTATCACCTGAATTAAATCAACAACTTTTACACTGAACCTACTCGTCAAGTTACTATTTTTGTTTCATTGTTTACAATACTATAATATATTTATATTTATTTACAACTACAACGTCAAGAAAAGAAACTGTTAGATCGCGAATCCTGAGTTTGTGCTCAGGACAATAAGGAGAGTTCGTGTATTACTGAAATATAAATAATAACAACCAAAGGCTACCCTAGGACTAACGAGAAATATCAACAACATTTACACGGCTCTGACCACAAGGGCTTTGTGGTCGTAACATTACAAATAACTACCCGGTTCATCAGAGAAATAGGGCTATCAGTCTGACATAACAAAGAAAAGCAAAATTGAACGCTGAAGAAGAAGGTCATCGTTGTCATATGCAATTGCAATGTTGTAGATGTTTTAAACATCCAGAAAGAACCGGCGGAGTAAATTATTATTCTTTAAAACTGCAACAACGACAAGGCTTAGTTTGTGGGCCCAGTGTGCGGTGAAAATTGTACTTCAAATGACGTTTCATACGGATGTTTTACAAGGTTTGAGAAGTGTATCCTTAGCATGCATCATATTGATATCTAACATATAATATATAGTGCTAGCTTTTGATTTTTACGTGTTTCTCTCTTTATAAATAATAACTTCGTTATCATAAAGAATATATTTTATGTTTGGATTATTATTTTATAAGCCGAATTGACAATTTTTAATTAAGCGTGACCTTTTTAAATAAATAAACTAAAAAAAACATGCTTTTGTTGGTGTTTGACAATTGATTTCAATCTCGACGGCCCGTTCTAGTCTTTTAGAATTATACAAAGGTTACAAGATTAATTATGAGGAATCCGTTTTTAACATCAAAAATGAGTAGGCGATACTTAATATAAATTAGTCAATAGTTGCGCTTCTTGGTTATTAAAAAACACAATGCGTAGATTCATAAAAACAAATACATTCTTTTCCATTAAGCAATAAGTTTGAAAGGGGAAATTTTATTTCTGACTTTCACAATCCATCGTTTTCTTTTGGCAACATTTTTTTGGAAAAGAAATAAAACTATATCTCCTTTAGCTTTTAGTACAATCAGTAACATGTTTTTTGTTTAATAAATGATCGAATAATACCGGAAATGTCTTTCGTTGCGACCTTTTATGCATGCATATTTGTTAAGACTTGTCAATGGTGTGCTTTAATATTATATATTTTTTTTTTATTTCTTCATTTAGGTGTGGCAACTTGCAACATGTTCAGGAGGCTAACAACTAGATCTATGTGTAATGAAATAATTAATAATAAAGCATTTATTGGAGAAAACATTGTTTTATGGGGCTGTTTAATTTACATATTTTCGTTTTTCGTACTTTTTTTCTTAACTTAATTACATTTACAGTTGTTGTTTTTTTAACTTCAAATTCACTCTATATTTCAATGCATTTATGCTAAAACCTATAGTCTAGATTTGAATCTATTTTTTAAAAACACTTTTTTGTCCACTAAAATCATGTAATGATCTCACAAAAAAAATAAAAAAAATCAGTAATCAGTGCATGTAATTATTTCAGGCATGGTTTTATTTGGTATCCTTTACATTAATGCTATTGCAGACAAGTAAGGAAGAACTAAAATAACAAATAATTGTATATATATCAACATTCAAACTGAAATAACCAATGCTCGAAAACAGCTTATATATTTTAAATCCATTTTTGATGATATTTAGTACTGTAGACATCATTTGATATGTGAAACACGGTTGTAAAGTTGATATAATTTGTTGTGACAGCCTTAACATGCATATTATGCTTATTTTAAGTTTTATAGGATTACGGAAAGTTGGACAATCAACCTCCAATTGTCTGTTTGGCTGCCTCAAACGTTCATAAATGAATTCATTCATACATACATATAGACATACGTAGCTACCTTAATTAAGTTTGGTCATTATATTTTGTGAGATTGGACTTTCTAATACTATACAAGTGATAATTGGGAAAAAAAAAATTTCTTTAAATTATAGATAATAACTTTTGAAAGCCCAATTATCTTTGAAAAAAAGCAACAATTGGTGATAGTTAAGATGACTACATTAAATAATTTGATCAAATAAATGTACTTACTTAAAATGCAATCACGATAAAAAAAAATTGACAATATAATAAGATGTGAAAATGCAATCAGGCCTAAAATAATTGTTAAGTTTCTATAGTAATTTGATATAATAAATTTACTTACTTAAAATGCTATTAGGAATCAGGACTAACAAAAGTAAAGATTTCTAAACAATTTGAGATGATAAATTTACTTACTTAAAATGCAATCATGATTAAAAAAGCCACGTTTGCATCCATTTTTACAAGTTTTATTTTGGTAACAACTGCCATCTTCTCCACAGTGGCTACTACAGCCTATATAAAGGATTAGCAGAAAAGGTATTTTAATGATGGACCTATTTATGTATTTTCTAAATATTTTCCAAATTAATCTATGTTTCTCTGTATTTAATGATCTTTCTATGTATATTTTAGTGTATATTACACTCATACAGATTTGCAAGTTGTGCGGTAGACTAGCTTTCTAAAGTCCAAACATACTGTCTTCATATTTTGTTTGTTCAGAGAGATGGGGGTGGGATGTTCTGCAACGGAGACTTATTTGTGCTGATACAAGGTGAGATGGGGGTGGGATGTTCTGCAACGGAGACTTATTTGTGCTGATACAAGGTGAGATGGGGGTGGGATGTTCTGCAACGGAGACTTATTTGTGCTGATACAAGGTGAGATGGGGGTGGGATGTTCTGCAACGGAGACTTATTTGTGCTGATACAAGGTGAGATGGGGGTGGGATGTTCTGCAACGGAGACTTATTTATGCTGATACAAGGTGAGATGGTGGTGGGATGTTCTGCAACGGAGACTTATTTGTGCTGATACAAGGTGAGATGGGGGTGGGATGTTCTGCAACGGAGACTTATTTGTGCTGATACAAGGTGAGATGGGAGAGGGAGCGTTTATATGTATACCCTGTGGGTATCGGGGTCCTAGAAATGACCAGGTGAAAGAATAACCCTGCTTCTAAGGCTCACTTGCATGTCGTAAAAGGCGACTAATAGTGGGTTGTGCATTGGGTATAACCCCGGCACGTAAAACTCATATCTCATTTGTGGTGCTTGCACTACCCTGTACAGATTTCTTTGCGCGCCTCCTGCTGGTAGGCTCTGGTGTTACTGGCATAGAGACAATGTGTAATGTAGTGAAGGGGCCTGGATCCAGGATGTGACGATTCCACAGGGCTTACACAAAATATAATATATGTATATATCATATATATATATATATATATTTATTTATTTATTCATGTTTTCTTCATAAAGTGAGTTAAAAGACAACAAAGTAAAATATATGTATATAGCTTTATCAACAGTGCAGTTCTTTCCGAGTTGGCAGCCAGAGTGACATTCTCCGAATAGATTACAGCTTCCAACACCTGCACAATATCTAGGGCAAGCTGAAAAAAAGGGGTATAATTTTATCTAACAAAAGTATCGCTCTTCCTATTATATCAATTCTTAGTTAACATTTTTAATCATGTTTATATATACACCATAAGCGTAAATATTTATCACAAATGTGTTTTGTGAAGAAATAAAACCATTATTAAACGAAGTTATTATGCTTTTTTCAATGTCTTAACATATGTAATAAGCCATTAACTTTTTTGTTATCCAGATGGTCAGTAACGGAGAATAGTTAAATAAATGCTTATACAAAGTGCAATTATATTATGACCATAAAAAGTTGTTTTTACATACAAATACACAAGTTCGACTTTTGCTGCATTTTTTTCCTAGTGCACAATTATCACTGAACTCTATATAAACATAGAACAATCGACATTTCATTAATGTAAAGTGCATTTTGGGGGCACGGTAGCCGAGTGGCAGCGCCTTCGACTGGTGAGCCGAAGGTATCGGTATCGTTTCCTGGATGCAGGCTAGGATTTGTTCCCGGGTCTGGAGGGTGTCCCTGAGTCTACTCAGCTCTGATGGGTACCTGACCTAAGTTGGGGTAAAGTAAAGGCGGCTGTGCGTAGTGCTGGCCAAACAATCACCTAGTATGCCGTGGCTAACTGCTGTTGGTATTGTCCAGGAGAGTGGATTGGCGCCATCGGATTTCCTCGCGCTATTCTCGTCAACTCATTTCTCTCCAGACTTTCGATCTCTTTTTGCTGTATTTCTAATTATTTTAATGGTTTTTTTATGTTCCATTATCGCTAATTCCAATAGGGCGTTTGCAATCACGTGACAAAAAGCACGTGATTTTTGTTTACTTTGTTTAGTGGTGTACAAGTACAATGGCCGCTGTATTAATAAAGTTTCATATAGGCTCGAGCTTTTTTAAAATGATGTTTTGTGTTTTAAGTCTTATTAAGATTTACACTGTATTATGTCTGTTAAATAAAATAGGATATTATATTATTATCATAGACATAGATAATAATAATAATAATAATATTAATAATAACGGTGCTTATATAGCGCATATCCCGTTTGTGACAGTTCTATGCGCAGACGACAGTTACAGAATACAGACAGGCAACGAAATATGTAATAATACGCTAATTCTGCTGACGAAATAGGTGAGTCTTCAGCCGGCTCTTGAAGGTGTCATAGCTAGGGCTCTGGCGAAGCTGTAGTGGGAGGTGACTTGACTAGATAGCCTATTAACCAACACTATCACTTGGCATCGTAGCTGCCCTACTTAGCCATTAGCCCATTAACGTAGCCTACGAAACATTACAAGTGTGGCTTATGAAGTGAAATTGAAAGTGTAAATAGGTGTAGGTCAATCAATCGACAGTATTACTATTTACCTCCTAATTTTTTTTTAGGATAGCCATTATTCATATATGAATTTGGCATGATAAGAAACTTCATCATATGCCATATTTGTTCCTCAATAGTGGCTTTATTTACAAATGACGTCACTAAAAATCTTAAGCTCCGCCCAATGCAAACGCTCTATTGAAAATTATATGATGTACCCACCTCCGAAATATCTGACTCTAAAAGACTATTCAACCCATCGAGTAATGTAACAAAAGTATCCATTATTAATGGCTTATTTTCTTAAATGTCTAGCTTACAGTTTTTTATAAAAAATGCACACTTCAGACGCAGATGTTATTCAAACAAAATTTTCGGACAAGATTCTATGTAATGGGCAAATTAATGCCTGGCTCGTTAAGTCTCAATTAATAATTCCATTAGGACACTCATATTCCATGTGCCCAGTATTTTTTTGTGTTCTGACCACTGAAGTTGGGTTGCCGCCAGCTGTTGTAGTAGTCTGGATAGGGAGGTTTTAGCAGGCAATAATTATGACACGTTTTCGTGCCAGGTAGGTGAGCGGAAAAATCCCCAAAAGAGCTGCTGAGTCACTCACGACACCAAAAGTGCTTAATATCAGTGATGGACAAGCAGAGAGCGTTTCCCGGTCTATGGCCACTTTGCATGGTGCATCTACTTGGAGCAACAAGCGAGTGCTTGGTGCAAGATGGTGACCAAAGGTTGGTGAGCTTCCCCGAATGATTACGACTGCTCCCTCAAATCAGAAGTACCACCACTTCCATGGACACCCCATACACCCAAAGTAAAAAGCCAAACAATACATAGCCAAACCTATACATAGACCAGCTTATTTATAGTTCAGTAGTAAGAATAAGTCAATTGTTTGCTTTAAAATGACAGAACCTATTGTATCAATCATTTTATAATTTTTTTCAGAAAATATATTTATAAGCACTTAGAACTAAGAAATTTTAACATTATTAATATAATTAAGCCTACTTGAATTGCAATGGTGACCGTAATAGCCAATATCACATGCAGAATGACAATTTCCGTTGATTCGATTGCATTTTCTGTCAAGAGCACAATGATCGCTGCACTCTATATATTTTAATATTAATAATTATATTTTACAAACGTATTGAAAGATAAAAGTACTTTTAAAACAAAGCAATAAAAACTTAAAAACTAAATTGAATACTTGAACTTCGAATCTATAACATGTTAAAATGTTTTGTATTAGGCATTTGGAATTGTCCCCTACTTCATGTATATTTATTAATGAATGTTACATTTCGGCGTAGAGATTATTTGTGTAGATATGTAACATTACAATGAAATAACACACATATGAGAAAAGGTAAAATAACTTTCTGTTTTTAACGTAAGACAAACGTTCCTATCCATAAGCCTTATGGCGTAAACAAAGAGTACCCCGTTTCTTACATGGGCTCGTGGCGTAAAAAACGGGTGTCTCTGGCCCTTACAAAGACTTGTCGTGTGAATAATGGTAGCCCTTTTGGTGAAGTGGATACGTAGTTTTCCTGTCAAAAAATTGGTGTTAAATATGGGTAGCCCAGGTGCTCACTCGGCTTGCGGTGCAAGAATAAAGGGTAGCCCTGGTGCTCATGATGACTTGTAAATTATTGTCCAATGATGTGCAACGTTGTGCTGTAGACTAACTCTCTCAAGTCCGACCATACTGTCTCCACGACTTGTTTGTCCAGAGAGACGGGTTAATCGTTGTAGGTGCGTAAGAACTAACCATTGTAAGATGTTTTTTGTTTCAGAAACGAGAGAAAAAAAAATTCATTGTCATTATTCGGTCAATTATGCCCTTCGGAGGTCCAGGTATTTTACCAATCAGTGATGTCTTCACTGCAAAACAAACACCATCCTTACGACGCTCTTCCCTTCCTCTGCCCCACAAAAAAAAATTCTACCATAGCTTCGATAAAATAGTTTGACTTCTACAGCATTACGTGTCTCACTGCGAACATCAATTTCGATAGTATCTGGATTCTATTGGGTTTCATCTGTGTCCATTAGGGCACGCACATTCCATGTGCCCAGTATTTTTTTGTTATATGACCTAAGGCGCCTGCAAGAAGGTTTGTGGCTACGGTAACGTACCCTTATCTACCACCACATAACTGGCGAGTAATTGATGTGGGATGAGTAACGTGTGCTGTAAAAATATTTGAGGATGTGCCTTATACTTCGACTTCACTTCCTCGACCAGAGCCATCCTGTTCAGCAGCAAGACATAGACAAGACATAGGGATGGAGTGGGAAATAGTGAATGACCAGGACGCCCTACATGTCTCGTCATACACTTAGCACTCAACAGTGCTTGGTGTGGAAAACATTTCTGTCCTTTGGCACTCAGTAGGTGTAGCGAGGCGGGCACTCTACGTGGTTATTCACTCGCCTAGAGGCAGATTATTGCGATGTCATAGTGACGTTGGGCCTAAGAATTATTTATATTTTAGTCCTTATCCCACGTGGTTGGCGCGGGTGTAATGGTTTAAGTAATCCTACTACAAGAAACGAATACTACATATAGGCAATTACAAGAACAATCATTGATTCAATGCCGGGATGAATTTCAAATGCTGTTTATTTAGGCATAAGTTGTTGAATAGCATAGTTAATCCACAATGCAAATTACAGTGTATCAGTAAAATTGGACCGGCCGGAAAACACGACTGACGTGTTGTGTTTTCGGCCCCAACGTCAGTTTTTCATTCTATACTAATCTAAGAAGTACCCTCTGTAGTGGAGGGGGCAACGGGTAGGGTAAGAGGAGGGCGATTGGCGGGGAAAACAAAGGTTAATTGATACCGTACGTTCCGGATGAGGGCTGTTGCGTAAGTGAGATTACGGGGGGGAGGGGGAATTTTTGGGGGAGGTGGATTATCACCTCCCACCAGCGAAGACTGTAACAATTTCGCGGGTAAACGCCATTTGATTATCTTGACCAGTGGTTGGTAGCGGAGGAGGGGAATCAAAAGAGAGCTAGTCTTGGCGAGGGTGGGGCTGGGGGGAATTTACACAGTTTACGTTGGAGACATGCTGGGTAGACAGAGCCCATTTAACCGATTATTGTAACCCAACGGTTACCCTCACCTGGTTCAGCCGGACAGACAAAAGCGTTTGCCGGTCTGTGGCCACTTCGCATGATGCATCTACTTGGAACAACAGGTGAATGATTGGTGCCAGGTGGTGACCAAAGGTTGGTGATCTTTCCCGAAAGAGTACAACTGCTCCCCCAACCAGAAGTACTACCACGTCCATGGACACCCCGTACACCCAAAGTATAAATAGCCCAAACTATACATGACAAACCTATACAAAGCCCAACTTATTCATAGTTAAAGCGTAAGAATAAGTAAATTATTTGCTTTAAAATAACAAAACCTATCGTGTCCATCAGTTTTTTAAAATGTTATGAAAATATTTTTATAAGCACTTAGTACTAAGTAATTTTAACATTATTAATATGATTAAGCCTACTTGAATTGCAGTCGTGACCGTAATAGCCATTTTCACAATCCCAATGACAAGTTCCATTGATTTGACTGCAACGTCTGTCAAGCGCACAATGATCGCTGCACTCTATATGTTTTAATATTAATAATTATATTTTGCAAACGTATTGTAAGGTTAAAGTACTTTTAAAATCAAGCAACAAGAGCATTAGAACTAAATTTAATGCATGATCTGTGCTACTATATGTGTATTACATGTGAAAATGTTTTGTATTAGGCATTTGGAATTGTCCCCTACTTCATGTATATTTATTTTAGAAAGTAAACTATTGCCGTAGAGATTATTAGCGTACATATGTTTTTATTACAATGTAATAACACACATGAGAAAAGTTAAAATAGTTATATGATTTTAACGTAAGACAAATGTCCCTATCCATAAGCCTTATGGAGTAAACAAAGATTATCCCAGAACTCACATGGGCTCGTGGCGTAATAAACAGGTATCTCTAGCCCTCACAAAGACGTTTCGTGTGAATAATGGTAGCCATTTACGTGAATTTGATAAGTGGTTTTCCTGTCACTAACAAATGCGTGTGGTGTGAATAAGGGATAGCCCCGGCGCTCACTACTGCAACATGTGAGTACTTGGTGCCAGGTAGTGACCAAAGGTTGGTGAGCTTCCCCGAAGGAGTACGACTGCTCCTCCAACCAGAAGTACTATCCCTTCCATAGACACACTATACAACTAAATTATAAATAGCCTAAACTATACATAGTCAAACCTATACATAGAACAACTTATTTATAGTTAAAACGTAAGAGTGAATTGTTTGATATAAAATAACAGAAAATACCGTATTAATCAGTTTTTGAAATTGTTCTGA
This sequence comes from Anisus vortex, assembly GCA_949126835.1. Taxonomy (NCBI): domain Eukaryota; kingdom Metazoa; phylum Mollusca; class Gastropoda; family Planorbidae; genus Anisus; species Anisus vortex. Next base: position 34,116,614 of record OX421506.1, on the reverse strand, counting down.
AAATAAATTTAAAAGTACTTAGTACTATCTAAGTAATCTCTACTTAATTAATATGATTAAGCCTACTTGAATTGCAGTCGTGACCGTAAAAGCCAATATCACATTCAATATGACAAGTTCCGTTTTCATGGCAAGGTCCGACAGAAGAACAATGACCGCTGCACGCTATATATTTTAATATTATTTGTTATGTTTTACAAACGTATTGTAAGATTAAAGTACTTTTAAAACCAAGCAACAATAACATTAGAACTTAATTTAATACATGAACTGCGCTACTATATGTATGTATAACATGTTACAATTTTGTGTACCAGGCAAGTATACTGGTCCCTTAATTCATGCAGATTTATTTATGAAATTGACATTTTGGCACATATAGTTTTTGCGTAAATATATTTATTAAAATGTAACACCACAAATATGTATAAATCTAACCTGAATATATATTGTTAACGTGAGAAAAGCTTTCCGATCCATAAGCCTTATGGCGTAAATAAAGATTATCTCGGGCACTCACGGGGGCTCGTGGCGTTAATAAAGCGCATCTCTTGCCTTCACAGATACTGTTTCGTGTGCCTAATGGTAGCCCTTTTCGTGAAGTGGATACGTGGTTTTCCTGTTACTAACATTGTTTTGTCGTGTTAAATTGGGGTAGCTCAGGTTCTCACTACGGCTTGTGGTGTAAGAATAAGGGGTAGACCCGGTTCTCACTTCGACTTGTGAATTATTATCCAATGATTTGCAAAGTTCTGCTGTAGACTAACTCTATGAAGTTTGACCATAATATTGTTTCCATGTCTTGTTTGTCCAGAGAGACGGGTTAATCGTTGTAGGGGCGTAGCAACTAACAATGGTAAGGTGCTTTTTTTCAGAACGGAGATAAAACAAATTTCATTGTCCTTAGTAGGTTATTTATGCCCTTTTGAGGTCCAGCTTTTTTACAAATCAGTGATTTCTTCACTGCAATACCAACACCTCTCTCACAACGCTCTTTACTTTCTCTGCCCCACAAAAATAAATTCTACTGTAACCTCTTTAAAAATAGTTTGACTTCTACAGCAATACTTGTCTCGCAGAGAGCAGCAATATCGATAGTATAAGGGTTCTGTTGGGTTTCATCTGTGTCCATTAGGGCACACACATTCAATGTGCCCAGTAATGTTGTGTGTTCCTACTGCTGAAATGGAGTTCCCGCCAGATGTGATAGTCTGGACAGGGAGGTTTGGGCGGGCAATGTTTAGGGCACCTTTTCTAGCCACTTCTTCGTGCCAGGGAGGTGAGCTGGAAAATTTCAAAAGAGCTGCTTAGTCACTCACGACTCTAAAACTGCTTAATATCAGTGATTGACAATTATATGTCCTGCAAGCAGGCTTTCGGCTACTGCAACGTAATTCCACCTGACACCACATAACTGGTGAGTAATTAATGGCTGATGAATAACGTGCGCTGTAAACATTTGAAGAGGATGTGCGTTATACTTCGACTTCACTATCTCGACTAGAGCCATCTGGTCCAGCGCTAAGACATAGTCAAGATATTTGGGGATAGAATAGGGAATAGTGGATAACCAGGTAGCCATTCTCTTAGCAATCTCTCTATATATATATATATAGAGAGAGAGAGAGAAAGAGAGAGGGAGAGAGATAGATAGATAGATATAGATATATATAATTACGTATCAATCAGTTTTTAAAATTGTTCTGAAAATATAGTTCTTAGTACTTAGTTTAAGTAAATTTAACATTACTATTATGATTAAGCCTACTTGAATTGCAGTGGTGACCGTAATAGCCTTTTTCGCAACCCACAGTACATTTTCCGGTAATTTGATTGCAATGTCTGTCAAAAGCACAGTGATCGCTGCACTCTATATAATTTAATATTAATAATTATGTTTTACAAACGTATTGTAAGATTAAGCTTAAAGCACTTTTAAAACCATAAAAACTCAAACAATAGAAATAAATTAAATACATTAACTGCGCTACTATATTTGTGTATAAATGTTAAAATATTTTGCAATTTGCATTTAGAATTGTACCCTACTTCATGTATATTTATTTATGAATGTTAAATTTTAGAGTAGAGATTTTTAGAGTACTTTTATTACAATGTAATAACACACATATTAGAAAATGTAAATAACTATTTGTTTTAACGTAAGACAAACGTTCCAATCTATCAGCCTTAAGGCGTGAACAAAGATTATCCCAGCACTCACATAGGCTCGTGACGTAAATAATGCATATCTCTGGCCCTCACGAAGACTTGTCGTGTGAATAACGGTAGCCCTTTTCGTCAAGTGGATAAGTGGTTTTTATGTCACCAAAAAAGGCGTGCGTTGTGAATAAGGGGTAGCTCCGGCGCTCACTACTGCAACAGGTTAGTGCTTTGTGCCAGGTAGTGACCAAAAGTTGGTGAGCTTTCCCGAAAGAATACGACTGCTCCCCCAACCAGAAGTACTATCCCTTCCATGGACCCCATACACCTTAATTATAAATAGCCTAAACTTTACATAGTCAAACCTATACATAGAACAACTTATTTATAGTTAAAACGTAAGAGTGAATTGTTTGCTATAAAATAACAGAAAATACCGTATTAATCAGTTTTTGAAATTGTTCTGAAAATATATTTATAAGTACTTAGTACTATATAAGTAATTTCAACATAATTAATATGATAAAGCCTACTTGAATTGCAGTCATGACCGTAATAGCCAGCATCACATCCAATCTTACAAGTTCCGTTATCATGGCATTCTTCGACAGGAGAACTATGACCGCTGCACTCTATATATTTTTATATTATTAAATATGTTTTACAAACGTATTGTGAGATTAAAGCACTTTTAAAACCAATCAACAAAAACATTTAAACTAAATTGAATACATGAACTGGTCTACTATATGTGTATATAACATTTTACGCCTTATAGCGTAAACAAGGTGTATCCCAGCCCTCGTGGCGTAAATAACCGAGATCTCTGGCCCTCACAAAGACTTGTCGTGTGAATAATGGTAAATCTTTTCGTTAAAGTGGGTAAGGGGTTCCCTGGCATTGACAAAAGCTTGTGATGTGAATGAATGGTATCACTTGCACTCATAATTGCTTGTGATGTGAATAAATGGTATCACTTGCACTCATAATTGTTTGTGATGTAAATAAATGGTATCACTTGCACTCATAATTGTTTGTGATGTAAATAAATGGTATCACTTGCACTCATAATTGCTTGTGATGTGAATAAGGGGTATCAATAGCACTCATCATTACTTGTGTTGTGAATAAGGGGTATCCCGGTCACTCATAATTGCTTGTAGTGTGAATAATGGTTAAACTGGCACTAATTGCGGATCATAATTAGTTCCTTAAAAAAGGACAGCATCTCATTGTTTAAATGGCACTGATGGCAAAGTAGCGCCACTTTATATTTAATTATGGCTTTCTTAAGGAGCCAACAGAGCCGACACAGGACAACTGTCACAGAATTGCGCCTACACGCATGACCAGGCGGGTGGCACTGTTTTGAATACAATGTAGTTTGGCGACCTTATCATCAGGTATCCCTATCAGCAAAGCATTACAGTAGTCGTAATCACGATGCCTTGCGGAGATGGGAATGATGCGCCACGGCATGTGTGGATACAATAGATGCCGTAGTGGCAGACCTGCAAGCTTGTGGCTCAGACAATTGGGTCGTCTTACGCAGACGCGAAGCAGCAATGGGTTTCAATAGTCCACTGATTGGCTATGCAGACCTTTTAAGGACGTTATTGCTTACCTCCGTACCCTGATGACGGGGCTAGAAAAGGTTTCCCTATAAAAAAACATATTTGTTCAGCCTGGCCAGCATACGGCGGCTGGAGGGAATTCCACCAATGTGCTCAATAATACTTAAAAAAGAAAAAAAAACAAAGGAGATTTATATTATTTTGAGTAGCATGGGACAATGTACTCTCATAAGAGCTTCATATGTTTTCAAAATATATAAATAAACGACTTACTAGCAGCGCGCCTGTACTTTTGTCCACATGGTTGACAGGTACCGTTGATATTACAACTGCCATTGACGCAAATCTCTGTAAAAAGACAACATTTACATTTTATTTTACGTTTAGAGAAAATCTCTATAATCGTTTTCTTGTCGATTTATTAGTGATCGCCCACTCGCCCATATATCCATTGTGCTTTTAAAAAGGTAATGAAAGTAAAGTACCCTTCGGACCGAATTGATCATATGGCCGGTCAAGCAGCGTTGACTGAGAGATACCGTCAATTCCGGAAACAAATATATATTTGTCAGAAATTTTGATGTAGAATAATTGCGATTGATTTGGATTCAAGTGAGTATATGTCATTTTGATCATCATCTACACCAAGCCTTGCGGCGATGGGAATGATTGACGCAGTATGGCGATGTAGTGGAAGACATACACGCAGATGGCTCCAGCCACTGCGTCCTTTTTACCATTTCTACGTTCTGCCAGCCTATCCGTAACAAAGTAACCTGGATGCACCCTCGATCCATACAGAGGCACATGATAGACTACTGTAAAGACCGCAAGAAACACAGACAAGTTGTCCGTTTTACAAGTCCATGTGCGTCAATGGCTGTTGGACGAACCATATTTTGTTGGTGTCCGCAATTTTCATTATAGTTTAGCCCCCCCCCCCCCCCTCCCAAGTGTCCGTAATGTCCTAAAGCGGCTGAACAACCTGGACTGACGCAAGACCGTCTACATGAAGCTCTTGTTGGTGAAAACTAGACCATCTAAATCATGATAACGATATAGTCCAGCTGAGCTGCGTTTAAGCTACTGATATACCCCTCATCATGTGATACTATTGGAACCACAAACGGGAAGCGATACCACTGGTTGGACGAAAACAGCGAAAAAAAGGCTCTACTAGACGAACAACGAATATTTATGACCCCAAGTCTATGGCTAAAAAAAAAGCATTCTCCAGATATCTTGACTAGATGTGCATCAATTATATTTCCAACTAGTCTATGCATTCCTGCAGCAAAAGAGCATGCATACACTGTTTTATGAAGTTAATATTAATGATACATAAATTAAATTAAAAATAGAAACAAAAAATCTTGTGTCAATCTCTCATATTCATTTTAGTCAATGCATTAGTGTTCCTTAAAGTTTGCTCTTAGCTAGCTAAAAAAAAGAAGTTAATAGATCAGTAAGAAATGAGAATTGTACTTTTCAGTTTGATGTGCTTGAGGGAGCTATCATCTCCTACCAAGCGCGTCCCCCAGGTGGCTGATAGAGGAATGACCTTTAGATATAAGGGTTAGCCGTGAATACTGAATAAGCGGCCGCGGACCAACTGGTTTGCTGTCATGGAGGGTGAGGTGGGGTATCCCGTGGTAGGGATACTCTTTAAAAAATGCCTTATAAATCCAAGGAAATGACTGCAAAAAGCGAACATAGAGCGCTCAATCTCTAAACCCGGACAGATGAGACCGTTAGCTAGGGATAGCAATCATCTAGGAGAGAAAACTCCAAAAATAAATCAACTGCTGCCTTGCAGACGATCTTGGTTGATCAAAGGCTATGGAAGCACATCCAGAAAGAAACGCAGGCTGAAGTCGGAGTCCACGGGCCAACTGGCGCAAAACACGTCGGCACGCAAACCTCAAAATGATGGAGGAAACAGAAAATAGTACATATAGTTGTGGCGTCCTGCCTGTGGAATCCCGCCGTGCAGGTAGGGGGCCGGGCTCTCCGCCTCGAAGGAGCCCACCCAAGCAAACTGGTGGTTCTTGCTCCTCTGCTTGTGAAGTCAGGAGCAGAGAAAAGGAAGTAAACCCTACTGACAAGAACATTAAGGGGAAAACAAAACACAATTTAGTCTTTCTCCAATGGAATGCAGAGGGCATCCAAAAGAAAAAAGAAGCCTTAAAGATCTTCCTCCATAAAAATGAAGTAGATGTGGCATGCATCCAAGAAACTCACCTCAATAGCAATCTGCGTTTCTCAATTAGAGGCTACACATGCTTAAGACAAGACAGGAAAAACAGATCTAAAGGGGGAATTCTTACTCTCGTCAAAAACAACATACCTACCTCAGATATCATTATACTAAGCTCCACGCAATCTGAAATAATGGGGACCAAGCTGGTCCTACCAGGGGGAAAACTAAACATAATCAATTGCTACTGCCCACCAGACAAAGAGCTAGAACTTGGCAGAATTCAAACCCAATAAATGAAGAGTGGCTAATACTGGGTGATATGAACAGCCGCTCCCAGAGCTGGGGATATCCAGACCTCAATGTCAGGGGAGAAGAAATTGAGGAGTGGCAAGCCGAAAACAGTCTGATTCTCCTAAACCAGCCAGAAGACCCACCCACCTTTTACTCTAGATCATGGATGACTTCATCAACTCCAGACTTAGCATTTGCTACCAATACAGTATCCATAGGAAGTAAAAGAGTAGTCGCTGACCAACTAGCCACCAGTGATCACAGACCCATTCTCATCCAAATAGAAACCACTCACCTGCCCATAGAAAACCCCACCCTTCCCAGATGGAACTACAAGAAAGCAAATTGGAACCTCTTTGCACGCTTAACAGATGTCTATGTGACACACATCAATGGCAAAACAAATCGGATAAACAAATCCTACACTGAATTCTCTAGAGCTCTCCTTAAAGCAGCTAATGAATCCATCCCAAGAGGAGACAGGAAAAATTATATTCCAAACTGGTCTCAACACTTGGAACTCCTCCACAATGAAACCATCAAAGCAAGAAACCTAGCAGAAAAATCCCCAACGATAGAAAATAATATACAACTAAAAGCTGCAAACGCAATCTTCAGAAAGGAATATCTCTCGTCAATTAGAAAGAGCTGGCATGAAAAGACTGAAAAACTAAATTCAGACAGAGATGAACATAAGCTGTGGAAAATCGCCAAAAGTCTGAACCAAGAGGAGAACACATCTTCGCCAAGAGTCTTAGACGCAGACCAAGAAAAGCTCACAGGCCGCGAAGCTGCTCAAAAATTTATAAAACACTTTAGCAGCGTATGAAATATTAGTATCACCGAAAAAAGAGCCAGAGAAGTCAACGACCACATAGAGAAAGCTCCAAAAATGTCCACACCACACTCTCATGGAATGACAGCAAATCTCAGCATGAAAGAGTTTGATGACTCATTGAAACTCCTCAAACCCAAACAAGCTCCAGGATCAGACAAGATCTCAAATGATATGCTTATTCATTTAGGACCTCTGGCAAAGAAAAAACAACTGCGAATATTCAATGCTAGCTGGAAGTCAGGAAAAATTCCAACTGTCTGGAAAAAAGCTATCATGATCCCTATACTAAAGCATGGTAAACCAAGAAACCAAGTTGACAGCTACCGCCCAATAAGTTTAACCAGTTGCGTCTGCAAACTAATGGAAAGAATGGTCAACAATAGGCTCACATGGATTCTTGAATCTGAAAATATACTAGCAGATGAACAGGCAGGTTTCAGAAAATGTCGATCAACAGAAGACCAAATAGCTTATATAGCCCAAGAAATAGAAGATGGATTCCAGGAAAAGAAACCAACTACCATTGTCTAGAAAAAGCATTCGATAAGGTCTGGAAAGAAAGTCTAATCCTAAAGCTATTAAACAACCATATATCCCACAAAATGTTAAACTGGATTACAGAATACCTAACAAATCGAAAAGCTATAGTCAACTTGCAAGGAAAAAGGAGCAACATAGCAACAATACAAAATGGGGTCCCCCAGGGAGGTGTACTGTCACCCACACTATTTCTCATTTTCATAAATGACCTAATTCAACATATTCCTAGAAAAGTAAAAAGCAGCATGTACGCCGACGATCTTGCTCTAATAAGCACAGAAGAATATATAGGCACCTCAAAATTTAGGCTACAAGATGCACTAAACAACCTCAACCTATGGTCCAAAGAATGGCGAATGACCATAAACTCAAAAAAGACTACATACTCAATTTTCTCTCTATCTACTAAAATACAAAGCCTCAAACTGACCTTAGACAAAACAATCCTTGAAAAAAAATGACAATCCCATATATTTAGGAGTTACGTTTGACCCAAGACTAACCTGGAAAGGTCAAATAGAAAACTCACAGAAAAACGGAATCCCAAGACTAGCTTTGATGAAAAAACTTGCTGGCTCAGACTAGGGTGCAAATCACTCTATCTTGAAAAAAACATATACCAGTTATATAAGGCCTATCCTAGAATATGGAGCCACAGTGTGGGGTACGGCAGCCCAATCAAACCTCCGAAAAATAGACAAAGTTCAAAACCTAGGACTTCGAATCATAACAGGAGCAATGAAAACTACCCCGATCAGAGCAATGGAGGATGCAACTAACCTAAGCTCTCTGGAAACTAGACGAGAAACCAAAATCCTTACTCACTTCACCAAGTTAGAAGCATCATGTCATCACCCTCTAAAACCCAAGCTACTCAAAACCTCCTCAACAAAAAGACTTCAAAGATCCAATTTTATACAAGATGCCAAACATATAAAAAGTAAATAGAAAATAGAAAACATTGCAATTGAACCTACCCAACCCCACAGCCACTTCCCCCCCGGGACCCAAGCCCTACTCTAAAAATCAGAGACGAACTAAGCAACATAGGGAAAAAATCTGACTACACGCCCAAAATACTAAAAGAAGCAGTAAACAACATCATTAGAGAACAATACCCCCAAAATGCATGGACCAGAGTCTATACTGACGGGTCAACTGGAAAAGATTTGAAAAATGGAGGAGCCGGCATTTTCATAGAGTGGCCAAATGGAGAACTCCTAGAAAAAGCCACTGTCACAGGTAGCCTCTCAGATAGCACTAGAGCAGAAAGAAAAGCAATTGAGCTTGCTGCAAATATACTAACAAGCCACACTCAATCCCCCAACAGCCGGATTGTCATCTTCACTGACGCCAAAACAGTACTCCAGTCTCTAAAAAAAACAAATGCCCCGATCAACCAGTCACTCAGTACAGAACTTTTAAAACTGAGCAAAATAACTAAAGAACTGGTTCTCCAATGGATCCCTGGGCATATACAAAATGAAGGAAATGACACTGCAGACACCTTAGCTAAAGCTGGAGGCAGACAAAACCAGACAGACCCATCTCTACACCCCGAAGAAATAAAGGCAATACTCAAAAGGAATGAATCCGAAAGATGGTCTGAGCTGCAACAAAACAACACAAAGATTGATGCTTACTACATACTCTCCCGCCAATTTCAAAACATCATCTTCAGACTAAGGACTGGTCACAACAGGCTAAAGCAACATATGTTCCGCAAACTACGAATCGGAGCAAGCGAAATGTGCCCCTGCGAAACAGCTCCCGAAAATGCGGAGCATGTCCTTCAGACCTGCCCTCTGTATCATTCTTCCCGGTCAGCCATTTGGCCCCTGAGGCTACCTTCAACGACAAACTGTTCGGTGGACTAGAGCAACTGACAGCCACGGCGCAGTTCATTACAACTATCGGACTTGTTGTCTGAATCCTCCCAATCATAACATTTGAGAACGAAAAAGAAGAAGAAGAAGTCTGATGTGAACAACAGGTATTCAATCAATACGTGCTATAAATTATGATATAAATCAGAACAACAACTAATATTCGATGTTAGGTTAGTGGGACGGCAATATTAAATGCAATCTTCTTAACGTTGATGTGACAAGTATAAGCTCTTGTTACGTAGGTCGGTCGTAGAGGAATGACGTACTAGGGCATTGACCTCTTAACAAGTGCGTATTAGAGTCCAAGGTTTGACCTTTATGCCTAAATTAAAATAATTCGTTCAACCCCGTGGAAATTGAAGGTTATAATCTAGATCGCAGTATCCTATAGAGCAGTGAAATTAATGCGTATTAGGACCCTGTAGAATCTTCGAAAATAGTTTTCATTGTAATATCCCTACCTCCTTAGAGAGAGTTCAGTTTGAAAGTTTGTAGAGAGAAGTCGCTATATTGATACTTGTATATTTTATGTAATTTTATGAAACTCGTATGTTCGCCATCTGTTCATGCATTGACTTATAGTTTATCTTCAGTCTACAGTTTAAATAAAATTGTTTATTCGACAACTGGAGTTGTTTGATATATCACTGTTGAAAGAAAGGTGTTGAAGATAATTATACCGAATATAACTACATTACTGCATAGACCTGTCAGTCAAGGAACCCCTAGCTTGGACTACAGATTAGCAGAATCTAGAGACTTCTAATAAATATACAACTATTTATTGAATCCGATTTAACAAGTCGTAATAATAGTCATCATAGAAATAGTCCATAACACTCTATATGATAATAGGAAACGAGTGCTTAAGTTTGGTCGCTTGCGAGAAACTTACAAATACAAAACTGATATTGAATCGTACAAATTTACAAATAGAGAACGTTACGCCAGTTATCTGATTTACAAATATGTGGCGATAAATCAGTTATATGCTTTAAAAATATAATGATTCACGCCTGCAATGGTTTTAGAAATATTATAGTGAAATACGCCAGCCATGAGATTTACAATCAAGGGGAATTACGCCAGATATTAGATTTTACACACATTTTTAAATACGTAATATAATGTATGCAAAGACAAGCCAATGTCCCCCAGCGTATACTTTCCAGGTCTATAACTATTGATTGTAAAAAAAAAAAAAAAAAAAAAAACTACAATGTACAGAAAGATGTTGTAATTTGAAAAAAAATATCATTCCCTGAAAACTTTTTGGAAATGAATATAAAGCTAATACTTTTAATCTGGTTAAGGGTAGGGGAGCCAGTAGAGAGCTTTTTTTTTTATTTGTGCACGCATGATTACCATTTTTGGTATATAGATAGTATAAGCAGGTCCGAGTAAGCATACTTTAAAAAAATAATTTCTGATGGTTGTGATGGAAATGGCGGCCATTTTGGATTTTTTAATTAACGATTTACCATGTAATAAAAAATTTATCAAGTTGATTATTTATCAAGATAATGTATTGCAATTTGGCGGAAATATTTATAAGCTATATCTTTATAAAATTTGTGGATGAAAATTGGTTAAATTGATAAATACAATTTATATGAATTTTTTAGTAGGACATATGAAAAAAAATTTTTATTGCAATTTTTTTTAATTAAACTATAACTTGTATCGAAAAATTCATCCTTTAACTATGATTATTAACATGTAATAAATGTATGTAAAAATTTCATAAAGATTGGTTCATAAATAAGGAAGTTAATACAAAAAGAAGAAGAAAAAGTAGTATTTTGAGAAAAACCGGAAAAACCGACAATTATAGGGACAAAAATAATTTGGGAGTAAAATTTAAAAATTCAATTTTCTCATCTATTTCTTAATGGTTTGTTGTAAGATTTATCCTCCATAAAGACAAAATGTAAACCTTTAATTTGATGTATATTAATATATAATTATACTCATTTTTTATATTACTGTAGTGTATATATGTTTTAAAAAATATAAAAAAAAACTTCTGATGTATACTGTTAAGAGCTAACTTTGTTTGAATAGGTTTTATTGTATAGGCCATATGATGTGTAGGTATCTGCCTAGTGTCTTAAGGGAAAGGCTGACATGCGCAGTTAGGGGCTTGAGAGAAACACTCTCAGTAGTCTCAGCTGCCAGTCAGTTACACACCTTTGTTAAGGGAGGTGGCTGCTAGAATGTCACACTGGTGTTGAACCTTTAGACATCTCTTCATGCAGTTACCGTTTGAGACTTGAGACACGGGGTAAGATTAATTCATCATCATGTTATTATTTACTAATACATTGTTATTGTTATCCATAAATTATATTATTGTCAAATTAGAATAGTATCTGTATTTTAAGTCTATCATAACAATGTTGTTCCGTACCCATAGTCAGAAATTATCTTTATCTATTGCAACAGTTATTATAGTTAGATGTTATCCATATTATATAGGCGTGTTGTTATCCATATTATATAGGCGTGTGTGTGTGTGTTTGAAGTGACAACTGTGGCCTACTGTACAAGACGTGTATGATACTGTGAGGTCTACCCTAGCCATACAGCCTGTCATTGTCTGCTAGAGATACAAGATACTTGGATCCTTATATTATTATTAGATACCATTTCTATGTACTTAATATAATTAATTACTTGAGCATATACATTAGTAAACTTCTTCCAAAACGAACATTAATTAATACAGTATGCAATTACAATATATCTAGATTGATTTGTTTGTTTTTATATCCTTTATGTGTACGTTTATCTGCATGATTGTCTTAAGTAACTTATAAGTAGATTGAAATAGAATGATCAATATAAAGAGTATTAATTAGGAAAAGGGGGGGATGTTAAGAGCTAACTTTGTTTGAATAGGTTTTATTGTATAGGCCTAATGATGTGTAGGTATCTGCCTAGTGTCTTAAGGGAAAGGCTGACATGCGCAGTTAGGGGCTTGAGAGAAACACTCTCAGTAGTCTCAGCTGCTAGTCAGTTACACACCTTTGTTAAGGGAGGTGGCTGCTAGAATGTCACACTGGTGTTGAACCTTTAGACATCTCTTCATGCAGTTACCGTTTGAGACTTGAGACACGGGGTAAGATTAATTCATCATCATGTTATTATTTACTAATACATTGTTATTGTTATCCATAAATTATATTATTGTCAAATTAGAATAGTATCTGTATTTTAAGTCTATCATAACAATGTTGTTCCGTACCCATAGTCAGAAATTATCTTTATCTATTGCAACAGTTATTATAGTTAGATGTTATCCATATTATATAGGCGTGTTGTTATCCATATTATATAGGCGTGTGTGTGTGTGTTTGAAGTGACAACTGTGGCCTACTGTACAAGACGTGTATGATACTGTGAGGTCTACCCTAGCCATACAGCCTGTCATTGTCTGCTAGAGATACAAGATACTTGGATCCTTATATTATTATTAGATACCATTTCTATGTACTTAATATAATTAATTACTTGAGCATATACATTAGTAAACTTCTTCCAAAACGAACATTAATTAATACAGTATGCAATTACAATATATCTAGATTGATTTGTTTGTTTTTATATCCTTTATGTGTACGTTTATCTGCATGATTGTCTTAAGTAACTTATAAGTAGATTGAAATAGAATGATCAATATAAAGAGTATTAATTACACATAATTAATACTCAACATTGGGGGCCCGTCCAAAACATTACATAATACTCTGTTATTTTAATCACTAATTACATTTGTATGCTCATCCATTGTTACTATATATAATAGGCTTAAATTTTTTTTTGTCCTTTTTACAACTGGGACTGTGACTCACAACGCGACAGGTGACTTTAGGCCGCTAAGAACAACAAACACCACCGCCTCTCTTCGTCTTGCCTCGCTGTATGGTACTGACCTGATTTGACCCCCCCCCCTGCCATTCCCGCAACACACCTGTTCCTACTCCTACCCATCCCACACGTATAGTTTTTCCCCATTGTCGCCCCGTGTCTCCCTGATAAGAACGACAGAGAAAGGAAAAAGAAAAAAAATGTCGAAAGTAAAAGAATTAGCACATTTTATTAAGCTAGGAAAAGAATTAGAATTAACGGGCCAGGAACTGCGCAACTTTGCGGAAAAATCAAGAAACGATGAGATTGCTTTAGAGGATAGACGTAGACAGGAAGATTTAGAATTAGAAAACAAACGCAGACAGGAAGATTTGGATGAGAAGAAACGACTTGAGGAATTAGAAAATAGAAAAATAATAGAAGAAAGACAGTTTCAATTAGATAAATTAAAACTGGAAATGCAACAATCAGACAAAGAAACAACAAATAGTTCTACACCAACAAGAACTAAACAACATCTGGACAAAAATCTAAAAAATCTGTTAGAAACAGATGATATCGGAATATGGTTGACACTATTTGAATCTACAGCCACTATGAGTGGCATACCAATAGAACACTGGCCCTTACATCTACTAATACTCAACATATACCTATTACAAATGCAATTTTTACATTTAAATAATGTTACTAAAATGTCCGAACTATATGTTTTAGATTCAGGAATAGTTAAAGTATACAACTTAGGCAAAACCTTAAATATTGAATTTTCTGGCATTTAGATCAATTTCACTGCCGTCCCTACATCCGTCTCCCGTATGTCTAAAATATAATTACTAGATTTTACTTACTGAAAACATTTTAGGAAATCTTTGAAACGTGAAATTCTTTAGAATATGAAAACAAAACTGTATGAATGGACATTTTTAGAAAATTTTAACAAGAAAACAAATATATCAGTGGGTAATCGAGCACAGGTGGGTTTTCTTGTTTGCTTCTTTGACCTTAGACGAAATTTCTAATTAGATTAATTACTTAGATTTTTTTTATTGCTTACCACTAACAGTTTCATTGTCTAAACAATAACCTTCGGGCGTGCACCATTTGCACTCATCGGGGCAATGTTGGCTACAATTCAATCCGTACGTTCCCACAGGGCAATCTAGTAAGAAAACAAATATCTTTAATTGAAATCTAAAGTGTTCTTTCGGGTACCTGATTAAAATCACGAGATATTTGTTAGTGACTTATAAATTGTTTCGACCTCCAATATTTCTATTTCGTCAGATTAGTCTATTACAAATTAATGTTAAATACTTATTATTGACATTAATTCGGTACTATTTTAAATATATCTATATAAAAGCATAGCTTCTCAGTATTTTGAAGTCTTTTTGTTATTAGCACATCTGTACAATTACGCATAAAAGCAGTTTGAAAAGGACATCATTTTGATTTTTTTTTGATGTGGCGAAACGTTTTTAACAAATTTATTAGTGATAAAATTTAAACAAAACAAAACATCAACTGTAAAACACCAGACCAGCCCTATGATCACTTTGGTCCGAAGTGTATTTTTTTAATGTTTAGATTATTTTTTTTTTTTTTATAATTGCAAAGGCAACGGTCATATTGGCAAGGCGGAATTAAAAAAAAATGTGGAACAACGCCCAACTAACTGATAGGTCAAAATCCGTTGTCTTAAAGGCCCGAAGGCTCAGCACACGTCGCTTTGGAAGCTTGTCCTGGACTACCCGCTCTAAACAAACATAGCAGCTGAATGTCTTTCATCTGATATGATAACGTAGGAAGGAACATCCACATCCAACGGCAAGACGGATGAAGAAATTCGTAGTAACTGATGTTACGATTCCCGTAGCCACATGTATTACTTTCTCCTACTACAGAATTAATATGTTTATTATCGTAAATATTGCTTACCTTTACTCACTTCAATGTGACATATTTCAATTTCATTGACATTATCAATTATTAAACCATCAGCTTCCACAAGATTTTGACAGTGATATTCAATAAATTTTGATTCAGATGATTGGAATGACCCAGCACATGTTTTATCTAATGTATTGTCTTTTAAGTTAATTATTAAACTTCTATATTTACCTGAAAGAAATTTAAAAAAAAACAATAAAAAATATGTAACAAATTAGAGTCGCATTAGTGTCCCAAAATTCCAAATATGATAGTTTGTCCTTGTAAAAAAAACAAAATGGAAAAGATGATAATTAGTATTTTTTTTTTTTTTAGTAAACCAGAAAAAAAATTAAATGAATGATTATACGTTAAATATAATTGTTGAGATAATTTAATATATTTTTTTTCCAGAAAACAATACATAGAGATGTAAAGCGACCAATGCGAAACTTTAATTTGCTACTTACTTGTGTCCGCAAGTCTCAATCTCAAAAATCGTACTCTTGTGTAATTGAAGTGTATTGCTATACTCTTCTTTCCAGTCACACATGTATCGTAGCTGTCATCAGCGAGCTCAGGAATAGTATACGTTTGATAATCGAATACGTTACCTAACCAATAGGTACATTGGGACATTACAACATTATTATTTTTTTTAAATAAACAAGAAAAGACTTATAAATAAATATGAATATAAATGGTAAACATAAGTAACTTTACATGTTTAAACTTACTGTACTGGCAAGCGTATCCAAAGTACCCTTTTTTGCAATCTACATCTGTCGCACAAGTACCATCATTTAAGCATTGATCGTCAACACAGTTGCACAAAAAAGTTCCATTTGGCCCTATATATTTGGCTGCATCAGCAAAAGTTACACAATCTGATGATATAAGATGTACTCTATATAGTGTGTGCACTGCTATTGTCATAATATATTTAATGGCACACACTGTCAATAATTGTTTATATATTTATGAATGCCGAAACATTAATATTTTATACCACACATACAATAAACTAGCAATATTATAAAGATTCCATAGAAAAAAGGATGACTATAAATAACCTAGTTTTATATACATATACAAATTAACAATTGCTGTTAAGACACATCAATAATCGTTTTTTATTGAGAAACATAGTAGCATCTGTACATGTGTACATTTTTTAAAAAATATGAAGAAAAAAGTATTCGTCTTACAATAGTGCAAAAAAAAGACAATAGGTCTTAAATAATTATATCATAGTCTATGTGTAGTTATAATAGTTACTTACTTATACTGAACCAAATCCAAATGTAGAAGTACATTAGCTTTTTTTTAGCGATTCCACTTGCTATTTTCTGGGGTTCAGTTTTAGAGTGAATGTCTTTTCTGGAATAAAAGCTACAAGTCGCTTTTTATAGTTTATTGTAAAGTAAATAAATAGAATGTGATAAGATCGATTCAGTTTTGCATGCAATGTGGAATTCAATTATTATGTTTACGTTTTGTACTCTTACTAAACAATTCATTCACTTTTAATAGAACCATAGTTTTCAGGAAAAAAAAGTATTGGTATTTTAAGTAACAATTTTACTAGAATACTAAATTAACAGCAATAATGCCCATATCATCCGCCTGGCGTCAACTACAGATTCCATATCTTAAAAGAGCAGAATTTCTCACGATAGTAATTTATGCGAATTTATCCTTGACTTAGTATCGAATCGTACAAATTTATTTCCTAGATCTACGACACACGGGCTATACTCCAATAGCCCACGGCTAACAACACCCCTCTCCTTTTAATTGTCGTCAAAAGAAAATATTATTCTAATGCAAGTCCAGAAGACGATCGTCACTAAGTGAATGGCTGCTGAAAATGTCTACACAAAGTAACCAAATAAAGAAACTATACACTCTCAGATGTAGAACATACAAACTTCTACAAGATCAATTTAGAGGTGCATCAATAAATTCGCCAAAGAGTTTAGAGTTTAACAGGCACATAATTTATTCGGGCTATTGTATTTATTGTTGATATTGAAGAAAATGTTGAGGTGAATGACTAGCTATGCTAGCACCGTAATGAGGAAATAATCGTTTCACGAAATGGTATGTTAAATGTTGGCTCTGCGTGACGCAACAAAAGAAAAAAACTTTCTGAATGCATTCGTAGACTACTGTATTTGTAAGCAGTCTTGTTTACACATTTAATTATTCCGCTAAGAATTTAAAAAAACACTAAGAATATAAAAAAATACTTTTAAATAGATACTATTAGGCCTATACATTATGTACCACCTAGTTTAAATATTCAAAATACGTAGTTCAACTTTTCAATATTAATTTAATAAAGGCCCTGCATTTTATTTGTATAATAATCATTTTAATCAAAATTGTATGCCTATATACGTGTTTTATACCAGGTAAAAGTCGTAGTTATCGTAATATCATTGATATCTAACAGTTTCGTATTGACTCCTGCATGGTTTTAAGGCAAAGCGCCTTTGTATTCAACAGATGTTAGAGCATATGACTCTTACGCACTCGATTTTGAAATGTTGCCGACCTGTGCCTTAAATATTAATAGCAAAGTAAGGCTCCACCACGCAGAATATTCTTAATATATCAAGTGAAGGTCCGAATTATACTGACGATTAATAAAGTAACATTAATCTCATGGTCTTATGTTTAACAATATTATGACATACAAGAAAATATAGAAGATTGTATTCAGATAATAGTTATGGTTATGGGCCCAGGGTAATAGTGTAGATGACGGACCCCACTTATAACTACTGTTGTAAACAAATTTTACTCAAACATTTTGCCTTAACCTATTGCTTAGTGTTTAATGAACAAAGGAAGATACTTTTCTGATTTAATTTCGTGAACAAAATTTTTTTAAGAAAAAAAAAAGAATATTTTTAATGAAAAATGAATACGATATCCGCCATTTTTTTTTTTTTTTACTAATGTCACTAACGTTGGCATAGAATCAATTTTAATCTAGCTTAAATTAGCTCCGGCAGATGAAATTTTCAGTAAAATTTGTTTAGAACCGATGTAAAAAAAAAATAATATTTAAAAAAGCAATTAATGATCACATTATTACCTTTTTATATGGAAAAAACAAAAAATTATCTCCATCATAAGAGACATGTCACCATGCATGTCGCTTTCCATGATGCATTATGGGATACAATAACGCTTTTGCGATGTGACGTGCGATATGCCACGTTGGCAAAACAAGGCCAATAAAATAATCTTTGAAAAATAAAAATAATACAAATCCATTCCTAGGCCTAGAAACTAACCCTAACCCTACTGACCCCTAATCCTTAACCCCACTAACCCCTAATCCTGACCCCTAACCCTACTAATTCCTACTGAAACTACTAAACCTAAGGTATAGCCAAACAAAGAATTTTAAAAAAGCGTAAATATTATTTTGGTAGCAAAATGGAGATACGCTTATTTTTTGACCGTGTGCACAGCATAGCATCATGGGATGTTGTAAAAAACACAAGGGACGTAACCAAATTTTATTTACAACACAAAATTTCACAAACACTCAAAATTACTAACATTTCTAAATTAAATAAAAAAAATTACAGAAATAAGACCGTTAAATAAAACCAACGGTTTTGTAATCAGGGCAAGTAGACCTTTAATTTGATATATGACACTCTCAAATATCTCATGGGGCCCGCATTCTCCACTAGTTCGTAGTTATGTCCCAAAAGTCCAAAAATACTAAAGAACATTTTGAAAAATGGATGTATGTATGATGGTATAAGATATGCATTCGTAAATGTAATTAATAACTTACAGAGTGCTTAATGGCCCTTATTCCTTATCGATCCAACAAACAATAACTTACTATATAACATAATTTTAGAAAATTATTAGTTGATCTTGTTATAACTGTTGGTAATTTCACAAATATAAGTACATACTGCCGCACCAGTCTAGGACAATATATTGAATAAACATATAAAAGTGGTGTCCGTTGTTAAATTTATTTATATCAATGTTTACTTTTCTTATACAGCAAATGTATGTCTAAAACTTTAGCAACATCCGGTAGTAAGAAAACATAGATGGGCGCACCATTTCACACTTTTACAAAATTGGTATTGTGTGCTAAAGTCAATTCGTTTTATTATAAACTAATTAGTCTAAGTCAATATTTGAGTTGGATTGCAAACTCAGATAACTTACTATAAGCATTAAAATAAAATTATTTTTTCAAAAAGTTAAAATGAAAAAAAAAAAATTAAAAAAGCAACTGAATTAAAAAAAGTTTTAACCTTTTTTAAAGGCATTGGAAAAACCAGCTCATTTAGAGCGTTAATCATAAAACATAAATAAAGAGTTATCGCGTTTAAGGATAGGCACCTGCACTCCAAATCTACTATAATTTTCAACAGTCTTTGATTTATATTTTATGATAATAAATCTTTATTGACCACAGCCATTCTATGTTAGAGAATCAGTGCTTGTTTATGTGCTGTTAAAGCTATAATTAATAATGTATTATTATGATTACGCCATCCAATCACCATCATTGTCATGAAGTTATTTTCTAATGAAGCCGGAAATTAATTAGTACACAGTTAGTAATTAAATTAGGGTGCGATCTTAGTAGGATAGGCGCTTTGTTATTTCCCCTTCGATCGTCGTACGTGGGCGGTTTCTCCCCCACCACGCCCCTTAGAGGGTGGGGAGGCAGCATGCTATTGTATCGCTGTGTTGACCTATAAGCCTTTATACCTTCCCCTATTGATTAGCCACCTGGAATACCGCGGTCGTCTCGTTATGTCGCTATTGTAAGCTAGGGTAAACATAAATCTCACCGAGCTTGCTTGAGATATGATGGAACAATGGTGAATTAGCCATTGTGTTAAAATGCCGTACTGCCTTTGTTCCCCTGACTGACCGTAGTGACCAGAGGCCCCACCCTGATGGACACCCCTACCCACCCCTTTCCTCACACGACACCCCTACCCACCCCTTTCCTCACATGACACGTGTTCTCACGCAACAGTCAAAATCCCCTGACCGCTGACGTCAGCACTGAACTTTGATTTTTATTGGCTAAGTGGGGGGGGGGCCTTCTGCCTTAGTCCCGCCTCTCTGACGATATACTTAATCTGCAGATTACCTTTTTAGTTAGAGTCCACCTTAGTCTACCTTAGTCTACCTAGGCTAGCTCTCGACGAGAGACCTATGCACGTCTTGATGGTACTTTCGAGTTGTCAAGGACGCTGCCACGCCATTTAGACTCTAGCTTTCTAGAGTCTTTTTAAGGATTGGAGTTACTTTCGACAAGAGTCTAGGCAGTCTTCTGCGGTTCCGACACGATACCGATGACTGTGCACGTCTTGACAGTACTAACTAGTCAACGATGTGACAACGCCATTTAGACTCCATACGTTCGACTGTTAAACATTCCGAGACTAGGATTAACGTGTATTCTTCCATACTTGTAGCTGTGATATAGGTCGCCAAACGTGTTTTATTGTAGCTGTTTAGATTCAACAGTACTCTGTCGTAGGAATTGTATATCGATTTATCAGACATTGTAGTCGCGTTCACCTAAGTGACGCCGTTGAGATCCTGAACTAAGATTATTATAATACATAGGCCTAATAAAAAGAAACTTAGACAAATGTAGGTCGGTGACTTAAATTAAAAGTGTGATTAATTGCTTTGTGCTGTACGACAAGTCCGTTTGAATGTGTTTAAGTTTCTGTGCTCTGTGGGTGCTATGATTTGTGAGAATGTAAGTAATGACTTTTTATGTAAATATATTTTATTATTTGTAATATAGATATAGACTTGGGGGACTGTTTGGTATAAAAATGATGTATGTAAATATTGTTTTGTATTTTGTGAAAGCCCTGAAACGAGGTTAAGCGGCTAGGCCTTGCGTCATTTTTCGGAATTCTTTTTCTGATTATTTTTAATTGGGGTTTCGTTAGTGTAGTTTAATTAAAGTAATAGGTAGAATTTTTATTGTAGTTTAATTTAATATAGGGTTGTACATAAGGTAAATTTGTAGATATTTAGCAATAGGAGATTTAGAATAATATTTAGCACAGATTGACCGGAAATAAGGCAATGTTAGGGTAGTTAAAAAAGGAATTTCTGGTTAGCGGTCAGAGACGTTCGGTCAGCGTCTATAAATAGAACAATTAATCAATGACTTCCGTCTGAAATGGCCCATTTTGTGGAAGACCAGTGGTCGGTATATGGCGTAGTTGTGTGTGGCTTGTTCGGATATGACGTCGTAATGTCGGCCTATGTTGGTTTTTAGTGGGGAGTTGAAGTTTGGTTTTTAGTGGGGAGTTGAGGTTTGGTTTTTAGTGGGGAGTTGAAGTTAGTTTTTAGTGGGGAGTTTAAGTTGGTTATTTTGTTTGGGTTCACAGTATGTTTAGAGTTTAGATAGTAAAGGTTTATTGTTGGGGTTCAATTTGTTCTTTATGATTTTTATGTTCCCTTTAATGGGACAAGTGAATTTCCATGAATAAAAAGTAATTTGTAATTTGAATATGATTTTAATGTTTTATGTTTAGTGTTCAGTGTTGTTGGTCTGTTTAGATTGTAATAATCCTTCTGTCCCAACGGAAGTGTCACGGAAGCCCAAAGTCCCCTCGTGCCCTAGTTTAGATGTATTTAGTTTTGATTGCTGTCCTTTACCCACAACCCTCTTTAATTAGTGGTAACTATAATATCAAATTGATTACCCCCCTTCTTCCCCCCACCCTGTTACAAATGGTGTCTAGAAGTGGGAATCCGTGCTTAAACAGACCAATGATTACTGTTTTTAGCTTAGGAAGGTTAGGTTTAATGGATTGGAGGTTAGGATATAAGTAGAAAAAGTAAAAAAAAACCAACATAGGCATGGCTGGTGAAGAACAAGCCACACAGACAGTGTATGTCTTCCTGCACCGTGAGGAGCCGATCAAGCTATTCCACGGCAGCAACCACCCAGGCGACGTGGAGAGCTTCATCGAGGACATTAGAGGTGCCTGGAGGGCGAGACAAGTCACCGAGAACGAAGAGAAGAGAGACGTGCTATGGGCTCACCTCGGCGAGTCAGTGAGGGCAGAGTGTAGGTGCCACCCACCGGAGGTGAGGTCCAACCCTGAAGAGCTGATCAGGGTGTTACAGTCCGTCTACGGGGAGAAACGAAGTATCTCCAAATTAATGGGCCTGTTTCTCACAGTCCATCAACATGTCTCAGAGACCGTGAGAGCTTACTCTCACCGCTTGCAGGCTGCATTTGATGCCCTGTTAGCGCGACAAACCTGTCTCTCAGTGGCCCTCACAGATGCCGTAATCTTGAGGGACCACTTTGCAGAAAACTTGCTGGACCCCCTCTTGAGGAAGTACCTGCGAGAGGAGATCCATAAATACCCTAGGGCCTCCTTCCTAGACCTCCGGGATACGGCTATACGCTGGTCCGAGGACGAATGTGACGTCCACTTGATGCACTCTGTAGCTACGACTGCTGAGCCACAACAGCCAGGCCCAGAGTTGGAAAAATTGGTGTTGGCACTGGCCAAACAGGTGGATGAGTTATCAACAACAATAGAGTATCTACAGCTTTCACAACAAAGCCCTGATGCTCATCCATACCCACAGCGTTCAGGTGAACCAGACCCCTACGGTTATCATGCTGGATACTGTGATAACTGTGGCAGCCCCGACCACCTTGCTGGAGAGTGCATGAAAGGGAGGCAGTCAACTGTCGGAGCGAATGGCGCCATTCATCGCAAAGATGGGGATTCCACTCTGTTGAGCCAGATAATAGGCACCCGCCCTGCCGCAAATGTCAGCCTTAATGGGCTATGTTGTGAGGCCACGATTGACACCGGCTCCCTGGTCAGCGCAGTGACGGAGAGCATATTTACCCACCAAACTGCCAGTGTACTACCAGAAGTTGGGGATACCCAAACTGTTAAACCCCAGTCAGTCATGTTTAAAGTAGTTGTGCCAACAGGACCGGTAGTAAATAAAGGAATGGTTCAGGCGGCACCGTTACATTGCTTGAAAGTGGTTAAAGAAACGGTTTCGGTAGACCCTATGATAGTTAATGTGAAATCGGTGTGCCAAACAAGACGTCAAGCTGTACCAGGAGAGGACTCTGTTCTTTTTTCATTACACTTCTGTTTACTTTTTATTTGTAACCATTTTCTTTCCTTTTTTTATGTTTTTATGAAAATGATATATTTACTCTTTCTATGCCTTTATTACCCATTTTATGACATGTTCACTCTTTTGTGTAGTGTGCATAGATTTTTCCTGTTTGGCGTACTTGGACGCTACGTATATCTCATTGTGACTTTGATGTCAGATGTTATAAGAATAGGTACAGCATTTTTTGTCCCAGTGAGACTTTCACAGTTTCCACCTATCTTTAGGCTGCATGCTTTTTATGTCTGTCCCAATGGGTAACTTTTTGTATTGATCTAGGGCCAGAGGGATATTTTTTGTATGATAGTTTGTTTTGCAGAGTCGCAAAAAGAAAGTTAGGAGATGAATGTAGGTCGGTGACTTAAATTAAAAGTGTGATTAATTGCTTTGTGCTGTACGACAAGTCCGTTTGAATGTGTTTAAGTTTCTGTGCTCTGTGGGTGCTATGATTTGTGAGAATGTAAGTAATGACTTTTTATGTAAATATATTTTATTATTTGTAATATAGATATAGACTTGGGGGACTGTTTGGTATAAAAATGATGTATGTAAATATTGTTTTGTATTTTGTGAAAGCCCTGAAACGAGGTTAAGCGGCTAGGCCTTGCGTCATTTTTCGGAATTCTTTTTCTGATTATTTTTAATTGGGGTTTCGTTAGTGTAGTTTAATTAAAGTAATAGGTAGAATTTTTATTGTAGTTTAATTTAATATAGGGTTGTACATAAGGTAAATTTGTAGATATTTAGCAATAGGAGATTTAGAATAATATTTAGCACAGATTGACCGGAAATAAGGCAATGTTAGGGTAGTTAAAAAAGGAATTTCTGGTTAGCGGTCAGAGACGTTCGGTCAGCGTCTATAAATAGAACAATTAATCAATGACTTCCGTCTGAAATGGCCCATTTTGTGGAAGACCAGTGGTCGGTATATGGCGTAGTTGTGTGTGGCTTGTTCGGATATGACGTCGTAATGTCGGCCTATGTTGGTTTTTAGTGGGGAGTTGAAGTTTGGTTTTTAGTGGGGAGTTGAGGTTTGGTTTTTAGTGGGGAGTTGAAGTTAGTTTTTAGTGGGGAGTTTAAGTTGGTTATTTTGTTTGGGTTCACAGTATGTTTAGAGTTTAGATAGTAAAGGTTTATTGTTGGGGTTCAATTTGTTCTTTATGATTTTTATGTTCCCTTTAATGGGACAAGTGAATTTCCATGAATAAAAAGTAATTTGTAATTTGAATATGATTTTAATGTTTTATGTTTAGTGTTCAGTGTTGTTGGTCTGTTTAGATTGTAATAATCCTTCTGTCCCAACGGAAGTGTCACGGAAGCCCAAAGTCCCCTCGTGCCCTAGTTTAGATGTATTTAGTTTTGATTGCTGTCCTTTACCCACAACCCTCTTTAATTAGTGGTAACTATAATATCAAATTGATTACCCCCCTTCTTCCCCCCACCCTGTTACACAAATAAAAACATATAGACTATTAAATAATATTATAGTAATATATATAGTAATAATATAGTAAAACTATTAGGTAGCCTAACCCTTAAAAAAAATAAATTAAAAAAAATGAAACTCTTAGTTCTAATCCTAGCCCTATTTCTGGTAAGGGCACTAAAACTACCAAAATATGAAAATGTCCATAAACAGATAGTAATTAACCATCACAACATTAAAGATATTGACAACACAATTATTTATATCACCCTTAAAAAAATCACCCTAAACCATTATTTTTTAAACCTAAAATTTGCAGGTATAGACAAAAGCACCTTATACTGTTGTTGCTCTTAGCTGGTGATGTTGAATCTAACCCAGGCCCAGTCAAGACAGTTAGAGATAGGTGTAATATTTGCAGTAAGTCATGCACAGCAAAACAACGAGCCATTCAATGTGACACCTGTGATGAATGGTACCATGCTTCATGCTTACATATGAACACCCCAGTTTATATAGCGCTAGGAAATAAAGATGCCTCTTGGCACTGTGTACAGTGTGGGTTGCCACAATTTAGTTCAGGTCTGTTTAATTCTCATGACCTGGACACCACTAACCCCTACAGTGCCTTGACAAGCCCAGAAGTTAATAACTTAGACCTAAATAAACCCTTAGCTAGATCAACACCAATTAAAATAATTAAAAAGACACTCTTCAACACTAAATACCATAAAACCCCTAATCAGCATAACCTTAAATCACTAACAATAAACTTCCAAAGCATTAAAAATAAAACCGCTGATTTGGAAATCCTAATAAATAAAGAAGAACCAGACATAATTGCAGGTTCCGAAACATGGCTTAGCCCAGATATTTACAACACAGAGATATTCAATAATAATTATGAAATTTTTAGGAAAGATAGATCAGACAGGCATGGAGGAGTCTTACTAGCCATAAAATCTACTCTAATAGCTGAAGAAATTAAAATAGAATCTAAAAATAACATAGAGTCAGTCTTTTGTAAAATAAGTAGACCTAATTCTAAACCACTAATTGTAGGCAGTGTTTATAGACCACCAAACACAACATCAGAGTACATGACTGATCTATGTAATCAGATGACAAGTATTGAAGCTAAATATAAAAATGCTATAATTTGGATAATGGGAGACTTCAACCTCCCTGATATAAATTGGAATAGCTACTCTATAGAAAAGCACCAAAACATAAAAGAAATAAATGAAATGTTTATCAATACCATCCAAAATCTAAACTTAAATCAAATTAATAAAAAACCAACAAGAAACCATAATATACTAGATTTATTCTTAACTAACAGACCAGGACTAGTAGTAGATTATGAAATAATTCCTGGACTTTCAGATCATGATATTGTCAGAGTAAATAACAAAATAAAAACCCAAATAAACAAGAAACCTAAAAGAATAATTTACCTCTGGAATAAATGTAACACAACAGAACTACATCAAGCAGCAATAAAATTCCAAACCAATTTTCTTACTAAATACAATATAAATAGTCCAGTTGAAGATATTTGGCAATTCATAAAAACCAACTTAAAAGCAATAATGGCTGATTCTGTCCCAACAAAACAAACATCAAATAAAATTAACAAATGTTGGTTAAACACTAAACTAAAGAAACTGTTAAAACAAAAAGAAAATCTATTCAAAAAGTTTAAGGCAACTAATTCAATTAGACTACATAAAAAATACCTAAAAATTAAACATTTAACTCAGAAACTAAGCAGACAGCTGCAAAATGAATATGTAAACAATGTAATTTCTAAAGATAATAATAAAAACTTATGGTCCTACATTAAATCAAGAAAAATGGACACTACAGGCATAGCTCCACTGAAAGGCCAAAACAATGAAACTTATAATGATAATGAAACCAAAGCTAATATCCTTAACACACACTTTGCATCATCTTTTTCAAATCCAGGTGACAAAGAAATCTTCATAAATTTAAACAAACTAGAAGAGATAGGACATATAAACGTAGATGAAAAAGGCATTAAACAACTCCTAACCAACTTAAAAGCAAACAAAGCTTCTGGTCCAGATGAAATACCAGCAAGACTGCTTAAAGAACTAACCAATGAAATATCTCCAATCTTCAAAATACTTTTTCAGGCCTCTCTAAACCAGGGCAAAGTGCCCAGAGATTGGAAATTAGCTAATGTAACCCCCCTAGTAAAAAAAAAAGGAGATAAATCTGACCCCGGTAATTATAGACCTGTTTCTCTAACCAGCATAACATGTAAATTACTTGAACATATTATATATATTAGTATAGTAAATCATCTAGACAAACTTAATGCACTGTGCCCACACCAACATGGCTTTAGGAAAAATAGATCATGTGAGACTCAATTAATAGGCCTAATAGATGACTTGTCAAAGGGATTAGATAATAACAACCAAATTGATGCTATATTACTAGATTTTTCAAAAGCATTTGATAAAGTTCATCATTCTAGTCTACTAAAAAAACTTAAATATTTTGGCATATCTGGTCCCTTACATCAGTGGATTCAGGACTTTCTTATAGGCAGAGAACAAACAGTGATAATAAATGGCTCTAAGTCATCACCAATAACTGTAAACTCAGGAGTTCCACAAGGGACTGTTCTAGGACCCCTACTATTTCTAATTTATATTAATGATCTGCCGAATTGCATCAACACAGGAACAAAAGTAAGATTATTTGCCGATGATTGCATAATTTATAGAATAATAAAGACAGGAAAAGATAGTGAACTCCTACAAAAAGACCTAGATGAACTACAAAAATGGGAATCAAACTGGAGTATGTCTTTTCACCCAGAAAAATGCCAACTAATAAGGGTATCCAAGAAAAAGAAACAAATAATAGCAAACTACTTCATTCATGGTAAAGAACTAACTCAAACTAACAATGCTAAGTATCTAGGAGTAATAATAAATGATAAGTTATCTTGGAACCCTCATATTGATGAAGTAATAAAAAAATCAAACAAAACTTTAGGATTCATAAAAAGGAACTTTTACAAATGTAATAAGAACATAAAACTAAAATGCTATCTTACATTAGTTAGGCCTATACTAGAATATGCAGCATCTGTATGGGACCCATCAACTAAAGAAAACATAAAAAAATTAGAACAAATTCAAAAAAGAGCTGCAAGGTTCATAACTAGCGAATATTCCCAATTAACAAGAGTAACACCATTAGTCAAATCATTAAACCTAGAAACACTAGCAGACAGAAGGGCAAAGAGTAAAGTAGTAATAATACATAAGGCATTAAACTCTAATTTAGAAATACAACACAATAACAACCTGTTGCAAACCTCAGATAAACATAAAGATAAAAACACTTTCCTTGTCCCTTATGCGAGAACAAATGCATATAAGTACTCTTTCTTCCCGAGTGGCATTCGGGCATGGAATGGGTTGCCTGAACAAACCAGGAAAACCAGTAACTTAACATCATTTAAAACATTAATAAAAATGCAAGACTAGACTCGGACCACGGATGAGCGTAGGACGCAATAATCTTCTTTATAGAAGGAGCGTCTGTAATGTATAAGATAAGATCAATAAACTTGTGCCTGTTGGCTCACTCGTAAACCAGCTAACTGTGTGGAGTAATTACTTACCTGTTTGTGTAAGTCAAGTATGATGTTTAGATAGCCTGTTTGTGTATGTCAAGTATGATGTTTTGATAGCCTGTTTGTGTATGTCAAGTATGATGTTTAGATAGCCTGTTTGTGTATGTCAAGTATGATGTTTAGATAGCCTGTTTGTGTATGTCCAGTATGATGTTTAGATAGCCTGTTTGTGTACGTCAAGTATGATGTTTAGATAGCCTTTTTGTGTACGTCAAGTATGATGTTTAGATAGCCTGTTTGTGTATGTCAAGTATGATGTTTAGATAGCCTGTTTGTGTATGTCATGTATGATGTTTAGATAGCCTGTTTGTGTATGTCAAGTATGATGTTTAGATAGCCTGTTTGTGTATGTCCAGTATGATGTTTAGATAGCCTGTTTGTGTGTGTCCAGTATGATGTTTAGATAGCATGTTTGTGTATGTCCAGTATGATGTTTAGATATTCCTGTTTGTGTATGTCAAGTATGATGTTTAGATAACATGTTTGTGTATATCAAGTATGATGTTTACATAGCCTGTTTGTGTATGTCAAGTATGATGTTTAGTTAGCCTGTTCTAACAAATATAAATATCGAACGAATAATACACCAGTCATAGAGTCAGTTTGGCTATCATCCTCCATTGACCAACGAGCCGACAACGTTTGACGGACGGAAGCACCACTGGCCGGAGACTTCTCAATCTGCTGGCCACGCAATCTCCTGTCGCATCGTCACAATCATCATCATCATCAAACCCTTGACCGCCATAGTCGTCGTTGGGGGAGGGGGGAAACAAATGGACACATCAGCAGATATCTTTCTCCATTTTTGTTTATCATGAGCTGCTGCCAATAGTTCAGCCAACTGCAATTCAATTTTTTTGGCAGTTTGATATGTCGCAACACATGTCAGCTAGCGCCGTTTGAATGATTATGAAATGGTTTCTTGATGGTCCACAATCACACGACACTTAAGATTAAGGACAGATTATCACAACGATAAAGAAGCATTTTTTTTTCAGTAGCATCACATGCTAACTGCGATACCAGTCAAAATGATGGGGAAATAAAAAGGTAGGTTGGTGATATTTTTTAGAAAGATATTTAGTTCGCTTTTCTTACGAACAACCAACATTCAACACATATCGTAGTATATACGATTATTCTTTCCATTAAAGTGCAAACATAGCTAGTGACTCACCTCCACATTTTCTTCAATAGCAAAACTAAATGCAATAACCTAATTTTTATTGTGTGTCTGTTTAACTGTAAAGGGTTCAGCGAATTTAGTGTTTCGCCTCTAAATTGATCTTGTAGAAGCTTGTGTCATGTATTAATAGCGCCAGAGCTATCTCTCTCCGAATGGTTTGTGGGAGGTACTACGACTGATTCGGCATGGGTAGACCTTGCCAGTCGACTGTATCACGGGCGAGAGGGACTGCTGTGGGACTGCGCCGAAGATTGGTTCAGAGTCTTTAGGGTACCTAAGCCCCTGCCCAACCGAACACAGCTTAGACTATTCTAGGAATCCGCTCTTGTACCGACCTCATTTCTGGAAATGGCTTGGAATAGTTTATTATATTACGTACAGGGGAGTTCATGTTACAACACTCGTTTTTATTACGAGTTTTGTAAATGATACCATTATTTTACCCCTTTCTTAATAGGTCTGTTCCCCGCTTTTCTCCGCGAGTATAGAAGGCGTTGGGCGCCCAGCTAGGCAGTTAGTAGAGTTTCTGTAGATAATTTCTTTTGAGCCTGTTATAAACGCTTGTGTTGGCACTATTTTATTCTAACTGTATAGAATCTTCATATTGTATATTAGATCTATATATTTGCACATATCACCTGAATTAAAATATCTTCTTGATTGAATTACTTACACTTAATATTCCTTGTTAATTTACTATTCTGCTATATTGTTTACACTACCATAATATATAATTATTTACAACTACAACGTCAATGAAAGGAACTGTTAGAACGCAAATCCTGAGTGTGTTTTCCAGGACGATAAAGAGTTCGTGTAATACTGAAATACAAATAATAATAACCAAAGTCTACCCTAGGACGAACGAGAATTATCAACAACATTTATACGGCTCTGACCACAAGGGGATTGAGGTCGTTACAATTGTATGTTATAAATCTAAGAGTGTATTGTTTCTTTATTTCGTTACTCTGTGAAGATATTTTCAGCAGCCAGTTTTAGTCATTGGTTCTTATTAATTGTGATATGTCAAAGTCTACTGTGTTTTTGTTCTACCTAGGTATATCCACTTCCTAAATGACGTAGTTCGCAAATATTGATCTGAACAATGATTAAAGTTTGCTGCAAAATTGTTGGAAAATGACTTATTAGATAAAGATTCACAGAAAGCCAGCAAACCATAATATGACTTGAATTTCTCTTTTTGCTAATGATCTGCTTGTAAGTCATACAGATCCAACTTATGTCCTCTGGGTATGTATTATTTTCGTCACTAAAGGTGAAACTGAGAATATTTAATTGTGGCTCTTCGTTCTTGAAAGCTTATGTCATTCAATTCATCTAATTGGGCTTTGTACCTTTTAGTCATTTTTCAAAAGAAATGGTTTATTGTCTATGTTAAGGAAAGTGACAAAAACTCAGTTACCATTGCATGCCTGATGTAAACTTAGAAATTTGCCAGAAAAATTTAATTTCATAACTTTTATCTGCAAACAAAATATTTCTCAGAAGTTTAAAAATTTAGTTTAATGTTTTTTCCGTAATTTAATGACAAACTTTCTTGAAGTGAAATTAGTGAGAAGCAGTTTAGTTTAATCTAATAATTTAAAGTATAGTGTTATATGTGAATAAATACAGCAATAGTTCATGTAGAGCTGTTTATTGACATTTGATTTTGATGTAGATATTATGATTTATTTTAATAGATATATAGCTTCTTATAACAGCGTAATACAATAATGTTTAGTGTAGTTGTGTTTTTTTTAATTTCTAGTACGCATTTCTCATTTACTTTTGAAGGTGACAAGCTTCGGGCCAAAATGTATATGAGTGTTTTAGCGTATTCTGCGTTGTTGTTGATATTCTTTGTTGTTTAATTTAAGTATAGTGACTAGCGGAGTGGTTTATATTGTACATAAGTTCAAGAATCAAATTATTTTTTCAAACATTCATCAAGTGACTTGAGTCATTACAAATATTATTGTGAACAAGAATATACACAACAGAGGACACTTGAAAACCTTACAATATATATAAAATTACGTGATAGGGAAAAATCTGCACTTTCATATAATGAGAAAGGGCGCCAAGCAAGGTCAAAAAACCTCCTCCCCTTCCTCTCTCCACCTCGGACATGTTTGTTTATCGTTAACTCGTTTTTTAGGCTCTCCTGTCCATTTCTAGTGCTAAGTGTTTTGTTATCTTGGTAAAGCTCTATATTCAAGTATATCTGAATGAACGTTATATGCAATCAGCAACATCTATATCTATAACAAAACGTATATTCACGAACAACCAAGTGTATTGAAGTTATTAATTATTGACGAAAGGGTCAAGCTGAACAATAATTAAAGTCGTAACGAATTGTTATTTTTACTTATGTTAAATATTAACACTTTCATTGTTTGTAAATAATGTAATAAGTGATTAATAAACATAAGACGTTAACGTGATATGTATTTCATTAATATTGATCTATTATATTATATTAGAATCATTCTTAATTACAGATCTACAACGATTCAATCTCTCTGTAAATGTTTCAGTAAGGTTTTTACTATGTGAAACTCAAACAAAAAAAATAGAGAAGTGATATATCAGTTTATTTAAATTATAACGATACAATATTATGATGCTAACTATATGTACAACACTCTGATGATTACTCTAAGAAATGCTACAAGAAACAAACTTATGATCATGCGAGCAACATTCAATTCTGGCAAACTATCCAGGCTTTAAAAGATCAATAAATTATCGATATGGGTTTTTCAAGCGCAGTCCACAGCCTAACTGTGATTTGTTCATCAGCTGTTGTCATTGCGTCACAGAGCGCATGCTGAAGTCGTGGATATTTCGGTTTGAAGTGTGTTTGCTTGCGACATACATACGGTCATACACATAATGTTTTCAATTATTACTAAGATAAAAACGAGAACAGCTTTATTTCAAACTAAAATTCAAGTGCAGTTCTTTGTATTGGTGGTAGAACACTTTTAAGAGACATATTATTCTAATAATTTACAAAGGCTTGAAAAAAAACAACTTTGATAGAGTTATTTGGGCATAACAAGAGAATAATGCGCTCATGTGTTTTCACAATGTGAAAAGTTCATTTTTTTTCCTTATTACACCTTCCACTTTTTAGAATAAGAATTTTGATAAAATCATTAGACTTTTTGCTAATGCAAAGAGCTTTGCCGTTTTCGTACCGTAACATATATAAATAGTTTATCTTACATGTGTAAAATAATAAACTTTATTCAAATGCAACTTGATAATGCCTGATAAATTTTTAGTTAAAGCACGCCATATAAACTAGGTTTTCAATACTTAAACTTCTTAAATTGTGTGTTCCCTAAATAGCGTGTAGGACCCAGGTAATATACCTAATGTTTATTATGAAGAATGTGACATTAGCACGGATTCACTTTGATTTTGCTACTCTAATAAAAAGAGAAAAAAAGTGTTAATCATTAGTTTTCAATCAGTTTGGTTTATACATTAAAGCCGTTAATGTAAGTCAGTGTTAAAAAAAAATATCTTTCATGTAATCCAATCATAAAACAACAGTTGTTAGATTAAATGTATCTAGTTAAAAAAAATGTATTGACCAATAACTTACAATAAATGAACAACAAGGTAACATCCAAATGTAGAGACTGAGGTGGTTGTTTTAACACCATTAATACTACTACACATCGATGATCGACAACCATTAGATTGGGTTGTACCATTTACCATTTTGTACCATTTATCTTGAACGAGTCTCTTATTTTAGCATATTCTGCAGTATATTCCATACAATGTGACCCTGTTCTTCCATATGTACATCTCAAGCATTCTCCGCTGTAATCACACCTTTCTTCTGCACATGTGAAAGAGCAAATATCTCTGCCACCAAACCCGTAACGTGGTAGAACGCATTCTGATATAACAGTAAAAAAAGAAGACAACATCAGATTGTATGCAAGAAAAAAAATGTGATGAATAAAAAATAACACAATGTTACAAAAATGGTTTCTCTGTTTATCACAATTGTTTGATGTCTCTTAATTAAATCGAGTATGCTGTTTCTGAATATGACAATGCTTTTTTATTGCATCAACCGTTTTATCAGAAAAAAATCTATTAAACTTATAATTTATATTAATCGCATTGCACGGGATACAACTTTAGTCAAAATATAACATTTACTAGTTCAAAAAAGGTATGTTATGTTACAAAACGTCATGTTATATAAAGTTAAATGTGTATGTTACATAATGTTACATTATGATGTAATGTAATAGTCTCTCACAATGTCAAAAAACCCTAGAAGTGATTAGTAGAACGTGGTGTTCTTTTATGATGTTTGTCGTCATCGCGTATCAAACACCGAATTCAAAAGTCTGTAAGAAACCCGGACGAGGCGAAGCTCTTGTGTCCAGGGCGTAACGCTTAGGTTTGAGCATAACTCTGTCCGAGTTCCAGCCACCCCCACGGCACCCTGAGGGCGTGGCGTGCCGTGTAAAAGGGAAGGATTCCGCAGGCCAGCGACCGTTCACTGCGGTTTCCCTAAGGATCATTATCGTGGTGGCTCACTCGTATCCCTGCACTATCAACCGGTTGCACAAATCCTTCGTGTCGTCATCAACCGCTGGTCCAATCAGTACAAATGTGCACGCCCACTCAACGACCAGTCATCTGTCAATCACCCCTATCTCAGGGGCGTGTCCGACTGACCACCTCTATTATGTCCTTTGGCTTGTCTCCTATTTAGTCGGCATCTACAAACGCTCAGGTCACATCTCTTACCACATTTCCCTTATCTTTGTATATCCCGTGTGCTTCACGCGAGTCTTTCGCCCCCAGACATACCTAATGGTTTATCTGTAAGCTAAAGCTGGCTGGTCCAGCGGTTAGTTCACCGGACTGTCAACCAAAAACCAACTGATAGGTCGCGGGTTCTACCCCTGCCACCGGCGAATCCCTTTCGCCCTGCAGGAGTTTTGGGCCTAGTGGACGTAATAATCTTCTATCTAGAAGGAGCGTCTGTAAACTTATAAGAAATAGTATCTCTATATTCTACCCCACCTAGACAAAGGCGCTTACTAGGTCCATGCGTAAGGCGGTGAACTCAAAGGGCAGGTAACTCTCTTAGATTAACAAAAGGCAAGATGCAGTTGATAGCCCCGGCGCGAGGTCCGTCTCGAACAAAGGAAAGACAGGGGAGCGGTACCCCCTTGACCAGGTCCGTGTTGACACAAAAGGAAAACATGGGATAGTCCCGCCACCGGAGTGGGGAGGGACAACGAGGGTGGGAAGGGGGAGATTTACGCCCTGCCTACCTAACTACATACAAAGGTCATAGCATTAAATTATTTGTACTAAACTATGACGCTATAATAAATGTCACATCATAACAGAGGCCCATGGGTACAGTAGTGCGTATCAAACACCAGATAAAGTCACTCATCATATCTTCATCCCAGCTGCCCTGGTATATTTTCTCCATTGCAAGATTATCCTAATAAAAACGTTCCTGTGCTTTTTCTCTCACATTACCCAAATTTGGTCTTAAAAATTCCAAGTTTGAATGCAGGTAATGAAGCTTTATTGACATGTTTCATGCCTTATTTAGTATTTCGAGGTTCTGCAGCTTCTATCTAATAAATTCCATTCTTTCAAACGTGATGTCAGAATCTCTGTATTTGATTTAGTGAGTCCTAAATCTCGTACTAAGTCATAAAATTCTTGTTGGTTAGGGAAACGAGGTGAATCATTCGGTTCCCTGAAATCACAGTCATCATTGAGCTCATCCGGTGTGTCTACTTTAGAATGGTATACAGCCGCTTCTTGGGATTGAGGTGGAGTAGGAACAGGCAATTCATCACTGTGTGGAACTGCTCCAATAGAAGACGGTATACTTCACTGTGTGGTTCTGCTCCAATAGAGGATGGTATACTTCACTGTGTGGAACTGCTCCAATAGAAGATGGTATACTTCACTGTGTGGAACTGCTCCAATAGAAGATGGTATACTTCACTGTGTGTAACTGGTCCAATAAAAGATGGTATACTTCACTGTGTGGAACTGCTCCAATAGAAGATGGTATACTTCACTGTGTGGAACTGCTCCAATAGAAGATGGTATACTTCACTGTGTGGAACTGCTCCAATAGAAGATGGTATACTTCACTGTGTGGAACTGCTCCAATAGAAGATGGTATACTTCACTGTGTGGAACTGCTCCAATAGAAGATGGTATACTTCACTGTGTGGAACTGCTCCAATAGAAGATGGTATACTTGGATAAAAAAACATTCATCATGATGATTCGTAGGTTCTTTCCATATTCTCGGAATTGCAAAAGTCATTGACTTTCGGATTCCATCGCAGGCATCCTTCAAAAAGTTATCTACAGCCGCCACAACTGTTGTGTACTGCCCACGATTTGTCCCGATCTCCCATAGCCATGTCAAATAAACATGATATGCAGTAAAGAATTTTGTACCACTGACAATCTTATGTTTAATTTGTGTTGGACTAATATAGTAACCAAAAACATAATAGAATGAGTCAGGACAAAGATTGCAGGCTCTACTAGACATATTCACCACTTCATGTTGTAATTAGTTAAACTTAAAATAAACAAAAGAATATAATTAACTCATTCTCAACGTAGCATTTTAGGGCCTTGAATGCGGTTAGATTTTTGGGATGAAAAACTGTGTCAATGCAATGTTGGAAATTTGCCAATTGTAATGTTGTAATTGTACATATTAAAAGCATATTATATGATCATGATCAGGAATAAAATACTTTCAATTATATTTATAAAAAAAGGTGTTTTTTTAAATATGATTTACTTGTATCGTAAAAAGTCACTATTTTTTATTTTTTTAATCTTTAGAAAAAAAAAATTTTCTTCTTTTATAAAGGGATTTAGTAGTCATAGTAACTGCGTCAGTGTGGTAAGCAATCATGTTCTAAGGTATCAATTTATAAATAAATGAGTACGACACTCCCCCCACTAAATTTAGTGTTCTAAAATATTTCAACTTTTTTTTTTTTGCGTGGAGCACAATTATTAGTGTCTAAGGAATGGACGAAACTAATTTTCAAGGTTAACATACGCATTGAACTTGAAAAAATTTTTTTTTCCGAAATTTCCTATTTATTAAAGTAAAAATCCGCCATTTTGTCAATGTTTTTTTTTTTGCTGCTGTGACGTCACTAGTAATAACGTTAAGAGTTGTTTATATTATATAATACCTAAATATCATTAAATACGCTCCACGCAAACAAAAAAAGTTGAAATTTTTTAGAAACCACGATATGACATACAAAAAGAAGAAAAGGCTTTTTTTTATATTAAAAAAGATGATTCCTACCGTATTGTAAAAACATCGCACTAATCTATTAATGGCGCATGACATTGCAGTTCATTGAAGAAGATTGACTGATAGCCGGTGACGTCATGTCTGCTAGGTTTCGTATTTTCATGTCTTTTGTCATGTCAAGCCTTATCGCATGCATGGTAACGTTGGATAAATATGTTGGATATTTATTTAGTAAACTAATATGTAGATAAAACCTACTTTTTTCATGTCTTCGTCTTTAAATAGGTCTTTAAATGTTCATTACCGTACGCGCAAATGTCACCGGCAAACCATAGCCATCTTGACTACCAGAAATTAATTGAATAACCTATTAGAACCTAGCGAAGGGGTGGCAGCTTTATTGTTTTTTTTATCTTATACATTACAGACGCTCCTTCTATAAAGAAGATTATTGCGTCCTACGCTCATCCGTGGTTCAAGTCTAACCCATCACTAACCATACCTTTAGAGCTAACAATCACTAACCATACCCTTAGAACTAACAATCACTAACCATACCCTTATTTTTTTTTAATATAGAAATGGAATATTCTAATTATAGAAAATGAACACGTATTATAATGACGTCACACTGCGCACCACCCGATTCTGTGGTGCGCACTTCCATAAAAATAATTTAAACATGTCCGTGCCGCGTGTAGTGAAAGTGGCTGCTGTATAATGAAAAACGTAACCAATTCAAATTTTTTTTCAAGAGCCTTAGAATCTTTTGCGACCTGTGAAACCTATTGTTTCGTCATCAGGGCATGCAAACCTTCAATTTGATATATGATACAAAAAAAATAGCGCGTGGGGTGAATCTCGTACACTATTAATAATAAATGTATAAAGTTTGATAATAAATTGGTAGAAGAATTTTGTATTTATATGCTTGCACCATTTGTTAAAAAAATCGTACTCAAAATGAGCTAATAATGCTGTGAATGAACACAAATAAACATAAACAATAACAAAGGAAGTGACAATTGAATACCTTAGAAACTAGAATCAGGAAAAGTAATATTAAAAGTGGGATTATAGAATTATAGATAAAAAGACACGAAAATCATTATATCATATAATTAATATATATATAGGGCCTATTGTGCATATAATATATATTATGCATATAAATTATATTATGCAACATGATAGGTAACAGCATGCAAAGCCTCCCTTGCAACAACTATAGATTTCGAGACTTCCCAATACCAAATTTAGTACACATATTATAATTTTATTTTATATTACGTTCTTAAATATTTTAAGTAATTATATAATAAAATTATATTATATAAATATTTTTCAAATATTATTATTTTCTGTTTTTGGTAGTTTATACAATTTGTATTATATGTAGCTATAGACTTACATATTTTACGTATATGTATTGTTACGTCCACAATCCCCTTGTGGCCAGAGCTGTGTAGATCTTGCTGATAATTCTCGTTAGTCCTAGGGGAGACTTTAATTATTAGTATTTATGTTTCAGTATTACACGAACTCTTCTTATAGTCCTGGGCACAAATTCAGTATTTGTATTCCAACATTTCCTTTCTTGCAAATTAGGGTAGTAGATAAATCTTATAGTAATGTATACAACACAATAGAATAGTAACTTGACAAGGAAGCTTCAGTGTAACTGTTGTTGATAGTTTATTTCAGGTGGTATGTTCAATATATACAATATATCTATTATGTACAGTTAGAATAAAATAGTGCAAACACAAACGTTCTAAAAGGAACATATTTTGAAACTCTCTGTCCTTCAGACAAAACAAATCATTAAATACTATCCGAGTGGTGCAAGGGACAGACCCATTACCAGTAGGGGTAAAAATCATGGTATCATTACAAAACTCATAACAAAAACGATAGGAACTTCCCCTATTAAATAATGAGTCGTTCCCAGACCCTGAGAATTTGAGATCAACACAGAATCCCAACATTACCTAGAACCTTTTGTTTTCCTACTAAACGTCCTAATATTGTGTGTAGTAAGAAAAGAAAGAGAGAGAGAAATAGACATTGCGTGTTCCAATTCTTGGAAAAACAATATACATGACACGCCCCCACCCAATGAAAGAAATAATGTACCATAATTACCCAAGTAATACTCAACATGGTACATTTTTCGTACTTAACACTATCGTTTTAACAACCATCAATTAATGGAAGATTATAAGACAATTTAAGCAAACATGGCTCACTGGCACAACTAAATTATAAAAAGTGTCACTACCCAATGGTAATTGTGATTATAACGTGATGGACAAATATTTCCTCGTTAATATTAATATTAACTAATGTCTCAACAAGTACAAATAATTCAAAAATATTCTAGTCATTCTTATTTTAACTATGTACAGTTGTGTGGATTTCCACCAAAAATTTGCAAACAGTCTTAATCTATTTAAACAAATATAACATTGCTCAAACTCTGTCAATTTTCAACAGTTTACTTCTAATATACAAACCAAAATATAAGTAATACGTAACTCGAATCAAACTATAGGTTACTTCCCCTTTAAATTACAGTGTCAACTTGACATTAACAGGGTTCATACCTAAGATGATGATACTTCCCCTTTTCTCAAATATGAGGAGAAAATACGCTCTAGTTACGATTACTACAGTAATCTCAATATTAAAATGTAATCCACTATTATGCGTTTTTGGCAAATTTGAAAGTTTAATATAAAAGTTTGTTCAGGGTTGAATGAGTGTACACCTTTAGGTACCTTTGTTTCCCTCCGTTCCTGGATATATGGAATATATATAACCTATACAACATAGTGAATATCCACTAGTTTTTCCCATTCTATTACCATGATATAACAATTTAGCAATAGATTTCCAATATTATCTATTAATTTGTACCAATTAAGATTACATCTCTTTCTAAGATAAAAATTGTACATATTATTATTTAGTTCCATTCATTAACTAAAATAAAACAAGATAATAAATCAACTAGCTCAAAGTTTTCCCACTTAATTGCATGTGATGACAATTACTTTTATCCATCCATATCAAGTAAATACGTGCATATGTATATATTTATTGCATCATGCATCAACATTTAAATGGAATTTCTTTTCCATAATCAAATGAATTTAAAATATATCAGAACATCAATATTATACATGATTATAAAAATTATTAATACTTTCAAAAGACTTGACTTCTGTATGATACAAGTATTCTATAGGTATTCCATAATCAAAATTCAAACGAATGATAGGTTATCATGACACATTCTTAATGAATAAATGAGATGATCTGAAAAAGAAGTATAGGATTATTCAGTCAATCATGTAGCACCCGAGATAGAGATAGACCTTGTCTCTATCTTGTCGATGATACGGGGAATGGGATACCAGTCGGTCTTTAATAAATTACTTAATTTCCCAAGGTCTCTATAAAACCGCAGTGTGTGGTCGGCATTTGGTACCATCACACAGGGTGTAGACCATTTGCTATCACATTTTTCTCCTATGTCATCTTTTAACATATACTTTACATCTAATTTAATATGCTCAGGTCTGATGGGGTCAAATGGATGCTGTTTAATAGACCTGGCACTCTCGGTTAACAATGCATCGTGCTCTATGACATGTGTCCTACTGGGAACATTTGTAAACATTGACTTATTTTCATGTACCAGCTCAATAATCTTCTCCTTATCTTCTACCGGAAGATGTTCTAGCCTTGTATCTAAACTCTTAAGGGCATCTGTATTATTAAGTTTACTTTCTGCAAACTTATATTCTATCCTAGATAAATCCGTCGGGACTCTAGCTAATGAAATCATGGGGACCTCCCGTGGTTTTCTCTTTTCCCTGGAAACATAGGGCTTAAGTAAATTAATATGGCATACCCTCTGTTTTTGTCTCCGGTCAGGAGTCTTTATCAAATAATTGACCTCGCCAAGCTTTGACTCTATCTCATGGGGTCCACTAAACGTTGCACTTAAAGGCTGATTTTGCAAAGGTAGAAACACAAGAACTTTGTCACCTGGTGCAAAAGTTCTAGCTGTAGCTTTACGGTCATAGTTCTGTCTCATACGCTCCTGCATCTGTGGAAAATGAATCTTCACATGGTTAAAAGCATGATAAAGCCTATTTTTAAATTTATCTACATATGACAAAAGTCCAATTGGTTCACTGTCCGTTAGCCAAGTTTCATGTAGAAGTTTCAACGGACCTCTGACTGAGTGTCCATACACAAGTTCGAATGGGCTAAACCCCAGGGATTCCTGAGTGGCCTCCCTTGCAGCGAACAGTACATAAGGCACACCCTTATCCCAGTCTTTCTCGTTTTCATAACAGTACTTTTTAAGCATCGATTTTAATGTCTGATGAAACCTTTCCAGAGCTCCCTGGCTCTCAGGATAATAGGCACTTGATAGCCTATGGCTTATCCCTAATTGTTCCATGACTTGTTTGAAAATGTTCGAAGTAAAGTTAGTCCCCTGGTCGGACTGTACTGTCTTCGGTAGGCCATAACGTGTAAAGAAATTAGTCAGGGCGTCTACCACCTTCACTGTTGTTATGTTGCGCAACGGAATGGCTTCCGGGAAGCGAGTGGATGAACACATGACTGTGAGCAGGTATTGAAAACCGGCTTTTGTTTTCGGCAACGGGCCCACGCAATCAATGAGTATATGACTGAATGGTTCGTCGAACGCTGGTATCGGCTGGAGTGGAGCGACAGGAATTCGTTGGTTAGGACGTCCTACCATTTGGCATACGTGGCAAGTCTTGCAGTATTGTTCGACATCTCTTCTCAGTCCTGGCCAGTAGAAGTAAGGGAGGATACGGTGCTGCGTTTTCCGGACTCCCATGTGACCAGCGAAAGGAAGATCATGCGCCATACGCAGTATATCTTGACGATAGCACTTAGATATTACAATCTGGTGAATACTGTCCCACTCGTTTGTACCTGAGTTGAGCGGTTTCGACTTTCTCATCAACACTTCATCTTTCATGTAGAAACATTCCGCCATTGCATCTGCAGTCTTTTCATCAACAGCTTTCATTCTGAGTTGCATTATTACTTCGTCATTCAATTGTTCTTTCACCAATTTCTGCTTTGGTGACAAAATGTTATCGTTCTCTGTTGCATCACCAGTTGTTAGTTTAGCAAAGAACGTAGCACTTAAATCGATGGCAGGTGTTTCAGTTATCACTGTTTCATTCGCATGTGTGTCTTCAGAACAGACAAACACATCTTTCGTTGCACTACACGGCGTAGCAGGAGTCTTTACCGACTTATTTTTCTGCATTGCTCTTGTCAGTGCACATGTTGGGCGTTCATTGGCAGGACGTAGGTTTTTGTCCTCCGCCATCTTTGTCTCCAACACTTTAACCATGGGCTCGACAGTGACTCTGCCGCCCATAATGTCATTTCCTAATATCATGGAAACGCCTTTGACGGGTAGTGCGCACCACACTCCCACTACGATGTTACCTGTAAAAATATCCGACTCGAGTTTTATTCTGTGCAGTGGAGCTTCCACAGCCTCCATACTAGCACCTCTCAGCACAACAGACTCACCGGTACTGGTGGCATCTGTTAACGGCACACTGCCCTCCAGGATCACGCTGACAGCAGAACCCGTGTCACGTAATATCTGTATTTTCTTCTTGCTGAGTACATCGACTTCTGTCGACACTGTCCCCTCGTAGACAAAGGGTCGAAAATCGGATAGGTCGTCCTCTTCCGGGACTTCAGGAACCATCTGTTCCTCACGGCCTTCTGAAAGCATAATAGATTGAGTACAGCTATTCTCTTTTACCTTAGATAGACTGTTCTCAAAAACCATCGACCCCACAACTATGGGCGATGCC
Organism: Anisus vortex; assembly: GCA_949126835.1. Classification (NCBI taxonomy): domain Eukaryota; kingdom Metazoa; phylum Mollusca; class Gastropoda; family Planorbidae; genus Anisus; species Anisus vortex. The sequence goes on along the minus strand of OX421506.1, from coordinate 34,073,609 downwards.
GGCCGCATTTCTTTTGAGTTTCTTGACACTGTGTTGCACACTTCTTCTGTCTGCTTGCTGTCTTTCTGCACTCTGGCACAGTGTAGAATAGCACCTTGCTTCTTGGTAAGGATCCAACAATCTTTCTTCATGTGGCCCTCTTTCTTGCAATTGAAACATACCACCTTTGCTTTATTTACATCTGTCTGCTTCCTGAAATGAACTAAGTTACTATTATTATTTACACCACTGTTCTTATTATTGTTTTCACTTGTCTCTTTTGGTTTACTAGCCTCCTTGGGCTCTGGTTTGTGCACTTTGGGTTTGTCAGCGTAATATGGCTTTATGCTGGCGTGAATTATGGCATAGTTATCTGCCAATCTAGCAGCTTCATGCACATCTTCAACCCCTCGGTCCGAGATGTGGGTTTTAATATCCACTCGAATACAATCATTGAATTCCTCAAACAATATTAGGTTCTTGAGTTTATCAAACTCACTTACATTCTGTGACCTTAGCCACTGTTCTAACATTTTCTCCTTTTGTCTCAAAAAGTCTACATGAGTTTGATCATATGCCTTCTTTCTGTCTCTAAATAGCTTTCTATATTTTTCTGGTGTCAGGGAATAACTTTTTAGCACCCTATCTTTGATTACTTCATAGTCATTTATTTCATCGGGTGTTAAACTCAACACTACGTCCAATGCTTTTCCTTTGTTGAGAGTTGACCTTAACAATAAAGCCATCTTATCATCAGGGAACTGATAATCTACAGCTATCCTCTCAAAAAGCAAAAAGAAATCTTGAAATCTTCTTCTCTGAATATAGGCGAGTGTTGCTTCATTGCGCTAATATCCATACCATTGCTGTCCCTACGATGGTCAGGTCTGTTCATGCGTGCCATCTCTATCCTTTCTCTGCTTTCAATTTCAATCCTAATTCTTTCATTTTCCCTTTCAGTTTCTATCCTCATTCTTTCCAATTCTCTCCTTTCCATACTTTCTAATTCCATTCTCTTCATAGCTAATTGGAATTTTAGGTTTTCACTCAACCCTTCATCTTCATCATTGTTTGATGATCTAGATGACATATTTCTTACCTCGTCTCCGTGGGCAATTACCTCGCCCCCACTGGGAGCTACATAACCTTCATTGATATCGTTCTGTCCCACTTCAACTACATTACCAGTGTTCATGGCATTCTGCCCGTTCAAACATGTCATAATTTCTTTGATCAAACGATTACGATTAGGTCTTGCCTGTCCTGCCTCAATCCCAAAGGACTCAGCTAATTCTTTTAATTCAGCAAAAGACATGGCATTAAGTTCCTCACTTGATATATTCGAAGCCATAGTGTAGCGTTCGAAATATTTGTGATAGTAGAGTAGTATATATTGTATAATAAAATATAAAGTTCCAACTTACGATTTGTCCAGAAATTTGCACAATATAATATTAAACACTTCGTGGAATCTTCACACTTCCCAAGGAATAAATGCGCAAACCAGTTCTCTCCTCTTTTTTAAAAAGAATAGTTTCACAGTCCTAGAAAACGAAACACAAATATGCCGCTCTCAGTACTACTAATGTCACAAAATATTTATAGGTCAGGAAAAATATAACTCAAATTTTCCAGACGAGATCAACAATTTTTTCCAATTCTAGATCAGGAAAAGTAGAACTCAAATATATCAAACGAGACCACTAAATTTTGTTAATCCTAGGTCAGGAAAAGTAGAACTCAAATATACCGGGCGAGACCACCAAATTTTGTTACGTCCACAATCCCCTTGTGGCCAGAGCTGTGTAGATCTTGCTGATAATTCTCGTTAGTCCTAGGGGAGACTTTAATTATTAGTATTTATGTTTCAGTATTACACGAACTCTTCTTATAGTCCTGGGCACAAATTCAGTATTTGTATTCCAACATTTCCTTTCTTGTACATTAGGGTAGTAGATAAATCTTATAGTAATGTATACAACACAATAGAATAGTAACTTGACAAGGAAGCTTCAGTGTAACTGTTGTTGATAGTTTATTTCAGGTGGTATGTTCAATATATACAATATATCTATTATGTACAGTTAGAATAAAATAGTGCAAACACAAACGTTCTCAAATGAACATATTTTGAAACTCTCTGTCCTTCAGACAAAACAAATCATTAAATACTATCCGAGTGGTGCAAGGGACAGACCCATTACCAGTAGGGGTAAAAATCATGGTATCATTACAAAACTCATAACAAAAACGATAGGAACTTCCCCTATTAAATAATGAGTCGTTCCCAGACCCTGAGAATTTGAGATCAACACAGAATCCCAACATTACCTAGAACCTTTTGTTTTCCTACTAAACGTCCTAATATTGTGTGTAGTAAGAAAAGGGAGAGAGAGAGAAATAAACATTGCGTGTTCCAATTCTTGGAAAAACAATATACATGACAGTATCAATAGGCCTGCGTAATTTTTTTCAACGTGTATCGTCGACAATTTAGCTATTTTTAAATAAAAATACTTGCCTATTACAATATTATTTTAAATTCATTTCCTAAATATTTTCAGTAAATAATAATTGTGATTTTAAAATGTTTTGTTCTATGGTTTTCTGTCTATTGTAATTTTTACCTGTACTTAGCATATACAAACCAGTAGCGTAGCCAGGGGGGGGGAGCAGGGGGAGCGGCCGCATTTGATACCCAGAACATTGCTTTATTTAGCGAAACCTAAATTTTACACCCCCAAAAAGTTGATTTTGCCCAACAGGTATGTGCTTTAATTACATTTTACAATCTTTACTGTGTGAATATTTTTTTGTATCTAGGCCTAACGAATCTATTGTATTTTGCTGTACCAGAGCCTAGTCATCTGTTGAAGATTTTTGTTAGAAAGTACAGAACATTATTATTAATTTTTATTGGTGTGGGGCTTGACGAAGGGATTTGTGTAGTCTAGTTTGGTCATTATTGGATTTAAAGTAAAGTTAATTTAGTCTAGTTTTTATATTGTTACGTCCACAATCCCCTTGTGGCCAGAGCTGTGTAGATCTTGCTGATAATTCTCGTTAGTCCTAGGGGAGACTTTAATCATTAGTATTTATGTTTCAGTATTACACGAACTCTTCTTATAGTCCTGGGCACAAATTCAGTATTTGTATTCCAACATTTCCTTTCTTGTAAATTATGGTAGTAGATAAATCTTATAGTAATGTATACAACACAATAGGATAGTAACTTGACAAAGAAGCTTCAGTGTAACTGTTGTTGATAGTTTATTTCAGGTGGTATGTTCAATATATACAATATATCTATTATGTACAGTTAGAATAAAATAGTGCAAACACAAACGTCCTCAAAGGAACATATTTTGAAACTCTCTGTCTTTCAGACAAAACAAATCATTAAATACTATCCGAGTGGTGCAAGGGATAGACCCATTACCAGTAGGGGTGAAAATCATGGTATCATTACAAAACTCAAAACAAAAACGATAGGAACTTCCCCTATTAAATAATGAGTCGTTCCCAGACTCTGAGAATTTGAGATCAACACAGAATCCCAGCATTACCTAGAACCTTTCGTTTTCCTACTAAACGTCCTAATATTGTGTGTAGTAAGAAAAGAGAGAGAGAGGAGAATAAACATTGCGTGTTCCAATTCTTGGAAAAACAATATACATGACACGCCCCCACCCAATGAAAGAAATAATGTACCATAATTACCCAAGTAATACTCAACATGGTACATTTTTCGTACTTAACACTATCGTTTTAACAACCATCAATCAATGGAAGATTATAAGACAATTTAAGCAAACATGGCTCACTGGCACAACTAAATTATAAAAAGGGTCACTACCCAATGGTAATTGTGATTATAACGTGATGGACAAATATTTCCCCGTTAATATTAATATTAACTAATGTCTCAACAAGTACAAATAATTCAAAAATATTCTAGTCATTCTTATTTTAACTATGTACAGTTGTGTGGATTTCCACCAAAAATTTGCAAAAAGTCTTAATCTATTTAAACAAATATAACATTGCTCAAACTCTGTCAATTTTCAACAGTTTACTTCTAATATACAAACCAAAATATAAGTAATACGTAACTCGAATCAAACTATAGGTTAATTCCCCTTTAAATTACAGTGTCAACTTGACATTAACAGGGTTCATACCTAAGATGATGATACTTCCCCTTTTCTCAAATATGAGGAGAAAATACGCTCTAGTTACGATTACTACAGTAATCTCAATATTAAAATGTAATCCACTATTATGCGTTTTTGGCAAATTTGAAAGTTTAATATAAAAGATTGTTCAGGGTTGAATGAGTGCACACCTTTAGGTACCTTTGTTTCCCTCCATTCCCGGATATATGGAATATATAACAACCTATACAACATAGTGAATATCCACTAGTTTTTCCCATTCTATTACCATGATATAACAATTTAGCAATAGATTTCCAATATTATCTATTAATTTATACCAATTGATATTACATCTCTTTCTAAGATAAAAATTGTACATATTATTATTTAGTTCCATTCATTAACTAAAATAAAACAAGATAATAAATCAACTAGCTCAAAGTTTTCCCACTTAATTGCATGTGATGACAATTACTTTTATCCATCCATATCAAGTAAATACGTGCATATTATATATTTATTGCATCATGCATCAACATTTAAATGGAATTTCTTTTCCATAATCAAATGAATTTAAAATATATCAGAACATCAATATTATACATGATTATAAGAATTATTAATACTTTCAAAAGACTTGACTTCTGTATGATACAAGTATTCTACAGGTATTCCATAATCAAAATTCAAACGAATGATAGGTTATCATGACACATTCTTAATGAATAAGTGAGATGATTTGAAAAAGAAGTATGGGGTTATTCAGTCAATCATGTAGCACCCGAGATAGAGTATCAGCTGTGACGTTGTCTCTATCTTGTCGATGATACGGGGAATGGGATACCAGTCGGTTTCTGTCAAATTACTTAATTTCCCAAAGTCTCTATAAAACTGCAGTGTGTGGTCGGCTTTTGGTACCATCACACAGGGTGTAGACCATTTGCTATCACATTTTCCTCCTATGTCATCTTCTAACATATACTTTACATCTAATTTAATATGTTCAGGTCTGATGGGGTCAAATGGATGCTGTTTAATAGACCTGGCACTATTGGTTAACACTACATCGTGCTCTATGACATGTGTCCTACTGGGAACATTTGTAAACATTGACTTATTTTCATGTACCAGCTCAATAATCTTCTCCTTATCTTCTACCGGAAGATGTTCTAGCCTTGTATCTAAACTCTTAAGGACATCTGTATTATTAAGTTTACTTTCTGCAAACTTATATTCTATCCTAGATAAATCCGTCGGGACTCTAGCTAACGAAATCATGGGGACCTCCCGTGGTTTACTCTTTTCCCTGGAAACATAGGGCTTAAGTAAATTAATATGGCATACCCTCTGTTTTTGTCTCCGGTCAGGAGTCTTTATCAAATAATTGACCTCGCCAAGCTTTGACTCTATCTCATAGGGTCCACTAAACTTTGCACTTAAAGGCTGATTTTGCAAAGGTAGAAACACAAGAACTTTGTCACCTGGTGCAAAAGTTCTAGCTGTAGCTTTACGGTCATAGTTCTGTCTCATACGCTCCTGCATCTGTGGAAAATGAATCTTCACATGGTTAAAAGCATGATAAAGCCTATTTTTAAATTTATCTACATATGACAAAAGTCCAATCGGTTCACTGTCCGTTAGCCAAGTTTCATGTAGAAGTTTCAACGGACCTCTGACTGAGTGTCCATACACAAGTTCGAATGGGCTAAACCCCAGGGATTCCTGAGTGGCCTCCCTTGCAGCGAACAGTACATAAGGCACACCCTTATCCCAGTCTTTCTCGTTTTCATAACAGTACTTTTTAAGCATCGATTTTAATGTCTGATGAAACCTTTCCAGAGCTCCCTGGCTCTCAGGATGATAGGCACTTTATAGCCTATGGCTTATCCCTAATTGTTTCATGATTTGTTTGAAAATGTTCGAAGTAAAGTTAGTCCCCTGGTCGGACTGTACCGTCTTCGGTAGGCCATAACGTGTAAAAAAATTTGTCAGGGCGTCTACCACCTTCACTGTTGTTATGTTCCGCAACGGAATGGCTTCCGGGAAGCGAGTGGATGAACACATGACTGTGAGCAGGTATTGAAAACCGGCTTTTGTTTTCGGCAACGGGCCCACGCAATCAATGAGTATATGACTGAATGGTTCGTCGAACGCTGGTATCGGCTGGAGTGGAGCGACAGGAATTCGTTGGTTAGGACGTCCTACCATTTGGCATACGTGGCAAGTCTTGCAGTATTGTTCGACATCTCTTCTCAGTCCTGGCCAGTAGAAGTAAGGGAGGATACGGTGGTGCGTTTTTCGGACTCCCATGTGACCAGCGAAAGGAAGATCATGCGCCATACGCAGTATATCTTGACGATAGCACTTAGGTATTACAATCTGGTGAATACTGTCCCACTCGTTTGTACCTGAGTTGAGCGGTTTCGACTTTCTCATCAACACTTCATCTTTCATGTAGAAACATTCCGCCATTGCATCTGCAGTCTTTTCATCGACAGCTTTCATTCTGAGTTGCATTATTACTTCGTCATTCAATTGTTCTTTCACCAATTTCTGCTTTGGTGACAAAATGTTATCGTTCTCTGTTGCATCACCAGTTGTTAGTTCAGCAAAGAACGTAGCACTTAAATCGATGTCAGGTGTTTCAGTTATCACTGTTTCATTCGCATGTGTGTCTTCAGAACAGACAAACACATCTTTCGTTGCACTACACGGCTTAGCAGGAGTCTTTACCGACTTCTTTTTCTGCATTGCTCTTGACAGTGCACTTGTTGGGCGTTCATTGGCAGGACGTAAGTTTTTGTCCTCCGCCATCTTTGTCTCCAACACTTTAACCATGGGCTCGACAGTGACTCTGCCGCCCATAATGTCATTTCCTAATATCATGGAAACGCCTTTGACGGGTAGTGCGCACCACACTCCCACTACGATGTTACCTGTAAAAATATCCGACTCGAGTTTTATTCTGTGCAGTGGAGCTTCCACAGCCTCCATACTAGCACCTCTCAGCACAACAGACTCACCGGTACTGGTGGCATCTGTTAACGGCACACTGCCCTCCAGGATCACGCTGACAGCAGAACCCGTGTCACGTAATATCTGTATTTTCTTCTTGCTGAGTACATCGACTTCTGTCGACACTGTCCCCTCGTAGACAAAGGGTCGAAAATCGGATAGGTCGTCCTCTTCCGGGACTTCAGGAACCATCTGTTCCTCACGGCCTTCTGAAAGCATAATAGATTAAGTACAGCTATTCTCTTTTACCTTAGATAGACTGTTCTCAAAAACCATCGACTCCACAACTATGGGCGATGCCGGCCGCATTTCTTTTGAGTTTCTTGACCCTGTGTTGCACACTTCTTCTGTCTGCTTGCTATCTTTCTGCACTCTGGCACAGTGTAGAATAGCACCTTGCTTCTTGGTAAGGATCCAACAATCTTTCTTCATGTGGCCCTCTTTCTTGCAATTGAAACATACCACCTTTGCTTTATTTACATCTGTCTGCTTCCTGAAATGAACTAAGTTACTATTATTATTTACACCACTGTTCTTATTATTGTTTTCACTTGTCTCTTTTGGTTTACTAGCCTCCTTGGGCTCTGGTTTGTGCACTTTGGGTTTGTCAGCATAATATGGCTTTATGCTGGCGTGAATTATGGCATAGTTATCTGCCAATCTAGCAGCTTCATGCACATCTTCAACCCCTCGGTCTGAGATGTGGGTTTTAATATCCACTCGAATACAATCATTGAATTCCTCAAACAATATTAGGTTCTTGAGTTTATCAAACTCACTTACATTCTGTGACCTTAGCCACTGTTCTAACATTTTCTCCTTTTGTCTCAAAAAGTCTACATGAGTTTGATCATATGCCTTCTTTCTGTCTCTAAATAGCTTTCTATATTTTTCTGGTGTCAGGGAATAACTTTTTAGCACCCTATCTTTGATTACTTCATAGTCATTTATTTCCTCGGGTGTTAAACTCAACACTACGTCCAATGCTTTTCCTTTGTTGAGAGTTGACCTTAACAATAAAGCCATCTTATCATCAGGGAACTGATAATCTACAGCTATCCTCTCAAAAAGCAAAAAGAAATCTTGAACATCTTCTTCTCTGAATATAGGCAAGTGTTGCTTCATTGCGCTAATATCCATACCATTGCTGTCCCTACGATGGTCAGGTCTGTTCATGCGTGCCATCTCTATCCTTTCTCTGCTTTCAATCCTAATTCTTTCATTTTCCCTTTCAGTTTCTATCCTAATTCTTTCCAATTCCATTCTCTTCATAGCTAATTGGAATTTTAGGTTTTCACTCAAACCTTCATCTTCATCATTGTTTGATGATCTAGATGACATATTTCTTACCTCGTCTCCGTGGGCAATTACCTCGCCCCCACTGGGAGCTACATAACCTTCATTGATATCGTTCTGTCCCACTTCAACTACACTACCAGTGTTCATGGCATTCTGCCCGTTCAAACATGTCATAATTTCTTTGGTCAAACGATTACGATTAGGTCTTGCCTGTCCTGCCTCAATCCCAAAGGACTCAGCTAATTCTTTTAGTTCAGCAAATGACATGGCATTAAGTTCCTCACTTGATATATCCGAAGCCATAGTATAGCGTTCGAAATATTTGTTATAGTAGAGTAGTATATCTTGTATAATAAAATATAAAGTTCCAACTTACGATTTGTCCAGAAATTTGCACAATATAATATTAAACACTTCGTGGAATCTTCACACTTCCCAATGAATAAAAACGCAAACCAGTTCTCTCCTCTTTTTTAAAAAGAATAGTTTCACAGTCCTAGAAAACGAAACACAAATATGCCGCTCTCAGTACTACTAATGTCACAAAATATTTATAGGTCAGGAAAAATATAACTCATATTTTCCAGACGAGATCAACAAATTTTTTCCAATCCTAGATCAGGAAAAGTAGAACTCAAATATACCGATCGAGACCACTAAATTTTGTTAATCCTAGGTCAGGAAAAGTAGAACTCAAATATACCGGGCGAGACCACCAAATTTTGTTACGTCCACAATCCCCTTGTGGCCAGAGCTGTGTAGATCTTGCTGATAATTCTCGTTAGTCCTAGGGGAGACTTTAATTATTAGTATTTATGTTTCAGTATTACACGAACTCTTCTTATAGTCCTGGGCACAAATTCAGTATTTGTATTCCAACATTTCCTTTCTTGTAAATTATGGTAGTAGATAAATCTTATAGTAATGTATACAACACAATAGGATAGTAACTTGACAAAGAAGCTTCAGTGTAACTGTTGTTGATAGTTTATTTCAGGTGGTATGTTCAATATATACAATATATCTATTATGTACAGTTAGGATAAAATAGTGCAAACACAAACGTCCTCAAAGGAACATATTTTGAAACTCTCTGTCTTTCAGACAAAACAAATCATTAAATACTATCCGAGTGAAGCAAGGGATAGACCCATTACCAGTAGGGGTGAAAATCATGGTATCATTACAAAACTCATAACAAAAACGATAGGAACTTCCCCTATTAAATAATGAGTCGTTCCCAGACTCTGAGAATTTGAGATCAACACAGAATCCCAGCATTACCTAGAACCTTTCGTTTTCCTACTAAACGTCCTAATATTGTGTGTAGTAAGAAAAGAGAGAGAGAGGAGAATAAACATTGCGTGTTCCAATTCTTGGAAAAACAAATTTTAAATTTCTTTTCACCCGCAATCCTTGGTGATAGTGTTTCAACTACCGGTATATTGATTTGTGTGATATTAAATCATTAATATAGAAGTAATTTTGTCAAAGAAAATGTGAAATTTCAAATGGATATTATTTCATACTAGTCTTCTTCATACAACCTCTGGTATGAACTATTTTTAACCATAGTTTGTTATCAGTTTTATTTAATTTTTTACTGTTATGTATATATTATAGGCCTATGTATTATTTATAAGTTAGTGCAAGCAGCTGTTTTTTTTAATAAGATGTGTAAAGTTCATGAGCCATAAAGGACTTTTTTTTTATTTCGATTCTTTAAAGTACCGGGTATGCTTTAGTTTTCTTACAAACACTTTTCAATTCTGCTTAAAGTAACATTGTTTATTAATATTGTAAACGTAGGCTTCCATTTGCTGATTGATGTAAAAAAATTTTAGCATACTTAACATGCTTTATGGTACACCTATATGTTTTTCCCCCATCATCTTTAAAGCTAAAGGCTGTTATTTGTATTGGTTTATTATGCTGTAATTTGATATTTTTTTGTATCTAGGCCTATTAAATCTATTGTATTTTGCTGTACCAGAGCCTAGTCATCTGTTGAAGATTTTGTTAGAAAGTACGGTACATTATTATTAATTTTTATTGGTGTGGGGCTTGACAAAGGGATTTATGTAGCCTAGTTTGGTCATTATTGGATTTAAAGGTAATGTAGTCTAGTTTTTGTATAATATGGGATATTTTCTAAATTTGAATAAACCGTATGTGTGTTTCTTGATTCAGTTTGAGATAACTTGCCATTTGTGGATAGATTTTTCTCCTATATTTTTGATCAGAGTCATAGATTCTTCCAGTTGTTTCTGGAACTGTGTTTGTTTTATATTGTTTATATAAAGGATAAATAAAAGTTTTATTTTATTTTTTCATCGGCCTGTGTCTGTGTTAATTGTTATGTATTGTTGTGCTAATTGTTTAGTTCTTATCATGTTAATGTACCTAAGGCTTTGGGTAGTCACCCGTACCTTGGGTTAAAATAAAAAATTCGATTAGTTTGTATTAAAATTTCAAAGTAATTAATTCTGAAAAATTATAAAATTTAAATATTGAATTAATTATATTTATTTATGCTCTTGGTTTTCTAAAAAATGTAGCTTCCAAATTAGAACTATTCATTATTACAACAACATTGAAATGGCCTGCATACAAATTATCAATAAAACTATTAGATTTGAAGATATCCATTTTAAACTTCACCAGTATGTGTATTGACACTTTCTCTGTGTCCATACCAAATTTCATTTAGATCCGTTAATAGTTAATAATCCGTTGCTATGCAAAAGTATTGAAATAGGTGACTTTTTTGTTTTTCATTTTTCTCGGGATTAACTGCCCTTACCTGACCCTAAGAGATGTTGCATAACTTTTGACCTAATTAAGCGATTCACAAAAAATTTTTCGCTAAGTTATAGATAATGGGCATTATTCACAAGTATTTCCGGGTCACGTGATGTACGATCAGGAAGTGTTTGTTTACATAATGATAAAGAAGTAATTATAAGAAGTTGTCTTAGTGTGATAGGATTCCGACGTTAAATCTTCACTAAAGAAAAATAAACTATGTTTACATCGATATCCGCTGATAGATACAAACGTCTTAAAATGCATGGCATGCCAAAAGAAGACATAATAACAGAGTAGGCTATATTATGTTCCAAACACTTCGTAAACGAAGACGGAGATTTCCTTGTTTAAACTTAAACCTTTCACTGCTAGGCCTAAGCGACGGTAAGTGTACTTGCCATTGGCCTAGATCTTCTTAGCTTAACTTGGCTTAAGTCAATGATAAAATGATCTCATAAAATTTAAAAATCATTCTCTTATGCATATTTCAATTTGTATGTGTGATTAGCTAATACCCTACAACTGAGATTAATTGCCAATTAACTTTAACCAAGACCAAAATATTATTAATGTTATTAGGCCTAAATGTTATAACCCGTAGGCCTATCTAATAATGATAATGATTAGGCTATTTTTATTATAAAATGCAATCCAATGCGATATTTGCTATCTGCTAGGCTAATGAAAAGCTAATTAAACTATTAAAATTTATATAGTAGGCCTACAACTTGTAGTACAAGGCTATATAATATATGTAGGCCTATAGCCTATAGGCTAGGCTATATAGGTAGGCTAAGGCCGGCAAAGGCAATCATTAGGCCTACTACATTTAATAGATCGAGTTATAGGCTAACTATGGGCCTATCATATATATATGTAGGCTTATGTCCTATGTATAAATTCCATATTGATTAGGCTATACAATATGATATGACCTGTGTTACTATGACTATAGTCTGTGAGGCTTAGCCTAGACTAGAGCTGGGGCTAGTGCTCTGCCTTGGATGAACATTAGACACATCCCGGTGCTGCGTGCATGGACCTATAGGCATAATTCATATTATAATAATTAACTCCCATATATGTTTAATAACCTATATCAATCGGATATAAATATTAAGAGTTATATAGGCCTATGTACAGAATTAATCCATTTTGCATCTATTACTCTTGTTGTTAAAGTTAAAATGGTACGGTAACAAAAGAACAATGTGGCCACTTAATTAATAAGTAAATTAATAACTGAGCAGTATTTTTTCAATTACTGTGTTCTTTATACTTTTGTGTTTAACTTGAATTGTTTATTGTTACCGGGTATTGTTAGATGAGAGGGCGGTGCAGAAGAAATTTCAATCAATTTAAATGGTAGGCTAATATTGATGAGGGACTGATGGATTTATTTGGAATCATCATCCAAAGAAATAGGACTGATTTTAGTGAATATATAATATATATTATGTATATTAATTTTTAATTTTGCTTCAAACTTAAATGATTCAACAAAACTTAATGCCTTTATAGTTTTAAATAAGTAGGGCCTACCCCAATCCCCCCCCCCTCCTTTTCCAGTACTATTTATCTTCTTCCACATAGTGAAGTAGAAGGCTTCTTATTATTTTTAATTTATATTTTATGTAGTGGTCAGCTAAAAAGTGGATCATTTCATAGTCATTTTCATCACATAGGCCTACCATTGACCAATAAGCATAATTAAATAGACATATTATGAAATTGGGCCATTTCTTTTTCTTTTAGTGTCAAATTTTGTTGATTGTGCATATGTTTATTGGACATAAAATAATTAATTACACTAATAAAATGAAATAACTAACTAAATTATATTTAGTTCCATTGCATTACTATAAGTATAAGACAAATTAACATAGGGCCTACATATGTTAAAAGTTTGGATATGATTATATGTTTTATAAATATTTTATTTTTTTAAGTATTATCTTGAAAACTATGTATTGTAAATTGTATTGGAAAGGGAACATTTATGCTGTAAATGTAATATGTTGGTTTATAAAAAAAAAAATTTCTATTTAGACTGAATGCGTCAATCACTGAAACAAATGTCCATGTGGATCATCAAATACAAAATGATGTTAGCTGCCAGACATGAGAAAAAGTTCTTGCATCAGTTTATGACACTGCTTACAGAAAATTTAAACATGTGCTGTTAAAGAAGACTGTGTTTCAATTATACCCAGTAAAGGATAGTCAATAATATATTTTTCAAGGAAGAAAAAGTGCTGACATTATACTCAGATTTTTTATTGTATTAAATTTAAAAAAAAAAGAAAAATATTTTAACTTTCTTTTTTAATTTTTTGAAAGTTGAAATATAATTATATGTATATAAATAATTCTCAATGAAACATAAATTACAACAAAATATGTGATGTAAATAAAGATAGAATTTTATTTAGATGTAGACTGATATTATGTATAGAGGAGGGTGGTCTTAGGGTGCAACATATACAATTATTTGTCCTCTAGGATTATATTGCAGCTAAACGTCCAAAATTGTACTTGCAACAAGCTGTCTTCGTGCACCCTGCATCAACATTCTGCTTCAATAACCTGTTGGGAAACAAAATGTAACACGTCATATACATTTTTCTTCTAAATTCAATAGGCCTAAAGTAAAGTGCCTGTCGGACCCAAATTGGTCCATAGGTCAGGTGAGGCAGCATTCATCAGTTTCTGTGGCCACGGCATACTAGGGGATTGTTTGGCCAGCACTATGCACAGATGCCTTAAATTTACCCAACTAATGTCAGGTACCCATTAGAGCTGGGTAGACTCATGGACACCCAACCTGGGAAAAATTCTATCCTAAACCAGGATTCGAACCCAGGAACTTTGGTACACCAGCCGAACGTGCAGCTGCATGGCCCCATGCCCCTATTCAATAGTTATAATGTCAATTGAAAACAAGACATCCATTAAATTTGCAGATAATAAAATTTTCTTATATTATCCTTATATATTAATACTATTATTGCTTAACTAATATATCTAATGCAGTAACAACTAGGTATAGCTGACACTTTGTAACAATTATAATACGATTTAACCTGATATAAATAAATGTTGGATTTATATACTGGTAGGCCCTATTATGTCCTATATTTATATAAATACAATATTGTTACGAGTAGATTTATTTCCATATTATATTGGTTCTGTTATTATTAACTAAAGTTAAAATGAAATAATCTTAAACCCGAAATGTTTCCGTGTTAGGAATAAAACATGCATATGTCTAGACACTACGTCATAGCGATAAAATACGTCATATGCACGAGGGTGGAATACCGTTTAGTTTAGTTCTAGTTTGGGCGCTAATGTGTGAGGACTGTTTTTGACCACTTTCTTAAAGATAGGATTACGGCTTAACTCATTATAGAAGAATCTCAACTGATTAAGTTTCATTATATAATACTGGTACATGTATTCTGTGTTATTGTTATATTTTATCATCTCAACTTGTTGGAATAAAATTGTGTTCAATTTCAAACAGGATTGTGGATTTCCTATATATTAAGGTACAGTTTATCTAAATCACTTTATACACAAAAGATTCATATCGCGACGAGTCAAATAAACATCAAATCTAATTCAATAACATCAATATAAATTCTTATACAACCTTGTGAGATCCAAGATGGATATGAATCAAAATAATATATAATAATACATTACTAAAAATATCATCTAACGTCAGTAGCTGATTTCGCACGTGACAAAAGATTGGGGGCTCAAGTCCTGGATCTAAAGTTTGTATGTATAAGAATTGAGAATATACAACTGTTTTAGTGAAAACGATTTACAACAAATATTTATTCAAATTCTGTCTACGTGGGAGGCACTGTCTGGGTTCGGACATACTGTTTTCAGCTTTGTACACAATCATCTTAAAATTTATCTTCTACAAATATTAAGTGGTGTAAAAATATTTCAAAGGACTTTATGAAAGGTAAAGTTGAAATTGTTTATCTTCTATTTACGTCATTAATATAAAACATGGCGGAAGCTAATCTTACGTTGGAGCAATTGAATATTTTTGCTATCACGTCAGAACAGTTAACTAGCATGTCACTAACCCAGTTAAAAGAGATGGCAAACTCTCTGGGAATAGACATTACTGAAGTTACACCAGTTAGGAGTAAATTGATTCAAGATATTAAGGACTGTTTGAAAAAACATGGTAGAATGCTTGAAGAAAATACTATGAATAGTGAAGAATCAGTGGTTCTCAATGTATCAGAAACCCTGAAAACAGACATAGATAACCATGAATTTAAAATGAATGGAAATGAACTAAGTGCAGACATGAAATTCCAGTTAGAAATGAGGAAGTTAGAAATTCAAGTACAATTGGAAGGTAAAAGAATAGAAGTACAATTGGAAGGTAAAAGAATAGAAGTACAATTAGAAGGTAAAAGAATAGAAGCAGAGAAAGAGAAAAGATTGGGGGAATTGGAAAAAGAAAGAATCGCTAGTAATGAAAAGATTGAATTGGCAAAGTCTCGTTCGTCAACTCATACGATTCAGGAAACAAATAATGTAGAACTATATAAGTTTAAAAAGCATGTCCCAAGCATGGAGAACATAGAGATTGATGAGTTCTTTATGGTCTTCGAAAGAAACTCGATCGATTATAAATTTCCTGAAGATAAGAAAGCAGTACTTTTACGTTCAGCTCTAACAAAAGGCAAGGCTTTAGATGTTGTATTGAATCTGACTCCAGAAGAATGCAATGATTATGAACTAATAAAGAGCAGAGTAATATTGAGTTATGTTCTAACTCCAGAAAAGTATCGAAAGTTATATCGTGAGTACAAGAAGGAACCAGAAGTTTCACATGTTGATTTCCTGAGATTAGAGAAAAAGTATTTTGATCGATGGTTACGTTCTAAGAATGTGAATTAAGATTATGAGAAACTATATAATCTCATACTGATGGAGGATTTTACTGAGAAGATTCGCACTGATATAAAAGTTCATTTGGCTGATCGTGGTATTGAAATAGCAGAACAAGCAGCAGTAAAAGCCGATGAATACGTCATTATTCACCCGCATAGCCATTATGTTCAAAATGACAGAACAAGTTTGAGGACTCAAAACAGTAATACAGAGAGGAAGTTAAGATCGACAGAGGATAAAAGTAAACAAAAAGCCGATAAACAAGAGAATTCAAGTTTTGTACAAAAGAGAATTACCTGTACATTCTGTAAGAAAGATGGACATATAAAAGAGAATTGTTGGAGTCTACATAAAGAGAAAAGACCCATTAAAAACAAGAACAACGTGGTTTTATCACACATCGCCGTACAAACTGAAACTCACATAAATAAAAACTGCCCACAAAAGAATTAAAGCTGAAAGAAAGACATCTGATGTTAGTCATGAGGAGATGGCGAAACACGCATGTCCAAGTTGCTCAAAGTCGGAAAAAGTCTTTGAAATGAAGACCGAGGCTATTGAACATTCTAGTTTCAACTCCAAAGGGAGTGTGACAGATGAACAATCAGTAAATAAAACGTTTACTTATGGAGGCAGTAGTGTAGCAAGAAACTCAGTAGGCAGAGAACTACCCGAGTGCATGCTATCGGATGTTAGCGAGGGCTATGTGTCACCTATAGATAATCAAGCTAGAGAACGGAAGATTAAAATTCTACGTGACTCCGGTGCTGATATATCTCTACTGTTGAAGAATACTGTACCAACGTCGAAATTGACTCATACAGGCCAGTATGCCTTAATCAGTACTATGGCTGGAACACTCACGGCACCGTTACATCGTATACAGTTGAAGAGTAATTACTTCACTGGATCTGTTATTGTTGGGATAGTGAAGAAATTTCCCTACAGAGGCATTTCATTACTTTTAGGAAGTGACATTGCCAAGAATCAGGTACATCCTGTACTTAAAGAAACCAAAGACTCTGTTCAGTGTAGGAATACTGAAAATTCAGTATGTGTTATCACCAGAGCTATGGAGAAACAGCAGATGACTAATGAATCGACAAAGAAACCAGAACCAACACCAGAGATTGACTTACAAGCAACCTTCATGGCGGATGTTCTAGGTGGTCACTCAAGTCATACTGATCAAAATAATTTGTCGCCTAGACAACTACTCATTCTTGCTCAAGGCAAAGATCCAGAGATTGGGAAGCTAAAAGAGGAAGCAAAGAATGAAGGAGAGTTAGAAACAATGGCCACAGGTTATTACCTGAGGGACGAGTTGTTGATGAGGAAATGGAGAGGGAAAGAAAACGACGATGAAACATGCAGCGAAGTACATCAAATCGTGGTACCCAATGTTTACCGCAAGGACATACTACATATGGCCCATGATTCACCGTATGCTGGTCACCTAGGGATACAGAAAACCTTCGACAGGATTCTTCCATATTTCTTCTGGCCTGGCCTACGTCGTGACGTCACATCGTTTTGCAGATCATGTCATGTCTGCCAGATGGTCGGCAAGCCGAATCAGACCATTCCGGTAGCTCCTCTACGACCCATACCAGCATTCTCAGAACCCTTCAGTCACATCATTATAGACTGCGTCGGTCCGTTGCCTAAAACTAAGGCTGGCCACCAGTATCTGTTCACTATAATGTGTTCGGCAACGAGATTTCCAGAGGCTATTCCTCTACGTAGCATCAATGCCGACAAAATCTCTGATGCACTTATCGGATTCTTCACCCGATATGGTCTTCCGAAAACCGTGCAGTCAGATCAAGGTTCAAATTTCACATCGAAGTTATTTCGCCAAGTCTTAGAACGGCTGGGTATTCGTCATGCAGTATCGAGTGCATATCATCCACAGAGTCAAGGCGCACTGGAACGATACCACCAAACATTGAAAAACATGCTCCGTACTTTCTGTTTCGAGCATAACGACGACTGGGATCGTGGTATTCCCTTCGCACTCTTCGCAATCAGAGAGGCTGTACAAGAATCTCTTGGTTTCAGTCCCTTTGAACTGGTATTCGGACACACAGTTCGTGGACCACTAAAGCTGTTACAAGAGACATGGTTGTCATCCACTGAAGACACTGGTCTACTGACATACGTGGAAAATTTTAAAAATAGACTGTATAATGCATTAAAAGTTGTCAGATCTAATCTTTTGCAGGCACAAGACAAGATGAAGGTCTATTATGACGTCAACGCAAGAACCCGTATCTTCCAACCTGGTGATAGAGTTCTCATGCTGACGCTACTGTCTGGTCAACCCCTGAGTGCCAAGTTTACAGGACCCTATGAGGTTATGGCTAAGCTTAGTGAGGTTAACTATCTTGTAAAGACCCCTGATAGACGGAAATCGCAACGAGTGTGCCACATCAATATGTTGAAACCATACATTACCAGAGAAGAACAAAATGTTGTTGCCTCGGTAAACACTGTTATTAGAGTCGCGAATAATTCACCCGAAATTGAACGTGAATTGGCAGAAAGCAAATTAAAAATCACAAAAGTTTTAAAATCTCTTAATGAAAAGTTGGCACATTTACCCGCTTGCGAACAATCCGCTATCAAAGGTCAAATTTATGAACATATTAATATTAATCTATTTGCAGATGTAGCCAATAGAACAAGACTGATTGAACAAGAGGAAGCCTGTTTCTCATGAAATGTTTTCATTTATGTCATTCATTGTATTGATTGGCATTTATATTATTGTAAATATGACAATAAATAAACTATGTTTTTGAAATATTGCAATATGAGACATTACAGAACAAAACTTCAAATTCTACTAGAAACAATCATACGTTGTAAGGTAAAAGGTAACTATTGCATACAGCAATTGCACACACACCGGTATTTAACTTGAATACATTCACACTTGTGTTTGTTCAATTGATTATTGATGTGTTTTGAAAATTGTTTGTTTCAATGTCGTCATGTTATAATTTGGATGTCTTATTTTATGCTATGTAAAAGCTAAATCAGCTGAGATTATAACATTTTTTTTTAAAAATATTCTTGATGTCATAATTGAGACATCATAATAATAATATAATAACTGAAAATCATTAGTTAATGATACAGTGATCGGTTATAAATAAATTAAATTTTCTAAAGAATTATCTATCAATTATTAATCAGTTCCACTTATTTGGGTAATTCATATCAATTCTATGGGAATTGGTTATTGGTGGTAATAGTTTTATGGTCAACGTTGTACACAATAATCATAATTGTAAATATTAATTGATAAATAAATGTTTAATTAATAATCATTGATAGAATAATGTGATAAGGGATTCCATAATAGCGATTTTGTT
The DNA here is from genome assembly GCA_949126835.1 of Anisus vortex. Classification (NCBI taxonomy): domain Eukaryota; kingdom Metazoa; phylum Mollusca; class Gastropoda; family Planorbidae; genus Anisus; species Anisus vortex. The sequence goes on along the minus strand of OX421506.1, from coordinate 34,054,036 downwards.
ATTAAGGGAATATGTAATATATGGTTCATTTTAATCTTAAAAAGATTGTCCAATATTCAATTAAATCTTACGAAAAGTTTGGGAATTCGGTTCATTTTATGGGTACTCTACAAAGAATTCCATACTTAACGCTGTCTGTAATTCCTTTGTGTCTTAAGGGGGGGCGAGTGTTACGAGTAGATTTATTTCCATATTATATTGGTTCTGTTATTATTAACAAAAGTTAAAATGAAATAATCTTAAACCCGAAATGTTTCCGTGTTAGGAATAAAACATGCATATGTCTAGACACTACGTCATAGCGATAAAATACGTCATATGCACGAGGGTGGAATACCGTTTAGTTTAGTTCTAGTTTGGGCGCTAATGTGTGAGGACTGTTTTTGACCACTTTCTTAAAGATAGGATTACGGCTTAACTCATTATAGAAGAATCTCAACTGATTAAGTTTCATTATATAATACTGGTACATGTATTCTGTGGTATTGTTATATTTTATCATCTCAACTTGTTGGAATAAAATTGTGTTCAATTTCAAACAGGATTGTGGATTTCCTATATATTAAGGTACAGTTTATCTAAATCACTTTATACACAAAAGATTCATATCGCGACGAGTCAAATAAACATCAAATCTAATTCAATAACATCAATATAAATTCTTATACAACCTTGTGAGATCCAAGATGGATATGAATCAAAATAATATATAATAATACATTACTAAAAATATCATCTAACGTCAGTAGCTGATTTCGCACGTGACAATATTAATATATGTATATGATTAACTTGTAGCATTTTTATCTGAATTGAAACATATATCAAATGTTGAAGTTGAAGGGAGGAATATTCTTTTACATGAAAAAATATTAATTAAGTAAAAAATATATATTACATAGTCTAGGCCTATATCTACAGAATAAAAAAAGTCATTTAGTTTTAGTTTTATATCATATTAATATATAGGACTATATAGCCGTCACACCAAAATGTGTATTGGCTTCATCATACAATATAGGCTAATCCTAAAATACTACAGCAACGCATTGTGGAGCGCGTAGAGCAAGGTGAGGCACGCAGCACATCTTGGTCATCCACTGCATCTGGCAAGTAAAGTTGGATGGCTGGCTATATAAACAAACAATATCGCAATACCAACTACATTACAACAAAAGAAAAATATGCACACCAGACGAAGATTTATTGAACGTCAGCCTCCGGCCAAACTATCTACCATACGCAACAAGAAATATAGGCCTATCGTCAAGATTTCAGTCAACAGTAGCTGACTACTAGTGAACTTATTTTTGCATGATATTTTATAAGTATATTTCTGTGCTTGTATATGATATACAAATAATTATTTTATTTTGTTTAAAATATGCTGAAGGACAAAACATCTGTAATCAAGACAAATTTCCATTTGTTTGGATTAATAAAGAAATCTTATCTTATCTTATCTTATCGCCGGTCGTCTAAACTTGTTCTTGCCACTGGCAACTGGTGGGCCCGGACGAGAGAGTGAGGTCGACGCTGCACAACTCTTCTTCACTTTAAACAAACTAACATGCACAAATCATTAGTCATCCATCGGATGACAAAAAAATGGTCATCGTCGAACACGACGAACGAACAACAACAACAGGCCTATAGTATATAAGGCTTTCGGCATCAAGCTTTACATTTGTATTTTTAATAGTTTAAATTTTATGTATATTAAAAAACTGTTATAAGATAATAAGACTATTCAAAGCAGTGGTGCTGATATATCTATAGCCTAATCTATAGCCTATATACCAGCTGCAGATTGCCAATGAATATTGACTAATTTAATAGGTTTGATTAGGCCTATATCTTTAATCTTATCACATGCCTATAGTCCTATAGAGCCTATAGACTATAGGTATAGGATAGGGCTATAGTATATGGGGGGTATACTCTCCTATCAATGACAATTAGATTAAAGCTAGGTCTACAATATGTCACGAAATGTGACAACAAAAAAAAAACCTAATCTGAAAGTCTAGCCTAAATCATCATACCGGACATACCATAGCCGCCATAGGCCAACTAAATGACTCAAATATGATGATTAGGCTAAATAATTTCATCAAATAAAATAAGTCCTCATAGGTCGGCCTTAAATCATTTTAATTTCATCAATGCCTAGGCTACAATTTACTTTACTTTACACTTTAGTAAAGTCTTTACGTTAACTAAACTAAACTGTCAACTTTCTCTTCTTGTACAATTTTAATGGAACGTAGGACTAATAAAAATGAGGAAGACAATTAAAATTAATAGGCCTACTTACTTTTCCTGAATTGTCGAGTAGGCCTATGCTGTTCACATTTTAGACAGACATCTTCAATGTTGCTTCCACTATTCATACATATGGTAATTATACCATTACAAGTCGTACTCTGTAACTCTGTAGACTGTAGGACTGTAGGCCTATACTTCGATGTCGATAGTGTCGACTGTCGCTTCGAAAGTCACTCACCAAATAGGCCTAAATCTCTCCATGATTAAACAATGCTTGGCTTTTAAAAACATGTTCATGTGGATATGTTATAATCTCACCCATGTGCAGTGTTAAAGACATCTTTGCTGTTATATAATGTCTCTAAATTAAATGTTTTTAATAAGCATTGATACAGATAAAATAGAGGCGAAAGACGCCATTATTTGTTTGTAGTCTGTACATCACGTGACCAAAATGCTATCGCTAAGGACTTGTGAATAATGCCCATTGAAATAGCTTCCAGAAAACAAGTCTATCTCAAATTCCTATTTTGCCGACTTCAGTACCATTCCGTGGGGTTGCATCACATATGAAGAATATAAGTGTTTTTATACAACACACACACACCTTCTTTAGGTTTGTGTAATTTCTTCTTATTTTCTATAATATGACATAAATTAGTTTAAAAGAGAACTTATCTTTACGCTCTCACTAACAAATAACCTTTAACGCACACTTTTGTTTATCGGGAAAACCTTTTTTAAAAGGTTGTAAGTTATTTAAATTCACATGCGCAAGTGGAGTCATACTTTAGCTTAACAAATATATTTCAGACGCTCCTGCAATAGAAAAAAAGATTAACGGTATTGCGTCCTACGCTCGTCCGTGGTTTAATTCTACTCCTGCATTTGTTATTAGTGTTTTAAACGGTGTTGAATTACCGAATTTCCTGGTTTGTTCACGAAGCCCATTCTATGTCCGGATGCCACACGGGAAAAAAAGAGAAATAATAATAATAATAATAATGGTGCCTGCATAGCGCATATCCCGTTAATGACAGTTCTATGCGCTGAAGACAATTACAGAATACAGACAACAAACAACAGACGAAAATGTAAATATGTATACGCAAATACTGCTAACGAAGTAGGTGAGTCTTCAGTCGGCTCCTGAAGGTGTCAAAGCTAGGGCTCTGGCGAAGCTGTAGTGGGAGGTGATTCCAAGCGACGGTCCCGCGTAGGAGAATGATCGTTGGCCAGCGGACGCTAGCCTCACACGAGGGATCCGCAGAATAAGCGCGTCAGAAGCCGAACGAAGTGGGCAGGATTGGGTGTAGAGCTCAAGACAAGAGCGAAGGTAATCCGGCGCACAGTTATTCAGGCATTTATAACAGAGAGAAGCCAGCTAATATGAGATCCGGTTGTTGATTGGTAGCCAGTGCAGAGATCGGAGTAGAGGAGTGATATTATTTGACTTCTTCTTCTTGAGAAATAGTCGGGCTGCACAGTTCTGGATACGTTGGAGTCCTTGAAGGAGGAGGCTGAGAGACCAGCCAAGAGCGAATTGCAATAGTCCAAGCAGAAAAAGAGGAGAGAGGTGATGAGCTTAACACTAGCTTCCTTGGTGAGATAACGACGGATGGCGGCAATACGACGCAGATGGAAGAAGCAGTACATTTATATGCATTTGTTCTCGTTATTGGGATAAGGAAAGTGTTTTTATCCTTATCTTTATCTGAGCATTACAACAGATTGTTGTTGGGTTGTATTTCTAAATTATAGTTTAATGCCTCGTGTATTATTACTACCTTACTCTTTGCCCTTCTGTCGTCTAGCGTTTCTAGGTAAGGTGATTAAAATATTGTTTTTACTCTTTTCAGTTGTTAATGTTTGATTTGTATATTTAGTTGAGACACACATAGGCCTACCGACAATCTGATCAAAGTGTAACTTGGCACATATACACTAACATCCCGACAATCTGATCAAAGTGTAACTTGGCACATTGACCATAACATCCCGACAATCTGATCAAAGTGTAACTTGGCACATAGACCCAAACATCTCGACAGTCTGATCAAAGTGTAACTTGGCACATAGACCCAAACATCTCGACAGTCTGATCAAAGTGTAACTTGGCACATATACCCTAACATCCCGACAATCTGATCAAAGTGTAACTTGGCACATAGACCCTAACACAACATTATTTCACATTTTCAGTCACCACAAGTCTGAAAATTAGTTTTGTACTGCTTTCTTCGTTAACCGTTGTTTTTTTTTTGCAAAAAATATATAGATTTTATTAACGGTGCTTTCGTGTGTTAACGTCTAAGTTACGTTTATACGGTAACAGTGCCTAATGCTTATCCATTGTTTGAGTCTAGTATTATATTTTATTCGAATTATGTGGAAGAATATTTCAGTTTCATGCAGGAAAGGAGACAAATTGATAGGCTACCTGTTAGTTTGTTTATAGATTCAAACAAAGTTTACAAAGTAATCTATTTCTTTAATCAAAGAATATATTGTGAACATAATTTTAGATTTCAGTTACCGCCACAGCATTTTGTATCTAAACTACTCGGCAAAGAAATGTCGAAGCAGCCTTTACAGTCTCTTAACACAACCAATCAACTTCATATAATTTAGTCAACCTATCGACATGGCCTTAACTGTTCGACAGCTTTAGTGCGTGACCTAGACCAGGGGTCGGCAACCTACGGCACGCGTGCCAGACTTGGCATGCAGAGTAATTTTAAATGGCACGCGAAAGACTTTCAAAATGCTATTTAAGTCTCTTCTCCGAGAAATTGAGTGCTTAAGAAGGATGACTGTTATTCTGTTGGCACGCTGAATGACATTGAACGGATTAAAAAAACAACAACTTTGGCACGCTGTTATCAAAAGATTGTCGATCCCTGTTCTAGACGACCTTTCTTTTTAGTGATGCCTGTGGTGATCTGACACAACTGGTTCTGCCGCACCTTAGTGCTGTATTTGATGTTTTTTGATGTTCTGCCGCACCTTAGTGCTGTATTTGATGTTATTTGATGTTCTGCCGCACCTTAGTGCTGTATTTGATGTTATTTGATGTTCTGCCGCACCTTAGTGCTGTATTTGATGTTATTTGATGTTCTGCCGCACCTTAGTGCTGTATTTGATGTTATTTGATGTTCTGCCGCACCTTAGTGCTGTATTTGATGTTATTTGATGTTCTGCCGCACCTTAGTGCTGTATTTGATGTTATTTGATGTTCTGCCGCACCTTAGTGCTGTATTTGATGTTATTTGATGTTCTGCCGCACCTTAGTGCTGTATTTGATGTTATTTGATGTTCTGCCGCACCTTAGTGCTGTATTTGATGTTATTCAACATAAGCTACTCCTATTAAAGTGTCAAAATTAGGTTGAAATGTGTCACGATGTCATCAACTAATTAGCCAGTTATTAGTTAGTGCACGCTATTTATGATTAGCCCGCTAAATATTTTTCCCTAATAAAAATAAAACATTCGAGTTTAGGTGCACCGCGAGACCGGCAAAGCGTGTTCCTTATCGTTGGTCGCTCGATAGTTCAGGGATCTTCTTTGTCCGATGTTTCTCTTTGTGTTGTTATAACGATAGCCATAGAGCTTGCTTTAAAGATGATAAAGCGGCAAGTAAAGGGCAGGTTGAAAATGGACATAACTCATCTAATCTGACTCAACGAGTGTGGACTGCACCTGTTTTCATTTGTTGGCGACTGCGTTCAAGACTATCTAACTATTTAGACGGGAACTAGAGGAGGACAAAATGTCTGACGGATTTAGAAGCCCCGTCCTATGACAGTGATTGGTCTGTGACAGATTAGTCCAGATTTTACACGGTGCATAAATACATACGCGAGACATTTTAAACATTTCATTTCATTCTTGATGTCTGTTTTCTATACTGATACAACAAGAGACTAGAGCAATACTTGATTTTACTTAACTTGATTTATTCTTAAGACTATGTCAGTATTAGAGGTAAAAATTAATATAAGGAACCAGGGTGAGATAAATTTTAACTATATCATCGAGATGACTGGTTTTACTCACATATACGAAGTACAAACTTTTATTGAAACAGTGTATTTTGAGCATTATTTTCTCTCCCTGTACATATTCGATAAGTAAAGGAAGCTGTCTGCATCCAACAAATATCTTGCTATAGCTCCAACATGGTCTATAGATAAACAAGCTAGTATTTGATGGGGTTAGAGTGTCCATAGGGAAGATTTCCACATTCTGGGGCCCACACGGTTTGCGTTGACGTACATGACTGGTGCACCCTGATGACCAAACAATCCCCGCCCTCGTCATAGAATCTCTGGAGCTGCATTACTCTGATTTCATTTCCATCTATTTAAAAGAATTAATCGTGTTGTTTGTAAATTATAAATCTTAAAAGGACATTCCTTTTACCAGTGGAAGACTAATGCATAAATAGAGCATATGAAAGAAATAATTTGTTTAGTGTCTGGTAGGCCTATTGTAAGATTTATTCTGCATCATTTATATTATGATTTTAGCTTCATCATCTATCTCATCTTATCTTGTATGTTAAAAACAGTTCTTCTATTCATCACATAATTCATCTTATAAATCAACACATAACTCAATACATAAACAAACACATTAGAATTTTTGCGTTTTTTTTTTATTTACTCTAAATAACTGTAAAGTCTTTATAAACCGATTCACACCGTCAAAAGTATTTAGTCTTCTTCTGATTCTTCCGACACTTCCGATCCTTCCGAGTCTTGCGTAGTTTCCTCTTGTTTTTGTTCTTGCGATTTTGTCTTACTTCTTTTCCATGCGAGAACAGCTATTAGGATCAACATACCAACGGCAATTAATACCATGAGTACAAGATAGAGGGTGATGCTTTGTACAGTTGCCTCTTCATCGCCTACTTGAGCTATAGTAATGACGTAATAACAAAACAGTTACGTGCACAAAGTCTACTCTCTAATGCTCAGCAATCTGTTTAGGGGAGAGTGCGGATGAGTGGCGTCACCAAATAAATGATTGAACATAAATGGTCACTGCTTGGGAACTGTTTGAGCAAACGTTATACATTTAATATCGCTCTGCTAAAGCCAAATATGTTGAATAACTAGTTTTAATGCAAGTGTATATTTTTTTACCCACGCCCAAACGTTGACTAAAATGGACCAAAGGGTTGGAAGACATGGCCATAGCTGGAGAGACATGAGTTGTTTTTAAAACATCAACTCTTTGCAATTCACTGTAAATAGATCTATGTATTCTAATTATTGAACATAGACAAGTCTACACCTATTCACACCCGTCTGTTGTTGTTTGTCTAATTGTTTTCTTGCCTGACTATCTAGTCAGACTTACCGTTCGTCAAGAGGAAGAGAAGTATCTGTCATGTAATAAGAACAATTTAATAAAGCTTTAACTTAATTACCTTTGAAACACAAAGAACTGTTGCTCCCTTTGACACAGCCTCTTTTACAAATTAATGAGTCCATATCACACAGGCCATTAATGCAGTAGGAACATTCTGAAATCAACATCAATACAGTTTGTAGGACTACAGCATATCTATAGGTCTAGTATTTACCCACAACTGCATTATGCAGGATGGCCTCCAGTGAGTGACACACAAATCCAGCAGTTGGGCCTCTACCTACTCGTACATCGACAAAAAAACAACACAATAGACATACTTGTATTGACTATCTTCTGATTTGTATTTCTCCCCCACCCCCCACTCTTTGCAATGGACTATACAAAAAATTAATATATATCGTTTTAAGTTATACCCATGAAGATTTAGTCTAAGGAAATATTTGAGTTCATAGAATAGATAAGACCAGCACACACCATTTAAAAAAAAATATTGTGTAGAATCTAAATGTAATTTGACTAGTTAGTCAGTCTTACTGAGCGTCTTGTAGAGAGCGGACCGGACGCAATGGCGTTAGATTCCCTCGGAGGGACTCAGTAAGATTAAATTTCCTTGCTACACATCTTCTATCGTTTGTATTTAAAATATAATTTTCGCTTGAATGAATCTATCTGTTTACGCCAAACTCATGAAACCAAAGTGTTTTATGAGAACATGAATCTATCTGTTTACGCCAAACTCATGAAACCAAAGTGTTTTATGAGAACATAAATCTATCTGTTTACGCCAAACTCATGAAACCAAAGTGTTTTATGAGAACATGAATCTATCTGTTTACGCCAAACTCATGAAACCAAAGTGTTTTATGAGAACATGAATCTATCTGTTTACGCCAAACTCATGAAATCAAAGTGTTTTATGAGAACATGAATCTATCTGTTTACGCCAAACTCATGAAACCAAAGTGTTTTATGAGAACATGAATCTATCTGTTTACGCCAAACTAATGAAACCAAGGTGTTTTATGAGAACATGAATCTATCTGTTTACGCCAAACTCTAGAAACCAAGGTGTTTTATGAGAACATAAATCTATCTGTTTACGCCAAAATGAATCTATCTGTTTACGCCAAATTCATGAAACCAAGGTGTTTTATGAGAACATGAATCTATCTGTTTACGCCAAACTCATGAAACCAAAGTGTTTTATGAGAACATAAATCTATCTGTTTACGCCAAACTCATGAAACCAAAGTGTTTTATGAGAACATGAATCTATCTGTTTACGCCAAACTCATGAAACCAAAGTGTTTTATGAGAACATGAATCTATCTGTTTACGCCAAACTCATGAAACCAAAGTGTTTTATGAGAACATGAATCTATCTGTTTACGCCAAACTCATGAAACCAAAGTGTTTTATGAGAACATGAATCTATCTGTTTAAGCCAAACTCATGAAACCAAAGTGTTTTATGAGAACATGAATCTATCTGTTTACGCCTAACTAATGAAACCAAAGTGTTTTATGAGAACACAATTAGATATCTAAGAAATTACTCATTGCGCCAGTGGTTCATTAAATTCTACATAATAAAAGTCTGTTGTCGTTACATATGACGAGGTTGCAGGATTACTTATATTAGCATGCACCTGTTGCCTGCAAACCTGTACTGTGACATAAATGGCGGCCATGACTATAAGAAAAACGTGACATAATTGAGTCTATTTCTGGCTTTATAAACCACAATGTGACACAAACAACAAGAGGAACAAGAGGAACAAGAGGAACAAGAGGAACAAGAGGAACAAGAGGAACAAGAGGAACAAGAGGAACAAGAGGCACAAGAGGAACAAGAGGAACAAGAGGAACAAGAGGAACAAGAGGAACAAGAGGAACAAGAGGAACAAGAGGAACAAGAGGAACAAGAGGAACAAGAGGAACAAGAGGAACAAGAGGAACAAGAGGAACAGTTATCAGTTACTAACTGACAAGCGAAATAATTTCAAATTACTAACTAACAAGACAAACAGGTTTAAGTTAATGGCTGTCACGTATAACCATTGATTCAATCTGATGACCAGCAAAAGTGGATATATTTTGACTGACCTGGAAAAGATTTAAGATTATGCTTAATATAGACTGACCAGTGCTACAGTTGGACCCTCCAAATCCAGAAATGCACCCATCGCTGCACTTTCCTGTTTCGTATTGACATAACTTTTTCCCGCCACAATTTTTACTGCATGCTAGATGAAATTAAATGTTTAGTCAGGTTAGTTAATACACAATATAATGAATTAATCAGTCCACAATTTAGTCTCCCAGGATATATGCCCATATGTATCTATACTGGCTTTAAAAACCGTTAAAAAAACACATTGTCCCTGATAGTATATGCCCCTTCTAAACACTGGTTTGTCTCTTATTACTTAGTTGTAATAATATAATGGACTGAACTTTCGCTTTAAAAGTATTTATCTATTTTTTTTTTCCTTCAAATTGTGTACATATTTAAATAAAAACATTTGTAAATATTTTCTTCATACTTTTCAGGAAAAGGGGGGGGGGCTAGTTCCTCCATTGCTATTGTCAAAAGTCCGTTAGTAATTATTGTAATTTGAATTAAAATATTTAATCCGAATATAGCCCAGACCAGGGGTCGGCAACCTCTTCGGCACGCGCGCCAGACTTTCATACAAGTGAAGTGCACAATGATATTAGGATGTTGAATAATTTTTTACTTTGGCGCACTAATGTCAAAAGGTTACCGACCTCTGGCCTAGACTATGTCTATAGACCTCTGGCCTAGACTATGTCTATAGACCTCTGGCCTAGACTATGTCTATAGACCTCTGGCCTAGACTATGTCTATAGACCTCTGGCCTAGACTATGTCTATAGACCTCTGGCCTAGACTATGTCTATAGACCTCTGGCCTAGACTATGTCTATAGACCTCTGGCCTAGACTATGTCTATAGACCTCTGGCCTAGACTATGTCTATAGACCTCTGCCTAGACTATGTCTATAGTCTTGAATATTGTAGCAAGTGCGTACCTGCTAAAACGGTGTTAAGTCAGAAAAAGAACAGATTTTAAAGAAAATGACATTATACGTCTCAATTTAGCAGGTTTTTTTTTTAATGTGTGTGTCATACTTTTTATCAAATATAATATCACAATACTTTAATAATTTGATAAAGAAATAGGCTAATAAATAAAAACAATTAATTAAAAACTTTTGAACTAACTTTTTATTTTATTTTAAAATGATAGTGTCTTTAAAATAGTCAAGGCGATATACAGCCTACATTTTAGTGGGCCAGAATGAAAAATACAAAAATAAGCAGACAAAGAAAAAATGTTTTCAAAAAAACCTAAAAATCAACACAATAGCCATATCCATTTGACCACATTGTCCTACCTACCCAATGAACAGTTAACACCGTACGATCTAGCTGGGCACTTTGATTCACAAGTACCATTTTGAGCACAGTTTTCTGAAATATCAATGGGTCATGAAACAGATTATACGTTTATTATCATACATATATATAAATCTCAACAGGTTTATGAATGTGGGTATGTATGTAAGTATGTATGTACATACCGTATAATATTTTCAATACTGGACAGAATGACATGAAATTTGCTACAAATATTATTTGTGTTACTGCGGTGAACACTGTTAAAGTTTAACTTTTTTTTTAAATCACCACAACAGTGGTCATATTGGCCCAAAAACGGGAATAAAAAGATATTTTTTTTTCACGTTAAAATTCCCGGTCCAACTTTTACAATGATTCGTCGATCGCGCTAAAAATACCAAGAGAAAAAATGATGCGCCGAGTTTAATTAAATGACTTGGTCATACAGGAAGAGAAAAAAATCATTTTCTTTCAATTTACTTTGAAGCAAGCAATGTTTTGTCGTATAGATCTACGACTTAATGTAACTTTGTAGTGGGCAATGTTTCAAGTTTCAATGTTTGCGAATGAACTTTGTGAATTCAAATTCGTGTCCTATACGTCTTATAGACTTTGAGACAATCTCATTATAACTGCATGGGTAGTTACAGTGTATTTGACAATTATTTTAGCCAGTTAAGAGAACCGGTCACCTATGCCGATATACGCATATATTTAAAATGTACTAAAAAGAAAAAACTATGTAGACCAAAGGGCAACAATCCAATGGAGAACATTAAATGAGAATGACCAGCGAACGACAAAAAAGAAAATCTTAGAGCTATTATCAGTCTGAGAAGATATTAGTAACTGGTAGAGATCATATATTTTATTGAACCCGGAATGTAACAATACACATTTAGTATTCCTATCAATCAATACCGAATATCTTGTGTCTCACCTGTGCCACTTCCATCTTCTGGATTAATCCTTGTGCACGTGGCACCATAAAAACCATTTTTACATCCATGTCTACACACTCGGCTATCGCATTCACCGTTACCCCCACAGTTGAGGCTACACGCTGTTAAAAACATTTATCAAATTAGAAATGTGGTGGCTACCTTTCAAAAAAGTCGTCCAACACTCTCATTCAACACACACAAAGAGCACAGACCTTTACTTAAGCTGCGCACTCAGCGTTCCCCCTAGATCAGGGGTCGAAAACCTACGGCACGCGTGCCGATCTTTGCCCGCCAAGCCATTTTCATTGGCACGTGCGAGACTCTAAAAAAGACAAAAAGAGTCTCTTCTAATAGTGGGTTGACTATTAGGCTGTTGGCACGCGGAATGAATTAGAAATCCTACTTTGGCACACCATTATCCAAAGGTTGCCGTCCCATGCCCTCCATCACTATTTTATGTGTATGAAAGTTGTTTAAAAAGTCATGTCTAATATTATTATTTGTTATTAATTTAGATAGACAGAGGATACAATATCTTTCCTTGTTCCTTGAGCAAGAACAAAAGCAATTTTGTTACCAATCTTCACGAGCTGTATTTGGGCGTAGTTACCGGATGTATTTGGGCGAGTTACCGGGTGTATTTGGGCGTAGTTACCGGATGTATTTGGGCGTAGAACGGGATGTATTTGGGCGTAGTTACCGGGTGTATTTGGGCGTAGTTACCGGATGTATTTGGGCGTAGAACGGGATGTATTTGGGCGTAGTTACCGGGTGTATTTGGGCGTAGTTACCGGATGTATTTGGGCGTAGTTACCGGGTGTATTTGGGCGTATTTATAATTCAAGAAAAACTAAAAATAAAAGAATAACTTTGATTTTGATTCCTTAGCAAAATGCAAGACTAGACTTAAACAGGCGTAGGATGTTATAATTTTCTGCCTAGAAGGGGCGTCTGTGTAAGAAAGCGTATAAAAATGCTAGTATTTGTGGTAAAGGGAATTAATAATTGGCCTTAGATGAATTGATCCGCGCATTAGTCACTTCGCCCTTTCAAAAATTTCCAGTTTGAATAGCAAACTTAAGTCGCAGGAGTCAAACAGTCAGTCAAGCAAGTCGAGTTATCTCTGGTCGCTCTTGTTTCGGAGAAAAAAAGACAATGAATGGTATTGAATACGGGTGCCAACTGGCGTTTGTTTAGATCAGGGGTCGGCAACCTACAGAACTCGTGCCAGACTTGGCATTTCGAGCCATTTTCAATGGCATGTGCAAGACTCCGAAAAAGACACAATTAGATAGCACGATTGGGACAGCAGAATAATTTTACACAAAAAAACATATTGACATTTAAGTAATATACTAGCAAAATGTGCAAACGTAACTTTTAGAAAAAAAATTTATAATTACTGTCTTAAAATATCTTCATAATATCTTCATATACAGTCATATTAAGGTCAGCAATCACGTAATTCTCAGTGCTTTACATTAATTGAAAGACAAGATGACGCATCTATCAAAGATGCTAAATTGTGACTTTAAAAGTGTTAGAAATTTTCACAAGTAAAAAACTTCTTCATAATATCTTAGTGTTTTGGTATAGGCCTATTTGTACCGTATATATTCGAGTATAGGTCAATACTTTTTCCTTTTAATAAAAAAAAAAACAACTTATTGCTGGTTGCAAAGACAGCGAGAGAATGAGCCACTTCTTATTTTCGTGCAGTCATTTTCGAAATCATTACAAACAATGGTAATGATAATTAGGTCACTTCTATTGCATGTTTATTCACGCTTATTAGGCTAACATATCAGCATGCTCATTGCGCCCTGGTGCCATGTTTCATTTGTTAAGTATTGGGCTTGGGATATGCTATGGAAAAAATCTAGTTAATGTGAAGTTCTTTGAACATTTCTTAGTCTAAATGTCACTTTTTTCGGATTCAAGCATGTTATGAAAAACATTTCATAATTTAGGCGCCGATGATTCGAATATGCGAATCACAAAAGACTTCTAATTGTGTCTATCCTCTAAATGACATTGAGTCGTAACTTAAATAAAGAAACAGAAAAACTTTCCAATATGCCTGGTGGCTTTGTTTATTTGACGATAACAATGTAACGCAGCCGAGTGGCATTCGATGGGTTGCCTGAACAAAGCAGGAAAACCAGTAACTTAATACTATTTAAAACATTAATAACAATGCAAGACTAGACTCGGACCACCGATGAGCGTAGGACGCAATAATCTTCTCTATATAATGAGCGTGCGTAATGCATAAGATAATATTTGTTTAATTTTGGGCAAACTATTTTAAACGAAAGTTTACATGTTAAAGTCAATATTTATGTTTAAAAAACAGCTTGTATTAAAATGTTGTTTGCCCAACACAAGTTAGGGTGCATGTTATCTGCGAGTTAATTACAAAATATTATTTCGATAATTCGCAGCTAAGGCGGCGAACCCATACGCGAGTATATACGGTATTTTATTTCAAGTTTGCAATTGGGTCGAAACGTCAACGGATTCTCTCTACATAAATTCAGATAAAGTAAAGAAGCAATGTTTTGTGATTCGTAAAACGAGCTTTAAAAAAAATGTTTTATGCGTGCTTTCGTTGCAATCTGCACCGCTATAGCCAACTTGACATCCTTCAGTGCAGTGTCCCAAATGATTGCATGTTGTGTTATCCTTACAGTGAAAAAGGCAAACTGAAAAAAAATAAGAAAGCAATATTCAAACTTTTAACACTTTTAGTTATGAATCAGAAAAAATGAAACATTAAAGACAAAACAAAATGTTTTGTCTTTAATATTTTTTTTTTTTTTGTGTTATACAATAGCTTTCAAAACAATTAGATCTGACTCTTCAATACTCACAAAGGAAAAAGCACACGAAAGCTAAGTTAATATATCTATTATTATAATAATTTCCAAATTTTTTCCGTGCGCTGCCATTAACGCAGTCTTAAATGATTCTCTAAAAGTTCCTAAAGGTTTCCGCTGTATACAACTTTCTATTTGAATCTTAATTTTCAATTGAGAAAATCATTGCGAATTACTAAACCGGAAGTCTAGAGGACCGGGTGCGAACGAGAATTCCGAACTAGAGTAAGCCTTTCTCAAGTTATGAAATAACAGAAATGTGGCGTTTTGGGGAGAAGATTAACGTCACACTCAACTAAGAAAGGTCTTAGATGTAATCCGCTCTTATAAGATACTATAATCATCTCATATGTACGTACAAACCACTGACACTATGTGCCACTATTGAATGTCTGATTGGAGTAAGAATGTGTCTTTCCTTTCTATCTCATATATTATTTAACATTAAAGTATTTAGCTTTGCATTGAATTTTATTTACATATATGTATACGTTCTGCATGCTTATCAGTATATTACTTATTGTTATACGATTAGTCATTGATATTAGTTCCCATTCATGTATATTATTAATGTTGTAGCACGTGTGTGTTCCTCCCCCTCCCCGCCCCACGCCTTCGGAACAAGGCCAGGGTCATACCTGACGCAACCAAGCTAATCCCCCCACCCCACAGTCTCTTCGACCAGATCACAGGAAATTCACATCTCAATGACGGTTCTTCCCCTGGTCAGAGAATAGGGAACTTGGAATCTTTGATGCAGGACCCCGACGGACAAGAGAGAAAACTCTGACCAACAACACAGGGCCTTTGAAGTTTCCCTACCGCCGCGTCTTCCCCCCCCCCCGCACCCCTCCCCACTACCGTTTGGTACTTATTTTCACATGCCAATCAATCAAATGTTGAATTGAAGAGACATGTTGACCAATCGGATACGCTATCTACGGGTCAATCTTACCCTTGCCCCTCCCCCCTCATTACAATCACGTGGGGAGTTGCAACCTAACTTGTTGTTTAACATGTAATGTAAGTTACTTTTAGGTCAGTCTGGCTTAAGGAGTCTCGAGGGTTGGATGCCCCGAGCTCCAATAGCACCAAGCGGTGCTACAGTCTGTTGTAGAGTTCTTGTTAGGACTACCTGCTACATATAGTTTAAGCCTATGATTAAATGTACACTCTTTATCACTTGTATTTGGATTGTATGAATTATGTGCTCATGTCATCAATGATTGAATACGGACTTTCACGTGAATAAAATATTCGTTGTTACAATACGCCTTGCTTATCGATTGATAGAATACCTGTTTGTGTGACGTCCAGTGACAGTGTCAATTAGTCAACAGTTTAACTCAACCTACGTATTAACGAGCCAAAACGAAACCTGGATATAAATTTGTCTTAGAATCACCTAGGAATCATCTGCACTTCGGGACCACATACCACCTAGAAAACCTGCCTAAATCACCCCTCCCCATCACCCTGTGTACCTGCTGAGTTATCCACTAAGTCTGCACTGATAGCCTAGGCTAATTGCAGGCTCGGTGACAGAATCTTAGACCAGCACGCCACACCTGGGGGCTCGTCCGGGATTAGTTTCGCTTGACGTACATGGATAAGTACTCACGCTCAACATTGAACTCTGTGCTATGATATTCTTCACGTGATGGAAGACTGGGGGCTTAAGGTTTCATCAGGTGAGCGAACTGTGTTATTTGACTCCACTACAAACACTCATCTATCATCGTAGAATTATACGTCAACTCTTGTTTCTGCCAACGCTATACGCTTGAAATATATCGCCTTGCCTGTTCGGATTATTTGCTGTATTACGTTTATTTGTCGGCTTCACGCCACAATAACAAAATCGCCACTCATGTTTGGATAACTTGCTTTATTAGGCTATGTTAGATGTCGGCCGAAGTGCCACTAATAACAACGTCGTTTTCCTGCTCGGATTAGCTCCCGTACAACTCTGCACACTATAGGCTTGCCGAATGCCGATAGTCAATAGGCATATCGCCATTTCTGCTTTGGATTAGCTCATGCGAACGAAATTATTTGCCAGATCGGGCATAACTATGTCCGCCAAATACTGTGAACCAGTACCCGCCCTGAGAAACACTGCAAATATTCGCGCCCACCGGACCGCAATCCAGCCTGCAATCTTCAACATTGCATATGTTCGCCCATTCAGCTATAATTCTTGGATACTTTCAGCCACGTTCGCTCTGGATTAAACTGTCATGTGCAGTACGTTTCCTGAAAGCTGACATTATTGCCTTTAGATTGGAGTATATTAACTGTTATCGGATTACCATGTGTATATATTAACTTTTGATGAACTGTGTTCCTTTCACAACGCGTTGGATAATAAATGTGTTAGATATAAAGACTGCCTACGGGCCAATTGACTGTTCTTAAAGCGCTACACGGCCGATGTCATCTGATGTGCCAGACCCACTCTGACGTCAAGACTCAAGATCCGCGGTCTAGCGTGAAAGAGAATGAATGTCTATAAATAAAACAGTAAGTGGCACAGATGTAGTGGTCAAATGTACGTACAAGAAGATTATTGGTAGCGAATTAAATAATTGCTCTTTATCAGTTTTACAAATTATAAAATTGTAATAGAGAAAGTAAAATGATTTTATCTTACTCTTACACAGTAGCCAAAGAAATTGACGCCCCACTGCCAGTCCCCCTCCCTCTCAGCCCCCCCCCCCACGATGCCAGGTAAAACTAAATCTGCCCTGGGCATCTGGTCAGCGAGACATGACGCGTGTAAGGGCCGTAACTCGCCCCCCCCCCCCACTTTCTCTCCCAGTCGATAAACTGTATTGAACTGTTAAACAAGGAGAAATGTGTTGCTTGAGAAAAGAAGAGAAGCGAATAGTGTAACAATTAAAGTGAAGCTATGTCCGTGTTTTAGCTCTAGGGCCCAATAATTGCAAACAAACGACAACATTGATACAAATTTCCTGGCCTATCGCGCCAGAGGTGACTTGACTACCGCCTTACTCCGCCCCCCCCCCCACTAGAAGTCACTCGCGCGTGAGAAATCAGAATCCACGTGATCAGAAACACTAGTGTTTAGGCTTGTGTTGGGGTCAGCTGCACGCGCTCACACAACGCCCGCCGCCGCCCCCCCCCCCCCTGAAGAACGATCACTAGACCAGTAATGCATGTACCTACGTTAAGCAAAGGAACCCGCGCCCCACCCTCTATGACTCCGTCATAGATCCCCTCATATTTACGTTGCGATCCCAGATCCCCTCACCTGTCCGCTTTAGCGCGAGTCAGGGAGTGAACTGGTGGACCTGATAGTTCGATCAACAATTCGATCCCTATCAACCAGTTCTGGCATCCCGTCACGGAATTCCTCCAGATTCCGTAGAAACTACTGCCGAGGTCAATTAAGTGAATCCCGCATTTATAGCACATAGAAAGCATGAAATAAATAGATTTCTTAGCTAGTGCCTATCAATATATGAAAAGTAAGGACCTAAGACAGTCACAGACAAACGATAAAATGAATAAACCGTGTCAATAACTTGCAAATAAAGGGGACGAACCTAGACTAAGCATTATGCCGGAATAGATTTAAAGTACTGTAAGAAACGCTAAAGCATGCCTTTCTCCTCCGTCCATAACAGAAAAACGTAAAAATTCGCCCCGTCACCCCTTACCGCCTTGTCTCGACCTCCCCCCTCTTCCCCATAGCGATGACCACCCGCTTCGCTTCGATGGTCCAGAACTCTCCTAGTGTAAATAGTAAGTGCAGTAGGCCTACCTCTAATGGGTCAAATCTTTCATTATATGAAAGCTTTAAAACATGGCGGGGCAGGTGTGGCGTTTTGGGGAGAAGATTAACGTCACACTCAACTAAGAAAGGTCTTAGATGTAATCCGCTCTTATAAGATACTATAATCATCTCATATGTACGTACAAACCACTGACACTATGTGCCACTATTGAATGTCTGATTGGAGTAAGAATGTGTCTTTCCTTTCTATCTCATATATTATTTAACATTAAAGTATTTAGCTTTGCATTGAATTTTATTTACATATATGTATACGTTCTGCATGCTTATCAGTATATTACTTATTGTTATACGATTAGTCATTGATATTAGTTCCCATTCATGTATATTATTAATGTTGTAGCACGTGTGTGTTCCTCCCCCTCCCCGCCCCACGCCTTCGGAACAAGGCCAGGGTCATACCTGACGCAACCAAGCTAATCCCCCCACCCCACAGTCTCTTCGACCAGATCACAGGAAATTCACATCTCAATGACGGTTCTTCCCCTGGTCAGAGAATAGGGAACTTGGAATCTTTGATGCAGGACCCCGACGGACAAGAGAGAAAACTCTGACCAACAACACAGGGCCTTTGAAGTTTCCCTACCGCCGCGTCTTCCCCCCCCCCCCCGCACCCCTCCCCACTACCGTTTGGTACTTATTTTCACATGCCAATCAATCAAATGTTGAATTGAAGAGACATGTTGACCAATCGGATACGCTATCTACGGGTCAATCTTACCCTTGCCCCTCCCCCCTCATTACAATCACGTGGGGAGTTGCAACCTAACTTGTTGTTTAACATGTAATGTAAGTTACTTTTAGGTCAGTCTGGCTTAAGGAGTCTCGAGGGTTGGATGCCCCGAGCTCCAATAGCACCAAGCGGTGCTACAGTCTGTTGTAGAGTTCTTGTTAGGACTACCTGCTACATATAGTTTAAGCCTATGATTAAATGTACACTCTTTATCACTTGTATTTGGATTGTATGAATTATGTGCTCATGTCATCAATGATTGAATACGGACTTTCACGTGAATAAAATATTCGTTGTTACAATACGCCTTGCTTATCGATTGATAGAATACCTGTTTGTGTGACGTCCAGTGACAGTGTCAATTAGTCAACAGTTTAACTCAACCTACGTATTAACGAGCCAAAACGAAACCTGGATATAAATTTGTCTTAGAATCACCTAGGAATCATCTGCACTTCGGGACCACATACCACCTAGAAAACCTGCCTAAATCACCCCTCCCCATCACCCTGTGTACCTGCTGAGTTATCCACTAAGTCTGCACTGATAGCCTAGGCTAATTGCAGGCTCGGTGACAGAATCTTAGACCAGCACGCCACAAGAAATATCAAAACAAGAGGTCCATCTTATTATGGTCTTTGAATATACATCTTGTATTTTAGTGAAGCCTCTAAATCTGCTTGCCTCACTTTAAGTAAAGTTCAAGGGTTCCTCTTGATTCTTGATGCTTTTGATATACTTATAGCTTATAGTCACTTACTTTGTGTGCAATTCGAACCGCTAAATCCAGAAGCGCAGCCTTCGGTACAGAATCCTGTTGTTCTTTCGCATGACGTATTCTGTTTACAGTTGGAACATTCTGAGGAGTAGGATGAAAACAAAGCACCCTATTATACAAAGAGTTTAATGAAATTATGCGTTAAGTAAACGATGGCCTGCAGTAAAATATAGAATATAGTGAAATATAGCATTAGTGTGCAATGTAGCTACAATTGCAATATTTCGTTAAATTTGTATCTGCCAAGGACTCCCAATATAATGAATTACAGACTGTTTTTGAGTACCCTTCTCTATGGCAGCGAGAGCTGGTCACCTTACAATCTCACTTCTCACAGACCACCAGGTAAACACCTTTCAAATGTCCCTTTTTTTAAACATATATTTGGCTCAACTAGGAGATATTGATTACTATAAACCAAAAGAACCTTGACCAGACGTAGCCTAAGTACCAAGTATGTATTCCCTCCTTTTCCGACGCAGACTGCAATGGGTCGAATATGTCAGGAGCATGCATAATAGGCGCATCCCAAAAATATTTTTGTTTTATTGATATCTTGAAAAGGGCCTTTGGGTCTAAGGTCCAAAAATCATACGAACTACAGAGACGTCATCAAGCGAGGATTTGGGAACAGTGATATCGATCTACAAACCTGGGAGTAAACTGCGAAATATCATCAACATAGATAGAACTTCAATAGAAGCAGGCAGTTCATGATAGATTATCTGCTTCTGATGCTAAGAGAGCTAAACTATCTCTGGATTTGAGGAACGGAGAAAAATTTGAAAAAAAAACACAAAAAAAAACAACTCAAATTCACATTTCATTCACTAAATGTTTTTAGTAAACCAAGGTAGGCTACATATGATTGTCAGTCTGGCGCCTATCCGAAACTGGAGGATGGGGCGGCCATCTCTTCCACTCCTTCTTTTAGTTAGACTACTAAACCTACTACACTAGGGGTTTACATCTATTCTTTATTTAAGCGAAATTGTCAACTACACCGGTAAAAGCATCAGCCACTGTAATTTATTCCAAGAGCGCGCTGAGCATGCTAAATGTAATAGAGTGTATACAAGCGCTATATAAATGATCATTGCTATTATTATTATTATTCCTCCAGAGCAAATTCAGGCTCTCCGTATCTCTAAGGAAACTTGATGGTATCAAATTCAAGATTGTCCCAAGTGAGATCTGTCCCTCCTTTCTAGCAATATTTGATCCAATTATCCGTAATTATTCCATAGAGGCGGTCATGTTAGTTTCCCTTCACCTTTTTTCAAGTATGGTGCATCCATAATTGCTTCTTTCTTCAATAATCATCCGCATTTCAAAACATAAAAAAAAGTCTTTGAAAATGGTGTATCTTCTTTAATGAGACTTCTTGATCACTAGAAACGGCAAGGTGATAAGTAAAACGAGGCTATCCTTGACAAAGTGTAGGAATTGTAGCGCAAATTAAAAGCGACTTTTACCCGACAGGCGCAAGATGTTTCTTTATCTTTTAACCGAACAATGTAAACAAACAACCACAGTAAAATAAAAGACCAACAAACTGGAAACGCGAGTTTTTAACGCAACACCTAAGGGAGTCGTTATAGAAAAAAAAAATTTGGTTAAATGGTCTACTAAAAGAGGGCGCGCGCTACCTTTGCCACAGTCGATCCCATATGTGTTATTGCCACATTCGATGCACTTGTCGTATACGACGCACTTGTTATCTGGGCAAACCTGACTGCAACTTTCATTACAATGTAAGCCACGTTTTCCGATTGGACAATCTGAGACATTAGATAAACCGGGTTAAATTACTAAATAATTACATTTCCATTAAAAAACTGAGCTACAGTATTAAATTTTGATAACCAAAATAAACTAACCTACAATATTAAGGATGGAGAGAAAAAACATCATATATAGTGCGTTATGTGAACGAAAATGTTTTTAGAAAAAAAAAAGTGAAATACCTCCGTACGCCTCTATCTCGCAAAAAGCCAACGGCGAATTCGGATCCTTTTGAATCAGTTTGACAAATTTTGTTCTCATTTGGTGGTCATGCACATATTTCTTATTAAGAACAAAGGCTTTGCTATCGTCCACGTAAGTGAAGGAGACCTGGTCCTGATCCGAAAAGATTTCAAATGTATAAGTCTTCAAAGATGCGTCTGAAAATGGAAAATTTAAGAGCTCAAAAAAAAAAAAAAATTCGACACACGACTTCTAAAAATTCTGAGTTGCAGAAATTGAAAGAAAAAACAAACAAAAAAAAAGAAGATAAATAAAAAAAAAATTATCGTTCTCTTTGGGTGACACAAGTCTTCGGGTGGTGAATGACATTTAACACAAATTCATTAACCTCGGGTTACTAGAAATAGAATTAATTATATTCACCCTTCACAGACTCCAACAGCCCCAATTTCAAGTGAAAATAAGATTATTTTTTTTTCATTTATAAAACTGTCGTAAACTAAACATTTTAGTAGTCTTAATCTCAAAAGTTCAACTTGTGCGTTTTTCTCGGCATTTTTGCAAACGGTCCAAGTTCTGTGTAACTTGAGATCTAGTGTGAACTACAAAAATTATGGCGGAATATTCAAAGTTGGCAGTCAGGGAACTGTATTATGGTGACATACAGACCTTGGTTAGAGTAGTGACCTACATAGAGACTAACATGAAACTATAGACCAGGTCAGTACAGTACACAGACTAGTGGACAGACATAGATAAGTGGACAGACATAGGACCCTGCACAATCATAGGACACATGTACAGACATAGGACACCTGTACAGACATAGGACACCTGTACAGACATAGGACGCCTGTACAGACATAGGACACCTGTACAGACATAGGACACCTGTACAGACATAGGACGCCTGTACAGACATAGGACACCTGTACAGACATAGGACACCTGTACAGACATAGGACACCTGTACAGACATAGGACGCCTGTACAGACATAGGACACCTGTACAGACATAGGACGCCTGTACAGACATAGGACACCTGTACAGACATAGGACACCTCTACAGTCATAGGACCCTGCACAGACATAGGACGCCTGTACAGACATAGGACACCTGTACAGACATAGGACACCTCTACAGTCATAGGACCCTGCACAGACATAGGACACGTGAACAGTCATAGGACCCTGCACAATCATAGGACACCTGTACAGACATAGGACGCCTGTACAGACATAGGACACCTGTACAGTCATAGGACCCTGCACAGACATAGGACACCTGTACAGTCATAGGACCCTGCACAATCATAGGACACATGTACAGACATAGGACACCTGTACAGACATAGGACGCCTGTACAGACATAGGACACCTGTACAGACATAGGACACCTGTACAGACATAGGACACCTGCACATACAAAGATAATTTTAAAACTGTTTGTCTTTTAACTTTATCTGCAATCATCGGCCAACTCTCCCATCAGTTCTCCAAGTCCGTTAGCTTACATTAATGACTCGATTCCATGAACATATTATAGTTCGCTAACTTGGCCAATTGGGACTTTGTGTGGTAGGAGGTGCTAGGGTGTTATGAAGTGCAAACATTATTTATAAAACGAGTCGCTTATTACGTTCGGCTAATAGTTGTCACTGAAAAAGTACAAAAAAAAACATATCCTAGCTTACTTGGTTTGTTCCTAATCCAGGCATAATCTATAGAATACGGGAAGTCAAAAGTAACTTCAATATGAGATACCGATCCTGGGAGCCCTTCGACGCACTCGCCTTCTTTAAAGCCATGTCCAAACTTGCCATCCACCGCTTGGGGACCCGAAAATCCAGTAGTGTGGATTGTTGAAATCGAAATCGGTTTAAACAAGGCCACGTTTCGACCTGTAGATATCGACGTTAAATCTACAAAAAAAACAGTTTTCTTTTTTTTTTCTACATCTTTCAACCAGGATGTAGATGCGTATCACTCTCAAATATATTTCTCAATATGACTTCTGATTCGTTCTTACAATCTCAATATTATCACGTGACATTATTTAACAATAAACATCAAAACATTTAAACAAACATAAATTTATGTAATCAATGCCGGTCTTTTGGCTGCATTCGCCCCGAATATGGTAATCTTTTGTGCCATTAAAAATTGTGTTTTTCAATACATGTCTAATGGTAAAAAAACAAAAACAAAAAAAGGTAGAAACGAGATCATTATCAACAATTTGTTGCGATTAATTTTAAGACCTGACGCCCATGAGGTCACTCCACGATATGAGCCGGCACTGTTCGTGATTTACCTCCGCTGATGTACACTTCACACAAAAGCGGTACCACCTCCCCGCTTATGACGACTGTATCGGTCGAATTAGTGTTGTTCACGCAGTGTACCTCAACTGTGTTGTTTTCGTATTCAAAAGGTATGTAGCTCCATCTGGCGCATGGGACTCTGTCGCCACTGTGGAGCAAGGCGATCTGTGTCCCAGACAGTAAGGGTAAATACGCTGCATGCATAAAACAAAACGGTTGAAACAAAAAGCATTGATGTTAAGGAGCTTTGTCAGTATGTTGGTATTTGTATGAAGGTGTGCATATATAGTGAGTGTGCATATCAGTACTATGATGTGGAGATTGGTGCGTCCCTAGCGATGTTTATAGCGTCCCTAACAACAAGAGAGTTAGTTGAAGATTAGACTGCGACCAAGCCAGTTGGTGTTGTCTCCTACTCAATATCTGGCTTGAATGATTGAAGATTGAATGGGATTGATCTAATGTTACGGATGAATACTTATTAAACAAGTGAATTGCTACAACGCCTATGTTGAATCGATTATGCTGTTATAGTTGATGTGGTGCTTGTAATATTCGTCCTGTGACAATTGATAACGATTTAAAAAAATAAAATGTTTTAATAAGAAATTCTCGTGGGTGCCATTATCTCGACCAATCGCGCCCTTAGATAGAACAGTTTTAAAAAAAAAGTAAGTAAAGTAAAGTACCCTTCGCACAAAACTGATTATAGGGCTGGTAAAGCAGCGTTCACCAGTTTCTGTGGCCACGGCATCTGAGGGAATGTGTGGCCAGCACAATGCCCAGCCGCCTTTACTTTACCCCAACTAGTGTCAGGTTCCCACCAGAGCTGGATAGACTCAAGGGCACCCTCAAGTCCCAGAAAAAAATCCTACCCTGCACCAGGACTCGAACCCAGGTACTTCGGATCGCCAGTCGAATGCGCTGCCACTTGGCCACCACATTTCATTAAAAAAAATAAGCCGAGGAAAAACTGATCTATGAAAAAGATGAATTAGGCGCGGGAATGAATATTTGATTCAGAGCGCCCGCCATATTTAAGCACCATCACCTATCTATAAAATAATATCTCCTCAACACTGACCTATAAATACTTTTCAAGTAAAAATGACTACTGAGTGCATCTTTGGAACTCCAGAATGCAGAGCACTTCCTGCAATGGTGTAATGGTGCCCACTCCAAATAGAGGCCCGTAACCAGGCCTGGCCTCAGGGGGAGCCACCATGGAGGAAAAGCTTTGGGGCCCAAAGCCATTCCTACAGACAACAGCCCCTTCGTCAGGAAAAAAAACAGGACTGAAAGCAATGGACAGCGAATTGGAACGCAGAAGAAGAAGAACTACTTAATTAGTGAATATGTAATAAAAGTTAAATGTGAAATCAATAATTTTTTTAAGTAAACAATTATACAAAAATAAATAGTGACATCCAATGAAAACAAATCTTTATATAAAAAAAAATTTCTGGCCTTTGCCTATAAGCTTATAATTTCATTGTTTTACAAGTTAATAATTTCAAGTACGTATAACTTATATCTAAACTATAATTGCGCATTTTGAAATTGGTCCTTTTTAACGTATATATCTTTGTTCTAATTAAAGGTGTGGTACGCCAACTTGATTTTTATTACTCGTTTATATTGATACGTTAATGAGGGAGAAGTAGATTGTCGGCTTGCTATTCTCGGCTACCTTACTTTACATTAATACATTTAGGCTTAATCATTCTTATTTTTCAGGGGACGTCCATTAATTACGTCAACAAAATTGGGGTAGGCAGGGTCTAAAAAAGTTTGACAATTGTTGACATGGGGGAGGGGGGGATGTCAAGAAAAGTTGACGTCGACAATGATACTTTTTATGAAATAAATAATAATACAAATTTATTACAAAATTCTACATTTGCCCTGCTCAACTTACATAGATAACATGTACAAATATGGTTTTACGTTAATACAAATATATCAATAATGGAAACTAAGCTTAAAGTTGACATGTCCTTTTGTGTTTATCTTGTAAGTTTGTAGATCTATGTAGGTGTGATGATTTAAAATATATATAGTTATTTTGGTGGGACATAATTTGTATAATCTCTAACCCGGTGTTAATGTACAGAATAAACGAGTGACGTTTTACGATAAAAACAATGACGTGGGAGTTAGATTGAACGTAGCGTACATTTGAAGATAAAGAGAGACGACCTAAGAATTTGGTAGTGGAAAGACGTGTTTTAGACTAGGCTATATAAACTGTGATGTATTTGAATTCATCTTGTACATAAATTGCATTAAATATTGAGTTCTCATTTCTACTACAAGCCGGCAGTTTGTTCATTGATTATTATTGTATAATGTGATCTCCCTGAGAGTTGTTAACATAATATCTACAAAATAACGGTCACATTATTTGGCGCCCAACTAAAATTCGGAAGCTCAAGGTGAATTCGGAAGCCCAATGTGGAATATTGAAAATCAACGGAGAATGTTGAAGGAGAATCAAGGTGAATATTATTGAAAATCAATTTGAAAGAAAGCCTACAATATATTGTGAAGCACAGCTTAAAGAATACCGCAAATGAACGTTTCTTACGAATAAAAGAAGACTAAAATTAAATGTGAAGAAATATCGACGAGAAAGAAAATTTGACGGTTTGACAGTATAGCCTAGCACGTCTTGGAAATAAGCGCTACCAGTACATAACGGTGTACATGAAGATAGAAACGGAAGTTTATGTATGTTACCAAGCAAGTCGGTTAAAAAGGACACTAGAAAATTGGAAGGCGTCTCGGATACATTTTAAAAGTATCGAAAGTGGTAACAATTATTGAAACAATAGTGAAGCTGTGGTTAATAGGACAAGCTAAGTTTGTCAAGTGAAGAGATTAAAAAAGAATCTCCGTAGAACTAGTAAATGGTTCGAGAAAAGAAGAATACTTCAGAATAGTCACAGAACTAGAAGTCAGTTCAGTACAGTAGCAGAAGTCAAGTGAAATTGGAAGTAAAAAGAAACTTCAACAAAGTGAAAGGATTGTAAAACTTATGAATTAACGAACACACGAAGACTTTGGGCTGAAATAACCTGTGTGGTGGAGGATCATTTCGAGTCTGGAACCTGGGATTCGGAGACGGAAGGAAAAGGAACGCGTTTTTTAAGATAAGTAAACTGGTGTATACGTTATGTTGTAGTATAGTATATGCCTAGATTTTTCTTGTGAAATCACTGGCATGTATTAGTTTCTTTTAGGAATTTTGTGTATACACTTATTGAAAAGTCCCTGTAAGTCAGGTTAGTTGAAAAAGACTTTTCATAAGTGTATATTACATAATATATGTTAGATTGTATAGTCTTGTATGCACAGTGTTATCATATTGTTTATATATTTGTCATAGTAAATTTTTTGTGAATCTCGAGTCTCATCTACTATCTGTGGTGTTCTTATTTTTATATATATATTGATTATTATATTGATATTTATTTTATGAATATTTGTAATATTGATTACATTTTAAATTATATTAGTTTGTTGTAGTTATTTATATTAATTGAAAATGGAGTGTCCCTCAATGGAGACATATGCGCTGTACATAAATTGTGGTAAGGAGTTGGGATATGCTGGTAAGGAATTGGATGAGTGGGCGGAGAGAAAATATAGAGAGCAGTTAGAAAGATTAGAAAGGGCTAGGGATAAGGCTAAAGAAAGAGAAGATAAGGTGAGAGCTGATGAGATGGAACTAAAGAGATTAGAGATAGAGGAAAAGGAGAAAGATAGAATTTTTCAGTTAAAAAAGTTAGAATTGGAGGCTAAGAATAATACTTCAAATGTAAACATTGGAGTCACTAGACCTGTTGTTGACCAGGAAATGGCTATTAGAAATAACATGTGTAGATTTACTTTCCAATTGTTTAATGAAAAGGATGGTTCTATTGATACATTTCTAAAAAAATTTGAAATGGAAATGGAGAGACAAAATTTTTCTTCATGTTATTGGTCTGGACTACTTGGAAAATCCTTTACAGGAGATATTCCATCAAAAATTTGTATGGAACAATCAGATTATGCATCTGTCAAGGAACAATTGTTAAGACATTTTGGAAGTACAGAGGAGGCTTATAGAAAGAAATTTTTTGAAATGACTTTATCAAAGGAAGAAGATCCAAAAAGTTATTTTGACTCATTGACAAGTGCTATGGACAAATGGTTAAAATGTGCTAAAATAGAAAAATCATTTGAGGAACTGAAGAATTTTATTATTAGAGATAAGGCAATATATTCACTCGATAAGACTCTCAAAGCATTCATTCAGGAGAGATCTACCAAGACTATAGAGGAAATAGTTGACCTGATTAGGAACTATAAATTAGCTCATCCCATGGCACCTACTTCTAAAGGAGAGGATTACCAGGATATAATATGCTTTGCTAAAGGCAATGATAATTTTCAAAGAGGAAGACAATTATCAAGGAGCAAGATGAAGTGTGGTAATTGTGGAAGAAATAACCATGTTACTAAGGATTGTAAAGATAAGAGAGATAACACATTGACATGTTTTAGATGTAAAAAGAAAGGACATATAGCAAGAAATTGCTTCAGAAGGTCAAATTCTGCTGGAAACAATAATAATAATAATAGATCTCAGGGATATACACAACAGAGAGATCACAACTCCAGATTTAATCAGAACAGGAATCATTGTGGAGCTGTGTTATCAAGAAGCAAAGGAATAAAGTTTTTTCCAGGATATGTGGGATTAATACCAGTTTTCGCAGTTCGTGACACAGGAGCCTCTGTCATTGCAATAAACAGCAAATATGTTCAGTCAAATCAATATACTGGTGAGGTAGCAGATTGTACATCATTTGATGGAAGAGTGATTAAATTGAGGTTGGCCTACATTGATATTAGGACACCATATATTACAGGTAGAGTACTGGCTCATGTTATAAATGATGCACCAATTGATTTAATTATTGGAAATGTTGAATCAGTTAAAGAATGTACTAGAGAGGAAATAGAAACATGGGAATTTAACAATAAGCAAGCACAATGTAATGTGATTAATGAATGTAAAGCAAGCAATACTGAAGAAAGTCAGACAATGGTGAATAGTGAAAAAGACACATCAATTGATAGTGAATCATTACTGAATGAAAACTTTAATTTGGAAAAATTCAAAAAAGAACAAAGAGAGGATACTACATTGAATAGACTATTCAAATCTACAGAGAAAGGAAATACTAATAAAAATAGTGTATGCAAAGTGAAAAATGATACACAACTATTAGTCAGAGAGATACTCATAAATGGCAGACAAGTGGAACAGATAGTTGTACCATATAAATATAGAACAGAAATAATGACTAATGCTCATTCTATACCATTGGCTGGTCATATGGGAGTTGGCAAAACCAAAAACAGAATAATACAACATTACTTTTGGCCTAAAATGTCAAAAGATGTGAAAAGATTTGTTAAACAATGCAAAGTGTGTCAGATAAAAGGATCTGGAAGTAATTTTACCAAAGCACCAATACAAACAGGAGTGACTGCAACTAGACCATTTCAGAAGGTAGCCATAGATATCATTGGTTTGATGCCTATTATGTCTAACAGAGGACATAGATATATCCTTACATTGATTGATATATGTTCAAGGTATGCAGAGGCAGTACCATTAAAGAAAATTGAATCTACAGATATAGTGCAAGCATTATATTTAATATTTACTAGAATTGGATTTCCTGAAGAGATAATATCAGATAGAGGAACTCAATTTACATCAAAATTGACTAAGGAATTTATGGAAACATTTGGAATAAAGCAGAAGTTTACAACACCCTATCATCCACAATGTAATGGAATGTGTGAGAGATTTAACAAAACTCTCAAGGAAATGTTGTCAAAAGTTAGTAATGAGTATCCAAAGAATTGGGATTTGGCAATTCCATCAATTTTATTTGCATATAGAGAAACTACTCATGATGGTACAGGTTTTTCACCCTTTGAACTAATATATGGAGGTAATTCAAGAGGTCAGCTTGAGAGAATTGATGCAAAAATAAAATGTCATAGACATAAGAATGAGACAGAAAAAGAATTTTGGAAGGGTTATTTTTCTAATGATAAATCTGTGGTAGATTGGAAATTGGACAAAATTAATCTTGAGAAAAAAGAAGAGGAAAGAGAAAAAAAGGTTCAATTAAATAAAATGAATCTAGGGATGAAAATCATGGAGTTAAATAATGAAGATAGCTTATGTGATAATGTTGTTGATGTAGTTAAGAAGGTTGATATAGAAAATGAAAAATCAAAAATCTTAAGTGGAGAACTTAAAGTCATATTGGAAGAACCTAAGAATTTAAATGAGGATTCTATTTGTAGGAGTATATTGGATGAATCAAGGATTGTTATTGAAGAGCTAAAGGAGATAGTTGAAGAACAAAAGGTCATATTTGAAACATTAGACTTAAAGGTCATAAGAGAAGTTAGGATACAAATAGAAGAGGCACATATTAGAAAAGAGTCAGAGATCATTAGTAAAGAGTCAGTGATTACTATGAAAGAGTCATTGGAAGTGATAGATAAGAATATAGTTCATGCAATGATTGAGAAAGAGAAACACTTAGAAATGAGTGATGTGCATAATGAATTTAATGATAAGTGTTTATTGGATAAGGTTGATACAAGAGTATTAAATGGTAAGTCAGTACAAGACAGTGTACTAAAGGATTGTCAGAAGGACAATATGGGAATTGATGATTGTCAGATGGGAGAAATGGCAATTATAGATAATCAGGATATGTTATGTGAAGATTGTGAAGAGGAGAAGATAAAGGGGTCTGATATGTTGATTGAAGATGGTCATAAGGAGAAAGATGATTTTAAGTTGTTGTGTAGAGAGTGTTTTGAGAAAAATGAAGTGAAGTTTGTGGTGATGGAGACAAATGAAAAAGAGAAAGTGATGGAAATAGATAAAGGGGAAGAAAACATAAGCTGTGAATTAGTGTTATTGAAAAGAGAAAAAGATGTAAGTGGTATGTTGGAAAGTAATTGTGGGAGTTTGATTAAGAGTATGTCAGAAAAGGGTTGTAGAAGAATGAAGGTGAGTCAGGAACTGGTAAGGTTTACATCTTGTAGTATCAGTAAAAATACTAAAGGAGTTGGTGAGGAGTATTTGTTTAAATCTGATAGACCTAAGGTTTTTGTAAGAAAAAAAAAAAATGGTAATTTTTGAATTATTATTTCAAAGAATTGACTTGGTGTTGACTATGCATAAAAATGGTTTATGGTGAATGGATCTGTGGTATAATTATAACTTGGGAAAATATATATATTCTGGTTTTGTAGTGGTGAGGAACAGGAATTGAGAATATTTTTGATACAATACTATAGATTTGGTATAATATTATGTAAATAGTAAATGGAAAACACTCATGGTTATTAAAGTGGTTGGAAAAAAAGGTGACTAAGTTGTTGTCTAGATGTGGTGTTTAAGGTGTGTTGTTTGATACGTAATCACCAGTTGGAACGCGGTTAAAATTATTTTTTATGTAAATATAAAGTATAAATACGGTGTTAATGAAATATTGATTTTTTCCAAAGGTTCTGGATGAGAAATGGTTCTACAACTGAAGCACGGTGATTCAAACACAACGTACCATTTGTAAGTGAGAGATGTTCTATCACGTCCTCACATTATCGTGAACGGTTTTTATGGACACCATATCAAACGCAACCATGAAGACATCATATGAAGAGTACATTTATGGTGCTGACATGGAATCGAGGTCTTGTCATCGCTATATCAAGGTATATTGACATTATCAACATGGAATCGAGGTCATGTCATCGCTATATCAAGGTATATTGACATAATCAACATAGAATCAAGGTCATGTCGTTGCATGATTAAGGTACATTTACATTGTCAACGCAGAATGAAGGTCATGTCATCAACATATGGAGGAATCAACAGATCAACACATTATTGATAACATTATAAATTTTTTTTTGGGTTTATGAACAATTCAACACTATATTGATTACAGACAGATAGCTCGTGGTTAAGTATTAAATGGTAAATGCATTGTAATTATTGTTGTGACATTATTGGAACTATTTTATCAAGGTGTTGAAACTCTACAGGATGGATAATCTACAAAGGACCTATGAAATATTCAATGAATGTATTGTTGGACGTTCAGAAGAGGAAGGTTGCAATGATATTACATGGACCAGTATGAACTGTTATGTTTTCGGATTTGATGATATTTATACTATTGGTTTGTGTATTCTATCAATACAGGACAGGATATACTGTGGAACCTTATGGACCTATATGTATTATATGTATTATGGACCTATTAGTGAAAGTTATTGGTTAACATATATTGGTGAATACGTTGGTTTTGTTATATGTTATTTGTGTTGCATAACATGTTTTGATATAAATTGGGATAATTGTAATTTTTCATATAGTTCTAGTTATTGAAGAGATATATATTTTATCAGACTATTTGACGGAGATAAGAATTTTTTTTTATATAGAAATTTGTATGACAAATTTAAAGGGTCGATGGGGGAATGTGATGATTTAAAATATATATAGTTATTTTGGTGGGACATAATTTGTATAATCTCTAACCCGGTGTTAATGTACAGAATAAACGAGTGACGTTTTACGATAAAAACAATGACGTGGGAGTTAGATTGAACGTAGCGTACATTTGAAGATAAAGAGAGACGACCTAAGAATTTGGTAGTGGAAAGACGTGTTTTAGACTAGGCTATATAAACTGTGATGTATTTGAATTCATCTTGTACATAAATTGCATTAAATATTGAGTTCTCATTTCTACTACAAGCCGGCAGTTTGTTCATTGATTATTATTGTATAATGTGATCTCCCTGAGAGTTGTTAACATAATATCTACAAAATAACGGTCACAGTAGGCCTACGGGTGAAAACTAATGCAATTGTTAGCAAGGAAGTGTGAACGACCAAAATTGTAGCGCCTTGGCTGTCTGGCTTAGGGTTGGACATTGTGTTTTAATTGGATAGTTTCGCTTTAATTAAACCTGCAATCCGTATAATTTTATTACATGAGCTGCCAATAAGTTTAAGTGTGTATTGGTAATTGGTGAACTGATCAAGAAACAGTTTTGTTATAAATAACATAAAATCAATGTAAGCTGATGGGCAGCTTGCATTTGGTTGGGCAACTTTAAAGTTCATGCAAGAGTCTTTTAAATATGTATTTGTCTTATAAGGGAGCAGTACTACCTAGAACGAACTATAATTTTTATTTCAATTGTTTAATAAGTAAATAATTTGCTGAAATTTTGCAGACACTTTATAAACACATGAAGGTTTTATATTATGTTTTAGATTTTGTTATATTACAAATATGTAGGTCACAAATCTATTTTTAGTAACAGAGTGGAAAAATTCAAGATCGAAAACATAGAGTACATTTTTTAGCTGTAACTTTTCACCAAACTGTCAGAATAAGTTTATATTTGTACAATATTTTTCTCATAGCTGTTCCTATGGTGTGAACTACCACAGATGTTATATCCTAAAGCTTTCACCACTTATCACTCCGCAAAAATGACCAATTTTAAATTAATATTTTTCAACTATTAAATAAGGATAATTCACAAACTATGACAGATAGGTCAACGTTGATAGTTCACACTATAAACAATAATGTTTGAAGCCTGCACACAAAATTTGGTGATGATTGCTTGAAAAATGTTCAAAATATGACCCAAAAACCAATGGCGTACCGCAATTTTCGTCAAAGTTTTTAAAAGCCTTTTTTTGTCAAATTTAAGAGCTCATTTAAAGCAAAATTATGTCACACCACATTAGTGGCCCCATGCTTGGTAGGGAAACCCTTCAGCTTCATCCTGCTGATCTTCTAAGGCAAGCCTCCTCCTCCTCTTTGCTCTTCTGGCCTCGAAAGATGCTGCAGTGGCCTGACGCTGAGCATTGACGATACGCAAGAAGTCTTTATCTTCACAGGACTTGCGTGCAAAACACACAGGATTTAGGCCCATTTCTTTCATTATGTCCAGAAGTGATGTTGTCCCATCATTGAGGATAGAGACTGCAATACTTACAGCAGCTTGCACAACTGTCAATCCATGGTATCTGTTCTTTGGGCACAACCTCCATATCACGCTGTTCATGCTTTCGTTCGCATTTTGGGTGTACCCTTCTAGACACTTCTTCAAAAGTTCAGTTTTGGCGAGGTCTTTGAATCAGGCTTGATGGCATCCATCACTAACACTTTAATGTTTCTTGCAATGTATTCTTGTACATTTCCAGCTACCACAGCTTGCTTTTAGCCGCACCAATCTCCACAAAAACTATGCACCGATTATTTACATTTGTAATAAAACCAAAGATTTTGGTCGAGAATGGTGAAGAAAAGTGGAAATTCTTGGAGACCCCCTACCTTGTTTGTCGGCCTGTATCTAACAAAATATTCATCTCAGGAACATAATTTTTTCTGTGATTGAAAATAGAATAACTAAGCTTTCTAAACTTGCCAATGACATTGATGAATGAAGTAAATCATTTTTTTTTTTCAAAAATCTAGGTATTACTGCTCCCAATGCCTACAAAACAAAATAGTAAAAAAAGCCGGACATTTTAACGATTTTGTACTTTTCCTGCCGGGCGGAGGACAAGAGTCTAAAAAGGAGGACATGTCCTGCCGGACGTTAAGCAACCCTAGTCTAGCGAGACATGATGGCTAGAATTACAAAGGAACACAAACACACCAACAAACTGTCTGCAGAGTACGTTCAGAAACCCAGTTTTTTGCCGCTCAGTACATTAGTAAATTAGGCCCCAGTGACTGGCGTTCGTTATGTAAGCCATGTAAGCGATGGTTGGGATTGGCAATAGAACTAAAAATCAACAATGGGCCCTCTCTGAGACTATAAGTAATGTTTGCACAACATTGAATGAAGTGTATTGTGTGAATCTCTAACATGGTTATTTAAAAATATTTCCTTCAGAAAATAAATTCGTGGCCCACCATATGAAGTACGAAATACTTAGCCTACCTTTATACATTTTAACATCTCTAATGCTGATATATAGACTTATAGATTTGCTGACTATGTTATAAAAGGTGAATCATTAAAATAATGTCGATTAGGCTACATAGTTCTATTTAGTAATTTTTACGTTTTAATTTCTGTAAAAAAAATGGTATAAGATAAAAATGTATTAGACTAGTATCAGTGGTGTCGCCAGGATTGCAAAGTGTGGGTGGCAAATAGTGCAAGGTACGAGAGGTAAAGAACAAGGGGGGGGGCAACTACAGTATGTATAATGTATGTGTGTGTGTGTGTGGGGGGGGGTACAATAATGCAAGAAGGAAAAATGAACATATGGTTAAAATAGAAGGCTATAATTAACAACTGGTGCACAATTTCCCCATTCACTATTTAACAATTAACATTGTACCAAAAGCTCATTAGTGAAACGTAAAATCAGACAAAGTTAAATATTTATATGAAAAAGAACAATAGTAAACAAAAAGGAAAGAAATATTGTTAAGATCCTCGAATTAAAAAAAAATGTGGGAGGGCGAGTAAGGGGGATAGGAACCATGTTACACCCCCGATATGTAATGTTATGCAAGGGAAATGACTCATGTAAATCAATTGTAGTATTAAGACAAGTAAGAGTTATACAACATAGATAAAACAAGATTTGGATTTTAAATAAAACTTAGAATCTCGCTTGGTAGAACGGAAGTGGTCACATGATCAAACACGCTGGTTTAATCAGTCTCCCACAGCATTGTGTAAAGTATAGCCGTATTATTATATTTGGGATGGACTCAGAATAATTCAACATATTTCTTGAACTTATAATATTAATTCATTGATGTGAAACGTTAATTGTGATTTTATGTGAATTAAATATAATATGCTGCAAAGGTGTGTTACTTTCATTTGATTATAAGTTAAAAGTATTGTGTATTCATCTGTCAATGTCAGACAGTATAAGTAAGGTAAAATACTACTTCATTAACTATAATAAATAAATCCGAAGAGACTGGAAATTATTGTATAACGGGAAAGACAAGAATTAACCCATTAACAACCCCCTTTGTGGCTACGCCTATGAGAGTTATTGTCAATTTGGAATCTTTTAAACAAGTTTTAAAATGTATTACAATTAAGTATAGCATATAATATAGTGTAAACCTTTCGGTTTCAAATCTATTTTAAACATAAAAGCAAGAGTCTAAAGTTTTGTTACTTGTTATGAGAGGGGGGGGGGGGTAAAAAATTGTTGACGTAATTATATAGGGGGGCGGGTCTCTGAAAGTTTGACAGTTTTTGACAAGGGGGAGGGGGGGGGGTAAAAAAAAAACAAAAAATGTATGACGTAATTAATGGACGTCGCCTTAGATTATTGGGGAGTACGAACATATTATTTGTCATGGGAAACGGGGTTAAAAGGTTATAAGTTATATATATATATATATATACAATTCGCTAAACATGACTTTAGTTTTTTAGTCAATGGGGGTGACGGAGCCGTTAGTTTTATAGTCAATGGGGGCGACGGAGCCGTTAGTTTGGGGGTGACGAAGCCGTTAGTTTTATAGTCAATGGGGGCGACGGAGCCGTTAGTTTGGGGGTGACGAAGCCGTTAGTTTTACAGTCAATGGGGGTGACGGAGCCGTTAGTTTTATAGTCAATGGGGGCGACGGAGCCGTTAGTTTTATAGTCAATGGGGGTGACGGAGCCGTTAGTTTTATAGTCAATGGGGGTGACGGAGCCGTTAGTTTTATAGTCAATGGGGGTGACGGAGCCGTTTGTTTTATAGTCAATGGGGGTGACGGGGCCGTTAGTTTTATAGTCAATGGGGGTGACGGAGCCGTTAGTTTTATAGTCAATGGGGGTGACGGAGCCGTTAGTTTTATAGTCAATGGGGGTGACGGAGCCGTTAGTTTTATAGTCAATGGGGGTGACGGAGCCGTTAGTTTTATAGTCAATGGGGGTGACGGAGCCGTTAGGTTTATAGTCGATGAGTGTTACAGTTACATCAATACAAAATGTGTTGTTCTTGTTTGTTACACATCCGAACATAGGCCCCACTTTCGTTTAGTAGATGTTCATTTATATATCTAAAAATAGAATCAACGTGACATAAAAATCGCAGGCCGTTTAGGGATGGCTGAGCTGAAATGAAATCCAATACACTTACAAGTGTTTTTGAAAACTAGGTGGAGAAACGTAAAACGAGACTCTTCCATACTGACGGAGACTTCCATTTTGGAATCATTATAGCAAGTGCTAACGTTCCGGTCTTGAAGAACAGGGTGCACTTGCGCTACACCAGCACACAGGTTCACTGTAAATGCAAAAATTACCATTTACACAACAATGCACAAATGCTGAAGTTACACGAAATTCAAAGGGATCGCCAAGGACCGCGTCCTTATTGCGGAAGCCAAAATTAAATTATAAGTTGGGCTAGGCGGCTTTGTGTGGGTCGATATGTGCAAGAAATTGAGTTAGTAATGCGAGATGCATTAGAGGCTAGATGGGGGTTAAACCTAAACAAACCTATTCTATTTCAATTATACTATTTCGAAGAATACGTCTATGGACCTAGCAGCATTTTATCTGATTGGCTCAGACAGACCGTCAATGGCTATTTATATAAACAAACAATATTGCAATATCAACAGCTTTAAAACAAAAATAAGGATATGCACACCAGACATAGAATTACTGTGCGCCAGCCTCAGGCCATGCTATCTACCTTGAGAATTCGCACAAATGTACGTAACAAGAAATATATCGTCAAGACTTCAGTCAGCCAGAATACATTAGCTGACTACTGATGAACTTTTTGTTGTATGATAAATTGTGTGATAGTGTGCGTGCTTGTCTTTTTTAAAATTATGTTTATGTGCTTGAGCACATATGGTTCTTTTGTATTGATAAAATATGCTGAAATACAAAACATCTGTAATCACGACAAATTTCCATTTTTTTGTCATCAATAGTAAATCTCCTAGACTCTTGACAAACATAATGCACAGTGTCCACAAAAACATGGCTCCAGGAACAACAAATCATGCGAAGCACTATGCATGTGTGCAGCTCCGTTAGTGTGCATGCATATGTCTGCATGTGTGTGTGTGTGTGTGCCAAATTGTTAGTCTCTGTGTCCATATGTGTGTCCGCGTATTTGTGTCTATGCGTGAGATTGTGCTACTGTGTGTGTGAGTGAGTTTGTCTGCGTGCGTGAAGTTTTTGCATGCATGTTTGTTTATGTCTGTGTGAGCATCTCTGTGTGTCTGTGTGAGCGTCTATGTGTCTGCCGGTTATATGGTTAAAATTCCAAACATATTCTAATGTTACCGAATTGGCAGGCGTATCCGAAATATTTTTGCTCGCATGGAAATCCCGGGTAGCACAGTCCACTTTTATCTGGAGTGCATTTCTTTTTGAAGCAGTTACAGGCATACTGACCGTTTGGTCCAACGCGAGGAATTCCTGAGTGTGGTAAAATAAAGTTTCCTTAAGTCAACGTAATGTACTCGTCTAATAAATACAAAGTGTATAAGCGTTCGCTGTACTATGTTAGTCTTTCATTTTATTTTAAATTCATATGTAATTTTTTTCCAACAATGGCAGATAAAATGGCTACCGATTTCTGGTCCATCCTAACCCGCAACCGTGTCACTGACCTGTATAATTGTAGTACATATCCATAAGCCGATCGCTAGTTCCGGTGGTCAGCACCCAGTAGTAGACTTTGTCACCTGGCACCAGGACCAAGTCCAAGTCCTCATACACAAAATAGTTATCTGCATTAGAGGGTCCGCTTGTTAAAGTTTGAATATCATTAGGGTGTCCTCTTGTTAAAGTTTGAATATCATTAGGGAGTCTGCTTGTTAAAGTTTGAATATCATTATGGAGTCTGCTTGTTAAAGTTTGAATATCATTAGGAAGTCTGCTTATTAAAGTTTCAATATCATTAGGAAGTCTGCTTGTTAAAGTTTAAATATCATTAGGAAGTCTGCTTGTTAAAATGTGAATATCATTAGGAAGTCTGCATGTTAAAATGTGAATATCATTAGGAAGTCTGCTTGTTAAAGTTTAAATATCATTAGGGAGTCTGCTTGTTAAAGTTTAAATATAATTAGGGAGTCTCTTTGTTAAAGTATGAATATCATTAGGGAGTCTGATTGTTAAAGTTTAAATATCATTAGGAAGTCTGCTTGTTAAAGTTTAAATATCATTAGGAAGTCTGCATGTTAAAATGTGAATATCATTAGGAAGTCTGCTTGTTAAAGTTTAAATATAATTAGGGAGTCTCTTTGTTAAAGTTTGAATATCATTAGGGAGTCTGCTTGTTAAAATGTGAATATCATTAGGGAGTTTGCTTGTTAAAGTTTGAATATCATTAGGAAGTCTGCATGTTAAAATGTGAATATCATTAGGGAGTTTGCTTGTTAAAGTTTGAATATCATTAGGGACTGTGCTTGTTTTATACCAAAAGGATGATAATAATTCTACATAAAAAGTAACGAAACGACGATATTTAAAAATGAAAACATTTACTTGTATGTCTTTATATACCTGTCTTAATTTGTAAATCCACATTTGTGTCTCCGACTTCAACTCCGTACATTCTCCTGTTTAGAGTAAAGTGAAGTCCTACTGTTGTGTAGCCTTTATCTAATTGTCATGGAAACACAAATGTCTTCTAATAGATGTTTGTGTAAGTACGCTTCTACCTAGTGTTTCATAATTATTGTAAAAATTGCCTGATCATATAAATATTGTATTACGAGTGTAGATAACATTAAATACAGATCACACGAACTGTAACGAGTTACTGCCAGCTGGAGTTTAAAGAGATGGGCGAATAATGTCCAATAAAAATATCATTTTTTATCAAATGTGAGAGACGTCCAGTCCACTTGAAACTCGTTCTCATTGATAGCCGTAAAGTCTTAAGTCCATCCGAATAACCCAATGTCGAAATCTTGCATCTTATGATGACGTATTTGAGATGCCCAATAGAATCGTGTATCATACGATGACCCATTTGAGGTGACCAATAGAATCTTTCATCTTATGATGACCTATTTTATTTGAGGGGACCAATAGAATCGTGTATATTATGACCCATTAGAGGTGACAATTAGAATCATGCATCTTATAATGACCTGTTTGAGGTGACCAATAGAATCGTGCATCCTATGATGACCTATTTGAGTGAACCAATAGAATCGTGTATCTTATGATGACTTACTTGAGGGGACCATTACAGTCCTGCATCATACGATGACCTATTTGATGTGACCAACAGAATCGTGCATCTTATGATGAGAAGGCCAATAGATTCCTTCGGGAATTGATTACCAAGCTACCTTTAAATGTAAAGCTAGTTCTTTGGATGCTCTTGTAGCAACCAGACTTTTTCCTTCACTATGTTTTTTTTCTGTACATAATTGCATGAATATTTCAACTAAGGTTAAAGTTAAATTTCGCTGTTTGAATAAAAATTATTCGTCGTCCTTTCAAACATTGAGAAAGCCTTTAGTTGGCTACGTGCAACGCACGCAGTGAAATAGAAACTCGTATGTTAAATCACGTTCATTCAAACAGAATAGCAACTAACCGTGAAGCCAACTTCTTAGACATAAAATATGTACTGACCCACACAGCGAGTCCTAACAATCTATCAATTTGAGAATGGTTGATCGATTGATTAGCTAATGATTTACTATATATACATAAACTAATAACTGTCAAATGGGGTAACTTTAGACCATCGGGGTAACTTTCTACCAGAAAGAAAAAAGTTTGTATTTAAATTTGTTTAATATTTTGTATTTCTTTTAACTAGACCAAACTTTCTAATTTGAAACTTAAATGGAAAAGAAATATTTAATGATCATTTCTTGATACACTGCTCCAATATTTGCTAAATGCGAATCATTTCAAGATGACCACCATTTGCATGTCAGATTTGTATACGTCAAAATAAGGAGTTTACACATTCATCCAATATAGTAAGTATATCAATATTTACATTTTTAAATTAAGAAGTGGAATGGCTAAGGGGCCATCCATAAATTACGTCACACGATTAGGGGGGAAGGGGGGGGGGCACGCATTTGTGACGATGTGTGACGAGGGGGGGAGGGAGGTCTAAGATATCCGACGTCACATAAAAATGAATAAGCTTATACATAAATGGTGTATAAACCTATATGTATATGGTAAATTTTTTATTTTTTTTTTTAATAAATATTTTTAATCCAAAGTAACCCCATGAAAGGTTAACTTTGACCACCCCACAAAATATTAAAATAAAACTTAAATCTCCAAAATAATTGTCTTTTACTTATTTATTCTTTTTTATGTTATTGTTCCCCCTAGTTAGAGCTATTAACATCATCAAAATAATTAAAGACTGTGTAAAAATATTATTACGTACAAAGTGGTACAAAGTTACCATGTTTAACCGGTATATAGATGTATGAATTAATATATAGAATCACTGAAAAAAAATAGTTATGTAAATTAATTGACTAATAAATTGATCGACAGATATATTCAAATAATCACACTATATAGGAAGTGAAGTATACAATGATGCTCCTAAAAAAAAGAGGAGATATTAAACGCCAAGACCCATAGGCTAGACAGTCCGAATATTTTTATTTCTCACAGAACAAACGTAAATGGTATGTTGTATCCATGACATTTTACCTTCTATTTCAAACTTGATCCCCCGTGGCTCTATCGGGGTTATCATCACTGTAATCCCTGCCCAAGCTGACGTCACAAGGACAGATACTAGCCACAAGAAACTTGCGCTGGTCATTGTGTTTTCTCATTAGGCTGCTGTAAGAATGGAGACGTAGAGTTGACTTACACAACTATAAATGCCAGACATTACAACTTTTTTTTTTACGCCTCGTTTATTTCAAAGGCTTTAAATTATATTTCCTTGAAGTTAAAATATGTTCAAATATTAATATGTTTTCACAAAGAAAGAGCTATAAGAAGAATTTAATGTTCTCGAATGACCTAACTGTAAAATTCTAAAGTTTACATTTTACATCCTAGTATTAATGAAATTAATTTTTTTTTTGTGCATGAGAAACCCATGCTTTGTTCATTTCTTAGTTGCTGGTAGCAATAAGGTAAAATGTTACTGATGGCTAATGCATAAAAAAAATTAAAACTAAATAATGTTATTTAGTGTGTTTCATTGTTTAAATAGTATAATCTATACGTTTATTTTTAGTATCTATTTTTTTGGGTGAAAAGTCCAATTTAGTCAATTGCCATGGTAGATTGACCGCCGAATGAAAGTTGGTTGATAGAGTCCAGAAGGGCAAAGACTCAATTAGTTATGAGGCATCAAATGCTAATTAAGAAATACTACACAATAACAACCTGTTACAATGCTCAGAAAAACATAAGGACAAAAACACTTTCATTATTCCTTTATGCGAGAACTAATGTATATATTCCTTTTTCTTCCCGAGTGGCATGAGCACATCGAC
Organism: Anisus vortex; assembly: GCA_949126835.1. Taxonomy (NCBI): domain Eukaryota; kingdom Metazoa; phylum Mollusca; class Gastropoda; family Planorbidae; genus Anisus; species Anisus vortex. The sequence goes on along the minus strand of OX421506.1, from coordinate 34,010,937 downwards.
TGGGTTGCCTGTACAAACCAGAAAAACCAGTAACTTAACATCATCTAAAGCATTAATAGAAATGCAAGACTAGACTCAGACCACGGATGAGCCTAGTACGCAATAATCTTCTTTATAGAAGAAGCGTCTGTAACGTATAAAAAGAAGATAAGATGTATATTCATTTTACACTGTTCACCTACATATCATAATACAAAACATGTTTTACGATGGAGAATAGATAACTTTTAAGGAAAAACTTACCATTAAATATTCTTCTTCATCCTCACTGTAGCTATCACTAGATAAAATCGAAGGATTATTCTACTGATTCATTCCTAGATATAGTAATTTGTTATTTTGTAAGAAACAAACACCGTCTCTGTATTTGTGTAATATCACTTTTCGTTTGATGATAAGACTATAAAATCTAGTTTTATTTTGTCAACAACAAATGAACGTTTAAACTCACATCAAAGTTCAACGGGAAAACCCTAAAATTTTTATTTTTTTAAAATGTATATTCTGTTGTATACACGTGCGCAAATGGAGTGTTACTTCAACGAGTATTCTTCTTTCCTAATAGCCGAATTATGATCTAGTTTTTTTTTAATTTCTTACTCTCAAAAGGCACGGTGCTTTAGCGGTGGCGCACTCGAATCCTGGTGAAGGCTTAAATATTCTTTCTTGACCAGTTCTTAAAAGTATCTCTGATTTTACCCAGCTCAATGCGGGTGCGTGGCATTAGTTTAGGTAAAGTTGAAGTATCAGGTCATTTTTGTACCACACAACTCCATAGTATTCCATGGCAATGGTAACCTTTGAATGTTACTCCGCAGACTTGTGTATCAAATTCGTTCAAGGGAAACATTTTTAACTACTTTTTTCAATTAAGAAATTACACAAGATATTATCTTTTATCTTATTAATAAAGTAAATTAAATTCAATTCTGGCTTTCTTTGTTATCACTGGAAGCGCGCAATCTCTTTTAGTGGCTGGTTGGCACACACTCTGGTTGGCACACACTCTGGTTGGCACACACTCTGGTTGGCACACACTCTGGTTGGCACACACTCTGGTTGGCACACACTCTGGTTGGCACACACTCTAGTTCACAAGTTTGTTTCCCGAAAGGATTGGATTATGCTTTAATTTCGTGCTGCTCAAGGGTTCTAAACCTGTTTAGTTTGGTAGCTGGGCTGAATAAAGGCTTGTATTTGTGTGTTTTATTTAGAGCTTCTTTAATAATTGTTGAAATTTGTTTCAAAACTAATTTGGCAAACACGTCCGCCAGTTCTTGGTCTAATTTGTTTTTCAGGCACTGGGTTTTCTTGAATTAAGACCGGTGTAATGGTTTATTTAACTTCATTTAAATCACTAATATATAATCTGTAATATAAGATAAAGGGTCACGGTAGCCGAAGGTCCTGGGTTCAAATCCTGGTGAAGGCTAGAAATTGTTACCGGGATTGGAGGGTGTCCCTGAGTCTGATGGGTTCCTGACTTTAGTTGGGGTAAAGTAAAGGCGGTTGGACATTGGGCTGGACACACAATTCCCTAGTATGCTGTGGCCACTGAAACTGGTGAACGCTGCTTCTCCAGCCCAATGATCAATTTGGTCCGACGGTATACTTTCTCACTTGACCACGCCACTGACAAACCACGTCACTACAAATAATGAATCTTTAAAACAACTTCATACCTCTAATAGCCATTTCTTATTCTGAACTTATTCTGAACTTGGCCTTTAAAGGTATATATATTTTTAAAGGGTTACTGAACATTCCTGAACGTCAGCAGGTCTTGGTAAATGGCAGAAGTAAGAAAGTATAAAACATGAAATAAACAAAGTAAGAAAACATGAAGACTGTGTCAGTAAGGGTGGTACAAATTAATATAAGGAACCATAGGGTGAGATACGTTTTAACTGTATTATTGAGATGACTGGTTTTACTCACATAATATACGAAGTACACACTTTTATTGAAACAGTGTAATGTGTGCATTATTTTCTCGGTGTATGCATATAGGACACGTGAAGGTAGCTGTCTGCATCCAACATATAAAAATATCTTGTTATAACTGCGACAAAGACCGAGGCAAAAATGTCTGCCATCATAGTCTATAGATAATGCTAAGTATCTAGGAGTAATAATAAATGATAAGTTATCTTGGAACCCTCACATTGATGAAGTAATTAAAAAATCAAACAAAACATTAGGATTCATAAAAAGGAACTTTTACAAATGTAATAAGAATATAAAACTAAAATGCTATCTCACATTAGTTAGGCCTATACTTGAATATGTAGGATCTGAATGGGACCCATCAACTACAGAAAACATAAAAAAATTAGAACAAATTCAAAAAAGAGCTGCAAGGTTTATAACTAGCGAATATTCCCAATTAACAAGAGTAACACCATTAGTCAAATCATTAAACCTAGAAACACTAGAGGACAGAAGGGCAAAGAGTAAAGTAGTAATAATACATAAGGCATTAAACTCTAATTTAGAAATACAACCCAATAACAATCTGTTGCAAAGCTCAGATAAACATAAAGACAAAAACACCTTCCTTGTCCCTTATTCGAGAACAAATGCATATAAGTACTCTTTCTTCCCGAGTGGCATTCGGGCATGGAATGGGTTTCCTGAACAAACCAGGAAAACCAATAACCTAACATCATTTAAAACATTAATAAAAATGCAAGACTAGACTCGGACCACGGATGAGCGTAGGACGCAATAATCTTCTTTATAGAAGGAGCGTCTGTAATGTATAAGATAAGATAAGATAAGATAAACAAGCCATCATAGTCTATATATAAACAAGCCATCATGGTCTATAGATAAACAAGCCATCATAGTCTATATATAAACAAGCCATCATAGTCTATAGATAAACAAGCCATCATAGTCTATAGATAAACAAGCCATCATAGTCTATAGATAAACAAGCCATCATAGTCTATAGAGAAACAAGCCATCATAGTCTATAGATAAACAAGTCATCATAGTCTATAGATAAACAAGCCATCATAGTCTATAGATAAACAAGCCATCATAGTCTATAGATAAACACGCCATCATAGTCTATAGATAAACAAGCCATCATAGTCTATAGATAAACAAGCCATCATAGTCTATAGAGAAACAAGCCATCATGGTCTATAGAGAAACAAGCCATCATGGTCTATAGAGAAACAAGCCATCATGGTCTATAGATAAACAAGCCATCATAGTCTATAGATAAACACGCCATCATAGTCTATAGAGAAACAAGCCATCATGGTCTATAGATAAACAAGCCATCATAGTCTATAGATAAACACGCCATCATAGTCTATAGAGAAACAAGCCATCATGGTCTATAGAGAAACAAGCCATCATGGTCTATAGATAAACAAGCCATCATAGTCTATAGATAAACAAGCCATCATAGTCTATAGATAAATACGCCATCATAGTCTATAGATAAACAAGCCATCATAGTCTATAGATAAACAAGCCATCATAGTCTATAGATAAACAAGTCATCATAGTCTATAGATAAACAAGCCATCATAGTCTATAGATAAACTAGCCATCATAGTCTATAGATAAACACGCCATCATAGTCTATAGATAAACAAGTCATCATAGTCTATAGATAAACAAGCCATCATAGTCTATAGATAAACAAGCCATCATAGTCTATAGATAAACAAGCCATCATAGTCTATAGATAAACAAGTCATCATAGTCTATAGATAAACAAGTCATCATAGTCTATAGATAAACAAGTCATCATAGTCTATAGATAAACAAGCCATCATAGTCTATAGATAAACAAGTCATCATAGTCTATAGATAAACAAGCCATCATAGTCTATAGATAAACAAGTCATCATAGTCTATAGATAAACAAGCCATCATAGTCTATAGATAAACAAGCCATCATAGTCTATAGATAAACACGCCATCATAGTCTATAGATAAACACGCCATCATAGTCTATAGATAAACAAGTCATCATAGTCTATAGATAAACAAGCCATCATAGTCTATAGATAAACAAGCCTTCATAGTCTATAGATAAACAAGCCATCATAGTCTATAGATAAACAAGTCATCATAGTCTATAGATAAACAAGCCATCATAGTCTATAGATAAACAAGTCATCATAGTCTATAGATAAACAAGTCATCATAGTCTATAGATAAACAAGTCATCATAGTCTATAGAGAAACAAGCCATCATAGTCTATAGATAAACAAGTCATCATAGTCTATAGATAAACAAGTCATCATAGTCTATAGATAAACAAGCCATCGTTTGATGGGGTTAGAGTGTCCATTAGGAAGAATTTCACATTCCGGGGCCCGCACGCTTCGAGCAGACGTACATAACTGGTGCACCCTGCTTACCACACAATCCTCTCATCATAGAATCTCTTGAGCGGCATTACTCTGTTTTAATTCCTATCATCTATTTGATCTATTTGAAAGGATTCAGCTTTGTTTCTAAATTAGGCCTTAAAAAGACACTCTTTTTACCAGTGGAAGGCTAATGCATAAAAAAAAAACATATATTGAAAATATTTTAGTGTCTGCTATTGTAAGATTTATTATACATTATTTATATTACTTTTTTAGCTTCATATTCAATCTCATCTTTTACAATATGTTACATATGTTACAAGTGCCTGAATGACTCTGCCCCCGACTACCTTCGCTCCTGTCTCGAGCTCAACACTCTATCACGTCCACTTCGCTCGGCTTCTGATGCACTTACTCTTCAGATCCCACGTGTGAAACTGGTGTCCGCTGGCGAACGAGCATTCTCATACTAGGGCCCGTCTGTCTGGAATGCCCTCCCACTACAGCTTCGACAGAGCCCTAGCTTTGACACCTTCAGGTGCCGGCTGAAGACTCACCTATTCAAGTAGCAGTTCATTATTTTTAATGTAGGCATATACATTTTTGTCCTTTATTTTTATTCGTTGTCTGTGCTCTGTCTGTGACTGTTGACGGCGCATAGAACTGTTCCCAACGGGATAAGTGCTATATAAGTCTTATTATTATTATCTTTTGTTTGTATGTTAAATACATATCTTCTATTCATCACATAAAACATCTTATAAACCAACACATAACTCAATACATAAACAACACATACGAATTTTTGCGATTTTTTTTTATTTACTCTAAAAAAATATTACGTCTTTATAAACCGCTTCACACCGTCAAAAGTTATTAGTCTTCTTCCGATCCTTCCGACTGTTCAACGGTTTCCTCTTGCTTTCCTCCTTGGTTTTCCTCTTGTTTTCCTCCTTTGTTTTCGTCTTCCTTTTTCACTTTTCGTCTTCTGCATGCGAGAAACGCTATAAGGGACAACAGACCAGCCGCAATCAATACCAGGAATATAATATAGATGGTGATGCTTCCTTCCGTTGGCTCGTCTTCGCCTACTTGAGCTACAGTAATGACGTAATAACAAAATAGTTACAAGCACCAAGTCTACTCTCTAAGCCCAGCAATTTGTTTTAGGGGAGATTAGGGATGAGTGGTGTCACCAAATAAATGATTGAACAAAAATTGTCACTACTTGGGAACTATTTGACAAACCGTAATACATTTAACATCGATAGAAAGAAAATTTCATTGCTTTGGAAATGCTTTTAAAGCCATATCTGCTGAATAAATAATTTTAATGTAAGTCCATATATCTCACCCATATTGTAATTATTGAACAAACGAAAGTCTATATGGCTTCATTTCAGTCTGCTGTTGTTTGTCTAATTGTCATCTTGCCTGACTGTCTATCTAGTCAGACTTACCATCTGTCAAGAGTAAGGGTATCTGTCATGTAACAAGAACAAATATTATATAACCTTTGAAACACAAAGAACTGTTGCTCCTTTCTACACAGCCTTTGATGCAAAATAATGAATCCATATCACACAGTCCACTAAGGCAGTAGTTACATTCTGAAATCAACACCAATTCAGTTAGTAAAACTACAACATGTTTTATAAGTATAGTGTTTACCCACAATGCACTATGGAAGTGATGGCCTCCAGTGAGTGACACACAAATCCCTTTCACCCCATCCAAGGATTTCTCCCCCTACTCCCCCTCCTTTGCGTCCTTTGTTCAACATGACTAGATTCCGCAAGTCTATATTACTTATTTTACTGTCAGACAGTCGAGCAGAGATTCAAACACTGTACAAAGATATCTTGGATCTAAGGTGGTTTTGCCCCAACACCCCTTAACCCCCTGGTCAAAAGGGCTTTCGTCGAGCGCTAACAATTACCGCCCCCCCCCCCATCTGTACCCCTTCGTGGAAACGACTCACACCTCCAAATCTTGTCATATTGTAACAATAGCTGACTACTATTGAACTTTTTCTTGTATGATTTATTGTGTGACAGTGTGCGTGCATGTCTTTTTTGATAAGTATATGTCTATTTCTGTGCTTGAGTACAAATTGTTGTCTTATATTGTTTCAAATATGCTGAAAAATAAAACACCTGTAATCAAGACACATTTTCATTTGTTTGGATCAATAAAGAAATCTTAGAAATGCTTTAGTCAATGTCCTAGATAGCTTGGCAGGCAATGCTTTTTTAACAAGGTGTGAAATGTAAATGCAATTTCACTAGTTAGTCATTTTTATTGAGAGTATTGCAAAAACCAGTAAAGCAATGTGACGAAAAGCAAACGTTATAAAGTTCTGCATGACCAGTGTAATATTTAAGATAGACTGACCCGTGCTACAGTTGGAACCGCCAAACCCAGGACTGCATCCTTCGCTGCACTTTCCTGTTTCGTAATGACACGACTTTTTCCCGCCACAATTTGTACTGCATGCTATATGAATCAAATATTTTATTCTGGTCAGTTTATACACATTTTAAATAATAAATAATTCAATGATTTAGTCTCTCAGGATATATGCATGTATTATAATCCATCTATTGACCGTTAAAATGGGCAAATAAGGTAGGGCTGTACAATGTCCTACATAGCAAATGGGTTATTCTTGCCAGAATTTCCGGCTGGGACCCTACATCGGATATTATGGATCCCAGATATTTGAAGAAGAAGACTTTCTCAAGCCTCTGACCGCCCACTTTTATTTCGGATTCAAATTCTTTGTTTGTCATAACTTTGGTCTTTTCAGCGTTGATTTCCATGCCATACGCTTGTTGATATTTTCTCTAGTTTGGCTGTTAACTCCCTAAGTTCATCTTCACTGCCAGCTAAACCATCTATGTCATCGGCAAAGGCGAAGATTAATGACTGGTCTCCCACCAATGCTGACAAACGAGTTAGGAGAAACAAAAAAAGAAAGGTTTGTATAACTCTGAATTATGCACATATTGCAATAACGAATGGACCTACTCATGGAACAGTTGACTCCATACATGCCGTCTGCACACATTGATTCACAAGTACCATTTTGGAAACAGTTTTGTTTCGATCCGTTTCCTGAATAAAAATTAGTTGAGTGTCATGAAAAAATATAGCCTATACGTTTATGCAGGCATAGGCCAATATTTAAAGTGTAATGACATAAAGATGTATGCCATGGAGATAAGAGCCGGAAGGTTCGTTCGTTTTTTTCGGCACATATATTATGATATCAGTAACTGTTATAGTATATATATATATAGAGAGAACGCAGATGGTAACCATTAACATCTAGCATTCATATAAATCAAAACATAATGTCGTGTAACTTACCAGTCTCATTTCCACCTTCTGGATTAATCGTTGTGCACTTGTCACCATAAAAACCATTTTTACATCCATGTCTACATGCTCGGGTCTTTGTATCACATTCACCGGTACCTCCACAGTTGAGGCTACACCCTGTCAAACACATTGATCAAATTAGAAATGTAAAACAACGACTTACAACCGCGGTGGCTACCTTTCAAAAAATATAATTTACAAGCATCTATTCCCACAAGCAAGCACCAAACCCCGACCTGGCCCATGCAAAGAACACGGACCCTTACTAAAGCTTAGCACTCAACTTTTCTCTAGATCAGGGGTCGGCAAACTTTTGATAATAGCGTGCCAAAGTTGGATTCATAAATCATTCAGCGTGGCAACATCCTAAAGTTTATCCTGCCATTTAATTTTAAAAGAAACTTTAATTGCATGTTTCGGCGATCTGCCGCATGCCATTGAAAATTATTCTGCGTGCCAAGTTTGGCCATGAGTACCGTAGGTTGCCGACCCTTGTCCTAGATCACTATTTTATGTATATGAAATTTGTTCGAAAACTTGTGTCTCTTATATGTTGTTAATTATTGATTTAGATAGAGGGTTAAATGTCTTTTCTTTTTTCATATGCAAAAACAAACGCAAATAATGTTTCCTAGCTTTACGAGTTGCATTGAATGGGTTGCCGTGACAAAAAAAAATATACAATTGAAACAATATGATCTGTCTGGACAATTTAATCCACAAGTAACACAATTTATTGACTGCTTTCGAACAATTAACAACGCCAAACATATTTCTGAGCAAAAATCATTTCTGGCTTCTGTCAAAACTGAAGTAGTCAAAGGCATTTCTTGTCAAACATTATTTTTGCTAAACACACGAATCAGAACAAAAATTACTTCTTGCTTATGTGCAACTATCAAGTCAAACAACCTTTTTAATGCAAGATTGTTACTAGTGTTACTGCTGACAAGCTATCTGAACAACATTCTTGTCGAAAACAATTTTTACTTGTAAGCGATTAGTATCGTGAAAAATGTCATGCCATTATTTTATATTAGTTACCCAATATGTGTTTGTTTGTGTAGGTGTCTTACCCGTTCCATTGGCAGATTCCAGATCAGTCTCCTTGCATGTGACGCCAAAAAACCCATCTTTACATCCATGGATACAGGCACCACTCTCTGTATCACATCCACCTCCACCACCACAGTTGGGGCTACACGCTGTGAAATTAATTGGGAAAATGTATGTCAAACCGAAGTGATAACCTTTCCTAAAACATTTAAAAAACAAACAGCAACACCTCAAGCCCTGCTACAAGGCACTCACTCCCGCGCGCCAGCCCTGCTTATACACCCCACCTAATGATCCCTCGCCACCAATCTTTGCTTCCATAATCACAACCCTACTCTCGCTCCCAAGCCCCTACGCCGCAACACAACCAGCCTAGATACTTTTTATAACTCCACAGTGAGCTTTCAGTATACATTTCTTATTACATGTTCATTTGTATGAGAATTATAACATTACTTGGCAGGATGGCGAAATGATATGATTTAATCCAGGGATGGGACTATCAGGTTGTTAAAGTATGAGCTTATAGAAAACAGTTCAGAGACTTTTTTTTTGCAAGATTGTTACTGGTGTTTCTGCTGACAAACTATCTCAACAGTCTTGTCAAAAACATTTTTTTTAACTTGCAAGTGGATTGTATTGTGAAAAGAAAATTGCAAGCCATATATATATATATATTACTTTAAAAATATGTGTAGGTTTGTGTAGGCGTAGGGGAAAGGTGGGTAGTTCGTACCGCTGGGTATTTCGTACCTATGCCGTTTTACATATTTGACTGGTTGTAATTAACATTTAAGCCTGTTAACACATGCCAGCCCATTAGTTTTGACTGCCATAGAACAATGGTGGACATGAACAAGAAAATAAAACGGTAGGCTGACTTAATATTTTTTTACACAATTTAATGTTATTTTTGGCCAGTGCCTCTAGTCTGGTTAAACATAGCTTAATTAAATACGTATGTGTTTATTGTGCTGACTATCCAGTCTGCTTCATTAATAAAAACATTTAGATCTATTTTCTATTGCGGATAAAAACACAGAAGCTGAATCGTACCTCGCTATGGAGGGTAATACGTAACGGTACTAATTACTTTACAATTAGTGCAGAAGTACCGAGACTGCACCAGAAAACTGACAAAAGGTTCAGAGGCCAAAAAAATAAAGGTCTGCAACTAAAGGTACCGGGTACTGGTACGGTGAGAACATCTAGGAATACATGATATAATTTTTTTTATCTATAGAGCATAAGTATATCGTGAATGCTCTGAATCAGCCTCCCAAAGTGGGTCGTTGGATAATTATATTTGTGAATTAATTATTAAATACAAATGATATATATATAGTGAGAGACTTCAACTTATATTATTATATGTCAACCTTACAAACAATACTTGTTCTTCATTTGGTACTTATTATTCTCCCTAGTGGTAAGAATTGAACGCTTGTGAAGGCAATTAGTACCACCTGGTGTTTAAAAAAATTATTATAACTGCGCTCTTTGTTTTAATTACAACATCTTGAAATCATGACATTGTATTTTCATTCTATTGTCACCAATAACTGTTTTGAAATAAACTTTTTTTCTACATTTAGTTTCATTATTGTTATGTTTTCCCTTAATTGGCGCAAATTACCCACAACTCCCCTATATCTTACCTGTGCCATTGGCAGATTCCGGATCAGTCTCTTTGCACGTGACTCCAAAAAATCCATCTTTACATCCTTGGCTGCACGCGCCACTCGTTGTTTCACATCCACCGTTACCACCACAGTTGGGACTACACGCTATTGAAATTAATTGGGAAAGTGTATATACACGGCATACAAACCGCAGTGATAACCTTTCCTAATTCATTTAGAAAACAAACACCCAGCTACCAGGCACCCACTCCCGCGCCACCATCCGTGCATAAACATCCAAGCCACCAACCTTTGCTTCCATACTCAGACCCCTACTCTCGTTGCCAGCCTACGCCCCTATTCAACTCATACAACCAACACAGATTCTTACTACAACTATAACTTACTACAACTATAACTTACTATAACTCCACACTGAGCTTTTCAGTAGATATTTATTTACACATAATATAAGCTTGTATTGTGTAAGAGAAGTTTACTTTTTCTTAGCTTGATGGCAAAATTATATGATTTAATCCAGGGATGAGCAACTTTTTGTGGGTTGCCACATTGACAAATATTAAGCTATTATATAATATATAATGTTTACTTTATATGCAGCAAAATATAGGCTGCGTAATTATGAATTATTTATAGATAATCAAACAATTATTCAAATTATATCGAACTTGTATACGTGTACATTATATTGTACACCAATGTTTTGTCCGGGCTCCAGCCACTCCACAGCCCAGCTTATAAACAGACCTGTTTCCCTAACAAGCATAACTTGTAAATTACTTGAGCATATAATTTATAGTAGTATAGTAAATCATCTAGACAAACTTAATGCACTGTGCCCACACCAACATGGGTTCAGGAAAAACCGATCATGTGAAACTCAATTAATAGGCCTAATAGATGACTTGTCTATGGGATTAGATAATAACAACCAATTTGATGCTATATTACTAGATTTTTCAAAAGCATTTGATAAAGTTCATCATTCTAGTCTCCTAAAAATACTTAAATACTTTGGTATCTCTGGTCCCTTACATCAGTGAATTCAGGACTTTCTTATAGGCAGAGAACAAACAACAGTGATAATAAATGGCTCTAAGTCATCACCAATAACTGTAAACTCAGGAGTTCCACAAGGAACTGTTCTAGGGCCCCTACTATTTCTAATTTATAATAATGATCTACTAAATTGCATCAACACAGGAACAAAAGTAAGATTATATGCCGATAATAGCATAATTTATAGAATAATAAAGACAGGAAAAGATAGTGAACTTTTACAAAAAGACCTAGATGAACTAGAAAAATGGGAATCAAACTGGAGTATGTCTTTTCACCCAGAAAAATGCCAACTAATAAGGGTATCCAAGAAAAAGAAACAAATACTACATTCATGGTAAAGAACTAACTCAAACTAACAATGCTAAGTATCTATGAGTAATAATAAATTATAAGGTATCTTGGAACCCTCTTATTGATGAATTAATAAAAAAATCAAACAAAACATTAGGATTCATAAAAAGGAACTTTTACAAATGTAATAAGAATATAAAACTAAAATGCTATCTCACATTAGATAGGCCTATACTAGAATATGCAGGATCTATATGGGCCCCATCAACTAAAGGAAACATTAAAAATTAGAAAAATTCAAAAAAGAGCTGTAAGGTTCATAACTAGTGAATATTCCCAATTGACAAGAGTAACACCATTAGTCAAATTACTATACTTAGAAACACTAGAGAACAGAAGGGCAAAGAGTAAAGTAGTAATAATACATAAGGCATTAAACTCTAATTTAGAAATACAACCCAATAGCATCCTGTTGCAAAGCTCAGATAAACATAAAGATAAAACACTAAACTTTCCTTATCCCATATGCGAGAACAAATGCATATAAGTACTCTTTCTTCCCGAGTGGAATTCGGGCATGGAATGGGTTGCCTGAACAAACCAGGAAAACCAGTAACTTACATCATTTGAAGCATTTATAAAAATGCAAGACTAGACTCGGACCACGGATGAACGTAGGACGCAATAATCTTCTCTAAAGAAGGAGCGTCTGTAGTGTATAAGATAAGATATGATAAGATAAGTCAACTGTGGTAATTCCCCTCGGATCATTATCGTATACCTACAAAGTTATCCCGTAGCACGAATCCCATACTATCGCAACGGCATCCAGGCATCGGGTGGTTCGTGAGACGGCTTTGATGCTTCAATTTCTACCTTCCCACCGGGGCCGCACACCTTTCCAGATCGCAATGAGAAGCTGGACACCCGGAGCCACAGCGGGGGTGTCCCCCCGCGCGTTTGCTCTCTGGTGTATTCTTAATGTGAACGTATCGACGGTTTACAAAATTCGCCAGTTTTTGAGGCCCATGGGTACAGAAGTGAAACCTGATCATCAGATTAGCAGAGTTTACTTCAATAATTTTCATTACATTCAGTGCTCTCTCTACATAGGACTGCCAGAGTGTGACTTGAAAAAAAAAACCAGCAACAAAGTGTCCAAAACATGGCTGCAAAAATTGTTCTGAACAAAGAAAGACAACAACCTGTCCTAATAAATTGCACTGGCTACATATAACACTTAGGATAAAATTCTTATTTCTAACAATGCGCTATAATAGCATCAGATCCATGGACGAGCTACACATGTCAGAGATTACAGGACTGCGTTCAAACAAATTTTATCAACAACTCAAGGTACCAAAATTAAAAAGAAAAACATTTGCAGCTCTCTCCTACTGCTTTGTGCCGCCTCTTCGGTGGAACCAACTTCCGAACATTTCAATAATATATGGTAAATGTAAGCGCATTCTAAGACTAATTGTTATGAATAAGCGCTATACAAATGATGTAATTTGTTCTTTGTAATGTTGTGATTGTATATATACTATAAATAGTACGCATTTACTTTTATTCATGGCATCCCCCAAACCCATTTCTTCGCACGTAGCGCCAGGAAATCCTTGCTTGCATCCATCGGTACAGGCCCTACTCGTTTGATCACAGCTTCCGTCACCCGCACAGTTGGTGCTACAGGCTGTGAAACCAATAGTTTGCATTAGAAAATATATTCCAGCGTCCTACAACCTCGGTCATAAAAATAGAATAACAGGCCTATTCTTTTAAGTAGGGAAATTAGTGAAATTTCAACCATTTTGTGGTAATATCAACTATAATAAAATATTAGGGGGTCTTGAATTTCTTTGCAGCTCTTTATGAACGCTAGTTTTGTATGAATGGGGAAAATAATTATTGGATATTGCCTGGGTTTAAAGGCCGATTCTGCACGCAATCGCATATAAATATGCATTAAATCTTGGCTGTTATTCAGGGCCCTACAGATTACTTTATATTAGTAATGGTATTTCATTATACAAAAGAATGTGAATAAATAACTGTGTATACAATTTTTAAGACCTCAGCTTTTTTTTAACCCTTAACTTTAACGATTGTTGTTGGGAGCTAATAGACACGATGTGTCCTTTCAGTGAGCATGGTGGAGCTAATAGACACGATGTGTTCTTTCAGTGAGTATGGTGGACTCTCCAAGTCGGCGCTGGATTTGTTAAATTTCTGATTGTCTGCACCATGGGTGGAACCCGTGATTTCGAGCTTGTGAGCCAAGCTCACTGTCGATTTTGCTAATCAGCTTAATTGTATATATAATGTATGAAAATGACTCGTTTAAAGCTGTTGTAAAAAAAAAGTAAAATATAGTTACTTTAACTTTTTAGGTATCTCTTCACTTGGATTGCATCAAGACGCAAAGGATGTTATCACTTTACAATAATGTTATTATAACACTCGACTGATAATCTCACACTTAACTGGTTTCATTACAGTCAAATGTTATCAATTCACTACACTGAGATCAATACACATAAATGTATAATATTATCAGTTTTGGATATTATCAACGCACTTTTAAAATGTCAACGAAAAGAATGGCATGTTAAGTGTAACTATAAAAAAGATGTTTTATACTTTTATACGTACGTTCATTGCAATCTCCACCGCTGTAACCGACTTGACATCCTCCGTCACAATGTCTCGTTAACTGATTACACTGGGTATAAGCCTTACAGTGAGGAGGGCACTCTGAAACTTAAAAAACAACAACTTCATTTTATCTTCTTGAAACCTTTAGATATGATACGGAAGTGGTCAAACGTTGTAAAAAATACATAAACAACCACTATAAAAATTATTAAATTAGTTTAGTATGTATGCATTATAACGTCCCTCAAGAACTGCCTTGTAAAGCCACATCAGATTCAACAGTATTTAATGTGTAGCCAAAATTCCTTGTAGGATAATACTATTACTTAGTCCTGGTCTTTTAGTTAGAAATAAATCAAATATATTATTGGTTCTTATTGTTTTCGTGGGTTTAAAAAAAATATAATTTGTTATAGGCTTAGATTTTGGATAGTCTCGATATAAAGGAAGGGGAGGGGCTGGGTTTGGAGAGACAAGGGGGAGTATTGACACCTGGGGCCGACCGCTCCTTTGTGTACCTCTCAGATTGGTCAGAGACAATGAAGGAGTCGGGTGAGAACAGAAAATGTTGGGTCGACATGTGATTATGGCGTAATCGCTCGGCCAACGGGATTCAAGGTCCAAATTTTCTATCTTTCTGGGTTGGAACCGCAAAAGACCCGGAGTCAGGCAATGTATTGTCATTAATTACGTCGAATCTATTTTCAGTATTTGTGCTGAGGCCCCAGCCTCGTTTGGCATCTTTCCTAGTCACCATGACATAGGTGAAGGACATAATTCACGATGCCATAGATTTAGATGCGGAAGAGGAAAAAACAAAAGATGCCAAGTGTAATTATAAAAAGGTCTTGTGCATTACAGACGCTTCGTCAATAAAGAAAATTATTGCGTCCTACGCATTTTTGTGGTTTGAGTCCTGCATTTCTATTAGTGTTTTTAATGATGTTAAATTACTTGTTTTTCTTAGTTTGTTCAGGCAACCCACCCCATGTCCGGGCGCCACTCGGGAAGAAAGAGTACTTATATGCGTTGGTGCTTGCATAAGGGATAAGGAAAGTGTTATAGTCCTTATGTTTATCTGAGCTTTGCAACAGGTTGTTATTGGGTTGTATCTATAAATTAGAGTTTAAGCCTTTTGTATTATCACTACTTTACTCTTTGCCCTTCTGTCCTCTAGTGTTTCTAGGTTTAGTCATTATAACTATTAGTGCAACTCTTGTTAGTTGTAAATATTTGCCAGTAATGAACCTTGCAGCTCTTCTCTGAATTTGTCAACATTTTTTAATGTTCTCTCATTTTTGTAATTCATCTGGGTCTTTTGTGTAAGGGTTCACCATCTTTTTCTGTCTTTATTGTTCTATAAATTATACAAATTAACTAATAAATTATACAGTCATCTGCTAATAACCTAACTCGTGCTCCCGATGCAATTGGTTACTATTGATACTATAGGCCTACTATTTAGGTCAACCATCACACAATTCTCATTGCTTTAATATGCTTTTTGAAAGTTGTTAAATTGTGACCCTAAAAAGTCTTAGCAGCTTTTGTAAGTAAACTACTCATTCATAATATATTTGTGGCTTAGTGTATTATCACCATAATATATTATTTCCATTTCGTAATTGGGTTGTAACGTCTAAAAATTTTCTTTTGGTATATTTCGGCAGGTCTGGGTAAAGATCATTAGTAAAAAAAAAGTCACAGATTGAGATTCGTATATCGATAAAAGCCTGTTAAGTGTAACTATTAGAACAAAAAATAGATGTTTTATTTACTGCTTTCGTTGCAATATGGACCGCTGTAGCCATCTTGACATCCTTCAGCGCAGTGTCCCAACTGATTACAAATAGTATTAGCCTTACAGTGAGCAGGGCATGCTGAAAACAAATATTAATATTTAAACATTTTCAATCATACCTTTTTTTCAAACATCTAGCTATGATTTCGGAAGAGGCAAAACATTTTAAAAACAAAATTTAAAAAAAATATTTTTAAAAACCTATAAAAACGGAAACAAATATTTAAATCCATTCTTTCAAGAAATATTCATCCATAACATCGGAAGATTATCTTATAAGTTTACAGACAGAAGATTATTACGTCCACTAGGCCCAAAACTCCTGCAGGGCGACAGGGATCCGTCGGTGGCAGGGATAGAACCCGCGACCTGTCAGTTGGTTTTTGGTTGACAGGCCGGTGAACTAACCACTGGACCAGCTAGATAGCACACACAAATCTAAATTAATAAATCTTTAATAATTCCAAACTCTATGGGATAATTCATTAGCCATTTAAATATATGTTATTCATTAAGGTAAATCCCCAAGAATGCTAGTCAGAAACGTTAAATAAGGATTTTAAAATGCGCATCTTAAAGTGCAATGGGGAAAAAAAAGAAAAAAAATGATTTTTTTTGTAGCGTGAGACTGAGAAATGTGGTAGAAACTTTAAACGAATAAGTTGTCCAATTAAACACTCCCAGAATTAAAGTCTCAGTTCCATAGTTTAACAAAAAGATGGTTTACAAACCTTCTGATAATACGGTCAGTGATCCAGCACAGACAAACAAAGTTTTGTCGAAGTAAACATTAGGAATTATATTTAAAAAAAAAGGAATTTATATGATATCTACTGTTTTTATTGAAAGACTACGGTCTGATCCAGATCCAGGGGTCGGCAACCTACGGCACGCGTGCCAGACTTGGCACGCAGAGCAATTTTCATTAACTCGCGAGAGACCCTCAAAAAGGCACTTCAAGTCTGTTCTGCAAGAAAATATGTGCCTGAACAGGGTGACTCTTACGCTTTTCGCATGTTGAATGCATTTGAAATCCCACTTCGGCACACCATTATCAAAAGGTTGCCGACCCCAGCTCTAGTCTTCTAAACGAAGCTAAGGGGAAAAAACAAGTACCCTACGGTCTGTGGAAGATCTACTTTTGTTCTACTTATGAAAAGGTGCTTAACAGTGCTATTATAGACACCGGCAGATCCCTGTCGCCCTACAGGAGTTTTGGGACTATATGACGTTAATATTGAGTTGTTATCACATGCGCTTAACCGGCAGCAGTGAAACCTCTCACAGATTAATAGTCTTCTAGAGCGCACTGAGCATGCTAATATAGCATGGATAGAAGCGCTATATATATAAATTACCATTAAAAAAAAAATAAAAAAAAATACATTTCTAAAACACCATTTAGAACTTTACCAAAGCGGTAATGATGGAATGAAACAGTTAAAAGAACTGCTCTCGAAATACTTTTTTAAATATACAATAGCTTATAGTAACTTACTCCTCTTGCACTCAAGACCACTATATCCAGAGCTGCAGCCTTCGGTACAAGATCCGTTTAATCTTTCGCATGCCGAGTTCTGTTTGCAACTGGGAGAGCATGCTGAAGAGTAGGCACAGTATGGGACAAAGAGTTTGGCAAATATATGCGTTAGATAAAAGATGGCTTGCTGTGAAATACAGTGTGTATTGAAGATAGCATTATAGCGTGTTAAAAGTTTGAGATATAAACACATGGCAGTATATTACATTGACCATCTGTTGAGCGTATTAGAGTCACAAATGAAAATGGTGGAGGTATGACCTCCAACATATTATTGAGGATTTAACCAAAGACTATAATAAGATGGACCTTTGCCCTATTTTTAGAGCATATATGTTGTTGTTTTTCGTGCGCAACCAATAAGCCTGTCTTGAATGACTTCTACGCTTCTACGATTGCATTTAAGGATTCCGCTGTATACAACTTTCGATTTTAATCGTATTTTTCCATCAAGAAAATCATAGCGAATTACTAAACCGGAAGTCTAGAGGACTTAGTGCAATTGGAAATTCTGGAAAAAAGTGTTTCAAGTTATCAAATAGCAGGAAATCAAATCGAGCGGTGCATCTTATTAGAGTCTTTGGTTTAACTAAATACTTCGACCATCTTGTGGGAGTTGAAGTTTAGAATAGTAAGTCGAAGTTGAATTTTACGTCGTGGGTGGACTTCCTGTGCACCCCATGAAAAAAAGCATGATTATTGTAGTTTTTTCCCCTACACTAAAGTGTCTCTTTTTTTATTCAAATCAGTTCAGTTTGATAGCTCGTAGAGAGCAGTTTGTAGGAACCTATTTTATTCCCTATTTTATATGTTAAATTGTTTGCATTTTTATGGATTTTCACTTTTTCTCGGCCATCTTCTTGGTACATAACATTTTCCTGTAACTACATTAGAGTCTACAATGTAAATAAAAAATTTTGTATTCAACAACTGAAGTTATTTACTCACTATCAATGTTGAATGAGAGGAATTGAAAGAATATTTGACTATTGCTACTAATAGTAATCGCATCCCGGAACGAGCTGCGGGAACCTTATGTCAAGAGGAACCTCCCCTAGCCCTCACGCCAAGCAAGCAGAATTTACGGCTTCATATTTGTATTATTATTAACCCGGATTTAACGAGTCGTAACAAGTACACTGTAGGACTATATTTATTAAGTCGCCATTTATTTTATGTATGCGTGTGATTAATACATTGATATACTTTTAATTATCTAAAGAAACCAAATACATCAGCTGCATATTTGAGTCATAAAATAAAAACGCGTTCGGAGGTGCATGTCGGCCGCGTTCGTCTGGGTCCCGGGTTCGATTCCTGGTGAAGACTAGGATTTTTTCCCCGGGTCTGGAGGGTGTCCCTGAGTCTACCCAGCTCTGATGGGTACCTTACCTAAGTTGGGGTAAAGTAAAGTCTGGCACCACAATCACCTGGTATGCCGTGGCCACAGAAAATGGTGAACGCTGCTTCACCGGCCCTATGGATCAATTAGATCCGAAGGGTACTTTACTTTCTTTTACGCTATCGGTTGCACCATATATTATTTATAAAGAAATTGTATAATTGTGTAAATACTTAAATGTTATTATGATGTTGTTAAGTGACGTTATTTCCCATATACTATATAAATAAACTTATTCCATAATTATGGCAAATATAATGTATAATCTAAATAAATCTAAGGAGTAGAGGGTCCAGTGGGATCAAAGACTATAATAATAAAATGGACCGCCTGCATTAATATTTCTGCTATTTGATGACTCGAATAGCTTCTTTTCGGAATTCTCTATTCCCTTTTGTACTGTACACTTCCGTTTTATTTAATCGCTATGATTTTCTCAATGAAACATTTAATTTACAATTAAAAGTTGTATACAGCGAAAACCTTTAACTCTTTCCATACGTAAAATCAAGCCGAGCCATAATGTTACGGCATAACGTATCGAAAGAGTTAATGCAAACGTAGGAGCGTAGAAGTCATTTAAGACAGCCATTATTAGTTTCGCACGGGAAAAAAATAACATAATATACGCTTTAAAAATAGAGCAAGCGGTCCATCCTAGTATTGTCTTTGATGGGATAAGGCTTTTATTGTTTCTACAATGAGAAAAAGTCATAGCTTACTATGGTCACAAAAGTGTCCGAACATTCCAGTGGTACAATGCCCCTCGCAGAACCCATCGTTTCGCTCGCATGATGGAAAGGCGCCACTGGTAGTAGTGCAGGTCTTTTCACAAACTGTGAATATAAAAGGCAACGGTCAGATTAGTAAGCAAACATTTGCGGATAGCATACGCCACTGTCAAATTAGTAAGCAAACATCTGCGGATAGCATATGTCACTGTCCGATTAGTAAGCAAATATCTGTTAATAGCATTTGCCACGGTCAGATTACTAAGCGAACATCTGTGAATAACATAGGCGACAGTCAGAAGTGGCTTGAATAGACTCTTAAGGCTTTTTCTGCGTGCCATTGAAAACCCTTCGGTGTTCCAAGTCTGGTACGCGTGTCGTAGGTTGCCGGCCCCTGCTCAAATATATACTTAGGAAGTCAGCTTTCAGCTCAATGACATTGGATCCTGATATAGTTTTTGTAGGCTCAGTAAAAGAGTGCAGCATAGTAGCATAGGTCTTCTCGGAGAACCTGCTGCATTTTCTTTTAAACTATAACCTACTTTGCCCGGTGACGGAGAGGTGGAACCGAAAATGGGTTAAAAAAAATATGATATTTAGAACCGAAAATAGGTTTTGATAAAATAAAGGATATTAACATCCCTAATGTGAAGTAGAAGACTGAAGTTAATAATAACGGATTATTTAATCACTCCAAAGAATGGTTTACTCAAATGGAGTGCCCATAAACTAGTTAATATTACACATAAATGTGCAGTCTTTTGAAATCATTTGTTTCGCATTTTCGGTTTATTTTTCGGTTTCGGCCAAAGTTGTAGTTAAATATTAGTTAAATAAATAGTTAAATAATATTCGGTATGGTTTCGTTTTCGGCCGAAACTAAAAATTGGAGAACCGTCTTTTAAAGGCCGTGTTGGAAAACCCTATTTGTTGTTGCCTATTGAATCGTCTTTATTACAAGAAACGACATAACAGTCCTAAAAAAACGTTCCAAAACCCTGAAGATATTGACAGCGACCTTCTGCGAAAAAAAAAATCTCTGTTTATTTTTTGAACAGTTTCAAAGAGTCTAAATTACATGAGAAACACATTTTAATTAGTAGATATCAATTAATTTCAAAGCGCTATCCACGGGTGGCGCCGCAACGTTTATACAAACAATTAATGTAAGATGGTCTGCCAAAAAAAAAAAGGTGTGTTACGTTTTTCACAATTGTTCCCGTATTTGTTATTGCCGCATTCGATACATTTGCCTTGCACGACGCACATCTCACTGGCACACTCGCTACTGCAGCGTGCACTACAATCCAAGCCGCGTGTTCCCATTGGACAATCTGAGAGAAGAAATAAATAATTTTCTGACTTATATTTTGTTAACCGCTAAATATTGTTTTTGGACGGAGTGGTTAGAGAATAAAAAGAAAAAGAAAATAGCATAAATATTGCTAACCCTAACCCTAACCCTATGTCAACAAAAAGGTTAACAAAATATTGAGACAAATAACAAATTACCCCCGTAGGCCTCTATCTCGCAGATGGTCAAGGCTAGTCTACCTTGTCCAACCAGTTCCAATTTTGTTACTCTGTTCGTGTTCATGGGGGCGTCATGGCGAATTTTGAAAACAGGCGTATATGTAAGGCCTCTATCCAAATGTTCAAAAACCTCTGCACCTTTTCTATCAAATGTTGTCAGAGAAAAACCCATCAAACCATAATCTGCAAAGAGATTTAAGAACACACACACACATATATATACTTGGATTCAAGAGTTATAATATTTTGAATTGGTTAAAAAAAATAACGAGAGTGAAAAAGAAAACATCTTCTCTCTCTGTGGGTGACTTGATCTCGCGAAGGCACAAGTCTCGAGATGGTGATTGAAATTTAACCAGACTCTACATCTACAACCCCAGGCTGCAAAAAGTTGAATTAATTATATTCCCTCTCTCAGACTCCAACAGCCCGCCCCCCCCTCCCCTTCCAAAATAATACTCTTTCATGTAGAGCATTGAAAATGTCATACCTAAAATTTCCAGTGCTCTAGGGGGGGCTGAACTTTCGCGTGACAAATATTTATCGAATACCAGGGGGAGGGGGCTAAACTTTCGCGTGACAAAGTTTTACCAAATATTTAGCGAATTTAAAGCATATTTTTAAAAAATCAGTTGAAAAAAATATTTTTTTTAAATTCCAGGGGGGGCTTAGCCCCCCTAAGCCCCCCCTGTGGCTTCGCCTCTGCTAGTGACCAAACATAGACTAGTGCCCAGGCATGTACTGGTGCCCAGACATAGATTCTTGCACAAATATATATTTCTGCATAGATATTATAATCTCCTGCTTAGACAGTGACTATTGCACATACTAAGACTACTGCATGGATCTAAATTTAAGTTTCTATCAAGTTCAAAAGTTAGTTTGATAAAATTGTTATTTTTTTACTGATCGTGCAGGCAGATTCTAAGGTTAAACAAAAAAAATTTCTGATATAAATGCATAGTATTTAAAAAGATTGGGAAAAACTGAAAATCCTAACAATGAACTTAAATTGTCTTTCTTTTACAAACCCCTTTTATTCTCCCTGCTCTACAAGTATGACAGCTGATATTAATTACCTTGATTCCAGAACAGATTGCAAAGTCGGGCGGTTAGTGAAGGGGAGGGTGTAGAGGAGGGGGGTGTCATGAGTTGCAAATTGTATTTTAATCAAGTCGCTATTAGTTTGACCATGTCCAGGAGAGAAACAAAAATGCGCTTTACTCACCCGGCTTATTCCTAATGACGATATATTCTATTGAATGCGGGTAGTCAAACTTGACTTCAAGTCTCGGCGGTAAGATTCCTGGGGCCGAATGGATGCACTCGTGTTCTTTGAAACCATTTCCATACTTGCCGTCAACCGCATATTTCCCGAGATAGCCAGCATGAAGAGGCGTTATCAGTGTAGCCGCCTTAAACAGGGCGACATTTCTACCTTGAGAGATTGTCGTGTTGAAAACAAAATACGTCAATGTAGTTACTAAGTGTTTCAACCAGGACGTTACGCTATAAATTTATATTTCTTAACTTGACTTATTAGAAAATTAAGACGTAAAACGTATTACGCTTCGACGTGGTGGCCTTACGGCAGCGCGTTAGTATGGCGTAACGAATCATGATTGGATTATTTCTTTCCGGGCCTGGAGGACGTCTACACCCAGTTTTGATGGAGGACGTCCCCTGAGTCTACACCCAGCTCTGATGGAGGACGTCCTCAGTCTACACCCAACTCTGATGGAGGACGTCCCCTGAGTCTATACCCAGCTCTGATGGAGGACGTCCCCTGAGTCTATACCCAGCTCTTATGGGGTAAAGTAAAGGCGGCTGTGCATAGCGATGGCCACACAATCCGCTAGTATGTATGCCGTTTCCACAGAAAATGGTGAACGCAGCTTCAATGGACCCTATGGATTGATTGATTCGGTCCAAAGGGTTCTTTCCTTACGCTTCGACAGAAAAAAAACAACAACTATTTAGCTATCTGGCCACGGGACGAAAGTTTAGATGTATTCGTTACATTTAATTTAAATAACTTTAAATTAGACATTAAATATAACTACTAATATAAAATAAAAACTAATGTCTGTGCGTAAGGGAAGGAAAGGGGGTGAGGGTGAAGTACATTTATATGCATTTTTGTAATTGTCTGCCTACGTGATTTATCGATTGCATTATTGTAGCCCTTTATGTTTGTATGGAATTATTTTTTGTTTAAATTTAGCATAGGTAAAAGCTAATCGACTAATGATTCTTTTTAAAAAAAAATTATAAAAATAATTCGTCAAGCTTATAGAAAATACACAACATCACATATCAAATAGTTTAACAAACCCAACGTTATGTAACCAATGCCGGTCCTATGATTGCCAGCGCCCTAGGAAAGCTAATCTTTCACGTTTGTTTACATTTACTATTTATTTTTGTACGTGACCAAGGGTAAACAAAAAATAATAGAAATAAGTTCAGCAACAAAATTATCTTTTTTTTTGTTGTGATTTTTAAAACATGGCGCCAATGAGGCCACTCCCCGAAATGATCCGGCACTGTTCGTGATTTACCTCCGCTGATTTGCACTTCACACAAAAGTGGCAACACCCCCTCCCCGGTTATGACGACTGTGTCGATCTGCTTTGTGTTATACAAGCAGTGAAATTCAACAGTGTTGTTTTCGTAGTCAAAAGGCATGTAGCTCCATCTGGCGCATGGAATTTTGGCACCTTTTAGGTACAGAGCGACACGTATCTCAAACATTTTGGTAAAATATGCTGAAAATATGCGGACAAAAAAGGAGAATTATTAAAATAAACTGAATAGAGACGATAAGAAAATATTTTTATTTATAAAACCTCTTGTGGGTGCTATCATTCCGACTATGCTTAAACGTTCCCTTAGATAGGAGAGCTGAAGAAATAGAACAAGAAGCACAGATCTATAAATGGATACGGCACGGAGACTGCTGCCTGATTCCAATCACCCGCCATATTTAGTTAGCTTCGCTTTACCTATGGGACACGCTGCAGCGCGTTCGACTGGCGTACCGAATGTCCTGGGTTCGAATCCTGGTGAATGCTAGTATTGGTGCTGGGGTCAAGAGAGTGTTCCATGAGTCTACCCAGCGCTGAAGGGTGCCTGACTTAATTTAGCGTAAAGTAAAGGCTGCTGGACATTGTGCAGGCCACAGCAACTGGTAAACGTTGCTTCGACGGCCTTATGGATCACCATGTTCCGACGGGATACTTTACTTACTTACTTTTTGAAGTGACAATCGTTTCTTAATTGGTAAACATAGACTTATTGTTAACCTTTAAATTAAATTTATAAAAAAAACATAACAATAAACAATAAATACAACTGAAATCAAATCAAAACGTATCTTTATTTAGAAGATAGTTCTAGCATTTTAATAAAGACGTATGCTTTTCTGTTATTCTCTCTAAGTTGAAAATAAATACAATGATAAAATATTGAAAGCACACTTGCAAGCAGGGTAAAGGATGTCACAAAAACAATTTTTAGCTCTGCCGCTGGCCTCTGTGTATTACTGGATGAATAGAATCCAGACATTGCTGATCCAACACCATTTGATATATTCCCAGAAAGAGAATTCTGAAATCGAACAAAACTGGATAGATATCTGGTATCAAGGGTCATTGTATTACAACGTGGACGTCTCCCTGGGTCAAAGGCCAAAGACCCACTGTCACCCCAACAGAACTTGGTCAGTGAGGGAAAAAAAAGGAATGCGTTTTGTTACACTGATGGTTTAACCCTTACAGTCCCGGGCGCGTATATAGCGGAACTGAAGGCAGCATAGATAGAAGTAGGTCGGTACGGGAAGGGTTAATAAGTGGTCAAAAAAAAAGAGAGGGGAGTGAAACAGATATAAAAAATGTAACAGACACATAACGATAAAAACTGCAGCCGTTTAAGGAGGATGACATGGGATCCGAAAAAAAATTAAATATACTTACAAGGGTTTTTGAAAACAAGGTGAAGAAATGTAAAACGAGCTGGTTCTATTTTGACAGTAACTTCCTTCTTCGAACCGTCGAAGCAGGTTTTGAGGTTTCGGTCGTGAAGAACTGGGTGAGGTTGTGCTAGCCCAACACACAGGTCCACTGCAAGGCGAGATAACAATTTACAGCATCACATATACTGAAGTTACATGATAAACAATGGGATCACCAAGGCTGATTGAACACGAAAATTGAATTATTTGGTTGGACAACTGCAAGGCTGTGTGTTTGAGTCAATCAGTGTAAGAAAGTGAGTTCGTAGTGCGAGGTACAGTAGCGAGAATATATCAAATGTAGGCTAAACACCCGAACTACTTTAATAAAATATAATTGAAATAAAATATTTCATTGAATAGATAATAGTAGGCCTACCAGTCTGAGAAGACGTACCTAGTCTAAGAGGGCTTGCCATAATATTGAATGGGGCGTAAAACCAATTAGGAGATGGCGTAATAGTATTCAGTAGGCGTATCACAAGTCTGGGGTATCTCAGAAGACGTGAGAATAGTCGAACTATAATTGTATTGATGATGCCTCATGTGTGCAGCTCAATTCGTGTGTCTGCATGCATCTGTCTGCACTACGGTGTTTTTAATATAGTATGTGAGTCTGTTTAAGTCTGCCCGTATATCAGCGTGTGTGTATGTCAGCGTGTGTCTGTGTCTCCAATAGTGTCTGCCTCTATGTGAGTAAGTGTGTCTACACGTGTGTAACGTTTGCGTGCGTAAAGTTGCGCCTCAGCGTGAGTATTTATGTATAAGACGGAATATGGATACATTCGAAACTTATTTCGACCTTACCATATTGGCAGGCGTATCCGAAATATCTTCCCGCGCATGGAAATCCCGGGTAACACATTCCCTTTTTGTCAGGTTTACATTTCTTTTTGAAGCAGTTACATGCATACTGGCACTTAGGATCAACGCAAGTGTCAGGACCTTGCAAAAAATAAGAAGCGATGGTTATGTCAATAGTATGGTACTCGTGTTATAAAAACAAAGTTGTATAAGCTTAGGCAGCAATCAAACGGCGCAAACTGACATGGTTCGGTCAAGTGTTGCGGCACAATAGCCTGTCAACAACAATCCTCCAGGGCACTGTAGAAGGTGGACGTAGGAGAGGTCGTCAGCGGAGATGATGGTTTGACAATATAAAGTATTGGACAGGGCTGCAGTTGACTCAACTACTGACAACCGCTCAAGATAGGCAAAAAGTGGAGAAAGTTGACTGTCGAGGTGTCCATTCGCCCCCCCCCTCCCCCATCGACCACAACGGTCATGGGATTGATGATGATGAACATCTGCTACCCTCTAACTAGACCGGTAGTTGAGATCTTGTTAAGACCCCTGTTAGACAACTATGGTTCTTATCTAACTCTTTTTTAATGTTAATGTTTAAGCCGTGTGCTTAGTTCAACACTAGTCATTCGACAACGCAATAAGTTGATAACTCAACAGTTGCAGCAATATATTTTTTTTTTACTTACTAACTCCTTCAAAGCAATAAAATAAATACATACAATATAGGCCTAATATATCCAATTTGAAATTATTCACAAGTCCACATAATATAGTATATCCAATTTGAAATTATTCACAGGTCCATATAATATAATATATCCAATTTGAAATTATTCACAAGTCCACATAATATAGTATATCCAATTTGAAATTATTCACAGGTCCATATAATATAAATATATCCAATTTGAAATTATTCACAAGTCCACATAATATAGTATATCCAATTTGAAATTATTCACAAGTCCACATAATATAGTATAGGCCTATCCAATTTGAAATTATTCACAAGTCCATATAATTAAATATATCCAATTTGAAATTATTAACAAGTCCATATAATTAAATATATCCAATTTGAAATTATTCACAAGTCCATATAATTAAATATATCCAATTTGAAATTATTAACAAGTCCATATAATTAAATATATCCAATTTGAAATTATTAACAAGTCCATATAATTAAATATATCCAATTTGAAATTATTCACAAGTCCATATAATTAAATATATCCAATTTGAAATTATTCACAAGTCCATATAATTAAATATATCCAATTTGAAATTATTAACAAGTCCATATAATTAAATATATCCAATTTGAAATTATTCACAAGTCCATATATTGTACAGTTCACAACTAGAGTTATTCATCTTCTTTCTACTTCTTCCCATACAACAGTGATTCTTAACCTTCTTAATGCATAGACCCCTTTAAGCAGCTTCTCACGTTTTGGCGACCCACTAACAAACAATTATTTTCGTCTCTACTTTATAACTCTAATTAGCTACTATTCTGAATTGTAATGTAAATATCTGATATGCAGGATGTATTATCTTTGTTACAAGTTAAACTAATTTAAACCATATTGATTAATCACAAAAACAATATATTGTAAGAGTTAAGTCGGTCAGTCCTGACAACGACCGTGTCACTGACCTTTATAAGTGAAGGACTTATCCAGATGCTTTTCGCCATCACCGCCAGCTGTCGGTATGGCCAGCACCCAGTAGTAGACTATGTCACCCGGCGCCAGTACCACGCCCATATCCTCATACACGAAGGAGTTGGCTGTAAGCAAGAAGGTAAAAATGTTGAGCAATCACAGCCACCACAATAACCACGTGACCGCGTGACAATTGCGCCAAAATAGTTTGAGTCATCATCATTGGCTCCTTAGTCTCAACTCCTAAGCACCCAGTGTGATACGGTAGTTTCTCCCGCCGTCGAAAGCAGCCCCTGGACGCCGAGTAGATGGAATATAACCGGTAACTGCTGCTGTCCGTGTTGTGAGCCATACAAGGTGTAAGACAACAACAATGTGTTATCTGGCACAATAATATTACTTAACAAAACCGAGATACAAACAAACATTCATACAAACATACATACACAAGTACAAACCTTTGTAATGTACAAACATATATACACACGTTTGGAATTATCCCATTTCAAACAAATGACCATGCATAATGCGTATCGGAATGCCATGCGGGCGACCCGGGTTCGATTCTCCAGTTAGACTATACCTTTTTCTTTTAAATTTCAATTAATATTACTTTAATAAAAATGAGTGTAAATTCACGGGCAACACCGGGCAACACCGGACAACACCTGGCAATTTAGCTTTTTGTTAAATACAAAGACTTGCCTATTTTTAACCCTTGTTATAATATTTATTTTAAATTTAAAATCTTCAGTAATAACTATTTTTGTTTAATTTCCCTGCATTGTTTATTATTTGCAGATTATACAGGCCTGTTTTATTTTCACCTGGGCAACGCCGGGATATATATATATATATATATATATATATATATATATATATATATATATATATATATATATATATATATATATATATATATAATATAATATAATATATAATATAATATAAAATATAATATAATATATATATAAAGTAGGATTTGTGTGTGAATTTCTATTCCCATTGGTTAATTTGAAGACACGTGACCATTTCGCTCTCATGGTCTCCCTATAAGTTTGACTGACGTTCTTTCTAGGATTATTACGCCCCACTATACCCCAAAACTTCCGCAGGGCGGCAGAGATCGGTCGGCGGCAGGGATAGAACTCGCGACGTGTTGGTTGACAGTCGGTGAACTATCCGCAAGACCAGCCGGCCTCCCTAGCTTGGTGGTTAGCGTCTCGAAGCGCCATATGGATGACTTGTGTTCTATTCCAAACTAAAATCTGTAATAGCTATTTAGGTTTAGGTAGGCTTCTTTTTTATATTTCCATTGATATGACTTTTTTAAAAAAGATTATAAAGAATTATATTTTAGACATGCGGGCGACGGGTTTTCGAATCTCAGCCAGGGATAGTCCAATTTTATTTTAATAAGAAGACATTATATATATAGTACCAGGTGACCGATCATTCGATCGGTAATAAAGAGCAGGGGCTTGTACCTTAACATCATGTGTATGTTAAACAACAGTGCATACATTTTAAAAATACGTCTTTACCAGACCAATAAATTGTATTTGTCTTTTTCTTTTTTCTACTATGAATAACATGGGCTTTAAATTCTAACAGTGGAAGCAGATTTTTATTTGTGCAGTCTAATATCTAGATTTTGCCCGATAACCCCCACCCCCACCCCACCCCCCCCCCACCCCCCAACAAACAAACAAAAAAAAAAATAAAAAAACAGCTTAATCTCATTTTAACCCCCCCCCCCCCCC
Source organism: Anisus vortex (assembly GCA_949126835.1). NCBI lineage: Eukaryota > Metazoa > Mollusca > Gastropoda > Planorbidae > Anisus > Anisus vortex. Next base: position 33,981,243 of record OX421506.1, on the reverse strand, counting down.
CCCCCAAAAAAAAAAAAAAAAAAAAAAAATTTTGGCTAGAGTTGTCAGTTTTAAATCCAACAGAAATATATGTCAGTTATGTAATAATGTTATGTATTTTAAAAAACTGAAAATAAAAAGTTTAAATTTAAAATATCGTGAATTACGTTACAATTTTTAGTTCTTCTACCCCTTCCCCTATTGGTGTACGCTCGTTTGAACCTGTGGCGCCTTCACTGTGGAACGGCTTACCTGAGACACTGAAAAACTCTGTGTAAAAAAGGCATTCAAGAAGAATTTGAAGACTTTTCTTTTCAACTAAGTTGATAAAGTACACACATTTTTTTAACTCCCTCCCTCAACCCATTCAAGCTAACAATGAGTTACGGCCGGCAAATATGTTTGATATGAATTAAAAAGGTCTACGAATAAATGTAAATCGGGTAAAAAAAATAGGCATAGTCTAACTGGAGAATCGAACCCGGGTCGCCCGCACAGCAGTCCTCTACGTTAACAACTTAGCTAGAGCACATGTCAGATGTGAAAAGCTATTAGACAGTATATAGGCCTAAATAAGTCAGTGACACAATAGGGATCCGTGGGGACACAAACACGCTCTTTTTATATATAGAGATTTTCAATGTTTTCAATGTATTATTCCAAACATTGTTTGACAAAAAAAAGTAAAAAAATATAGTTTGGTGTTAACATTATCTAATATCCTCCATTTGTGTTACTATTTATAATAAACTATCGCGGCAAAATATAATATTGATTAATTAAAACAATGGTATGATAAACATTTTTTTTTTAATTTTGAGCATAAAACTTAAATACTAAATAATTAAAAGTGAAATTATGTTATTCATTGAAAAGACTGCAAATGAAAAGATCATAATATATATAGGCTTCGTTAGATGATGTGTTTAATTTCTCCCTCCCCCCCCGCCCCTCAATAAAACTAACAGTATATTACACTTCTGACTATTGTTATAAGGAAAATACGGATATACTGAATTTACATCTTTTTTAGTTTACCAGATTTCGAATTGACAATGTTAACATATTCTAATATATCTTACTTTGGTAGGCCTTTATAAGCAAATCATACATATTTTTAATGAAACATTCATTGAATTTTTAAAAATTTGATACTAATACAGTGTTTATTATTTACAGTGTAGAGTATACTGCTACATTGTATGCTATATACAGCGTAGTGTATACTGCTACAGTGAACACTATATACAGTGCAGTGTAATCTGCTACAGTGTACACTATATACAGCTATTCATTGTTTAAACACAAAAAAAGTTTTAGAGGTGGTTTTTTTTTCAAAAAATGTCAGATAAAAGAAAGTTAAAAATAGACCTTTAGTTTGGTGAAACTTCATCTAATTCTGTTATTATTTAAACGGCAAACTATTATCTGGCTATTAGATAATTCGTAAATATGTATTTGTTTTTCTTTTTTTTTTAAATTTAATCTAAAATATATTGAAGTTTAATCTAAAATATATTGAAGACGTTCTAATCTAAATAAGCCGCGAGGGCCGCATACTATCATTTGTCCGCCCGCGCGTTACCCACTGGCTGTAGTTTGGACACCCTTGCATTACATAAATTACACTTGGTCTTGCTTTAAATTATTTCTATCATCGGTGCGCAACAGTAGTTTAAACAAGAAATTAAACTTCTTTCTGCTGTAGTAAGCCTACGGGTATTCCCGAAACGTCATAACTGCGACGCAACAAAACACCGCTCTTGAAAGCCGCACTACAATGGGGGTCGAGCAATGGCATGTTTTCACGGCCAAAATCAATATCTACGATAAATCTAAAGCGTATTTTTGTCTAACGTTCATTTCCGATTTTTATTTGTGTGGCCGAAAAGGTGTAGATTTTTATTTAGGTGAAACAAGTCGTGCATTAAAACATGAAGAAAATTGTTAGAGCGCTTTTGAAGAAAATGTCCAGACATATATATATATACATACAATTTTAACTCGTATTATAGTAAAGGATAATAGGATATATAGTACCAGGTGACCGATCATTCGATCGGTAATAAAGAGCAGGCGCTTGTCCCTTAACATCATGTGTATGTAAAACAACAGTGCATAAATTTTACTATGAATAACATGGGCTTTAAATTCTAACAGTCGAAGCAGATTTTTATTTGTGCAGTCTAATATCTAGATTTTCCCCGAGAACACCCCCCCCCCCAAAAAAAAAAAATAAAAAAAAAAATAAAAAACCCAGCTTAATCTCATTTTAAACCAAAAAAAACATGTAGGCTAGAGTTGTCAGTTTTAAATCCAACAGAAATATATGTCATTTATGTCATTAAATCGCCAGGCTACAACGAATACATAAAAGTACTGCGCGTTAGTTTATGTGCAAGTCTAAAAGAGACTCGGGAACTGCCCTTCTACGCTCGCTCCAATGGCTCCCCGTGAAAGCCAGAATTGAGTATAAAGTGGCGCTACTATGCCATCAGTGCATTTGTAATAACGAGTTTCCGTCCTATCTCAAGGCACTAATCAGACTGTAGTGATAACTTGTGTATCGGTATTTGGACACTGAATGTTTCGTTAATTAGAGTTAAGATTTGTGTCCACTTCCTGTGTTTTTATTTTGATGCACGTTGTCTTCCTGTCCCTCACGATTGAAGGCTAATCGTATGGTTCAAGTAATTATTAAATAAATAATCCTGTACAGCATTTTGGTCTATTGTGTTCATAAACAATCATAAACCATTTCATTACATGGTGTCAGAAGTATTATGGCTAAATTTCACCCGCCAGAGCAATTCGACTTCAGTTCGCCTACGAAGTGGCCCGAGTGGAGAGAACGGTTCTTAAGATTCAGAATGGCCACTAAGCTAGGCAAGGAAGAAGGCTCAGTACAAGTAAGCAGCCTTATCTATGCAATGGGGGCAGATGCTGAAAAAATTTATTCTACGTTTACTTTCGAGGCTGGTCAATCCAGGCCTGAAGAAAACTTTGAATTAATACTAAGCAAATTCAATAGTTACTTTACGCCCAAACGAAATATCATACATGAGAGAGCCAAATTTTACACCTGTAGCCAAAAGGAAGGCGAAAGTGTAGAACAATATATACGAACACTGTATGAATTAGCAGCCTATTGTGAGTTCTCTGATAAAAACGACAGTATCAGAGATCGACTCGTACTGGGACTCACAGATAGGGAGATCTCACAAAAACTGCAGCTGCAGAGAGACCTGACTTTGGATGCTGCTGTTGAAATAGCTAGGCACTATGAGATGGTGAAGGGACAATTGTTGGACCAGCGAGGTTTGTCAACGGACTCAGTCAGGTTTGGCGCTCCGCGTCGCCAGACTTATTCACAATCGATCGGTGGGAAGGGAGAAGAAAGTGCAAGGAGGGAAAGTACAGGAAATACTTTCGTCTCACATAAAGGAGAATCAGCCAACTTTGTTAAGAAATGTGGAAATTGTGGACAATCCCATTACAAGACAGCCTGTCCAGCAAAGGGCAAGTCGTGTCGCCACTGTGGTAAATTAGGTCATTTCATCTCAGTGTGTCGTCAGCGAAAGCAACATCGTGACGTTCACAGTATTATGCATCATGACACAGTTACCCAGTCATACACATTTGACTCAATATTGTCAACAGTTGCAGAGCCACCATGGAGAGTGACAGTTAACATTCACAATCTACCAATTAACTTTAAAATTGACACAGGTGCTGATGTTAGTGTTATTTCCAGAGCTACTTATAACAAGATAAGCCCTAGTCCTAAACGAACTCATTCTACTGCAACTCTGCGAAGTCCTGGTGGTTTCTTACAGAACTTGGGAGAATTTACTGCTCCAGCTACATTCCAGAACAAAAAGTTTCAAATTCGTCTTTTTGTTATTAATGAGGAGACTGACAGTCTTTTGGGTAGAGGCGTAGTTAATGCCCTGGGTCTTGTGCAGAAAAATATCAATGAAATCGGAGCAGCAGTTCCTCTTGACTTATCTACACACATAAAGTGCACTCCGGTTACCATTAAAATTCGCAAAGATGCTGAGCCATACAGCTTACCTACAGCAAGGAGAGTGCCAATACCTCTTATTGACAAGGTCATGGTTGAACTACAACGGATGGAAAAAGCAGGCGTAATAGAACCTATTACCGAAGCAACAGATTGGTGCGCTCCAATGGTGCCAGTCTTAAAGAAGAATGGATCAATTCGTATTTGTACAGACTTTAAGAAGCTCAATTCTGCAGTGAAGCGGGAACGCTATGTGCTTCCTGTATTAGATGATATACTACACAAACTTCAAGGTGCAACAGTATTCTCAAAATTGGATGCAGCATCGGGATTTTGGCAAATTCCTTTAGACAGTTCCATTGCAAAGCTGACTACCTTTATAACACCTTTTGGTCGATACTATTATAAAAGGCTACCATTTGGCATCACAAGTGCACCTGAGATTTTCCAGAGGGTGATGGAAAACATTCTGGAAAAAGAGCAAAACGTAATTTGCTATTTTGATGATGTTCTTGTCTTTAGTAAAACAGAGAAAGAACATGAAAAACACTTGTCAGCAGTTCTAAAAAGGCTGAATGAAGTGAATCTTCAACTAAACCAAGAAAAGTGTGAGTACAGAAAGAAGGAAATTGATTTCCTGGGCCATCGCATCAGTAAGGATGGTATAAGTCCAGATCCTATCAAGGTTTCTGCTATTATTGACATGCCAGAGCCACAAGATGTTGAGGAGTTACGTCGCCTACTTGGCATGGTAAACTTCATGGGCAGATACATTCCAAACATATCCACAATTCTTCGTCCTCTTACACAATTGTTGGAGAAGAAAAACCATTGGACATGGGGATCATCTCAAATAAATGCACTTACACAGGTAAAGAAAATGCTCACATCTACACCAACACTTGCATTCTTTGACATTTTAAGGCCATGTGTTGTAAGCGTTGATGCAAGTTCCTATGGAATTGGTGGAGTGCTTCTTCAAGAATGTGATGGTAAACTCAAACCTGTAGTTTTCTGCTCACGTACCCTGACTCCAGCAGAAAAGAATTACGCGCAGATAGAAAAAGAACTTTTGGCAGCAGTATGGACTTGTGAAAAGCTTCAAAAGTACCTCATGGGACTACCATCATTCACATTACAGACTGATCACAAGCCACTGATATCTTTGATCAATGTTCGAGACCTGCAAGACACACCAATAGGTTGCCAGAGAATGCTTATAAGGCTCATGCGCTTTAATGTTCATGCTACTTACATACCAGGCGTACAACTTATCATTGCTGATACACTGTCGCGCAGCCCACAACAAGTAAACGTTGGGTTGGACAAAGAAGTGGATCGCCTCATTCAGGATATTGACTCTCATATAGACTCAGTTCGAATGTCTTGGCCGGCGTCCGATGCGAAACTTTTACAGTTTGCAAGTGAATCAGAGAAAGACCCTATCATTAAAACTGCCATCAAGTACACTGAAAATGTTGATGTTCTAGCTTTAATGAACTACAGATCATCACCAACTACAGCCACAGGGTACAGTCCCGCTGAGTTAGTGATGGGTCGTAAAATCAGAACTATCCTACCAACATTGCCAGTCAATCTTTCTCCAAAAATCATAGAAAGAAAGTCTATTCTTGGAAAGGACGAAGGGAGGAAAAGGGCAAATCAGATCTACTATAACAGACGTCATGGTACTAGAAAGCTTCCACCTTTAGAGCCAGGTACCAAGGTCTTACAGAAACTAGACCATGAGCGACAATGGACAAATCCAGCCACTGTAATCAGAAGCGTGGCTCCCAGATCATATCTAATCAAGACTTCTTTCGGGACTTTCCGTAGGAACAGAAAACACTTACGTCCAACATCAACATTTGTTCCTACCTCTATCGGTTCCCTACCTGACAAGGACGATGCCATTGTTACTGAACAACAGAATGGCATGCCTCAACCTCAAGGAGATCCAGGTTTTACCAACCCTCAAGAACCGGATAATAACACTACTGAAACCCACCTTGAACCCCAAGAGCAGGCGCATGGCCCACCTGTTGGCTCTACGGTTTTGACAACTCGGTCTGGACGTATCATTAATCCACCTGCCAGATATCGGAATGACTAAACGTAAAAGGGGGAGATGTAGTGATAACTTGTGTATCGGTATTTGGACACTGAATGTTTCGTTAATTAGAGTTAAGATTTGTGTCCACTTCCTGTGTTTTTATTTTGATGCACGTTGTCTTCCTGTCCCTCACGATTGAAGGCTAATCGTATGGTTCAAGTAATTATTAAATAAATAATCCTGTACAGCATTTTGGTCTATTGTGTTCATAAACAATCATAAACCATTTCATTACACAGACCTTATGTCCCGCAAAGAACACTTCGTTCTGCAAACTCATCGCTTCTGGAAGAGCCCCGTTTCTCTCTGACGACCGTTGGCCTTAGAGCCTTCTCAGTATCCGGTCCGAAGGTGTGGAATCAACTTCCCATTCAACTGAGGCGAACAAGCTCTACTGTTACTTTCAAAAAGGACTTAAAGCTCATTATTTCAATATTTACCTTCGATAACATTTAACATGCTTTAGAAACGTACTGTCTTATTTATGGGTTGGGTCGGTTAATGCTACATTTATTTGTTTTGTCTTTTTTTTTAAATCATCAATTTAGCTCTGTCACCTGGCCTAGTGTAATATCGTATTCTTAGTTGTATGTTAAACGCGCTCTGAGCTTACATTATGTTTGTTGGCAGCGCTCTACAAATATTATTATTATTATTATTATTTAAAAGACTGAAAATGAAAAGTTTAAATTTAAAATATCGTGAATTACGTTACAATTTTTAGTTCTTCTACCCCTTCCCCTATTGGTGATTTGGTGTACGCTCGTTTGAATCTGTGGCGCCTTCACTGTGGAACGGCTTACCTGAGACACTGAAAAACTCTGTGTCAAAAAAGGCATTCAAGAAGAATTTGAAGACTTTTCTTTTCAACTAAATTGATCAAATACACATCCATCAGCAAAAAACTTGTTTGAAACTATTTTAAAATGTTATTGTCATTTCGTGCCTCCATCGGCCGAAACCTTGTTTAAAACTATTTTAGAGTGTTATTGTTGTTTCGATTTTGTGAGCGCGCTAAGCATGCTTTTATTAGCATAGAGTGAGGCGCTATATAAATGACCAATTAATTAATTAATTAATTAACTTTAACAACTGTCAAACTTTCCTATAACATTATGTCAATTTTTTCAACTCCCTCCCACAACCCATTCAAGCTAACAATGAGTTACGGCCGTTAAATATGTTTGATAGGAATTAAAAAGGTCTACGAATAAATGTAAATCGGGTAAAAAAAATAGGCATAGTCTAACTGGAGAATCGAACCCGCTCGCACGCACAGCAGTCCTCTACGTTAACAACTTAGCTAGAGAAGGCACATGTCAGATGTGAAAAGCTATTAGACAGTATATAGGACTAAATAAGTCAGTGACACAATAGAGATCGGTGGGGACACAAACACGATCTTTTTATATATAAAGATTTTCAATGTTTTCAATGTATTATTCCAAACATTGTTTGACAAAAAAGTAAAAAAATATAGTTTGGTGTTAACATTATCTAATATCCTCCATTTGTGTTACTATTTAAAATAAACTATCGCGGCAAAATTAAATATTGATTAATTAAAACAATGGTGTGATAAACATTTTTTTTTTTTTTTAGCATTAAACTTAAATACTAAATAATTAACGGTGAAATTAGGTTATTCATTTAAAAGACTGCAAATGAAAAGATTATAATATATATAGGCTACGTTAGATGATGTGTTTAATTCCTTCCCCCCTCCCCCGCCCCTCAATAAAACTAACAGTATATTACACTTCTGGCTATTGTTATAAGGAAAATACGAATATACTGAATTTACATCTTTTCTAGTTTACCAGATTTCGAATTGACAATGTTAACATATTCTAATATATCTTACTTTGGTAGGCCTTTATAAGCAAATCATACAAATTTTTAATGAAACATTCATTGAATTTTTAAAAAAGTGGATACTAATACAGTGTTTATTATTTACAGTGTAGAGTATACTGCTACATTGTATGCTATATACAGCGTAGTGTATACTGCTACAGTGAACACTATATACAGTGTAGTGTAATCTGCTACAGTGTACACTATATACAGCTATTCATTGTTTAAACACAAACAAGTTTTAGAGGTGGGTTTTTTTCAAAAAATGTCAGATAAAAGAAAGTTAAAAATATACCTTTAGTTTGATGAAACTTAATCTAATTCTGTTATTTTTTAAACGGCAAACTATTATCTGACTATTAGATAATTCGTAAATATGTATTTGTTTTTCTTTTTTTTTTAAATTTAATCTAAAATATATTGAAGTTTAATCTAAAATATATTGAAGACGTTCTAATCTAAATAAGCCGCGAGGGCCGCATACTATCATTTGTCCGCCCGCGCGTTACCCACTGGCTGTAGTTTGGACACCCCTGCATTACATAAACTACACTTGGTCTTGCTTTAAATTATTTCTATCATCGGTGCGCAACAGTAGTTTAAACAAGAAATTAAACTTCTTTCTGCTGTAGTAAGCCTACGGGTATTCCCGAAACGTCATAACTGCGACGCAACAAAACACCGCTCTTGAAAGCAGCACTACATGTGGGTCGAGCAATGGCATGTTTTCACGGCCAAATTCAATTATCTACGATAAATCTAAAGCGTATTTTTGTCTAACGTTCATTTTCGATTTTTATTTGTGGGGCCGAAAAGCTGTAGATTTTTTTTTAGGTGAAACAAGTCGTGCATTAAAACATGAAGATAATCGTTAGAGCGCTTTTGAAGAAAATTTCCAGATATATATATATATATATATATATATATATATACATACAATTTTAACTCGTATTATAGTATAGGATATATTGACGTAGGAGGTTGCAATGCCCCCTTGCCCCCCAAAAACTTTTGATTAACTCCCTTGTGGGTGTCGTGGTAACATTGTTTTATATTTGGTTAACGTTGCCCCTGTCTGATTGGTCAAATAGGTCACGGGCTTGTAGAGAGTGTGTTCTCCCCGCGTGAAGTGCGTCAGTCAAGAGTGACTGCTGTATGTGACTACGAGAGTTTTGACACTAATGATAAACGTGTGTACGTTTGTTACTTATAGTTTTAGATCATAGGTTCTCAACCTTTTTCGGCTCACCGCCCCCTTTTACAATTTTTTTCCGCTCACCGCCCTTCCCCCCCCCCCCAACTTTCTGTTAGCGCCCCCCCCCCCCCTTTCCGCCCATCTGGACTATAGTTTCCGCAATTCTTTTAGGGGAACTAGAATTTTTGTGTGATTAATTATCTTTCAAAAAACTGAAAAGGAAACATTTTGTAAGAATTAATAGATTAAAAAATTGCCTTAACAAAAGGTTTAAATAAATCAATATTAATGTGAATCGTTTGCCTGGTGTGTTGCTAGCAATTTGTCTATTTTTGTTTCAATTTTGGTTGCAAAAAGCCTTAGGTCTAAAAATCAGTAATATTTGTTATATTACAAAACAGAACTTGTAATTGAATCAAATATTGAATCTAAAAAATCACATTTTTTAGTTAAAGGGAGATAATTAGCCCGTTTTATTTGAGCTAATATTTCTGTTTTTTGTTCTTTTATAAAAATTAAATGGCTTAGATTTATAACTTTGAAATGATTAAACTGTAAAAAGTATTTGAAAATTATATAAATATTATATGACTAAATAAATTATATGTATATTTTCACGCATTACAATAACTACCCAGTTTGTATGATTACTTATTATCTATACCGCTTTACCTCAGTGTGGTTTCTCTAATTTGATGTTAAAACACATTTAAGACATCTCAGCTAAACTGAGCTGAAAAAATATAATTAATAATAGCAGATGCTAAAGCGACAATGATCGGTCAGCATAGTTGATGGTCCGGTGAACCAAGCACAGGACCAGCCGGCCGTACACTATATTTACCAAATACAGACCCTACTTCATCGACAAGTCATTGCGATTCTTATTTCTTATTAATGTAAAAATATGTAAGCTTACTGTTGGGGATAGCAGACATTTAGCAGCACTTGCGTTTACATAACATTTCATTCAAAAACTAATCGATTCAAATAGCTGATGTGTTAGAATACATCAGGGACGTTTGTACCGCTCACTTGCACCTCACCGCCCCCCAATCGCGCGCCCCCGGGGATGTCAGCGCCCCCCTAAAATATATATACCGCCCCCGGGGGGCGATATCGCCCCCGTTGAGAACCTATGTTTTAGATTGTGCAGACAAGAAGTAATAATAATAAAAATAATATGAGACTTATATAGCGCATATCCCGTTTCCGTTGGGAACAGTTCTATGCGCTGCTGTAAACATAGTGCTGCCTGCTGGCGCAAATACGTTTACAGGACCAAAACTCCTGCAGGGTGACAGGGATCCGCCGGTGCCAGGGATAGAACCCGCAACCTGTCCGTTGGTTTTCGGTTGACAGTCCGGTGTGCTAACCGCTAGACCAGCCGGCCTCACAAGTTTTCTTGATCTTTCTACACAGCGCATGGTCAAGGCCTGTGTCATAGGGCTGATGATTTTGATACGCCCAACTACCTTCCATTTATATAATAGGTTGGAAATTGTCACATTCCGCTATCGAAGTTAGAGTGCCTAATGAAAAGGGTTGTTTGATGAGCGGGGCGAGGGGGGGGGGGGCAAGTATTTCTATAGCGTCAGTGTGAGCACGTTAAATTGGGTCATGAGTTTGTATTGATTTACCTATTTTCTCATGGCTGCGTATATCCACATTTGTGTCGCCGGCATCAATCGCGTTCAGTCTTCTGTTGACAGCAAAGTGAAGCCCTACCAAAGAGTAGCCTTTATCTAAATTTCAAATAGAAAGCAAAAGTCTTATAATGGTGGACTTAGTGTGAAAGTAGGCTTCTACAAAAAGTGTTATATAGTTATCGCATTCATTGCCTGATATATAAATATTTTGTTACGAATGTGATTTATATTATCTTAGCTTATACAGACGCTCCTTCTATAGAGAAGATTATTGCGTCCTACGCACATAGGGGGTTAAAGTATTGTCCTGCATTTCTATTAGTGTTTTAAATGATGTTAAGTTACTGGTTTTCCTTGTTTGGTCAGGTAATCCATTCCTTGCCCGGATGCCACTCAAGAAGAAAGAGTACTTATATGCATTTGTTGTTGCTTAAGGGATAAGGAAAGTGTTATAGTCCTCATGCTTATCTGAGCATTGTAACAGATTGTCTTTGTGTTGCATTTCTAAACTGTAATTTAATATCTTATGTATTATTACTACTTTACTATTTTTTTCTGTCCTCTAGTGTTTTTAGGTTTAGTGATTTAACTATTGGTGTTACTCATGTCAGTTGTAAATATTCGCCAGTAATAAACCTCTATTATCAAATAGAGAAGGGTCACTGCCCGCTTAAGGAATGACCTGTATAACAGTATATTTACAACTCGCAGCTCCTTCTCAGTGCTAGAAGTAAAGTCTGAACTCCATCCAAATAACCGCTTGTCAAGATTGTGCATCTATTGATGACCCTTTGAGGGGACCAATAGAATCGTGCATTTTATGATGACCCATTTGAGGTGACCAATAGAATCGTGCATCTTATGATGACCCATTTGAGGAGACCAATAGAATCGTGCATCTTATGATGACCCATTTGAGGAGACCAATAGAATCGTGCATCTTATGATGACCCATTTGAGGGGACCAATAGAATCGTGCATCTTATGATGACCCATTTGATGGGACCAAAAGAATCGTGCATCTTATGATGACCCATTTGAGGGACCAATAGAATCGTGCATCTTATGATGACCCATTTGAGGGGACCAATAGAATCGTGCATCTTATGATGACCCATTTGAGGGGACCAAAAGAATCGTGCATCTTATGATGACCCATTTGAGGGGACCAATAGAATCGTGCATCTTATGATGACCCATTTGAGGGGACCAAAAGAATCGTGCATCTTATGATGACCCATTTGAGGGGACCAATAGAATCGTGCATCTTATGATGACCCATTTGAGGAGACCAATAGAATCGTGCATCTTATGATGACCCATTTGAAGGGACCAATAGAATCGTGCATCTTATGATGACCCATTTGAGGGGACCAAAACAATTGTGCATCTTACGATGACCCATTTGAGGGGACCAATAGAATCGTGCATCTTATGATGACCCATTTGAGGGGACCAATAGAAACCCTCGAGGATGGTGAATTATTTCGATGCTCTCGATGTGACCAGATGTATTATTTCTTCATTATTTCATTTTCTGTTGTTACGTCTTGCTGTCTAGGTTAGACAGTTATCTAAATGACTTCTATGTCTCGCTGTCTAGGCTAGACAGTTATCTAAATGACTTCTATGTCTCGCTGTCTAGGTTAGACAGTTATCTAAATGACTTCTATGTCTCGCTGTCTAGGTTAGACAGTTATCTAAATGACTTCTATGTCTCGCTGTCTAGGTTAGACAGTTATCTAAATGACTTCTATGTCTCGCTGTCTAGGTTAGACAGTTATCTAAATGACTTCTATGTCTCGCTGTCCAGGTTAGACAGTTATCTAAATGACTTCTATGTCTCGCTGTCCAGGTTAGACAGTTATCTAAATGACTTCTATGTCTCGCTGTCCAGGTTAGACAGTTATCTAAATGACTTCTATGTCTCGCTGTCTAGGTTAGACAGTTATCTAAATGACTTCTATGTCTCGCTGTCCAGGTTAGACAGTTATCTAAATGACTTCTATGTCTCGCTGTCTAGGTTAGACAGTTATCTAAATGACTTCTATGTCTCGCTGTTGTTACAAAAGTTTTATTTCCATAATTATATTGGTTCTATTATTATTAACTAAAGTTAAAAAGAAATAATCTTAAACCCGAAATGTTTCAGTGTTAGGAATAAAACATGTATATGTCTAGACACTACGTCATCGCATTAAAATACGTCATATGCACGAGGGTTGAATATCGTTAGTTTAGTTCTAGCTTGGGCGCTAATGTGTGAGGACTGTTTTTGACCACTTTCTTAAAGATAGGATTACGGCTTAGTACGATATAGAAGAATCTCAACTGATTAAGTTTCATCATATAATACTGTTACATGTGTTCTGTTTAACGTGACACTGTCTAGGTTAGACAGTTATCTAAATGACTTCTATGTCTCGCTGTCTAGGTTAGACAGTTATCTAAATGACTTCTATGTCTCGCAGTCTAGGCTAGACAGTTATCTAAATGACTTCTATGTCTCGCTGTCTAGGTTAGACAGTTATCTAAATGACTTCTATGTCTCGCTGTCTAGGTTAGACAGTTATCTAAATGACTTCTATATCTCGCTGTCTAGGTTAGACAGTTATCTAAATGACTTCTTGGTACCCTCGAAGACAGTTCTTATAATGACACGCCTACCAACTCAATGCTATTTAGAAATACGATAGGAACAAATAACAACATAATTTTTAATTGAACATAACACATAACATTGAGCTCAACACAAGTCCATCAAAAGAATACAAATTAAGAACAAACACAAGCCGTAGTAAACACAGCTAGTCTCCCTATACACTCTATTCTCTAAAAAATAAAACACAACTACACACCACATGGCCAAATGGACAAGGGTCATCCAGGGTTACCAAAAAAGAATGTGACCATCCGTTATCAAGGAAGGTAATCGAGACTAAACAAGGGAGTTATTTAATTCTAGCCTCATAAATCACACTACATGATTGTATAACTATTTTAAGGGACATTAAAATTTTAATTATTTACTGTGTTACGTAATATGCCCTATTTATCCACCTTCCCCTTATAGCTGAATATTACTTTCATTGGTCGGGGCCTGTGATTGGTATGTGTGTGTGTGTGTGACCTGTGGACGCTAGCTTACTATTAAAGAGGTTGTGCTGATCGGTTGTTCGTCTGTTGATTTTTTTACTTGTTTGCTTTAAGAGTTTTGTTATGAGAAACGAAAGTAGCTAATTTCGTCTATGACCTAAAGTTACCGCTACATCCAGCTAGAATCCATAAGAAAGAAACAATCATCATACCCCTGGATCAGACGCGTTACAACTGTTTGAACTATTCATCATCATGTAAAGTTTAGACTATCGTACGTGTGTTAAATATATTGAGGTAGAATTTTTTTATCTAATTCAAGTTAAATCGAATCAAAGAAGAAAGCAACAGTAGAGACAACAGTATAAAGATCAATTAACTGATAAATAGTTATGTAAATAAATTGACAGATGAATCAATTGACAGATATATAAAAAATAATGACTGTCCTACAAAGGAATGGGATGAAATTCCAATAGTCTGTAATTGTTGCACAACTGTTTACATTTTTAAGGTTGTTAAGCGAGACATGAGCTCTTTATTAGTCTCCCATTAAACTCTCGTGCGTACAATAGAGACGTTTCAAGAGTTGCTACTACTTCTTCTTCTTCTTCGTATTACTGTGGAGACCCCGTTAGGACCGAGGAAAGAGTCCACACATAAAATAAAAAACATCACAAACAACAATTATAAACAGATGACAGAGTGTTACTTTAGGTTTTTAGTCCAGCCCTTTAGTGAAGATTTGAAAGTAGAGGCAGTGATGGAGGCTTGGTCCAGGGTGTTCCACAACTTAAAGTTGTTGGGGGAGGGAGAACGGTCAGACCTACTGGATGGAGCGGCCGAATACATTCATTTCTTACTGTAAAGTTGTAAATATTATGTTGTAATTTAATTGACCTATTATTATTATTACCTTCTATTTCAAACCTGATTCCCTTGGGCTCTGCCGTCTTTATCTTCACCGTAACTTGTGCCCAACATGACGTCACAAGGGCAGATAACAGCCATATGAAGCCTGCACTGAACATCTTCTTCATTTGAAAACTTTGGGGGAGGAGGGGGCAATAGCAAAAAAAAAACAACAGAGAGTAGACTTACACACAACTATATGCCAGACTTTACAACATTGACGCATGAAATGGTTCAATTTTAATTGAATATACGCTCAAAACGTGTTGAAAATTCCAAATTAAACTAGGTAGAAAACAGACAGCCTCTATTTCACATTAAGTGACGTCACATGCATAGAAAGTTCCATAGTAAACTAGTCAGAAACAAAATCTGAACGTTCCTCTTTACATACTAGAATAAACATTTTTTATAGCTTCAATGGGAGAAATGTGTAGATAGTTTCCTTTCTATAAGCAATATAAGCCAGTTATGGCATTCAAGAAAGGTAAAACATAACTGACAAGCCATGCTAATTATAAGTATTCCTGGGTCACGTGATGCGAGTGAACAATCGATGTACAAATCGCTGTTTTACATCTTGCGGAATTTTCAAAGGTTGGGTGCTCCAACGCTGATGATCTGCATGCAAAGAACTTAAAATACATTTTCATGGATTCCATGTAAAGACAAACAACATTTACGATATGGTCTGTCAAAATAAGACGCCACAATATTTGATTCACGAGAATATCAAGTACTTTGAAAAAAAAAAAATGTATTCGTGTTTCGACCTTTTACTAATTAGTGTATTAAGTGCAGGGTAATTGTCAATTGAATTACATCGTTTATGTTCCTTTAATGGGGTCATGAGCCTATAGCCTTAAAGTCTATTTATGAATGTCAATGATTTAACAAATTTCATTGATTGATTAACAATGTTGTTACAAATATCAGTTACAAATAACAAAATAGATATTAACATTTCTACTTTACAGCTTATAGCCTTGGCGGTGCTTGCTTATAAGTTTTTTACAGACGGGCCATCTAATTTGAAGATTATTACGTCCACTAGGCCCAAAACTCCTGCAGGGCGGCAGGACTAGAACCCGCGACATGTCGGTTGACAGTCCGTTGAACTAACCGGAGTACTTAGCTTAAGGCTAAAGCTCTAAAAACAGCAGACGTTATAAATCGTATATGGCTAAGCTAATGCATTAAGTTTAATTATCACATGCTTAATATTATATAATATTAAAAATAAATTATATAAATAAAAATTATATAAGCTTTCTCCGGCAGACCGATATTTCAGGTCTACGCGCCTTACCAGTGGCGTAGCCAGATTTCAACGCCAGCGGGAGCGAAATTTTAAGATAAAGGATCTACTTTAGCGGCCACTCCCCCTGCTCCCCCCCCCCCCGGGCTACGCTACCAACCCATTGACAATTTAATTATAAAAACGAGCTTTAAAGGCTGATTTCAAAACACACCACACAACTAGTGGAATATAGCAGTAATGGCGGCGTATAAAGCCAAAATACTTTATTGCCATGGCACGCGTTTCTAGATGACTTAAATAAGTAAATAGCAGCCATGATGGTAATGATGTTGAATAGCATTGTTATTTAACATGTTTATCTTACACCTAAAATAATAATATAAGGAATTTGTTTGCATACATCTTGGTTTTCAACTGTGGTACTAGTCCTTATATTAGTCCGTCCACAAGTAAACCAGATTTGAGGCTTTTATAGTTTTTCAATAGCTCTTGTGAAACATATTGCACAGCCTGCCTTATGCTTTACTTTTAGATAGTTAGTTAAGATAGATGAACTTTCGACCATCGACATCTTCAACTAAATATTTTGAACTTATGAAACCTATTCCATTGATTTTAATGATTTAAATTTTAACTTTGAATTTTCATCGCATGACAGTGTTTTATTTATTGTTTATAAAAACGATCTTAAGTATTACGGCTGCCACTTGACACCACTAGACAAAGTCAACAAACAGCACGTGCTATTTGTTCTAACGATAGGTGGTTTATTCCTGTAGCTTATAATATGGATAAGTGAATAGTGTGAATTGTGTAGCCTAATCAATTCTAGCCTCAATTTACGCATAGCAATTTAATAATGGAGGCGTTATCCATTATTTTATAGATCATTGGTATTCATTTTACACGTCATATGTCTTAAATTAGTTTACAAATAGCATGATTCTGCATGATGCTTAACAAAAGACTATAAGTAAAAACTTACGGTTAAAAAATCTTCTTTATCTTAATTGTCGCCATCATTAGACAACATCTAATGTTATTTCTACTCATTCATTGTAATTTATTTGTCTTTCATACAAAAAAAAAAAACAGACCCTCTTTGCATTTGTGTATTATCACCTCTCATTGTTTAGTCGAGAGATAGCCCTTAGATGAAAAAAAAAGTTCAAGTTTTTATTGTAAACAACAAATGAACGTTAACACAAAATAATGTTCAACGGGGAAACCCATTAAAAAAGTTGAAAGTAATGTAAATCCACGTGTGCAAGAGGAGACTTACTTTAGCGTTTTTCTTTACCCGGTAGACACATTAATTATTGGTATTGACAAGCCTTAACGATTATGCATAAAAGGTCGAAAAAACATTTCCTGTCCCATTCGATCTATTCATTCAAAACATATATGTGTGATGCGTTACTGGTTGTACACAAAGATGTATGGGATTAAATTTTATTTCATTTCCAAAAAATGTTGCCAAAAGGAAGCGATGGATTGTATCTTTAGGTCAGACGTGAAGAATCACCTATCTATAGTCTCCAACTTGATGTAAAAGAATTTTCGTTCTTTTGTTTTTATGAATCTTCGCATTGTGTTTTTTTTTTAATAACCAAGGACGCAACTCTTGACTAATTTATTCTATAAACAAAGCTAAATTTAACTTAATCGCGACTAACACTTTGATAATTAATTATCGCCTACTCACTTTTGATGTTAAGAAAGGATTCGTCATAACTAATCTTGTAGCCTTTGTATATTTCTAAAAGACCAGAACTTGCCGTCAATTTTCAAACACCAGTAAAAAATGTCACCGGAAGTTCATGATCTCTTGGATTGCGCCCGTTTGAATCGGTAGCGACTTTTATATGGACCAGCTTGATTATCTTATCAGATTTCAGACAATACAGACGCTCCTTCTATAAAAAAAAAGATTATATAAAGCATATTATTGCTCCCTACGCACAGCCGTGGTTTGAATCTTGTTCTGTATTTCTATTACTGTTTAAAATGATATGTAATTACTGGTTTAATGCCTTATCTTAAAGTAATTTATAATATAGGCCTATTTTAGAATCAGATTAAATAAAACATGTCTTTTTATTTAACAAAACATCAGGCAGCTAGGACTATTCCAGTGAATGAGAATCACCCTTCTCCAATCGGCATTAGGTTCCTCTGGCGTACCAGAGATCCTGGTTTCCAACTCAGGAGCAGACTACAATTTGTTCCCAGGTCTGGAAGATGTTTCTAAATTAAAAAATTTCTCAGGAGTACCTGACATTTGTTTACAGTAAAGAGGGAGGTATGTGGACATTGAGCTGGCCACACAATCACCTAGTATGATGCATAGTTTATATTTCAAAACGCTACAGATTCTGAAGAAAAGTATGAAAGACTTCTGTAGTTTATTTTTCTAAACGCTACATATTCTTAAGAAAAGTATGAAAGACTTCTGTAGTTAATATTTTAAAAACGCTACAGACTCTGAAGTGAAGTATGAAGAATTTTGTAGCTTATATTTTTAAACGCTACAGACTCTGAAGAAAAGTATGAAAGACTTCTGTAGTTTATTTTTTTAAACGCTACAGATTCTGAAGAAAAGTTTAAAAGACTTCTGTAATTTAGAAACATTGAGGCATTGGAAGGATAACTTTGATATAATTACACATTATTTTAATAAAAGAAAACCGAACAACGCAAACAAATGCAAATATAATTAACACATAACTCAACACATACCTCAATAAATAACTCAACACATAATTCAACACATAATTCAACACATAACTCAACGCATAATTGACACATAACTCAACAGATAATTCAACACATAATTCAACACATAACTCAACGCATAATTCAACACATAACTCAACACATAACTCAATAAATAACTCAACACATAATTCAACACATAATTCAACACATAACTCAACGCATAATTGACACATAACTCAACAGATAATTCAACACATAACTCAACACATAACTCAACACATATCAATTTCTGGCGTTTTTTTAATGTTTGTTTTTTAATGTAAATGTAAAGTCTTTATAAAGAAATTCACACTGTCCAACAAATAATTATAACTGTTCCGCAATTGGTTCTTGCTTTAGCATCTTTTGACTTCTGCATATCAGAAATGGTATTACGACCAACAGACCAGCGGCAAGAAATAATAACAGTAAAAGATAAGTGATGAAACTTCCTCTCCTTAGCTCGCTTTCGCCTACTTGAGCTAGTGAAATGAAGTAATAAGAATATTACAAAACACTGGACCTACTCTTTAAGCCCAGCAATGTGGGTATTGGACTGTTCATTTTTTTTCTTTGAAAAGTTGTAACAAATATATAAACCATTGCAGGGGATTGACAGCCCACAGAACGCGTGTCAGGCTTGGCATGCAGAACAATTTTCAATGGCGCGAGGAAGTCTTTGAAAAAAAAATGTAGGTATCTTTTGCAAGAAAGTGAGTGCTTAAGCTGGATGACTTTTGTCTGTTGGCACGCTGAATAAATTAGAAATCCCACTTTGGCTCACTATTATCAAATGATTGTCGACACCTGGACTCTAGTGTTCTTTTGGTATTTTAAGTACTGACTCATTTAAACATCATTTGTGTAAGTAATAAGAAAAGAAAATATTGTATATAATAACTACCGCATGTGATTTTACAAAGCCTTTATACACGACAGGGAAGACATCTTTATAGCATATAAAGAGTCTGATATTTTCCAATATGTTTACGGCGTAAATGTGATAATATCCCTTCCTTGGGAGTTAAACTTTAAATTATGACATTTACTCATGACAAATGTTAATTGTCACACACTGTATTAAACAGACGTGAAATTGTTATGAATAACATATTATCGCTTACTGTTATTAGACGGTTTCAGAAATGAAATGAAATACTACTATTGTGGGTTGGGGCGATGTAAAACTGGTTTCAAGAGAAGATCCGGGTACTTAAAAACCGGTTTCACGGTTATACGTGGCATACCTCAAGTGGTTTGATTTCGACTAAATATTATGTGCTAATAATGTTTAGTCTGATGTAATCTACATTCATATAGTACAAACCTTCAGGTGGGCGTGGGAGGGGGGAGGGAGGGGAGAGGCGTTTGGATAAAAGTAGGGCTCACAAGAGTAGTCAAAGTAATCCAGCATTAGTTGTTCTTTTTACTGACTTCACGCCAAGGTGCCGAACAAAACAGAAACAATGGGTTACCACTTAAAGAACTTATGGCATTAAAGATAACTTATCACTTTAACTAGCTTAAAGAAAGGCTGTACCTCAAGTCAGAGTATATGATGACTATATTTATAGAGTGTTTTGGTATCTTTTAACTGTATATGAATCAAGAGTTCAATCTGTCTATCTTGTACTAAGACTTATTCCATCTAAACCATAACTCTACCACGCAACAGTTCACACGCCAGTCCATCAATTCACCCGTCTGTCCATTCACCCACGCAATCACCAATCTATTTATATCTAAATTTCTACCTTTACACTCAGTCTACTCGTCTACACATCAGTCTTTTGTTGTCTATCTAGTCAGAATTACCGTAATATGTCAATTGTCAAACTACCCTTCATGTAACAAGCAGAAAATAAAACTAAAAGTTTCACTTAATTACCCTTGGCACATAGAGAACTGTTACTTCCTTGTACACAGCCTTTGGTGCAAATTAATGATTCCATATCACACAGTCCACTAATGCAGTAGTCACATTCTGAAATCAACATCAATACAGTTTGTAAAACTACAGGTATAGTCCTCAAGTCTAGTGTTTACTGTCTCCACACTACACAAGTGATGGCCTCCAGTGAGTGACACACAAAAATCCAGCGATTGGGCCTATACTTATGCTGGTCCGAACACATGTACATAATACTTAATGAACATAATGAACATTCTTTCTTGACCTTCCATTATCCTCATGTTGGTCATTAGAATAAACTGACCAACTTACAGCTTCATCAACTACCAGGTTAAATAAATGACATTTTCAAAAGGTTAAATTACTAACTGACAAGTTTAAAGTCATACATTACTGACTGATCATCTGGAGAGTTTAACGTTAATTAGTGACCAGAGAAACAGTCATAAATTACTAACTGAACAGAGGAACAGTTATAAATTACCAACTGACCAGATGAACAGTTATAAAATCACTAACTGACCAGAGGAACAGACATAAATTACTGTAAAACTATTGATACGAACTGATAAAAAGCAGAACAAGTCTGTATTATGTACCTATATTACTCAAAGATGACGAAGTGTGAAAACCGCCGATACGCTTACCTTACGATCACAGCGGTGGTCTAAGTCATGGGGGAGAGCCCCTGTTGCGCATCCGACTATCATTGCACTGTCCAGAGGCTCCGATTCTCGGTGAAAAGAATGTGTGATGTGCGCAACAATTTGTTTCAACCCCGCCCATGTGCAAGCTATAGTCTGGAATTCGCCCTAACCCGATCTATCTATCAGGGCGCGCAGTGGAGTGGCTGGTCTTGGTCCGATCTCGGATTTGCTCTCATTGGTTCCACCCTTAAACATAGTTACGCCCCTGGACGTAAGAGTCGGGGGTTTTGTACGTTTCTTTAGAGGCAATGGTTGCGTCAACAGCAATAGTGAAGACGATAAATCTGAATGGCCAGTAAAACATTGAAGAATATGATAAACGTGGACTGACCAGTGCTACAGTTGGACCCTCCAAACCCAGGACGGCATCCTTCGCTGCACTTTCCTGTCTCTTTCTGACACGATTTGTGGCCGCCACAATGTGTACTGCAAGCTAGATGGAAACAAATGCTTATAATAAATCAGTCCATCATTTATTCTCTCAAGAAATATGGATGTATTTACTCCCTTTATTTTAAGTTGCATTTTCTGTCTGACTGATTGCAATCGTCGTGGGAGCAAAACTTTGCTTCGATTTTTCGACCACTTCCCGTGGTCCAATCGAGCTGAAATTTGGACAGCAGACTTGTGGCGACTAACAATACATTCTATCAAATTTTCAGTAATAACGTAATAATACTACACTTATGACAATATTCATTTCTTAAACGGAAAGTATACGAAAAATTACTTTAAAAATGCCTATGCAAATTTTTATAGTTTTTCGGCGCAAAGCTAGAAAAAAAAAATGCGCTAAGATTATTTTTAGAACGATTCATACGGAGTAAGGAAATATTTTTGAGATTTGCGACACAGATATTTTTCTGTACGTTTCATTTGCAGTAGTCAATCAATTATTTAATTACATGATGGTAAACTTAGTTTGCAAATAAAGGGAGTATAATAAAAAAAATCGTTTTTATGGTTTTCTTGTTATCTATCTATGTATTTATCTATCTGTTTATTTATCTATCGGTGTATTTATCTATCTGTGTATTTATCTATCTGTGTATTTATCTATCTGTGTATTTATCTATCTATGTATTTAGCTATATGTGTATTTATCTATCTATGTATTTATCTATCTATGTATTTATCTATCTATGTATTTATCTATCTATGTATTTATCTATCTATGTATTTATCAATCTATGAATCTATCTATCTATGTATTTATCTATCTATGTATTTATATATCTATGAATTTATCTATCTATGTATTTATCTATCTATGTATTTATCTATGTATTTATATATCTATGTATTTATCTATGTATTTATCTATCTATGTATTTATCTATCTACGTATTTATCTACCTATGTTTTTATTTATCTATGTATTTATCTATGTATTTATCTATCTATGTATTTATCTATCTATGCATTTATCTATCTATGTATTTATCTATCTATGTATTTATCTATCTATGTATTTATCTATCTATGTATTTATCTATCTATGTATTTATCTATCTATGTATTTATCTATCTATGTATTTACCTTTCTATGTATTTATCTATAGATGTATTTATATATCTATGTATTTATATATCTATGTATGTATCTTTGTATGTATTTATCTATCTATGTATTTATCTATATATGTATTTATATGTCTATATATGTATATGTCTATGTATTTATCTATCGTTGTAATTATCTATCTGTGTATTTATATATCTATGTATTTATCTCTCTATGTATTTGTCTATGTGAGTATTTATCTGTTTGTTTTTATCTATCTAAGCTTATGTATTCATCTATCTATGTATTAAAAGTGTATTTATAGACCATAATGCCTAACTAACCATTTTCAATGGTCCGTATTAATTTATCAATATTGTAATGTGTATTATAATATTATAAAGCATATAATATATAGCCGAGACGGCTATAGTGGATTATAATCTGAAATAGTGTGGGCAAATTCGTATTGGTTTATGCTTGCAAATAGGTTAAGAAAAACGGATTTCACAGAAATAAACATTTAACGTCATTTAACGTCGTAATTTTGCTTTTTTGCGTAGATTATTGTTTATATATATTTTATTAACCGTTTTAAAGTGCTCAAAAAGTCAAAAAGATTAGCATATTAAAAAAAAATTGAGAACTGCTGAATTAACCTTTTTTTTAAATGACAGTATCTTTCGAACAATGAAGGCGATGTAAATGATAGTGGGTCGCAAAAAACGAAATATTATATGAAATAAACGGGTTGGGAAAAAAGATATTTAGAAAATCAAGGGAATTAATTTAACAATATATTCTTGGCGATTTAAATATTACATAAGTTATCTCTCTTTGACTATACATTGAACCTTGACACTAGGCATACAATAAAAACTCTTAAAAACGGTTGAAAAGAAAAAGTTAATTTTTTTTTTTTAAATGACAGTATCTGAAGTCGATATGGATAATAGTTGGTCGCAAGCAAGAAATAAAAAAAACAAAACAAAAAAAAAATGATTTGGAAATCCTTATGCACATATTATAATAACAAATGGACCTACTCATGGAACAGTTGACTCCATAAATGCCGTCTGGACACTTAGGTTCACAAGTTCCACTTGCGGCACAGTTTTCTTTTGATCCGTATCCTGAATATAAATATTCATAAGACTTGTGTATATTGGGATTAAAGAATCTTGTTTTGTAATGAATACTACCCAATAACAACATGTTGCAAAGCTCAGATAAACATAAAGACAATAACACTTTCCTTATCCCTTATGCGAGAACAAATGCATATAAGTAATATTTCTTCTCGAGTGTCATTCGGGCATGGAATGGGTTGCCTGAACAAACAAGGAAAACCAGTAGCTTAACATCATTTAAAACATTAATAAAAATGCAAAACTAGACTCGGACAACGGATGAGCGTAGGACGCAATAATCTTCTTTACGAGAAGGAGCGTCTGTAATGTATAAGATTAAGAAGCCTTCCATTCTATCGGTTACATGGTCTTCTTCTCTAGGAGTTTAAATTTGATTTAGTCAATAGTAGATAATATCAATAGACTCGCATTCAATATCATTCAGAAGATGAAGCAATTAAAACCTATCGTATAGGACAATGTAGAATTGGTTTAAGCTTAAAATGTTAGTTAAATTTACATATGCCTATGCACTGAAGAAATACTCTAGATCGGGGGTCTCATAAACGCGGCTCGTGGGCAGCATGCGTCCCACCAAGTGGATTTTTAATGCCCCCATGTAAGCTTACAAAAAATGTACTATTCATGTTTATTATTTAACGTAACATACTTAATAATAATAATGATAGTTCACTTTGGAAATACTCTTTGAGTCTAAATTGTAAATTGGTATATTATTAGTGATATGTAGTAAAATAAGTTAAGATGTATGAAGTTTTGTTTTGTTTTGTTTTCTAAGGTCGGGTTGTTGTTGTTGTGTGTGTGGGGGGATGCAGCTCTCAATACATCTCTTAAGTGATAAAATGACCACATGCCTTCACTCTAGTGTGAGGACCCTTTGCTCTAGATGAAAATAAGCTCGTTGCAATAGCAAGCGTTAGAACAAGAACTGACCAATCAAAGGCTGGAGTCACTAGGTAATATTTTTTTTTAAACTCTGATTGGTTCCCACAGATGGCTCGATAGCTAAGAAAGTATCCCTTATTTTAAGGATAGATCAGACAACAATCTACAGACTTATATATCAGCAGATACCTCAACTTCCAAGAGATGGACTTTACAATTTTACAATTCCCTCTAGTCAGAATCTAATATAAACAATGAAGGCTCAATGCTCAGCACTTTTTTTTTTTGTATTTATAACTCAGATTCGTAAGAATGAGGTCGGCTGGTCATGCGGTTAGTTCACCGGACTGCCATCCCACACGTCGCAGGTTCTATTCTGCCACCGACCGATCCCTGTCGCCCTGCAGGAGTTTTTGGGCATAGTGTACGTAATAAGCTTCTATCTAGAAGGAACATCTGTAAACTCACAAGATGTATTCAGTGTCGAGAAACAAAAATACGTTTGTGTATGCATATATTTCAAGTGTACTAAAAGGGTGTATGCCGTAGGGTTGATAAACGAGTGAAAAAGCCTACAGGCCTTGTTTCTTTTTACTCGTTCTTTCTATCTTTCTACCCTTTGTGTAGAAAACAACAACATTACCACCATGTTCTTTGCCCCTTCTCTCTCTCTTTACTAATGTTGAAGACACCGCGTAATTGAAATGTTACTCCTCAGTCAGGAATTATATCAGTAACTGGTATAGTTCATATATTATAGAACACAGTTAGTGACCACATAACATCTATCAGGTATATCAATCAATACAGATTGTCTTGTATCTTACCCGCGTCAATTCCTTCTTCTAAATTAATCTTTGTGCACTTGTCACCATGAAAACCATTTTTACATCCGTGGCTACATGCTCGGGTCTTTGTATCACATTCACCATTACCTCCACAGTTGAGGCTACACGCTGGCAAACATATTGATCACGTTAGAAATATATCATAACTAATTATATTTCTTGGCTAACATTATTCTTTGCTGAAAGAAGTAACATGACAAACAACGTTCTTTGCAAGATTCTTACGAGTGTTACTGCTATATCGAAACATTAATCTTGGCAAAAATTAGTTTTTTTTATTTCATTTTTACAATGTTGTTTCAGTCGAGATGAAATTTCTGTTTATTACTGACTGGTAATCAGTTAACCTTGTCGAAAAGAAAAATTAATGCCAAACTTACCCCCGACGAAAAATAAAATAAAAACAACCCTTAAAATGTCTACATTAAGGGAAAGTAAGATGTATCAATAACAATTACATGGACGATTCTATCGTATTTATTCAAAGTAAACACATATGAATAAAAACAATTCTCTTAAAAAAACGATGATGATTTTGTCAGATATTGATTTCAAACGAATATTTTCTTTGCATATATATATATGATGGTTTGTGTAGATGTATAGCTTACCTGTGCCATTGGCAGATTCCGGATCAGTCTCCTTGCATGTGACGCCCAAAAACCCATCTTTACATCCATGGATACAGGCACCACTCGTTGTATCACATCCACCGTTCCCATCACAGTTGGGGCTACACGCTGTGAAATTAATTGGGAAAAGTATACAAAATTCATACGACCGCTTTCGCAAGCCTTACAATACGCCACCAGCCTAGCCACAAGGCACCCACATCATTTCCCTACGCCACAACTCACGATTGTACAGCTCCCATTTACTTTCTGCTCCCAATCTACCACCTCCGCTTCCAATATCAAACCCCTACTCTTGCCCCGATATATATATATATATCACCTTCACCTATCCCTAAACCCGTGGGTGGGTCGTTGGGGCACCATCGTTGACCGTTCACTATCTCACGCCATTTGTTCCGGTCCTGTGTTGCCCTTTGGGAGTCGATGAATGATAGGCCGGTCCACTGCTTGATGTTGTCTTCCCACCTCTTCTTTTGCCTGCCTCTATTTCTTTCTCCCTGGACTGTGCCCTGCATTATAGTCTTTGAAAGACCTCCAGATCTTGCCACGTGTCCATACCATTTCAGTTTTTTCTTCTTAATTGGGGTGAGAAGGTCCTCGTATGGGCCGATGACAGCAGCTATTTCATGCGGACCACTTCGTTTGTGATATGCTCTGTATAGGAGATCTTCAATATCTTGCGGTAACATCTCATCTCTAGCACAATGATTCTTCTTAGGAGGTCTGCAATGAGCGTCCAAGCTTCGCATCCATACAAGAAGACCGAAGTTGCCAGAGAGCGCATTAGTCGAATCTTTCATCTGAGAGAGATTTTCTTGCTTTGCCAGATGTGTTTAAGTTTACTCAGCGCTGCGATTGTCTGGGCCATTCTGGCAAGAATTTCTGGCTTTGAACCTTCGTCGGATATTATGGCCCCTAGATATTTAAAGGCGGAGACCTCTTCGAGTTTTTGCCCGTTTATCCGAATTTCACTTGTGAATGTTCTATTTGCCATGACCTTTGTCTTTTCTGCATTGATTTCCATACCAAACGCCTCTGATGTTTTCTCTAGTTTTGCAGTGAATTCTTTTAATTCATCCTCGATGCCAGCTAGGCAACTACTGTCATCGGCGAAGGCGAAGCGTAAGTTGGTTATAATTCGCCCGCCTATGCTGACTGTTCCGACGTGGTCTATATATGTATATATATATCAAGAGACACTGATCATTTCTTTTTTTTTTAAACCTTTTTTCCACTAAATTTAGTTTTTTTTTCCAGTAGTTTTTCTTCTCACCATGAGCCAGAAATCTATGACGTGCCCACTGATCTGGTCAGTCAAGATGTCCATCATGTCCACAACCAGGAAGTCAGAACATCTTTACAAACAAGTCATCCACGGACAATGTTATCTTAAGTTTTCACTTCTTGTCCGTTCTGATCTCTCCTGGCCTTTCACACTTTGTTTGATTACGGCTTACCTAGCCGTCTGGTCTTAAGACAGCAGAAACGTCATTTCATTGGTAAGTTTTGTGTAGATGGGCATTCACGATCATGTGTTTATAATCCAGCAGATCTAGCGAGCCAGTCGACGGTGTGGAGTTCATTCTCCCCATTCTGTCAGTGGCGTGATAGTAGAGGTCAAGCCGCCCCACTGGATCGTCCACAAAGAGACAGAGCTTGTAAGCTAGAAAAGGAAAACCTACTCTAAAGAGTGTGACAAGTTTTTCACTTTGCACTGAAGAGGGACACAGCCTCCTCCCAGCTTTTTTCGCTTGACATTCAGTCACACCTGAATGGATCTCTGTTGAACCAGACTCATTTAGATCGGAAAGGCCCGTGTTGCTGAAGAATCCCTTGAGTTCTATAGCTGAGGTACACCTGGATGGCCACTACCTCTGCACAGAAGAGGCATAACTTTGTACATCTCTGCAACTCATCTATCATAGTTTCGTGGTGTACTAGTGACGTATTTTGTTTAATTTTTTATTTATTTGGGTTGTAACGTCGACGCATTTTCTGTACAGTTTTGGTCTGGGAAAAGATCATAAGTAAAAAAACAACAACAACCATATATTTAGATTCAGAAAAAAGAATAATGCTTGTTACGTGTAACTATAAAACCGATGTTTTATACGTGCTTTCATTGCAAGCTCCACCGCTGTAGCCATCTTGACATCCTTCAATGCAGTGTCCTAACTGGTTACACGTTGTATTATCCTTACAGTGAGCAGGGCAAACTGAAACATAAATAGAAAAAAACAATTTCAATTTATCTACTTTAACCTTTTTATTATAATTTTAATGGAAAATATAAATTCTTGAAATATGGGAATAGGACTGAGTGGGCTGGGCATATTTGGTCCAAAATTAGAGGTTTAAGTTTTTGCTAAAAATAGCTTGTTAAACCTAATGAACGAATAATACATAACAAAAATAGAAAAAATGATGTTTTTGTACTGAAAAATTGAGCTTGAAATATGTGGGTCGATTCAATTCTTTTGTCGATTATTTGCGTTCAAATGCGTTTTTCTCAATATGTGTTTTTTTGTTGTGTTTGTGCTATAATAATTGTAAAATAATGAAAAGCATTTGAGATAACATGCCGAAATTTGGTATGTAGCTTTATATATTATAATTAGAGGTACTATACAGGTTTTCAAGGTGAATGTATTATTAGTTTGTCTGTAAAATGTATTAAAAGAAAAAATGTAAATTAACTTTATACAAAATTCCTATACTAAAATTAAAAATTCATTAAAAAAATACTTTTAACAATATCTAAATAAAATTGTGTCTAGTACCTAAAATGGTAATAGTACTACACAAATAAACTCTGGAAACCAAAATATATTATTATATAATACTTTTTAAAATTTAATAACTTGTGTAATGTTTATTTATTGTCAAAATGGCGGCCGTAACCATAGAAACCATGTTTGTGTTATATACATTACTTATGTTTTTATCAAGGTCACTTAAGACATATATATGTATACACGATTAAAAATCATTTTCGTCCAGTAATAACTGAATTAAATTTTTCAGTCCTGTTCCCCATTATCAATCATGGGAAATGGACGTCAATGTTAGTAACAAAATACTTTTAATAAAGAGCTAAATATGATCATAATAAAGTAAGTATATGGGGGCAAAAAACTGTTAAAGTTTGAATATAGTCGCTTGAGATGGAGTTGTGAGGCTAACAATGTTTAAATTTTAAGGTGACCAAAAAGAAATTGAATTCGCCTTCCGAAAAATAGGGTCGGAAGCACGGCACAAACAAAAAAAGAAAGTTTCGCTAAATAAATATACATGATTTTTAAAAAAAAGTAATGTTTGGGACTAGCTTAAAGAAAAGCATAGGTGACACGGTGGTCGTGCGGCAGCGCGTTCCGCTGGTGTAGGCTACCGAAGGTTCTGGATTCGAATCGCGGTCCAGGTTAGGATTTTTTCACGGGTCTCGAGGGTGTCCCTGTGTCTACCCAGCTCTGATGGCCACACAATCACCTAGTATGCCGTGGCCACAGAAACTGGTGAACCCTGTTTCACCGGACCGATGGATCAATTTAGTTCAACGGGTACTTTACTTACTTAAAGAAAAACGTGATGCCTGGTGTCTATAATACTACTTAATAGAACGGAAGCTCATCAATGGAACACTGCAAACGAGGACAATAATCGTCCATTAAAAAATAAGTTTGAGAACTTTTATTTTAAAAAAGAATCCCTTGAAAATGCGTACACCTCTTCTTTTGCCTCTTCTCGCCATTCACTTAGGATTTCTATTCCATTAGACCGCAAGTCCACCAGAAGGAAGCCGCTGAGAAAAGGGGGGAGTCGCAACTTATTTACACTTCTGCAGTTTTCACAAGTTTTCTTGGCCTTCAGACCTGGATAGACTCTTTGGCTCCATTCAAGCCTGTGGGAGAGGAGGGGGGGGGGGGGGCGCTTGATTTTTTACAATGTTTCGAAGCCAGAAATTTTATTCTGATAACTGTACGCGCCGTCGCAAGCGATAATGCGGGCCGGATCGCACAGTATTATCAGAGTAGATGATTTTCACCATGTTTAATCCACTCCGAGTGTTTGTTGTGCTGAAATTTATAAGGTTCAGCTGATTTTAATATTGGAACCAGGGGCTAATAGAATTTACCAGAAAAAGAAAGGTTAACGCTATTCCTGGCAGATTTCATTGGTGTAGTTTGCAAGCTAAGGAGTAGCCTAAGTAAGCTGAAGACATAAGCTAAGCACGGATTCTGGCTAAAAGAAGTCTTGGGCAAAGCGGCATGGGAAGGGGAGCTGGGCATGGGGACTGAGCGCAGTAGCGGATTTCGAGTGTTGAATATTAGGAAATAAAAAGAGAGATTGTGTCGAGGTGAACGACAGTCCCCTTAATGATGTTCTCTAAATGTACTCCTCATCATTGGAACCTGATATAGTTTCTGTCTGCTCAGTAAAATCACGCAGCATAGTTTTTTCACAGAAAACCAACTGCGTTGCGTATATCGTTTAAAGAAAATGGCCGTCTTTGAAAGCATTATTTGTTCTGGCCTAATGAGACTTATAAATTCACAAGAAACGCCGTGATAGTCTGAAAGACGAGCACAAACTCTGACATAGTTGTAGTCTTCTTCGTATAGCACATGAAAAGCGCCTTTGTTCCCACACACAAAAATGTTGCTTTAATTTATATCTGATCAATGTTGCCAACTACAACAGTAAAAAAAAAAGTTTTTAAAGAAATGCCAAAAGGGAGACGCTGCAACAAAAAATTATTTTATGTCAGGTAGTCTGCCAACAAAAGGTGTGTCGAAGAAAAAGCGAAAAGTCTGACGATTTTAACGTTGTGTAGCAAATTTAAACGGGCTTTTCCCCCACACATAACCGATTAAATTAATTTTCAAGCGATAACAACGGAACGCGCTGCAGCATTTATACACAATATTTAATGTGAGGTGGTCTGCCAAATTAGTGTGTGTGTTACCTTTGTCACAATTGTCCCCGTATTTGTTGTCGCCACACTCGATGCATTTGCCTTGTACGACACACATCTTGGCGACACACCCGGCACTGCAACTTTCATTACAATGTAAGCCGTGCATTCCAATTGGACAATCTAAGAGAAGAGAAAAAAACGGACAACATTTTTGAAATTTGATTGTATACATTACACCTGACTGTCACGACCCCTTTTACTAATTAGCAGAATATCAATTAGTCCACGACAATTTTAGATCTCCCATTCAATAATTTCTGCATTATTAGATAAAATGACACCTTTTTTTTAGGATGTCCCGTGAAAATAAGTCGTGCATAATAAACAATATCGTGGCTGGCTTATCTCCCTTGGCTTATCTCCCTGTGTGTGATACCCGAGTGGCTTGGTCGGTTCAATGGCGCTTTTATTTTTTTCAAGGGCTCGGCCATCGGTGATGACTAGCGCTGGCTATCGTAATGAAATGAATCTTAATCGGCTGGTCCTGTGGCTAGTTCACCGGTCTGTCAACCAACACGTTGCTGGTTCTATCCCATCCGCCGAACGATCGCTGTCGCCCTGCAGGAGTTTTGGGCCTAGAAGATTTAATAATTCTCTATCAAGAAGAAACGTCTGTAAACTTAAAAGACAAGTCAATCGGCCGCATCTTATTGATATTAATTGTCATGGCTTACATTGAAATGATAAAGACGATAGATGAAGTGGCTGACAGGTACCAGGGACGGAAGGGAAATGATAAGGGCAATTCTCCCAATTCTCTCACCCAATGTGTTCTCCTTGACGGGTGGCACCTTTTTTGCGTTTTCACAGTTTGGACGGAAGGTCCGGTTTTGGAGGAGGGGGGGGGGGCTCTGATAGACTCCATTTGGTTGACACCCCTTTTTTTTGTTTTTACAGCGGTACAATACCTGGGTAAAAAATCAGTTTATGATACACATACTTCTGACCAACAGCTCTGCAATAGCCTTCTATAAACAACTTCCTTTTTTGACAAATTGTCTTTCCACTTAACAGTGAATTCTGCACTTGTTATTCATTTATATTTTTATATGTACATATTTGTTGAACAATTACTTGTTCATTCGCACGCTATTCATTTATATGGACATTTTTGTTGGACAATTTTTTGTTCATTCACACACTATTCATTTATAGGGACATATTTGTTGGACAATTATTTGTTCATTCGGACGCTATTCATTTATATGGACATATTTGTTGGACAATTATTTGTTAATTCGCACGCTATTCATTTATATGGACATATTTGTTGGACAATTATTTTTTCATTCGCACGCTATTCATTTATATGGACATATTTGTTGGAAAATAATTTTTTCATTCGCACGCTATTCATTTATATGGACATATTTGTTGGACAATTATTTGTTCATTCGCACGCTATTCATTTATATGGACATTTTTGTTGGACAATTATTTGTTCATTCACACGCTATTCATTTATATGGACATATTTGTTGGACAATTATTTGTTCATTCGCACGCTATTCATTTATATGGACACATTTGTTGGACAATTATTTGTTCATTCGCACGCTATTCATTTATATGGACATATTTGTTGGACAATTATTTGTTCATTCGCACGCTATTCATTTATATGGACATATTTGTTGGAAAATTTTTTTTTCATTCACACGCTATTCATTTATATGGACATATTTGTTGGACAATTATGTGATCATTCAGGACATTTACAATCATATTTTTAAATATTAATTAAAAATGTTGTGAATATTTCAGCAGATTTTATAAGACAACTTCGCGGATGCTTGGATCCTACTGCTAATGATTTCTAAAAAAAATACGAAGTAAGTTTTATTTAAACCATAAACCTATTATAGAATAAATAATTTTTTATAAAAATATATTTTAACATCAATTGTAGCATTTTCGGCAATGATCAATCATGATTATTAGGAAAAAAAATATATAGTAATATAGTATAGTATAATATAGTAATAAACTGTTAAAAGTCTTAACGGTATACTAAACGGCGTATAAAATGATATAAGCTTCAATAATCTATAGTATCAGTCTAGTAAAGGAGCTATTTCGCTACTGGTTACCATTATTAGGCCTATTATAATCCCTAACATTCGGAAAGCATTATTTATTGTTGTCCATTTATATATTATTCTATTTTTTTGTTGTATGTTTATATGTTATTCCCTTTATTGTTGTATGTTTATATATAATTATCTTTATTGGTATATGTTTATACATTATTCTCTTTATTGTTGTATATTTATATTATATTCTCTTTAATGATGTATGTGTATCCGTTATAATCTTTTTTGTTGCATGTTTATAATGTTATTCTCTGTCTTGCTGGTTAATATTGTCTCGAGAACATCCGTCAGAGCTTACGTTCCTACTTCTTACAGGAAAGTCCTGTTGCAGGCTTTAATACCTAGACATCCGTCAGAGCTTACGTTCCTACTTCTTACAGGAAAGTCCTGTTGCAGCTTTAATACCTAGACATCCGTCAGAGCTTACGTTCCTACTTCTTACAGGAAAGTCCTGTTGCAGGCTTTAATACCCAGACATCCGTCAGAGCTTACGTTCCTACTTCTTACAGGAAAGTCCTGTTGCAGGCTTTAATACCTAGACATCCGTCAGAGCTTACGTTCCTACTTCTTACAGGAAAGTCCTGTTGCAGGCTTTAATACCTAGACATCCGTCAGAGCTTACGTTCCTACTTCTTACAGGAAAGTCCTGTTGCAGGCTTTAATACCTAGAGGAATTTCGTGGAACCTTAGCTTTTTTCAACCGTTCCTTACATTTTTGGAGGAAATTATTAAAGAATAGAAAGAAAAGATTTAGCGTACCGAAGGTCCTGGGTTCAAATCCTGGTGCATGCTAGGATGTTTTTCCCGGGGTCTGGAAGGTGCCCCTGAGTCTACCCAGCTCTGATGGGTCCCTGACCTTAGTTTGGGTAAAGTAAAGTCGGCTGTGCATAGTGCTGACCACACAGTTGCCTAGTATGCCGTGGCCACAGAAACTGGTGAACGCTGCTTCACCGGCCCTATGGATCAATTTGGTCGTACGGGTTTACATTTGGACTCTATGTGTAACATGAATGTTTTTTTTTAAATATGAATACAAAAAATGAATAGAACTTAATACCTCCGTATGCCTCAATCTCGCAGAAATTCAAAATTGCTAAACCAGGTCGTAGCAGTTTCAAACTTTTGACGTTGTTTGTGTGGTTATGGTGAATTTTGTGAACAAGTTTAGAATCGGTGCTCTTATCCTCGTAACGACTGACCTCCGCACCTCCTGCATCAATGGTTGTCACTAGAAAACCCTTCATAGCCGTGACTGCAAAGGGATTTAAGAACACACACAAACTTAGACTGAAGAGGGAATATTAAAAAGTGCAAAACTATATTTTAAAAAAGTCGCAAACTTAGTTCGGCTTATTGACAAATGTCACAAAACCGGTCCAGAAAAATAATTAAAAAAAAAATAGCGAACTGACCTGGCTTGTTCCTAAGGATGATATAATCTATTGAATACGGGGAGTCGAAAAAAACGTGAAAAGTTGGCGACTGAGCTCCTAGGGTAGTAGCGGTGCATTCATCTTCTTTGAGGCCGTCATCATACCTGCCATCCACCCCATTGTTCGCCCCGTAGCCAGTAGCGTATGGTGCCGTCAAATTGGCATGTTTATACAAGGCAACATTTCTACCTTGAGAGATCGACATTGAAAAAAAATAATAAAAAAATTCTTCACTATAATATTTTCTACGTCTATCTACTTCAGGCTGTAGAGCTGCGCAGCGAGCACACCACGTGGTATCTACGGAGAAAAAACGTGACTTCCACGCTTTTTTCCCGTTAATACGACGTGATGTGCCCGCTGGGTGATCGCATTAAATGTATTTCTTAACTTGACTTATTAAATATAGAAAACAAGTTGTTATTATATATTTTCAAAGAAAAATAATTGCTCCAGTCTCATCATATTCGTTTTTCCTCTCACTCAATATTATCAAGTAACATATTATTGAAAAAAAGTAGATATAATTAAATGACTTTTTATACAATTCAAATAAGTATTTGAAAGTAATGTAATTATTTAAGAAGCGATCCCTTACTTTGGCAGATTACATGCTTGGTTTATCTGTTACGGCTATAAAACGAATTCAATTTGCAAACTGACTAATATCGCTGTGGGTTGAATATTTAATTGGTCAGGGATCGCCAATCGCCTGCCAAAGCAGTGAAGAGAAGAACTTCGAGCGTTTGCCAAGCCACATGATAGTTTCATGTAGATGGGATAGATTAAAAACGATGGATTGGGTGAGGCTGTTACTGTTACTTGATGGATTTATTACGTCATTGCGGCAACGGCAATGTTTTTGTTTTTAAATTAGAATATGTGAAACCCTTATCGGCTAAAAGTTTATTTAAAATAAGCATTTGTTGAGCTTATAGAAAATACACAACACATATGAAAACATTTTAACAATTCCAAATATATGAACAATGCCAGCCCTAATGATGGTTAGCGCCCTGATCAAGCTTGTATTTTGCAAATCTTTTTGTTTAACTATAATATGTTTTATTTAAATGTATCCAAAGTGAAAAAAATGTTGAAGCAAGTTCATCATAAAATATGTATTGTGGCGCAAATGAGGCGACTCCACGATATGAGCCGGCACTGTTGGTGAATTACCTCCACTGATGAGCACTTCACACAAAAGCGGTAACACCTCATTCCCGGTTATGATGACTGTGTCGATGTCTTCATTGTTATTTAAACAGTGAAATTCAACAGTGTTACTGTCGTAGTCAAAAGGTATATAGCTCCACCTGGGGCATGCGACTTTGATGCCATTGTGAAGCAGCGTGATGTGTAACGCAGACAGGAAGCGTAAATATGCTACGAAAATATTTTTTTAAGACTTCTTAAAATCACTACGTAGACAACAATAATATAAAACAAAATGATTTTAAAAGCCTCTCAAGGGAGCTCTCGTCTCTACCAAGTGCGCCTTTTGATAGAAGAGCTCACTAAATAGGTCCCGAGGACCCCTGATCTATAAAACAAAACTATGGAAATAGGTTTGAAAATAAATTCTTAAAATAATTATCAAGCGCCACATTTAGGCGCCATTACTTATCTATAAAATGTATAGTTCCTAAACATTGACCCATAAAGACGTTTCAAGTGACATTAACTACTTAATTGGTGTTATAAGAATGTCTCATATTGTTAAAGATAAAATAAATTGAATAAAGAAAAATATAAGTTGTGCAATCCACCTGTAAGCCAAATCAAATCTAATCTTTAGTTAGAAGAAAGTTCTGGAGTTTTCGTAAAAGACTTTTGCTGTTCTATAGTATTAGGTGTAAAGAACTTTTAAGTTGAACTACAAGTGTGCATTACACAATGTGTCCATTTTATCGAATAAGTTCGTTCAAATTGTAATTTGTGTTTACTTAAACGTTGATTTTATTATTCGCTTTAAAAGGACTATTTAAATGGCTTCTTGATAGATTAAAGCCAAGAATAAAAGCAATTGAAAATAAAATTGAAATACAAAATTTAAAAATAACACAATTTCCACTCAACTATAAAATTTTTAATTTTAGTTTAAACTCTCGCGAGATTTTGAATTTCCCGGCAGCTTTTCTATTAATAAGCTCTAGTTGACCGATGGGAAACAGTCTTACAAACTGAAACTAAGTTCCTCTTGTGAGCATAGAATAGCTACGTAATATGAGACTATGTTGTCTATATTTCCTCTATCATCACTATTGCTTTTGTTAAGGATCCATTTATGGACTTAAAGTTATTTAAACAAAAGCCCTTCCCTCCTCCAAAATCCCCCACCCCTATTAATTAGAACGTGGCAAGGAATGTTATTTTTGTGATAAGGCACGTTCAAACCACGGGACTGGGATTGAAAGTCATAAATAACCGTCCAAGTTGTCTTGGTCAATTAGCGGGTGTAGTCCCCCTCCCCCTTTGGTCAGGAACGTGCGTTTAGACACGCCCCTTGTTCCGCTATAGTGGTCACGAGAGCAGGTCACTTTTGTAGCAGGTGTAATTACCTGGGTGGTGGGAGAGATAAAGCAGAGGGGAAGAAAGGGAGCGTTAGAGATGGTTTCTTTTTGGACAAACGAGGTTTTGTCATTTAGAGACGGGTCCAGGCTCTTGAACAAGAAAGTCGTATCCAGCAGACAGAGTGTTTGGACTTAGGAATTATTGAATACAACTTGAAAGACGTGAATATCTGTATTCAGTTAGCCTACCAAACCCTGATCTCGGTTGAATGTATTTTATAAACTCTATGCAACTTGTAACTTGTCAATAAACGATATATAGCTACACAACCTCGTCGATTATTTTGCTGTGAGACTGCTACTTAAAAAAAGAAATAGGTGTGAACGTTTACTCCATACTCCAAGACTAACGCGCCTCACGTTTAACTCATGACAGCTTTCCATATTAATCAGACGAAGGTCTGGTTTATTTTTGTTCTTACTTCAGAACATACTTTGTTTATATAGATCGTTATTGGTTTGGGGCATACTTACAAAGTAGCGTCAACTGAACATAAACATTGCAGCCGTTTGAGTAGACTTGTGTGGGCTCGGGTAAAGTCCAACATACTTACACGAGTTTTTGAAAACTAGATGAAGAAATGTAAAGCGGGCAGGATCCATTTTGACGTACACTTCCTTATCTGAACCCTCGTAGCATGACGTGGCGCTCTGGTCGTTGAGTTCTGGGTAATCTAGTCCTTGTCCAAAACACAGGTTTACTGTAAGACAAATTACAATTTATAAAACAACAACAACAACAACCAGAGATTCTGAAGTTAAATTAAATTCAGGGGTCCAAAATGATATCATTAGTTAGGAAACGACAACGTTTACTTTAAGTCAATTAGTGCGATACGGTGAGTAAGTGGTGTGTGAAACAGTAGCGACAATATGGTAAACACCTGAACTATTTCAACATATACACAAGGCATTAAATAAGGCCTATAGATTAGAAATATCTTACAATGTCTTATGCGAGAACAAATGCATACACGTAATATTTCTTTCCAAGTGGCATCCGGGCATGGAATGGGTTGAAGGAACAAACCAGGAAAATAAGTACCTTAACATTATTAAAACACTAATAGAAATGCAAGACTATACTCAAACCAGGAATGAGCGTAGGGTGCAATAATATTCATTTTGAAAAGGGCGTCTGTAATATATATAAGATAAGTTATATTTTTATTTAATAGACAATGGTGCCCATTTTGAGAATGTTTACCAAGTCTGGACTTGCCTTCAGTCTGAAAGAAGTAACACTAATTGGAAATGACATAATTCTTTTCTGTAGGTGTATTTCCAGTCAGAGGAAGCGTAGTACTTATCTCAGAAGACGTTAGAAAAGTCAAAACATTTGTGCATTGCACCATTATAAACGTACAGTGTCAGTCTAATAGTGCATTATTATTAATAGGAGGAAGGATTAACAGGTTTAATTGTGTAGCAACAGTCTGAAAATTGTTATGGTGTAGCACTAGCATGAGACGGTGTAGCACCAGCATGAGACGGTGTAGCACCAGCATGAGACGGTGTAGCACCAGCATGAGACGGTGTAGCACCAGCATGAGACGGTGTAGCACCAGCATGAGACGGTGTAGCACCAGCATGAGACGGGGTAGCACCAGCATGAGACGGTGTAGCACCAGCATGAGACGGTGTAGCACCAGCATGAGACGGTGTAGCACTAGCATGAGACGGTGTAGCACTAGCATGAGACGGTGTAGCACCAGCACGAGACGGTGTAGCACCAGCACGAGACGGTGTAGCACCAGCACGAGACGGTGTAGCACCAGCACGAGACGGTGTAGCACCAGCACGAGACGGTGTAGCACTAGCATGAGAATGTGTAGCACTAGCATGAATTGGTGTAGCACTAGTAAAATTGTAGTTCACACGTATAAGCCGCACTCAAAATCTATTTGATGTACTTGTATAATTTCTTAAGCCATATAACTTTTTTTCATTTTTGCTGTTAGTGAATGTTAAATATGTTGTCGTATGGAAGATAAAATATCAACTATATATGATATATGTATATATATTATGAATATATTACGTCATTTTAAAGCCAGAAAGACCAGAATCTAAATGAGAAAGTTATAAAATCAATTTCAGTTCATGTTTAAACCTAAGGGGAAAAAAACAACTTTTATTTACACATGTATAAGCCGCACTCCTTTCTCGGACCTAAAACATGGGTAAAAAAAAATTGCGGCCTCTAAGGCCTACTCGTAATTAGTGCCTACAGGCTCATAGTGCACGCCAAGCTTGACAATAGGTGTCAAATATTACACTATAGGCCTACACACCACGTGTCTTATCTTACACACTCAAAACTAAACCACGGCATCTGCTAGAGATAGGTAAAAATAAAGTTCGAATTTTCCCGTTGACAAAAAAAATATTCTTCCAAAAAAAATCATGATATGTATAGCTGTTTCAAATCGAGTTTACTCGAGCAAATATAAGATAAGATAAGATAAGATATGTTAATTAGTCAAATTTAGCTTTATAAAATAAAGTATTCAAAGTTAGCGTTTCTTGGCTATGAAAACAAAAAATGTCCTATAGATACACAAAGAAAAAAACGAAAATTCTTTTTCATCAAGCAATAAGTTTGGGCAAAAAGTGATTCTTCAAGTCTGACGTTCACAATCGATTGTTTCCTTTCGGCAACTTTTTTTGGAAATGAAAATAAAATTGTGTCCTCTACACCTTTTCTTACTCGAAATACATCCGGTAACTACAGCACACGGACATGCTTTTTTAGTAAATGATCGAAAGGACCGGAAATGTTGCTACACGATACACTTTTATGTTCACCGTGCATGCATAATGTTTAAGACTTGTCTATATGGTTCAATTTAAAAAATATTATAACGTTACCATATTGGCAGGCGTATCCAAAATATTTTCCCGCACAAGGAAATCCCGGGTAACACAGTCCATCAGACATGCATTTCTTTTTGTAGCAGTTACAGGCATACTGGCCTTTTGGTCCAACGCGAGGAATTCCTGTGTGGTGCAGGGAGGGAATCATATTAAAGTCAATGTAAGGTACTCATGTTATAAATACAAAGTGTATAAGCTTAGGTTGTTATTTGTTAGTCAATACTTTCTTTCTTTCTGCCTAATTTTTAACGCAGAACGGAATATAAAACGGCAACCTTTCTCTAGACCAGGGGTCGGCAACCTTTACAAAATAGTGTGCCAAAGTGGGATTTCTAATTCATACAGCTTGCCAACAGCCTAAAAGTCACCCTGCTTTAGCACTTAATTTCCAATAGAATATACTTGCACAGTTGTTTTAGGATCCTTATGCGTGCCAGTGAAAATTGTTCTGCGTGCTAAGTCTGGCATGCGTTTCGTAGGTTGCCGACCCCTGCTCCAGACCACTTCTGTACCCACGGGTCTCAAAGACTGACAAAGTATGTCAACCGCCAATACGTTCACATTAAGAATACATCGGCATGCTAACGCATCTGGGACAACCCCTGTTGCGCGCCTGATGAGGTCTCATTGCACCTCTGAAAGGCACCAGGTCTCGGTGGGGAGGACAAAAATTGCGCAAAAGTCGTCTCAAACCCGGCCTTGGTGCTTGGATTTTCAGACTTATAGGTCTGGGATTAGTGCAAACGGGATACAGTGAAGATATACGAGCGAGCCACCACTATAATGCTCCGAGTGGGAATTCCACATGTGGGGAGAAGCCATGGAGAGCACGAGAGTGTGGAGACAGACAGTGCCCTTGCACAATAGGGGGGGGGCAGATGGTGCTTATGTCCGGGGCGACACTTCTAGGGGCGGCAAATATAGTTTAGATATAGCTCTAAACAAAGCAGTTACAGTATGCAACTGAAACTTTTGCCCCCGGGGCGCTACATGGGCTTGTGTGGGCGCTGGAGACCGTAACCTATGTTTTTACGCAACACACATTTACGGCGGCTTGTTAAGTCATGGTCAGGTCCTTTCTGTGCCTTCTCGTGGTCGGATTCTTCACACCGTTACGGCATGGACTAAAGAGCTCTTTTTTTTTTTAAAGAGACATTTTAAAATCGGTCCTCCTGACAACAGCCCCCGTGTCACTAACCTGTATAGGCGTAGGGCTTGCCCAGATGATGCTGGGCAAATCCGGTTTCCTTCTCTGTGGCCCTAAACCAGTAGTAAACTATGTCACCCGGCTCC
This sequence comes from Anisus vortex, assembly GCA_949126835.1. Classification (NCBI taxonomy): domain Eukaryota; kingdom Metazoa; phylum Mollusca; class Gastropoda; family Planorbidae; genus Anisus; species Anisus vortex. Next base: position 33,939,514 of record OX421506.1, on the reverse strand, counting down.
AGGACCACGCTGGCGTTCTCGTACTCGAAAGAGTTACCTGAATATTAGAAGAGAAAATGTTGAGTGAGACTGACCACTGGGTGTAACCCCCACTAAGGGCCGCGTGACCACGTGACAAGTGAGCCGTTATACAAGATGTAAACCAACAACAACCTTATCTGACGCCATATTGAATGTCGAAATACCAAGATACGAACATATAAACATACAAAATACAAACGTGCAGACATTTAAAATACGAACGTAAAAACATACACATTTACCAACGTACAAACCTACAAGTGGGGAAGGATTTTCTTTAGTGTTTATTTAATCGTTTGTAATTGTATATCTTATAATAGCAAGCTTAAGCTGCCTAAAAAAAAAAGTGTCTTACGAATGCGCTATAGATCTGATAAAAAAAAGTACCAGGTAGACCGATCTTCGAACGTTAATGAAGAGCAGGTGCTTGTATTGTGACATAATTTGCATGTAAATCAACGGAGCATACATGCTTTTAAATAGCCTACGTCATAACAAATTTTGCCCCCCCCCCCCCCCCCCGGTTCTACATACTTTTACATAAATATATTATACGTTACAGTTTTTTTAGCGTATTTATTTTGCTTTGCACTGTTATAATTGATATTACGCTCGACCACTGTACCCCTAAGGGTGTGTCTAAGAGTAAGCTTTTTAAAAGTTATTCCGTTTCCAAGCTGGTCTGAGTCTTGAAGACCATTGCGTCCACTTTAGCATGCTGTTAAGCTTTAATACGGTGACTCTGGCGTTAATGTTTGGTAATAATAACAGGTTCATCGCCATGGGTTTCTATAATATACGATAACGCTGACACACGCAAAACATCTATCCAGTGCGGATCATTGTAGGTTGAGTCTTCGCAAAAAACTGAATAATTAAAAATTCCATCCAAAAATTAACTAAAAATAATAGATGAATAAAACAAAAAATGGCTGTAACAATTTTGTGTGCGATCATTGCTTTACAAAGTGTAACTAAATGTGTATGCTCAAATATAGAGGATAAAACGAATTAGTTTTCTAAACAACTTTTATTATAAAAATATAACATGGCAGCTTTTGCCATGGCAACCGATTAATTTTCAAACTTTTCAAACTGTTTTTTTCTGAATGATATACCCTACAAGTTATGTGGTAAAGGTTTAATACATTTCATTGAGAAAAAGTGGGTAGAAAGTATTACGCAGCCTTCTCGGGAACTCAGAACTTTCCTAATGCCTCGGTCCCCGGAGCGACCTACTGCCCTGAGCCGCCTGTGCGCAGGTTTGTGACCACAACTTCCAGTGTATTCTCAAATAGGGATGTTAAACGAACACCGGAATACCGGATTCCGGTTTTGAAAGTGAAAACCAGTTTTGATTTTCAAATGCTTCCTTATATTATTATGGTCAACGATAATCGGAAATTAGATTATCACTATTGAAAACTATTATTGGTTTTAATTCAATCAGCCCCGATTTTTTTAGTTCTAAAGAATTTAATGATAAACTGTACAACATTATATTGTATTCACACAAATCAACCCATTGAATGTCCTGCAAACAATAATTAATTAAGTTTGAACTATTTTTCAAATATACCTACAAAACTACGCACATTTGTTTTTTTTTACTGCTTGGGAAGGGGGGGGGTTAAACCGGTCTTATAGAACCGAAAACCGGTTTTGAAAACAAAACGGTTTGAACTTCCCTATTCTCAGCTACGGTTTCACCTCTGGCCCGTCGGCACATAATCTTTCACTTCATTAAGGCTATTTTGTGAAGATCTAACCTGCTCTTCATTTTGATCATCAGTGAGGGACAGAGCCCAGGTTTCGCGATTTCATCCTGTCCGTCTTGTTTAACTGGCAAAACATAGTTTAGGTCAGGGGTGTGGCAACCTACGGATGTGTGCTGAAATTGGCCCGCATTGAGGTTTTCAATGGCACGCGGAAGACTCACATAAGGGCTATGTAAGCATCTTCTACAAGTAATTGAGTGCTTAAGCAATATGAACCGTAGGCACGCTGAATTAATTAGAAATCCCACTTCGGCACACTATTATGAAAAGGTTTGCCGACCCCTGGTCTAGATGGATGGCCTTCTGTGGTGTTTTGTTCACCACTTTGCCCACACTCCACTGCATGTTGCTGTCCCTGTTTTTGTTTCTGTTGGTATTATCAATGGGTCTCTTCCGTAAAGACTCCAAAACTGTGCATACAAGAATGGCCATTCCTAGATCTTTATACAGAACACGAAGTGAAGCCGGCTGGTCCAGCGGTTAGTTCACCGGCTGGTCCAGCGGTTAGTTCACCGGCATGTCCAGTGGTTAGTTCACCGGCTGGTCCAGCGGTTAGTTCACCGGCATGTCCAGTGGTTAGTTCACCGGCTAGTCCAGCGGTTAGTTCACCGGACTGTCAACCAAAAACCAACTGACAGGTCGCGGGTTCTAGCCCTGCCACCGACGGATCCCTGTCGCCCTGCAGGAGTTTTGGGCCTAGTGGATGTAATAATCTTCTATCTAGAAGGAACGTCTGTAAACGTATAAGATAAGACAAGGCTTGTGTCCCGGGGCAATTGAATTTAGTCCGTCCCGGTACCTCCCAAATCTAATAAAAGGAGTAGTTGAGTCGCCCTATGGATGTACAGCACCGAAGAACGTGGGTTTTTGTTTTTGTTTAGGAAAGAGCGGGGTGAATATTGCTGGTGGCCTTTACTTTTACTTGAATCGCACCAATGCCAGCCAGTTAAACTTGGTTCTTAGTTTGTTTTGTTGGTTTACCTGTTGTATTCAATATCTCCATGTATACGTCGCCAACATCAGCCACGTCTAATTTTCTGTTGACAGCAAAGTGAAGTGCCACTGATCTGTAGCCTTTATCTAAATGTCAAAGAAAAAACAAACGTCTTACAGTGTGTTGTTTGTGTGTGAGTGATTGCATACAATGCAAGATATTAAAATGCATTGTCCCAAAAGGTGAAGGGTCAACGCCAGCTTGAGTAGTGACCTGTAAAAATATTGCTGGAAGTAAAGTCTAAACGTCATCCGAATGAACCCCCTCGTCAAAATAGTGAATTTTAAGATGACACCCTTTGATGGACCCAATAGAATCCCTCGCGGATTGGTTATCCCGTGGCTGTATTACTTAATGTTTAAGTTAGTACTTTCGATGATCATCGACACATTTTCTGTACACATAACTGCATGACTTTTAAAACTCATCAATGAATGTTGAGGCATGAGTTCGTGTATATAATACATAAAATTCCTACCTACATCCTACATATTCCGTAGTCCGTTGTGCCGTTGGGGCGCCACAGATGACATTCCTCCCGTCTCTCAGCCGTTCTCAATGCGTCGAACAGTTTTGTTCCTGTCCATTCCCTGATGTTGTCCTTCCATCGTTTCTTTTGTCTTCCACTGTTTCTGCCTCCGCTGGTAGTACCCTGCAGAATGGGTTTGGAAAGCCCGTTGGTTCTGGTGACGTGGCCATACCATTCTCGTTTCCTTTCCTTGACTGTGGCCAGCAGGTCTTCATATTTTAAACTTCCTGATGTATTCTTTTTCGTATCTGTTCAATGGAGATATGGTCTTTATAGCAGATACCGAGCAGGTTCCTGAAGCATCTCATCTTCATGGCGTTTATCTTCTTTTCCAGCTCAGCTGTTAATGTCCATGACTCACAAGCATGTAAGAAAATGGAGAAAACCAGTGAGCGCATCAGCCTGATTTTGGTGCTGAGGGCTACGTATATTGTCTTGAGCCTCTTTAGTGATGCTGTTTTTCTATGCAATCGTGGACATTACTTCTGGTTTGGAGCCTTCTTCGGATACAATAGCACCTAGGTATTCGAAACTGCTTACTGTTTCCAAACTTTGCACTCTAATCTTGATCTACGTGGTGATGTCACTGGTGTTACTAGTCATTAGTTTAGTCGTTTCGCATGGATGCGGAAGTTTTGTCCAGTCGTTCCACTAGATTGACTAATTCTTCCTCACTCCCGGCGAGTCCATCTATATCATATGCAAATTGAATGTTGGTGATCCTTCTGCCATTTATGCTGACTGTCCCTTCGTGATCCCCTAGTGCATCTGAAATGATTCTCTCCAAGAAGATGTTGAACAGTGTTGGCGAAAGCAAGCATCCTTGTCGTACTCCAACGCTAGTCCTAAACCAATCTTCAATGTTGTTGCTGAAGAAGACTGCACTGGTGGCCCTGTCATAGAGGCTGCGTATCAGCATTGTCAGGTTGTCATTAATGTTGTAATGTTTCATGGTTGCCCATAGCGTAGCATGCCAGACCCCGTCGAATGCCTTTTTAAAATCAAAATCAACAAATATATGGTACATTGTTGTTAATGTTGCGCATGCCTCTCACAGAGTATTCGTAAGTTAAAGATCTGCTCTGTGGTACTACGTCCCTGCCTGAAGCCTGCCTGCTCTTCTGCAATGATTCTTTCAGCATAAGGTCGGCTTAAAATTATTTTGAGCATGCCATTGCTTGGATGGCTTATTAGGCTGATGGTGCGGTAGTTCTGGCATTGCTGTAGGTTGCTTTTCTTGGGGAGGGTGATGATGAGCGACTGGGTCCATGGTTTAGGCCAGCCTCCAGTTATCCATATTTTATTGCACATGTTCAATAAGACATTTACCATGTCTTCCCCTCCTGCTTTCACCAGCTCATCAGGGATGTTATCCACCCCTGCAGCCTTTCCTTTTTGAAGTGCTTGGACTGCTGCTTCCACTTCTGTATGGAGGATAGGGTAATTGTCATTGTCTGTGGCTGGATGGACGTTTAGAATATCTGGATCTATAGTGATATTGTCATTTTACAGTTTTGAGCAACACTCAGTCCATCTTTTTAAGATATCCGGTTCCTCAGTCAGGTTTCTACCATTCTTATCCTGTATGGGGGTGGTGCCCCCGTGCTTAGTGGTGGTTAGTTCTTTTATTAATTGGTATGCTTTTTTGCTAGTGTTCTTCTTTAAACAGTTTTCAATGTCGTTGCACTGTTCCTCAATCCAGTTTTTCTTTGCCCTTTTCATACCTTTCCTAATTGTCTGATTTATTGTTCTGTATTTATTGGGCTTTTATCTTTGTTTTCTTTAGTGTTGAAAATAAAATGATAAAATCATAAAATTAGAATTCCTTATCTAAATAAAGTTCAATCAGCAGCTGCCAAGTCAACTTCCAAGAGATAATCGATGTGCTGACCTCCGAACAAGTTATAACGATATAAGGTTTATTGAATGATTAGTTATGTCACTAACCTATAAACAAGAGAAGTTGGCAACACCAAAGACGGGAGAGGTCAGCACGGTGACCAGAGAAGAGAAGTGTATCGAGCGGTCAAGAAAGGGATAGTTTTTGTGTAGTGTGTAAGATCGTTGTGGAGATCTGAAGTATATAGTATGTGGAAATAGAGGTTGATGTTGAGAATAGGTGAAAGGAAATGTGTTGAAGGTATATCCTGAAATCTATTTGTATTGTCAATAGTAATAAATTGCTTGAGGGAAAGATACTTGTTGGAGTTATTCATTGTGTTGGAGAAGGCATGAAAGTCTGCACTTTAGTAGTACAACGTCTAAAAGTATGTCACATCAGTCATGACAAGATCGCTAAGAATAGTGACAGTGACAAGTTCATATATAGATGGATGAACTAATAGAAAGATTGATATACAAATTTACTCAATAATAGTTATGTAAATACACTGACACATGGATTAATTAACATAAATTTTTTTAAAAATCATTGAACTACTTAGGGATTAGAATATACAATATTTATCTGAAAATAGAATAAGAAATAAATCCCTAATTGTTAAATTGTTGGAGGGAGATCTGCTTAAATTTCCAAGAATTATTTGATGGGACAGGTCCCCTTATAGTGTGTTGTCCAATTAAACGCTCATGCGTACAATACATCGCTTTTAAGATTTTTTACTCGTCGGATTTTTTTGGAAGACTCTAAGATCCACTGGATAAATAGGCCGAATCTATACATTTCTAAATGTATAGTTGTAAATGGTCTTTTGTAAGTAAAGTGATCTTCGGACCAAACTGACCATAGGGTTGGTGAAGCAGCGTTCTCCAGTTTCTGTGGCCACGGCATACGTGGGGATGTGTGCACAGCACAACGCCCAGCCGCCTTTACTTTACCCCAACTAGTGTCAGGTATCATTCATAGCTTCAGATTCGGGGGCACCCTCAAGTCCCAGAAAAAAAAATCCTAGCCTGCACCAGGATTCGAACCCAGAAACTTCGGATCGCAAATCGAACGCGCTGCCGCTCGGCCACCATGGCCTATCTACCTTCTATGGCGAACTTGATCCCCCTGGGCTCCTCGGTTGTTATCACCACCTTAACTTCTGCCCAAGATGACGCCACGAGGGCAGATAACAGCCATGTGAAGCCTGCGCTCGACATTTTCTTAATTCGGCAGCTGTGGATATAGCAAAAACTAGAGTGTGGACTTATACACAAATATATGCCAGACTTTACAACATTGACACATGGAATGTTCCAATCGTACATGAATATTCACTCGAAAAATATGCACACCACATTTGGTCAGCCGTAACAAGTGTGAAAAGATTCTAGTCTACATTAAACGCGTCAAAAATATTTTGCTTTTAATTCTCAAGTCACCTCACATGCTTGAAAAAAATGTATTTTAAATATCCCTGGGGTGAATAAATGTGTTGGTAATTTCTTTTAGTAATGAATATAAGCAAGTTCTATCCTTTAATATTGAAAAACAGCACTATCTTATCTAATATATTACAGATGCTCCTTCTATAAAGAAGATTATTGCGTCTTACGCTCATCCATTCATCCGTGGTCCGAGTCTAGTCTTGCACATATATGAATGTTTTAAATGATGTTAAGTTACTGGCTTTCCTGGTTTGTTCAGGCAACCCATTCCATGCTCGAATGCCAATGGGGAAGAAAGAGCACATATATGCATTTGTTCTCACATAAGCGATAAGAAAAGTTTTTCTGTCCTTATGTTTATCTGAGCATCGCAACTAGAATACAAGTAAAACAACATGTTTTGTACAATATATAAAGTTTACACATATTGTTAGGCCTTCTAGATGGGTGGAAATGGGAACCTTTAAATAATGCCAATATAACTTACTTATGCTTGGACCAAGTATCTGAATACTACAAGGATCTGGCATACTAAGAAGGAATCTTTACGATACAGTGACTTTAAATGGATACTGTACAAATTAAATTAAAGAGATTAATGAACTAATTAATATAGTAAATGTCTTACGTTTTCGGCGTGAATCTGTTGTGTGTTGATTTTCCTCATTGCCCGGAAAATGAGAATTTAAGGGTTAATGAGCTCAGGATTCAAAGGGTTAAGAGCTATAGAGAAAGGGTACTTGTAGAATTCAATAGATCAATAATGGCGCATGAAATTGGCGAACGTTTGGAATCAATAATTTTGCAATTTTTCAAAGATCAGTATTTTCTTTAATAATACACAGATACATTTAGTAAGTTTTCAAAAAAATCGTATATAAAGGCAATTGATATTATTCATTTTTAACACTTAACCCATTTTTTTATCGTTGTTATATTTTATGGTGCTCCATTTTACTCACTTGTAACAGAGCTAATTGATCGCCTAATGAAAGTTGGTTGATACGTAGGCCTATTCATTTTACAATGGTCAAGTCTCATGTCCATATATAAAATTAATATACAAAACCTGCTTAACGATGGAGAATAAATATCTTGTAAGAAACAACATACCCTTAATCTTCTTCTTCATCTTCCCTGTCGCCATAAATAGACAAAATCTAATGTTGATTCTACTGATTCATTCATAGATAGAGTAATTAGTCTTTTATATGAAACAAACGCCTTCTTAGTATTAGCGTAATATCACCTCTTTTTTTATATCCCTTAGATGGAAATAGAAATCATGTTTGAATTTAATAGTTGCATTTCCGGCCAATCAAAAGCGAAGTTTTGTTTTGTCTACAACGAATGAATGTGAACGCACAACTATATTCAACGGGAAAATCATTTTACAAAGTTGTTTAAGTTAAATTTATATGCGCAAATGGTGTTTCACTTTAGCGTCTACTTCTTACACGATAGACGAAACAGTCTAGTTTTTAATTTGTTAATTCCACTGTCATATGGCACAGCGGATTAGCGGTTATATGGCATCCGTCCGTCCCCCAGGTACGATGGTGTAATCCCCTTTTTATAACAGTATAAAGAAAGGATTAGCGGTAGCAAGCTAAAATCTTTTTGAGGGTTAATTCTTTTTCCAGGTAATAATTGTGTATCTAAATTTATTCCGACCTGATAGATACATGACATTAATTTCAGCTAATCAAAGGTAGCTAACCACACTATTATCTAGTATACCGTAGCTAGGGTAACTTTCATATGACGATGACGGTTATTTATAGAGCGCTTCTATACATAGGCCCACTATTTCATTTAGCAAAGACTATAATAAGATGGACCGCTTCCTCTATTTCAAGATCCAAATAGTTAGTTTGCGCAGGGCGGCCTACGCTTTGTACTCATGTATTCCTGTGTAAACAAAAAGGAAACATGTAAACTGTATCGCAAGGTTCTGTGTCTATATTAACGGACACTACAAGCTTGAAACCTAAAAATAAGGTATATTGTTTATATACTGTATACTTTTAATAAATTCAAGCTCCAATTAATGTTACTGTTTGTAATTCAAAACTTTAGTCAATGTTAAACCATAGACTATAATATACATGGACCGCTTGCTTTCGTATTTCTGCTATATGATGACTTGAAACACTGATGTTCGGAATTCCCGATTTTAAATAACGTAATTGCTATACAGGAAATAAAGTTATTGATATACAACTTCCGTTTTATTTAATTGCTATGATTTTCTCAATGAAAAATTAAAATCGAAAGTTGTACAGAGCAGAAACATTTATAGATCAGTGTTGTGTGCGCACGGAAAAAGATCATAAGCTCTAAAAATAGAGCAGGTGGTCCATCTTATTATAGTCAATGATAATAGGATTAATAGGCCTACAAGTATTCATTTAAAGTCGAAAAAAATGCGATTTAATAAAACGGAACTTGTATAACAATTACTTCATTTCTAATCGGGAATTGCAAAAAAAAAGAAGATAATAGCATAAAAAACTAAAGCAAGCGTCCATGTATATTATAGTCTATGGTTAAACTTTAACCATTCGTTATAGCGAAGACTATAATAAGATGCACCGCTTGCTCTATTCTTAGAGCTTATGTGGGTGATTTTCCGTGCGCATACAATATAATAATAATTGGTCATTTATATAGCACCTCAACATGCAAGCATGCTCAGCGCGCTCATAACAACAAAACGACAATAACACTCTAAAGTAGTTTTAAACTAAGTTTTTGCCGATGGAGGTGTACCTGATCAAATTAGTTGAAAAGAAATGTCTTTAAATTCTTCTTGAATGCCTTTTTATTACTCCCTTATATTAACAGTCTGTCTGTCTGCTTGGTTGCTTGGTTGTAAAAATTAGCCTAGATTTTTCTAACACTTCGCATCATCCAATCGAGCTGAAACTTGGGCAGCACCCTTGTGGCGACTAACAATAGAGTTCAAGTTTTTTTTTGTAAATTGAGGAACAAATATGGCACATGGTGCAAGTTTCTTATCATGCCAAATTCACATATGAATATTGGCTATCCTATTAAAAAATAAGGAGGTAAATAGTAGTACTGTAGATTAATTGATTAATGTGATTAGGCTAGGGCCGGCTAGACCTATTTACACTTTCAATTTCACTTTATATGCCTACACTTTCAATGTTTCGTAGGCTCGGTTTCGTAGGCTAATTTAACAAACACTTCATAGATAAATGGTCTATGGTTTGGTTTCACGTTGAAAATGCCGGTCCAACTTTTTATGTTTTTTTTGCGGGCCAAAACTAAAAAAGTGCGCTGAGATTTGACGTCATCAAACTTTGCGCTCTAGCTTTGTGATTGAATGGGAAATATTAATTCATGTTTACATTCGTGTCGTGTTTTTGTTAAAGCCGTACAAATGGTCACGGAAATCAGAATGCAGAATTGTTATAATTAGATGTGTATTTGCCGACATTACCGAATCGAAATTTTAGCGTGAAAACTCATAAGGTATAAATTGTTTAATTACATGATGGTAAACTTAGTTTACAAATAAAGGGAGTATAATAAAAACTTGTTTTTTTTTTATGGCTTGGTTTTTTATTTGTTACAGAGTTTTAGAAATACAACCCAATAACAACCTGTTACCTAGCCCAGATAAACATAAGGAGAGAAACACTTTTCTTATTCCTTATGCGAGAACAAATGCATATAAATACTCTTTCTTCCTGATTGGCATTCAGACATGGAATGGGTTGCCTGAACAAACCAGGGAAACCAGTAACTTAGCATCATTTAATAGAAAACTGTTATAAAAATGCAAGACTAGACTAAGACCACCGATGAACGTAGGACGCAATAATCTTCTTTATAGAAGGAGCGTCTGTAAATATAAAATAACACCCCACTTGCGCACGGGAATTTACATTAATTTTAACTTTGGGTTTTCCCGTTGAACATTCTTGAACATTGAACATTTCCCGTTGAACATTCAATCGTTGTTGACAAACCCTTGATGTTTATTAACTGGAAAAAAGACTATTTAATTCAAACAGGATTTCTTTTTTCGATCTAAGAGTTATCAAAAAGAACAAGAGGTGATATTACAAAGACGACTGTTGTTTCTTATAAAAGACTAATTGCTTTATCTATAAATGAATCATCAGAATCAACATTAGATTTTGTCTATTGATGGCGACAGGGAAGGTCCAGAAGAAGAATTAATGATAAGTTTTTCACTTACAAGAGATTAAATCTACATTGTTAAGTAGGTTATGTATTAATAATATATCTAGGCATGTGACATGATCATTGTAAAATGAATACATATCAACCAAACTTTTATTAGGCGGTCAATTAACGTTGTACCACTAAAAAGTAAAAGGGGAACACCACAAATATAACAACGCAAACAAATTTGGTTAAGTTATAAAACATAAATTAATAAATTCCCTTTCTTTTTATATACTATTTTGACAGCTAACTAAATGAATATTAATATTATTAAAAGGAAGTATAAGGCGAATTGCAAAACTATTAATTGTAGCCTACTTTTGGCTATTTTCATACGCCATCACTAATCCATAAAACCCTTTCCTAAATATTCACATGTAAACATTCACCTGTAAACATTCAGCTGTAAACATTAACCTGAAAACATTCACCTGTAAACATTCACCTGTAAACATTTACCTGTAAACATTCACCTGTAAACATTCACCTGTAAACATTCACCTGTAAACTTGGATTTAACATGGTCATGTATCGGACATTCAAATTAGATTAGTAAAAAAGCATTACATGTGTTAGGGCAAAAATAACCTGTAACTAAGATATTTGACCACGTGATGAACATCAACTACAAGACTATTTTAACTAAAATTTCGTTGTTATAACTTGTTTTATGTATTTTACGTTCATTTAATGTTAACCATTGAAACTTTTATTATTATTATTAGTTCACACTATAATTGGTATTTCATTTATCTTCTTTACCAGTGCCGTGTTGTTCTGGTTGAGATTTTTCTTGTTTGAATACATTTCGCATAAGCATTTCCTGTAAATCCATATTTTCTTTTGTAGTTCTTTCATTTGGTCAAATAGTCTACTTATTTTACTTAATTTTGTCTAATTATTGGACCCTTATTCATTATACTTCGTTTTGGGTAGATGCAATAATATGCAAACCCTGGATCCCCCCTTCCGCCGTCCTTCTAAAACGATGCAGACCCAAATACATGTGTCAATGTTGTAAAGTCACACGTGTCAATGTTGTAAAGTCACATGTGTCAATGTTGTAAAGTCCCATGTGTCAATGTTGTAAAGTCCCATGTGTCAATGTTGTAAAGTCACATGTGTCAATGTTGTAAAGTCACATGTGTCAATGTTGTAAAGTCACATGTGTCAATGTTGTAAAGTCACATGTGTCAATGTTGTAAAGTCACATGTGTCAATGTTGTAAAGTCCCATGTGTCAATGTTGTAAAGTCACATTTGTCAATGTTTTAAAGTCACATGTGTCAATGTTGTAAAGTCCCATGTGTCAATGTTGTAAAGTCACATGTGTCAATGTTGTAAAGTCACATGTGTCAATGTTGTAAAGTCACATGTGTCAATGTTGTAAAGTCACATGTGTCAATGTTGTAAAGTCACATGTGTCAATGTTGTAAAGTCACATGTGTCAATGTTGTAAAGTCACATGTGTCAATGTTGTAAAGTCACATGTGTCAATGTGGTAAAGTCACATGTGTCAATGTTGTAAAGTCTGACATAGATTTTATTAACGTTTCTTTTTATTTCCGGTCCCACGGCTGACAAAAAGATGAAAATGACCCTCGCAGGTTTCACATGGCTGCTATCTACCTTAGTTGCATCAGCTTGGGGAGAGGTTACTCGCGTTGGACCAAACGGTCAGTATGCCTGTAACTGCTTCCAAAAGAAATGCAACCCTGATGGAGTGTGTTACCCGGGATTTCATTGCGACGGAAAATATTTCGGATACGCCTGTCAATATGGTAACGTTAGAATATGTTTTAAATTCATCCATATAACCGGCAGACACACATACACTCACGCAGACACACACGCGCGCACTTTTAAGCACGAAGACAGTCTCATTCACTCAGCCAGAGGTACACACTTACGCATACACACAAGTAGACAGATACAGACTCACATCAATTCAACACACACGTGCAGACTTGTGCATGCAAAACACACGTATGTATAAATGTAGATACAAGCATAAAAACTCTCTGCAGTACTGGTGCTACGCCCTCTTAGACATGTGCTACTAAAAATGATAATGACCATTTTTCCAGCCAACATCTTAATTCTATCGCATTTAACGTGCTCACCAATGTAACGTATTTCCACAATGTATAGAAATTTGTTTTAACTTGTTTCATGTGAGCTGCGTTAACTACCCTTACTTGTCCAACTGAAATTTCTATCAAGAGCTCACAAAGTATGCCAAAATGTCATAGTATGGATAGTAGCGCTATGTAAGCAACCATCATCATCAAATAGCTGCCGACTTTCTCGAAGGACCACATATTTGTCTAATACTTAAAACTCTTGACTGAACATGCTGCATAGAGTTGGCGCTGCAGATTTGAAAAGAGCACACACAAGAATGACTTTTTTTTAATGCCTAGCAGTAGCAACACCGAGAAGAATAAAGTAACTAACGAGGAGCACATAACCTATGCTTTCTCGAGCTTTCTTTTCAATAAATTCTTGAAGATTGGATGGAACGGTGCGGTCCAAGCAGATGTACGCAATTGAAAGAAGCTTAGGACCACTAGATGTATTAAAATGAAGAATCCGTTAGAGAGCTTTATGTACAGAGGCAATATGGTTGGAATTTCTTCTTTTTTAAATTGGTTATTTATATAGCGCTTCTATCCATGCTATTTTAGCATGCTCAGTTCGCTCTGTAAACACACTGCTGCCTACTGGCAGCAAATATGTTTACAGGTCCAAAACTCCTGCAGGGCGACAGGGATCCGCCGGTGACTGGGATAGAACCCGCGACGTGTCAGTTGGTTTTTGGTTGACAGTCCGGTGAACTATCCGCTGGACCAGCCGGCTTCACAAATAAACTATTTCTAGCCATTCCGAGAATTTGAGGTCGGCACAGAGTGGATTCTTATAACAGTCTAGGCTTAGTACGGCCCACAAAACTCGCGTTGGAGAGAGAGAGGAAATAAGTAATGTGTGTTCCAGTATTTGGAACTACCAATATGTGACAGAATCATCGAGAGTCTCTGAAGCTATTGTTACAACAATAATGTCTGGAGTGAGTAATAGAAACTGTAAAGCAATGTTGCAGTTTTCTTGTTAGGTCGGGGACGTAGCAGACCTAGAGCACGTAGATGTAAGTTAACAACCCCTTACGACAGAGTCGATATGAGGCACCTTGTGAGTCAGACTTAGATACTCAAGCGCCATTCGGCGCATCGGGCAATGAGAGTTCTCCAGTGAGCTCTGTCCGCAGCCGCTGCTGTAACAGCATTGATATCGTCCCAGTTAATGTCAACTAAGCGAAGGTCATCGGCGATTGTTGTACGCCATGTTGTTTTATATCGCCCCTGTCCGCGTCGTCCTTTGGGTGACTGCCGTCTGGTAGCTGTGTGGGGTAGCCGATTGTCAGGCTGGCGGATTATGTGGTAGGCAAGTTTAGGCGACGTTTGGTGACCGAGGTCGATAGTGGGCACGTTGTCGTTAAAGGATAAACTTCTTCATTTGTAACCAGGTTTCTATAAGTTATCTTAATTAGGCGTCTGAGGAGATTCCGTCGCTTGCCATTGAGATTGTTAGTCTAATCTCATCGGAAATGTCACATGTTGCAGTGTCCAACAAAGGGATGTCTTAATTGAATTGTGCCATCGAACTATTGATACGATAACAGAGTTTCTATACATCTTCTTAGACTGGTGCTACACCCTAAGGTTGCTATTACGCCATTAGACCAATACTATGTCCCCAGAATGATGACACAGCTTTAAAAGTTTGCTAAGCTTTATGAAAGATACTTCGTTTACAAACAGATATAAATCACAACTTACTACAACATGTTCAAACAGTTAAACACCGAGTACGCCTTTTCATACTGGTATTACTGTCTATGCTACGCCCTTCCAGGCTAGCTCTAATCCATAAGACACACAACGATACAATGCACCCTTATACTCTACTGGTGCTATAATCTTAGATTTATAATTTTGTAACAATGTGTGGCATTAATTTTGGCGATAAGACTATAACATAATATACGCCATTTCTTACTAATGTTACTCTCTTCGGACTGAGAGCTAGCCCCTTATACTTGGTACGCCCTCTCAGACTTTCGGCACACCCTCGCAGTCTTTCGGCACACCCAAGCAGACATTTCGCATACCCACACAGACTTTCGGCACACCCTCGCAGACTTTCGGCACACCCTCATGGACTTGAAACGCCTTTTCCAACCGGTGCTATGTCTATTAATTAAATATTTTGTTTAAAAAGTATAAAAGATATTACATAATACAGGTGCTTTTCATTACTCTGATATTGCCTCTTTTGTATATTTTAATATTCACTTCCTTTCTTGTCGTGTTTCCTTCTTTTCTCGCTTTATTCACTCCCTTTCAGCACTATTCACTTTCTTTTTGCACTATTCACTCCCTTTCTTGCACCATTCATTCTTTTTCTTGCACTATTCACTCCCTTTCTTGCACTATTCATTCTTTTTCTTGCACTATTCATTACCTTTCTTGCACTATTCATTCTTTTTCTTGCATTATTCACTCCCTTTCTTGCACTATTCATTCTTTTTCTTGCACTATTCACTCCCTTTCTTGCACTATTCATTCTTTTTCTTGCACTATTCACTCCCTTTCTTGCACTATTCATTCTTTTTCTTGCACTATTCACTCCCTTTCTTGCACTATTCATTCTTTTTCTTGCACTATTCACTCCCTTTCTTGCTCTATTCATTCTTTTTCTTGCACTATTGACTTTCTTTCTTGCACTATTCATTCTTTTTCTTGCACTATTCACTCCCTTTCTTGCACTATTCATTCTTTTTCTTGCACTATTGACTTCCTTTTTTGCACCATTCACTCTTTTTCTTGCACTATTCACTCCCTTTCTTGCACTATTCATTATTTTTCTTGCACTATTGACTTCCTTTCTTGCACTATTCATTCTTTTTCTTGCACTATTCACTCCCTTTCTTGCACTATTCATTCTTTTTCTTGCACTATTCACTTCCTTTTTTGCGCCATTCACTCTTTTTCTTTCACTATTCACTCCCTTTCTTGCACTATTCATTCTTTTTCTTGCACTATTCACTTCCTTTTTTGCACCATTCACTCTTTTTCTTGCCCTATTCACTTCATTTCTTGTAAAAATTGCATCACAAAAAAAGCTTTATAGTTGCCTAACTGATTTTGTTATAGTTTAGGGCAAGTTTCTTTGTGATTTCTTTAAATGTCATGTAACTTCATTATTTGTAAATTGTAACTTGACTAACAGTGGATATGTGTAATGGACAAGCACAAGAGAACCAAGTTCTCCATGACAAACAGATCAACACCTGTT
Organism: Anisus vortex; assembly: GCA_949126835.1. Taxonomy (NCBI): domain Eukaryota; kingdom Metazoa; phylum Mollusca; class Gastropoda; family Planorbidae; genus Anisus; species Anisus vortex. The sequence continues at coordinate 33,923,281 of OX421506.1, read as the reverse complement.
TTTCTGGTTTATCATCGGACGTTTCCGTCAAAATGGAGCCTTCTCGTTTCACATTTCTCCACCTAGTTTTCAAAAACTCTTGTAAGTTTATTGAATTTTATCCGAGTCGTACCCAATCTCCATAAATACTCCGTTGATGCTACGTTTTAAGTATAAACCAATAAAGCTTTCCTTTTTTAAAGTACTAGCAGGTATGTGCCCGGTCCTCCGAACCGGCTAAAAGTTATGTTTACATACACTCTAACTACTCTATCAGTTATATTGAGATTGCCCGCTACAACTACACATTTTATGTTTCGTATACGACACGAATTTAAACGTGAAGGAATTTTGTATTCGCCCGCCTCAAAATAAATTACCCATTAAAACCATTATACCTATTATAACAATTTAAAAATTGCTCGCTACAAATCAGGACACAAATTAAAACGTGAATATATTTTGTTCTAATCATTCATAAAGTAGGCCTACATTAACAAAAGTACATTAGCAAACATTGAAACAAAGTTAATTTAACTTGAATACGCAAAATTTGATGGCGTCATAAAAAAAGCCAACCAACTTTTCCTGCGCAACCTCGCCGCACCGTTTTGTCTCGTTTTTTTTAGCGCGATCGATCAAATAATGATAAAAAGTTGGACTGGCAATTTTCAAAGTGAAACCAAAATTTTTCTTTTTATTCGCGTTTTTTTTATTATAATTACCACTGCGGTCATTTAAATATTTTTAAAAACTTGACAGTGTCCACCGCAGTAATGCAAAGAATATTTGAAGCAAATTTAATTTCATTCTGTCCTGTGTTTAAAAAGATTATGCGACATGTACATACATATATACATACATACATACATACACCTTTTGAGATTTATATATCGGGTGCCCGGTCTAAACCGGCTAAAAGTTATGTTTACATACAATGTAACTACTCAAGCAGTAATAATGAGATTGCCCACAACAACTACACATTTTATATTTCGTATACAACACGAATTTAAACGTGTCCAGTATTTAAAAAGATTATGCGACATGTACATGCATATATACCCACATACATACCTACACCTTTTGAGATTTATATATATACTAGTGGTTATGCCCGTCAAAATGACGGAGAAACGATTGATTACAATGTATTTTGTTAAGAGAGGAAGAAAAAATATGCAATAAAATATACGATTGTATATATATATATATATATATATATATATATATATATATACAATAAAAACTGGAATGAGAACGTTTCTTTTCGTTAATTAGTTTTTTATTCTTTTTACTTGTTTCTGGTCGCCCTGTCCCCCTACTGTACCCGTGGGCCTCAAAGACTGGCGTAGTGTGTAAACCGCCGATACATTCCCATTAAGAATACACCGGCGGGCGAATGCGTGTGGGACAGCCCCCGCCTCGGGTCCGAGATCCATTGCACTTAGGTCTGTATCTCGTTCTGAATAATTTTACTCTCCTTAAATCAATGTCCAAAGGAACATTGCTGGGCCCATGCACACCCTCATCAAAGAGATAAATAAAACATTCCAGTGTTTTGGTCAAAAAAATGTATCTAATTAAAAATTAAATAAAAAATATTCTGCTTGGCCAATTTTAATCAAATAAAAACGTTAAAATAGCTTATTTTATTCGGTCTCATAGTCAACATCTCCTAGACTACGATATTTCAGTTAGAAGCAGTAAAAACGGAAATAAACAATGGATGTATAGATGGCATTTTCCGGCGGCTTTGGGCCGCTCTAGGTGTTAGTGATAGAAGCGTTTTTCGGTGGCTCTAGGCATAAAGCCTTAATTTATATTTTGATATATTAAAATAAATATAAGTGATATCCACTGATCAGTGGTGATATCATACCTTATCAATTTATACACAAAAAATTTGCGCACCCTTTTTTTTTTCTAGCTTTGTCCCGCAAAAAAGCATAAAAAGATAACTCACTTTGTTTCTGCTACATTGTGTCGTTTTCAATCTATTTATTTAGTAAAAAAGAACATATCCGAAAAGTTTATTTACTTCCGTCTCTTCCCGTAGAGGCAGCCATGTTTGCGTGAAATATTTTCTTCGATTCGCAAATTGGTCGAAGGTATTAGTGACAATTCCAAAAGCTATGATGCTGAAAATTTGATAGAATGTATTGATAGTCGGGACAAGTCTGCTGCCTAAGTTTCAGCTCGATTGGACTATGGGAATTGGTCGTAAAATCAATGCAAAGATTTCCAAGCAAGCAAGCAACCAAGCAAGCAGACAAACAGACAGTACGAGTTAATAGAAAGGGAGTAAAAAGAACAAGGCATTGTCTGATCATAATCAAAGGTTCATTCCTTTTAAAATGGATTTTTCTGTGAGTGTAATTCAATAGAAGCAATAGAAACAAGAGAGAAGATAGAGACAACAAAGTCTCATTTAAACGTATCTAATAATTGCTCTTTAGAGAAACTTAGTTTCAGTTTGTAAGACTGTTTCCCATTGGTCAACTAGAGCTTATTAATAGAAGAGCTGCCAGGAAATACAAAATCTCGCGAGAGTTTAAACTAAAATTTATAATTTTATAGTTAAGTGGAAATTGTGTTATTTTTAAATTTTGTATTTCAATTTTATTTTCAATTGAATTTATTCTTGGCTTTAAACTATCTATACGCTATTTAAATTTTTCTTTCAAAGCGAGTTATAAAATCAACTTGTAGGGAAACACAAATTACAATTAGAAGGAATTTCTTTGATCAAATGGACACTTTTTATAATGCACAATTGTAGTTCAACTTAAAAGTTCTTCCCACCTGAAAATATAGAACAGCAAAAGTCTTTAGTAAAAGACTAGAACTTTCTTTAAAAAAAAGATTGGATTTAATTTTGAGGACATGTGGATTTTTAACATTGTTTTATTTTATTTAATTTAAATTTTGAGATTAGAGGTGTATGCTCACTGTTACGTAATTTGCCCTCTTTTCCCAGCTATCCCCTTATAGCTGACCTCTACTTTCATTGGTTGAGGCCAGTGACTGGCTAGTATGTGAATGTGTCACGAGGGAACGTGTGCTTACTTTTTAAGTCGTCGTGCTGTGCGGTTGTGCTTCTGTTGTTATGTACTTTGTTTATTGAATTAAAGAGTTTTTGTTCATTGAAAAGTAATGAGTCGACTTGTGAATCCATAAGAATTAATCTACTAACAATACCCCTAGACTCCTAGACCCAACCTGTTACATCACCAATGAAGTATTGATTGTCACTTGAAATATCTTTATGGGTCAATGTTAAGGAAATAAAATTTTTTATAGATAAGTGTTTACGTCTAAATATGACGTATGGTTTGATTTAAGAATTATTTTCGTGCTTAATCCATTTGTTTATAGATCATTGTTCTGGGTCTTTTTATTTTTATTTTCAATGGTCAAGAAAATTAATAGCTCTGAGGAGAAGCTTTTTAAATCGATTGTTTTTATCATTGTAATATATGCAGTTGTTTTAACAATTCTCTGTTTTTTTTTACGCAGCTTATTTACAACACCTGCCTGCGATGCACATCGCGCTGTTCCGAAATGGCACTGAAATTGCATGCCCCAGATGGAAGTATATACCTTTTGACTACGAGAATAATACTGTTGAATTTCACTGTTTGAATAACACTAATGACATCGACACAGTGGTCATAAAAGGAGAGTCGGTGTTACAGCTTTTGTGTGAAGTGCTTATCAGCGGAGGTAGGTCATAAATAGTGCTGGCTCATATCGTGATGTCGCCTCATGGGCGCCATTTTAAAAGATATACGCATCTTATATTAACTCGTTTCTACAGTTTTTCCTGTTTGACTCATTTAAGTAAACAATATTTTGAATTAAAAAGGCGCAAAAGATCAGCTTGCTAAGGGTACTGACAATCACTGGCAATCACTGACAATCACTGACAATCACTGGTAATCACTGACATTCACTGACAATCACTGGCAATCACTGGCAATCACTGGCAATCACTGGCAATATTTGACAATCACTGGCAATTACTGGCAATTACTGACAATCAAAGATTTGTTGAAAGAATAAAAGTTTGTCTCTCCGTCACTATTGGGCGCGTTAACCTAAAAACTGATTTTCCGATAGCCAAGGTCAAGAGTTCATGCCGTCAGCTCATTTAAATTCGCTACTTATCCCAAAAAGGGACGTAGTAATTAGCCCCGGCCGGCACAAAATAACTACATCAGTCTTCTTGCAGCCGAAGTTAAATTAACATCTGTTAGGTAATTTCTAGAAACATTTCCCTCTCTAGCCTGCAATGTACAATAGTCTACTTCAATGAATAAACTTTTTTTTTTTTTTAATTGAGTTAAATATCAGATTCGCTTTTGTGGCTAGTAGAGTTCTCTCATTATTTATTCTGCAAATCGATTACAAGAAGGAGTCAACATTTAACTGCGAATACTCTTTATTTTAGAGATTAAAAAAGTGACAAAGGAAAAAATGTCTTGACTACATCATTTATCTTTTTATCTAAACCATCGTAAAGTAATACTTAAAGATTATTCATACACAAATTTATAAAATCTTGATTTACTTATGCTTGCTTATGTCTATCGCCCCACCTGAGACACTATCCGCCACCTATAGCCCTCATATGCTGCCAACTAGAGTCCTACAAGTATCTGATCCCAGTTAAGCTCAAATGTTTTGGCGTCAGTTTCCGTATCCAGGTGTTTCCCGGCCGACCTCTTTTCCTTTCGCCCTAGGGGTTCTAAGTAAGCGCTATGACGTTATTTGGAGACTCTAACCAATCTATTTCCATCTCTTTCGGGAAATGTCTTCTTCCACAGGCATCTGTTTAGTTCGCTATCGGAGCTCGTCATTACTGACGGTTTCTGGTTAACATATCCTAAGGATTCTTCTGAGGCAGTTGTTAACAAATGCCTGTCTTTTTCTTGACATTTATTTACTGGTGCTGCTTAATACTTGGTCAATGCCCGAAGTTCTTCTCTTAACTACATTGGCAGGCCGTTTTACAAAGTGAATGGTGATCTCTGACCATTGAAACATTGAATTTACAACCATATTGGTCAGTTCGCAAATTGATTACGTTTTATAGCGTAATAGAGATATAACAAGTATGTGGTCAGCAAACAGTCTGTGAAACATAAGAAAACGCTTCTTAAATAATTATAATACTTTGAAATACTTAATTGAAGTGTATAAAAGTCATTAAATTGTATCTACTTTATAGAAGGAGCGTTCGTAATGTATGATGATAGTGGATTAAATATTTCTTATAAAATAAATTAACAGCTTGTTTCTTTGTTTTACAAGTCAAGTTAAGAAATATATATTTAAAGTGAACAGCTCTACGGTCTGGTTGATAGTAGTAGACAATACATTGACTTATTTTTTAAATGTCGAACTCTTTAGGCAGAAATGTCGCCTTGTTTAAAAATGTTACGTCGACATCAAGCGTAAGTGCTGATTATGTGGCAAAATATGCGGTGGATGGCAAGTATGGAGAAACCTTCAAAAAATGTGAATGCATTTGGGCGACGTACAAAAAGGGAAGACCGGAAGTGTTTGAAGTTTTCTTTGACTACTCGTATTCAATAGACTATATGATCATTAGAAACCCGAAAAGTAAGTCAGCATTTTTTATCTGGACCTATTCATTGAAAACTTTTTTAGTCGCACTAAATTGGCAACTCCTTTAAAATACAGTTTGCACTTCATAATTCTAAAAGACCCACCCCCTTTTTTCCATTTCCCCTAACGCAAACTATCTGTTCTGGAATCCAAGTCTTTAATGTAATGTGACACTTGAAGAGCGGATGGTAGAGAAAAGAAATGGGTTGTTTGTAAAAGGAAGACAATTCAGGTTCATTGTTTAAATTGCTCCTTTTAAATTTATTTTCTTTTTGTTAACCATAGACGCTGGTTGCAGACGAAGTGAAAAGACCAACCACTCTGGAAGTTGACAGGAGTTTAAGTCTATATCCATGTACTAGTCTTTGTCCGCTGTCTGTCTACCAGTCTTTCTCTATCTTTCGACTTGTATATGTAATGTACTCAGTGATTGTGTACATGATTTCACGACAACTCGTCTACAGAATTTTCTTCTACAACACTTCGTCTACAGAAAATAGGTCTACGGACATTACGTCTACCTCGACAATATTCGTCTAACGACACTTCGTCTGCCGACACTTGGTCTAATGCGACAGTTCGTCCACCGACACTTCGTCTAATGCGACATTTGATAAACCAGACGATTCGTCTACCACGACAGTTCGTCTACCGACAGTTCGTCTACCGCGACAGTTCGTCTACTGATATTTTGCTTACCACGACTGTTTGTCTACCGCGACAGTTTATATACCGCAGGATTTGTCTATCGCGACAGTTTGTCTACCGGACAATTTGTCTACCGCGACAGCTCGTTCAACATAACAGTCTACGCCTACTGACAATTAGTCTGCGGAATATTATCAACGGATTTCGCCAAACGTCTACCCATTTTTTTCCTACAAATTCATCGAACACAATTAAAATGTGTCCACTACACTAATGTTTTTCTACAGCATTTATTTCTAAGCAAATTTTATATTTAGGCCTATTTAAGAATTTAAGTAGTAAACAAAAGCACATAGTCTAAAGATAAAACTCGTTCTTTCCATTCACAATCCAGAATTTGTAAATTCAAGTTACAATTACGTTTTTTCGAACTGCAACAATATAACATTAAATATTTAAAAATTAAAAAGTCAATTATGCATCATCTTCATTAATTATACAATATATTTATCTGACGAGCCAACGTTTCGCAAAAGATCGTCGTTAGGAAAAACAAATGTATAAAACTATTCACATGCCATTGTAAGATTTTTCAAAATGGAATTTGTAGGAATAATGCATTTTCCATAATTAAATGAGAGTCTGCTTCATTCCTTTATCTATTGAGCGCCCGCCATAGTTGTTGTTTAGACTTGTAACTGTGTGTCAACAAGTCAACAGTGGAGCTGCTATATGCCAGGTTATCTCTTGAACCAATAAAGTTGCGACATAGGTTAATTTGAGTGTATGTGTGTAAGCAGTGGCGTAGCCAGGTTTTGACGGTAAGGGGAGCGAAATTTTAAGAAAAAGGCTCCACTTTTAGCAATTTTTCCAGATTAATAGAATAACTCAGAATTCGTACGTATCAAGTGTTATAAGAAAACCCATTGCCTCAGGATACACACACTGTATAATAGTGCAGTTTTATTTAACCATTCACTATTCTTTTTCTAGCCGCTAATAGTGATGCGAATTTCTGCATAATTGATTGCATCTACTGCTCATTTTCAAGATGAACATCTAGTACCGAAAAGTATTTATAGATTCAACTCGAGTGCTCTATAGCAGGGGTTGGCAACCTAAGGCACTTGTGCCAGACTTGGCACGCAGAACGATTTTCAGTGGCACGCGAAAGACCTCGAAGAATATTATTTAATGCAAGTGAAAACAACGTATGTCAGCATAATTAGTGGGTGCTGCAAGGCGAACTACATGGGAATCACACTGGACGTCGACTGTTTAAGTTCAGGAATCTGTGTATGCAAAGCTCCCATCACTGGTCATTGGACTTGCAATCTGTGATTGAATCTATTGTTAAGATAGTCAATTGTATAGTTTCTCGAGTCTCTTCTAGAAGAAAGTCATACGGAGTGTAGGTCAAGTCTTAGATAGATTCTTTTCTTGTCTGGAAGCAATTAAGATGTATCTTAATGGAAAAGAAATTCCGTTATTGAATGAGGAGAACTGACTGTTGAAGCCAATGTTTCTGTATGACTTGGCGACACGTTTTAGTGAGTTAAACTTCCATTTACATGACTGGGTCAAAAAGCACTTGAAGTGTTGGGCAACTGGAATGGATTTGCATTGAAACTGGGCATATCTTTCCGTGAAATCAATTTAAAAACATTTAACTCTTTCCCTAATTTAAGGCAAATTAATATATATTATGAGCATTTTCAGAAGTACACTAGTTAGATCTATATTAAAACAATTAACTCGTTTGGTATCACTAGCATCAAATTTGGTGACTTTACTTGAAGGGAGATAATTAACGAGTTTTCTTTAAATTAATATTTCTAATATGTTTCTTTTTTGTTTTCTTTTTAAAATTAATATTTTCTTACAACTTATAACTCTAAAATGATCAAATTACACAAGATAGTAGAAAATTATATAAATATTTTATGACTAAAGAATGTACATGTACATTTTTATACATTAAATTAACTACTTAGTGTGTATGATTATTATGTATTTCTTCCGATAAAGTATAGTAATCACCTCGGGTCAAAATAATATATTACATGTAAATCTCAGATCAAACATTAGAGACTTTATATCTAATACTAGAATAATATCGTGACAACTAAATTCAAATGTTGATAACTGATAACTATATGTGTAAGTTAGGTTTAAAAAGCTGATAATAACAAAAGGTTAATTTTTTATTAAATATAAAACGCTTTAATCATTTTCTATATTACGTTCCTTATCTTTTGGTCTTGGTCGTGCTAAATAAACTTTCTTATAAAAATAATATAGTTGATCAGTTTGACTTTCAAGCTGTTGGCTCGCTGAATGAATTAAAATGATTGTAATAAATTAAATTGTTGAAATGCAATTTAAATACAAAAATTAGAAACAGCATAAATTGTTCTTTGTGGCTTGTTAAAATTATTAATTAAATAATTTTTTTCCCGAAAGGGCCCTTTTTTTTTTCGAAAATGGTCGTAGGGGGAGTGGCCGCTCCCCCTGCTCCCCCTCTGGATACGCTACTGTCTTACTTATATGTTAGGTCGGTTATTTTGTTTTGGTTGTTTGATTTGTTCCATGTTTGTAAAGTTTTGAATCATTATTTAGTTTTTTATCTCTTAGCCTATAGATTGTATCCGTGTTCTTGGTTGTATGTTAAATGCGCTCTGAGCTTGCATTATGCTTGTTGGCAGCGCTATACAAATGTCATTATTATTATTATTATTATTATTATTATTATTATTACGAGCGTTGAGAAGGGAAAAGAAAAAAAAATGTACTCTACATTAAGGGTTTTTTAAACCATTGGCGTAAAACATAAATCCCTACAAAATTTGAACATTTAATGGTTTGAACGATTGTTGACATAATCTACTCTCTGATTGCAAGAAATATTTCAATATATCAAAAATCCAATGGCTCAAGTACATTTTTAACTAAAAAAACATGTAGGCCCCTATATAGTTTTAGTTTTTTTAGTTTCACGGTAGTATATCTGTGTTTCCCAGCTCATAGTATGGTCTGTCTTACAATTCAGCTACAGACTCATATGTCTTAATTTCGAATATACTTCCAGGGGTTCTTGAACCCCACGAGATTGCAAGTTGTAAAGAATTTGAAACGTGTGTGAGAACGCTGAGAGATTTAGACAACTTGAAATTCTGAGGTTTTGTACTTTTTAAATGCTTCACATGCAAGAGGTTTATTTTCACTCAGGAATGGGGGCTGTTGGGGTCTGGGAGAGGAATATAATTAATTAAAATATCTGCAACCTAAGGTAAGTAGATTCTGTCAATTACCATAGCGAGAATTGTTTCAGATCAAGGTACGCACAGTAAAAAAGTACACTTCGGACACAATTGATCATACGGCCAGTGAAGCAGCGTTCACCACTTTCTGTTACCACTGCATAATAAGGGATGTGTGGCCAGCACTATGCACAGCCGCCTTAACTTCGCCCTAATTAATGCCAAGTACCCATCAGAGTTGGGTAGATTCAGGAACAGCCTCCAGTCCCGGAAACATATCCTAGCCTTCACCAGTGTTACGGAACGCCGTTTCATAATTATTAATAACTGCGAAGATATCTTAAAATGTCTTTAGTTAAAAGTTGACACTAATGTGCCGTAGAGAGTCATTAGTTTATCCATGAATACCTAACATAGTTAAATTAAATACTGAAAGATCCCTTTAAATATGGCGTCTCATAGCGTCTATTTTATTAACGAATTCGGATTTTAATTTGATCGATTACTAAAGTATTTCCTATCAAACTTCAATTGCATCATGCAGAGTAATTGTCTCTTGGAGTGGTTACGAATCCGATAGATCCGATTAAACGCCCAAACTGACTGTCTATAAATATTATACTCTGATGTTAAATGAATACTACAATGCTTTACTCATTCGGATTAATGTGTTTTCTAACATCATTCTAATGGATTATATCTTTCAAACTTCTATATGTGTTTTCACTTATTTCATGTGCCTAGCTGATACGCTTGCATAATTTATCTTCTTTTTACCTTGGAATATTAACTTGTCAGCCCAACAATCACATCCAAATTGGACACCCCTTTGTAATATACCCAATTAAATTCGTTGTTTGACTTTTGACGAAGGATTACTGTACTTATTCTCATTCAATTGTTTGTGTTGTAGTTACAACTATTTACACATCAACTAAAAGAATCATTAGATCCAATTTACAACTAACTAAGAGCCTATATATCAATTGACACTGTCATGAATGGCGAACTAAATGCTATTCATAGTCGAAGCGCTCAGTGAGAATAAACCAGGACCTACCTTTAGACACGTTTACAAAATAATTAAAATGAGTAAATACTAAACTCATACAATACTATACATTTGCTGTGCTGAATAATAATAATCATAATAACACTTATGAATAATAATATCAATAATCTTTCATAAAGGGGGCTCAAGCCTAAAATACATCATAATTATATTAATTCAGGCACATGCAAGTCGTCGGACAGAGCTATAATAGTAAGGTAACTGGTTGTCATAAATATATAATAATATTGACCAGTATACTAACATCAAACTAACTTTCGGCATATACAAAGGTGTAGATGACCACCAGTATATCGTCGATGCAATACCATATAACTGGCAATTATGTAAGGATTCCCATCACATCATTAATGGTCAGGTGGTAATGTAATACCATGATTCGAACCCAGAACCTTCGGAACGCCAGTAGAACGCGGTGCCGCTTGGCCACCGTACTCATTGAGGTACCCATAGAGAAGACCGTTTTATTTGTCAATTTATTATTTCTTTTGTTTATATTATTTTCACAAACTCATAATTCTAGAACTTTTGATTTCGAACTATTTCTATGTGTTTGTTCTTAAATCTTTTTTTGCAGCCAGTGGTTTGAAGTATTTCTATGTGTTTGTTCTTAAATCTTTTTTTGCAGCCAGTGAGTGGTTTGAAGTATTTCTATGTGTTAGTTCTTAAATCTTTTTTTGCAGCCAGTGGTTTGAAGTATTTCTATGTGTTTGTTCTTAAATCTTTTTTTGCAGCCAGTGGTTTGAAGTATTTCTATGTGTTTGTTCTTAAATTTTTTTTTGCAGCCAGTGAGTGGTTTGAAGTATTTCTATGTGTTAGTTCTTAAATCTTTTTTTGCAGCCAGTGGTTTGAAGTATTTTTATGTGTTTGTTCTTAAATCTTTTTTTGCAGCCAGTGGTTTGAAGTATTTCTATGTGTTTGTTCTTAATTTTTTTTTCAGCCAGTGGTTTGAAGTATTTCTATGTGTTTGTTCTTAAATCTTTTTTGCAGCCAGTGGATTAAAGTATTTTTATGTGTTTGTTCTTAAATCTTTTTTTGCAGCCAGTGGTTTAAAGTATTTCTATGTGTTTGTTCTTAAATCTTTTTTTGCAAGCAGTGGTTTAAAGTATTTTTATGTGTTTGTTCTTAAATCTTGTTTTGCAGCCAGTGGTTTGAGCTATTTCTATGTGTTTGTTCTTAAATCTTTTTTTGCAGCCAGTGGTTTGAAGTATTTCTATGCGTTTGTTCTTAAATCTTTTTTTGCAGCCAGTGGTTTGAAGTATTTCTATGTGTTTTTTCTTTTAATCTTTTTTTTTGCAGTCAGTGGTTTGAAGTATTTTTATGTGTTTGTTCTTAAATCTTTTTTTGCAGCCAGTGGTTTAAAGTATTTCTATGTGTTTGTTCTTAAATCTTTTTTTGCAGGCAGTGGTTTAAAGTATTTTTATGTGTTTGTTCTTAAATCTTGTTTTGCAGCCAGTGGTTTGAGCTATTTCTATGTGTTTGTTCTTAAATCTTTTTTTGCAGCCAGTGGTTTGAAGTATTTCTATGTGTTTGTTCTTAAATTTTTTTTTGCAGCCAGTGAGTGGTTTGAAGTATTTCTATGTGTTAGTTCTTAAATCTTTTTTTGCAGCCAGTGGTTTGAAGTATTTTTATGTGTTTGTTCTTAAATCTTTTTTTGCAGCCAGTGGTTTGAAGTATTTCTATGTGTTTGTTCTTAATTTTTTTTTCAGCCAGTGGTTTGAAGTATTTCTATGTGTTTGTTCTTAAATCTTTTTTGCAGCCAGTGGATTAAAGTATTTTTATGTGTTTGTTCTTAAATCTTTTTTTGCAGCCAGTGGTTTAAAGTATTTCTATGTGTTTGTTCTTAAATCTTTTTTTGCAAGCAGTGGTTTAAAGTATTTTTATGTGTTTGTTCTTAAATCTTGTTTTGCAGCCAGTGGTTTGAGCTATTTCTATGTGTTTGTTCTTAAATCTTTTTTTGCAGCCAGTGGTTTGAAGTATTTCTATGCGTTTGTTCTTAAATCTTTTTTTGCAGCCAGTGGTTTGAAGTATTTCTATGTGTTTTTTCTTTTAATCTTTTTTTTGCAGCCAGTGGTTTGAAGTATTTTTATGTGTTTGTTCTTAAATCTTTTTTTGCAGCCAGTGGTTTAAAGTATTTCTATGTGTTTGTTCTTAAATCTTTTTTTGCAGGCAGTGGTTTAAAGTATTTTTATGTGTTTGTTCTTAAATCTTGTTTTGCAGCCAGTGGTTTGAGCTATTTCTATGTGTTTGTTCTTAAATCTTTTTTTGCAGCCAGTGGTTTGAAGTATTTCTATGTGTTTTTTCTTTTAATCTTTTTTTTTGCAGCCAGTGGTTTGAAGTATTTCTATGTGTTTTTTCTTCAATCTTTTTTTTGCAGCCAGTGGTTTGAAGTATTTCTATGTGTTTGTTCTTAAATCTTTTTTTACAGCCAGTGGTTTAAGTATTTCTATGTGTTTGTTCTTAAATCTTTGTTTTGCAGACAGTGGTTTGAAATATTTCTATGTGTTTGTTCTTAAATCTTTTTTTGCCGGCAGTGGTTTGAAGTATTTCTATGTGTTTGTTCTTAAATCATTTTTTGCAGGCAGTGGTTTGAAGTATTTCTATTTGTTTGTTCTTAAATCTTTTTTTGCAGCCAGTGGATTGAAGTATTTCTATGTGTTTGTTCTTAAATCTTTTTTTGCAGCCAGTGAGTGGTTTGAAGTATTTTTATGTGTTTGTTCTTAAATCTTTTTTTGCAGCCAGTGGTTTAAGTATTTCTATGTGTTTGTTCTTAAATCTTTTTTTGCCGGCAGTGGTTTGAAGTATTTCTATGTGTTTGTTCTTAATTTTTTTTTTGCAGCCAGTGGTTTGAAGTATTTCTATGTGTTTGTTCTGAAATCTTTTTTTGCAGCCAGTGAGTGGTTTGAAGTATTTTTATGTGTTTGTTCTTAAATCTTTTTTTGCCGGCAGTGGTTTGAAGTATTTCTATGTGTTTGTTCTTAAATCTTTTTTTACAGCCAGTGGTTTAAGTATTTCTATGTGTTTGTTCTTAAATCTTTGTTTTGCAGACAGTGGTTTGAAATATTTCTATGTGTTTGTTCTTAAATCTTTTTTTGCCGGCAGTGGTTTGAAGTATTTCTATGTGTTTGTTCTTAAATCATTTTTTGCAGGCAGTGGTTTGAAGTATTTCTATTTGTTTGTTCTTAAATCTTTTTTTGCAGCCAGTGGATTGAAGTATTTCTATGTGTTTGTTCTTAAATCTTTTTTTGCAGCCAGTGAGTGGTTTGAAGTATTTTTATGTGTTTGTTCTTAAATCTTTTTTTGCAGCCAGTGGTTTAAGTATTTCTATGTGTTTGTTCTTAATTTTTTTTTTGCAGCCAGTGGTTTGAAGTATTTCTATGTGTTTGTTCTGAAATCTTTTTTTGCAGCCAGTGGTTTGAAGTATTTCTATGTGTTTGTTCTTAAATCTTTTTTTGCAGGCAGTGGTTTGAAGCGTTTTATGTTGAGTACCTTTGGTGCATCAAACGAGGAACTTAGTCGTTTTATTGACAGCGACCAGTCTAATAGATTTGTATACAAAGTTCGCCATGACCACACTCACAGCATCCAACTAATACAACTATTTAAATACGAAACAAGTAATTTTGATTTCTATTTCTGCGAGTTGGAGGCATACGGAGGTATTTCATGTTTTGTACTTTATATCTTGTTAATATTTTTGTTGACATAAAGCAACATTTATGTTATTTACCTGTTTTCTTTTTATTCTATAGCAACTCCGTTAAAAAACGGCAAACAAAAGCTAAAGTCCCTGAACATTTCTCTAGGTGTTATTAGATCTGCAACAGGACTTCCTTATATGAAGTGATCTCTGACGACTGTTCTAAAGACATTACTGACCCGTCGTGCTGGCTTTTTGGGACCCAGTGCCCAATAAGGATACATTTTTCTTGACTAAGTCCGATCCCTAGATAAGCTAAAAAAAAATTTTCATGTGATTCTATCTGTAACAATGTGCCACCAACAAGGTGTATTGGTGAAGATATAATGGAGAAAGGGATGCAGGAATTGGCCCTCGGGTCGTTGTCTTTTGTGTATGATGTAACAGTTTATACTGTGGGCATAGAATCCATTTATCTCTGACCCTGTTTGATCTGCGTGGCTAATTATAGAACTACTGTTGGTTCAAAATGTAACGTCATCAAAGCAAAACAGGTTATATTCAACTTTGGTGGCTTTAAATATGTTCATTTAACTAAAATGATCAAAATACGGCCTTTAGTTTGTACTGACTATCAACAATAAGAATGAAACGAATATACCATCATAATAACGTGTTAAATCCTGACGGAAAGAACGCTGAGTAATTTGAGCATACATCAAGTTACAAATGCAAAAAAGCGTTGAGAAAACTATCCGTATTGAAGGATTTTGTGTGTTTTAATGTTGACCATACACCGCGAAATGAGTTGCAAGTCACATTATAAGGTATTTTGAATATTTAATAATATATTTTCAATATTTTTTTAAATATTTAATGCAGCTACAAGCCATTTCAATGACGAAAGCAATGGTGAAAAGCGTTCCAAATTCGTCCTCTTTTAGCTAATAATGTTTTTACTGTAGCCTCTGTCTCCAACCGGTTGACACCTCTAGCACACATTTTTTTACTTTACCTCGAAATAGCCAAATTTGACTTGCGACTCGTTTCGTTTCTGTAGGTCACAATAATTGTGATAGGGTTACGGTAAATACCATTGGGAAGCAAAAAATGGATAGGGCCTAAAAAACGTATTTGGTATCCCAATAACTATGAGACAATAAAGCATTATTTGTTTCTCTTCCATCGTTATCTGTAATTTACCGTGTTTATAACTAATGCAATGTAAAATTATGAGCTGACAATATTTAACCAATGATTTTTTAAATTAAACGCTGCGAATACATTCTGAGCATGTAATGAAAATAAAAATAATATTGTGGTTGTGAACAGCAGGTGACTATCTCTCTGCAGACGTCAAGATGACTTGTCGCGTTTTAAAAGTTATTCTTTATAAATAACATTAACAGCCATGTCAAGACTATGTGTAAAGTTACAAGAACTAGTTCAAAGAGATGTTATATACTTATTTCGTACGTTCATTTTATCTGAAGCTATAAGTCTATGCATATATTTTCCTAGGCAACGCCGGGTAATCTAGCTAGTACATATTATATTGATTTGTTAATTCTCTTGAACCGACAAACTTGGCATCTCTAGCCCTCCTCTGAAGAGAAAGCTATAAAATGTTTAGATACATTTTTAGATAAAGTAAAATAAGCTTCAAGAAATGTAAATCACGATAAGTAATATTTTATATATAGGCCTACTGAATTGAATGTGTTTATTTTACTAAAATATTAAAAGAAACAATTACCTCAAATATATTTTTACTTCGATGCCCAAGATTATAAAAAAAGAAACATAAATCTATTCATCTATAAAACTAAATCGTAATAATATTAGACTTAAAAAAAATATGTAATTACAAATATATTAGATGGGTCAAATAATTATACACTTTATAGAGCACGCGTCTTTATTTTTTTAACCAATGGGGATCGCAGTCGACACAAACATTTATATATATAGATAGATGGATAGATAGATAGATAGATAGATAGATAGATAGATAGATAGATAGACCGATAGATAGATGGATAGATAGATAGGTTAGATAGATAGATAGATTCTACTGTCGTTAAGCGGAGAGAAAGCAAGATGGCACTGTTGTGTCATGCGCCAACATTCTGACATTCTGACGCTTGAGATGGAGCCATTCTTGTGTATATCCTCTTTTGAAGATATTTGGATAGATCTTTTGTTGAAACATGTCCATGGTAAGTAAACTACAGACGAATGTTTTTAATGCACGAGTTGATTACAGTATTGGAGAAAAATACAAAAAAAATATTTTTTTTATTTATAATCATTTTGTTTACATTATACAATTGTATACTTCCGACAAGATGGCGCTTAGTGAAGAAACGTTTCTTCACTAAGCGCCATCTTGTCGGAAGTATACAATTGGTCTATTCGTGCTACTGTGAATTTTTTGTTACTAAATGTATTGGTTTTCTCTTTATCTGCTTTCGAAAACCACCTAGCTGTTTGCTCGACCATCAGGTTTTGTTTTACTGAAAATATTGTACCTATACTTACTTACTTACTGCCCGTAACGCCGTGGGCGCATAGGGCAGCAACAAAGTCCTTCCATCTTTCTCTGTCACGTGCGATAATTCCAATCGTACCCCAGGAGTGAACAAATTCTTTTAATTCCTGCTCCACAGTTCTGCGACAGGTTACTTTTGGCCGACCTCTCTTTCCTTTTCCTTCTGGGGTCTAGTGTAGTGCTGTCTTGCAGATGTTCCCTTCCTCTCTTCTCAAAACATGGCCAATCCATCGCCAACGCTTTTTCATTATGATTGTGCCCATGTCTTCGTGGTTGGATTGGGACATTAATTCTTCGTTGGTTATTTTCTTTGGCCAAAATATTTTCAACATCTTCCTGAGGTTTTTCGTGTGGAAAGTGGAAAGCTTCACAAGGTCCTGTTGTGTCATGCGCCAACATTCTGACATTCTGACCTATACTAACAATGCAATAAAGTAGATCTGAGCTTTTACAACTTCGATCCCAAGCGTACCTTAATAAAATCATAAGTAAGTTGCCTAGGAAAGAAGTGAAAATTACCATACAAAAACTAGATCTTAATCGGAAAAGAAAGCGAGGTTCAAGAGGGCAGAAGAAATGTCTTCTCTCCACCTTAACATCCAGCCCCTCTACTGAACCCAAGTCCCCAATATATGACTGTAGCCTCCATTCCAATGAACATGCCTCAACCCCCACACATCCCACTGACCCCCCCCCCCCCCCGACTCTAACTCCTCCTCCTCCATAGACTCCGTATATTCACTTTTACCTCAACCATTAAAATGTACATCAACTCTCCGTTCCCTCATCAACAACTTCCAGAGTCTGCGACCTAAGAACGAGGATTTCCTGAGCCTCATATTGACAACCGAACCAGACATTATTATGGAAACTGAGACCTGGCTAAATCCAGATATCCACAGCTCTGAGCTTTTCCCTTCTACTTATAACGTCTACAGAAAGGACAGAAATGATGGTCATGGTGGGGTACTGATCGCAACGATAGGATCACTCATCTCACATGAGCTCCATACTGGCTCTGACGCAGAAGCTGTCTATGTCTCTATCGAGACAGCGAACAAGAAGGAACCACTCAGTATTGGATCTATTTACCGCACCCCCTCTGAAACCAGCTTAGAGCATATGGAAGAGATCCTCAAGACGCTGGATGTAATAAAGACTGATGGTATAATATGGATCGGAGGTGACTTCAACCTCCCAGACATCGTTTGGAACGACAGTAGTGTAGTGTGTAGTTTTCGAGGCGGATTTGAGGCGTACGCCTCGAGGTGTACGCCTCAGTTGACCTTTGACCTTTGACCCGGAAGTGACCTTTGACCCGGAAGTGACCTTTGACCCGGAAGTGACCTAACCGGAAGTCGTTGTACCGGAAGTGACGTCATCCAAGATGGCGTCTTGTCGTGTTGTTATATGACCGGTCGTGACCTAGTGACCTTTTGACCTTTTGACCTAGTGACCCCACTCCTCAGTTGACCCCACGCCTCAATTGACCCCACGCCTCATGTACCCCACGCCTCAATTGACCCCACGCCTCAATTGACCCCACTCCTCAGTTGACCCCGCTCATCAGTTGACCCCGCTCCTCAGTTGAACCAAGATGGTGCGGTTATTTTGTTGTAGTACACGTGATTTGATCACGTGATTATTTATGTGTGGTATTATTAAAGCTGTTGGAACCAAGATGGCGTCTTGGCGTGTTGTTAGCACGTGATTTTGAGCACGTGATTATTTATGTGTGGTATTAATTATTACAATTGATTTCATCACATGTTTTAATTATTACATGTGGTTTATTTGTGTGTGGTTTCATTATTACAATTGATTTCATCACATGTTTTAATTATTACATGTGGTTTATTTTTGTGTAGTGTTATTACACGTGATTTTATTACTTGTGATTTTGATCACATGATTTTATTAAAGATATCTACAACAAGGACAACAGTACAATATATAGATAAAAAACAAAAAATAGGTTTAAAGTTTATAGTGATTTTATTATACCGTAATAATCCTTTTCAACCATTATTTGTAATATACAATAGCAATCAAACAAATGCATTTATTAATAATATCATGGTAATAAACAAGTTTATTTGTAATATACAATAGCAATACATAATCCAATACATATATACAATAGCAATGAAACACGTTTATTTATATCAATACATATATACAGTATAATGTATGTACATCAGACAATTTTTATTTTACAGTCTTATCACAGTGCTTTTTTACAATCTTATCACAGTCCAATGTCTGTCAATGTCGGCCCCTAAGTGTAGTCTGTGTGTATGCCCTAGACACTCCAAAACTAATTAAATGTCTAGTGGTATGGTTGTAAATGCGTCTGCTTGTACTTGTCTTTTGATATAGAAATATGAAAGTGAACTGCGGTGTTGTGTGTATGTAAAGACTGCGTTTTGGTGTGTTTTGAATCCTATATTTGTACCACCCCCCGCTTTTTGTGTGTTGAGTACGTGCATGAAATGTGTGATGTCTAATGGGTTGTGATGTTTCGACAAACCTTTTGTGGATGTTTTATTATTTGTGTTATTCTCGCCGAAGCAGTGGTAAGTTTTGCTGCATAGCGAGACCATACCCACCCCTTCATACTCTAATTTAAACAACCCCGGCGTTCTCTTTTCATAAAGTTTCCTAGCCCTACATGCCTGACAATTTACAGTACCCTTATCACTGCCAAACACCTCTTTGTGTTTTTCACAAAATTCAGAGGGGAACCATTTGTCGTGTTCTTTGTAAAAGTCCTGTCTTTTGTTGGGTCTAACAACATCAGTCAAGTCAGGGGCACTTAGCGCTAAATATAAACTGTCCGTATCCATCTCACAGAGTTGAAAGTCGGCCCTCTCAATGTACGTATCTAGGAAATCATAATAAAATGCTAACATCCTAAGCTTCGCGTATTGATAAACAAAAAAACCTATCTGAAGAGGGAGATCCCAATTTATATTTTTCTTTAACATCTCTACTTCAAAAATGTCCGCGTCGCCTAGCTTTGTCATTTTTTTAAAGAGCGGACTATTTACTAATTTACCAGTCGCGTCACCGCCGCAATAAGTCATGTCCGCGTGTCTTGCTTTGTTTGTGAGTGTCTTACCGTACGCCGCGTTTCCTAACAATTTCATCGTCTCACTAGTTATCGTGTAATTAGGGTCACTATCGCCTTTGCGTCGCGCGTCAGACACCTTTTCCCCAAAGGACTTGAAACATGCATTAGGATTATACTCTATGATCTGATAAATTTTGGTTACCTCCAACCCATGTTCTAAATACCACTTTAATAAAGGTGTCGCTAATAAAATCTTTTCCCCTTTATATGAACCCACTAGCGTCCGTCGGGCGGACGATAAGAGCTTGTTTTGCTCTGCGTACTCGCGCATGAAAGGGCCGATGTCGTCTCTACCAACAGTTGTGTTTTTAAAAATAGGTGTCATCTCACTAAAATGGTCTTTCAAATGGTCAGGAACATTAAGGTCAGCCTCAACCAGTCCAAAGAAGGTCTCATTTTTAACAGCATCGAGGATCTGTTTCTCTGTCATGGGACCTTTGAATTTATTATATGTCGGGGCAACGAGACTCGCTGAACACGTCTTGAAGTCAGCTACAAAATCTTTCACACGAGGATCAGTCTTTTTACAATGTTTCCATTCACACTCCCACATTTCCACTAGATTAACTTTAATTGTCTCTCTCAAGTAAGTACTAATTTCTTCTGTCTTCGCAAACAACTCTGTGAGAGGTTTGTCATTTTTGGGATTAACGTCTCTATCTTTGGTAATAGGGCACTCTGGTCGATGTCCATGAAACAGGCAGCCATGAAACTGATATACTGTCCTAGTCTTCGCGTCCCACCCATCTACTCTAATGTACCTATTTCCTAAGCGCATTTCTCCATTTGTGTCCTCTGTCTTTAGTTTCCTTTGTGTCGTATGGGAAATCCACGCTAACCATTCCCTACACTGCTGTCCATAAAAATCTTGCTTACGTGGTTTAAAACTATCCTCACTCTTTCTAATAATGGGGCGATAGGTGGGCATTTCTTGCATAAGTGCCCATAAATATAGGGCATTGGCATCAAAGCCTTTGATCCCCTGGACCGGCTTGTCCCCATTCCCTCTAACATAAGTTTTACCCTTCTCATGGTACCTATGAAATATTATAGCCGGTCCCCCAACTATATTATTCCTGATGATTGTATGTAAATCCCTATCGCGTTTAGCACATAAAGAAAAGTAAACCCCATCTGGAATTGTCCTAAAAAGATAGTTTAGAGTTATCCCAGGGACGGAAACGGCTTGTTTAAAAATATCAACCCCTAGATCCTTGTAAAAACTAACTTGCCTTTCTAACGCTTGTATAAAGGGAACCACGTCTATGTTATTATACCATACTAGAAAATCCCTTAATGTTTTCATGTCCTTTTCCGTCCAGATAGTTTGACAATAAGCATATTCGTCTTCTGAAATATTACTGTTCTTAAGGGATGAAAAGAAAGCGCTATGTGGGGGCAAACTAGTCTCGTTTAGTACTCCTAAGTTCCTAACATACTCGTACGGAAAATGACCTTTTGTTTCCTTAATGTCATAGGCGGCTAGATATTTACTATAGCTAAACCCAGGGGCTAGATAGTTAACAATGTCTAAAAACTTTAAGTCATCTGTCGCTACGCACATAAAATTATTATTCCTCTTGATGACAAAATTAAAGGGGGACTGTTTGTCAGAGTTAGTTGGTTCAGCTGTCGCTATATAGGGAACACCACCCGCTTCTTCTTCTAACCCCTCTTTGTCTTCTAACCCCTCGTCCTTGTCTTCTTCAACGGTCGCCCCATCCACCTTTTCCCCCACATTCTGAGATCCCACAAAATACTTGATGAAATAAGGTTTAATTAAATTAAAATCATATTTTCCTGAATTAAATCCTATCACTGGCAGCTGTTCTAAGTAACCCTCTAATCTAGCCCAGAGTTTACCAATCATCCCAGCCCCCTCCCCTTCTTCACCCCCTGCTTTCTTACTAGCCTGGTTAATCAATCTACCTAATTCCTTAAAAACCCATTCAAACTCGTCTTCTAAAATTTCAAAAGATGCCTCACTTATATCTTGTAATTTTTTCATTGCCCTATTAACCAAATCTTGGGAATCTCCGGTTGAGATAAAGCAGAATGGTCCTTCTTGGCCAGGGACATTTGAGGCGATAGAGCAGGATAAGGGTACATGCTTTGCTACTAAATTAGTTACGTTCCCTACCAGACGAGCTTCTGAATCGTCAAAGTAGCACTCAAAGTCGAAGGTTGCTCTATGGGGATAAACATAATTGATATCGACATCAATACCTTGAGCATACAAGCTTTCCCATATGGTCTCTTGCAGTCTATACATGCCGCCCTTATATCTATTTTTCGGTTTCCCACCCTCACAGGTCTGTTCGTGCCTATTTAATAGGTTTAATAGCGGCCACAATTTCCCGCATTTAGCACATGAGAATGCATGCCCCACAGCATCAATATCTGAAATGTACATGAAATGCTGTTTAAAAAGTAACAGGTACATGGTCTCATTAAAGCTAGTCCCACCCCGGAGTTTTGGTACGATTTTCTCTTTCTCGTTAAATTCAAATACATCTATATTAATCCTAAAACACTGTTCTAAATCTGGTATCTCTTTTAAACTAACCCCACTAAACCCATTCGAGGTCTCTACACCCCGATAGACTTGCCACTGCATCAACAATGGTTTTGTTTGTGTCCTAAGGTCTCTAATGGGGTATCCTCTGAATGCAGCTATACATCGAAAGAAACAAAGATTGTCTGTATATGGTTTTAAACTTGAGTCGAATTGTAAGATATTTATGGCCCTATTGTGTCTAATGAAATCGGGTATGTCTGTGAGAGTGCAGCCTATGGGAAAGTCTTGCAGGGGGAATATGAAGAACGTCGTCGCTGGAATACATTCGACCTGATAATTAGTATTTGGTCTGTTTTGAAGTCCTATATCTAAAATGTCTGTTTCATTTAAGTGTTCTATGAATGAGTGAAAATCATGTATATTATTAATTAGTCTTGGAGTGTCTAAGGCAGTTGCGTTGTTAACTGAGCTATGAAAAAAACGAAGTTCATTTGTCTCCTTATGTCTTAAAATGAGATGGTGACTGTAATTTATTTTGTATCGTTTTGTTTGTTGTGTGAATAGTTGGTCTGTTAGTAGTGTCTGCCAGTCAATGGGATGTTTACTTAAGGGACTATGGAAATAATTATAGGTTGAAATGTGCTTGTGGATATTATGGTGCGTTTGTAGAGCAGTCCAATGAGAGATATACGTAGCCTTTATGTCTTGTGGCAAATGATCTAACAAGTCAAGTTCGTCTTGAATGTCCATTAAATCAAGGTCATTATGTTGGCTGTCTAATACGGTAAGGTCTAATAATTGTCTTTTACTGGTGTTATCTAAATCATTATTTGCCTTCCTTTTTTGTGTAGTTGTTGTCTCTGTAGATGTGGACGCTATTGGTGTCTCTACCGCTGTTGGTGTCTCTACCGCTGTTTGTGTCTCTGCCGCTGTTGGTGTCTCTGCC
Source organism: Anisus vortex (assembly GCA_949126835.1). Classification (NCBI taxonomy): domain Eukaryota; kingdom Metazoa; phylum Mollusca; class Gastropoda; family Planorbidae; genus Anisus; species Anisus vortex. The sequence continues at coordinate 33,899,900 of OX421506.1, read as the reverse complement.
GCACCAACTGTGGAAATTTTTAAAAATATATACAGAAAATTATTGCTAATATATTCAACAATTATAAGTTGTTTATAAAAAAACTCACCAATACATATAAGTTAAAAAATAAATAAAAAAATATTGTTAAACATACCAGCAATAGTCGGCGCATGAGTTTTGGTGTGTCTATTTAAATTATCTAATCTAGTGTAGACACGGCCACATATAGTACAACTATGATGTGTTCTACCGTGGACTGAATCTGTATGCCGCGTTAGGTCACAATTCCGGGAGAACACACGCGTGCACATAGTACATGCAAATCTTTTGCGTGGTTCCATCTGCATATAATTATAGAAAAAAAATAATTCAAATCCAGTTTAAAATATATAATAGACAACTTACTCTAGCCTAGACACTGTAAAATAAATAGTGTAGGCCTAGACACTATAAAATAAATAGTGTAGGCCTATACATTATAAGAAAAAAACTTTTTTTTCTTACCGTCTGTGGTAAAGAATTTCTTTCCATCTGTATATAAATATAGAAAAACTATAAAAACAGTTTTAAATATTTTTTTTATGTGATTAAAATACGCGACAAAATAAAAATAAAAATAAAATATTTTTTTTTTTTTACAATGTTAGGATTGTTAATCTCCCCTTATTTTTTACAATGAGACTAATATTTTTAGACGTTTAAAAATACTTACTCTTCAACCAAAAATACTTTAATATACCCAATACACTCTGAGGATAAATATGTAAACGTATTAAGCAGAAATAAATTATATAGTGAGAATACAAAATAGTTAGCTTCTATTTATTTATTTTCGAAATGTTTAATACTCACTTTTTTATTACTTGGAAAAAAAAAAAAAAAAAAAAAATTTTTTTTCTTGTGCTCAGACGTTAGAAAGATTTTTTCACAGAGCTTCAGGAAAAGTGTGAGGAAATACAACCTAGCTAGCTGTATTTATACCCTAACAGGGGCTAACAGTCAATTATAAAAAAGAAAAAAAAAAGTGTTGAACATTAAATTGACTTTTCTTTGATTACAAACATCTGGACTAGAGAAAACAAGCAATTTTCGCAAAATGATATTACCACCTTAACAGAGAAGAATCAACTCAAAGACATTTTTCTTGAACATTAAATCTCAACCTCTTTGATTCCAAACATCTGGACTAGAGAAAACAAGCAATTTTCGCAAAATGATATTACCACCTTAACAGAGAAGAATCAACTCAAAGACATTTTTCTTGAACATTAAATCTCAACCTCTTTGATTCCAAACATCTGGACTAGAGAAAACAATAAATTTTCGCAAAATGATATTACCACCTTAACAGATAGAACTCAAAGACATTTTTCTTGAACATTAAATCGACTTTTCTTTGATTCCAAACATCTGGACTAAGAAAGAGAAAACAATAAATTTTCGCAAAATGATATTACCACCTTAACAGATAGAACTCAAAGACAAACACACACACAGAACTTTAAAACCATTTTCGTTTTTTCAAGTCATGTAAATACGCAAGCTTTATTTAAAAAATACACACGCTTTAAGTTTAAAGTAATATTCACATAATATTCGTATCTATCTATCTATCTATCTATCTATCTATCTAGCTATCTATCTATCTATCTATCTATCTATCTATCTATCTGTATTTTTGGTTGAAGAGTAAGTATTTTTAAACGTCTAAAAATATTAGTCTCATTGTAAAAAATAAGGGGAGATTAACAATCCTAACATTGTAAAAAAAAAAAAATATTTTATTTTTATTTTTATTTTGTCGCGTATTTTAATCACATAAAAAAAATATTTAAAACTGTTTTTATAGTTTTTCTATATTTATATACAGATGGAAAGAAATTCTTTACCACAGACGGTAAGAAAAAAAAGTTTTTTTCTTATAATGTATAGGCCTACACTATTTATTTTATAGTGTCTAGGCCTACACTATTTATTTTACAGTGTCTAGGCTAGAGTAAGTTGTCTATTATATATTTTAAACTGGATTTGAATTATTTTTTTTCTATAATTATATGCAGATGGAACCACGCAAAAGATTTGCATGTACTATGTGCACGCGTGTGTTCTCCCGGAATTGTGACCTAACGCGGCATACAGATTCAGTCCACGGTAGAACACATCATAGTTGTACTATATGTGGCCGTGTCTACACTAGATTAGATAATTTAAATAGACACACCAAAACTCATGCGCCGACTATTGCTGGTATGTTTAACAATATTTTTTTATTTATTTTTTAACTTATATGTATTGGTGAGTTTTTTTATAAACAACTTATAATTGTTGAATATATTAGCAATAATTTTCTGTATATATTTTTAAAAATTTCCACAGTTGGTGCGGCAGAGACACCAACAGCGGCAGAGACACAAACAGCGGTAGAGACACCAACAGCGGTAGAGACACCAATAGCGTCCACATCTACAGAGACAACAACTACACAAAAAAGGAAGGCAAATAATGATTTAGATAACACCAGTAAAAGACAATTATTAGACCTTACCGTATTAGACAGCCAACATAATGACCTTGATTTAATGGACATTCAAGACGAACTTGACTTGTTAGATCATTTGCCACAAGACATAAAGGCTACGTATATCTCTCATTGGACTGCTCTACAAACGCACCATAATATCCACAAGCACATTTCAACCTATAATTATTTCCATAGTCCCTTAAGTAAACATCCCATTGACTGGCAGACACTACTAACAGACCAACTATTCACACAACAAACAAAACGATACAAAATAAATTACAGTCACCATCTCATTTTAAGACATAAGGAGACAAATGAACTTCGTTTTTTTCATAGCTCAGTTAACAACGCAACTGCCTTAGACACTCCAAGACTAATTAATAATATACATGATTTTCACTCATTCATAGAACACTTAAATGAAACAGACATTTTAGATATAGGACTTCAAAACAGACCAAATACTAATTATCAGGTCGAATGTATTCCAGCGACGACGTTCTTCATATTCCCCCTGCAAGACTTTCCCATAGGCTGCACTCTCACAGACATACCCGATTTCATTAGACACAATAGGGCCATAAATATCTTACAATTCGACTCAAGTTTAAAACCATATACAGACAATCTTTGTTTCTTTCGATGTATAGCTGCATTCAGAGGATACCCCATTAGAGACCTTAGGACACAAACAAAACCATTGTTGATGCAGTGGCAAGTCTATCGGGGTGTAGAGACCTCGAATGGGTTTAGTGGGGTTAGTTTAAAAGAGATACCAGATTTAGAACAGTGTTTTAGGATTAATATAGATGTATTTGAATTTAACGAGAAAGAGAAAATCGTACCAAAACTCCGGGGTGGGACTAGCTTTAATGAGACCATGTACCTGTTACTTTTTAAACAGCATTTCATGTACATTTCAGATATTGATGCTGTGGGGCATGCATTCTCATGTGCTAAATGCGGGAAATTGTGGCCGCTATTAAACCTATTAAATAGGCACGAACAGACCTGTGAGGGTGGGAAACCGAAAAATAGATATAAGGGCGGCATGTATAGACTGCAAGAGACCATATGGGAAAGCTTGTATGCTCAAGGTATTGATGTCGATATCAATTATGTTTATCCCCATAGAGCAACCTTCGACTTTGAGTGCTACTTTGACGATTCAGAAGCTCGTCTGGTAGGGAACGTAACTAATTTAGTAGCAAAGCATGTACCCTTATCCTGCTCTATCGCCTCAAATGTCCCTGGCCAAGAAGGACCATTCTGCTTTATCTCAACCGGAGATTCCCAAGATTTGGTTAATAGGGCAATGAAAAAATTACAAGATATAAGTGAGGCATCTTTTGAAATTTTAGAAGACGAGTTTGAATGGGTTTTTAAGGAATTAGGTAGATTGATTAACCAGGCTAGTAAGAAAGCAGGGGGTGAAGAAGGGGAGGGGGCTGGGATGATTGGTAAACTCTGGGCTAGATTAGAGGGTTACTTAGAACAGCTGCCAGTGATAGGATTTAATTCAGGAAAATATGATTTTAATTTAATTAAACCTTATTTCATCAAGTATTTTGTGGGATCTCAGAATGTGGGGGAAAAGGTGGATGGGGCGACCGTTGAAGAAGACAAGGACGAGGGGTTAGAAGACAAAGAGGGGTTAGAAGAAGAAGCGGGTGGTGTTCCCTATATAGCGACAGCTGAACCAACTAACTCTGACAAACAGTCCCCCTTTAATTTTGTCATCAAGAGGAATAATAATTTTATGTGCGTAGCGACAGATGACTTAAAGTTTTTAGACATTGTTAACTATCTAGCCCCTGGGTTTAGCTATAGTAAATATCTAGCCGCCTATGACATTAAGGAAACAAAAGGTCATTTTCCGTACGAGTATGTTAGGAACTTAGGAGTACTAAACGAGACTAGTTTGCCCCCACATAGCGCTTTCTTTTCATCCCTTAAGAACAGTAATATTTCAGAAGACGAATATGCTTATTGTCAAACTATCTGGACGGAAAAGGACATGAAAACATTAAGGGATTTTCTAGTATGGTATAATAACATAGACGTGGTTCCCTTTATACAAGCGTTAGAAAGGCAAGTTAGTTTTTACAAGGATCTAGGGGTTGATATTTTTAAACAAGCCGTTTCCGTCCCTGGGATAACTCTAAACTATCTTTTTAGGACAATTCCAGATGGGGTTTACTTTTCTTTATGTGCTAAACGCGATAGGGATTTACATACAATCATCAGGAATAATATAGTTGGGGGACCGGCTATAATATTTCATAGGTACCATGAGAAGGGTAAAACTTATGTTAGAGGGAATGGGGACAAGCCGGTCCAGGGGATCAAAGGCTTTGATGCCAATGCCCTATATTTATGGGCACTTATGCAAGAAATGCCCACCTATCGCCCCATTATTAGAAAGAGTGAGGATAGTTTTAAACCACGTAAGCAAGATTTTTATGGACAGCAGTGTAGGGAATGGTTAGCGTGGATTTCCCATACGACACAAAGGAAACTAAAGACAGAGGACACAAATGGAGAAATGCGCTTAGGAAATAGGTACATTAGAGTAGATGGGTGGGACGCGAAGACTAGGACAGTATATCAGTTTCATGGCTGCCTGTTTCATGGACATCGACCAGAGTGCCCTATTACCAAAGATAGAGACGTTAATCCCAAAAATGACAAACCTCTCACAGAGTTGTTTGCGAAGACAGAAGAAATTAGTACTTACTTGAGAGAGACAATTAAAGTTAATCTAGTGGAAATGTGGGAGTGTGAATGGAAACATTGTAAAAAGACTGATCCTCGTGTGAAAGATTTTGTAGCTGACTTCAAGACGTGTTCAGCGAGTCTCGTTGCCCCGACATATAATAAATTCAAAGGTCCCATGACAGAGAAACAGATCCTCGATGCTGTTAAAAATGAGACCTTCTTTGGACTGGTTGAGGCTGACCTTAATGTTCCTGACCATTTGAAAGACCATTTTAGTGAGATGACACCTATTTTTAAAAACACAACTGTTGGTAGAGACGACATCGGCCCTTTCATGCGCGAGTACGCAGAGCAAAACAAGCTCTTATCGTCCGCCCGACGGACGCTAGTGGGTTCATATAAAGGGGAAAAGATTTTATTAGCGACACCTTTATTAAAGTGGTATTTAGAACATGGGTTGGAGGTAACCAAAATTTATCAGATCATAGAGTATAATCCTAATGCATGTTTCAAGTCCTTTGGGGAAAAGGTGTCTGACGCGCGACGCAAAGGCGATAGTGACCCTAATTACACGATAACTAGTGAGACGATGAAATTGTTAGGAAACGCGGCGTACGGTAAGACACTCACAAACAAAGCAAGACACGCGGACATGACTTATTGCGGCGGTGACGCGACTGGTAAATTAGTAAATAGTCCGCTCTTTAAAAAAATGACAAAGCTAGGCGACGCGGACATTTTTGAAGTAGAGATGTTAAAGAAAAATATAAATTGGGATCTCCCTCTTCAGATAGGTTTTTTTGTTTATCAATACGCGAAGCTTAGGATGTTAGCATTTTATTATGATTTCCTAGATACGTACATTGAGAGGGCCGACTTTCAACTCTGTGAGATGGATACGGACAGTTTATATTTAGCGCTAAGTGCCCCTGACTTGACTGATGTTGTTAGACCCAACAAAAGACAGGACTTTTACAAAGAACACGACAAATGGTTCCCCTCTGAATTTTGTGAAAAACACAAAGAGGTGTTTGGCAGTGATAAGGGTACTGTAAATTGTCAGGCATGTAGGGCTAGGAAACTTTATGAAAAGAGAACGCCGGGGTTGTTTAAATTAGAGTATGAAGGGGTGGGTATGGTCTCGCTATGCAGCAAAACTTACCACTGCTTCGGCGAGAATAACACAAATAATAAAACATCCACAAAAGGTTTGTCGAAACATCACAACCCATTAGACATCACACATTTCATGCACGTACTCAACACACAAAAAGCGGGGGGTGGTACAAATATAGGATTCAAAACACACCAAAACGCAGTCTTTACATACACACAACACCGCAGTTCACTTTCATATTTCTATATCAAAAGACAAGTACAAGCAGACGCATTTACAACCATACCACTAGACATTTAATTAGTTTTGGAGTGTCTAGGGCATACACACAGACTACACTTAGGGGCCGACATTGACAGACATTGGACTGTGATAAGATTGTAAAAAAGCACTGTGATAAGACTGTAAAATAAAAATTGTCTGATGTACATACATTATACTGTATATATGTATTGATATAAATAAACGTGTTTCATTGCTATTGTATATATGTATTGGATTATGTATTGCTATTGTATATTACAAATAAACTTGTTTATTACCATGATATTATTAATAAATGCATTTGTTTGATTGCTATTGTATATTACAAATAATGGTTGAAAAGGATTATTACGGTATAATAAAATCACTATAAACTTTAAACCTATTTTTTGTTTTTTATCTATATATTGTACTGTTGTCCTTGTTGTAGATATCTTTAATAAAATCATGTGATCAAAATCACAAGTAATAAAATCACGTGTAATAACACTACACAAAAATAAACCACATGTAATAATTAAAACATGTGATGAAATCAATTGTAATAATGAAACCACACACAAATAAACCACATGTAATAATTAAAACATGTGATGAAATCAATTGTAATAATTAATACCACACATAAATAATCACGTGCTCAAAATCACGTGCTAACAACACGCCAAGACGCCATCTTGGTTCCAACAGCTTTAATAATACCACACATAAATAATCACGTGATCAAATCACGTGTACTACAACAAAATAACCGCACCATCTTGGTTCAACTGAGGAGCGGGGTCAACTGATGAGCGGGGTCAACTGAGGAGTGGGGTCAATTGAGGCGTGGGGTCAATTGAGGCGTGGGGTCAACTGAGGCGTGGGGTCAATTGAGGCGTGGGGTCAACTGAGGAGTGGGGTCACTAGGTCAAAAGGTCAAAAGGTCACTAGGTCACGACCGGTCATATAACAACACGACAAGACGCCATCTTGGATGACGTCACTTCCGGTACAACGACTTCCGGTTGGGTCACTTCCGGGTCAAAGGTCACTTCCGGGTCAAAGGTCACTTCCGGGTCAAAGGTCAAAGGTCAACTGAGGCGTACACCTCGAGGCGTACGCCTCAAATCCGCCTCGAAAACTACACACTACACTACTAACGACCTGAATGTAGTCGGTCACCAGTATGCACGCATAGTAAGCCAGGCCTTCATTGATAAAATCAACGATCTAGGCTTACATCAATTTAATGGCAATCCCACCAAAGACGACAACATCCTCGACCTGTTCCTCACCAAAAGACTAGCCCTACTGACCAAGTGTTCCAACATTCAAGTACTGGGCGACCACGATATTGTCCTTACTAATAGTAAGGTCAAGGCAACAAGAATTAAGCCTGTGTCCATAAACGTCAGCATTAGGAAAAAGTGGACTTCGTTGCCATCAAGAAATCCACAGAGGCATTCAGTGAGGATATAACATGTCATCCAGAACTAAATATGGTGGAACTATGGCGTGTATCCATGACCACTCAACCTCTATGATTATCAAACATGTCCGAACTAAAAAAAAACATCCACCAATAGCCACGTACTGTGGATAAACAAAAAGCTTATGAGGATCTCGAGACGCAAGTATCCGCTAGGCAGATAGCAAAAACTACCACAAAGCTGAAGACTGGGAGCGCTTCAAAAACATCAAGAAAGAAGCCAGGCGATCTAACCGACAGAGCTACCATAACTATATCAACAAGATAGTTGAAGAAGATTCAAACAACAACCTATGGCGGCTAATAAAAAACAAACAACGAAGCGATCCAATGGGTATTGCACCCCTAAAAAGTAATGGACAGTAGGGCGAAAGATAAAATTCTAAATAATCTTTTCTGCGCCGCATTCACCAGAGAAGACTGAGCGACTTGCCCAGGATTGATGACAGCCCCCATCCAGACATGCTTGACATAGTAATCAACAATACTGGTGTACAGAAGTTGCTGTCAAATCTCAACCCCAAAATAGCAGAAGGCCCTGACAATATCCCATGCCGTCTCCTAAAAGAACTGGCCTCATATTAGGCACCCTCACTGACCCATCTCTTCAACATATCACTGGCCACTGGCGAAATTCCTACAATCTGGAAACACGCCAATGTGTAGCCAGTCTTTAAGAAAAAGGATACAAGCCAGCCAACCAAATACAGGCCAATCTCACTGACTTGTGTGTGTTGCAAGCTTCTTGAACACATCGTCAGATTAGGGATCTCGAGCCTCCTGAATAGGAACAAGATTATTACTGATTCCCAGCACGAATTCAGAAAAAATAAGTCTTGCGAGTCCCAGCTTATCCTCACAGTTGACGATCTGACAGCGGTGGTAGACAAGGCTGGCCAAAACGCCACCATACTATTTGATTTGTCCAAGGCCTTTGATAAGGACCCTCACCAACGACTCCTCCTCAAGCTGGAATTCTACGGAATAAGAGGTCAGTCCAAAGATTGATTGAAAATTTCCTTTTCAGCCGCACTCAACGGGTCGTCGTGGAGGGTGAGAGATCCTGCTTTGGTGCGGTCATTTCCGGTGTTCCTCAGGGTTCGGTGCTGGGGCCCACTCAGGTCACCTACATCAATGACCTGGGAGACGGGATCCACGCCAGGGTTCGACTTTTTGCAGATGATACCATCCTGTATTCTCAAATAGAAAGCCCCAATGACGCCTTATATCTACAGGGCACAAAACTCAATATTTTGGAGACCTGGGAATCGAAATGGCAAACTGCGTTCAACGTTGATAAGTGCAACCTCATCTCTATTTCAAGAAAGAGGACTAGGATCCCCACCAGCTATACCTTGCATGGTCACACTCTTGAGAGGGTATCAAATGCCAAGTACCTTAGAGTGAACATCACAGAAAACCTCCACTGGGGCACACATGTCCAATCTATTGTGCAGATGCGCCTCTGCTTTGGTGGCCCAACTCCAACTGGAGCCCCTACAACACCGCAGAGCGATAAACAAGGTCACCACTATTTACAAGAAAACGCCAAGTGGAAATGTCCACTCAGCCAGGCCGAATTCAACAGCTGTCCCGCTTTTCCCAAGGCCATCAGCTCAAACTGCCACATGTCCCACATGAAAACATCGACGTCTACAAATATTATTTTTTTCCGTCAGCCATTAGGCTGTGGAACACCCTGGACCAGGCCTCCATCACTGCCCCTACTGTACCGACTTTCAAATCGTCACTGAATGGCTGGTCTAAAAGCCTAAAGTGAGACTCTGTCATTTGTTTATAATTTTTGTTTGTGATATTTTTTATTTTATGTGTATTTAAATTGTGGATTGTTTCCTCGGTTCTAACGGGGTCTCCGCAGTATTATGCAGAAGAAGAAGAAGATAGATAGATAGATAGATAGATAGATAGATAGATAGATAGGTAGATACGTAGATAAATTACATCTCATTCAAACGCCCTTTCATTCTGGACAGCATCACTAAAATCTTATTAATTTTAAATATTATGTGCCTAGGCGCCATGCTTAGAACTTAAGTCAAATATATTGCATGTATCCTTTAATAAATTAGTTCAATGTGGTTCACACATATTTTAAGTTTGGACAGACACCCAAAAATAATAAACAGAACCTTCCTAAAGGATTTTATACATCGAAAATAGGTAAATAAAGCTCAAAATTCAGCAATGTAGCCTTTTGTTTTGGTTGTTGTATCACAGTTAAGTAATGTAGCCTTTTGTTGTGGTTGTTGTATCACAGTTAAGTAATGTAGCCTTTTGTTGTGGTTGTTGTATCACAGTTAAGTAATGTAGCCTTTTGTTGTGGTTGTTGTATCACAGTTAAGTAATGTAGCCTATTGTTGTGGTTGTTGTATCACAATTAATAATGTTGCCTTTTGTTGTGGTTTTTGTATCACAGTTAAGTAATGTAGCCTTTTGTTGTGGTTGTTGTATCAAAGTTAAGTAATGTAGCCTTTTGTTGTGGTTGTTGTATCACAGTTAAGTAATGTAGCCTTTTGTTGTGGTTGTTGTATCACAGATAAGTAATGTAGCCTTTTGTTGTGGTTGTTGTATCACAGTTAAGTAATGTAGCCTTTTGTTGTGGTTTTCGTATCACAGTTAAGTAATGTAGCCTTTTGTTGTGGTTGTTGTATCACAGTTAAGTAATGTAGCCTTTTGTTGTGGTTGTTGTATCAAAGTTAAGTAATGTAGCCTTTTGTTGTGGTTGTTGTATCACAGTTAAGTAATGTAGCCTTTTGTTGTGGTTGTTGTATCACAGTTAAGTAATGTAGCCTTTTGTGGTGGTTTTTGTATCACAGTTAAGTAATGTAGCCCTTTGTTGTGGTTGTTGTATCACAGTTAAGTAATGTTGCCTTTTGTTGTGGTTTTTGTATCACAGTTAAGTAATGTAGCCTTTTGTGGTGGTTTTTGTATCACAGTTAAGTAATGTAGCCCTTTGTTGTGGTTGTTGTATCACAGTTAAGTAATGTTGCCTTTTGTTGTGGTTTTTGTATCACAGTTAAGTAATGTAGCCTTTTGTTGTGGTTGTTGTATCACAGTTAAGTAATGTAGCCTTTTGTTGTGGTTGTTGTATCACAGTTAAGTAATGTAGCCTTTTGTGGTGGTTTTTGTATCACAGTTAAGTAATGTAGCCCTTTGTTGTGGTTGTTGTATCACAGTTAAGTAATGTTGCCTTTTGTTGTGGTTTTTGTATCACAGTTAAGTAATGTAGCCTTTTGTTGTGGTTGTTGTATCACAGTTAAGTAATGTAGCCTTTTGTTGTGGTTGTTGTATCACAATTCAGTAATGTAGCCTTCTGTTGTGGTAATAATAAATTGTATGTTGCGCTTAGTTTGGTTGGACTGCGGCGCTTAAGTTGTAGGGAAATAAATACATTTTATTTTACATTTTCAACGAAAGAATGGGGATGTTACTTAAAAATTTATTTTTGTGCTGTGTGAAGGCCCCTGTTCCAATAGTAAATAGAACAGGCCTAAATACGGCACTGTGTATAGAATCAAAGATCAAAGATGTAGAGTGTGTTGTTTTCTATTCTCCCAGATTGTCCAATCGGGAAGCACGGCTTAGATTGTAGTGAACTTTGCAGTTCCGGGTGTATCGGTAAGACGTGCGCCGTACACGGCAAATGCATCGAATGTAGCAAGGACATCTACGGGAACAATTGTCACAGAGGTAACACATCCCTCTTTTTGGCAGACCACCTCACATAGATTATTGTTTTAAATGCCGGAGCGCCTCCCTTAGGGTAGTGCTTTTTAAGTCTTTTAAATCGAACGTTATATTGTATTGAAATAAACGATGTATTTTATCCTTCTCTACACGCGCTTGCTCCGTACTTATACGACCATATTTAGTTCTTGCGTAATAAACTCTGGCTTGTTTAGATCATACGGGAGAGATGGCAAACGTGCAATTACAGAAAGTACATTACAACCCTTCTACCCTATACACCTACATAAGGCAAACACAGCCCCCACTCTCCTCTACTGAGGTACGCGAGTTTGCTTGACCGATTGCCTGGAGGCGGATTAAAAGTTTTTCCTAATGCCTTGCAACTAGCCACGTGTTATAGGCGAAAATGTGAAACCCTATTATGGTGGGTGTTTGTTGTAACGTACTTAGAAAGGCAGACTTGGGCCGTGGATCTAAAAAAAACAAGTAAAGAAAAAGGCCAACACACAATATCTACTTATTTTAATTAAAAGTGGTTGTACGATTAGTTAGATCTACAGTCTTGTCTACTATAAAGTAAACGGCACTAAACAGCGTAGTCTGAGTGGTTAATCAAGCTTACAATGAGCCCCTGCATCAATTAATTACATGAAGAAACAGCCTCACTGAATAATAATAACAAAATGTATTACGTAAATGTCCCTAATACTTTACTTATGGGACCCTATACTTAATCTTCCAAGGAGACAACCTAGTTTCAAGCCATGAACTTCATTTAATAGACAAGAGTGTAATCATATCACCAGTTTCAATAACAACAAATTTACCGCGCACCGTTGCCGATGTATCCTCTGTACAGTGGATTCTTCACCAGAGATCCAATTAATATTACACCGGCGGGTGAACGCATGGGGACAGCTCCCGCGGCAGGTCCGAGACCCATTGCACTACGAGAGAGGCCACGGGGTCTAGGTGGGGAGGAAGCCATGGACGCAGAAATCCCGCCTCAAGAACCACCCGGTGTCTGGATGTCTGTACCTATAGTATAGGATGTGTGTTACCAGGTAACGTTGGAAGTATACGGGCGAGCCACCACAATAATGATCCTAGGGGAACCGCAGTGAACAATTGCTGGGCTGCGAAAACGTTCCGTTACACAGTACGCCACGCCTTAGGTGTGTGTCGTGGGGTGGCTAGAGCCCGGACAGGGCTTTTTGACTGCCCCCCCCTCCGGGCCCTGAGCTCAGCCCTAAACGTTACGCCCAGGACTCCAGAGTCATTTGGGCTCGTCCGTTTTTTTAGCCTTTATAACTCACCAGAGACACACAATTTTTCGTCCGCCTGTGAACTCGTAATACTTCTTGCCGTGGGTCTCAGAGAGAGATAGAATGAAATGGAGAGATGAGATCAAATGAATCCGGTTACGGCGCGTGGAAAGTGTGGACTGGTTGAGCGATGGGAATGTTCTTTAAATGACTTCTGGGAAACTGAAAATACAAAACTACATACATCAGTTACGGTAAAAACTTAATCTATAAGTACAGATATCAATCATGGGGTCAAATTTAAATATAATAATCATGGAATGATTTATAGACATAGATCTAGATATAAAACTAAATTATTCAGATTTATTCAGTCTGGGTAGCACCGCTTGGGGCATGGTGGCCGAGCGGCAGCGCGTTCGAATGGCGTACCAAAACTCCTGGGTTCGAATCCTGGCGAAGGCTAGTTTTTTTTTTACCTTGACTCGAGGGTGTCCCTGAATCTACCCAGCTCTGATGGGAACCTGACACTAGTTGGGTGAAGTAAAGACGGCTGAGCATTGTGCTGGGCACACAATCACCCAGTAAGCCGTGGCCACGGAAACTGGTGAACGATGCTACACCGGCCCTATGGATTAATTTAGTCACACGGTTACTTTACTTTAGCACGGTAGCACCGCTAAAGCAAATTGTAATTTTTAACAGTTCAAGCTATTATTTGAGTACCAATGCCATGCACTAGGCTGAATAGTTCGGCACCTTCACTAGCCTATCACAAATGGTTAAAGAAGATACGATCGAGATGTTTAGTATTGAATATATATTTTTTTATGTTTCAGATTGCTTTTCTTCTAATTGCAAGGCTAATACTACGTGTAGTCATATGGGCAAATGCACCGAAGAATGTGAAGTCGGCTACAGCGGTGCAACTTGCAATCAATGCAAGTAGAAAACCTCTTTATTATAGTTGCACTTAGAAGGATTTTTTTTCCTTTTCCGAGATGTACAAAAAATGTGTGGACCTAATTATCCTATTCATCATCGTCATCATCATCTGGTGCCAGGTCTGAAATAGGCATCGGCGATCATGACTCTCCATTTCTCTCAGTTGTTAGCTGTTTTAAGAAAGTCCTTACTGCTTACGCTATTGTTTTGTAATGGTTGACCTGAGAGTTTTGTAAAGGTTAAACTAAACAGACGGAAATTCTAGCCCAATTAACTTTAGAACAATTGAAATATAAGAAAGGAAAAGAGACAAATAAATTAGAATAGAATTCTAACTTTGAAACAGAGTCATCTACCACCAATCTGATCATTGGCCCAGCCAGACATTAAACAATTATTCCGCGAAAGTAATATTGAAAACTACTTAATTTGAGCGAGCCGGTAAAATTAATACTCCCGAAACGCTGTGGCTATTATTGTTTAGACTTTAGACAATGCTTTCACAAATCAGTCCTGTGGTTTATTAAAGCTTGTTTATTTTAACAAGGAGCTCTAGGTCATCTGCGACCTCAACTCATTTTGATAACGGTTCAATGTCGTAGCAGTAACTCTAATCAAGTCAAGGTTTGGATTACTGCAAAATGTTCTGTGGAATTTGCATCAGAACCAACTGCAGAGACTACAGAGGGTAAAAAACACTAAAGTTGATAAAGAGCATCAATGAAATCCAGGGGCAGGCTATTTTATACTTATTTTTTTCGTGACCAACTAACATTTGGTATAGTCGATATTACCAGAATCGAAAAAATGTCACTAATATTTTCATACATTTTATAAAATAATGATCTGGCTTAGCGTATAAGAGTCGGGGTATTGGAATGTTATTCGTTTTTCTAAACGCGATCATAGGGCGCTGGTATACGTTTTCTAATACGAATTATTGGATTCACAGTGTGTAGTTCCAACTGTGGGGGTCACGGAAGCTGTAATCAAACGAATGGGGCCTGTACCAATGGATGCAAGCAAGGATTTCGTGGCGTCACTTGCGAAGATATCATGGAGAAAAGTAAGACAAAGACATAAAAAATTGTATGTGCCAGTGCATATATATCTCTTTATATATATAAAGTAGACATTGTATGTGTGGATAGCCCATTGGTCAATTGTGACTTTATTGTCTCATATTTTACTTTTGCGATCTTGCTACCGGAATGTGTCCTCCCTATGTGAGTGGATAGCGCATCCGACTACCTTGCGGGCGATCTGGGTTCGATTCCCCACAGATAACTACATTTCCATTAATATTACTTTTGTATTTATAGATTGTAAAGACTATCAGGACTTTCCTAAAATGTTTTCAGTAAGTAAAATCTAATAGTCTAAATTAGGCCTATTATATTATAGCTTGTAGTTAATTGTAGTTTATACAATTCTTATCTGTAGGCCTATGTAATTTTTTTCCCCTTGCAACGCCGGGCAGTTTAGATTAGATCTAACTTAAATGCATTTTTTGAAAAGATTTCCTCATATGTTAAACGAAAAAAAAAATCTAATAAGTTAATTGTATTTTTGACATGGGTTCCAAACTCTATATACTTTTTTTTATTTCCATTATTATACCGTTTTTACTTACAAATTTTAAAGAATGTCAGGACTTAAAGCTTTTCTAAAATGTTCTCAGTTATTAAAATCTAATAATTACATTTTAGAAGAATGCGGGAGACAGACTGGTGTTCGATTCTCAGCCAGGAATAGTATTTAAGTTTTGTTAAATAAAAGGACATGTCTATTTTTAACCTTATCACAATATTTATTTTTAATTACTTTCCTACATTTTTTCAGTAAATAATGTTTATATTTTACGTATATATATATATATATATATATATATATATATATATATATATATATATATATAAATATATATATATGTGTGTGTGTGTGTGTGCCCGAGTAGGGTGTGATCGTGGAAGCAGATATGGTGGCTTGAGCAAGACCATCGTACATACTTACGATGGTCTTGGCTTGAGAGCGGTGGCGTTGGAATGGGCAGGAGGCGCCTTGTAGCTGGTCTGTTGGCATAAGCGGGAAAGCTTAAATTACCAAAGCGGTCATTAAGAAAGTTGGTTTACATTTTTCTAATTCATTTTCACAGCTTGTAGCCCCAACTGTGGTGGCAACGGTGAATGTGATACAAGGAGTGGCGTCTGTAGCCATGGATGCAAAGCTGGGTTTGTTGGCGCTTTGTGCACAGATCCAGAACCTGCCAATGGCACAGGTATGATAAATATCAACGCAAACGTAAATGCTGTGTTACCTGTCAGAAGTAAACAGGCATTTCTTCTAGACTCAAACAACATTGTAAAAATAACAAACAACTAAATTTTGCCAAGATTAGTGTTTTGATAATTAGTTTGCCAGCAGTAACACTAGCTATCTAGCAATGAACGGTGTTTGGCCGATCACTACTTTCAGCAAGTCATAATGTTAGCCAAGAAATATAGTTCACGGGTTAGTTATGACACATTACTCACGTGATCAATGTGTTTGACAGTGTGTAGCCCCAACTGTGGGGGGAACGGTGAATGTGACACAAAGACCCGAGCATGTAGACATGGATGTAAAAATGGTTTTCATGGCGACAACTGCACAAATAATAATACGGAAGCTGGAAAGGACATCGGTAAGATACAAGACATTTATACAAGACATTTATACAATTTATACAAGACATTTATACAAGACATTTATACAAGACATTTATACAAGACATTTATACAAGACATTTAAACAAGACATTTATACAAGACATTTATACAGGACATTTATACAGGACATTTATACAGGACATTTATACAGGACATTTATACAGGACATTTATACAAGACATTTATACAGGAGATTTATACAGGAGATTTATACAGGACATTTATACAAGACATTTATACAAGACATTTATACAAGACATTTATACAAGACATTTATACAGGACATTTATACAAGACATTTATACATGATTTGGTAGATGTTATATGGCTATAAACTGAGTTCTATAATATATGAACTAAACCAGTTAGTGATATAATTCCTGACTGATAGTAACTCTTCAATTATGCATTATCTTCTAAATGAGAGAGGGAGAGAGAGAAAAGTGGGAAAGAACATGGTGGTAATGTTCTATTCTGCACAAAGGAAAGAAAGAAAGAATGAGTAAAAACAAACAATATTGCTTTCTTGACACTAAACACATTTTTACAAACTTGAGTTATAAATAGAAAAAGAGTGTATCTCTACTATTGACCCTTCATTGGTCGGATTAGAATCCTACGAGATGGAAGTGATGACCAACGAAAAATTATTTCAAATTACAACGAAATTTGTTACGTCCATCACTTGGAAGTTGAGGTTTTGACTTATATAGATTCATGTTTGAACTATCCTTAAAAAAAAGGATAATTTCTTGGCTATTGAACCATATACGGGAACCAATCAGAGTTGGAGATTTTTCTTACCTGGTGACTCCAGCCTTAGATTAATCAGTTCTTCTTCAGCTTATTTCATCTAGAGCAGGGATCGGCAAACTTTTGATAATAGTGTGCCAAGAGATTAAAATGTATCCTACTCGAGCACTCAATTTCTTATAGACAAGACTTGAATTGCCTTTTTGTGGATCTTTCGCGTTCCTTTGAAAATTGCTTCGTGTGCCAAGTCTGGCACGCGTGCCGTAGGGTTGCCGACATATAATCTAAAGAGTTTCTTCAGTACATAATAGGCCTATTTGTGAATAACAATAACATTTTAAGCTTAGATTCATTCTACATGGCTCTATGCAATTTGTTTGAATTACTGCATCTTCTGAATGATATTAAACGCAAGACTAGTGTTATTATCTACTGTCACTAACACGAACTAAAGAAATAGCGTAAGGTGGCAACACCAAAAAGGAGTTTGTTAATTGACACGCAGGTGGTCAGCACGGATGACCAGTGATGAGGATTGGAGGGTTATGAATGTGTAACGGGCAGTCAAGGAGAAGATGATTTTGGAGTGCTGAAGAAAGTTATTGTGTGGGAGGTATATAGAATATGAAGATATATGATGTAATTCAATGTAGATGTAGATCAAAGTATCTGTCTGATACTTGTTTTGTTAGTAAATATACTACTGTTTGCTTCATACCCGCATTGACAGTGTTAATATTTATTGAAAGAGGGATATAACAATCGTCACTCTGACGACTATAACGATGTCGAAATTGTCGCATAAGCAGCAACAAGCGTGACAGTGACATCTACTATTGACAAAATCAAGTTGAAACTCCTAGAGAAGAAGACCGTCGGAAAACTTATATATATATATATATATATATATATATATATATATATATATATATATATATATATATATCAAGGACTACTGAAGACAGGACATGCAGGCTTGAATTTCTGACTTAGCTAGCTAAAGCCAGTTTTTTTAACAGTAGCAATACACTCCCTTGGCGCAGTGATATAATGTTAACTATTATTAAGTAACTAACAAAATTCTTTACTAATATGATTCATTGTATTAATGGTTTATGTCATTTTCATTTATTGAGGTCGCCAGGAGGTCGCCACAGCAATAGAACCTGTATGAAGGGGTCGCGACCTAAAAAGGTTGGGGTCTACTGATCTAACAAATAGTACGGAGCGCTTCATTACAAAACAAGATTCTTTAATTCCATTATACACTAGTCATATCACCTTTTATATTCAGGAACAAGATTTAAAGAAGAATGTTTCCCAAATGCTACCTGTGAATCAATGTGTGCAGACGGCATGTATGGAGTCAACTGTTCCATGAGTAGGTCAATTTGTTATTGCAATATTTTATAATTCAGAGTTTTTCCCAACCAGTTTATTTTTATATTTCTTTTTTTTTGTTACGAACTATTAACATTTAAATGGACTTATCTATTAAAAAGATAATGTCATTTTTTTAATAATGTGTTTTTAATTGTATGCTCCTCTATGTCAAGTTACTCAAATATAATCAAATATTATATATAAAATACTTTTTCTGTACAAATCAGTTTTTCTTGACCTAGCACCTTGTGCATTACGAAATTGCCCACACGATTTGAGATTATAGATTCGGCTATATGAGCATTGTATATTACAATAGAGCGTTTGCAATGGGCGTGGCTTAGGTTTTTAGTGACGTATTTGTGTAAATAGAAGACACTTGATGTACAAAAATGGTGAAGTACTTCTTTATCATGCCAAATTCACATCTGAATATTGGCTATCCTACGCAAAAATCATTAGATAAATCGTCGTAGATCATCATACTAGTACAAGAGAAAGACTGACATGGTATTTTTTCAACGAATTTTAACATTTTAAGCTCAATTCATCATCTTAATATCTGGCCAGTAAGTGTTGCATTTGAATGGATTTATTGAAGTGAATTATTGGAGTCATTCATTATTTTCATTGTAGGCCTAATTGTTCAATAGTTATGTAAAATTTTTAATGTATAAATCTTCTTGTGATAGGTCTATTAATCTAATATAGAATTAATAAAATCCATATTAATACTTTAATCATGATTTGAAACACAAAATGTCAATAAAACAAGCTCAAGCCTATATGAAACTATATTGATACAGCGGCCATTGTACACCATTACACAAAATAAACAAAAAAAACACGTGATTTTTGTCACGTGATTGAAAACGCCCTATACAAATTCCAATAATATTTATAATTCAATACGGACCATTGAAAATAAATACTATCACTTTTAATACATTAAAGCATATAGGCTAATACAAAAATGTCTCAATTGATACATAAAAAATTAAATAAATAGATAAATAAATACATAGATAGATAAATACATAGATAGATAAATACATAGATAGATAAATACATAGATAGATAAATATATAGATAGATAAATACATAGATAGATAAATACATAGATAGATAAATACATAGATAGATAAATACATAGATAGATAAATACATAGATAGATAAATACATAGATAGATAAATACATAGATAGATAAATACATAGATAGATAAATACATAGATAGATAAATACATAGATAGATAAATACATAAATAGATAAATATGTAGATAGATAAATACATAGATAGATAAATATATAGATAGAAAAATACATAGATAGATAAATACATACATAGATAAATATATAGATAGATAAATACATAGATAGATAAATACATAGATAGATAAATACATAGATAGATAAATACATAGATAGATAAATATATAGATAGATAAATACATAGATAGATAAATACATAGATAGATAAATACATAGATAGATAAATACATAGATAGATAAATACATAAATAGATAAATATGTAGATAGATAAATACATAGATAGATAAATATATAGATAGAAAAATACATAGATAGATAAATACATACATAGATAAATATATAGATAGATAAATACATAGATAGATAAATACATAGATAGATAAATACATAGATAGATAAATACATAGATAGATAAATATATAGATATATAAATACATAGATAGATAAATACATAGATAGATAAATACATAGATAGATAAATACATAGATAAATAAATACATAGATAGATAAATACATAGATAGATAAATACATAGATAAATAAATACATAGATAGATCAATACATAGATAGATCAATACATAGATAGATAAATACATAGATAGATAAATACATAGATAGATAAATACATAGATAGATAAATACATAGATAGATAAATACATAGATAGATAAATACATAGATAGATAAATACATCGATAAATAAATACATAGATAGATAAATACATAGATAGATAAATACATAGATAAATAAATACATAGATAGATCAATACATAGATAGATAAATACATAGATAGATAAATACATAGATATATAAATACATATATATATATATATATATATATATATATATATAAATTCATAGATATATAAATACATAGGTAGATATGTAGATAAATACTTATATAGATAAATAGATAGCTAGATAGATAGATAGATAGATAAATACACAGATAGATAGATAAATACAAAGATAGATAAATACATAGATAGATAGTTAGATTAATACATATATAGATACATAGATATATAAATAGATAAATACATACATGGATAAATACATAGATAGATAAATACACAGATAAATTAATACATGCATATATCCTGAGAGACTAATTGATGAACTGATTTATTATAAACATTTTTTCCCAACCAGCATGCAGCAAAACTTGTGGTGGGAAAAAGATATGTCACAAAGAAACAGGAAAGTGCAGCGATGGCTGCAGTCCTGGTTATGGCGGTGCCAACTGCAGCTCTGGTCAGTCAATGTTAATGAAAATCTTAAATTTTTAGATGGTCAGACTTTTTTTTTTTTTTTTTTTTTTTTTGCGCGCGCTAATAGGGCAAAAAATTCAGTTCATATGCCTGGATATCCATGCGCTTGGGCGGGATTTAGACGGGCTGTTGTGCTTATTGCGTCTCGGCAGTGCATGGATCCCTAGGTGTGCAACAGGGGCTTTTCCACCTACATGCCTAAGCCCACCGCTAGGTATCGGTGGTTTCTACACTATGTCAGCGTTGAGGTTGAGAGGTGCGGAAATGATTTGCTGTTTATCAGGTTCTATCAATAGTTGTACAGTTATTTATGACTGTTCCTTTGGTCAGTTAGTAATTTACAATTGTTTCTCTCACCACTAATTAATTTTAAACTCTCCCGATGGTCAGTTAGTAATGTATGACTTTAAGCTTTTCATTTAGTAATTTTAACTTTTGGTATTATCAGTTATTTAACCTGGTAGTCGATGAAGCTGTAACAACAATGAAGTATTTTATGTTAATAACCAACATGAGGTCGATGGAAGGTCAAGAAAGAATGTTCATTATGTATTATGTACATATGTTCGGACCAACATAAGTAGAGGCCCACCTGCTGAATCTGTGTGTCACTCACTGGAGGCCTTCACTTGTGTATCGCAGAGTAAGTAAACGCTAGTCTTAGGCATTTGCTGTAGTTTTACTGTTGTTTTTTTTATTTCAGAATGTTCCTACTGCATTGGCGGCTTGTGTGAAAGGGAATCATTGACTTGCACCGAAGGTTGTATAGAAGAAAGCAACAGTTCTCTGTGCGCCAAAAGTAATTAATTTAGACTTCTAGTTGTATTTTTATCTTTGTTACATGTAAGGTACTTGGACTATTGACATATGGTCAGTCTGACTAGATAGACAATCAGGCCAGAATACACTTAGACAACAAAGGACTGGTGTGTAGACGAATAGACAGGGTGCAGAGGTAGACATTTAGATATATACAGATATACATAACTTTGGTGATTGCGTGGAAGATTGGACAGACGGGTGAGTTGGTGGATTGGTGTTTGAACAGTTGGATGGAAGAGTTATTAGGTAGGTCGAATGAATGTTAGTACAAGATACACACATAGCCTCTTGATTGATATACAGTTAAGAGACCAAAATACTATATAAATATAGTTATGAGGTACAGCCTTTCTTTAAGCTAGTTAAAGTTATATGTTATCTTAAATGCTATAAGTTTTTTTGACTGGTAACCTGTTGCTGTTTATTTCGGCATTTGGCGTGAAATCAGTAAAAAACAACAACTAATGTAGGATTACTTGGATTATTCTTGTCAGTCCAACTTCTGCCCATACGCCACTCTTCACCCCATTCCCACTTAAAGGTTTAAACTATATGAATGTAGATTACATCAGACTAAACATTAAAAGCACATAAATTATATAGTCGAAATCAAACCATAGTAATAGTATACAATTTCTTTTCTGAAACCTTTTAAAATCAGTAAGCGATAATTTATATCCATAATAATGTAACATTTGTTTACTATAGCGTGTAATAATTAACATTGTCATGAGTAAATGACATATTTAAAGTTTAACTCTCAAGGAAGGGATATTATCACATTTACGAAATAAACATATTGAAATATATCAGATGCTTTATACGCTATAAAGATGTCTTCCTTGTTCTGTGCATTACGACATATTTATTTACAATAACTCCATATATCTAGTTAGTATATTTTGCTCCACCTTAAGTTAATATTAATCAGGATACTTAACTGACATTTATAGACAAGAAAGAAAATGCCCTAGCACTTGACTTCATCGCATTTTATTGCTCTATGCCATCTTTTTATGACGACGCGAAACGTTACACAGTTCAATTTCACGGATCAGTGGATTAGTGCCACACAATCCCCTATTAACCATCACCAAATCCCTCCTTTGTCAGCGCCCTGTTTCATGCCAGGCCCAGGAGTCCCCCCCCTTGCATGGATTAAAAGTCTGGCAGACGGGTCCTAGCCAGTCATTCTTAAGTATCGGGAGGTGGCCAGTCTCCATCTGTGTCGAGAATTGATAAAGAGATCAGCCCTGGTTGAATGTTGAAACTGGTCGTACTTGCAGAAATTAGGGAGACAGTTTGGTGTATATAGGTATATATGTATAACACTATCAATTCAATGGCCTTTTGGCTTTAGATTTTGATCGATGATCAACTATTTTGTATATATATATATATATATATATATAAAGGATCGTTACCCTATGCCTCCTCTTTACATAAATGTGTTTACTGCTTGAATGTAAGTGTTAATATCAACACAAGCTAAATATAATTCACGAAAGTAGTCTACCTCTTCGGCATTTTGTTGACTTTTAAATGTCTAGAGATGTTTGTTATGAGTGGCTTTATAAGTAATCAGTAATTAATTATCAAATATAACGATGCACGAATCCATTATATAAATTTGTTTGACGTAATCAACTTAGAAATCGAATACACTGCAGCGCCCACTACTTCTAGACAGCTAGCCAAGATACGCTCTAATAGAGACAGTATCTTTCTTTTTCTAAAATCTTTGTTACCTATTAGAGGCTTAAGCCGGAATATTCAAAACCAACTAGAGTTGGGAATGGAACTCGGGTTTAGACGTTCGAGTTCGGTGTATACTGTTCGGGTTATGTTCGATTCCCATTTCTACAAACATACGATTGCAATGTTTAACTTTTAAATTATCCTTAAAATGACCCTTCCCCCACAAAAAAACAAGGGAAAAAAAGAAGATAATTCACCCCATTTATGCATTGTATTTTAAGTATTTTAAAAGGAATTCTCATATGAATCTAGAAAGCTGGAAATGTATGAAGCTTTGTAAAATCACATGCAGTTATTAACTACTATAATTTCTTTTTTATTACTTACACAATTGATGTTTGAATGTGTCAGTACTTTTAAAACAACAACAACACTAGACTATACATTTGTTACAACTGTCTCCGTAGCTGGAGTGGGTGAAGACGATCCAGTGAAAGGAAACTTCTACATCTATCTTGTACTCATAATATTCGTTGCCGCTGGTCTGATGATCTTAGTAACTGTCCTGAAACGCAGAAGTAAAAAAGATCGAACGCAAGAACAAGTTGAGGAATAATTAGAATTATTTGTTTGACAGTGTGAATTGTATTATAAAGACTGTAAATTTACTTACAAATCACATTAAAAAACGAAAAAAATATTATTTTATTTGTTGAGTGACGTGTTGAATTATGTGTTGAATTATGTGTTGACGTATGTCTTGAGTTAGGTCTTGAGTTATTAGTTGATTCAATTTGCATTTTAGTTTGTTGTTATGCTGAGTCATGTGTTGAGTAATTATATATATTATGTATGTATTATAGGCCTATATATTATATATTATTTATATATACTTGATTTTAAAATAATGAGAAACATATCAATCAGACTTGGTAATGATTTACCATAAAATGAAGTTCAATCACAAAGAACTCCTAAAATTTAATTTTGGGAGTAAATGCGGGAAAGTTGAATAGGTCGTAATATTATTTTGAATATTAGAAACGTCTATACTATAAATTATAGATATAATCGATAGAAAACTAAAGATTCGGTCGATAGCCCAATGTAAACTTATGAGTTCTACAAGGAACTGTTTTAGGACCCCTACTATTTCTAATTTATATTAATGATCTGCCAAATTGCATCAACACAGGAACAAAAGTAAGATTATTTGCCGATGATTGCATAATTTATAGAATAATAAAGACAGGAAAAGATAGTGAACTCCTACAAAAAGACCTAGATGAACTACAAAAATGGGAATCAAACTGGAGTATGTCTTTTCACCCAGAAAAATGCCAACTAATAAGGGTACCCAAGAAAAAGAAGCAAATAATTGCAAACTACTTCATTCATGGTAAAGAACTAACTCAAACTAACAATGCTAAGTATCTAGGAGTAATGATAAATGATAATTTATCTTGGAACCCTCATATTGATGAAGTAATAAAAAAACAAAAACAAAATATTAGGATTCCTAAAAAGGAACTTTTACACATTTAATAAGAATATAAAACTAAAATGCATTCTTACATTAGTTAGGCCTACTCTAGAATATGCAGCAACTGTATGGGACCCATCAACTAAAGAAAACATTAAAAAATTAGACCAAATTCTAGAGCTGCAAGGTTCATAACTAGTGAATATTCCCGATTAACAAGAGTAACACCATTAGTCAAATCACTAAACCTAGAAACACTAGAGAACAGAAGGGTAAAGAGTAAAGTAGTAATAATACATAAGGCTTTAAACTCTAATTTAGAAATACAACCCAATAACTTCAATAACAATCTATTGCAAAGCGCATATAAACCTA
Organism: Anisus vortex; assembly: GCA_949126835.1. Lineage (NCBI taxonomy): Eukaryota > Metazoa > Mollusca > Gastropoda > Planorbidae > Anisus > Anisus vortex. The sequence goes on along the minus strand of OX421506.1, from coordinate 33,874,134 downwards.
AAGACAAAAACTCTTTCTTTATCCCTTATGCGAGAACAAATACATATAAGTACTCTTTCTGCCCGAGTGGCATTCGGACATGGACTGTGTTGCCTGAACAAACCAGTAAAATCAGTAACATAACATTATTTAAAACATTAATAAAAATGCCATGCAACATTGGGACCACGGATGAGCGTAGGACGCAATAATCGTCTCTATAGAATGGTCTCTCTGCAATGTATAATATAAGATACAGCACTAAAATATCTATATAATGCATTGAATAACACATAAAATCAAACGCTAAAATAGATTTATAAACATTACGGTATCTGTTGTGCATTAGTCTTCAACGAGTAATAGGAGTGGTGTCCCTTACAGGAAGTCTTATTTACCAACATCACGCTTAATTTTTCTAGTGAGGTATGTCTTACGAATTCTCGGCTGATTATATAGACTTTCAAGGATCTATTCACTGGCTTAGCGGCCATGTGCCGAGTTGCAGTAAGATAAGACTGACGGGAAGTGTGTCAATGGGGTCTATCAGAAACTCTCTCCGCTCACTAGACTACGGGTGAATACGTGGTTAACAATGGGATGGTGAATAACTCTGCTGATGTTGGATGATCAAATTCTGACGTTGGTGCATCTGACGGTGAATCTGGCGTCAGGCAATGGAAGCTAAAAAAATATGTTTTCATCGATTTCCGCTGAGAGATTCAAACTTCTGAAATTTGAAATAATTACATAACGGCACGAATTTTCCACATAGATATGTATCTAAATATCTAAAAATAGAGATATTATCGAAGACTATAATAAGATAGACCCACTGATCTCTAAAAAGAATGGATTAGGCTCGGAAGTAACATTTTTGAGGAAATTTCCGCAATTTTGTTTATACTGTCACTGATCAATATATATAATTACAGTGAGTTTGTTTATTTATTTAGATGTTTGTTTCTGCTCTATATTCTCCTAACCGTTTGACTAATCGGGTTAAAAGTTAAATGTATAAATTGGAAACGTCCTCCAATATAAAGTTTTAATTTTTTAACAATATTGCTTAATTCGTTCATTTTTAAAAAAAAATAAACTTAGACCTATTGCTAATTACCGTATGTTAACGTTATACAAAGTGCGCAGTTTCCAAATGATGTCTCTTTGAAATGCTTTCAAATTTAGTTTGTGTTCGGGACCAGGTTTTTCCGTACTGATAAATATTGCTGTCTACTTTTTTTAGATTAACTTTTTTTATTGTTTGGTATTTGTTTTCTTTTGATCGTATTATTGTTAGTTCTATATTATTAATAAGAAGTTAGAAGCTTGACAGCAACAATCCATTTGCATATTGTGTAAAATGGCAGCAACATAGATACCGTTCCGATCTATTTATAGATCAGTGGCACAGTAAGTTTTAGACACAATTTTGTTGATATCGGTAAGTGCAGTGGAAATTTTTAGTTTTTCCTATCTTCCATAGATCAGTGCTTTTCTTCACTTCGCTCAAACCAATTTATTAAGAAGGCGCAATCCATTCTTTTTATAGATAATTTGCTTTAATATTTCTGCAATTTGATGACTCGAATAATATTCGATTATATTATAATCTTTTCGGAATTTCCGATTGCCCTACTCCCTCTAGACTTCCGGTTTAGTAATTCGCTAAGAGTTTCTCAGTGAAAAATTAAGATTAAAATGAAAAGCTGTAACAAAAGTACTTTGTGATAAACCAAACACCCTAGACAGCGAGACGTAACAGTATGCAAAGTGCACAGCAGCTTGTTAAAGAGAAAAGTCTTTTTGAGCAACGCTTTTGTATCAGAATCTCTCAAAGTCTGAGGCAAGTTGTTCCTTATAAAAGGCACCACAGATTCAAAAGAGCCCACTTTAAAGGACTTCTTATTCTGTCCATCCACAATGACATTTCGAAAGAGTGATGATTGTGATGAGAATGCTGTTTCTGGATGCGCGTTCTTTAATGGGAATTATTTATTTTAGGTAAAAAGCTGCAGTGCCATGCATACATCCGTAGGTATGGAACATAGTTTTGTGATCAATGCGCTACATTACAGGGAGCCAGTAGAGATCTTGTAGAACTGGAGAGTCATGATCCTGGCTCTTTACCCGCGACACAATACGTGTCTCAGTGTTTTGTACCCTCTGGAGTCACTGCGCTGGCTTTTGGGCAAACTCTACAGGCAACTGTTGCTTTAATACAACCTTGCCTGGATTAGAGGTATTGCTACTGTATTGGCCGTTCTCCTATTGAGTTGAGGGTGGAGCTGACACAGGGCAACTAACAAGCCTTAATCACAGCACTGATATGTGCAACCAATGTAAGTTTACTATCAATAAAAAGGCCAAGATCTCTAACCGCGATCTCGGAAGCCTTAAATTTGATCGGTGTTATAGCGACTTTCCGAAGGCTACCAACAGATCTGCAAATAGTTGCTTCTGTTTTGTCCTTATTTAATTTTAAGTTTGTTTGCAGCCATCCATATTCATAACCTTGGAACTCTAGAGGACAGAAGGACAAAGAGTAAATTAGTAATAATACATACGGCATTAGACTCTAATTTAGAAATACAACCCAATAACAACCTGTTGCAAAGCTCAGGTAAACATAAAGACAAAGACACTTTCCTTATACCTTATGCGAAAACAAATGCATATAAGTAGGCCTACTCTTTCTTCCAATGTGTCATTCGGGCATGGAACGGGTTGCCTGAACAAACCAGGAAAACCAGTAAGTTAACATCATTTAAGTCATTCATAAAAAAGGCAAGACTAGACTAGGACCACGGAATGCTACGAATGAACGTAGGACGCAATAATTTTCTTTACAGAAGGAGCGTCTGTAATATATAAGATAAGCCGTAGGCCTAAGAAGTAGGCGCTAAAGTAACACCATCTCTTGCGCACGTGAATCTACATTACTTTCAACTTTGGGTTTTCCCGTTGAACATAGTTGTGCGTTAACATTCAATTCTTGTTGACAAACCCTTGCTGTTGATTGGCTGGAAGTGAGACTATTGAATTCAAACATGATTTCTTGTTTCAATCTATGGGCTATCAAAAAGAACATGAGGTGATATTGCACAAATACAAAAAAAGCGTTTGTTTCTTATAAAAGACTAATTACAATATCTATGAATGAATCAGTAGAATCAACATTAGATTTTATCTAGTGATGGCGATAGGGAAGATGAAGAAGAAGATTTAATGGTAAGTTTTTCACTTACAAGAGATTTATTCTCCATCGTTTAGTTGGTTATGTATTAATAATATATCTAGGCATGTGACATGATCATTGTAGAATGAATACATATCAACCAACTTTTATTAGGCGGACAATTAGCTCCTGCACTAATAAGTAAAAGGAAGGGTAATAGTGGAGAATATGGTAATTGAGTACGACACTCCCCCCACTAAATTTAGTGTTCTAAAAAATTTCAACTTTTTTTTTTTTGCGTGGAGCACAATTATTAGTGTCTAAGGAATGGACGAAACTAATTTTCAAGGTTAACATACGCATTGAACTTGAAAAAAAAATTTTTTTCCGAAATTTCCTATTTATTAAAGTAAAAATCCGCCATTTTGTCAATGTTTTTTTTTTTGCTGTTGTGACGTCACTAGTAATAACGTTAAGAGTTTTTTATATTATATAATACCTAAATATCATTAAATATGCTCCACGCAAACAAAATAAGTTGAAATTTTTTAGAAACCACGATATGACATACAAAAAGAAGAAAAGGCTTTTTTTTATATTAAAAAAGATGATTCCTACCGTATTTTAAAAACACTATTAATGAATACGGGCCCCACGCAGAAGTAAGTGTTCTAAAAAATGTTGCTGAAAATTTGGCGTGGACATTCAACTGTAATCTAAGATTTAACATTGTCATGTTTCGGACATAAAAATTAGATTAGTCAAATAAAAGCATTAAATGTGTTAGGGCAACAAAAACCTGTAAAAAAGATATTTGACCACGTTACCAACATCAACTACTAGACTATTTTAATTATAATTTCTTTGTTAAAACTTGTTTCATGTATTTTACGTTTATGTAATTTTAACCATTGTCACTTTTATTATCATTTTCAGTTCACACTATAATTAGTATTTCATTTATCTTCTTTACCAATACCGTGGTTCATGTGGTTAAATAGTCCACTTATTTTACTTCTTGTATCTAGTTATCGGACCCTTTTTCATTATACTTAAGTCGTCTTGGGTAGACCCAAACATGTGCAAACCCTGGACTTCCCCGCCGTCCTTCTAAATGGACCCGGACCCAAACACATGTGTCGATGTTGTAAAGTCTGGCTTAAATTTTATTTCCATTCCCACAGCTGAGAAAAGACGAAAATGACCATGGCAGGTTTCACATGGCTGCTATATGCCCTAGTGGCGTCAGCTTGGGCGCAGATTAGGGTGAATATAACAACCACTGAGCCACGTGGGATCAAGTTCGCCATAGAAGGTAAATAGGTCATGGATATAACCGACTTTACATTGGTACAGTGGGTCTAGAAGGTAAATAGGTCATGGATATAACCGACATTACATTGGTACAGTGGGTCTAGAAGGTAAATAGGCAATGGATATAACCGACTTTACATTGGTACAGTGGGTCTAGAAGGTAAATAGGCAATGGATATAACCGACTTTACATTGGTACAGTGGGTCTAGAAGGTAAATAGGTCATAGATATAACCGACTTTACATTGGTACAGTGGGTCTAGATCTAGAAGGTAAATAGGTAATGGATATAACCGACTTTACATTGGTACAGTGGGTCTAGAAGGTAAATAGGTCATAGATATAACCGACTTTACATTGGTACAGTGGGTCTAGATCTAGAAGGTAAATAGGCAATGGATATAACCGACTTTACATTGGTACAGTTGGTCTAGATCTAGAAGGTAAATAGGTAATGGATATAACCGACATTACATTGGTACAGTGGGTCTAGAAGGTAAATAGGTCATGAATATAACCGACTTTACATTGGTACAGTGGGTCTAGAAGGTAAATAGGTCATGGATATAACCGACTTTACATTGGTACAGTAGATCTAGATCTAGAAGGTAAATAGGTAATGGATATAAGTGACATTACATTGGTACAGTGGGTCTAGCAGGTAAATAGGTAATGGATAGAACCGACATTACATTGGTACAGTGGGTCTAGAAGGTAAATAGGCAATGGATATAACCGACATTACATTGGTACAGTGGGTCTAGAAGGTAAATAGGCAATGGATATAACCGACTTTACATTGGTACAGTGGGTCTAGAAGGTAAATAGGCAATGGATATAACCGACTCTACATTAGTACAGTGGGTCTAGAAGGTAAATAGGCAATGGATATAACCGACTTTACATTGGTACAGTGGGTCTAGAAGGTAAATAGGCAATGGATATAACCGACATTACATTGGTACAGTGGGTCTAGAAGGTAAATAGGCAATGGATATAACCGACTTTTCATTGGTACAGTGGGTCTAGAAGGTAAATAGGTAATGGATATAACCGACATTACATTGGTACAGTGGGTCTAGAAGGTAAAAAGGTAATGGATATAACCGACATTACATTGGTACAGTGGGTCTAGAAGGTAAATAGGTCATGGATATAACCGACTTTACATTGGTACAGTGGGTCTAGAAGGTAAATAGGTCATGGATATAACCGACTTTACATTGGTACAGTGGATCTAGATCTAGAAGGTAAATAGGTAATGGATATAACCGAAATTACATTGGTACAGTGTGTCTAGAAGGTAAATAGGTCATGGATATAACCGACATTACATTGGTACAGTGGGTCTAGAAGGTAAAAAGGTCATGGATATAACCGACATTACATTGGTACAGTGGGTCTAAAAGGTAAAAAAAGCATGGATATAACCGACATTACATTGGTACAGTGGGTCTAGAAGGTAAATAGGTCATGGATATAACCGACTTTACATTGGTACAGTGGGTCTAGAAGGTAAATAGGTCATGGATATAACCGACTTTACATTGGTACATTGGGTCTAGATCTAGAAGGTAAATAGGTAATGGATATAACCGACATTACATTGGTACAGTGGGTCTAGAAGGTAAATAGGTCATGGATATAACCGACTTTACATTGGTACAGTGGGTATAGAAGGTAAATAGGTCTTGGATATAACCGACTTTACATTGGTACAGTGGGTCTAGATCTAGAAGGTAAATAGGTAATGGATATAACCGACATTACATTGGTACAGTGGGTCTTGAAGGTAAATAGGTAATGGATATAACCGACATTACATTGGTACAGTGGGTCTAGAAGGTAAATAGGTCATGAATATAACCGACTTTACATTGGTACAGTGGGTATAGAAGGTAAATAGGTCATGGATATAACCGACATTACATTGGTACAGTGGGTCTTGAAGGTAAATAGGTCATGGATATAACCGACATTACATTGGTACAGTGGGTCTAGCTAGAAGGTAAAAAGGTCATGGATATAACCGACTTTACATTGGTACAGTGGGTCTAGATCTAGAAGGTAAATAGGTAATGGATATAACCGACATTACATTGGTACAGTGGGTCTAGAAGGTAAATAGGTAATGGATATAACCGACTTTACATTGGTACAGTGGGTCTAGATCTAGAAGGTAAATAGGTAATGGATATAACCGACATTACATTGGTACAGTGGGTCTAGAAGGTAAATAGGTCATGGATATAACATTACATTGGTACAGTGGGTCTAGAAGGTAAATAGGTCATGGGTATAACCGACTTTACATTGGTACAGTGGATCTAGAAGGTAAATAGGTAATGGATATAACATTACATTGGTACAGTGGGTCTAGAAGGTAAATAGGTCATGGATATAACCGACATTACATTGGTACAGTGGGTCTAGAAGGTAAATAGGTCATGGATATAACCGACATTACATTGGTTCAGTGGGTCTAAAAGGTAAAAAGGGCATGGATATAACCGACATTACATTGGTACAGTGGGTCTAGAAGGTAAATAGGTCATGGATATAACCGACTTTACATTGGTACAGTGGGTCTAGAAGGTAAATAGGTCATGGATATAACATTACATTGGTACAGTGGGTCTAGAAGGTAAATAGGTCATGGATATAACCGACATTACATTGGTACAGTGGGTCTAGAAGGTAAATAGGTCATGGATATAACCGACATTACATTGGTACAGTGGGTCTAGAAGGTAAATTGGTCATGGATATAACCGACATTACATTGGTACAGTGGGTCTAGAAGGTAAATAGGTCATGGATATAACCGACATTACACTGTACTAATGTAAAGTCGGTTATATCCATGACCTATTTACCTTCTAGACCCACCCATTGGTACATTGGGTCTAGAAGGTAAATAGGTAATGGATATAACCGACATTACATTGGTACAGTGGGTCTAGAAGGTAAATAGGTCATGGATATAGCCGACATTACCTTGGTACAGTGGGTCTAGAAGGTAAATAGGAAATGGATATAACCGACATTACATTGGTACAGGGGGTCTAGAAGGTAAATAGGTAATGGATATAACCGACTTTACATTGGTACAGTGGGTCTAGCAGGTAAATAGGTCATGGATATAACCGACATTACATTGGTACAGTGGGTCTAGAAGGTAAATAGGTCATGGATATAACCGACATTACATTGGTACAGTGGGTCTAGAAGGTAAATAGGTCATGGATACAACCGACTTTACAATGGTACAGTGGGTCTAGAAGGTAAATAGGTCATGGATATAACCGACATTACATTGGTACAGTGGGTCTAGAAGGTAAATAGGTCATGAATATAACCGACATTACATTGGTACAGTGGGTCTAGAAGGTAAATAGTTCATGGTTATAACCGACATTACATTGGTACAGTGGGTCTAGAAGGTAAATAGGTCATGGATATAACCGACATTACATTGGTACAGTGGGTCTAGAAGGTAAATAGGTCATGGATATAACCGACATTACATTGGTACAGTGGGTCTAGAAGGTAAATAGGTCATGGATATAACCGACTTTACATTGGTACAGTGGGTCTAGAAGGTAAATAGGTCATGGATATAACCGACATTACATTGGTACAGTGGGTCTAGAAGGTAAATAGGTCATGGATATAACCGACATCACATTGGTACAGTGGGTCTAGAAGGTAAATAGGTCATGGATATAACCGACATTACATTGGTACAGTGGGTCTAGAAGGTAAAAAGGTAATGGATATAACCGACATTACATTGGTACAGGGGGTCTAGAAGGTAAATAGGCAATGGATATAACCGACTTTACATTGGTACAGTGGGTCTAGAAGGTAAATTGGCAATGGATATAACCGACTTTACATTGGTACAGTGGGTCTAGAAGGTAAATAGGCAATGGATATAACCGACTTTACATTGGTACAGTGGGTCTAGAAGGTAAAAAGGCAATGGATATAACCGACTTTACATTGGTACAGTGGGTCTAGAAGGTAAATAGGTAATGGATATAACCGACTTTACATTGGTACAGTGGGTCTAGAAGGTAAATAGGTAATGGATATAACCGACATTACATTGGTACAGTGGGTCTAGAAGGTAAATAGGTAATGGATATAACCGACATTACATTGGTACAGTGGGTCTAGAAGGTAAATAGGTCATGGATATAACCGACTTTACATTGGTACAGTGGGTCTAGAAGGTAAATAGGTCATGGATATAACGGACTTTACATTGGTACAGTGGATCTAGATATAGAAGGTAAATAGGTAATGGATATAACCGACATTACATTGGTACAGTGGGTCTAGAAGGTAAATAGGTCATGAATATAACCGACATTACATTGGTACAGTGGGTCTAAAAGGTAAAAAGGGCATGGATATAACCGACATTACATTGGTACAGTGGGTCTAGAAGGTAAATAGGTCATGGATATAACCGACATTACATTGGTACAGTGGGTCTAGAAGGTAAATAGGTCATGGATATAACCGACTTTACATTGGTACAGTGATTCTAGATCTAGAAGGTAAATAGGTAATGGATATAACCGACATTACATTGGTACAGTGGGTCTAGAAGGTAAATAGGTCATGGATATAACCGACTTTACATTGGTACAGTGGGAATAGAAGGTAAATAGGTCATGGATATAACCGACTTTACATTGGTACAGTGGGTCTAGATCTAGAAGGTAAATAGGTAATGGATACAACCAATATTACATTGGTACAGTGGGTCTTGAAGGTAAATAGGTAATGGATATAACCGACATTACATTGGTACAGTGGGTCTAGAAGGTAAATAGGTCATGGATATAACCGACTTTACATTGGTACAGCGGGTATAGAAGGTAAATAGGTCATGGATATAACCGACTTTACATTGGTAATGGATATAACCAATATTACATTGGTACAGTGGGTCTTGAAGGTAAATAGGTAATGGATATAACCGACATTACATTGGTACAGTGGGTCTAGAAGGTAAATAGGTCATGGATATAACCGACTTTACATTGGTACAGCGGGTATAGAAGGTAAATAGGTCATGGATATAACCGACATTACATTGGTACAGTGGGTCTAGATCTAGAGGGTAAATAGGTAATGGATATAACCGACATTACATTGGTACAGTGGGTCTAGAAGGTAAATAGGTAATGGATATAACCGACATTACATTGGTACAGTGGGTCTAGAAGGTAAATAGGTCATGGATATAACCGACTTTACATTGGTACAGTGGGTCTAGATCTAGAGGGTAAATAGGTAATGGATATAACCGACATTACATTGGTACAGTGGGTCTAGAAGGTAAATAGGTAATGGATATAACCGACATTACATTGGTACAGTGGGTCTAGAAGGTAAATAGGTCATGGATATAACCGACTTTACATTGGTACAGTGGGTCTAGAAGGTAAATAGGTCATGGATATAACCGACATTACATTGGTACGGTTGGTCTAGAAGGTAAAAAGGTCATGGATATAACCGACATTACATTGGTACAGTGGGTCTAGAAGGTAAATAGGTCATGGATATAACCGACATTACATTGGTACAGTGGGTCTAGCAGGTAAATAGGTCATGGATATAACCGACATTACATTGGTACAGTGGGTCTAGAAGGTAAATAGGTCATGGATATAACCAACATTACATTGGTACAGTGGGTCTAGAAGGTAAATAGGTCATGGATACAACCGACATTACAATGGTACAGTGGGTCTAGAAGGTAAATAGGTCATGGATATAACCGACATTACATTGGTACAGTGGGTCTAGAAGGTAAATAGGTCATGGATACAACCGACATTACAATGGTACAGTGGGTCTAGAAGGTAAATAGGTCATGGATATAACCGACATTACATTGGTACAGTGGGTCTAGAAGGTAAATAGGTCATGGATATAACCGACATTACATTGGTACAGTGGGTCTAGAAGGTAAAAAGTTCATGGATATAACCGACATTACATTGGTACAGTGGGTCTAGAAGGTAAATAGGCCATGGATATAACCGACATTACATTGGTACAGTGGGTCTAGAAGGTAAATAGGTCATGGATATAACCGACATTACATTGGTACAGTGGGTCTAGAAGGTAAATAGGTCATGGATATAACCGACTTTACATTGGTACAGTGGGTATAGAAGGTAAATAGGTCACGGATATAACCGACTTTACATTGGTACAGTGGGTCTAGATCGAGAAGGTAAATAGGTAATGGATATAACCAACATTACATTGGTACAGTGGGTCTTGAAGGTAAATAGGTAATGGATATAACCGACATTACATTGGTACAGTGGGTCTAGAAGGTAAATAGGTCATGGATATAACCGACTTTACATTGGTACAGCGGGTATAGAAGGTAAATAGGTCATGGATATAACCGACTTTACATTGGTACAGTGGGTCTAGATCTAGAAGGTAAATAGGTAATGGATATAACCGACATTACATTGGTACAGTGGGTCTTGAAGGTAAATAGGTCATGGATATAACCGACATTACATTGGTACAGTGGGTCTAGCTAGAAGGTAAATAGGTCATGGATATAACCGACATTACATTGGTACAGTGGGTCTAGAAGGTAAATAGGTAATGAATATAACCGACATTACATTGGTACAGTGGGTCTAGATCTAGAAGGTAAATAGGTCATGGATATAACCGACATTACATTGGTACAGTGGGTCTAGAAGGTAAATAGGTCATGGATATAACCGACTTTACATTGGTACAGTGGGTCTAGAAGGTAAATAGGTCATGGATATAACCGACATTACATTGGTACGGTTGGTCTAGAAGGTAAAAAGGTCATGGATATAACCGACATTACATTGGTACAGTGGGTCTAGAAGGTAAATAGGTCAAGGATATAACCGACATTACATTGGTACAGTGGGTCTAGCAGGTAAATAGGTCATGGATATAACCGACATTACATTGGTACAGTGGGTCTAGAAGGTAAATAGGTCATGGATATAACCAACATTACATTGGTACAGTGGGTCTAGAAGGTAAATAGGTCATGGATACAACCGACATTACAATGGTACAGTGGGTCTAGAAGGTAAATAGGTCATGGATATAACCGACATTACATTAGTACAGTGGGTCTAGAAGGTAAATAGGTCATGGATATAACCGACATTACATTGGTACAGTGGGTCTAGAAGGTAAATAGGTCATGGATATAACCGACATTACATTGGTACAGTGGGTCTAGAAGGTAAATAGGCAATGGATATAACCGACTTTACATTGGTACAGTTGGTCTAGAAGGTAAATAGGCAATGGATATAACCGACTTTACATTGGTACAGTGGGTCTAGAAGGTAAATAGGCAATGAATATATCCGACTTTACATTGGTACAGTGGGTCTAGAAGGTAAATAGGCAATGGATATAACCGACTTTACATTGGTACAGTGGGTCTAGAAGGTAAATAGGCAATGAATATATCCGACTTTACATTGGTACAGTGGGTCTAGAAGGTAAATAGGCAATGGATATAACCGACTTTACATTGGTACAGTGGGTCTAGAAGGTAAATAGGTGATGGATATAACCGACATTACATTGGTACAGTGGGTCTAGAAGGTAAATAGGTAATGGATATAACCGACATTACATTGGTACAGTGGGTCTAGAAGGTAAATAGGTCATAAATATAACCGACTTTACATTGGTACAGTGGGTCTAGAAGGTAAATAGGTCATGGATATAACCGACTTTACATTGGTACAGTGGATCTAGATATAGAAGGTAAATAGGTAATGGATATAACCGACATTACATTGGTACAGTGGGTCTAGAAGGTAAATAGGTCATGGATATAACCGACATTACATTGGTACAGTGGGTCTAGAAGGTAAATAGGTCATGGATATAACCGACATTACATTGGTACAGTGGGTCTAAAAGGTAAAAAGGGCATGGATATAACCGACATTACATTGGTACAGTGGGTCTAGAAGGTAAATAGGTCATGGATATAACCGACATTACATTGGTACAGTGGGTCTAGAAGGTAAATAGGTAATGGATATAACCGACTTTACATTAATACAGTGGGTCTAAAAGGTAAATAGGTCATGGATATAACCGACTTTACATTGGTACAGTGGGTCTAGAAGGTAAATAGGTCATGGATATAACCGACTTTACATTGGTACAGTGATTCTAGATCTAGAAGGTAAATAGGTAATGGATATAACCGACATTACATTGGTACAGTGGGTCTAGAAGGTAAATAGGTCATGGATATAACCGACTTTACATTGGTACAGTGGGTATAGAAGGTAAATAGGTCATGGATATAACCGACTTTACATTGGTACAGTGGGTCTAGATCTAGAAGGTAAATAGGTAATGGATATAACCAACATTACATTGGTACAGTGGGTCTTGAAGGTAAATAGGTAATGGATATAACCGACATTACATTGGTACAGTGGGTATAGAAGGTAAATAGGTCATGGATATAACCGACATTACATTGGTACAGTGGGTCTAGCTAGAAGGTAAATAGGTCATGGATATAACCGACTTTACATTGGTACAGTGGGTCTAGATCTAGAGGGTAAATAGGTAATGGATATAACCGACATTACATTGGTACAGTGGGTCTAGAAGGTAAATAGGTAATGGATATAACCGACTTTACATTGGTACAGTGGGTCTAGATCTAGAAGGTAAATAGGTCATGGATATAACCGACATTACATTGGTACAGTGGGTCTAGAAGGTAAATAGGTCATGGATACAACCGACTTTACATTGGTACAGTGGGTCTAGAAGGTAAATAGGTCATAGATATAACCGACATTACATTGGTACAGTTGGTCTAGAAGGTAAATAGGTCATGGATATAACCGACATTACATTGGTACAGTGAATCTAGAAGGTAAATAGGTCATGGATATAACCGACATTACATTGGTACAGTGGGTCTAGAAGGTAAATAGGTCATGGATATAACCGACATTACATTGGTACAGTGGGTCTAGAAGGTATAAAGGTCATGGATATAACCGACATTACATTGGTACAGTGGGTCTAGAAGGTAAATAGGTAATGGATATAACCGACATTACATTGGTACAGTGGGTCTAGAAGGTAAATAGGTAATGGATATAACCGACATTACATTGGTACATTGGGTCTAGAAGGTAAATAGGTAATGGATATAACCGACATTACATTGGTACAGTGGGTCTAGAAGGTAAATAGGTAATGGATATAACCGACATTACATTGGTACAGTGGGTCTAGAAGGTAAATAGGCAATGGATATAACCGACATTACATTGGTACAGGGGGTCTAGAAGGTAAATAGGTAATGGATATAACCGACATTACATTGGTACATTGGGTCTAGAAGGTAAATAGGTAATGGATATAACCGACTTTACATTGGTACAGTTGGTCTAGCAGGTAAATAGGTAATGGATATAACCGATATTACATTGGTACAGTGGGTCTAGAAGGTAAATAGGCAATGGATATAACCGACATTACATTGGTACAGTGGGTCTAGAAGGTAAATAGGCAATGGATATAACCGACTTTACATTGGTACAGTGGGTCTAGAAGGTAAATAGGCAATGGATATAACCGACTTGACATTGGTACAGTGGGTCTAGAAGGTAAATAGGCAATGGATATAACCGACTTTACATTGGTACAGTGGGTCTAGAAGGTAAATAGGCAATGGATATAACCGACTTTACATTGGTACAGTGGGTCTAGAAGGTAAATAGGCAATGGATATAACCGACTTTACATTGGTACAGTGGGTCTAGAAGGTAAATAGGCAATGGATATAACCGACATTACATTGGTACAGTGGGTCTAGAAGGTAAATAGGTAATGGATATAACCGACATTACATTGGTACAGTGGGTCTAGAAGGTAAATAGGTCATAGATATAACCGATTTTACATTGGTACAGTGGGTCTAGAAGGTAAATAGGTCATGGATATAACCGACTTTACATTGGTACAGTGGATCTAGATCTAGAAGGTAAATAGGTAATGGATAAAACCGACATTACATTGGTACAGTGGGTCTAGAAGGTAAATAGGTAATGGATATAACCGATATTACATTGGTACAGTGGGTCTAGAAGGTAAATAGGTCATGGATATAACCGACTTTACATTGGTACAGTGGGTCTAGAAGGTAAATAGGTCATGGATATAACCGACATTACATTGGTACAGTGGGTCTAGAAGGTAAATAGGTCATGAATATAACCGACATTACATTGGTACAGTGGGTCTAAAAGGTAAATAGGTCATGGATATAACCGACATTACATTGGTACAGTGGGTCTAAAAGGTAAAAAGGGCATGGATATAACCGACATTACATTGGTACAGTGGGTCTAGAAGGTAAATAGGTAATGGATATAACCGACATTACATTGGTACACTGGGTCTAGATGGTAAATAGGCAATGGATATAACCGACATTACATTCGTATTGTGGGTCTAGAAGGTAAATAGGTAATGGATACAACCGACATTACATTGGTACAGTGGGTCTAGAAGGTAGATAGGTAATGGATATAACCGACATAACATTGGTACAGTGGGTCTAGAATGTAAATAGGTAATGGATATAACCGACATTACATTGGTACAGTGGGTCTAGAAGGTAAATAGGTCATGGATATAACCGACATTACATTGGTACAGTGTGTCTAAAAGGTAAATAGGTCATGGATATAACCGACATTACATGGGTACAGTGGGTCTAAAAGGTAAAAAGGGCATGGATATAACCGACATTACATTGGTACAGTGGGTCTAGAAGGTAAATAGGTAATGGATATAACCGACATTACATTGGTACACTGGGTCTAGATGGTAAATAGGGAATGGATATAACCGACATTACATTCGTATTGTGGGTCTAGAAGGTAAATAGGTAATGGATATAACCGACATTACATTGGTACAGTGGGTCTAGAAGGTAAATAGATAATGGATATAACCGACATTACATTGGTACAGTGGGTCTAGAAGGTAAATAGGTCATGGATATAACCGACATTACATTGGTATTGGTACAGTGGGTCTAGAAGGTAAATAGGTCATGGATATAACCGACATTACATTGGTACAGTGGGTCTAGAAGGTATATAGGTCATGGATATAACCGACATTACATTGGTACAGTGGGTCTAGAAGGTAAATAGGTAATGGATATAACCGACATTACATTGGTACAGTGGGTCTAGAAGGTAAATAGGTAATGGATATAACCGACATTACATTGGTACATTGGGTCTAGAAGGTAAATAGGTAATGGATATATCCGACATTACATTGGTACAGTGGGTCTAGAAGGTAAATAGGTAATGGATATAACCGACATTACATTGGTACAGTGGGTCTAGAAGGTAAATAGGCAATGGATATAACCGACATTACATTGGTACAGGGGGTCTAGAAGGTAAATAGGTCATGGATATAACCGACATTACATTGGTACATTGGGTCTAGAAGGTAAATAGGTCATGGATATAACCGACATTACATTGGTACAGTGGGTCTAGAAGGTAAATAGGTCATGGATATAACCAACATTACATTGGTACAGTGGGTCTAGAAGGTAAAAAGGTCATGGATACAACCGACATTACAATGGTACAGTGGGTCTAGAAGGTAAATAGGTCATGGATATAACCGACATTACATTGGTACAGTGGGTCTAGAAGGTAAATAGGTCATGGATATAACCGACATTACATTGGTACAGTGGGTCTAGAAGGTAAATAGGTCATGGATATAACCGACATTACATTGGTACAGTGGGTCTAGAAGGTAAATAGGCAATGGATATAACCGACTTTACATTGGTACAGTGGGTCTAGAAGGTAAATAGGCAATGGATATAACCGACTTTACATTGGTACAGTGGGTCTAGAAGGTAAATAGGCAATGAATATATCCGACTTTACATTGGTACAGTGGGTCTAGAAGGTAAATAGGCAATGGATATAACCGACTTTACATTGGTACAGTGGGTCTAGAAGGTAAATAGGCAATGAATATATCCGACTTTACATTGGTACAGTGGGTCTAGAAGGTAAATAGGCAATGGATATAACCGACTTTACATTGGTACAGTGGGTCTAGAAGGTAAATAGGTAATGGATATAACCGACATTACATTGGTACAGTGGGTCTAGAAGGTAAATAGGTAATGGATATAACCGACATTACATTGGTACAGTGGGTCTAGAAGGTAAATAGGTCATAAATATAACCGACTTTACATTGGTACAGTGGGTCTAGAAGGTAAATAGGTCATGGATATAACCGACTTTACATTGGTACAGTGGATCTAGATATAGAAGGTAAATAGGTAATGGATATAACCGACATTACATTGGTACAGTGGGTCTAGAAGGTAAATAGGTCATGGATATAACCGACATTACATTGGTACAGTGGGTCTAGAAGGTAAATAGGTCATGGATATAACCGACATTACATTGGTACAGTGGGTCTAAAAGGTAAAAAGGGCATGGATATAACCGACATTACATTGGTACAGTGGGTCTAGAAGGTAAATAGGTCATGGATATAACCGACATTACATTGGTACAGTGGGTCTAGAAGGTAAATAGGTAATGGATATAACCGACTTTACATTGGTAGAGTGGGTCTAAAAGGTAAATAGGTCATGGATATAACCGACTTTACATTGGTACAGTGGGTCTAGAAGGTAAATAGGTCATGGATATAACCGACTTTACATTGGTACAGTGATTCTAGATCTAGAAGGTAAATAGGTAATGGATATAACCGACATTACATTGGTACAGTGGGTCTAGAAGGTAAATAGGTCATGGATATAACCGACTTTACATTGGTACAGTGGGTATAGAAGGTAAATAGGTCATGGATATAACCGACTTTACATTGGTACAGTGGGTCTAGATCTAGAAGGTAAATAGGTAATGGATATAACCAACATTACATTGGTACAGTGGGTCTTGAAGGTAAATAGGTAATGGATATAACCGACATTACATTGGTACATTGGGTATAGAAGGTAAATAGGTCATGGATATAACCGACATTACATTGGTACAGTGGGTCTAGCTAGAAGGTAAATAGGTCATGGGTATAACCGACTTTACATTGGTACAGTGGGTCTAGATCTAGAGGGTAAATATGTAATGGGTATAACCGACATTACATTGGTACAGTGGGTCTAGAAGGTAAATAGGTAATGGATATAACCGACTTTACATTGGTACAGTGGGTCTAGATCTAGAAGGTAAATAGGTCATGGATATAACCGACATTACATTGGTACAGTGGGTCTAGAAGGTAAATAGGTCATGGATATAACCGACTTTACATTGGTACAGTGGGTCTAGAAGGTAAATAGGTCATAGATATAACCGACATTACATTGGTACAGTTGGTCTAGAAGGTAAATAGGTCATGGATATAACCGACATTACATTGGTACAGTGGGTCTAGAAGGTAAATAGGTCATGGATATAACCGACATTACATTGGTACAGTGGGTCTAGAATGTATATAGGTCATGTATATAACCGACATTACATTGGTACAGTGGGTCTAGAAGGTAAATAGGTAATGGATATAACGACATTACATTGGTACAATGGGTCTAGAAGGTAAATAGGTAATGAATATAACCGACATTACATTGGTACATTGGGTCTAGAAGGTAAATAGGTAATAGATATAACCGACATTACATTGGTACAGTGGGTCTAGAAGGTAAATAGGTAATGGATATAACCGACATTACATTGGTACAGTGGGTCTAGAAGGTAAATAGGCAATGGATATAACCGACATTACATTGGTACAGGGGGTCTAGAAGGTAAATAGGTAATGGATATAACCGACATTACATTGGTACATTGGGTCTAGAAGGTAAATAGGTAATGGATATAACCGACTTTACATTGGTACAGTTGGTCTAGCAGGTAAATAGGTAATGGATATAACCGATATTACATTGGTACAGTGGGTCTAGAAGGTAAATAGGCAATGGATATAACCGACATTACATTGGTACAGTGGGTCTAGAAGGTAAATAAGCAATGGATATAACCGACTTTACATTGGTACAGTGGGTCTAGAAGGTAAATAGGCAATGGATATAACCGACTTTACATTGGTACAGTGGGTCTAGAAGGTAAATAGGCAATGGATATAACCGACTTTACATTGGTACAGTGGGTCTAGAAGGTAAATAGGCAATGGATATAACCGACTTTACATTGGTACAGTGGGTCTAGAAGGTAAATAGGCAATGGATATAACCGACTTTACATTGGTACAGTGGGTCTAGAAGGTAAATAGGCAATGGATATAACCGACATTACATTGGTACAGTGGGTCTAGAAGGTAAATAGGTAATGGATATAACCGACATTACATTGGTACAGTGGGTCTAGAAGGTAAATAGGTCATAGATATAACCGATTTTACATTGGTACAGTGGGTCTAGAAGGTAAATAGGTCATGGATATAACCGACTTTACATTGGTACAGTGGATCTAGATCTAGAAGGTAAATAGGTAATGGATATAACCGACATTACATTGGTACAGTGGGTCTAGAAGGTAAATAGGTAATGGATATAACCGACATTACATTGGTACAGTGGGTCTAGAAGGTAAATAGGTCATGGATATAACCGACTTTACATTGGTACAGTGGGTCTAGAAGGTAAAGAGGTAATGGATATAACCGATATTACATTGGTACAGTGGGTCTAGAAGGTAAATAGGTCATGGATATAACCGACTTTACATTGGTACAGTGGGTCTAGAAGGTAAATAGGTCATGGATATAACCGACATTACATTGGTACAGTGGGTCTAGAAGGTAAATAGGTCATGGATATAACCGACATTACATTGGTACAGTGGGTCTAAAAGGTAAATAGGTCATGGATATAACCGACATTACATTGGTACAGTGGGTCTAAAAGGTAAAAAGGGCATGGATATAACCGACATTACATTGGTACAGTGGGTCTAGAAGGTAAATAGTGTCACGTGAGAAATCAGCTACTGACGTTAGATGATATTTTTAGTAATGTATTATTATATATTATTTTGATTCATATCCATCTTGGATCTCACAAGGTTGTATAAGAATTTATATTGATGTTATTGAATTAGTTTTGATGTTTATTTGACTCGTCGCGATATGAATCTTTTGTGTATAAAGTGATTTAGATAAACTGTACCTTAATATATATAGGAAATCCACAATCCTGTTTGAAATTGAACACAATTTTATTCCAACAAGTTGAGATGATAAAATATAACAATACCACAGAAGACATGTACCAGTATTATATAATGAAACTTAATCAGTTGAGATTCTTCTATAATGAGTTAAGCTGTAATCCTATCTTTAAGAAAGTGGTCAAAAACAGTCCTTCCACATTAGCGCCCAAACTAGAACTAAACTAAACGGTATTCCACCCTCGTGCATATGACGTATTTTATAGCTATGACGTAGTGTCTAGACATATGCATGTTTTATTCCTAACACGGAAACATTTCGGGTTTAAGATTATTTCATTTTAACTTTAGTTAATAATAACAAAACCAATATAATATGGAAATAAATCTACTCGTAACACTCGCCCCCCCTTAAGACACAAAGGAATTACAGACAGCGTTAAGTATGGAATTCTTTGTAGAGTACCCATAAAATGAACCGAATTCCCAAACTATTCGTAAGATTTAATTGACTATTGGACAATCTTTTAAAGATTAAAATGAACCATATATTACATATCCCCTTAATAACAAAGTCGCTATTATGGAATCCCTTATCACATTATCGTATCAATGATTATTAATTAAACATTTATTTATCAATTAATATTTACAATTATGATTATTGTGTGTACAACGTTGACCATAAAACTATTACCACCAATAACCAATTCCCATAGAATTGATATGAATTACCCAAATAAGTGGAAACGATTAATAATTGATAGATAATTCTTTAGAAAATTTAATTTATTTATAACCGATCACTGTATCATTAACTAATGATTTTCAGTTATTATATGATTATTATGATGTCTCAATTATGACATCAAGAATATTTAAAAATAAAATGTTATAATCTCAGCTGATTTAGCTTTTACATAGCATAAAATAAGACATCCAAATTATAACATGACGACATAGAAACAAACAATTTTCAAAACACATCAATAATCAATTGAACAAACACAAGTGTGGATGTATTCAAGTTAAATACCGGTGTGTGTGCAACTGATGTATGCAATAGTTACCTTTTACCTTACAACGTATGATTGTTTCTAGTAGAATTTGAAGTTTTGTTCTGTAATGTTTCATATTGCAATATTTCAAAACATAGTTTATTTATTGTCATATTTACAATAATATAAATGTTAATCAATACAATGAATGACATAAAAGAAAAACATTTAATGAGAAACTGACTTTATCTTCTGGTTTACCAGTTACATGCGCGACAACGTCTCAGCGACCACATTTTGTTTACCTGGTAAATATAACACATTTAAATTATATGCTTGGAGGAATAAGCTCCAGCGAATAATTCTTTGATTCTGTTTAACCCTGGAAAGGAAAACTAAAGGGTTATGATCAGTTAAAATATCAATTGGATATGGAGAACCATTGATATAAAAATCAAAATGTTTCAATGCCAGGATTAATCCTAAAAGTTCCTTTTCTATCACACTATAGTTTCTTTGATGCTTATCAAATTTTTGAGAGTAAAAACTAATCGGGTGTTCCAGTGAATCATCACCCTTTTGGGAAATGACCGCTCCCATCCCTGTATCACACGCGTCAACGGTAATTTTAAAGGGTTTACTGTAATTGGGTGTTACTAATACAGGTGCCTCAGAAAGAACATCTTTTAATTTATCAAAGGCCTGGTGGCATTCATTAGACCATTTGAAAGTGCAATTCTTCTTTAATAGATTTGTTAATGGACATGCAATGGTTGAGAAATTTTGACAGAACCGACGGTAGTACCCCGCCATCCCGAGAAAACTACGGAGTTGTTTACAGGTTTCAGGAACAGGGAACTCACGAACAGCCTTAACCTTTGCATTTAATGGTTTTACCAAACCATTTCCCACCATGTGACCTAGATACTCGATGGTTGCATGGCAGAACTGACTCTTAGTCAAATTAATGGTGAGATTAGCATGAGTCAATTTCGTAAATAACAAATGTAGTTGATCCAAATGAGATTTAAAATCGTCACTAAAGACAACAATATCATCGAGGTATGCATGACATTTAGGAATGTCCTGAGTAATGGTATTTATTAACCGTTGAAAAGTAGAGGGTGCATTAACCATACCAAAGGGCATGACCTTAAATTTGTACAGTCCGTCAGGGGTTACAAACGATGATATCTCCTGAGCCCTCTCCGTCAGTGGAATCTGAAAATACGCCGTCAATAGGTCAATTTTCGTCACAAACTTAGCATTACTCACTTGATCTATTAGATCGTCGATTCTTGGTATTGGATAGGAATCAGTTTTTGTCACTTTGTTTACCTTAAGGTAGTCCACACAAAACCTCATGGATCCATCGGCTTTAGGTACCAATACGCAAGGGGAAGACCAGTCACTACTACTAGGTGTAATAATGTCATTGTCAAGCATGTAGCGAACCTCTTTACGGATGCATTCTAACTGGATAGGATTTGACCTGTATGGATGTTGTTTAATAGCTTTAGTATTTTCATTTAGAATTACATCATGCTTAACTACACTAGTTCTACTAGGTACATCTCCAAATAAATGGATATTTTCATTAATTAGACCTTTGATAGCGGATTGTTCGCAATCAGGTAAATGTGCCAATTTTTCATTTAGGTTTTTCAGAGCCTTTGTATTTTGCAGTTTGCTTTCTGCCACTTCACGCTCAATTTCGGGTGAATTATTCCCGACTTTAATAACAGTGTTTACCGAGGCAACAACATTTTGTTCTTCTCTGGTAATGTATGGTTTCAACATATTGATATGGCACACTCGTTGCGATTTCCGTCTATCAGGGGTCTTTACAAGATAGTTAACCTCACTAAGCTTAGCCATAACCTCATAGGGTCCTGTAAACTTGGCACTCAGGGGTTGACCAGACAGTGGCGTCAGCATGAGAACTTTATCACCAGGTTGGAAGATACGGGTTCTTGCGTTGACGTCATAATAGACCTTCATCTTGTCTTGTGCCTGCAAAAGATTAGATCTGACAACTTTTAATGCATTATACAGTCTATTTTTAAAATTTTCCACGTATGTCAGTAGACCAGTGTCTTCAGTGGATGACAACCATGTCTCTTGTAACAGCTTTAGTGGTCCACGAACTGTGTGTCCGAATACCAGTTCAAAGGGACTGAAACCAAGAGATTCTTGTACAGCCTCTCTGGTTGCGAAGAGTGCGAAGGGAATACCACGATCCCAGTCGTCGTTATGCTCGAAACAGAAAGTACGGAGCATATTCTTCAATGTTTGGTGGTATCGTTCCAGTGCGCCTTGACTCTGTGGATGATATGCACTCGATACTGCATGACGAATACCCAGCCGTTCTAAGACTTGGCGAAATAACTTCGATGTGAAATTTGAACCTTGATCTGACTGCACGGTTTTCGGAAGACCATATCGGGTGAAGAATCCGATAAGTGCATCAGAGATTTTGTCGGCATTGAAGCTACGTATAGGAATAGCCTCTGGAAATCTCGTTGCCGAACACATTATAGTGAACAGATACTGGTGGCCAGCCTTAGTTTTAGGCAACGGACCGACGCAGTCTATAATGATGTGACTGAAGGTTTCTGAGAATGCTGGTATGGGTCGTAGAGGAGCTACCGGAATGGTCTGATTCGGCTTGCCGACCATCTGGCAGACATGACATGATCTGCAAAACGATGTGACGTCACGACGTAGGCCAGGCCAGAAGAAATATGGAAGAATCCTGTCGAAGGTTTTCTGTATCCCTAGGTGACCAGCATACGGTGAATCATGGGCCATATGTAGTATGTCCTTGCGGTATACATTGGGTACCACGATTTGATGTATTTCGCTGCATGTTTCATCGTCGTTTTCTTTCCCTCTCCATTTCCTCATCAACAACTCATCCCTCAGGTAATAACCTGCGGCCATTGTTTCTAATTCTCCTTCATTCTTTGCTTCCTCTTTTAGCTTCCCGATCTCTGGATCTTTGCCTTGAGCAAGAATGAGTAGTTGTCTAGGCGACAAATTATTTTGATCAGTATGACTTGAGTGACCACCTAGAACATCCGCCATGAAGGTTGCTTGCAAGTCAATCTCTGGTGTTGGTTCTGGTTTCTTTGTCGATTCATTAGTCATCTGCTGTTTCTCCATAGCTCTGGTGATAACACATACTGAATTTTCAGTATTCTTACACTGAACAGAGTCTTTGGTTTCTTTAAGTACAGGATGTACCTGATTTTTGGCAATGTCACTTCCTAAAAGTAATGAAATGCCTCTGTAGGGAAATTTCTTCACTATCCCAACAATAACAGATCCAGTGAAGTAATTACTCTTCAACTGTATACGATGTAACGGTGCCGTAAGTGTTCCAGCCATAGTACTGATTAAGGCATACTGGCCTGTATGAGTCAATTTCGACGTTGGTACAGTATTCTTCAACAGTAGAGATATATCAGCACCGGAGTCACGTAGAATTTTAATCTTCCGTTCTCTAGCTTGATTATCTATAGGTGACACATAGCCCTCGCTAACATCCGATAGCATGCACTCGGGTAGTTCTCTGCCTACTGAGTTTCTTGCTACACTACTGCCTCCATAAGTAAACGTTTTATTTACTGATTGTTCATCTGTCACACTCCCTTTGGAGTTGAAACTAGAATGTTCAATAGCCTCGGTCTTCATTTCAAAGACTTTTTCCGACTTTGAGCAACTTGGACATGCGTGTTTCGCCATCTCTTCAGGACTAACATCAAATGTCTTTCTATCAGCTTTAATTCTTTTGTGGGCAGTTTTATTTATGTGAGTTTCAGTCTGTACGGCGATGTGTGATAAAACCACGTTGTTCTTGTTTTTAATGGGTCTTTTCTCTTTATGTAGACTCCAACAATTCTCTTTTATATGTCCATCTTTCTTACAGAATGTACAGGTGCTATGAAGCCATAAAATAATATATAGGTAGTAGCTATATTAATAATTAAAAAGTCGAAATAAAACCCATTTTTGGATATTAAGAAAACCTATATCGGAAGTAGATATAGTCAAGTGACTGTCCATGCGGCCGGCAGTCTTTTCTCATAACTCACAAGGAACGCAGGCATTATTTTAGACTCAGGAAAAATAAATAAAATTGTGTATTATGTTGATACTATAAAGCTATATTTGTTCATTGGATGTGAAGTGTCAACTGTTAATGAATTGTTATTAAATAATATGCTGCAATAAGTCGTTCTTTTATTATTTACAAGTTTGGAAGTTATATTGTGGTGATGTCGTCCATTTTGATGTTCAAATCAATCAAATAATTCAGCTACTGCAACTCAAATACTCTGAGAAGACTGGTGGTAATGTTTGATAGTCCAATAATAATAATAGGACATCAACAGGTTTGGTGGCAGCTAACGGAGAGAGAAGCTGAAGGATATAATATTATGTTCAAATTCGAAACTTTTTGAAGACGTACTACAAACCACATGGAAAATTATGTGAGTACCAGTTTTTGAACAAAACTGAAGCCTGAGTCAATTATTTCAAATACATATACTATTTATATGATTGAGCACTATAATAGCTCTAAGAAAATATAACATTTGTACACCGATGACAAATATTTCATCATTGGAAAATTCGATACAAAAAATCGAAAAAAAGTGACTATACGCAGATCATTATTTAATATTTGCAACCGGAAAAAGTTTCGTTCCCACATGTTATCAACAAGGAACCTAAACTATATACATATGTTCAAGTCCGATGTTCAAATCCGATGTGACACAACCATGTGTTGAATTTTATGTAGCCTATGTTCAAATCCGATGTGACACAACCATGTGTTGAATTTTATGTAGCCTATGTTCAAATCCGATGTGACACGACCAGGTGTTGAAATCTGATGTGTTGAAGTCCGATGTGCTTATCGGAAGATAAATAAATAACATTAAATAACTTTAAATATAATTAATATTTAATCTGTATACCAAAGACTTTGACATTAATTTTAATTAATGGTATACATTTTTTTTCTTGTGTTCATTCTAAAATTGGATTATACCATACTGAAGTGGAAACTTGAAGCAACTCAACTTGATACAGTGTGAACATTCATTGGATTATTAAATAATTAATTTAATAATTAAATAATTAGTTTCTTCTGGATTTCTACTCTGGATTTACATTGCAGTAATTTCATACAGTGAATGTGTTTTCATTTGGATTATTAAGTAATCTTTAATTTAATCATATTTTTTACATTCATTAGTATGAATTATATATATATATGTATTATTTATGTATAAAGCGGGCTCTGGTTGGCGGGACTTTCTAAAATAAATCTCTTGTCTATTCTTATTCTGTCTATCATCTATTTCTATTTCTTAAAAGAGATTGATTAGAAATGATTCTTTGTTAGGGTTATTTCTGTTAGTTGTCTTGACTTTGTTTGTTATTGTTAAGAATTATTAAAGTAAAATTACTATAGTCTTGTCAATGTTATACATGTTGTGATTCTTTGTCAAAAATTCCTCTATCATTTGTGGTCCAAGCAGCATTAGTGTATTGTGATTGTGTTTTTTTTCTATTGTTACTTGATATAATTTTTTTGTTGTGTATTTTTTTAGATATCATTAATATGCATTGGTTAGTTTTTGCTCTCTGAGTATAATGGTCTATGGTAAGAACATTAACAATAATAAGTTCACCTAGATAATAATAATATGAATATTCACATTCATAACTATATAATTTAAGTAGTGCCCAAATACATGTAACTACAATTAACAAAATAATAATTGATATCTAATACATGTAACTACAAATGTACAAAATATTCACAATATAACAGGTAAAATAACCTAAATAAAAATAATATTGTGCTTTGCAGTGCTACTGTAATAATATTATCTAGAATTTACATTGCTATTAATTATAGTAAAATTATTGTGTATTGGCATTAATGAAAATGTACTTCCAGTAATCACTATGAAAATGTACTTCCAATACTGATAATAATTACATCCATTTCAATTGCTCATAAGAATAATATCATAGTGGCTTATGATAACATTAATCTAATTCTTATATGCCATCCTCAATAATAATAATAATATTGTATATGTGCTACCATTGGTAATAATAAGATTGTACATTGCTTTGCGGAAAATAATTGTGCAACCTATATAGTAATAATAAGTCATAATAGCGAAAAGTGACTTGCACTTGCTTTAAACTCTACTATAAAATTGCTAATAATAATAAAATAAACAAGCCATAATAGAAAATGTGTCTTGGCTTAGCATACTTGTTGACATTCTAGCATTTTGCATTCTGAATTATAAACATTTTACTACAGCATAGGATTAAAAAAAAAAAAAAAAAAGTTGCTGTGATATTATATGACTGCTCATTCTGTATTTAATAAATATTGTCATTCAGTAATATAAAAATGCTCATTCAGTAATTAATAAATATTGACATCCAGTATAGGAATAAAACATTGCTGTACTATAAAATAGTGCATTATAATAATTGTACTGTACTATAATATAATAAATCTTGACATTCATAATAAACAATAATGGAGTCAAAGGTTCAATTACTCTATGATGAGGCTAAATTGTTGGCAAAAGAATATGGTATTACTGATAAGAAGGAATATCAAGAATTTGTTGAAAATAAAGTTAAGCAATTGAAAAAAGAATTAGCAGATAAGGAAAGAGATGAGCGAGCAGAATTAAGAGCTCATGAAATTAAACAAAAAGAACTTGATAATGAAATTAAACAAAAACAACTAGAACTAGAAATGAATAAAGAAAAAGAATTGAAAGAACTCGAAATGAATAAAGAAAAAGAATTGAAAGAACTAGAAATGAATAAAGAAAAAGAGTTAAGAGAAACTCAGTTGAAAGAAACTCAACTAAAATTAGCTCATGAATTGGAGTTGGCTAAATTACAAAATACTAAAGTTGAGCAAACAAATAATGAAAAATCAAAACATAGTGTAAGATTTAAAATGCCTCCTTTTGATGGAAAAGAGAAAATTGTTGATTTTCTAAATTTATTTGAAGCAACATGTAAAGGATATGGGATTCCCATTTCAGAATATTACATTCACCTTATCCCACAATTGAAAGATAAGGGTAGGGAAGCACTATCACATATTGATAAAGAAATAACTGATTATGCCATTATCAAAGAACAGTTAATAAAATTCTTTATCCACTCTGAGGATTATTACAGACAAAAGTTTCATAACTTTATCTTAACAGACAAGATAGAACCGAGAGCTTTTGTGTCTGAAGTGAAAACATTTTTACTTACCTGGTTAGACTTAGTAAAAATAGATACAAAAAATCCTAATGAGATTATAGAAATCATGGTTGTTGATAAAGTATTAGAACAAGCTTCTAAACCATTGTTTACTCACATTATGGAAAGAAAAGTTAAGACAGTTGAGAGTTTGATAGAGGCAATCTCAAATTTTAAGGATAGTCATCCTAATGTAGAACTGACTAAACAAAATCAAACAGTAAATACAATTCAACATAGAAGAAGGAGCTATTCACCTCCTAGGTCTAGACATAATCAATTTGGCAATAGAAAAAAATTTGGTAATCAACCAAAATCTAATAATTATAGATGTATTTTTTGCAATGGTACAAACCATTCATCAGAATATTGTTACAGAAATAACAATGCAAGAGGTAGAAATTTTAATCCAAACTTCAATAGATCAAATGTTGATCATAGAAGTTTTTCAAATCAAAATTTTTCTAATTTTGATAATAGAAACAGAAATATGCCAAATCAGAATTTTTCCAATAACAATGTGCCAAATCAACATGTTGGAAGACAAGATTTTCCTAATACTCAAAACAGACCTCAATCAAATTTCCAAAATAGAAGAAATAGAGGAAAACTTAACAATTCCACATCTCAATCTAATAATGTCATATTTGAAAACAGGGGTCAGTTAATACTTTTTCCTGCTTATGTGGAAGGAAAGACCACTTACTGTCTAAGAGACACCGGAAGTAGTATAATATGCATAGATGAAAGTATCATTCCAAATCAGAAACCCACCAATATAATAAGAGTGGATACAATAAAACTTGGAAATGGTTCCACTGTAAATTGTCCTGTCACTATAATAGACATTGATTGTCCTTGGCTCACTGGAAAAGCAGAGGCAGCCATAATGAAAAACTGTGTTGCACCTTTAATTAATGGTAATTCTTTCAATGTCAAACATGATAATAGTTTTGACATTTTTCAAAAATGGATGAATGAAAAATCCAATGACTTGAATTTGAAACCTGTTCTATTGCAAAATGAAAAGTTAGTAGATATACCAGAACAAGAATTTTACCCTGCTCTACAAACTTTTAATTTCTTACAAACCATAGGAAAGTCAGAAAATAATATTCTCAATGAGACACCTAATATTGACTTATCCATAAATAATGAAAAGGATAATCCTATTCCCAAATGGAATGGAACAGAAAAACTAGAACAGTATGTAAGCAAATTTGAAAGTCAATGTGAAATAAACAATGTACCAAAAGAATTACATGCTATTTCATTATGTAGACATTTAGAAGGTCATAAACAAATATTCAACATTGCTAAAAATCAAATATCTGATTTTACTAAAATGAAGAGTGAGATATTATCATACATTGATAGTCCTCATAAAAAGGAAACCCAAATGAAAAAAACAGAAAATATAAGTTTAATAAACATGCCTTTTGATGAGCTAACTCTAAAACAAGAACAGAAAGAAGATCCATACATAATTAAAATGGTATCAGAAATTGAAAAAGGTCAGGTTAAAAATAAAAACATTGAAATAATTAATGGAATTCTCTGTAGAAAGGACACTAAATTAGATGTAACTCAAATAGTTATACCTAAAACATTAACTGTCAAAGTAATGCAAATTTCGCATAACAATGCATTGTCAGGTCATTTGAGTAGCAAGAAAACAGTTTGTAAACTTAAAAAGAATTTCTGGTGGCCTAAAATGGAAAAAGATTTGAAAACATTTATTAAAAGCTGTGATACCTGTCTTAGACATAATAAAAAAGATTCTAAACATAAGGCTCCAATACAAATGACAGATACCATAAACAAACCTTTTTACAAGATAGCAGTTGATATCAAAGAAAATATTCATAAGAACATGAGAAAACTAGAAGTTGGTAATAAAGTACTTGTTTATTTGCCAATTGGCAGTGGCAATACTATGGAATGGAGAGGACCTTTTGAAATAATATTTAAGCTGTCTGATGTATTTTACAAGGTTAACATTAATAACAAAGAAAAAATTGTTTATTTAAACAATTTAAGAGCTTATGAAGAAAACAAAGTAATTGAAAATAAATCAGAAGATGATATCAATAAATCAGAACATGCAAAAATGACATTAAATAAATGTTGTTCAATATTAAAAAGCTATAATAGGGAAAATAAAAGCAAAATAATTGAAATTGAAAATAAACCAGACAATGATATTAGTAAATCTGAACATAGAAAAATAACATTGAGAAAATGTTGTGAAATTCTAAGGAATTTTAGCAGAGATCTCAGGTATAATCAATAAAATTATACATAGGAATAAATAAATTTATGAATGAGATATGATATTTTCAGTAACAGGTATAATGACATGATAACATTTTTTTTTCTTTGTAAAGAACAAATATGTAAATATGGATACTGGTATAAAATAATCTAATTGATGAAAATAATGATTATCAGTTGGAAATTTTTTTTATGTAGCCTCTGAACAGTTTGGTAAGACTGTTAAGCACATAAATTTTGTGGCCTCTGAACAGTGAATCTGTTATGCCATATGTTAATATTAATATGCCTATGTAAGTCTTTAAAAAAGCATTAGA
Source organism: Anisus vortex (assembly GCA_949126835.1). Taxonomy (NCBI): domain Eukaryota; kingdom Metazoa; phylum Mollusca; class Gastropoda; family Planorbidae; genus Anisus; species Anisus vortex. Next base: position 33,843,443 of record OX421506.1, on the reverse strand, counting down.
GGAATTGAAATAAGAATGATATAATAATTAAATACCTATGTGAGACTCTAGAGAGAGAGCATTAGATGATAATATTGTATTGTATTCATGTAAGACTAAAGATAGCATTGAAGCCAATAAATAAATGATACATATAAGACTCACAGGAATATGAGCAGTGTAATATAAATATATAATTGAAGGAAAGACTTGAATAACTTGTGTAATATTTTATTGTAAACTAAGATTAAAGATAATCATGTTACATTGTAAGTAATGTTATTGAGAATATCAATCAATAATAATCAATAATAATCAATAATAATCAATAAGAATATCAATTCAAAATAAATATTATGAAAATATATATTCATAATAACCATTATGAGAATTTCAATACAAAATGACAATTGATAAAACAGAGATTAGTATTATATTAATCTTATTGTATAAAATAATAAATGTTGTATGAAAAAATTTTCATGGAATCTATTTAGATTTTGTGAGATAAAGATAATAATCTCGACAGCCTTGATGAGTATTTAGCATAATAATTATAGATACACATCATTGATATCCAATAGTTTATCTCAGTATTACTAAAATTGATTAGACAATACCTAAAGATAGTTGTCTATGACTAATTGTCATATAAACATTAGACATTATTCTTTGTATCATATTTCTGCTTATAAATATGTTTTTTGATTGTTTGTACATATATTAAATGAATTTTTTTTTCTCTATGTATTATTAAATGAATGATTATATGCATTAATTAAGATTAAGATAATTTTTTTCATTATTGTAAACATTTTTCGTATCAAAAATAATAATAAATTATTATTTTTTCTCTGTGGTTGGGGGGTATGCTATGAAGCCATAAAATAATATATAGGTAGTAGCTATATTAATAATTAAAAAGTCGAAATAAAACCCATTTTTGGATATTAAGAAAACCTATATCGGAAGTAGATATAGTCAAGTGACTGTCCATGCGGCCGGCAGTCTTTTCTCATAACTCACAAGGAACGCAGGCATTATTTTAGACTCAGGAAAAATAAATAAAATTGTGTATTATGTTGATACTATAAAGCTATATTTGTTCATTGGATGTGAAGTGTCAACTGTTAATGAATTGTTATTAAATAATATGCTGCAATAAGTCGTTCTTTTATTATTTACAAGTTTGGAAGTTATATTGTGGTGATGTCGTCCATTTTGATGTTCAAATCAATCAAATAATTCAGCTACTGCAACTCAAATACTCTGAGAAGACTGGTGGTAATGTTTGATAGTCCAATAATAATAATAGGACATCAACAACAGGTAATTCTCTTTTGTACAAAACTTGAATTCTCTTGTTTATCGGCTTTTTGTTTACTTTTATCCTCTGTCGATCTTAACTTTCTCTCTGTATTACTGTTTTGAGTCCTCAAACTTGTTCTGTCATTTTGAAAATAATGGCTATGCGGGTGAATAATGACGTATTCATCGGCTTTAACTGCTGCTTGTTCTGCTATTTCAATACCACGATCAGCCAAATGAACTTTTATATCAGTGCGAATCTTCTCAGTAAAATCCTCCATCAGTATGAGATTATATAGTTTTTCATAATCTTTATTCACATTCTTAGAACGTAACCATCGATCAAAATACTTTTTCTCTAATCTCAGGAAGTCAACATGTGAAACTTCTGGTTCCTTCTTGTACTCACGATATAACTTTCGATACTTTTCTGGAGTTAGAACATAACTCAATAGTACTCTGCTCTTTATTAGTTCATAATCATTGCATTCTTCTGGAGTCAGATTCAATACAACATCTAAAGCCTTGCCTTTTGTTAGAGCTGAACGTAAAAGTACTGCTTTCTTATCTTCAGGAAATTTATAATCGATCGAGTTTCTTTCGAAGACCATAAAGAACTCATCAATCTCCATGTTCTCCATGCTTGGGACATGCTTTTTAAACTTATATAGTTCCACATTATTTGTTTCCTGAATCGTATGAGTTGACGAACGAGACTTTGCCAATTCAATCCTTTCATTACTAGCGATTCTTTCTTTTTCCAATTCTTTCTCTTTCAATTGTACTTCTATTCTTTTACCCTCTAATTGTACTTGAATTTCTAGCTTCTTCATTTCTAACTGGAATTTCATGTCCGCACTTAGTTCATTTCCATTCATTTTAAATTCATGGTTATTTATGTCTGTTTTCATGGTTTCTGATACATTGAGAACCACTGATTCTTCATTATTCATAGTATTTTCTTCAAGCATTCTACCATGTCTTTTCAAACAGTCCTTAATATCTTGAATCAATTTACTCCTTACTGGTGTAACTTCAGTAATGTCTATTCCCAGAGAGTTTGCCATCTCTTTTAACTGGGTTAGTGACATGCTAGTTAACTGTTCTGACGTGATAGCAAAAATATTCAATTGCTCCAACGTAAGATTAGCTTCCGCCATGTTTTATATTAATGACGTAAATAGAAGATAAAAAATTTCAACTTTACCTTTTATAAAGTCCTTTAAAATATTTTTACACCACTGTTAATTTGTAGAAGATAAATTTTAAGGATGGTTGTGTACAAAGCTGAAAACAGTATGTCCGAACACAGACAGTGCCTCCCACGTAGACAGAATTTGAATAAATATTTGTTGTAAATCGTTTTCACTAAAACAGTTGTATATTCTTAATTTCTTATACATACAAACTTTAGATCCAGGACTTGAGCCCCCAATCTTTTGTCACGTGCGAAATCAGCTACTGACGTTAGATGATATTTTTAGTAATGTATTATTATATATTATTTTGATTCATATCCATCTTGGATCTCACAAGGTTGTATAAGAATTTATATTGATGTTATTGAATTAGTTTTGATGTTTATTTGACTCGTCGCGATATGAATCTTTTGTGTATAAAGTGATTTAGATAAACTGTACCTTAATATATATAGGAAATCCACAATCCTGTTTGAAATTGAACACAATTTTATTCCAACAAGTTGAGATGATAAAATATAACAATACCACAGAAGACATGTACCAGTATTATATAATGAAACTTAATCAGTTGAGATTCTTCTATAATGAGTTAAGCTGTAATCCTATCTTTAAGAAAGTGGTCAAAAACAGTCCTTCCACATTAGCGCCCAAACTAGAACTAAACTAAACGGTATTCCACCCTCGTGCATATGACGTATTTTATAGCTATGACGTAGTGTCTAGACATATGCATGTTTTATTCCTAACACGGAAACATTTCGGGTTTAAGATTATTTCATTTTAACTTTAGTTAATAATAACAAAACCAATATAATATGGAAATAAATCTACTCGTAACAATAGGTAATGGATATAACCGACATTACATTGGTACACTGGGTCTAGATGGTAAATAGGCAATGGATATAACCGACATTACATTCGTATTGTGGGTCTAGAAGGTAAATAGGTAATGGATACAACCGACATTACATTGGTACAGTGGGTCTAGAAGGTAAATAGGTAATGGATATAACCGACATAACATTGGTACAGTGGGTCTAGAATGTAAATAGGTAATGGATATAACCGACATTACATTGGTACAGTGGGTCTAGAAGGTAAATAGGTCATGGATATAACCGACATTACATTGGTACAGTGTGTCTAAAAGGTAAATAGGTCATGGATATAACCGACATTACATGGGTACAGTGGGTCTAAAAGGTAAAAAGGGCATGGATATAACCGACATTACATTGGTACAGTGGGTCTAGAAGGTAAATAGGTAATGGATATAACCGACATTACATTGGTACACTGGGTCTAGATGGTAAATAGGCAATGGATATAACCGACATTACATTCGTATTGTGGGTCTAGAAGGTAAATAGGTAATGGATATAACCGACATTACATTGGTACAGTGGGTCTAGAAGGTAAATAGGTCATGGATATAACCGACATTACATTGGTACAGTGTGTCTAAAAGGTAAATAGGTCATGGATATAACCGACATTACATGGGTACAGTGGGTCTAAAAGGTAAAAAGGGCATGGATATAACCGACATTACATTGGTACACTGGGTCTAGATGGTAAATAGGCAATGGATATAACCGACATTACATTCGTATTGTGGGTCTAGAAGGTAAATAGGTAATGGATACAACCGACATTACATTGGTACAGTGGGTCTAGAAGGTAAATAGGTAATGGATATAACCGACATAACATTGGTACAGTGGGTCTAGAATGTAAATAGGTAATGGATATAACCGACATTACATTGGTACAGTGGGTCTAGAAGGTAAATAGGTCATGGATATAACCGACATTACATTGGTACAGTGTGTCTAAAAGGTAAATAGGTCATGGATATAACCGACATTACATGGGTACAGTGGGTCTAAAAGGTAAAAAGGGCATGGATATAACCGACATTACATTGGTACAGTGGGTCTAGAAGGTAAATAGGTAATGGATATAACCGACATTACATTGGTACACTGGGTCTAGATGGTAAATAGGCAATGGATATAACCGACATTACATTCGTATTGTGGGTCTAGAAGGTAAATAGGTAATGGATATAACCGACATTACATTGGTACAGTGGGTCTAGAAGGTAAATAGATAATGGATATAACCGACAGTACATTGGTGCAGTGGGTCTAGAAGGTAAATAGGTCATGGATATAACCGACATTACATTGGTACAGTGGGTCTAGAAGGTAAATAGGTCATGGATATAACCGACATTACATTGGTACAGTGGGTCTAGAAGGTATATAGGTCATGGATATAACCGACATTACATTGGTACAGTGGGTCTAGAAGGTAAATAGGTAATGGATATAACCGACATTACATTGGTACAGTGGGTCTAGAAGGTAAATAGGTAATGGATATAACCGACATTACATTGGTACATTGGGTCTAGAAGGTAAATAGGTAATGGATATAACCGACATTACATTGGTACAGTGGGTCTAGAAGGTAAATAGGTAATGGATATAACCGACATTACATTGGTACAGTGGGTCTAGAAGGTAAATAGGCAATGGATATAACCGACATTACATTGGTACAGGGGGTCTAGAAGGTAAATAGGTAATGGATATAACCGACATTACATTGGTACATTGGGTCTAGAAGGTAAATAGGTAATGGATATAACCGACTTTACATTGGTACAGTTGGTCTAGCAGGTAAATAGGTAATGGATATAACCGATATTACATTTGTACAGTGGGTCTAGAAGGTAAAAAGGCAATGGATATAACCGACATTACATTGGTACAGTGGGTCTAGAAGGTAAATAGGCAATGGATATAACCGACTTTACATTGGTACAGTGGGTCTAGAAGGTAAATAGGCAATGGATATAACCGACTTTACATTGGTACAGTGGGTCTAGAAGGTAAATAGGCAATGGATATAACCGACTTTACATTGGTACAGTGGGTCTAGAAGGTAAATAGGCAATGGATATAACCGACTTTACATTGGTACAGTGGGTCTAGAAGGTAAATAGGCAATGGATATAACCGACTTTACATTGGTACAGTGGGTCTAGAAGGTAAATAGGCAATGGATATAACCGACATTACATTGGTACAGTGGGTCTAGAAGGTAAATAGGTAATGGATATAACCGACATTACATTGGTACAGTGGGTCTAGAAGGTAAATAGGTCATAGATATAACCGATTTTACATTGGTACAGTGGGTCTAGAAGGTAAATAGGTCATGGATATAACCGACTTTACATTGGTACAGTGGATCTAGATCTAGAAGGTAAATAGGTAATGGATATAACCGACATTACATTGGTACAGTGGGTCTAGAAGGTAAATAGGTAATGGATATAACCGACATTACATTGGTACAGTGGGTCTAGAAGGTAAATAGGTCATGGATATAACCGACTTTACATTGGTACAGTGGGTCTAGAAGGTAAATAGGTAATGGATATAACCGACATTACATTGGTACAGTGGGTCTAGAAGGTAAATAGGTCATGGATATAACCGACTTTACATTGGTACAGTGGGTCTAGAAGGTAAATAGGTCATGGATATAACCGACATTACATTGGTACAGTGGGTCTAGAAGGTAAATAGGTCATGGATATAACCGACATAACATTGGTACAGTGGGTCTAAAAGGTAAATAGGTCATGGATATAACCGACATTACATTGGTACAGTGGGTCTAAAAGGTAAAAAGGGCATGGATATAACCGACATTACATTGGTACAGTGGGTCTAGAAGGTAAATTGGTAATGGATATAACCGACATTACATTGGTACACAGGGTCTAGATGGTAAATAGGCAATGGATATAACCGACATTACATTCGTATTGTGGGTCTAGAAGGTAAATAGGTAATGGATACAACCGACATTACATTGGTACAGTGGGTCTAGAAGGTAAATAGGTAATGGATATAACCAACATAACATTGGTACAGTGGGTCTAGAATGTAAATAGGTAATGGATATAACCGACATTACATTGGTACAGTGGGTCTAGAAGGTAAATAGGTCATGGATATAACCGACATTACATTGGTACAGTGTGTCTAAAAGGTAAATAGGTCATGGATATAACCGACATTACATTGGTACAGTGGGTCTAAAAGGTAAAAAGGGCATGGATATAACCGACATTACATTGGTACAGTGGGTCTAGAAGGTAAATAGGTAATTGATATAACCGACATTACATTGGTACACTGGGACTAGATGGTAAATAGGCAATGGATATAACCGACATTACATTCGTATTGTGGGTCTAGAAGGTAAATAGGTAATGGATATAACCGACATTACATTGGTACAGTGGGTCTAGAAGGTAAATAGATAATGGATATAACCGACATTACACTGGTACAGTGGGTCTAGAAGGTAAATAGGTCATGGATATAACCGACATTACATTGGTACAGTGGGTCTAGAAGGTAAATAGGTCATGGATATAACCGACATTACATTGGTACAGTGGGTCTAGAAGGTATATAGGTCATGGATATAACCGACATTACATTGGTACAGTGGGTCTAGAAGGTAAATAGGTAATGGATATAACCGACATTACATTGGTACAGTGGGTCTAGAAGGTAAATAGGTAATGGATATAACCGACATTACATTGGTACATTGGGTCTAGAAGGTAAATAGGTAATGGATATAACCGACATTACATTGGTACAGTGGGTCTAGAAGGTAAATAGGTAATGGATATAACCGACATTACATTGGTACAGTGGGTCTAGAAGGTAAATAGGCAATGGATATAACCGACATTACATTGGTACAGGGGGTCTAGAAGGTAAATAGGTAATGGATATAACCGACTTTACATTGGTACAGTTGGTCTAGCAGGTAAATAGGTAATGGATATAACCGATATTACATTGGTACAGTGGGTCTAGAAGGTAAATAGGCAATGGATATAACCGACATTACATTGGTACAGTGGGTCTAGAAGGTAAATAGGCAATGGATATAACCGACTTTACATTGGTACAGTGGGTCTAGAAGGTAAATAGGCAATGGATATAACCGACTTTACATTGGTACAGTGGGTCTAGAAGGTAAATAGGCAATGGATATAATCGACTTTACATTGGTACAGTGGGTCTAGAAGGTAAATAGGCAATGGATATAACCGACTTTACATTGGTACAGTGGGTCTAGAAGGTAAATAGGCAATGGATATAACCGACTTTACATTGGTACAGTGGGTCTAGAAGGTAAATAGGCAATGGATATAACCGACATTACATTGGTACAGTGGGTCTAGAAGGTAAATAGGTCATAGATATAACCGATTTTACATTGGTACAGTGGGTCTAGAAGGTAAATAGGTCATGGATATAACCGACATTACATTGGTACACTGGGTCTAGATGGTAAATAGGCAATGGATTTAACCGACATTACATTCGTATTGTGGGTCTAGAAGGTAAATAGGTAATGGATATAACCGACATTACATTGGTACAGTGGGTCTAGAAGGTAAATAGATAATGGATATAACCGACATTACATTGGTACAGTGGGTCTAGAAGGTGAATAGGTCATGGATATAACCGACATTACATTGGTACAGTGGGTCTAGAAGGTAAATAGGTCATGGATATAACCGACATTACATTGGTACAGTGGGTCTAGAAGGTATATAGGTCATGGATATAACCGACATTACATTGGTACAGTGGGTCTAGAAGGTAAATAGGTAATGGATATAACCGACATTACATTGGTACAGTGGGTCTAGAAGGTAAATAGGTAATGGATATAACCGACATTACATTGGTACATTGGGTCTAGAAGGTAAATAGGTAATGGATATAACCGACATTACATTGGTACAGTGGGTCTAGAAGGTAAATAGGTAATGGATATAACCGACATTACATTGGTACAGTGGGTCTAGAAGGTAAATAGGCAATGGATATAACCGACATTACATTGGTACAGGGGGTCTAGAAGGTAAATAGGTAATGGATATAACCGACATTACATTGGTACATTGGGTCTAGAAGGTAAATAGGTAATGGATATAACCGACTTTACATTGGTACAGTTGGTCTAGCAGGTAAATAGGTAATGGATATAACCGACTTTACATTGGTACAGTGGGTCTAGAAGGTAAATAGGCAATGGATATAACCGACTTTACATTGGTACAGTGGGTCTAGAAGGTAAATAGGCAATGGATATAACCGACTTTACATTGGTACATTGGGTCTAGAAGGTAAATAGGCAATGGATAAAACCGACTTACATTGGTACAGTGGGTCTAGAAGGTAAATAGGCAATGGATATAACCGACTTTACATTGGTACAGTGGGTCTAGAAGGTAAATAGGCAATGGATATAACCGACATTACATTGGTACAGTGGGTCTAGAAGGTAAATAGGTAATGGATATAACCGACATTACATTGGTACAGTGGGTCTAGAAGGTAAATAGGTCATAGATATAACCGATTTTACATTGGTACAGTGGGTCTAGAAGGTAAATAGGTCATGGATATAACCGACTTTACATTGGTACAGTGGATCTAGATCTAGAAGGTAAATAGGTAATGGATATAACCGACATTACATTGGTACAGTGGGTCTAGAAGGTAAATAGGTAATGGATATAACCGACATTACATTGGTACAGTGGGTCTAGAAGGTAAATAGGTCATGGATATAATTGACTTTACATTGGTACAGTGGGTCTAGAAGGTAAATAGGTAATGGATATAACCGACATTACATTGGTACAGTGGGTCTAGAAGGTAAATAGGTCATGGATATAACCGACTTTACATTGGTACAGTGGGTCTAGAAGGTAAATAGGTCATGGATATAACCGACATTACATTGGTACAGTGGGTCTAGAAGGTAAATAGGTCATGGATATAACCGACATTACATTGGTACAGTGGGTCTAAAAGGTAAATAGGTCATGGATATAACCGACATTACATTGGTACAGTGGGTCTAAAAGGTAAAAAGGGCATGGATATAACCGACATTACATTGGTACAGTGGGTCTAGAAGGTAAATTGGTAATGGATATAACCGACATTACATTGGTACACTGGGTCTAGATGGTAAATAGGCAATGGATATAACCGACATTACATTCGTATTGTGGGTCTAGAAGGTAAATAGGTAATGGATACAACCGACATTACATTGGTACAGTGGGTCTAGAAGGTAAATAGGTAATGGATATAACCAACATAACATTGGTACAGTGGGTCTAGAATGTAAATAGGTAATGGATATAACCGACATTACATTGGTACAGTGGGTCTAGAAGGTAAATAGGTCATGGATATAACCGACATTACATTGGTACAGTGTGTCTAAAAGGTAAATAGGTCATGGATATAACCGACATTACATGGGTACAGTGGGTCTAAAAGGTAAAAAGGGCATGGATATAACCGACATTACATTGGTACAGTGGGTCTAGAAGGTAAATAGGTAATTGATATAACCGACATTACATTGGTACACTGGGACTAGATGGTAAATAGGCAATGGATATAACCGACATTACATTCGTATTGTGGGTCTAGAAGGTAAATAGGTAATGGATATAACCGACATTACATTGGTACAGTGGGTCTAGAAGGTAAATAGATAATGGATATAACCGACATTACACTGGTACAGTGGGTCTAGAAGGTAAATAGGTCATGGATATAACCGACATTACATTGGTACAGTGGGTCTAGAAGGTAAATAGGTCATGGATATAACCGTCATTACATTGGTACAGTGGGTCTAGAAGGTATATAGGTCATGGATATAACCGACATTACATTGGTACATTGGGTCTAGAAGGTAAATAGGTAATTGATATAACCGACATTACATTGGTACACTGGGACTAGATGGTAAATAGGCAATGGATATAACCGACATTACATTCGTATTGTGGGTCTAGAAGGTAAATAGGTAATGGATATAACCGACATTACATTGGTACAGTGGGTCTAGAAGGTAAATAGGTAATGGATATAACCGACATTACATTGGTACAGTGGGTCTAGAAGGTAAATAGGCAATGGATATAACCGACATTACATTGGTACAGGGGGTCTAGAAGGTAAATAGGTAATGGATATAACCGACATTACATTGGTACATTGGGTCTAGAAGGTAAATAGGTAATGGATATAACCGACTTTACATTGGTACAGTTGGTCTAGCAGGTAAATAGGTAATGGATATAACCGATATTACATTGGTACAGTGGGTCTACAAGGTAAATAGGCAATGGATATAACCGACATTACATTGGTACCGTGGGTCTAGAAGGTAAATAGGCAATGGATATAACCGACTTTACATTGGTACAGTGGGTCTAGAAGGTAAATAGGCAATGGATATAACCGACTTTACATTGGTACAGTGGGTCTAGAAGGTAAATAGGCAATGGATATAACCGACTTTACATTGGTACAGTGGGTCTAGAAGGTAAATAGGCAATGGATATAACCGACATTACATTGGTACAGTGGGTCTAGAAGGTAAATAGGTCATAGATATAACCGATTTAACATTGGTACAGTGGGTCTAGAAGGTAAATAGGTCATGGATATAACCGACTTTACATTGGTACAGTGGATCTAGATCTAGAAGGTAAATAGGTAATGGACATAACCGACATAACATTGGTACAGTGGGTCTAGAAGGTAAATAGGTAATGGATATAACCGACATTACATTGGTACAGTGGGTCTAGAAGGTAAATAGGTCATGGATATAACCGACTTTACATTGGTACAGTGGGTCTAGAAGGTAAATAGGTAATGGATATAACCGACATTACATTGGTACAGTGGGTCTAGAAGGTAAATAGGTCATGGATATAACCGACTTTACATTGGTACAGTGGGTCTAGAAGGTAAATAGGTCATGGATATAACCGACATTACATTGGTACAGTGGGTCTAGAAGGTAAATAGGTCATGAATATAACCGACATTACATTGGTACAGTGGGTCTAAAAGGTAAATAGGTCATGGATATAACCGACATTACATTGGTACAGTGGGTCTAAAAGGTAAAAAGGGCATGGATATAACCGACATTACATTGGTACAGTGGGTCTAGAAGGTAAATAGGTAATGGATATAACCGACATTACATTGGTACACTGGGTCTAGATGGTAAATAGGCAATGGATATAACCGACATTACATTCGTATTGTGGGTCTAGAAGGTAAATAGGTAATGGATACAACCGACATTACATTGGTACAGTGGGTCTAGAAGGTAAATAGGTAATGGATATAACCGACATAACATTGGTACAGTGGGTCTAGAATGTAAATAGGTAATGGATATAACCGACATTACATTGGTACAGTGGGTCTAGAAGGTAAATAGGTCATGGATATAACCGACATTACATTGGTACAGTGTGTCTAAAAGGTAAATAGGTCATGGATATAACCGACATTACATGGGTACAGTGGGTCTAAAAGGTAAAAAGGGCATGGATATAACCGACATTACATTGGTACAGTGGGTCTAGAAGGTAAATAGGTAATGGATATAACCGACATTACATTGGTACACTGGGTCTAGATGGTAAATAGGCAATGGATATAACCGACATTACATTCGTATTGTGGGTCTAGAAGGTAAATAGGTAATGGATATAACCGACATTACATTGGTACAGTGGGTCTAGAAGGTAAATAGATAATGGATATAACCGACATTACATTGGTACAGTGGGTCTAGAAGGTAAATAGGTAATGGATATAACCGACATTACATTCGTATTGTGGGTCTAGAAGGTAAATAAATAATGGATATAACCGACATTACATTCGTATTGTGGGTCTAGAAGGTAAATAGGTAATGGATATAACCGATATTACATTGGTACAGTGGGTCTAGAAGGTAAATAGGTAATGGATATAACCGATATTACATTGGTACAGTGGGTCTAGAAGGTAAATAGGTCATGGATATAACCGACTTTACATTGGTACACTGGGTCTAGAAGGTAAATAGGTAATGGATATAACCGACATTACATTGTTACAGTGGGTCTAAAAGGTAAATAGGTAATGGATATAACCGACATTACATTGGTACAGTGGGTCTAGAAGGTAAATAGGTAATGGATATAACCAACATTACATTGGTACAGTGGGACTAGAAGGTAAATAGGTAATGGATATAACCGACATTACATTGTTACAGTGGGTCTAGAAGGTAAATAGGTAATGGATATAACCGACTTTATATTCGTACTGTGGGAAATGAATAAGTTCAGACTGTAGATACAGTGGTTGTAGAAGGTAAATAGGTAATGGATATAACCGACTTTACATTCGTACTGTGGGAAATGAATAAGTTCAGACTGTAGATACAGTGGGTGTAGAAGGTAAATAGGCAATGGATATATCAGACTTTACATTCGTACTGTGGGAAATGAATACGTTCAGACAGTAGATACAGTGGGTCTAGAAGGTAAATAGGCAATGGATATAACAGACTTTACATTCATACTGAGAGAAAATAATAGTTCCAGACGGTCCAATGTAACTTGGTATTTTTCCACAAAAAAACAGACGGAGTAGTTTAATTATTATTATAACATCGTTGTTAATAAATCGATCAGTTAATCTATCTATCAACAAACATATATATTTATTATCCATCCATCCATATTATTATATTAACTAATACATTAGATAATTGACTAGATAATTATTTCGACGCCAATTTATATTCAGTACCAACACATAATCCAGTTTCAAAAATGCAAGGATGACGCTGAGTTCAAACATCAAATTAAACGTTTATAAAATAGTAATACAATTATAAATAGAGAAAAACTGTCTGATCAAATCAAAAGCAACTAAGTTACACATCTACGAGATAACTAATCTCCGTGAGATTCTATTGGTCCACTCAAATGGGTCATCATAAGATGCACGATTCTATTGGTCCCATCAAATTGATCATCATAAGATGCACGATTCTATTGGTCCCCTTAATTGGGTCACCATAATATGCACGATTCTACTGGTCCCCTCAAATGAGTCATCTTAAGATGCAGGATTGTATTGGTCCCCTCAAATGGGTCATCATAAGATACTGTTTCGAGAAGGTGCCATTCAGATAGTTCAAAATTTACTACTAGCAATAATAATCGTCACACAAGTAATTAAATATAATAATTTTAAAGATTATACCTCAACCGGGCAGTGTCCCTAAGCTCGTGCGATGTCTATTAAAAATTAAATCCGTTCGTAACAATATGTTTATATATACGACAATTTATGCGATAACTATATAACACTTCCTTGGAAGCCTACTTTGAAACAAAGGTATGATTGAGTCCCTATCCTCCCAGCCTGTTCATGTCTGCTATGGTGTGCCACAGGGGTCTGTGCTCGGCCCAGTTCTTTTCACCCTTTACACTCAACCCCTCTCCTTTGTCATCGAACGCCACAACCTCAAAAATAATTCTTTCGCCGATGACATCCAGCTCTACAACAGCGTTGAGCCTGAGGACTTCGATTGACTCCTTGCTTCCATTTCTATTTGTTTCCTGGACATCAAGAACTGGATGACTGAGAATAAGTTAAAGTTGAACAGTGAGAAGACTGAAGCTCTTCTCGTCGGTACGAGACAGAGGGTCGTGTCCCTCACTGCGTCCGATCTTCAGCTGGCTGACGCAACTGTGCCAACTCTCTGAATGTCAAGAGCCTTGACGTCTATCTGGACTCCACGCTGTACATGCAGTCCCACATCTCCTTCCTCACCAAAATCTGCTTCTTCCATCTGCATCATATTGCCGCCATCCGTCGTTATCTCACCAAGAAAGCTTTTGTAAAGCTTGTCATCTCTCTCCTCTTCTCCCGCTTGGATTACTGCAATTCGCTCTTGGCTGGTCTCTCGGCCTTCTCCCTTCAGGGACTCCAAGGTATCCAGAACAGCGCAGCCCGACTATTCCTCAAGAAGAAGTCAAATAATAACACTCCTCTTCTCCGATCTCTGCCCTGGCTTCCCCTCAACAACCGGCTCTCATATAAGCTGGCTTCTCTCTGCTATAAGTCCCTGTATAACTCTGCCACGGATTATCTTGACTCCTGTCTTGAGCTCTACACCCAGTCCCGCCCACTTCGTTCGGCTTCTCACACGCTTACTCTGCGGATTCCTCGTCTGAGGCTAGTGTCCGCTGGCCAACGATCATTCTTCTATGTGAGACCGTCCACTTGGAATCACCTCCCACTACAGCTTCGCCAGAGCCTTCGCTTTGACACCTTCAGGAGCCGGCTGAAGACTCACCTATTTCGTTAGCAGTATTTGCGTATACATATTTATATGTTCGTCTGTTGTTTGTTGTCTGTATTCTGTAACTGTCGTTAGCGCATAGAACTGTTATCAACGGGATATGCATAATACAAGCAAAATTATTATTATTATAATTATTCTGTGAGGTTTAAAATTCCTCCACATTTAGATAAAGGCTATACCAAGGTTGAACTGCACTACAATGTCAACAAAAGACTGCTAGCTACTGGAACAGGCGACACAAACGTTGAACTTCAGAACACGACAGGTAGGCTTAGACAACTAAAAAGAAGCTAGACCTATATATGCAACTTAACTTGCTTACATTGTCATTGTCTATGTCTGTATGTTTTGCATGTGAAATGTCAATTTAAATGCTTTTTCGTTGTGCATGTGAATTGTCAATTTTAATGCTTGTACGTTTTACATGCAAAATGTCAATTTTAATGCTTGTACGTTTTGCATGCCAAATGTCAATTTGTATGTTTGTACGTTTTGCATGTTAAATGTCATTGTCTATGTTTGTACGTTTTGCATTGGAAATGTCAATTTGTATGTTTGTTCGTTGTGCATGTTAAATGTCAATTTTAATGCTTGTACGTTTTGCATGCCAAATGTCAATTTGTATGTTTGTACGTTTTGCATGTTAAATGTCACTGTCTATGTTTGTACGTTTTGCATTGGAAATGTCAATTTGTATGTTTGTACGTTGTGCATGTTAAATGTCATTGTCTAAGTTTGTACGTTTTGCATGTAAAATGTCAATTGGTATGTTTGTAGGTTTTGCATGCGAAATGTCAAATTATATGTTTGTACGTTTTGCATGTGAAATGTCAATGTGTATGTTTGTACGTTTTGCATGTGAAATGTCATTGTCTATGTTTGTACGTTTTGCATGTGACATGTCAATTTTTATGCTTGTTCGTTTTGCACGTGAAATGTCAATTTGTATGTTTGTACGTTTTGCATGTGAAATGTCAATGTGTCTGTTTGTACGTTTTGCATGTGAAATGTCAATTTGTATGTTTGTACGTTTGTGGGTATGTTTGTGTTTATCGGCGCTCACCGTTTTCTATTATAACTTACAGACAATTATTTTGTGCATGAGAACTTAAGCCTAATTCTGGAGCCGGGCGACATAGTTCACTATAGGGTGAATGTCATATTACGAACCACAGGAACTGACGCACAACTTAGTTTATATAATTATACATATGATGGTAAGTGACACGGCAGTTGTCAGCATTGACCAGAAAAATCTGGGGCCGTTTTGTTTTGCATTCTTCGTTAAATATTTGGGTACCTACCTAACGCAGTTTAGCATACGTTTATATGCATTTTATTTATAACATGAGTAACAAACATTGACTAAACGATACCATATCTGCCCCACACAGAATTTACTAGATTTGGACCAAAGGATCAGTATGCCTGTAACTGCTACAAAAAGAAATGCACTCCAGATAAAAGTGGACTGTGTTACCCAGGATTTCCTTGCGCGGCAAAATATTTTGGATACGCCTGCCAATATGGTAACGTTCGAATATGTTTTAAATTCATCCATATAACCGGCAGGCACACAGACACTCTAGCAGACAGGCACGCAGACACTCACGCAGACACTCAACTCAACAGACACGTGCACACTTGTGCATGCAGACACACGAATGTAGAAATGTAGATTAAAGCACGAAAGATCTCTGCAGGACTGGTGCTACGCCCTCTTAAACATGTGCTAGCGAAAATAATAATGACCATTTTTCCAGTCAACATCTCGTTCAATCGCATTTAACGTGCTCACCAAGGCACCGTATTTCCACAATTTATCCCCCCCCATTACTTGTCTCACAAAAATTTCTTTCGAGAGCTCACAAAGCATGCCAAATGTGAGAGTATGGATAGTAGTGCTTTGTAAATAACCATCGTCACAAAATGTCGGCAAACTTTCTCGAAAGACCAGATATTTGTCTAATACCTACAAGTCTTAACTGAACATTTTGCATATTGTTGGCGCTGCAAATTTGAAAGAGCGCATTCGAGAGTAACTTCTTTTTTTCATTTCTTTCCCAACCACACCGAGAAGACTGAAGTAAAGTAATTAATTTGGAGCACATAAGCATTCCTTCCTAGAGCTTTCTTTTCAATGAATTCTTGAAGATTGGAGGGAGCGGTGCGGTCCAAGCAGATGTACGCAATTGAAAGAAGCTTAGGACCACTAGATGTATTAATAGAAAAACCCGTTAGAGAGCTTTATGCACAGAGGCAATATTGTTGGAATTTCTTCTTTGGCGATACTATGCATGCTGCAGTTTTCTGTATATTTTGCAACCGTTGGACATCAAGGTGACGACGTGAAGACGAGGCCGCCCTAGTCAGTCATCTTAAATGAACTTATATAGGCCTACCGGTAGACCCGTGAGTGCTTTGGGACGGACTTGCTCTCTCTCTCTCTCTCTCTCTCTCTTTCTCTCTCTCTCTCTCTCTCTCTCTCTTCCAATTTTCACGACTTATGTCGCAATTTTTCGGATCATGACTGTGTTTGTATTATCTATGTGTAATTACCTTCTTCATTATTTTACACTCTGTGGATGTTTGTACATGTGATTGATCTCTCATGAAATACAATTGTCTGTTAGATAGATAGATATCTCTGAGAAGTGACAGACTTGCAGTTTTCTGTATTATCGTGAGTCTCTGAAGCTATTGTTACGATGATCGTGCCTGGAGTGAGTAATAGACACTGTAACGCCATAATGCAGTTTTCTTTTTAGGTCGGGGACGTAGCTGACCTAGGGCACGTAGACGTAAGTATCAAGCCCTTACGACAGAGTTGATGTGAGGCACCATTGTGAGTCAGACTTAGACTTAGATCCTCCCGCGTCGATCGGCGCATCGGGCAATGAGAGTTCTCCAGTGGGCTCTGTCCGTAGCCGCTGATGTAACGGTATTAAGTCGTCCCAGTTTATGTCAAAAGAGCTGAGGTCATCGGCGATCGTTGTACGCCATGTTGTTTAAAACCTCAAAATAATATACGCCATTTCTTACTGGTGTTACGCATTTCGGACTGATAGCTAGAACCCTTAAACTTAGTACGCCCTCTCAGACTTTCTGCATACCCTCGCAGACATTTGGCACACCCTCATATACTTTCGGCACACCCTCTTAGACTTGAAACGCCTTCTCAGACCAGTGCTATGTTTCTTCAATTAAATATTTTGTTTAAATGAAGCAAGAGATATTAAATAGTACAGTTGTTTTTCATTAATCTGATATTGCCTATTGTGTATATTGTAACATTCACTTCCTTTCTTGCACTAAACACTCTAGTTCTTGCACTATTCACTTCATTTCTTGCACTATTTACTCCATTTCTTGCACTATTCCCTTTATGTCCTGCAAAAATTGCATCACACAAAAACTTTGTAGTTGCCTAACTGATTTGTTTTAATTTAGGGCACGTTCCTTTGTGATTTCTCTAAATTTCTTGTAACTTTATTATGTGTAAATTGTAACTTGATTTACAGTGGATATGTGTATTGGACAAGAGAACCAAGTTCTTCATGACAAACAGATCAACACCTGTTACACTGGTTTATCATCGGACGTTTCCGTCAAAATGGAGCTTTCTCGTTTTACATTTCTCCACCTAGTTTTCAAAAACTCTTGTAAGTTTATTGAATTTAATCCGAGCTCTACTCAACCTCTCTAGATACTCAGTTGGTGCTACTTTTTTTAAGTATGACCTATACAAATAAAGATTTACTTTTATAAAGTAGGTTCTGAAGAATATGAAAAAGAACAAGGCCTTGTCTGATCCTAATCAAAGGTTGATTCCTTTTAAAATTAATTTCTTAAAGGATTTTTCTGTGAGTGTAATTGAATAGAAGAGAAACTCAGTTTCAGTTCGTAAGACTGTTTCCCATTGGTCAACTAGAGCTTATTAATAGAAAAGCTGCCAGAAAATACAAAATCTCGCGAGAGTTTAAACTAAAATTTATAATTTTATAGTTGAGTGGAAATTGTGTTATTTTTAAATTTTGTATTTCAATTTTATTTTCAATTGCTTTTGTTCTTGGCTTTAAACTATCTATACGCTATTTAAATCTTTCTTTTAAAGCGAGTAATAAAATCAACTTGTAGGGAAACACAAATTACAATTAGAAGGAGCTTCTATGATAAAATGGACACATTTTATAATGCACAATTGCAGTTAAACTTAAAATTTCTTCAGACTTGCAATTATAGAACAGCGAAAGTCGTTAGTGTTGAAGTCATGTGGATTTTCAACATTGATTTATTTTATTCAATTTAAATTTAAGTTGAGAGGTGTATGCTCACTAATGAAGTAATGATTGTAACTTAAAATATATTTATGGGTCAATGTTAAGGAAATATAATTTTTTACAGATAAGTGATTGTGCCTATTGCTTATAGATCATTGGTTCTCAGTCTTTTTATTTTTATTTTCTAAGGTCAAGATAATTAATAGCCATCGCGAGAAGCTTTTTAAATCTATTATTTTTATCATTGTCATGTATACAGTTGTTCTATTAATTCACTTTTTTTTACGCAGCCTATTTACGTCACCTGCCTGCGATGCACATCGCGCTGTTCCGATATGGTACCGAAATTGCATGCTCCAGATGGAAATATATACCTTTCGACTACGAAAATAATACTGTTGAATTTCACTGTTTGAATAACACTGATGACACCGACACAGTCGTCATAAAAGGAGAGGCGGTGTTACCGCTTTTGTGTGAAGTGCTCATCAGCGGAGGTAGGTCATGAACAGTGCCGGTTCATCCCGTGTTGTCGCCTCAAGGGCGCGATGTTAAAAAATATATACACATACAACTCTAATGATGAACTCGTTTCTACAGTTTTTTCTGTTAGACTCATTTAAGTAAAACATATTTTTAAGGGAGGCGTTATACGGCGGATCCGGTGTATAACGTTCAGCGTTATGCGGCGGATCCGGTGTATAACGTTCAGCGTTATGCGGCGGATCAGGTGTATAACGTTCAGCGTTATACGGCGACTCCGGTGTATAACGTTCAGATTATGCGGCGGATCCGGTGTATTACGAATATGTGTATAATTCCGAGCGTCTTCGGCAGACCCAAATTTACGAAAAAATGTGAGAGTTAGCCTATGCTTATGACTTATAACTTTATGACTTTATAAGCCTACTAATCTATACTATTCTATAGGCTTTTATTTTTTATTTAGGATCATATTCCTAGTCCAGTCCTAACCCTTACTGAGCCTAACCTTAACGGGCCTAACCGTAACATCAAGAATCAATTTCTAATTGTGATTAAGTGGCATAGGCTAAATAACATTTTTGTTTGAATTAATTATAAACAATGACAAATAGTTACCAAAATTTCACGTATTTAACTAAAAATAAGTTTTACAAACATTGAATAAAAAAGAAACAAAAATGGAGATGGCTGGGGTTGAACCTGCGTTACCCTGTGAATAGAACACGCTACTAACCACTGGGCCAGGAAATCATATTGCTCGCTTTAATTACATAACTTTGAGATTGTTAAAATGTTTTGATATGTAATGTTGTGTATTTCCTATATTGAGAAGGTAACGTCTAAATTAACTGTATTTAAATTAACGGGCTTTAAATTGTAATGAATAAAACAAAGACTATAATAAGATGGACCGCTTGCTATATTTATAGAGCTGAATAGTTAGTTTGCCCATGCGTGGCCTTCAATACGTCCATCAAGTTTTCCGGTGTACATTAAAGACTTTAATTAGATGGACCGCTTGCTCTATTCTTAGATATAACACTTGCTTATTTTTCCGTTCAGCCAATAAGCTGTCCTAAATGACTCCTAAACGTGCCTAAAAAGATTTCGCTGTATAAACTTTCGATTGTAATCTTTATTTTCCATTGAGAAAGTGATAGCGAACGGCCGAAGTTCTTTTCTTAACTACACTGAATGGTAATCTTTGACTTATTAAACATTCAATTTACAGCGATTTGGGTCAGTTCGAAAATTGAATTCAGCTTATAGCCGTAACAGATATACCAAGAATGTGATGTGCAAAACATAGAAAAATGGTTTTTAAATCATTATATATATCACTGCTAAATTTTTATTTAAAGTGTAAAAAAGGTCATTAAAATGATTCTGCTTTTCAAAAATATGTTCTTGATAATATTGAGTAACAGTAAGAACGAATGTGAAGAGACTGGAGTAATTAAGTCTTATAAAATATATTAACAGCTTGTTTTTTTTTGTTTTATAACTCAAGTTAAGATATATATATATATTTATAGCGATCAGCTTTACAGCCTGTTTGAAATAGTTAAATAATAGAGTGACGTATTTTTTTAATGTCGATCTCTCAAGGTAGAAATGTGGCCTTGTTTAAAAATGTTACGATGACATCAACGTCAAATCCTGATTATGGGGCGAAACCTGCGGTGGATGGCAAGTATGGATATTTCTTCTCACCAAGAGAATGCGTTCAATCAAATGCAACAACTAACGCAAAGGAATTGTTTGAAGTTACTTTTGACTACCCGTATTCAATAGATTATATGATCATCAGAAATTATGCACGTAAGTCAGCATTTTATATCTGGACCTAATCAGTGACCATTTGTTTAGCCGCACTGAATTGACGACTCGTTTAAAATACAGTTTTCCCTTTACAATTCCCCAACCGCAAAACTATCTGTTCTGGAATCCGAGTCATTAATGTAAAGTGACATACTTAAAGAGCGGATTGTAGAGAATAGAAATGGGTTGTTTGTAAATGGGAGACAACTCGGGTTGATTGTTTAAATGGCTCCTTTAAAATTATATTCTTTTTGTTAACCATAGACGCTGATTGCAGACGAAGTGAAAAGACCAACTATTATATCAAGTTAAATTGTAGTCCACTCTGGAAGTTGACAGGAGTTAAGATCTATATCCATGTACTAGTCTTTGTCCACTAGTCTATATCTGTCTACTAGTCTATGTACTAAGTCATTGTGTCCTTAGTTTCAAGGTATTATCTCTGTGTTTCCCCGCTCATATTATGTCATGTCTCACAATTCTGCTACAGGCACATATCTCTTAATTTTGAATATACGTCCATGGGTTCTCGAACCCCTTGAGATTGCAAGTTGTAAAGAATTTGAAACGTGTGTGAGAGCGCTGAGAGATTTAGACAACTTGAAATTCTGAGGTTGTGCCTTTTCTTAATGCTTCTCATGCAAGAGTTTTTTTTTTCACTTGGAATGGGGGCTGTTGGAGCATGGGAGAGGGGATATAATTAATTCAAATAAAGTGCACTGAAATAAGTAGATTATATCAATTACCATAGCGAGACTTATTACATTGCGAGATCAAGGTACACACAGTAAAAAAAAAAGTATTATCGGAACAAAATTGATCATAGGGCGGTGAAGCAGCGTTCACCAGTTTCTGTGGCCACGGCATGAGGGGATGTGTGGCCAGTACAATGCCCAGCCGCCTTTACTTCACCAAGCTAATGTCAGGTAACTATCAGAATTGGGTAGGCTCAATATCACACTCCAGTCTCGTAAACATTTCCAAGCCTTCACCAGGTTTCGAACCCAGAACCCTTCGGAACGCCGGTCGATCGCGCTGCCCTGTGCTCCTTGAGGTATCCATAGAGAAGGCCTTTTTTTTTTCTTTTTTTTTTCTCCACAAACTCAGAATTCTAGAACTTTTGATTTCGAAATGTGTGTGTGTTTATTCTTTAATCTTTTTGCAGATGATGGTCAGACGCATTTTATTTTGAGAACCTTTGGTGCATTAGAGGAGGAGCTTAGTCGTCATAAAGACTACAACAATACTCATCAAGTTGTTAACAAAGTTCGTCATGCCCACACGCACAGCGTGAAAAGAATACAACTGGCCGTTAATCATTCTACTATACTTTATTTGACTTTCTGCGAGTTCGAGGCATACGGAGGTATTTCTCGTTTTTACTATATATTTTGTTAATATATTTGTTGAAATAAAGCAACATTTATATTATTTCCTTTTTTCTTTTTATTCTCTAACAACTCCGTCCAAAACGTTAAGAAACGGCTAGCAAAAGCTAAAGTCCCTGAACATTTCTCTAGGTGTTTTTAGGCCTTCAAAAGGACTTCCTTATATTGAAGTGATCTCTGACGGCAGTTCTCAGTTCTCAAGACATTACTGACCCTTTGTGCTGGCCTTTTGGGACCCAGTGCCCAATATGCATACGTTTTACTTGACTAAGTCCAATACCTAGATAACCTAAAAAACACTTTCCATGTGATTATATCTGTGACAATGTGCCACCAACAAGGGGTATTGGTGAAGTTACAATGGAGAAAGGGATGCATAAATTGGCCCTCGGGTCGTTGTCTTTTGTGTATGATGCAAGAGTTTATACTGAGGGCATAGGATCCATTTATTTGTGACCCTGTTTGATCTGCGTGGCTAATTATAGAAAATGGCGGTAACTACTGTTGGTTCAACACGTAACGACCGACATCAGACACAACAGGTTGTATTCAACTTGGGTGGTTGTAAATATGTTTATTTAACTAAAAGGGACGAAATACGGCATCTAGTTTGTATTGACTATCAACAATAAGAATAAAGCTAATGTATAATCATAATACCATCTTATATTCCAATGGAAAAGAAAGCTGAGTACTTTCAGAATACATAAAGTTACTAATCCAAAGAGCGTTGGGAAAACCATTCGTTTAGAAGGATTATGTGTGTTTTAAAGTTGACCCTACACCGCGAAATGAGTTGCAAGCCACATTATTGGGTATTTTGAATTATTTCAAGCCCTTACAATGCCGAAATCAATGATGAAAAGCGTTCAAAAATCGTCCTCTTTTAGGTAATAATGTTTTTACTGTAGCCTCTGACTGTAACCGGTTTACACCGTTAGCACTTATTTTTTTACTATCTCGAAATAGCCGCATTTGACTTGCGACTCATTTCGTCTCTGAGAGTCACTATTTTGATCGATTATACTGTACTGGGAAGCAAATAATCGATAGGGCCTATATAGCGTATTTGGTATCCAGACAGGGACGGATTTAGACTTTATAAGGCCCTAAGCTATTTGAGATATGGGACCCTTCATAAGTCAAAATATTATATGTCAGTGGCAAAAAGCCTATGATTTTCAGATATGTAGAGGGTTAAACTGAAATATAATTAAGAAGTATATAGATAGTGAACTAATAATTCTTTAATTTAAAATCATTTTTATTCATAACAAACTTCAAAACGCAAACACTGGTAAAAAGAAACAAACGTTCTTTTAAAAGGCACAATTTACCAAGGCTTATTATCTAATTCTTTGAAACATATTATAAGGATTAAGGATATTGCACAGTGTAGGGTTTACATAAATTATAATATAAGACATTGGTTATTGGAGTTAATGTAAATACGTAGATAAATTACACCTCATTCAAACCCCCTGTTCATTCTGAACAGAATAAACTAAAACTTAAATCAGGCATTAGTTTTAAAAGTGGAAGCTATTTGAGTTCTTTGTGCCAAGACACCATGTGTGGCACTTACTTTTATGTTGTGACATATCATTTAACAAAAAATAAATTTGGACACACACACACAAACACAGAACCGTCTTAACGGATTTTATACATCGAAAAATATGTAAATAGAATTCACAATTCAGTAATGTAGCCTTTTGTTCTGCTTGTTGTGTCACTTTAATCGGAACTATTGTATAGAATCAAAAGTTCAATAACGTTGTCCGTTGTTTTGTATTCTCTCAGATTGTCCAATCGGGAAGCACGGCTTAGACTGTAGTGAAATCTGCAGCCCCGGGTGTATCGGTAAGACGTGCGCCGTACACGGCAAATGCATCGAATGTAGCAAGGACATCTACGGGAACAATTGTCACAGAGGTAACGCATCCCTCATTTCGGCAGACCACCTCACATAGATTATTGTTATAAATGCCGGAGCGCCTCCCTTTGGTTTGTGCTATAAAAACGTTTTGGTGGTGTGTTTTTTTACTGTTGTAGTTTGGCCGGTACTCGTTAAATATGGCAAAGGTGAATTTGGCAACGGTGAATTGGGCAACGTAAATATGGCAACTGTGAAAATGGCAACGGTAAATTTGGCGAAACTCACAAAAACGGTACAATTCGCAACGGTTAATATGTCACACATATAATATTTACTATTTTGTGATGAAACTCGTGATATGATTACACTCTTGTCTACTAAATAAAGATCATGGCTTAAAACAAGGTTGTCTCTATGGAAGATTTTGTTAGTTAGGGGCCCTTAAGTAAATTATTTGGGACAATTGCAAAGAGCCGTTTTATATTTACTAAGCCTATATAAAAGACTCTTTCTAAAGAGAAACGTTAAGCATTGGTGAATTTTAAGGCTCACCACCTGTAACCCGCTAATCAAGTCTTTGGCAATTAACGTTATATTGTATATCCTTCTCTATTCGCGGTAACTCGTGTTCTGACACGACTATATTAAGAACGTACGTAATGAGCTCTGATGTGTTTATATCATGTGAGAAGCAGCGATTGTAAAAAAAAAAATTAATTTTTGTTCTAAATACTTGGAATAAGACAAGATAACACAACTATACGCGTCGAAGGCCTGATGGTCCTGCTGTTAGTCCTGTCAACCGAAACGTCGCGGGTTCTATCCCTGCCGCCGACCGATCCCTGCCACTTTGCAGAAGTTTTGGTCCCAGCGGACGTAATAATCTTCTATCTAGAAGGAACGTCTGTAAAACTTATAAGGATGTCCAAAGCCAATTGTTCTGTTTTGGAGCAGCCGTGGGTTAAAAATGGTAGCGCCCAGTCTGTCCCTGGCCTAGGGATGGGATGGCGGCTTATGGCATGCAAGCTTACTAGGTGAGTCATTTGTATAGAAAGCGGTGGGGGAGAGGGACGGGAGCGGGCGTTGACCACATGTTGTTGATGTATCGTCTGCACAGGGAACTCTTCACCAGAGACAAGCAATTTTTAGTCCGCCTGTGAACTCGTATTACTCCTGGCCCGGAGTCTCTGAGAGAGAGAGAGAGAGAGTAAGAAATGGAGAGATGAGATCAAATGATTCTGGTTACGGTGTGTGGGAATCATGGGATAGATTGAGGGATGGGAATTTTCTTTTAATGACTTCTGGAAGACTGCAAAACCAAAACTACATAATAACTACATAATATCTGTTACGGTTGAAAATAAAAGTATAAGTATAGTCATGGGTAAAATGTGTATATGTATATATAATAATCCTGGAAAGATTTATAGACATTGATATAATGTTCAATCCTACAGATTTATTCAGTCCGTAGTGCACCGCTGTGAGGCACGGTAGGTTCGACTGGCGTACCGAAAGTCATGTGTTCGAATTAAGGTGAAAGCTAGGATTTTTTTACCTGGACTCGAGGGTGTCCCTAAGCCTACCCAGCTCTGATGGGTATCTGACCTTAGTTGTGGTAACGTAAAGGCGGCTGGGCATTGCAATGGTAACGCAATCAACTACTATGCCGTGGTCACGGAAACTGGTGAACGCTGCTTCAGCGGCCCTATGATCAATTTGGTCCTACGGGTACTATACTTTACTGGATTGCACCGCTAAAGATTTAATTGTACATTTTTAACAGGTAAAGCTGTTTTTTAGTACCAGTGCCAAGCGCTAGGCTGAATAGTTCGGCACCTTCATTAGCATATCACAATAAATGGTTAAAGCAGATACAATCGAGATTATTTTTTTTTGGTAAATATTTTTATGTTTCAGGTTGCTTATCTTCTCATTGCAAGGTTAACACAACGTGTAGTCATTTGGGCAAATGCACCGAAGACTGTGAAGTTGGCTACATGGGTGAATTTTGCAATCAAAGTACGTAGAAAACATCTCGATCTATATTATAGTTACACTTTGCAGGATTTTTTTCCTTTTTCGAAATGTAAAAAAAATGTGTAGACGTATTTACCCTATTCATCGTCATCATCATCATCATCATCATCATCATCATCTGGTGCCAGGTCTGAAATAGACATCGGCGATCGTGACTCTCCATTTCTCTCAGTTGTTAGCTGTTTTAAGAAAGTCATTACTGCTTACGCTATTGTTTTGTAATGGTTGACCTGAGAGCTTTGTAAAGGTTAAACTAAACAGACGGAAATTTTAACTTTAGAACAATTGAAATATCAATAAGGAAAAGAGACAAAGAAATTAGAATTGAATTCTAACTTTGAAACATTGTCCTCTACCACTAATCTGATCATTGATCCAGCCAGATATTTAACATCAAACACTTTTTCCACGAAAGTAATATTGAAAACTACTTGACCCAATTTGAGCCTGCCGGTAAAATTGATACTCCCAAAACGCTGTGGCCCTTCTTGTTTAGACAATTCTTTCACAT
Organism: Anisus vortex; assembly: GCA_949126835.1. Taxonomy (NCBI): domain Eukaryota; kingdom Metazoa; phylum Mollusca; class Gastropoda; family Planorbidae; genus Anisus; species Anisus vortex. Next base: position 33,816,222 of record OX421506.1, on the reverse strand, counting down.
ACCAGTCCTGTGGTTTATTAAGGCGTGTTTATTTTAACTGGGCGCTCTAGGTCATCTGCGACCTCAACTCATTTTGAGAAAGGTTTAATGCCGTAGCAGTAACTCTAATCCAGTCAAGGTTTAGATTACTGCACAATTTTCTTGTGGGATTAGCATCAGAACCAACTGCGAAGACTACAGAGGGCACAAAACACTAAAGTTGATAAAGAGCATCAATGGCCGGCTATTTTATACTTATTTTTATCGTAACCAATTAACATTTTGTATAGTCGATACTACAAGAAATGATAAAATTTCACTAATTTTCCTACATTTTTAAACATTAAACATTCAATTTACAACGATATGGGTCAGTTGGAAAATTGAGTTCAGTTTATAGCCGTAACAGATATACCAAGTAGGTGATCTGCAAACATAGAAAAGTGGTTTTTAAATCATTATATATATCACTGCTAAATTTGTATTTAAAGTGTATAAAAGGTCATTAAAATTATTCTGCTTTTCAAAAATTATATGTTGCTTGATAATATTCAGAAACAGTAAGAACGAATGTCAAGAGACTGGAGTAATTAAGTTATATAAAATATATTAACAGCTTGTTTTCTTTTTTATAAGTCAAGTTAGGAAATATATACTTATAGCGATCAGCTCTAAAGCCTGTTTGAAATAGGTACATAATAGATTGACGTATTTTTCGGGGCCTGTACCAATGGATGCAAGCAAGGATTTCATGGTGACATGTGCAAAAATATCACGGACAAACGTAAGACAAAGACATAAATAATTGTATAAGCCAGAGCATATCAGGCCTATATATTTATTTATATATATGTGTGTGTGTATATATTTAATATATATATTATATATATATATATATATATTTGTGCCTGAGTAGGGTGAGATCGTGGACATAAATAATTGTATAAGCCAGAGCATATTAGGCCTATATATTTATTTATATGTGTTTGTATATATATATGTATTTGTATATATGTGTGTGTGTATATATATATAATATATATTATATAAATATATATATATATATATATATATATATATATATATATATATATATATATATATATATATATATTTGTGCCTGAGTAGGGTGAGATCGTGGAAGCAGAGGTGGTGTTGTAAAATCGTGAGCGGTGGCGTGTTAACTGGTGTGAGGCGCCTTGTGGATGGGCTGGTGGCGTATAGGATAAGCTTAAATTACCACAGCGGTCATTACATTTTTCTAATTCATTTTCACAGCTTGTAGCCCCAACTGTGGTGGTAACGGTGGATGTGATACAAGGAGTGGCGTCTGTAGCCATGGATGCAAAGCTGGGTTTGTTGGCTCTTTGTGCACAGTTCCGGAATCTGCCAATGGCACAGGTACGATAAAGATCAACGCAAACGTAAATGCTGTGTTACCTGTCAGAAGTAAACAGGCATTTCTTCTAGACTCAAACAATATTGTAAAAAATAAAAAATAAAACTCATTTTTGCCAAGATTTGATCTAATAATAATATTTAGATATTTAGTTTGCCAGCAGAAACACTAGTAGCCCACTAATCTTGCTAAGAACGGTGTTTGGTGCATCGGTTACTTCTTTGAGCAAGTCATAATGATAGCCAAGAAATATAATCCAGAGGCTAGTTATGATATATTTCTTGTTTGATCAATGTGTTTGCCAGGGTGTAGCCCCAACTGTGGAGGTAACGGTCAATGCGACACAATGAACCGAACCTGTAGCCATGGATGTAAACAAGGCTTTCATGGCGACAACTGCACAAATAATAATAATACGGAAGCTGGAAAGGACATCGGTAAGATACAAGATATTTATACAAGATATAAGATACAAGACATTTATACAAGATATAAATGATAGATGTTATATGGTCACAAACTGGGTTGAATAATATATGAACTCTTCAATTAAGCATTATCTTCTAAATTAGAGAGGGAGAGAGAGAAAAGTGGGAAAGAACATGGTGGTAATGTTGAATTCTACACTTAGGAGAGAAAGAAAGAATGAGTAAAAACAAACAATTCCTGTAGTTTTTCCCACTCATATATAAATCTAAAGCATAAACTCATTTCAGAAAACTAGAAATGAAGGCATACACAAACGTATATTTGTTTCTCGACATTAAACACATTTTCACGAACTTTAGTTATAAATAGAAAAATAGTAGATCTCTACTAACAATTGACCCTTCATTGGTCGGATTAGAATACTACGAGAGGGGAGTGATGACCAACGAGGAATTATTTTAAATTACAACGAAATTTGTAACGTCCATCTCTTGGAAGTTGAGGTTTTGACTTGTATATAAGTGTAGATTGATCTAGGAACTATCGTAAAAAAAAAAGGGATAATTTCATGGCTATCGACCTATCTGTGGGAACCAATCAGATTGAGATTTTTCTTACCTGGTGACTCCAGCCTTAGATTAATCAGTTCTTCTTCATCTCTTCATCCTCCTAGAGCAAGGATCGGCAACCTTTTGATAATAGTGTGCCAAATTAGGATTTCTAATTCACTCAGTGTGCCAAGAGACTAAAATGTATCCAATCGAGCACTTATAGACAAGGCATGAATTGCCTGTTTGTGGATATTCCGCGTGCCATTAAAAAATAAAATGCTCCGCGTGCGAAGTCTGGCGCGCTTGGCACGCGTGCCGTAGCTGGTTACACCTGACCCAGAGTATATATTCAGTACATGGGCCTTGTTGTGAATTCTACTTACAGTTTAGGCTTAACTAAATTATATATTGTCTATACAATTTGTTTGAATTACTGCATCTATTGAATGATATTGAATGCAAGACTAGTGTTATTATCTACTATTGACTAAATCAAGTTGAAACCCAGAACGAGAGAAGACCATCTAACGTGTAGTACAGAGGGCTTCATTACAAAACAACATTCTTTAATTCCAATATACACGAGTCATATCAACATTTATATTCAGGAACTAGACCAAAAGAACACTGTTTCCCAAATGGTACTTGTGAACTAATCTGCGCAGACGGCATGTATGGAGTCAACTGTTCCATGAGTAGGTCAATTTGTTATTGCAATGCTTATAATTCCGAGTTTTCCAAACCTTCTTTTCTTTTTCATAATTCTTTTATTTTATGTTTCTTTTTTTTTTACGACCTACTAACATTTATATGGAGTTATCTATTCAAAACACATTGTCATTAAAAAAAAAAAAAATATATATATATTGTTTTTCAACCTTTTTTTAAGAATGTATTGTTAATTGCATGCTTATCAAATATAATCAAATATAATCAAATATAATCAAATATAATCAAATATAATCAAATATAATCAAATGTAATCAAATATAATCAAATATAATCAAATATAATCAAATATAATCAAATATAATCAAATATAATCAAATATAATCAAATATAATCAAATATAATCAAATATAATCAAATATAATCAAATATAATCAAATAAAATCAAATATAATCAAATATAAGCAAATATAAGCAAATATAAGCAAATATAATCAAATATAATCAAATATAATCAAATATAATCAAATATAATCAAATATAATCAAATATAATCAAATATAATTAAATATAATCAAATATAATCAAATATAATCAAATTTAATTAAATATAATCAAATATAATCAAATATAATTAAATATAATCAAATATAATCAAATATTATCAAATATAATTAAATATAATCAAATATAATCAAATATAATCAAATATAATTAAATATAATCAAACATAATCAAATATAATCAAATATAATCAAATATAATCAAATATAATTAAATATAATCAAATATAATCAAATATAATCAAATTTAATTAAATATAATCAAATATAATCAAATATAATTAAATATAATCAAATATAATCAAATATTATCAAATATAATTAAATATAATCAAATATAATCAAATATAATCAAATATAATTAAATATAATTAAATATAATCAAATATAATCAAATATAATTAAATATAATCAAATATAATCAAATATAATCAAATACAATCAAATATAATCAAATATAATCAAATATAATCAAATATAATCAAATATAATTAAATATAATCAAATATAATCAAATATAATCAAATATAATCAAATATAATCAAATATAATTAAATATAATCAAATATAATCAAATATAATCAAATATAATTAAATATAATCAAATATAATCAAATATAATCAAATATAATCAAATATAATCAAATATAATTAAATATAATCAAATATAATCAAATATAATCAAATTTAATTAAATATAATCAAATATAATCAAATATAATTAAATATAATCAAATATAATCAAATATTATCAAATATAATTAAATATAATCAAATATAATCAAATATAATCAAATGTAATTAAATATAATTAAATATAATCAAATATAATCAAATATAATTAAATATAATCAAATATAATCAAATATAATCAAATTTAATCAAATATAATCAAATATAATCAAATATAATCAAATATAATCAAATATAATTAAATATAATTAAATATAATCAAATATAATCAAATATAATTAAATATAATTAAATATAATCAAATATAATCAAATATAATTAAATATAATCAAATATAATCAAATATAATCAAATATTATCAAATATAATTAAATATAATCAAATATAATCAAATATAATCAAATATAATTAAATATAATTAAATATAATCAAATATAATCAAATATAATTAAATATAATCAAATATAATCAAATATAATCAAATATAATCAAATATAATCAAATATAATCAAATATAATCAAATTTAATTAAATATAATCAAATATAATCAAATATAATCAAATATAATCAAATTTAATCAAATATAATCAAATATAATCAAATTTAATTAAATATAATCAAATATAATCAAATATAATTAAATATAATTAAATGTAATCAAATATAATCAAATTTAATTAAATATAATCAAATATAATCAAATATAATCAAATATAATCAAATATAATCAAATATAATCAAATATAATCAAATTTAATTAAATATAATCAAATATAATCAAATATAATTAAATATAATTAAATATAATCAAATATAATCAAATATAATCAAATATAATCAAATATAATCAAATATAATCAAATATAATCAAATTTAATTAAATATAATCAAATATAATCAAATATAATTAAATATAATTAAATATAATCAAATATAATCAAATATAATTAAATATAATCAAATATAATCAAATATAATCAAATATAATCAAATATAATCAAATATAATCAAATATAATCTAATTTAATTAAATATAATCAAATATAATCAAATATAATTAAATATAATTAAATATAATCAAATATAATCAAATATAATCAAATATAATCAAATTTAATTAAATATAATCAAATATAATCAAATATAATCAAATATAATCAAATATAATCAAATATAATCAAATATAATCAAATATAATCTAATTTAATTAAATATAATCAAATATAATCAAATATAATTAAATATAATTAAATATAATCAAATATAATCAAATATAATCAAATATAATCAAATTTAATTAAATATAATCAAATATAATCAAATATAATCAAATATAATCAAATATAATCAAATATAATCAAATATAATTAAATATAATCAAATATATAAAAATAATATTTCTGTTTAAATCAGTTTGTTTTTGTACCTAGCACCTTTTGGCATTACGAATTTAGCCACAATATTTGAGATTATAGACATAGCGTCTCGGTTAGAGGAGCATTGTATATTATAATACACATTACAATATTTATAAATAAATACGGACCATTGAAGATGGCTAGTTAGGTTTTATTGACTATCACTTTTAATACATTCTCGTTAGTCCTAGGCGTTAGCTAATATATCAATTTCTCGAATGATACATAAATAAATAAATACATAGATAGATAAATACATAGATAGATTAATACATAGATAGATAAATACATAGATAGTTAAATACATAGATAGATAAATACATAGATATATAGATACATAGATAGATAAATACATAGATAGATAAATACTTAGATAGATAAATATATAGATAAATAGATATATAGATATATAGATAGATAAATACATAGATAAATACATAGATAAATACATCATCGTCATTGGCTCCATAGTCTCGAAAGACGATTAGATTTGCGCTCCTGTGATTTGGCCAGACCTGCAAAATTGACTGTGTCTGTGGAAACCTATCCTTGAGAGACAGGCTCTGTCGCATCTCTGGCACTTGAAAGATGGACCGTTGGAGATTGTTAGGGGCAGCCTACTTTTCTTCGCTGCTCGTTTAGCCTCCGCCATAAGGCGAAGTTTGCCCTCTGCCGCATTTATACCGGTGTGTAAGGTGCCCCTCCAACTATTTCTGTGCTGAGCAAGGTTCTCCCAGTTTCCGACCTCTACATCTATAGCCTTTAGGTCACGTTTGCAGACGTCCTTGAACCTGAGTTGGGGGCGGCCAGTAGCTCTCTTGCCCTCAGCGAGCTCAGCATGTAGCAGGTCTTTTGGGATTCGCCCATCCTCCATCCTGGAAACATGACCAAGCCACCGTAGACAGATAAATACATAGATAGATAAATACATAGATAGATAAATACAGAGATAAATTAATACATAGATAGATAAATACATAGATAGATAAATACATAGATAGATAAATACTTAGATAGATAAATACATAGATAGATAAATACATAGATAAATAGATATATAAATACATAGATATATAAATACATAGATAAATACATAGATAGACCAATACATAGATAGATAAATACAGAGATAGATTAATACATAGATAGATAAATACAGAGATAGATAAATACTTCGATTGATAAATACATAGATAGATAAATACATAGGTAGATAAATACATAGATTGATAAATACTTCGATTGATAAATACATAAAAAGATAAATACATAGGTAGATAAATACATAGATAGTTAAGTACATAAATAGATAAATACATAGATAGATAGATAGATAAATACATAGATAAATAGTTATATAGATACATAGATATATAAATACATAGATAAATACATAGATAGATCAATACATAGATAGATAAATACAGAGATAGATTAATACATAGATAGATAAATACATAGGTAGATAAATACATAGATAGATAAATACTTAGATAGATAAATACATAAATAGATAAATACATAGATAAATAGATATATAGATACATAGATATATAAATACATAGATAAATACATAGATAGATCAATACATAGATAGATAAATACAGAGATAGATTAATACATAGATAGATAAATACAGAGATAGAATAATACATAGATTAATAAATACTTCGATTGATAAATACATAGATAGATAAATACATAGGTAGATAATACATAGATAGATAGATAGATAAATACATAGATAAATAGTTATATAGATACATAGATAGATAAATACATAGATAGATAAATACATAGATAGATAAATACATAGATAGATAAATACATATATATATAAATACATAGATAGATAGATACATAGATAGATAAATACATAGATAGATAAATACATAGATAGATAAATACATATATATATAAATACATAGATAGATAGATACATAGATAGATAAATACACAGATATATAGATACATAGATAGATAAATACACAGATAGATAGATACATAGTGTTACGAAACGTAAATTCCCTACATTGTAATGTTAATAAACCAACTAAATCATTTAAGCGAATTGCGTTTAAACGTTATAAAATATTTCTCAGCTCAAGGTTTTCCCCGGGTTTTTCCTAACCTAATTTGAGCATTATTGTTTTTTATTAACCTCGATAAAAACATGAACTGTGCATGCACCTACAGCGTGTCAAGGCCGTCCGGTCTCTCCTTATTTTGTTAGAGCATTATTGCTTGTTCTTAATAAAAAAACAACCTGATCACGCAGTCAGCACGCAGGCTTGATTAAAATTATCGTGTCACTAGGCTGACTGGATTTCCCAACGATTGACCCATTATATTTTTACGCGATTCGACATTTTTAGTCAGTTCTTGGCGTACATTCGATCAGATAACATCTAAGATTCTGAGTCTCTGAAGATCGTTTCTATTTGAGTTGTATTATGGAAAATTTATTATTCTACTATTAACTACAATGCTATATGTTCATTGAGGATATTCATTACTAATTGGAATATGTGTATTTCTTGATTGTGTATATAATATTATTTGGATTCCTACTGGATTGATGTTGTAAATTAAACCAAATTTATCGTTGCTTTCTACACAACTTGGTTAACGTCAATATTTCAAAGTTATATACATGTGTGTATGTGTAATATTTATTCAACTATATTAATAATCTACACTACCACTCGACATCGAGGTTCTTGCTGTATAATATGAGCCACACAAATAATTATACATGAAGTAAAATCAACTGAAAACTCTAAAACTACGCTATGTGAATTGCCAGGGGATACTAAGAACCACGGAATACTCTAGACAACTACAAATACACTTCAGACTGATATAATAAGATCTTCACTAATACAAGGATACTCACACTAAGAATATTAATACTATAACTATTATTTTCATAAATTGAATGGGGGCTCTAGCCGTAATAACATTATAAATCATAATTATACTTGTGTGATATAAATAGAAGGTCTCATCCATAATTTATTATGGTGAATAAATTGCCTTGTAATAAAATGGGGGCTCGTCCGGGATTTACTAACAAACGTTTAGAGGATTTACTTCAACTTCAAGAATCGTTATACTATTTACACAAACTATTTACAACTGCCGTAATACATACTCGTAACTTGGATGGATTGTGTTGGAAAATATGAACAATATACAATTTACTAAAGATTGTGATTGAATTGAACATTGCTATTGAGAATCGGAAAACTTAACTATTCAGCCTGGAAAATTATCTGGTGTATTACCTTATCGAACAAAGTAACTCTAAGAAAGTATTATTTTTATGACCTTGTTGCGACAAATCTGAACTGTGTGGTGTAGTGAATTATTCAAAGGACAGAAAGTAAGTTGGACACTTTTATTGTATTATTAACAAGATTTACAGTAACTTTTAATAATATAAAATGGAAGCCACAAATAATCTTACATTGGATCCAGAGATATTTGATCTAACCTCAGAACAGCTTAATAAAATGTCAATGATACAATTAAAAGAATTGGCTAAATCATTGGGCATTTCTATCACAGAAACTAGGCCATCAAAAACTAAATTACTTCAAGAGGTAACTGAGTGTTTAAGAAAACAAGGTACACTAATTATTGAAGAAACTACTGCTAATGATAACATTAATGATGAATCAGATGATGAATTACCTTTTCCTATAAAACAAAGAGTGAAGCATACAACTGGTGACTTAAGTGAAGAATTGAAATTTAAACTTGAGATGAGGAAGATGGAGATAGAATTGGAAAGAGAAAACAAGAGAATTGAGTTAGAAATAGCAAGAGAGAAAATAGCAAGCCAAGAAAGAATTGAGCTAGCAAGGTCTCGTACGTCAAATCATTCGAATGCAAGCTCTGAAGCAGATGCAGAACTGTATAAGTTTAAGAAACATATTCCAGTTTTTGAAGATAATTCGGTGGAAGAGTTCTTCATGATTTTCGAGAGAAACGCTAGGGACTATCAATTTCCTGAGGGCAAGAAAGCTATACTTCTACGCTCAGCTCTGAACAAAGGAAAGGCACTTGATGTTGTATTAAGTCTTACTGAAGAGGAATTGTATGATTATGAACTGATCAAGAATAGAGTACTGCTAAGTTATGCACTAACACCTGAAAAATATAGAAAAGTGTTTCGTGAGTCTAAGAAAGAACAGGAACAATCCCATGTTGATTTTCTAAGACAGAAAAAGAAATATTTTGAAAGGTGGATTCGATCCAAAGGTGTAAACAAAGACTTTGATAAATTAGCTAATCTTATGCTAATGGAAGACTTTAACAATAACATCAGAGGTGATGTAAGAATACATTTAGCAGACAAAGGTGTAGAACAAGTAGAAACAGCAGCAGTAATGGCAGACGAATATGTTATTATCCATTCCAGCAATAAATTTACAACAGTTGATAAATCAAAATTCCAGAATCGAGATATGAAGGTAGAAAAGAAAACCATAAATCCAAATGAATCCTATCAATCAAAGAGACATCAGCAGAGCAATGAAGGTCCAACAAATTCGAAGCCAACCTGTAGCCATTGTAAACGAATGGGACATACTAAGGAAAAGTGCTGGATATTGAATGGGAACCCGAATAAAAAGAATGTTGTCTTATCGTATGTAGCCATGCCAAAGCAAAGAACTCATGTAAATGTAAAGAAGGATGTTAGAACTCAAACAGAGATACCTAGTGCTAATGCAGATAACCTGACAAAACACACGTATCTAGGAAACTTGAAACCAGAAATAGTTCCTGAAATAGAGACAATGGTTTTCAATAATTCTAATTCTAATCTGAGCTCCAAGGAGTCTATATCAGATAGAACCACCATGAGTACTAAACATACCTCTTACAAAAATAACTTGGATACAGATCTCATCGATACTGAGATACCAAGCAATTGTTTACCATTCATTGAAGAAGGTACCGTGTCATCCATAATAAATGGTGTCACTAGTGAAAAGAACATCAGAATACTCCGTGATACAGGGGCTGAGGTTTCACTACTTTTAGAGAATACTGTTCCTACGTCACAATCGACATATACAGGACAGGATCTCACTATTCAAGGTGTATCAAGGAAAAATGTACAAGTTCCTTTGCATCAAATACAGCTGAAGAGTGCGTACTTCACTGGAAATGTAGTTGTGGGTGTATACAAATCACTTCCGTTTAAAGGCGTTTCTTTAATACTGGGAAATGATATTGCTGGAGATGTGGTGCATTCCATATCCAAGAAAAAACAATGCCTTAATAAAAGTGAGAGCTTTATCAAACCTATATGCATCGTCACTAGAGGTATGGCCCAACAACAAAAGTCTGTCGAAACCATGTCAAAGTCAAAAATAGAACCAGAAATTGACCTACAGGCAACTTTCCTGGCTGACATCTTGAGTGGTCCCTCAGTCAAGACTACTGAAAGTAATTTGTCACCTCGACAATTACTCCTATTAGAACAGAATAGAGATTCAGGAATTAAACACCTGAAGAAAAAGGTGATAACTGAACAGGAGGCAGAAACTAAAGGAAATTGATTTTTTCTGAAGGAAGGAATATTAATGCAAAAATGGAGAGATGTGAAATGTGATAATGACAATTGCAGAGAAGGAAGTCAGATTGTGGTACCAGCCATATATCGCAATGACATCTTACACATGGCTCATGACACACCATATGCTGGTCATCTAGGAGTGAACAAGACTTACCGTCGAATTCTTCCGTACTTCTATTGGCCTGGACTACATCGTGACGTCACAAAATACTGCAAGTCATGCAATACATGCCAGATAGTTGATAAACCTAACCAGACTATACCGGTAGCACCTCTAAAGCCAATACCTGCCTTTGCAGAACCATTTAGCCACTTGCTAATAGACTGTGTAGGTCCTTTGCCTAAAACAAAGACAGGACACCAGTACTTATTCACTATAATGTTATTACAAGGCAATTTATTCACCATAATAAATCATGGATGAGACCTTCTATTTATCACACAAGTATAATTATGATTTATAATGTTATTACGGCTAGAGCCCCCATTCAATTTATGAAAATAATAGTTATAGTATTGTTATTCTTAGTGTGAGTATCCTTGTATTAGTGAAGATCTTATTATATCATTCTGAAGTTTATTTGTAGTTGTCTAGAGTATTCCGTGGTTCTTAGTATCCCCTGGCAATTCACATAGCGTAGTTTTAGAGTTTTCAGTTGATTTTACTTCATGTATAATTATTTGTGTGGCTCATATTATACAGCAAGAACCTCGATGTCGAGTGGTAGTGTAGATTATTAATATAGTTGAATAAATATTACACATACACACATGTAGATAACTTTGAAATATTGACGCTAACCAAGTTGTGTAGAAAGCAACGATAAATTTGGTTTAATTTACAAAATCAATCCAGTAGGAATCCAAATAATATTATATACACAATCAAGAAATACACATATTCCAATTAGTAATGAATATCCTCAATGAACATATAGCATTGTAGTTAATAGTAGAATAATAAATTTTCCATAATACAACTCAAATAGAAACGATTCTCAGAGACTTAATATTAGATGTTATCCGAACGGCTGTACGCCAAGAACTGAACCTAAAAGTGTCGAATCGCGTAGAAATATATTATGGGTCAATCGTTGGAAAATCCTGTCAGCCTAGTGACACGAGAATTTTAATCAAGCCTGCGTACTGACTGCGTGATCAGATTGTTTTTTATTAAGAACAAGCAATAATGCTCTAACAAAATAAGGAGAGACCGGACGGCCTTGACACGCTGTAGGTGCATGCACAGTTCATGTTTTTATCGAGGTTAATAAAAAACAATAATGCTCAAATTAGGTTAGGAAAAACCCGGGGGAAACTTTGAGCTGAGAAATATTTATATCGTTTAAACGCAATTCGCTTAAATGATTTAGTTGGTTTATTAACATTACAATGTAGGGAATTTACGTTTCGTAACAGTCGCCCATACCAAAAGGAAAAGAACATTGCATACTAAACAATAGAAGTGTGCAATTTCTTTTAGAACCGCCTGCACTTAACTTTAGTTCTAAACAATATACAAAAAAAACTGACTCCACCTGGGTAGTCCGTTAAATAAGACAAGTAAGGGAAATGATTTATTCTATTAAACCCTCATCATATAGGATCTTAAGTTATCCTTAGACCATAACACATGTTCGCGTTATTCTAAAATTATACTCTCTGAGATATCATTCCTTATAAACATCATCATCTTATTTATAAGGTAAAAATCAACATAACTAATGTTATCATATTAAACAATTCAATCATTAATTAATTCAACTTAAATGAAATTAATATTTAAATAAACTTAAGAGTAAGAATTTAATCTTAAGTGTGTAAGCATGTAAAGTGTATGCACATTACTCTATTTTGGTTTTTACATAATCACAACTATAGTTTGATTGTTTCAAAATAAGGATGTACATTTCTGTTCATTCATTATCTTACTAATAAAGAAAAATTATGATCATAAATCCATAATATTTATAAGTAACTTATTAGGTTCTTTCTTTTTTCCTACAACAATAATAATATTTGTTTTAGCAAATGGAAATATTCATGGCATAAAATAAGGCATAAGATATTGCATAAAATAATCACAACATATTCATATATTCATGCATTTATATTTTAAATGATCCAATTCTCTTAGTTAGGATTATCAGAATATATACATGAAGTTATCCTTTTATACATTTGTTACATACGCGATAGGGTGTCCGCGACGATGTTATCTTTTCCAGATAAGTAAGTTATTTTTAAGTTGTAAGCTTGAATAAACAAACTCCATCTTAGAATGCGCTGATTTTGTTTGATGCGGGAAAGAAATACTAGTGGATTGTGATCAGTGAATATCTCGATTGGGAACTGAGAACCATTTACATAGTAATTGAAATGTTTCAATGCTTGGATAAGTCCTAGTAATTCCTGCTCTATTGTGCTATAATTTACCTCATGTGGGTTAAATTTTTTTGAACAAAAGCTAATGGGATGTTCAAGTGAATCATCTCCTATTTGTGAGATTACCGCGCCCATTCCTGTATTACACGAGTCTACCGTTATTCTGAAGGGTTTAGTATAATCAGGTGAGACTAATATTGGTGCCTTGGTCAGCATGTCTTTTATATCATTAAAGGCTTGGTCACATTCCTGAGTCCACTTAAATTGATTTTTCTTTCTCAAGAGGTTTGTCAAAGGGCAAGTGATAATAAAAAAGTTTTTACAAAACTTCCTGTAGTACCCGGCCATACCCAGAAATCCTCGAAGTTGTTTCTGCGTTTTAGGGACAGGGAATTCCTGTATAGCTTTGACTTTGGCATTCACTGGTTTTACTTTGCCATTACCCACTACATGACCTAAGTATTCAATTTCTGCATGGCAAAATTGACTTTTAACTAGGTTTATAGTAAGATTAGCCTGTTTTAGTTTTTGGAATAACAGTTTTAACTGATGTAGATGATCATTAAAGTTATTACTGAACACTACGATATCGTCCAGATATGCATGGCATTGTGGGATATCACGGATAATAGTGTTTATTAGTCTTTGAAAACTAGCTGGAGCATTGACCATTCCGAATGGCATTACTTTAAACTTATATAATCCATCAGGAGTAACAAAAGTTGATACCTCCTGAGCCCTATCTGTTAATGGGATTTGGAAATAAGCTGTTAGTAAGTCAATCTTAGTTACATAGTTTGCAGTGCTTACTCTATCGATTAAATCATCTATCCGTGGTATGGGATACGAATCTGTTTTTGTCACTTGGTTTAATTTCCTATAGTCTACACAAAAGCGTAGTGAACCATCAGATTTGGGAACCAACACACATGGGGATGACCAATCACTGTTACTGTGAGTAATTATACCATTGCTCAGCATATAATCAATTTCTTTACGGATGTGTTCAAGTTGTATGGGATTAACCCTATACGGATGTTGTTTGACAGGTTTAACATTATCATCTTTTAAAACTACATCATGGGTAACCAAAGTTGTTTTGTTAGGAACATCACTAAACAAATTTACATGATCATAGATTAAACCCTTGATAGAAGTCTGTTCACCTGAGTCTAGATGTGCCAGTTTATCATTGAGGTTTTTAAGTGCTTCAGTGTTTTGAAGTTTACTTTCTATGATTGTCTTTTTAAATTTAGGCGGGGGTGTTTCAACAGTTTTGATAGCACTCACTGGCCTAATGTCAGTTTGTTCTTCCCTAACAACCTAAGGTTTTAGCATGTTTATATGGCACAGTCTCTGTGTTTTCCTTCTATCAGGGGTTTTTACAAGGTATGTTACATCACTGATTTTATCTAAAACCTGATATGGTCCTGTATATTTTGCACTCAGGGGTTGTCCAGACAATTGGGTCAACATGAGGACTTTATCACCAGGATGGAAACATCGGGATCTGGCCTTGACATCATAGTACCCTTTCATTCTTTTCTGAGCCTGCAAAAGATTATCTTTAACATGATTAAAAGCATGATAGATTCTATTGCTAAATTGTTCCACATAAGCTACGAGTCCAGTCTCTTCATCAGAATTTAACAAGGTTTCCTGCAACAGTTTTAGAGGTCCTCGAACGGAATGTCCAAACACTAACTCGAACGGACTGAATCCAAGAGATTCCTGCACAGTTTCTCTAGTCGCGAAAAGAGCGAATGGAATACCGCGATCCCAGTCTTCAGTGTTCTCAAAACAGTATGTGCGGAGCATGGTTTTCAGAGTCTGATGATATCTTTCTAGGGCACCTTGGCTTTGCGGATGGTACGCAGTTGAAGTTGCATGTTGGATGCCTAGTTTCTTTAAGACCTGGTTAAACAGCTTTGATGTAAAGTTAGATCCTTGGTCTGACTGTATAGTCTTTGGAAGACCGTATCTTGAACAAAATGCAATCAGTGCGTCAGATATCTTATCTGCGTTAATGGTGCGTAGCGGAATAGCTTCAGGATATCTCGTGGCAGTGCACATTATAGTGAATAAGTACTGGTGTCCTGTCTTTGTTTTAGGCAAAGGACCTACACAGTCTATTAGCAAGTGGCTAAATGGTTCTGCAAAGGCAGGTATTGGCTTTAGAGGTGCTACCGGTATAGTCTGGTTAGGTTTACCAACTATCTGGCATGTATTGCATGACTTGCAGTATTTTGTGACGTCACGATGTAGTCCAGGCCAATAGAAGTACGGAAGAATTCGACGGTAAATCTTGTTCACTCCTAGATGACCAGCATATGGCGTGTCATGAGCCATGTGTAAGATGTCGTTACGATATATGGCTGGTACCACAATCTGACTTCCTTCTCTGCAATTGTCATTATCACATTTCACATCTCTCCATTTTTGCATTAATATTCCCTCCTTCAGAAAAAATCCATTTCCTTTAGTTTCTGCCTCCTGTTCAGTTATCACCTTTTTCTTCAGGTGTTTAATTCCTGAATCTCTATTCTGTTCTAATAGGAGTAATTGTCGAGGTGACAAATTACTTTCAGTAGTCTTGACTGAGGGACCACTCAAAATGTCAGCCAGGAAAGTTGCCTGTAGGTCAATTTCTGGTTCTATTTTTGACTTTGACATGGTTTCGACAGACTTTTGTTGTTGGGCCATACCTCTAGTGACGATGCATATAGGTTTGATAAAGCTCTCACTTTTATTAAGGCATTGTTTTTTCTTGGATATGGAATGCACCACATCTCCAGCAATATCATTTCCCAGTATTAAAGAAACGCCTTTAAACGGAAGTGATTTGTATACACCCACAACTACATTTCCAGTGAAGTACGCACTCTTCAGCTGTATTTGATGCAAAGGAACTTGTACATTTTTACTTGATACACCTTGAATAGTAAGATCCTGTCCTGTATATGTCGATTGTGACGTAGGAACAGTATTCTCTAAAAGTAGTGAAACCTCAGCCCCTGTATCACGGAGTATTCTGATGTTCTTTTCACTAGTGACACCATTTATTATGGATGACACGGTACCTTCTTCAATGAATGGTAAACAATTGCTTGGTATCTCAGTATCGATGAGATCTGTATCCAAGTTATTTTTGTAAGAGGTATGTTTAGTACTCATGGTGGTTCTATCTGATATAGACTCCTTGGAGCTCAGATTAGAATTAGAATTATTGAAAACCATTGTCTCTATTTCAGGAACTATTTCTGGTTTCAAGTTTCCTAGATACGTGTGTTTTGTCAGGTTATCTGCATTAGCACTAGGTATCTCTGTTTGAGTTCTAACATCCTTCTTTACATTTACATGAGTTCTTTGCTTTGGCATTGCTACATACGATAAGACAACATTCTTTTTATTCGGGTTCCCATTCAATATCCAGCACTTTTCCTTAGTATGTCCAATTCGTTTACAATGGCTACAGGTTGGCTTGGAATTTGTTGGACCTTCATTGCTCTGCTGATGTCTCTTTGATTGATAGGATTCATTTGGATTTATGGTTTTCTTTTCTACCTTCATATCTCGATTCTGGAATTTTGATTTATCAACTGTTGTAAATTTATTGCTGGAATGGATAATAACATATTCGTCTGCCATTACTGCTGCTGTTTCTACTTGTTCTACACCTTTGTCTGCTAAATGTATTCTTACATCACCTCTGATGTTATTGTTAAAGTCTTCCATTAGCATAAGATTAGCTAATTTATCAAAGTCTTTGTTTACACCTTTGGATCGAATCCACCTTTCAAAATATTTCTTTTTCTGTCTTAGAAAATCAACATGGGATTGTTCCTGTTCTTTCTTAGACTCACGAAACACTTTTCTATATTTTTCAGGTGTTAGTGCATAACTTAGCAGTACTCTATTCTTGATCAGTTCATAATCATACAATTCCTCTTCAGTAAGACTTAATACAACATCAAGTGCCTTTCCTTTGTTCAGAGCTGAGCGTAGGAGTATAGCTTTCTTGCCCTCGGGAAATTGATAGTCTCTAGCGTTTCTCTCGAAAATCATGAAGAACTCTTCCACCGAATTATCTTCAAAAACTGGAATATGTTTCTTAAACTTATACAGTTCTGCATCTGCTTCAGAGCTTGCATTCGAATGATTTGACGTACGAGACCTTGCTAGCTCAATTCTTTCTTGGCTTGCTATTTTCTCTCTTGCTATTTCTCTTTCCATCTCAATTCTCTGGCTTTCTCTTTCTCTTTCCATCTCTAATTCCATCTTTCTTAACTCAAGTTTAAATTTCAATTCTTCACTTAAGTCACCAGTTGTATGCTTTACTCTTTGTTTTATAGGAAAAGGTAATTCATCATCTGATTCATCATTAATGTTATCATTAGCAGTAGTTTCTTCAATAATTAGTGTACCTTGTTTTCTTAAACACTCAGTTACCTCTTGAAGTAATTTAGTTTTTGATGGCCTAGTTTCTGTGATAGAAATGCCCAATGATTTAGCCAATTCTTTTAATTGTATCATTGACATTTTATTAAGCTGTTCTGAGGTTAGATCGAATATCTCTGGATCCAATGTAAGATTATTTGTGGCCTCCATTTTATATTATTAAAAGTTACTGTAAATCTTGTTAATAATACAATAAAAGTGTTCAACTTACTTTCTGTCCTTTGAATAATTCACTACACCACACAGTTCAGATTTGTCACAACAAGGTCATAAAAATAATACTTTCTTAGAGTTACTTTGTTCGATAAGGTAATACACCAGATAATTTTCCAGGCTGAATAGTTAAGTTTTCCGATTCTTAATAGCAATGTTCAATTCAATCACAATCTTTAGTATATTGTATATTGTTCATATTTTCCAACACAATCCATCCAAGTTACGAGTATGTATTACGGCAGTTGTAAATAATTTGTGTAAATAGTATAACGATTCTTGAAGTTGAAGTAAATTCTCTAAACGTTTGTTAGTAAATCACTGACGAGCAAAACCCATTTTATTACAAGGCAATTTATTCACCATAATAAATCATGGATGAGACCTTCTATTTATCACACAAGTATAATTATGATTTATAATGTTATTACGGCTAGAGCCCCCATTCAATTTATGAAAATAATAGTTATAGTATTGTTATTCTTAGTGTGAGTATCCTTGTATTAGTGAAGATCTTATTATATCATTCTGAAGTTTATTTGTAGTTGTCTAGAGTATTCCGTGGTTCTTAGTATCCCCTGGCAATTCACATAGCGTAGTTTTAGAGTTTTCAGTTGATTTTACTTCATGCATAATTATTTGTGTGGCTCATATTATACAGCAAGAACCTCGTTGTCGAGTGGTAGTGTAGATTATTAATATAGTTGAATAAATATTACACATACACACATGTAGATAACTTTGAAATATTGACGCTAACCAAGTTGTGTAGAAAGCAACGATAAATTTGGTTTAATTTACAAAATCAATCCAGTAGGAATCCAAATAATATTATATACACAATCAAGAAATACACATATTCCAATTAGTAATGAATATCCTCAATGAACATATAGCATTGTAGTTAATAGTAGAATAATAAATTTTCCATAATACAACTCAAATAGAAACGATTCTCAGAGACTTAATATTAGATGTTATCCGAACGGCTGTACGCCAAGAACTGAACCTAAAAGTGTCGAATCGCGTAGAAATATATTATGGGTCAATCGTTGGAAAATCCCGTCAGCCTAGTGACACGAGAATTTTAATCAAGCCTGCGTGCTGACTGCGTGATCAGATTGTTTTTTATTAAGAACAAGCAATAATGCTCTAACAAAATAAGGAGAGACCGGACGGCCTTGACACGATTTAGGTGCATGCACAGTTCATGTTTTTATCGAGGTTAATAAAAAACAATAATGCTCAAATTAGGTTAGGAAAAACCCGGGGGAAACTTTGAGCTGAGAAATATTTATATCGTTTAAACGCAATTCGCTTAAATGATTTAGTTTGTTTATTAACATTACAATGTAGGGAATTTACGTTTCGTAACAATGTGCACTGCCACGAGATATCCTGAAGCTATTCCGCTACGCACCATTAACGCAGATAAGATATCTGACGCACTGATTGCATTTTGTTCAAGATACGGTCTTCCAAAGACTATACAGTCAGACCAAGGATCTAACTTTACATCAAAGCTGTTTAACCAGGTCTTAAAGAAACTAGGCATCCAACATGCAACTTCAACTGCGTACCATCCGCAAAGCCAAGGTGCCCTAGAAAGATATCATCAGACTCTGAAAACCATGCTCCGCACATACTGTTTTGAGAACACTGAAGACTGGGATCGCGGTATTCCATTCGCTCTTTTCGCGACTAGAGAAACTGTGCAGGAATCTCTTGGATTCAGTCCGTTCGAGTTAGTGTTTGGACATTCAGTTCGAGGACCTCTAAAACTGTTGCAGAAAACCTTGTTAAATTCTGATGAAGAGACTGGACTCGTAGCTTATGTGGAACAATTTAGCAATAGAATCTATCATGCTTTTAATCATGTTAAAGATAATCTTTTGCAGGCTCAGAAAAGAATGAAAGGGTACTATGATGTCAAGGCCAGATCCCGATGTTTCTATCCTGGTGATAAAGTCCTCATGTTGACCCAATTGTCTGGACAACCCCTGAGTGCAAAATATACAGGACCATATCAGGTTTTAGATAAAATCAGTGATGTAACATACCTTGTAAAAACCCCTGATAGAAGGAAAACACAGAGACTGTGCCATATAAACATGCTAAAACCTTATGTTGTTAGGGAAGAACAAACTGACATTAGGCCAGTGAGTGCTATCAAAACTGTTGAAACACCCCCGCCTAAATTTAAAAAGACAATCATAGAAAGTAAACTTCAAAACACTGAAGCACTTAAAAACCTCAATGATAAACTGGCACATCTAGACTCAGGTGAACAGACTTCTATCAAGGGTTTAATCTATGATCATGTAAATTTGTTTAGTGATGTTCCTAACAAAACAACTTTGGTTACCCATGATGTAGTTTTAAAAGATGATAATGTTAAACCTGTCAAACAACATCCGTATAGGGTTAATCCCATACAACTTAAGAATAACTCACGTATTGGTAAAAGATCACATCGTCGCGGACACCCTATCGCGCATGTAACAAATGTATAAGGGGATAGATAACTTCATGTATATATTCTGATAATCCTAACTAAGAGAATTGGATCATTTAAAATATAAATGCATGAATATATGAATATGTTGTGATTATTTTATGCAATATCTTATGCCTTATTTTATGCCATGAATATTTCCATTTGCTAAAACAAATATTATTATTGTTGTAGGAAAAAAGAAAGAACCTAATAAGTTACTTATAAATATTATGGATTTATGAACATAATTTTTCTTTATTAGTAAGATAATGAATGAACAGAAATGTACATCCTTATTTTGAAACAATCAAACTATAGTTGTGATTATGTAAAAACCAAAATAGAGTAATGTGCATACACTTCACATGCTTACACACTTAAGATTAAATTCTTACTCTTAAGTTTATTTAAATATTAATTTCATTTAAGTTGAATTAATTAATGATTGAATTGTTTAATATGATAACATTAGTTATGTTGATTTTTACCTTATAAATAAGATGATGATGTTTATAAGGAATGATATCTCAGAGAGTATAATTTTTTTAATAACGCGAACATGTGTTATGGTCTGAGGATAACTTGAGATCCTATATGATGAGGGTTTAATAGAATAAATTATTTCCCTTACTTGTCTTATTTAACGGACTACCCAGGTGGAGTCAGTTTTTTTTGTATATTGTTTAGAACTAAAGTTAAGTGCAGGCGGTTCTAAAAGAAATTGCACACTTCTATTGTTTAGTATGCAATGTTCTTTTCCTTTTGGTATGGGCGACTGTTACGAAACGTAAATTCCCTACATTGTAATGTTAATAAACCAACTAAATCATTTAAGCGAATTGCGTTTAAACGTTATAAAATATTTCTCAGCTCAAGGTTTTCCCCGGGTTTTTCCTAACCTAATTTGAGCATTATTGTTTTTTATTAACCTCGATAAAAACATGAACTGTGCATGCACCTACAGCGTGTCAAGGCCGTCCGGTCTCTCCTTATTTTGTTAGAGCATTATTGCTTGTTCTTAATAAAAAACAACCTGATCACGCAGTCAGCACGCAGGCTTGATTAAAATTCTCGTGTCACTAGGCTGACTGGATTTCCCAACGATTGACCCATAATATATTTCTACGCGATTCGACATTTTTAGTCAGTTCTTGGCGTACATTCGATCAGATAACATCTAAGATTCTGAGTCTCTGAAGATCGTTTCTATTTGAGTTGTATTATGGAAAATTTATTATTCTACTATTAAATACAATGCTATATGTTCATTGAGGATATTCATTACTAATTGGAATATGTGTATTTCTTGATTGTGTATATAATATTATTTGGATTCCTACTGGATTGATGTTGTAAATTAAACCAAATTTATCGTTGCTTTCTACACAACTTGGTTAACGTCAATATTTCAAAGTTATATACATGTGTGTATGTGTAATATTTATTCAACTATATTAATAATCTACACTACCACTCGACATCGAGGTTCTTGCTGTATAATATGAGCCACACAAATAATTATACATGAAGTAAAATCAACTGAAAACTCTAAAACTACGCTATGTGAATTGCCAGGGGATACTAAGAACCACGGAATACTCTAGACAACTACAAATAAACTTCAGAATGATATAATAAGATCTTCACTAATACAAGGATACTCACACTAAGAATAACAATACTATAACTATTATTTTCATAAATTGAATGGGGGCTCTAGCCGTAATAACATTATAAATCATAATTATACTTGTGTGATATAAATAGAAGGTCTCATCCATAATTTATTATGGTGAATAAATTGCCTTGTAATAATAGATAGATAAATACAGAGATAGATAAATACAGAGATAGATAAATACTCAGATAGATAAATACATAGATAGATAAATACAGAGCTAGATAAATACATAGATAGAGAGATACATAGATAGATAAATACACAGATAGATAGATACATAGATAGATAAATACACAGATAGATAGATACATAGATAGATAAATACACAGATAGATAGATACATAGATAGATAAATACACAGATAGATAGATACATAGATAGATAAATACACAGATAGATAAATACAGGGATAGATAAATACACAGATAGATAAATACATGCATATACCCTGAAAGACTAAATAATGGACTGATTTATTATTTAAAAAAATTCCCAACCAGATTGTAGTACAAATTGTGGCGGGAAAAAGATATGTCTCAAAGAAACAGGAAAGTGCAGCGATGGATGCAATCCTGGTTATGGCGGTGCCAACTGTACCAGTGGTCAGTCAATGTTAATGATAATCTTAATTTTTTACTTGTCAGTCAGACTTTTTTTTCATTTTTGCGCGATGATAGGGCGAAAAATCCAGTCCGTACGCCTGGATATCCAGGCGCTTGGGCTGTTTGGAGATGGGCTGTTGCGCTTATTGCGTCATCCCCCACCGAATCTCGGAGCCTCTCGGCAGTGCAAGTATCCCTGGGTGTGCAACAAGGGCATTCCTATCTCAAGGAACTTATTACACCATATGTTTCGCAAACAACACTGACAACTCATCGCTTTTGGAAGAGCCCAGTTTCTCTCTGACGACCGTTGGCCTTAGAGCCTTCTCAGTATCCGGTCCGAAGATGTGGAACCCGTTCAACTCTGGCGAACAAGCTCTTTGATACTTTCAAAAAGAATTTAAAAACTCATTATTTTAAGATTTACCATAGTTAACATTTAACCTGCTTTAGACCCCTACTGTCTTATTTATATGTTGGGTAAGTTAATGCTACATTTATTCGATTTTTTTAAAATTATCAGTTAGCTTTGTCTCCTAGCCTAGAGTAATGTCCGTGCTCTTAGTTGTATATTTAATGCGCTCTGAGCTTAATTTATGTTTGTTGGCAGCGCTATACAAATATTATTATTATTCCCACCTACATGCCTAAGCACATCTTTGCGCTATAAATGTACGCGTATCGGTGGTTTCTACACTATGTCAGCGTTGAGGTTCACAGGTGCGGAAATGATTTGCTGTTTATCAGGTTGTATCAGTAGTTGTAAAGTAATTTATGACTGTTCCTCTGGTCAATTAGTAAATTATAACTGTTCCTCTCGTCACTAATTAACTTTAAACTCTCCCAATGGTCAGTCAGTAATGTAAAACTTTACACTTGTGAGTTAGTAATTTAAACTTTTGAAATTGTCATTTATTTAACTTGGTAGTTGATGTAGCTGTAACAATAACCAACATTGGGTCTAATGAAGGTCAAGAAAGACTGTTCATTATGTATTATGTACATTTGTTCCAACCGACATAAGTACAGGCCCACCTGCTGAATCTGTGTGTCACTTACTGGAGGCCATCACTTGTGTAGGGTAGAGTGAGTAAACAATAGACTTAGGCAGGTGCTGTAGTTTTACTAACTGTATTGATATTGATTTCAGAATGTTCCTACTGCATTGGTGGCTTGTGTGAAAGGGAATCATTGACTTGCACCAAAGGCTGTGTAGAAGGAAGTAACAGTTCTCTGTGTGCCAAAGGTAATTAAGTTAAAGTTTTAGTTTTATGTTCTTATTGCTGCATGACGCATACATTGACAATTGACATATTACGATAAGTCTGATTAGACAGACAATCAGTCCAGAATACACTTAGAGAACAAGAGACTGGTGTGTAGACGAGTAGACTGACTGTAGAGGTAGAAATTTAGATAGAAATAGATTGGTGATTGATTAGTGGATGATTGGACAGACGGGTAAATTGATGGATTGGTGTTTGAACAGTTGGATGGAAGAGTGATTGGGTAGGTCGAATGAATGTTAGTACAAGATGTACACATGGTCTCTTGATTGATATACAGTTAAGAGACCAAAAATACTAGATAAATATAGTTATCATGTACTCTGACTTAAGGTACAGCCTTTCTTTAAGCTAGTTAAAGTGATAAGTTATTTTTAATGCTATACGTTCTTTGACTTTGGTAAACTTTGGAAAACTGTTGTAGTTTTTTTTGACACTTTGGTGTAAAGTCAATAAAAAAAACAATGTGGGATTACTTGGAATAGTCTTGTCAGTCCAACTTCTCCCAATACGCCACTCTTCACCCCATTCCCAATTGAAGGTTTGAACTATATAAATGTAGATTACATCAGACTAAACAATATTAGCACATATTTAATTGAAATCATCCACTTGAGGTTGGCCACGTATGATCGGGAAACCGGTTTTCAAGTACCCGTACAGCCCTGATCTTCTATTAAACCAAAGTCCAGTTTTACACCGCCCCAATTCTCAATAGTAATATATTAAATTTCTTTTCTGAAACCTTTTAAAATAAGTAAGGGATCATTTGTATCCATAATAATGTAACATTCGTTTAGTACAGCGTGTGATAATTAACATTGTCATGAGTAAATGACATATTAAAATTTAACTCTCTTGGAAGGGATATTATTGCATTTACGAAAAAAACATATTGAAACATATCAGACGCTTTATACGCTATAAAGATGTCTTCCTTGTTCTGTGCATTACGACATATTTATTTACAATAACTCCATATATCTAGTTAGTATATTAAGGTCCACCTCAAGTTAATATTAATCAGGATACTTAACTGACAATTATAGACAAGAAAGAAAATGCCATTATTATGTATAAGATAAAAATATTTTTATGATTATAATTATATATATTGCCCATGCAATTGCAATGTAAGTCAATTTATGTTTCTGATACATTTAATCTAGGATTTAAGTTTGTACTGCGTAAAGGAATACTTGTCTCGGTACTCGAGATATATATATTATATTCTTGTGGATAGTTATTCTTTGCCTCACCTTTAAATAAATGTGTTTACTGCTTGAATGTAAGTGCTTAAATTAACACACGCTTTATTTCACAGTGTTTTGTGGGAATAGAATTAGGAAAATCGTCTACCCTTCGGCATTTGTTGACTTTTAAATGTCTAGAGATATTATGAGTGACTTTATAAGTAATAAGTAAATAATTATCAAATATAACGATGCACGAATCCATAATATAAATTTGGTTGACCTATTCAACTGATAAATGGAATACAATGCAGCGCCCAATACTTCTAGACAGCAAGCCAAGACACGGTCTGACAGAGACAGTGTCTGCCTTTTCTAAAATCTTTGTTACACATTAGAGGCTCAAGCCGGAATCTTCAAAGAACATACAACAAACTAGAGTTGGAAATCGAACTCGGGTTTGGAAGTTCGAGTACGGTGTGCTCGGTTCGGGTTCGGTTCGATTCCCATTTTTACGACAAACATTGGATTGTAATGTTTAACTTTTACATTCTCCTTAAAATGCCTTGCCCCCCCACCCACCCTCCAAAATAAAAAGAAGATATTTCACCCACTTATGCATTGCCCTTTTAAATAGCATTCTCATATGAATCTAGAAAGCTGGAAATGTATGAAGCTTTGTAAAATCACATGCAGTTATTAACTACAATAATTTCTTTTTTATTACTTACACAATTGATGTTTAAATGTGTCAGTACTTTTAAAACAACAACAACACTAGACTATACATTTGTTACAACTGTCTCCGTAGCTGGAGTGGGTGATGACGATCCAGTGAAAGGAAACTTCTACATCTATCTTGTACTCATAATATTCGTTGCCGCTGGTCTGATGATCTTAGTAACTGTCCTGACACGCAGAAGTAAAAAAGTGCTTAAGCAAGAACAAGTTGCGGAATAATTCGAATATTTGTTTGACAGTGTGAATTGTTTTTTAAAGACTGTAAATTTACTTACAAATAACATTAAAAAAGGAAAAAATGTTATGTATTGACTTATGTCTTTCTTTGAGTTATGTGTCGACTTATGTCTTTGAGTTATGTGTTGACTTATGTCTTTAAGTTATGTGTTGACTTATGTCTTTGAGTTATGTGTTGACTTATGTCTTTAAGTTATGTGTTGACTTGTCTTTGAGTTATGTGTTGACTTATGTCTTGAGTTATGTGTTGACTTATGTCTTTGAGTTATGTGTTGACTTATGTCTTTGAGTTATGTGATGACTTATGTCTTGAATTATGAGTTGACTTATGTCTTTGAGTTATGAGTTGACTTATGTCTTTGAGTTATGTGTTGACTTATGTCTTTGAGTTATGAGTTGACTTATGTCTTTGCGTTATGAGTTGACTTATGTCTTTGAGTTATGTGTTGACTTATGTCTTTGAGTTATGTGTTGACTTATGTCTTTGAGTTATGTGTTGACTTATGTCTTGAGTTATGAGTTATTTGTTAATTCAATTTGCCTTTTTGTGTGTTGTTATGTTGAGTCATGTGTTGAGTAATTATATATATATTATATATATACAGTCAATTTTGCAGGGCTGGCCAAATCACAGGAGCGCAAATCTAATCGTCTTTCGAGACTATGGAGCCAATGATGATGATGATTATAATATTTATATACTTGATTTTAAAATAATGAGAAACATATCAATCAGACTTGGTATTTATTTACCATAAAATGAAGTACAATCACAAAAAAACTCCTAAAATTTAATTTTGGGAGTAAATGCGGGAAAGTTGAATAGGTCGTAATATTATTTTGAATATTAGAAGCGTCTATACTATAAATTATAAACATAATCGATAGAATAATAAAGATTTGGTCCATAGCCCACTGTAAACTCAGGAGCTCTACAAGAAAATGTTCTAGGACACCTACTATTTCTAATTTAAATTAATGATCTGCCAAAATGCATCTACACAGGAACAAAAGTAAGATTATTTGCCGATGATTCAATAATTTATAGAATAATAAAGACAGGAAAAGATAGTGAACTTTTACAAAAAGACCTAGATGAACTACAAAAATGGGAATCTAACTGGAGTAGCCTATGTCTTTTCACCCAGAAAAATTCCAACTAATAAGTGTTTTTAAGAAAAAGAAACAAATAATGACAAACTACTTCATTCATGGTAAAGAACTAACTCAAACTAACATTGCTAAGTATATATCATTATAAATGATAAGTTATCTTAAAACCCTCATATTGATGAAGTATTTAAAAATAATAAAAATTCATTAAGGTTCATAAAAAGGAACTTTCACAAATGTAATAAGAAAATAAAACTAAAATGCTATCTCACATTAGTTAGGCCTTTACTAGAATATGCAGCATCTGTATGGAACCCTTCAACAAAAGAAAACATTAAACAATTAGAACAAATTCAGACAATATCTGCAAGGTTAATTACTAGCGAATATTATCAATTAACAAAAAACTAAACCTAAAAACACTAGAGGACAGAAGGGCAAAGAGTAAAGTAGCAATAATACATAAGGCATTAAACTCTAATTTAGAAATACAACCCAATAGCATCCTGTTGCAAAGCTCAGATAAACATAAAGGCAAAAACACTTTCCTTATACCTAATGCGAGAACAAATGCAGATAATTATTCTTTCTTCCCAAGTGGCATTCGGGCATGGACTAGGTTGCCTGAACAAACCAGGAAAACCAGTAACTTAACATCATTTAAAACATTAATAAAAATGCAAGACTAGACTCGGACCACGGATGAACGTAGGACGCAATAATTTTCTTTACAGAAGGAGCGTCTGTAATATATAAGATAAGATGTAGGCCTAAGAAGTAGGCGCTAAAGTAACACCCCTCTTGCGCACGTGAATTAACATTACTTTCAACTTTGGGTTTTCCCGTTGAACATAGTTGTGCGTTAACATTCAATTCTTGTTGACAAACCCTTGCTGTTGATTGGCTGGAAGTGAGACTATTGAATTCAAATATGATTTCTTGTTTCAATCTATGGGCTATCAAAAAGAACATGAGGTGATATTGCACAAATACAAAGAAAGCGTTTGTTTCTTATAAAAGACTAATTACAATATCTATGAATGAATCAGTAGAATCAACATAAAATTTTTATCTATTTATGGCGACAGGGAAGATGAAGAAGAAGATTTGATGGTAAGTTTTTATTTACAAAATATTTATTCTCCATCGTATATTAATATAATATATGGGCATGAGACATGACCATTGTAAAATGAATACGTAACAACCAACTTTCATTAGGCGATCAATTTACCTCTGGCACTAGTGAGTATTAAAAATGGTGCACCATAAAATATAACAACGATAAAAACAAATTGCATAAATGAACTATTCGTGAAATTCAGACCGTTAGTATTAATACACATTGTGGCGTTTTGGGAGAAGATTAACGTCACACGCAACTAAGAAAGGTCTTAGATGTAATCCGCTCTTATAAGATACTATAATCATATCATCTGTACGTACAAACCATTGACAACATTGCCACAATCCTGCATGTCTGATTGGAGTAAAAATGAGTCTTTCCTTTCTTTCTCCTACATTTAACACTTTATGTATTTTGCATCGCAATGAATTTTACTTACATTATAATAATATATGTATATTTCTGCATGCTTATAAGTATATTACTTACTGTCATATGACTATTCATTGACTTTAGTTTCCATTCATGTATATTGTCATTGTTACTAAGTCTACATCATACCCACCATTCTAAATTGTGTAACATGGTTGCGTCTCGCCCCCCCCCCCCCCGTACCACGGACGATCGGGAAACAGGTCAAGGTCATTTCTGAGCCCACCGTCTCTGACCTTCGCTCCCCCCCCCCCGTCCCTCCTCACTTATAACATGTATATGAAAATAGACCTCTAAGAGCTCGTTCCCTGGTCAAAACCCCCTTTGTTGCTTAAACAAAGGCGCCGCCGGAAGATAAGAATTACCTTGGATGGCTGACCGCCTCTTCGCCCCTCCCTTCTCACTTCCACTCGCACCCACCATCCCCCACCCCTCTCCCCATGCTTTCCCTACTCCTGTCAATCAGACTAAACGTGTACATTTCCCCCTATCCTTCCATTTTATATCACGTGACTATTACTATCAATGCTTTTAGTTTTAGTTATAGATTGAAGGTGTAGAGTTTTACGGACAGTCTAGCTAGGTGGTCGTGAAGCGGTGTGGGTCCCATCTGGGCCCCTCC
This sequence comes from Anisus vortex, assembly GCA_949126835.1. Classification (NCBI taxonomy): domain Eukaryota; kingdom Metazoa; phylum Mollusca; class Gastropoda; family Planorbidae; genus Anisus; species Anisus vortex. The sequence goes on along the minus strand of OX421506.1, from coordinate 33,786,344 downwards.
GAGGCCTTTGTGAAGGCTCCGACCCTAAGTCTGTATCTAAATCTTAATCTTTGCTGTTTATATTGTTGGACAATGTACCTAGGATATTATGCATGATATATATGCAACGGTATACTCAGTCTTAATGTGAATAAACTTCAGAATATAATGTTTTCGCTCGTGTTCTCTAGTGACTATAATCGATGTTGTGAAGTCTATATGTGTTTAGTATAGCCAAACCTCTGCATAATTACCTCAGACGAGCCACGGAATTCTACACACATAAATATAAATTTGATCATCAATACGTAACTTCTAGCACAGTACTCCGGCTCATCCCTTAAGACAAAACGCAGCCAACAAGAATAGAAAGAGAATAATTCATCTCTTATCTATTTATGCAGACCACTCTTATAAGAAGGAAAGAATACACATACGAGCCTGCCTGCCACACAGCGTGACATAATTCAGTCACTTTTACTTAATCATACAGAAGGCACGACACACAGGAGGCTCAGGTGCAAATCTAATCCCAACTTATAAAGTTTACGTGGTGATTAAGTGGTCTAATCACCCCCCGCCACGTTACACACATCATTTTTTGTTTTTTATATTTTTATAATAATGATAATAATAATAGTTCACTTTGGTAAAAAAAAAAAAAAAAAGCAATATGACGCTGAGTGAAGCGACGCTTGAGATTGTACTATTCAAAAAACTCTTTTGTGTATTCTCTTTTGAAGATATTTGGTTAGATATAGTCTTGATAAGTAGGCCTATACTACAGACGAATGTTTTCAATGCACAAGTTGATTACATTATTGGAGAAATTTACTAAAAGTTGATTTTTTATTCATAATCATTTTGTTTGCATCATACAATTGTATACTTCCGGCAAGATGGCGCCTAGTGAAGTGACGTTTGAGTTTGTTCTATTCGTGCTACTGTGAAAGTTTCTACTAAATGTATTGGTTTTCTCTTTATCTGCTTCCGAAAAATACCTAGCTGTTTGCTCGATCATCACGTTTTGTTTTACTGAAAATATTGAACCTATACTAACAATGCAATACAGTAGATCTGAACTTATACAACTTCGATCCCGCGCGTACCATATTAAAATCATAATACATGAGATCCATGGTCGAGCTACACGCATCAGGGAAAAGAGACTGCGTTCAAGCAAAATCTATCTGCAGCTCAGGGTGCCTAGCATGGAAAGAGAAACATTATCACCCCTGTGGTGGAATGAACACAATTGAACAAGCTGACGATATAAAAAAAAAATAGAATTAAAAACCTACTTTTTCGATTTGTTTGTACAATATGGTAAATATAAAGCGCAATCGAAGACTTAGTTGTAAATGGCGCTATATAAATATGTAATTGGTAAAAATGATTATGATTCTTTCGGTCTAAACAGTAAATTGACATATTATTAGTAATAAGTGATTAGTAAAATGAGTTAAGATGTATGAAGTGTTTTTTTTATAGAACTGTGGTCGTGTTGTTGAAGGGAGGGAGGGGGGGGTTGAGGCCCCTTGACACATCACTGAATTTAATGTGATAGAATGGCTAATGCCTTCCTCCAAGTTTGACATATAGACTCTATTAATATCCATATCATGGTTGGTCACGTGCATTCGATTTTTTACGTCTTAATGAACTCAACATTTATTTTGAATTTAAATATATATATTTATATTTTAGTTGATTTAGAACGGTATTTATCAGCTTGCTTCGTCGTAAATTGAATTATAGTCAATTTGAATTGAATAAATTATTGCATTTTCAACGCTTCTTTTTATTGTAAAATAAGGAAATACTTACAAAAACATTTGGCCATCGGCGCCGCCTTTACTTCTACATTACACAAGAAGTGTTGTGTGTTCTGACGTTAGCATTGAATGATAATTTTTATATTTAGAATGTCATTGGATGCGTAATGCGTGCAACCTTGCAATATCCGTCTCCAGGGGGAAATTTTTTTAATTCAATCATATTTTAGAATTCTAAAATATAATGCATGTAGTAATCAGCAGAGACATAGCTTGCTTAGGTTATTTGGTTCCTCGTGGATCATAGGGCCTCCACAACAGCTCTCCAGCACACTCGATTCTGGGCAGCCTTTTTAAAGTTCACCCCATGAGAGATTGCAGCTTGTCATTTCTTCTTCGCAGGAGCGTCTCCAGGTGGTCTTAGGGCGACCAACCCGACTCTTTCCCTGGGGGGGGGGGGGGGGTTCCGTTGCAGAGCTTGTTGGGTGACGTCCTGTGGGGGTTTTTGAATGGTGTGCCCAATCCATTGCCACTTTTGCCTGGCGATCTGCTGCTCAAGGGGGCCCTGGTTTGTTTGCCGCCAAAAGTCGGTGTTCTGGAACTTTTCTGTCGACCGAATCTTTAGTATGTTGCGGAGGCAGTCGTTGACAAAAGTTTGTAGCTTATTGCTCAGAGCGTTGGTGACTCTCCAGGTGTCTGAGCCGTAGAGATGCACTGACTTTACATTCGTGTATAAGATTCGTAATTACAGAGAGAGCTGTTGACCTCCAGATTGGACTCAGTGTGATGAAGACATGTTTTCCTTTCCCTATTCTGGCCTTGATGTCTTCGTCCGAGCCACCTGCTACTGGGACTATACTGCCCAGGTATGTGAAAGAGGTGACTTCTTTCAACTCACTGTCTTCAACCTTGATTAACTTCTCTTGTTTCTCAATCTGGAGTCCAGTCTTGGATTCTTCTTGGGCCAGGTTATCTATGTTTTGGTTGCATGTGCTGTTTTTTTCTGGGGCCTAGACTAGGTCTTTAATGAAATCTGTTTTAAGAGCCTCAGCTTTAAACAAAGCACCGTCATGGCCAGAAATATGTTCATTTCTATGTTTGTTATGTATAACTGATACGTACAACGTTGTTTGTTAATCAATCAATTGAATTAATTGAATTGGTTAGTTATAGGCTTAAATAAATAAAAGGGGCACGGTGGACGTGCGGCGGCGCGTTCATCTGGCGTACCGAAGGTCCCGGGTTCGAATCCTGGTGCAGGCTAGTTTCTTTTTCTGGGTCTGGAGGGTGGAGGGGTAAAGTAAAGACGGCTGTGCAAAGTGCTGGCCACACAATCACGTAGTGTGCCGTGGGCACAGAAACTGGTGAAGGCTGCTTCACCTATGGATCGATTCGGTCCGACGGGTACTTAAATAAAAAGGCTTAAGGATTCATGACCCCGTCAATTCAGATGTATATTCAGTACAATTTAAACATTCCGAGTGCAACCCGTAAACGTTACAGTCTAACAGCAGCAACTGCTGGATATGTTGTTTTTTTTTAATTTCTATTTTTACCTCTACGTGTAAGTTGGAAGCAATAAGTGTTGATATTGTGTTGTTTTACGTTTGAATTATATTTTGTTTTGGCCTCGGTTTCCATTGACCCATTGTCGCCTTTATAAATGGTGGTGTATTTTTTTTTTTTAGTTTTAAAAGAGAGCCTGCTGATAAGTATTGTTGAGTTTGATCAATGGAAGGTAAAGTGAATACCTTGCTGGTTAGAAAGTAATCAACGGTTTTATTTTATCATTTCTTACTTTGTGGCTTTTTTGTAGGCCTGTTCTTGGGTTATCATGCGTGATCATTTACCTACATGTTCTTTGTTAAATATATTGGGAGCAGTACCCTCACATATTGGAGGGCAGAGGGGGGCATATGCCCGGGGGCGGCAAATGTAGTCTAAATATAGCAAATATAGCACTTAACAAGCAGTTACATTATGCAAGGGAGCGGCGCTGAAACTTTTGCCCTTGGGGCGCCACATAAGCTTGTAAAGGCTCTGACTGGGGGTGCCTTTAGGGACCAGGTTCCTTTTAGCTTGTAGCCTTACGCAATGTATTTTAATGTTTGTGTCATATGTTGATACTCTGATTACTCAGGGTATCGTGAGTGTTAATATTATTTAACCCTTCCGGTACCGACCTACTTTCCCATGCATACCTTCAGTCCAGCTATATACGCGCCCGGGACTGTAAGGGTTAACATTAATATTTATGATCATAATTTCGCTCACTTAAATTGAGTCATTTATGATTTGATATTGTGGTAATCATCAGTGTTTGTAGTTGATGCTGATCACGTGGTCAAAAATCTTTGTTACAGATTATAGTTGCACTCCCACCTGTAAGCTACTGCTTTTATTTTATTAATCTAATTTGAATGTCCGATACATGACCATGTTAAATCAAGTTTTAGGTTTTAACTAAAATTTCTTTGTTCAAACTTGATTTATGTATTTTACATTCATGTAATTTTAACTATTGTGACTATTATTATCATTATTAGTTCACACTATAATTGATATTTCATTTATCTTCTTTACCAGTGCCGTGTTGTTCTAGTTGAGATTTTCGTTAGGGATATTTTTCTTGTTTGAATACATTTTGCATATACATTACCTGTAAATCTATCTTTTATTTTGTAGTTCTTGCATGTGGTTAAACAGTCTACTTATTTTACTTAATTTGTCTAGTCATTGAACCCTTATTCCTTATACTTAAGTAGTCTTGGGTTCAGGTAGATCCACTATTGCGCAAACCCAGGACCCCCCCCCCCCCGTCCTTTTAAAAGGACCCGGAACCAAACACGTGTGTCAATGTTGTAAAGTCTGGCATACATTTTTATTTCCATTCCCACAGCTGACCAATGACGAAAATGACCATCGCAGGTATCACATGGCTGCTATCTGCCTTAGTGGCGTCAGCTTGGGCAGAGTCTACTCGCGTTGGACCACACAGTCAGTATGCCTGTAACTGCTTCCAAAAGAAATGCAACCCTGATGGAGTGTGTCACCCTGGATTTCCTTGCGAGGGAAAATATTTCGGATACGCCTGCCAATATGGTAACGTTCGCATATGTTCTAAATTCATCCATATACCGGCAGACACACAGACACTCACGCAGACAGTCACGCGCGCACTTTTAAGCACGAAGGCAGTCTCATTTACTCAACCAGAAGTACACACTTACGCAAACACACAAGTAGACAGATACAGACTCAATAAAACACACACGTGCAGACTTGTGTATGCAAAACACACGAATGTAGAAATGTAGATACAAGCACGCAAACTCTCTGCAGTACTGGTGCTACGACCTCTTAGACATGTGCTAGTAAAAATAATAATGACCATTTTTCCAGCCAACATCTTAGTTCTATCGCATTTAACCTGCCCACCAAGGCACCGTATTTTCACAATTTATAGAAATTTGTTTTAACTAGTATTACGACCACAATCCCCTTGTGGTCAGAGTAGCGTAAATGTTGTTAATACTCGTTCGTCCTAGGGTAGACTTTAGTAAATATTATTTATACTTTAGTTCGTATTACGCGTACTCCTTATTGTCCTGGGAACAAACTCAGAATTTGCCGTCTGAAAGTTCCTTTCTTGACGTTGTATAAATATATACATGGTATTGTAAATAATAAAATAGTAACTTGACACAGAAGCTTCATTGTAAATGGTTCAATCAGGAAGATATTTATTTCAAATAATAAATCCAATACTTGTAAGTATGTACACAAGAATCCTTATATATAATAACAGTGAAACAGAGCCAACACAAGCGTCAACCAACAGACTCAAGAGAAATTCTCTAGCAAACTGCCCAGAAAGACGACGCGAAGCGAGTTAAATACTCTTGGGGAAGCGCGGGGAACAGACCTATTAAGAGAGGGATAAAAATAGTGCTACCATTTACAAGACTCATAATAAAAACGATAGTTTTAACCTGATCTCCCCCGTACGTAAAATAATAACCTATTCCTAGCTATTCCTAGAATTTGCAGTCGGTACAAGAGTGAATTACAAGAATTTTGCAGTCGTCACTAAAGAAGACAAGAATGACAACTATAGATTAGAATGAAATGGTCCAAACTTAGTACCTCCCACAAAACTCGCGTTGAAAGAGATAGCTCTGGGCGCTATTAACCCTTACAGTCACGGGCGCGTATATAGCGGAACTGAAGGCAGCATAGATAGAAGTAGGTCGGTACAGGAAGGGGTAATATGTAACACTAGTGTCAGCGTGCTTTCCCCCCCCCCTTACTTGTCCCACTGAAATATATATCCAGAGCTCACCAAAAATGACAAATGTGATAGAATGGATTATGGATAGTAGCGCTATGTAAATAACCATCATCGTCAAATGTATGCCGACTTTCTCGAAGGACTACATATTTGTCTAATTTCTAAAACTCTTGACTGAACATGATGCATAGTGTTGGCGCTGCAAATTTGAAAGAGCGCAAACAAAAATGAGTATTTTTCATGCCTAGCAACACCGCGAAGATCAAAGTAACTAACGAGGAGCACAAAACCTATCTTTCCTCGAGCTTTCTTTTCAATAAATTCTTGAAGATTGGAGGGATCGGTGCGGTCCAAGCAGATGAACGCAATTGTAAGAAGCTGAAGATCACTAGTTGTATTAATAGAAAAACTCATTGGAGAGCTTTAAGCACAGAGGCAATATTGTTGGAATTTCTTCTTTGGCGATACTATGCATGCTGCAGTTTTCTGTGTATTTTGCAACCGTTAGACATCAAGGTGATAACGTGAAGACAAAGCCGCCACAGTCAGTCATCTTAAATGAATGTTTGGCCCTATAGAGACTCTGGGTGTTTTGGGAAGGACTTGCTCTGTCTCTCTCTCCCAATTTTCATTACGTATATCGCAATTTTTCGGATCATGACTGTGTTTGTATTATCTATGTGTAATTACCTTCTTCATTATTTTACACTCTGTGGATGTTTGTACATGTGATTGATCTCTCATGAAATACAACTGTCTGTTAGATAGATAGATGTCTCTGAGAAGTGATAGACTTGCAGTTTTCTGTATTATCGAGAGTCTCTGAAGCTATTGTTACAATGATCGTGCCTGGAGTGAGTAATAGACACTGTAACGCCATGGTGCACTTTTCTTTTTAGGTCGGGGACGTAGCTGACCTAGGGCACGTAGATGTAAGTATCAAGCCCTTACGACAGAGTTGATGTGAGGCACCATTGTGAGTCAGACTTAGACTTAGATCCTCCAGTGCCGTTCGGCGCATCGGGCAATGAGAGTAATCCAGTGGGCTCTGTCCGTATCCGCTGATGTAACGGTATTGATGTCGTCCTAGTTTATGTCAACTGAGCGGAAGTCATCGGCGGTTGTTGTACGCCATGTTGTTTTAGGTCGCCTTGTCCGCGTCGTCCTTTGGGCAGCTGTCATCTGGTTGCTGTGTGGGGTAGCCGATGATCAGGCTGGCGGATTATGTGGCAGGCGACGTTCGCCGACCGACGTCGAATCGTCGATAGTGGGCGCGTTGTCGTTAAAGGATACACTTCTTTATTTGTAACCCGGTTTCTATAAATGATCATAAGTAGGCGTCTGAGGCATCTTTGGTGGATTGCGTTGAGTTTCCGGTCGCTTACCACTGAGACTGTGAGTCTAATCTAATCGAAAATATCATATGTCGCAATGTCCAACAAAGGAATGTCATATGTCGCAGTGTCCAACAAAGGAATGTCATATGTCGCAATGTCCAACAAAGGAATGTCATATGTCGCAATGTCCAACAAAGGAATGTCATATGTCGCAGTGTCCAACAAAGGAATGTCATATGTCGCAATGTCCAACAAAGGAATGTGCCATCAAACTATTGATACGATAACTGAATTTGGATACGTCTTCTTAGACTGGTGCTACACCCTAAGGCTGCTATTAGGCTACATCATTAGACACAAATACTACACCCTCAGATTGATGATACAGCTTTTAAAACTTGCTAAGCTTTTTGGAAGCTACTTCGTTTACAATTTACACAACTTACTTCAACATGTTCAAACGGTGAAACACCGATTGTACCTTTTCATACTGGTGTTACTGTCTATGCTATGCCATCTCGGGCTAGTTCTAATCAAACGAAACAACACACCCTTATACTCTACTGGTGATATAATCTTGGATTTATAATTTTGTAACAACGTGTGAGATTAGTTTTAAGCACTCTCAGACTGGCGATAGGCCTACAAAACAATATACGCCATTTCTTACTGATGTTACGCCCTTCGGTCCGGTAGCTAGAACCCTTAGACTTGGTACGTCCTCTCATAATTTACGCACACCCTCGCAGACTTCCGACACACCCTCGCAGACATTTGGCACACCCTCGCAGATATTTGGCACACCCTCGCAGACATTTGGCACACCCTCGCAGACATTTGGCACACCCTCGTAGACTTTCGGCACACCCTCACAGACATTTGGCACACCCTCTTAGACTTGGAACGCCTTCTCATACCAGTGCTATGTCTATTCAATTAAATATTTTGTTTAAATAGTATACAAGATATTAAATAGTACAGGTGTTTTACATTAATATAATATTGTCTTTTCTGTATATTGTAATATTCACTTCCTTTCTGAAATATTCACTCCCTTTCTTACACTATTCACTCCTTTTCTTGCTTTATTCACTCCATATCTTGCACTACTCATTCCTTTGAACTATTCACTCCTTTTCTCGCTTTATTCATTCCCTTTCTGTACTATTATCTTCCTTTTTTTGCTTTATTCACTCTTTTTCTAGCGCTAATCACTGCCTGTATTACTCAATTCCATCCCTTTTTTGCACTATTCCCTTCATTTCTTTCAAAAATTGCATCACAAAAAAAAACTTTATAGTTGCCTAACTAATTTTGTTTTAGTTTAGGGCACGTTCCATTGCGATTTCTCTAAATTTCATGTAACTTCATTTTTGTAAATTTTAACTAGACTTACAGTGTATAAGTGCATTATTTGTAAATTGTAACTTAACTTACAGTGGATATGTGTATTGGACAAGAGAACCTAGAACTTCATGACAAACAGATCAACACCTGTTACACTGGTTTATCATCGTCCGTTTCCGTCAAAATGGAGCTTTCTCGTTTTACATTTCTCCACCTAGTTTTCAAAGACTCGTGTAAGTTTATTGAATTTTATCCGAGCCCTACTCAACCTCTCTAAATACTCAGTTGATGCTACTTTTTAAGTATGACCCATACAAATAAAGATTTAATTTTATAAAGTATGTTCTGAAGAATAAGAAAAAGAACAAGGCCTTGTCTGATCCTAATCAAAGGTTGATTCCTTTTAAAAAGGTTTTCTGAAAGTATTTTTCTGTGAGTGTAATTCAATAGAAGCAATAGAGACAAGAGAGAAGATAGAGACAACAAAGTGTCATTTTACGTAGCTAATCACTGCTCACAAGAGATACTTAGTTTCAGTTTGTAAGACTGTTTCCCATTGGTCAACTAGAGCTTTTTAATAGAAAAGCTGCCAGGAAATACAAAATCTCGCGAGAGTTTAAACGAAAATAAAAAATGTTATATTTGAGTGGAAATTGTGGTTTTTTTTAATTTTGTATTTCAATTTTATTTTCAGTTGCTTTTTTTCTTGGCTTTAAACTATCTAGAAGACATTTAAATTTGTTTTTAAAGCTAGTAATAAAATCAACTTGTAGGGAAACACAAATTACAAAGAAACTTTTTGGATAAAATTGACACATTTTCTAATGCACAATTGCAGTTCAACTAAAAGTTGTTTAGACCTGCAATTATAGAACAGCAAAATTCTTTAGTAAAAGGCCAGAACTTTCTTCTAAATAACGATTGGATTGTATTTTGAGGACAGGTGGATTTTTAACATTGTCTTACTTTATTCAATTTAAATTTTGAGATTAGAGGTATATGTTCAGAAATGCAGTGATTGTCACTTGAAATATATTTATGGGTCAATGTTAAGGAAATATATATTTTTTAGAGATAAGTGTTTGCACCCAAATATGACGTATGATTGGATTTAAGAATTTTTTTTGCGCCTAATCCATTTATTTATAGATCATTGGTTTCTCAGTTTTTTTTATTTTTATTTTCTATGGTCAAGAAAATTAATAGCCCTGAGGAGAAGCTTTTTAAATCGATTGTTTTTATCATTGTCATATATGCAGTTGTTTTAATAATTCACTATTTTTTTACGCAGCTTATTTACGACACCTGCCTGCGATGCACATCGCGCTGTTCGAAAATGGCAGGGAAATTGCATGCCCCAGATGGAAATATATACCTTTCGACTACGAAAATAATACTGTTGAATTTCACTGTTTGAATAACACTAACGACACCGACACAGTCGTCATAAGAGGAGTAGAGGTGTTACAGCTTTTGTGTGAAGTGCTCATCAGTGGAGGTAGGTTATGAACAGTGCCGGCTCATCTACTGGTGTCTCCTCATGAGCGCCATGTTAAACACATACACATAACTATTATGATAAACTCGTTTCTACAGTTTTTCCTGTTGGACTCATTTAAGTAAAAAATATTTTTAAGAAAAAAGGCGCAAAAGATCAGTTTGCTAAGGGCACTGGCAATCACTGGCAATCACTGGACGTGCTTTGATTACATAACTTTGGAATTGTTAAAATGTTTTGATATGTAATGTTGTGTATTTGCTATATCGAGTGGGTAAATAAAACGTTAATGTCTAAATTAAATGTATTTAAATAAACGGGCTTTAAATTGTAAAGGTTAAACCAAAGACTATAATAAGATGGACCGCTATATTTTTACTCCCTTTCTTTTAACTCGTACTGTCTGTCTGTTTGTCTGCTTGGTTGGTTGCTTGCTTGTTAGCAAAACTTTGCATAGATTTTTTCGACCACAATAACATTTTGGTTGACATCTTCTGGGTATTCTTGCATTAACACCTCAATACCTCTTTGAAGTTCTACCTTTGATAAGTTGAGAACACTTATTTGGAAATTTATTATCAGCACCATTTAGTACTTTTAACAATAACTAATCAAACATAACACACAGCATTTACAAAGATACGAAATTCAAATAATGAAAATCTTTGACTACGAAAATAAAATATGCAATAACAATTAACATATTTTATATCTACTTAAATTACATATATATAGCCTATACATATATGTAAATACATTAATACATTGAAGATTAAACTAAATTCAATTCAGATAAATTTATTTTATAATAATTCGCATTTGAAGTTTAAGTATGAATTATTATGAATTTTAGGTCTTAAACTAAACCAAAAATGGAAATTTTCAAACAAAATCCAGTTCACAAAAAAGAAAATATCAAATTGTATATCATAATAATATTAAATTTTATGTTAATAGTTATTTTTTTTTAAGAACTGATTAAATCCAAGTGTATTCTATATTTAAAACGAAATAGTACATTAGAAGAATTTTCTTTCAAAAATTTTTCACACAGAATTTTGCTATAAGTTCATCAAAATCTATTTTTCTAAAGGTCTCGTTTTCGATGCACAAAATACTAAATGCAGACAACCTTGTCTGGTTCATTGTGCTTGATATTTTATATTTTTAAGTCTTGAAAATGACCTTTCTCCAGTACAATTAGTAACTATTAAACTGAGAAACAGCCATAAGATTGATTCCACATTGGGGAAGGTCACTTAAATATTTTTTTTAATATTTTTTTATACAAGTCTGTATGCGACAATGTGGAATCATTTGAAGGCTTATGAGTTTTTTACTCCCTTCTATTAACTCGGACTGTCTGCTTGTCTGCTTGCTTGTCCTGTCGCTTGCTTGGAAAACTTTGCATCGATTTTTCGAGCACTTCCCGTCGTCCAATCGAGCTGAAACTTGGGCACCAGACTTGTCCCGACTAACAATACATTCTATCAAATTTTCAGCATCATAGCTTTTGGAATAGTCATTAATACCTTCGACCAATGTGCAAATTGAAGATAATATTTCACGTCAAACATGGCTGCCTCTACCGGAAGAGACGGAAGTAAATAAACTTTTCGGATATGTTCGTTTTTACGAATTAAATAGAATGAAAACGACACAATGTACCCGAAACAAAGCGAGTTATCTTTTTATGTTTTTTTTGCGGGACAAAGCTAGAAAAAAAAAAGGATGCGCAAAATTTTAGTGTGGAAATTCATAAGGTAAGATATTACTTATATTTATTTTAATCTATCAAAATATACATTAAATATAAACTTAGTTTACAAAGAATGGGAGTATAATAAAAACGTTGTTTTTATGGGTTACTTTATCTCAAATATGTGTTGAAATGAAATAGTTCTTCAGTTAGATTTTGGTTGACATCTTCTGTGTATTCTTGCATTAACAGCTCAACACATCTTTGAAGTTCTACCTTTGATAATGTAAGATCGGCAAGAAAGGAAAATATTTTCACTACATCATCATAAACAGAAGCTCTTCTTCCTAAATTTGATTCGAATGCATCTAATATAAGAATAAATGATTTAATCCTAAATTTATCCATTGAAGAGAGTTCGTAAGTCAACACCAGGGTCAGATGAATTTTCGTAGTTCTATTGCCTTTACTTCTTATTATTTTTCTGGCAGTTCTATATTCAGTATTTGGTAAAGTGTTTTTGCTTGTTGATCAAGTGCATCAAAATCTTCCCTAATTTCACGTAAAATATCCAAGAGGGACCTGTATCAATCTGCACAACTACTAAGTAAAATATTAGGGCTTTGGAGAATTTTATTTACTCTTGATTAATGTCTCAGTATTCGATTCCAGACATGGTGCATAAATACGAATTCAAATTCTTCCATCTGATCAAAAAGATTGTTGGCCCACAATCTATTATCACCCTTTGTATTATTATCTAAATGTATAAAAAATTGAGTGCATGGGTGAAATCATTGTAATTTTTTTTTAAATAGCTTCTGTAGCTTTTAAGTGTACCTCCCACCTAGTATATGATAAATATTTAGGCACTTTAGAATGAGGTTTCAAATATGATTTCAGAACTTTATTAAACTTTATTTCTTCTTATTTTCGGTCCAGTGTTTTAGTGTTCACTGTTTTTAGAATAGTGTAATTTTAGTTTTGCTAACAATTAGAATGTAGGCCCCTCTTGATCTTGAGGTCCCTCTAGATCTTGACGCCCTAGGCTGAAGCCTTAATAGCCGATAGGAAAATCCGGCCCTGATTATGCCTAAGCACGACCTTCAATTCGTTCTCAGGTTTTCCAATGTACATCAAAGACATTAATGAGATGGACCGCTTGCTCTATTTTTAGAGCATAACACATGTTTATTTTTCCGTTCAGCCAAAAGCGCTGTCCTAACTGACACCTGACCGTGCCTAAAAAGACTTCTGCTGTATACAACTTTCGCTTTTAATCTTAATTTTCCATTGAGAAAATCATAGCGAACGGCCGAAGTTCTTCTCTTAACTACATTGGCAGGCCGTTTCAACGAAGTGAATGGTAATCTCTGACCAATTAAACAGTGAATTAACAGCAATATTGGTCAGTTCGCAAATTCAATTCGGTTTATAGCTGTAATAGCAGTGCTTTTTTTTTACTGGCGCAACGCACCGGAGCGGCATTCCGGCATCTTTTTTTTTTCCATAGTTTTTTGTATCGTTTTATCGAATTTAATATCGCTTATACTTTAAAGAAAATTATAATATTAAAAGCAAACTAGCCATATAGAAATTATATAATAGCCCGGCCCTATGATGGTATGGTATATAAAACTACGCCTTGAATTTCAATTGTATATCTATGGTGCGCATGACGCATGACCAATACATATCAGTAATGTGTCTGTTTATCGACAACAAACGCAACTTGTTAATTGGTACTCTTTATTTTTTTGTATTTTTTAGTTATAAAGCAATAATTGTACACGAGGGTACCGTTTTAAAATGAAAAGTATAACTAGTTATTTTTCAGCTGATGCTTCGGTAACAAAAAAAGCTAAAACGAGGTTAGAAGAAATAAAAAACGAGTTCGACTACATCGGAAACTTTCGAAGATGAGTGCTCTGACAATGAATGGCCGAGTTGGTGGAATGTAGAGCAAAAAAACAGATTTTTGCTCAAAAAATTAGCGGTTGTGGTTTAAAGAAAAAAATCTTGGCTGCACAGTCTGCAGAAATGTGGGATCACTTGGCGTAGAGGCCAAGATGGGTATGAAGATATCAACAGTGTGGCGAAGATAGAAAGAAACAACTAACGTCACTGAGGACGATTTTTTTCGATCTTATTAAAGAATCTGATGGGCATCAAGCGGCTTTTAAGATAAAAAAAGAATCTGAAAAAGAGACCCCTGACAATGCTGTTTTAAAGTGTTTAGAACGTGACAAACTTATCATGGCAAACGTCTTTGGCACTGCATATAAAGTTGCAAAAGCAAATCAATCGTTTAATAATTTTGCAATGGAAGTTGATTTGCAAGAACTGAACGGAGTTGACATGGGTTGCATTCAACAAATGCGTGCATTAATATTGTGAATCATATAAGCATCGAAATGAGGAAAATATGGTCAAAGAAATCGTTCGTTCTGAAAGCAAAATTTCACTGATGATCGACGAGTCTACCACGTTGAGTCAAAAATCAACACTTATAGTGTATATTTTAAGTTGCTTACAGGAGGGTACGGGAATGACTGAACCAGTAAATTTATTTCTAGACTTAGTTGAGCTTGAAAGTGTTACGACCAAGTGATTTTTTGATACATTACTCGGATGTCTCAAGTTTCATGGCATAACAGAAAAATACCTAAAGGTCTATTTAGTTTTTGATGCATTACTCGGATGTCTCAAGTTTCATGGCATAACAGAAGAATACCTAAAGGTCTATTTAGTTTCTGTAACATGCGACGGCGCATCTGTAATGTTGGGATGTAAAAGTGGAGTTAATAGGTTACTTATCGATAAATTTCCATAGGTGATAGTGTGGCATTGTGCTAATCATAGACTAGAATTGTCAGTAGCTGATACTGTAAAGATGATTTCAGCAATCAATAGATTTAAATCTTTTCTGGATAAGCTTTACGTCCTGTATCATGCTTCGCTAAAAAAAAAAACAGCAGAGAGTTACATTCTTGTGCTGAAAATACTGGAAGTTGAGCTACTGAAAACAGGACAAGTTTTAAGCACGCGATGGGTATCATCTAGTTTTCCTTCAGTGTTTGCAGTGTGGAAAATTTATAAAACGTTGGTGAAGCCATTTTAAGAAGCATTAAATGAACCAACAAGAAGCGCACGTGATAAATGTACTTATGACGGCCTGAAGAATAAAATTACATCTACAGAATTTATAATGAATTTAGGATTAATGTGTGAGGCTCTTCAGAAATTATCGGAGTTTAGCTTGGATCTACAGGAGCGCAACATGGATCTATTCAAGGCGAATAAAAAAATAACGGCACTTGTATACGTCTTTGAGGAAATAAAACGAAATGCAGGCACATATTATTATAAAAGTGCAACAGCTGCTGCCAAGAATCTAAGCTTTCATGGTATTACACACAAATAACTCACCTTAATATCCTCCTATTGATCCTAACGCCTTTTACAAGATACTGAAGGAGTCAATTGAGAACAGACTGCTTGCTAACAAAGATGCTGAATAAACTCAGTAGGCTCACATATTAGATCAGAAACAGTGGCTAGAAAACGTTACCAATAATCAGATTACTTGGAGAAATGGAAATTAGAAAGTAGTCAAACAGACTACAAGTAAATGAAAGAGAAATGATTTGTTGATTCCGTAAAAACCTTATGGAAAAGACATATCCAGAGACATTGCTTCTGTTGATTCTGTGAATATGGAAAACATATCCAGAGACACTGCTTCTGTTGATTCTGTGAATACCTTATTGAAAAGACATATCCAGAGACACTGCTTCTGTTGATTCTGTGAATACCTTATTGAAAAGACATATCCAGAGACACTGCTTCTGTTGATTCGTTCTATAGATACTATTCCTATTTCTTGTAGTGAGTGCGGTGCGAGAGAGGATTTTCGCAGAAGAATCTGGTAATCACCACAACAAGAGCTTCTCTGGTGACAAAAAAGCTTCGTCATTGTTATTCATCAGATTGGTGGCTCCACCTCTCACATTTTTCGATCCTTCAAAGTACGTTGATTCGAGATTACTTAGAGGAAGACATTCGGCTGTAGATTGTCAAAGCAAGAAAAGAAATCGAGTCGATTTATCGGACGAAAACATGCGAAGACTGTAGAAGTTGCAACCGCTCAAAGGTTGTATTTGAATATATTAGCCTGCATAGTTAATAAAACTTAGCACTTTTTACCATGTAATTTTGTTTCTTCGATATATTCAAAAATTTCCTGTTTACTACTATAATTTTAGAGTTATTTTTTTATGACACGACGGACATAAATAGGAATTCCGTTATCTTTTATTTTTAGAAACAGATATACCAGGTACGTGGTCTGCAAACAGAGAAAAATATCATCATTATATATATCACTGCTAAATTTGTAGTTTGTTAAAGTGTATAAAAGGTCCATAAAACAGATATACCAGGTGCGTGGTCTGCAAACATAGAAAAATGGTTTTTTAAATCATTATATATATCACTGCTAAATTTTTAGTTTGTTAAAGTGTATAAAAGGTCAATAAAACAGAAATACCAGGTGCGTGGTCTGCAAACATAGAAAAATGGTTTTTAAATCATTATATATATCACTGCTTAACAGCTTGTTTTCTTGTTTTATAAGTCAACTTAAGAATATAAATATATATTTATAGTGATCAGCTTTATAGCCTGATTGAAATAGGTAAATATTAGATTGACGTATTTTGTTAATGTCAATCTCTCTCTAGGTAGAAATGTGGCCTTGTTTAAAAATGTTGTGATGGACTCAGTAAGAGATGGTTATTATGTGGAAAAGGCGGTGGATGGCACGTATGGAGGAGACAAGATCTCCACAACAGAGTGCATTCATTCGGACCCAAAAAATACTGTATTGCATTGGCTTAACGTTACCTTTGACTACCCGTATTCAATAGATTATATGATCATTAGAAACTGGAAAGGTAAGTCAACATTTTATATCTGGGCCTTTTCATTGACCATTTGTTTAGCCGCACTAAATTGACGACTCGTTTAAAATACAGTTTGCACTTTATAATTCCCCAACAGCAAACGATCTGTTCTGGAATCCGAGTCATTATTGTAAAGTGACATACTTGGAGAGCGGATGGTAGAGAATAGAAATGGGTTGTTTGTAAAAAGAAGACAATTCAGGTTTATTGTTTAAAATTGCTCCTTTAAATTTATATTCTTTTTGTTAACCATAGACGCTGGTTGCAGACAAAGTGAAAAGACCAACCATTATATCAAGTTAACATTTGTAGTCCACTCTGGAAGTTGACAGGAGTTATGTCTATATCCATGTACTAGTCTTTGTCCACTAGTCTATATCTGTGTACTAGTCTATGTAACGAACTCGGTCATTGTGTCCTATGGTTTCAAGGTATTATCTCTGTCTACTAGTCTATGTACTAAGTCATTGTGTCCTTAGTTTCAAGGTATTATCTCTGTGTTTCCCCGCTCATATTATGTCCTGTCTCACAATTCTGCTACAGGCCCATATATTTTAATTTTGAATATTCTTCCAGGGGTTTTTGGACCCCACGAGATAGCAAGTTGTAAAGAATTTGAAACGTGTGTGAGAACGTTGAGATATTTAGACAACTTGAAATTCTGAGTTTTCGTACTTTTTAAATGCTTCTCATGCAAGAGGTTTATTTTCACTTGGAATGGGAGCTGTTGGAGTATGGGAGTGAGGATATAATTGATTCAAATAAAGTGTAATAAACGTAGATTGTTTCAATTACCATAGCGAGACTTGTGTCATTGCGCAATCAAGGTAAACACAGTAAAAAGTAAATTGATCATAGGGCCAGTGGAAGCAGCGTTCACCAGTTTCTGTGGCCACGGCAGACTATGGGATGTGTGGCCAGCACAATGCCCAGCCGCCTTTACTTCACCCCAACTAATGTCATGTAACTATTAGAGCTGGGTAGTCTCAGGAACAACCTCCAGTCTCCAGTCCCAGAAACATATACCAGCCTTCACCAGGATTCGAAGGCAGAACTTTCGGAAAGACAGCCCGTACCCCATGATGTATCTATAGAGAAGGACGTTTTTGTTTTAATTGTTTTCATTATTTATCTTTTTCCACAAACTCAGAATTCTAGAACTTTTGATTTTGAAATGTGTGTGTATTAAATATTAAATCTTTTTTGCAGAGTCTGGTCAGAAGTATTTTATGTTGAGAACCTTTGATGCATTAGAGAAGGAGCTTAGTCGTTATAGTGCCACTGAGTCGCATCATTTAGTTGCATACAAAGTTCGTCATGACCACACGCACAGCATCAAAAAAATACAACTGTCGGTTTTTGATGTTCGTTCATATGGTTTGACTATTTGCGAGTTGGAGGCATACGGAGGTATTTCTTGTTTTGACATTAAGCAACATTTTTGCTATTTACTTTTTTCTTTTTATTATCTAACAACTCCGTCAAAATCGTGAAGAAACGGATAACAAAAGCTAAAGTCCCTGAACATTTCTCTAGGTGTTATTAGGCCTGGCAATGGACTTACTTGTAGGAAGTGAGCTCTGACGACTGTTCTCAAGACACAACTGACCCTTTGTGCTGGGTTTTTGAGACCCAGCGCCCAACAAGGATACATTTTACTTGACTAAGTCCAATCCCTAGATAACCTAAATGGTAGATAACTATTAAACAAGGATACAACATGTACAGGTGGATGGGATCGAAATTTAACTTTTTGATATTCAAATTAGATGTCATGAGTCAGTGGCGTAAAGGGGGGGGGGTGTAGATAGAGAAAGAGAGGGAAGGGGGGTTGGTTGCCAGTGGTTACAATGAAGTTCTTGGTGTATGGGGGCAATAGAGAGGAGGGGGGGTCATGGGCTTCTGAGTTGTAGCGTAACACCACCTGCTGAGGCGGAACGACATAGTCTGGGGAACGAGGGAGGGGGGAAGGAGTGGTGGACATCAAAGCGTTCAGCTGGTGGATGAAAAAACATGGAGTGTAGTGAAGGGTTTAGAGATGCCACGTTTGTTGGCTCAAGAGAAATACAAAATATACACTAGCTATATTACCCGGCGTTGCCCGGGGAAATAATCGCCTTTAATAAATTTGTTCAGTGTGGTTCACCAATATTTTAAGTTTGGACACACACACACAAACACAGAACCTTCCTAAAAATACATCGAAAATATGAAAATAGAATTCACAATTCAGTCTAATGTAGCCTTTGTGTTGTTGTTGTATCACAATTTGTTACTTTAGTCAGGATTATTGTATAGAATCAATGTTCAATGAAGTAGTGTCTGTTGTTTTTTATTCTCTCAGATTGTCCAATCGGAAAGCACGGCTTAGATTGTAGTGAACTTTGCAGTTCCGGGTGTGTCGGTAAGACGTGCGCCGTACACGGCAAATGCATCGAATGCAGCAATGACATCTACGGGAACAATTGTCACAGAGGTAACACATCCCGCTATTTGGCAGACCACCTCACATAGGTTATTATTATAAATGATGGAGCACCTCCCTTTCAGTAGTGCGTTAAAAACTTCTTGTTGTTTTTTTTTTTTTTTTTTTTACTCTTGTACTTTACCCAATGCTCAAGTGTATAACATAATGTAAACAAATAAAAAAGAACCATTTTGTATTTACTTCTGTAAATGTTATGCATTGGTGAAGTTTGCGGCTCACGCCTTTAACCCGCTTTTTAAGGCTTTGGAAACTAACGTTATATTGAATGGGAATTAACGTTGTATTTTATCCTTCTCTACACGCGCTTGCTCCGTACTTACACGACCCTATTAAGTTCTTACGTGATAAACTCTGGCGTGTTTAGATTATACGGGAAAGATGGCAAACGTGCAAATTAGAGATGGGTCGCTCACTAAAGAACTGATCAACTGATCCGGGTCTTTTAAAGGAACGGATCCGAAAGCCGATCACTGTCAAAAGACCCGGATCAGTACTGATCCGTTCCCGTTCTGCATTTCGATATGTTGGTTTCCATAGTTCACTTAGAATCCGGATCTGACCCGGATCAGACCGATTCAGACCCGCTCAGTACTGATCGGATCAGACCCGCTCAGTACTAATATGGGTCTGTACTGATCGGCTCAGACCCGCTCAGTACTGATCGGCTCAGACCCGCTCAGTACTGAATGGGTCTGTACTGATCGGTTCCCGTTCTGCATTTCGATATGCTGGTTTCGAATGCGAGTGATCGTACAATTGCTGTCAATTGTAAATAATGTTGATGATACCATTTTTGCATTATAATTAGCCAATATGATTACAGTATTTTACATTTACTTTTTTAATTTTACTTATTAGGTGAAAAAAAAGGAATTATAGCTTAAAAACAAAAGTTTAATTATAATTAGTTTAGTAGCCTACAACTAGACAATTGAGAACAATTATTTCTTATTTATATTTTTTTATGTTTTAAGTAACAAAAAAAACGGCGTTTCAACAAGGGATCCAAGTTGTTTTTCTCTCCCCTTGACATCCAACATATAAAATTATGGAGGGAGGCGGGGGGGGGGGGGGTAAATTACTAAGTGATCCGTGGAACCGTTCAACGGTTCCGTATCTTTTTAGTGAGCGCTCAATTGAGCGGCGATCAGCATGGTGAACGGTTTTGCCCATCTCTAGTGCAAATACATAACTTACATTACAACCCTCCTCCCCTATACATTTTACGAAAAGCAAACACAGCCATGGTACGCGAGTTTTCTTGACCGATTGCCTGGGGGTGGATTAAAAAGTTACTCTTTCCTAATGCCTTGCAACTAGCAACGTGTTATAGGCGAAAATGTGAAACCCTATTATGGTGGGTGTTTGTTGTAACGTACTTAGAAAGGCAGACTTGGGCCATGGATCTAAAAAAACAAGTAAAGAAAAAGGCCAACACACAATATCTACTTGTTTTAATTAAAAGTGGTTGTACGATTAGTTAGACCTACAGTCTTGTCTACTATGTCTATGTTTACGCCTTGGGCCTGACGGATGGCTGGAGCCCGGACAGAGCTTTGGAGTGCGCCCCCCCCCCTTTGAGATCACCCCTTAAACGTTACGCCTTGGACTCAAGAGCCGTTCGGGCTCGTCCGGTTATTTGTGAGACCATATAACTCACGAGAGACACACACTTTTTTTATCCGCCTGGGAACTCGTAAAGCTCCTGGCTGTGGGTCTCAGAGAGAGAGACAGAGAGAGAGAGAGAGAGAGAGAGAGAGAGAGAGAGAGAGAGAGAGAGAAATGGAGAGATGGGATTCAATGATTCTGGTTACGGCGAGTGGGAATTGTGGGAGAACTGGTGGATGAGAATGTTGTGTTATTGACTTCTGGGAGACTGCAAAAACAAAACTACATATATTAGTCACGGTAGAAAATAAAAGTATAAGTATAGATATCAATCAGTAAAATGTGGATATGTAAATATAATAATCATGGAAAGATTTATAGACATAGATATTCATATCAATCAATCATACAGATTTATAGACATAGATATTCATGTCAATCAATCATACAGATTTATAGACATAGATATTCATATCAATCAATCATACAGATTTATAGACATAGATATTCATATCAATCAATCATACAGATTTATAGACATAGATATTCATATCAATCAATCATACAGATTTATAGACATAGATATTCATATCAATCAATCATACAGATTTATAGACATAGATATTCATATCAATCAATCATACAGATTTATAGAGATAGATATTCATATCAATCAATCATACAGATTTATAGACATAGATATTCATATCAATCAATCATACAGATTTATAGACATAGATATTCATATCAATCAATCAGACAGATTTATAGAGATAGATATTCATATCAATCAATCATACAGATTTATAGAGATAGATATTCATTTCAATCAATCATACAGATTTATTCAGTCTGGGTAGTATCGCTATGGGGCATGGTGGCCGAGCGGCTGCGCGTTCGTCTGGCGTACCGAAGGTCCTGGGTTCGAATCCTGGTGAATTTGGTCCGACGGCTACTTTACTGGGTAGCACCGCTCAATCAAAGATTTAATTGTAGATTTTTAACAGTTGAAGCTTATTTTTTTAGTACCAGCGCCATGGCGCTTGGCTGCGTAGTTTGGCAACTTCACTAGCCTATCACAAATGGTTAAAGCAGATACGATTTAGTTGTTTTTTTATTTATATTTTTTTATGTTGCAGGTTGCGCATCTTCTCATTGCAAGGCTAATACAACGTGTAATCATTTGGGAAAATGCACCGAAGACTGTGAAGTCGGCTACAGCGGTGCAGCTTGTAATCAATGTACGTATAAAACATCTTTATTATAGTTACACTTTGCAGAATTTTTTCCCTTTTCTGAGATGTACACAAAACGTAGTTAATCTATTCATCATCATCATCATCATCATCAGGTGCCAGGTCTGGAACAGACATCCAGCGATCATGACTCTCCATTTCTCACAGTTGTTAGCTGTTTCAAGGAAGTCGTTATTGCTTACGCTATCTTTTTTGTAATGGGTAATGGTTGACCTGAGAGTTTTAAAGGTTAAATTAAACAGACGGAAATGTTATCCCAATTAACTTTAGAACAATTATTGAAATATAAAATAAGAAATAGAGACTAGGAAATTAGAATTGAATTCTAACTTTGAAACAGAGTCCTCTACCACCAATCTGATCATTGATCCAGCCAGATATTTAACATTAAACACTTATTCCACGAAAGTAATATTGAAAACTACTTGACCCAATTTGAGCCTGCCGGTAAAATTGATACTCCCAAAACGCTGAGGCCCTTCTTGTTTAGACAATTCTTTCACATACCAGTCCTGTGGTATATTAAGGCTTGTTTATTTTAACTGGGCACTCTAGGTCAGCTGCGACCTCAACTCATTTTGAGAAAGGTTTAATGCCGTAGCAGTAACTCTAATCCAGTCAAGGTTTGCATTACTGAGTCGGGGTATTGAAATGTCATATGGCGCTGGTATACATTTTCTAATACGAATTATTGGATTCACAGTGTGTAGTTCCAACTGTGGGGGTCGCGGAAGCTGTAATCAAACGGATGGGGCCTGTACCAATGGATGCAAGCAAGGATTTCGTGGCGTCACTTGCGAAGATATCATGGAGAAAAGTAAGACAAAGACATAAATAATTGTATGTGCCAGTGCATATATATATAATATATGTGTGTGTGTGTATAAAGTAGAAACTGTATGTCTGGATTCGCTTCCGTAATGTGTCCTCCCTAGATGAGGTGTTAGCGTATCCGACTGCCTTGCGGACGAACTGGGTTCAATTCCCCACTGATAATTTTGTTTTCTTTCTCTACATTTCCATAAAATCTAATAGTCTAATCATAGTTAGACCCATGCAGGAGACGCGTGTTCGATTCTCATGCAGGGAAAGTGCTAACTTTTTGTTAAATAAAAAGACATGCTTTTTTTTCAACCCGATTACAATATTTTTTTAAAATTACTTTCTTGAATGTTATATTTTAGCTTGTAGTTTATTGTAGTTTATAAAAATTGTATATGTAGCTATTGGCCTATGTAACGCCGGGCAATTTAGATTAACTTGAATGCATGTTTTAAAGATTTACTCAAATGCATACAGTAAAATCTAATAAGTTAATTCTATTTTATACCTGGGTTCGAATCTCTACTTTCTTTTTTACTTTTATTTTTATTTCCATTAATATACCGTTTTTTATTTAAAAATTGTAAAGAATTTCAGGACTTAAGCTTTTACTAAAATGTTTTCAATAAGTAAAATCTAATAATTATATTTTAGAAGCATGCCGTAGACGGGTGTTCGATTCTCAGCCAGGGATGGTCCTAATGTTTTGTTAAATAAAACGACATGCCTATTTTTAACCTGATCACGATATTTATTTTAAAATACTTTCCTAAATGTTTTCAGCAAATAATATTTATATTTAACGTATATATATATATATATGCCCGAGTAGGGTGTGATCGTGGAAGCAAAGGTGGCGGCTTGAGCATGACCATAGTAAATACTTACGATGGTTTTGGCTTGAAAAGAGATGAGGTGGGGTTGTAAAATCGTGAGTGTGGCGTTGGAACGGGAGTGAGGCGCCTTGTAGCTGGTCTGGTGGCATAAGCGGGAAAGCTTAAATTACCAAAGCGGTCATTAAGAAAGTTGGTTTACATTTTTCTAATTCATTTTCACAGCTTGTAGTCCCAACTGTGGTGGCAACGGTGGATGTGATACAAGGAGTGGCGTCTGTAGCCATGGATGCAAAGCTGGGTTTGTTGGCTTTTTTTGCACAGTTCCGGAATCTCCCGATGGCACAGGTATGATAAAGATCAACGTAAACGTAAATGCTAACTGTCTTACCAGTCAGAAGTAAACAGGCATTTCGTCTAGACTCAACCAACATTGTAAAAATAACAAACAACTCATTTTTGCTAAGATTGATGTTCAATAGTTAGTTTCCCAGCAGTAATATTCGTAATAATTTAGCAAAGAACGCTGTTTGACTGGCCAGTTTGACAGTTGCAAGTCATAATATTTCCAAGAGCTAATTTCGCCTGGTTACTTCTTTCAGCAAAGAATAATGTTAGCCAAGAAATATAGTTCACGGGTTAGTTATGACACATTACTCACGTGATCAATGTGTTTGACAGTGTGTAGCCCCAACTGTGGGGGTAACGGTGAATGTGACACAAAGACCCGAGCATGTAGACATGGATGTAAAAATGGTTTTCATGGCGACAACTGCACACAAAATAATACGGAAGCTGGAAAGGACTTAGGTAAGCTACAAGACATTTATACAAGATTTAAATGGTAGATGTTATATGGTTAAAAATCGGGTTCTATAATATATGAACTATACCAGTTACAGATATGATTCCTGACTGATAGTAACTCTTCAATTATGTATTGTCTTCTACATAAATTATAGTGTGCCAAATTAGGATTTCTTATTAATTCAGCGAGCACTCAATTTCTTGTAGACAAGACAGACTTGAATTTCCTTTTTGTGGATCTTCCGCGTGCCATTGAAAATTGCTCTGCTTGCCAAGTCTGGCACACGTGCCGTAGGGCATGCGATACCTGATCTATAGTGTTTCTTCAGTACATAAGCCTATTTGTGAATTCCACTAACATTTTAAGCTTAGATTAATTATACATTGTTCTTTACGATTTGTTTTAATTATTGCATCTTCTGAATGATATTAAACGCAAGACTAGTGTTATTATCTACTATTGACTAAATAAAGTTGAAACTCCTAGAGAAGAAGACCTGTGGGTCGTGACCCCCTTGTGGGTCGAACGACCCTTTTAAGGGGTCTCCAAAGACCATCGGAAAACTAATATATACCGGTATATAAAGTATATAAATTAGCGACCAAATTAATTTTATTTCAAGGGTTCGCCACAGCATTAGAAGCTGTATTAAGGGGTCCCGGCCTAAACACGGTAAGGAACCACTGATCTAACAAAATAACAGATAGTACGGATTACTTCATTACAAAAAAACATTCTTTAATTCCAATATACACGAGTCATATCAACATTTATATTCAGGAACTAGACCAAAAGAACACTGTTTCCCAAATGGTACTTGTGAATTAATCTGCGCAGACGGCACGTATGGTGTCAACTGTTCCATGAGTAGGTCAATTTGTTATTGCAATGTTTATAATTCATAAATTTTACTAGCACCTTTATTTTGTATTTCTTCTTTGTGACTCATTATCATTTATATCGACTTCAGATACTGTCATTTAAAGAAATTAAAGTCTTCTCGACCATTTTTAAGTGTGTCTTTTTAATTGTATGCTCATCTATATCAAGGTACTCAAATATAATCAAATATAATAAAATACTTTTTCTGTAAAATTCAGTTTTGCTTGACTTAGCACCTTTTGGCATTACGAATCTGCCCACAATATTTGAGATTATAGACATAACGACTCGGGTATTTGAGCATTGCATATTGTAATACAAATTCCAATATATATATAATTAAATACGGACTATTAATTAAATTCTTAGTTAGGCATTACGGACTATAAATACTATCACTTTTATAATACATTGCAGCACTGACGAGTCTTAAATCTTATGCATTTTGGATGACACATCACTTCCGATCCTATTGCTAAATGGGATTAAAAAAATGTCTGCCTTCTGCTATAAATTCTGGCATACTCACTTTTAATATTGAAGACATAATCCTCACAATAATACTTATAGCCTTTGTTCATTTGTAGTCAGCCTGAACTTACAGTTGAAAGTGCAATGAATTTCTCAACATCCGTGAATGTTAAGTCAGCAACAAAGAGTAAATCTCTGCTTTCATTCGTAATGGTTGCCATTGTAAGCAAGACAAAATGAAACCGGATGTTCCACAATGCACTTGAAAAATGCCGAAAAGATAATCATACGATTGTTTACGGAAATATAGACGAAATGAATTTGCATCCAAATTGCCTATTTAAGACTCGTCAATACAATACTTGTTCAAATGGCTACGATTTAAATTGCTACAATAAGAAATAAAAGCAAAATCAGTTTAAGAATGGACATAATTTACCACTAGGGATATAGATAATATGTACATTCTCGGACTATTTTTAGGTCAATGGATAGATAAATACATAGATAGATACATAGATAGATAAATACATGGATAGATAAATACATAGATAGATAAATACATACATAGATAAATACATAGATAAATAAATACATAGATAGATAAATACATACATAGATAAATATATACATAGATAGATAAATACATAGATAGATAAATACATAGATAGATAAATACATAGATAGATAAATACATAGATAGATAAATACATAGATAGATAAATACATATATAGATAAATACATAGATAGATAAATACATAGATAGATAAATACATAGATATATAAATACATAGATAGATAAATACATAGATAGATAAATAAATACATAGATAGATAAATACATATATAGATAAATACATAGATAGATAAATACATAGATAGATAAATACATAGATAGATAAATACATAGATAGATAAATACATAGATAGATAAATACATAGATAGATAAATACATAGATAGATAAATACATACATAGATAAATAAATACATAGATAGATAAATACATAGATAGATAAATACATAGATAGATAAATACATACATAGATAAATAAATACACAGATAGATAAATACATAGATAGATAAATACATAGATAGATAAATACATAGATAGATAAATACATAGATAGATAAATACATAGATAGATAAATACATATATAGATAAATACATAGATAGATAAATACATAGATATATAAATACATAGATATATAAATACATAGATAAATAAATACATAGATAGATAAATAAATACATAGATAGATAAATACATATATAGATAAATACATAGATAGATAAATACATAGATAGATAAATACATAGATAGATAAATACATAGATAGATAAATACATAGATAGATAAATACATAGATAGATAAATACATAGATAGATAAATACATACATAGATAAATAAATACATAGATAGATAAATACATAGATAGATAAATACATAGATAGATAAATACATACATAGATAAATAAATACATAGATAGATAAATACATTGATAGATAAATACATAGATAGATAAATATATAGATAGATAAATACATAGATAGATAAATACATATATAGATAAATACATAGATAGATAAATACATAGATAGATAAATACATAGATATATAAATACATAGATAGATAAATACATAGATAGATAAATAAATACATAGATAGATAAATACATATATAGATAAATACATAGATAGATAAATACATAGATAGATAAATACATAGATAGATAAATACATAGATAGATAAATACATAGATATATAAATACATAGATAGATAAATACATAGATAGATAAATAAATACATAGATAGATAAATACATAGATAGATAAATACATAGATAGATAAATACATACATAGAAAAATAAATACATAGATAGATAAATACATAGATAGATAAATACATAGATAGATAAATACATACATAGATAAATAAATACATAGATAGATAAATACATAGATAGATAAATACATAAATAGATAAATACATAGATAGATAAATACATAGATAGATAAATACATATATAGATAAATACATAGATAGATAAATACATAGATAGATAAATACATAGATATATAAATACATAGATAGATAAATACATAGATAGATAAATAAATACATAGATAGATAAATACATATATAGATAAATACATAGATAGATAAATACATAGATAGATAAATACATAGATAGATAAATACATAGATAGATAAATACATAGATAGATAAATACATAGATAGATAAATACATAGATAGATAAATACATGCATAGATAAATAAATACATAGATAGATAAATACATAGATAGATAAATACATAGATAGATAAATACATACATAGATAAATAAATACATAGATAGATAAATACATAGATAGATAAATACATAGATAGATAAATACATAGATAGATAAATACATAGATAGATAAATACATAGATAGATAAATACATATATAGATAAATACATAGATAGATAAATACATAGATAGATAAATACATAGATATATAAATACATAGATAGATAAATACATAGATAGATAAATAAATACATAGATAGATAAATACATATATAGATAAATACATAGATAGATAAATACATAGATAGATAAATACATAGATAGATAAATACATAGATAGATAAATACATAGATAGATAAATACATAGATAGATAAATACATATATAGATAAATACATATATAGATAAATACATAGATAGATAAATAAATACATAGATAGATAAATACATATATAGATAAATACATAGATAGATAAATACATAGATATATAAATACATAGATAGATAAATACATATATAGATAAATACATAGATAGATAAATACATATATAGATAAATAAATACATAGATAAATAAATACATAGATAGATAAATACATATATAGATAAATACATCGATAGATAAATACATACGTAGATAAATACATAGATAGATAAATACATACGTAGATAAATACATAGATAGATAAATACATATATAGATAAATACATAGATAGATAAATACATACGTAGATAAATACATAGATAGATAAATACATATATAGATAAATACATAGATAGATAAATACATACGTAGATAAATACATAGATAGATAAATACATACGTAGATAAATACATAGATAGATAAATACATATATAGAAAAATACATAGATAGATAAATACATACGTAGATAAATACATAGATAGATAAATACATAGATAAATAAATACATATATAGATAAATACAGAGATAGATAAATACATATAGATAAATACATAGATGAATAAATACAGAGATAGATAAATACACAGATTAATACATGCATATATCCTGAGAGACGAAATGATGGACTGGTTTATTATAAAAATGTTTTCCCAACCAGATTGCAGTACAAATTGTGGCGGGAAAAGGTCTTGTCACCAAGAAACAGGAAATTGCAGCGAAGGCTGCAGTCCTGGGTATGGCGGTGCCAACTGCAGCTCTGGTCAGTCAATGTTAATGATAATCTTTAATTTCCACTGGTAATTAAGCCTCTTTTTTTTCATTTTATCGCGCTGATAGGATAGGGCGAAAAATTCAGTCCAAAGGTTGGACATCAGGGCGCTTAGGCGGGATTGAGAAGGGCCGTTGCGCTTATTGCGTCTTCCCCACCGTGGCTCAGAGCCTCTCGGCAGTGCAAAGATTTCTTGGGAGCTCAACAGGGGCTCTTCCCCATGCCTACGCCTACAGCTGCGCTAGTAATATGAGCGTAAGAGTGGTTTTTACACTATGTCAGTAATGTATAACTTTATATTAGCAATTCAAACTTTTGAAATTGTCAGTTAAATTAAATTGGTGGTTGGTGAAGCTGTAAACACACTCAAGTAGGTCTATTTATTATAATGACCAACATAGGGTCAAAGGAAGGTCAAGAAAGAATGTTTATTATGTATTATGTGCATGTGTTCGGACCAACATAAGTACAGACCTACTCCCTGGATTTTTGTGTGTCACTCACTGGAGGCCATCACTTGTGTAGGGTAGAGTGAGTATACAATAGACTTAGGCATGTGCTGTAGTCTTACAAACTGTATTGATATTGATTTCAGAATGTTCCTACTGCGTTGGTGGCTTGTGTGCAAGGGAATCATTGACTTGCACCAAAGGCTGTGTAGAAGGAAGCAACAGTTCTCTGTGTGCCAAAGGTAATTAAGTTAAACTTTTAGTTTTATTTTCTTCTTGCTGCATGACGGATACATTGACAATTGACATATTACGGTAAGTCTGATTAGATAGACAATCAGGCCAGATACACTTAGACAACAAGAGACTGGTGTGTAGACGAGTAGACTGAGTGTAGAGGTAGAAATTTAGATACACTTAGATTGGTGATTGCGTGGATGATTGGACATACGGGTGAATTGGTGGATTATTGTGTAAACTGTTGGTTGGAAGAGTTATTGTGTAGGTGGGATGAGTGTTAGTACAAGATAGACAGTTTGACCTTTTCATTTATTTACAGTTAAGATACCAAACAAATATATAAATATAGTCATCATCTACTCTGACTTAAGGATCGACCTTTCTTTAAGCTAGTTAAAGTCATATGTCACCAAGTTTAGAAGTTCGAGTTGGGCGTGTTCGGTTCGGGTTCGGTTCGATTCCCATTTCTGTTACAAACATACGATTGCAATGTTTACATTATCCTTAAAATGCCCCCCCCCCCCCTAAAAAAAAAAAAAAATATATATGTATAAAAAAGATAATTCATACAGTTATAAAATCCAGAAAGCTGGAAATGTATAAAGCTTTGTAAAATCACATGCGGTAGTTATAAACTACAATATTTTCTTTTTTTATGACTTACACAATAATAATTGATGTTTGAATGTGTCTTAACTTTAATAAAAAACACACTAGACTATACATTTGTTACAACTGTCTCCGTAGCTGGAGTGGGCGAGGACGATCCAGTCAAAGGAAGCTTCTACAGCTATGTTATACTCCTAATATTCCTTGCCGCTGGTCTGGTGATCTTAGTGCCCGTTCTGATATGCAGAAATAAAACGGTGCTAATGCAACAGCCAGTAGTTGCGGAATAGTTAGAATTATTTGTTTGACGGCGTGAATTGTTTTATAACGTTTGTACATTTTGATTACTTAATAATAACATTAAATAACGCAAAACAAATTTATGTGTTGGTGAGTTATATGTTGAATTATGTCTTGAGTTATTTGTTAATTCTATATGCATTTAAGTGTGTTGTTGTGTTGAGTTATGTGTTAAATTGTGTGTTGATATTTGTGTTAAGATATGTGTTGAGTTATTATATATACATGTGTATATACTTGATTTTAAAATAATGAGAGACCTTTTAATCATACTTGGTAAGGATTTACCATTTAAAAAAAAGTGCGATAAAAAAAAAACTCCAAAAATCTAATTTTGGGAATGAATGTGGGGGTTGAAATGTTGCAATATTTATATTTTTTATGAAGAGTAGAAACGTCTATACTATAAATATAATCGTTTGAATAATAAAGTTGTGGTCGATAGCCCACCATAAAGCACATAAATATCTAAGTAAAATGCATTGAATAACACATAAATCAAACGCTAAAAAAGAAAATATACTTTCATTTGCATGATCTGTTGTGCATTAGTCTCCTGCGAATAATAGAAGTGGTGTCCCTTATAGGAAGTCTTATTTACCAACAGCACGCTGAATTCTTCAAATATTGAGGTATGTCTTACGAATCCTCGGCTGATACTATTGACTGTGAAAGATCTTTTCACAGGCTTTGAGTCCATGTGCCGAGTTGCATATAGAAGGCGCCACAGATTCAAGAGAGCGCACTCTAATGGACTTCTTATTCTGTCCATCTACAATGGGAATTCTAAGCAGTGACGGTGATGATAACGCAGTTCCTTGGATGCGCGTTCTTTAATAGGACTTATTTTAGGTAAGAAGCTGCAGTGCCATTCATGCATCCTTAGGTATGGAACATAATTGTGTGATCAATGAGCTACATCACAGGGAGCCAGTAGAGATCTTGTAGAACTGGAGAGTCATGATCCTGCCTCTTTACCCGCGACACAATACGTGTTTTGTACCCTCTGGAGTCACTGCACTGGCTTTTGGGCAAACCCTACAGGCAACTGTTGCTTTAACCCAACCTTGACTGGATTAGAGGTATTGCTACTGTAATGACCGTTCTTCTATTGAGTTGAGGGTGCAGCTGACACAGAGCCACTAACAAGCCTTTAATCACAGCACTGATATGTGGAACATATGTCAGTTTACTATCTATAAAAAGGTCAAGATCTCTAACCGTGTTGGACAACGTGACCTCGGAAGCCCCAAATTTGATCGGTGTAATAGCGACTTTCCGAAGTCTACCGACCGAACTATAAATAGTTGCTTCTGTTTTGTTTTCATTCAATTTAAGTTTGTTTGCAGCCATCAATGCTTGCACCGGCACGCCTCCACATCACCATCAGCTGTTGCACAGGCAGACAGACGAATCAGGACGTAAGCCCTTTGTGGGTAAAAGAAAATAATGAAACATCGCCAGTATTCAAGCTGGCTATGACGAAATTACCTAGCCTTACGGCAGTATAATGAACCAATTTAAAACTAGAACAATTCATTCGTTTATCGGGTATAGAACAAGACGTGAAAGTCAATCTCCGTTTGCACATGTGAAATTACATTTCTTTCAACTTTTTAAAAGGGTTTTCCCGTTAAACAACGTTGTATTTTTACAATTCAACCATTGTTGACAATATAAACATGATTTTCTTCCTTTTATCCATCTAAATCTACGGGGTTTAATAAAGGAGATGTGATATTCAACAAATGCATAGACGGTGTTTTGTCTCTTATGAAAGGTTAATTACTATATGTTTAAATGAATCAGTAGAAATAACATTAGATTTGGTCTGGTGATGGCAACAGGAAAGATCAAGAAAAGTAAATAATGGTAATAGTTTTTCTGAAAATTCATTTATTTTCCATCATTAAACACGTTTTTGTATTATAATACTTGTGACATTTAAATTGGAAAATGAATACATAATAGCCAACTTTTATTCGACGCTATGGACAAAAAATGTAACGCCATAAAAATAAAACAAGACAACCTTTACTTAGGTGTCAATACATAGCACCAAACAACTTTTCTAATCATATTTTGACAGCTTACTAAATGACTATTATAGCAAGAATAGTAGTAAAAAGTTTTTTTTTCAATCAACTGATCTTTTAAAAGGCTGTAAAGATTATCTTAAAGTAGTAATAATACACAAGGCATTAAACTTTGGTTTAGAAATACAACACGGTAGTATACTATGAAAGTGATTAGATAAACATAAGGACAAAAAAAACTTTCCTTGTTCCTTAAGCGAGAACAAATGCCTTGACGCACTCTTTCTTCCCCAGTGGCATCCGGGCATGGAATGGGTTACCTGAACAAATCAATAATATACAGTATAAGATAAGATGGATTAGGCAGCAGGGATGCAAAAAGTTATTGATTACAAGCGTTCGACATTTCCATACGATTTCACTGATCTAAAAAATGGTATTTCTCAAACATTCAACTGTAGGCTAAATATATTACAAATGAACACCGGATTTCCTAATGCGTAAACATTTGCTCAATGTATGAAACTTTCAGTTTAGTTTAAAGAGAACTTTAAAAGTTGAAATAAATAACACCACTGAAATAAAAGGCAATATATAAAATGAAATAAATCTTTATTTAGAAGAAATGTCAACATTGTTAGTCAATCAATTGAATTGGATTATCATAGATTAATCCTAGACACGGATAAATAGGCTTACAAAATCATGATCATCAATTCAGGGCATAAATGATGCAGATCTATTGACAATTATTAATCTTGCAATTAGTTCCTTTACTAGTGACAGACTGAAACACGAATTCTCCTTCTTAGAAGTGCTCGGACTATAATTCGCTATGTTCTTTTGTAACAAAATCGTGGCGTCTTATTTTGATATAACATTTTTTTAAAGCTTTTTTATCTTGCAATATAATAATTTAGGACAAGTTATATTTTAGCTTCTTTGCATGAGGATTTAACATCGGCGTTGGAGCACCAAACGGCAAAGCAGTAGGCCTACATCCCCATGTTGTAAACAGCCAGCTGTTTATTGGTTTCGTACCCGCATAACGTGACCCTAAAATACTTATAAGAATACTGCATTATTATATCATTAGTTGTGTTTTTTCCTGGTTTGAATGTTATAAGTTATAAGTGGCTTATATTTTGAATGTTATAAGTTATAAGTGGCTTATATTTTGAATGTTATAAGTTATAAGTGGCTTATATTTTGAATGTTATAAGTTATAAGTGGCTTATATTTTGAATGTTATAAGTTATAAGTGGCTTATATTTTGAATGTTATAAGTTATAAGTGGCTTATATTTTGAATGTTATAAGTTATAAGTGGCTTATATTTTGAATGTTATAAGTTATAAGTGGCTTATATTTTGAATGTTATAAGTTATAAGTGGCTTATATTTTGAATGTTATAAGTTATAAGTGGCTTATATTTTGAATGTTATAAGTTATAAGTGGCTTATATTTTGAATGTTATAAGTTATAAGTGGCTTATATTTTGAATGTTATAAGTTATAAGTGGCTTATATTTTGAATGTTATAAGTTATAAGTGGCTTATATTTTGAATGTTATAAGTTATAAGTGGCTTATATTTTGAATGTTATAAGTTATAAGTGGCTTATATTGATTATTGAAATGGGATTAACTATAATTTTTATTTTCCTCGGAGCTATTTAAAATATATTTTTCTATCATGTGACGTCACTCAATGAGTAAAAACAAGATATTTTATATTCGGTTAGTTTAATTTGGAATTTTCTATACGTGTGACGTCAAAACCATAAGGTATTGTTTTTTTTTTCTTATCATATATTCACGTGCAATTTAAACATACCATGTGTCAGTGTCGTTTGTTGTAACGTCTGGCCTTTATAAATCGGTTAACGCCCATTCTTAGTTTCCATTCTTACAGCTGCCAAAAGAGGAACATGACCGGAGCATTTTTCGCATGGCTGTTGTCTGCCCTTGTGGTGTCAGCTTGGGCTGAGATTAGAGTGGCGGTAACCCCGATGGAGCCCCGGGGGATCAAGTTCGAAATAGAAGGTAATTAATCGCCCCGTAAATGCAACAGATTAATTGCAACTGCAAAGCTAGAAATGAATATATACGGCCTGTCGATCCAGTTAAACATGACGTTTACCCCCCCCCCCCCCCCAAATAATTTGAGTAGTAACTCTCGAAACAGATATCCTATACGAATGAGCGTCTAATTGGAGAATACAAAATTGAGATAAGCGCGAGCCTAACATTCTAAAAGCTATGGGTGGCAGTAAAATGGAGCTAAATGTTATACAATAGTCCTTTTTTTTTTGTTTCAGCAATTTTTTTTAGAACTTTAACTATTCCCGGATGTAAAATATATTTAGATTAGAATATCTAGTAATATTACATAAATGTAGAAGTTGCATTTGAAATAGGCATACATCGGTGGCCGAGCGGCCTGGGTTCGAATCCTGGTGCAGGCTAGGTTTTTTTTCCCGGGATTGGAGGGTGTCCTTGAGTCTAACCAGCTTTGATGGGTACCTGACCTTATAGTTGGGAAAAAGTAAAGGCGACAGTGCATAGTGCTGGCCACACAATCACCTAGTATGCCGTGGCCACAGAAACCAGTGAACGCTGCTTCACGGACCTATGGACTATGGATCAATTTGGTCCGACGGGATACTTTACTTACTTTTAAAACTAAATAACACATTATAAACGTTTGCATTTCATCCTACATATTCAGATAAGGGCTACACGACAACAGGACTGCACTTTTCAGTAAACAGAAAAATGGAAGGGATGGAGTCCGGGGACATAGATGTGGATATACGAATCGCGACAGGTAAACCTTACACACTAATTTTACACACTGGGGGGTGGAGGAGGCACGGTGTGATATTTGTCACCCTCATGTTTGGAGATTCACGGCTGATATGAATCAAACAGGTACTCAAGGGTCCCTAACATCCCTGTGAAGTTTTTTTCACGTGGGTTCGTAAGGATCAATAGATATAAACTATGCTAAAGTCTTATAATTATTACGAGTCGCCACGACAAGACATATTTTATTTCATGTGGATTTAAATTTGGATTTTTGTTTTTTCTTCTGTTAAAAAAATGAATCTTTTGTATCTTAGTTGAAAGCTAGACCAAGGGTCTGCAACCTTTTGATAACATTAAGTCAAAGTAGGATTTCTAATTCATCCAGCGTGCCAACAGTCTTAAATACATGCCACTCTTTACTTGTAGAAGAGACTTTCATTTACTTTTTTATTGGCAATCTTACGCGTGCCATTGAAAATCGTTCTGCGTGCCAAGTATGGCACGCGTGCCGTAGATTGCCGACACCTGTGCTAGACCATTCCTTTATCAGTAATTAATTTCAGTATTTTAATAATCAAATAGTTTTTACATCCCCCTCCCCTAAATCCGTATGTTCTCCGACATGTATGTTTATATATATTGAAATATATTTTGACAAGTTACACAAAACCTACTGTTTTAGTTTAATAAAACTTATTGTAGAATATGGACACAATTTTCTGACAGTAGGATAATGTATCGGCATAAAATAACCTCCGCGTAGCGTTCATGTTTTAAAGGTCATTTTGTTTTTACGTTTGTATGTTTGTATATGTGAACGTTTTGCATTTTTGATTGTTTGTATGTTTGAATGTTTGCATGTTTGATTGTTTGTATGTTTGATTGTTTGTATTTTTGAATGTTTGCATGTTTGAATCTTTGTATGTCTCAGTTTTTGCTTGTTTGTATATTTGTACCTAGGTCTCGATATTCAATTTGGCGTACGATCACGTTGGCTGTTGTCTTACACCTTGCGTGACTCACTCATTGACGGCTCACTTGTCACGTGGTCACGTGGTCACGTTACAGGTGCTCAACATGTTATCGTCTTACTAACAGGTAGCTACTTCGTGTACGAGGACCTGAACTTACTCCTGGAGCCGGGTGACGTAATCTACTACTGGGTGCAGGCCTTCGCGCGCAACATTGGTAGAAGTCAGAAGCTTCTGGACATGTCCTTCACGTATAAAGGTCAGTGACACGGCTGCCGTCAGTATGGTATTTTGCCATTTTGTTCCTTTTAAAATTAAGTATTAGGACGTAAAATGAGAAATTAACAAAGTACAACGTACGCTTATACACTTTGCATTTGTAACATTAGTACCATACATTAACCATCTATATTTTGTCAAACTCAGGAACTACTTGCATCGGACCAAACTGTCAGTATGCCTGTAACTGCTACAAAAAGAAATGCACCCCTGATGGACTGTGTTACCAAGGATTCCCTTGCGAGAACAAATATTTCGGATACGCCTGCCAATATGGTAAACTTAGAATATGTTTTTTGAAATGATTATATACTCATATAATACCGGCATTATATACCTGCTGATGATATAATATTTACTTACGGCAGACACAAACACCCTCACGCACACGCACATTTACTCACAAAGACGACAAGTAGACAGATACAGACTCACAACAATTACAACACACGCGTGCAGACCTATGCACGCCCTCGTGCTGGTGCTATAATCCTTTATTTTGACTATTGTAATGTCTTCTAAGATTAGTGTTACGCACTCTCAGACTTGTGATACGACTACGGAAAAGTATTACGCCCTTTTAAACTGAAGGTTAAACCCCATAGACTTGGTAAGCCTTCTCAGACTGGTGCTATTTCTATTCAATGTATGAAAAATATAGGTGTTGAGCAATAATCTGATGTTTCTTCTACTGCATCTTGCACAACTTACAAACTTTATCACATCGTAGTTGTCAAACGAATAATTTAATTTCGGAGCCCTAATGAAGACCTGATCCTTGGTGATCCTTCTGAATTTTATGTAAGTTCAGTATAATTTGTAAATTGTAACTTGTCTTACAGCGAACCTGTGTGTTGGTATAACACAAGAGCACACCGTTCTTCACGACCGGAACTTTGACACCTGTTACAATGGTTTAGAAATGGAAGTTACCGTCAAAATGAAATCTGCTCGTTTTACATTTCTCCACCTAGTTTTCAAAACCTCTTGTAAGTTTATCTGAGCCAACCTCGTCCTTCTTAATAGGGAAGCAATTTCAATTTTTTTTGTGTTTTAGTTAATGTTACTTTAAAGTATAATCTATACGGATAAAGATATATTTATAGAGAGTTTTGTTCTGAAGTGTAACAATAAGAACAATACCATGTCTGATTCATATCAAAATAAATTCTTTAAAAAAAAAGGAATTCTGCAACTATTTTTCTATTATTGTGATTCAATGGAAGAAATAGAGCTAACAGAAGTAATAAAGGAATAGACGGTGGCAATAAAGTCTCGTATTATTTAGCTATTTATTTTAGCATGAGAAACTCTTTGCCATCTGCTACCAGGAGAAACAACTTTTCGCAAGATTTTAACGAAAAATTACATAATCAGGAGTTTTCAGTGTATTTATTTTGTTCTCCCATCTAAGGGCGCGCTTGATCGAAATGATAGCTCCCTTGAGAGAGCTTTTAAAATTATTGTTCTTATATTCTTGTTGTCCGTGTAGTTTTTTTAACAATCCACCGTATTTTTTTTGCAGCATATTTACGATTACTGTCTGCGCTACACATCACGCTGCTCCAAAATGGCACCGAAGTCGCATGCCCCAGTTGGAGCTATATGCCCTTTGACTATGAAAATAATACTGTTGAATTTAACTGTTTGAATAACAATGAAGACATCGACGCAGTCGTCATAACCGGGGAGGAAGTGTTACCGCTTTTGTGTGAAGTGTACATCAGTGGAGGTAATTCACGATCAGTGCCGGCTCATATCGTGGAGTGGCCTCATAGGCGCAATGTTTAATAAAATAAATAAAAAAAAACACAATTTAGTAGATGACCTCAAGTATTTTTTTTTTCAAAATTGAAACGTTTTAAAAAGTATTATACTTTTTAAAAAGGCGCGAAAGATCTGCTTGCCCAGGGCGCTATCAACCATAGGACCGGCATTGATTACAATAATTTGGGTTTGTTATAATGTTTGTATTGCGTTAACATGCGTTAAGGGCTAAATTTAATTTATTTAAATTAACGGGCTTTAAATAAATTAAAATGGTTAAAATTGAAACTTTCCTTGTGAGGCCGAATAACTAGATTTAAATAATTTTACTTTCAAGGCGTTAAAACGTCGACCGTGAACCATTTTAAAGAGTTTTCTTTATGGTAGCTTACGTCATTTCACATTTTCCAAGAGCCGTTTACAGCGACTCCCAACAGTTTAATACTATCATTTACATTTAAGGGAAATATGAAACGTGAGGTTTGTAGATAAAATACTATAGTTGTTTTTTTGGTTTTATGTTTTTTATTGGTTAAACAGTCGGGTCTATTGGTGAGAGTTTAAATCCATAACTTAATTCAGTAGTTGAGGCCTTTCCCCAAAAAACAAGTTTCTGTTCATAAAAACAAAGTTAAGAAATACATATTTTAAAGCGAATACGCGAACACCTCTACAACCTGTCTGAACGAAGTGGATAATAATAATTGGATTTGTATAGCGCTGCCAACAAAAGTAATGGAAGCAGGGCCGTATTTAGGATTGTGGGGGCCCTGTTCAAAATTTATATGGGGGCCCCTCGTGGCCTCGCCCTGCCTTCCACATACCTCAGAAAAGTGTCGCTAATTCATGTTACCCTCTGTAAAATCATAAATTGTATGTTGCGCTTAGCTTGGTTGGACTCGAAAGCTTAAAATTGTAGGGGAATACATGAATTTTATTTTAGATTTTCAACGAAAGAATGGGGATGTAACTAAAAAATTTCTTTTTGTGATGTGTGGAACCCCTTTTGTGTGGGGGCCCCTGTTCCAACGGAACATGTGGAACATGCGTAAATACGCCACTGAATGAAAATATGTAAGCTTAGAGCGCGTTTAACATTGAGCAACAAACAACTAAGAATACGGATATAATTTCTAGGATTAAAAAGTTAATTAATAATTGAAAAATCGATATTATTAGATTGACGTATATATATATATATTTTTTTTAATATCGATCTATCAAGGTAGAAATGTCGCCTTGTTTAAATATGCCATGGTTACATCAATTTTCAATCACGACTACGCGGCCAAACGTGGTGTGGATGGCAAGTATGGAAATGTCTTCAAAGCAAGCGAATGTTTCGCTTCGACCCTGGAAGCTGTAGAGCAAACTTTTGAAGTTATCTTTGAATACCCGTATTCAATAGATTATTTTATTATCATCGTTACAGACAATCCAAGTAAGTTTGCTTTTTTTCATTCCTGGACCTATTCAGTAATATTTATTGACCGAACTGTACATTTAAATTATAATTGTTCTTCTTTTGAACCATAGACGATGGTTGCAGAGAAAGTTTCATGAGAAAGACTTTATCAGATAAACTTCTCAAGTCCATTCTTTATCTGCGCAAGAGATATATATGTCCTCTAGTTCAGGGGTTGACAACCTACGGCACGCGTGTCAGACTTGGCACGCAGAGCCATTTTGAATGGCTCGCGGAAGGCTCAGAAAAAGACAATTCAATTCTCATCTTCATGATCAAAATTGGGTTGATTTCTAAGTATGAATGAAATCCTACTTTGCCACACTATTATCAAAACGGTGCCGACCCCTGCTCTAATTTATATATGTGCGATATCCTGTTATAAATACCTTGGACGGTTTTCGAAAATGCTCAGAAATACAAACAATTTGAAATTATGAGACTTTTTGACGGTCTCTGTGCTCCTCTTATAAAAGGTTTATTTTCACTTGGAATGGGGGCTGTTGCAGTCTGTAGGTATATGATTTATTTTAAAACAAATGCAGCTTTATGCAAGTTTAAAATTTCGAGGCCTGTGTCATAGTGAGTTCAGGTGGTTTGTTTATCTTGTTCACTCTTTTTTAAAATTTGAACCATCTCAGAATTCTAGATTTCTGTATGTGTGTTCTTGAATCGCTTTGTTTTTTAGTCGAAGCTATGAAGAGTTTTATATTGGCAACCTTTGATGCAGAAGCTACGGAGGTCAGTAGTTACGAGGATAAGAGCAGCGCTTCCAAACCAGTTCACAAAATTCATCATGACCACGTACACAACGTCAAAAGTTTCAAACTGATGCGATCTAAATTTCAAATTTTGTCTTTCTGCGAGATAGAGGCATATGGAGGTATGTTTTTTTTATCTTTGAATCACTGTAAATTGGGTCTATAATAATCATGAAAACCTGTAACGACATAGCTTCTTTCCTAAACTGAGACCATAGAGTATTGAAGCTTATATCATTTTGTATGCCGTACAGTATACCGTTAAGACCTTACTTAGTTTATTACTATATCGTACTAAATGATTTGATTCACAATAATCAAGATTGATCATTGCCGCAAATACTACAATTAATGTGAAAATAAAATATTGCATTCAATCTATAATAGGCTTATGGTTTAAATAAAACTTACTTCATTTTTTAAAAGTATTAATAGCAAGATCCAATCAAGTTGCTAATTAGTAAAAAAAAAAAAAAAAAGGCTCGTGACATTCAGTCTAATGTATAGAATCAAATTTCATGAATTTCGTGACATTCAGTCTAATGTATAGAATCAAATTTCATGAATTTCGTGACATTCAGTCTAATGTACAGAATCAAATTTCATTAATGTTGTCCGTTGTTTGTTTTTCTTCTTTTCTTAGATTGTCCAATTGGAACACACGGATTAGATTGTAGTGAAAGTTGCAGTCCCGGGTGTGGCAGTCAGATGTGCGTCTTATATGGCAAATGCATCGATTGCGGCAATAACAAATACGGGGACATTTGTGACGAAGGTAACACACACACTTACTCATTTGGCATTCACCTTACATTAATTTTGTTGTATAAATGATGCAGCGCCACCCAATGGTATCACTTTAAAATTAATTGATATCCACTTTTTTAAACTCATGTAGTTTAGCCGCCAAGAATCGGTTATAAAAGTAAGATTATTTTTGTTGGGCAATATCCGCATTTAATTTGCTGTACAAAACCAAAATTAAATCTGGGTTATGTTATGTACATTGTTTGGACTACCTTGCCGTTTCTTGTGATCAAGAAGTTTATTAGACGAGAGGAAAAGACGGCCCTTAAACAAATGCATATATTCATAAGGTTCTATGGAAAAAATTATGCTGCGCGCTTTTACTGAGCAGAAAGAAGGTTTCAATGGCGACGGAGTACATTTAGAGAATGCCGTTAAGGGGAACTGTCGAAGAATACCTGATCCCATGAACTAGTGTGGCACACGCTCGTGGAGGGCTAGGAACATTGGAGATTGGCTACGTGGTAGCATGGGCTGTAGAAGTTAATGGGAGTTGTTCAAGAAATATACTTGGACATGATCACGTCTGAAGCTTTAATTTCAATCAGTTCCGCTGCAAAAATTAGTGATAACATCTAAGTGTTGAGATAGTTTCCATATTTCAGTTTAGTGTATTGATTATATCTAATAGTAATTATTACATCTTCTAAGTGTAGGGATATCATTCAGGTGTAGGCATATATAACAACAGACGTAGTTATTAAATCAAGATTTAGAGAGGACATTTAAGCTTACTGTTATAACATCCCATTGTAGCAATACAATTTAAATGAAGGTATATCAGTCGAGTGTAATGATAACATACAAGTTTAACGACAACATCTTAGTTTAGCAAGAAATATTCAAGTGTGCTGATAACATCCTAAAAATTCTTTTAGCTACATGTTAAATAAATATTGAAGAATCGATCGTGTGTGGAAAAGGTTGTTCTCAATTGGCAGTCTCTGGAAACGCCACTACACCTTTATAGTGAACTTGGTGAAAAACAAAATTAGATATAAACTATTTACTTTGGGGAAAATCTATGTTTTTAGTGGTAATTATTTTTTTTAAACCCTATTTTACCGCTACCGATATCATAACTATATCATAACAAGTCTTTTAAAGTAGATACCATGACTTTGTTTATATATTTATATGTTTCAGAATGCCCTTCTCATTGTAAGGATAATACTACATGTAATCAGTTTGGACACTGCACTGAAGGATGTCAAGCACGTTACAGCGGAGCAGACTGCAGTGAAAGCACGTATAAAACTTATTTTGACAGATAGCCTACACGTAACCCAATTTGACGTCGTTGAAATAATTTTTATGTGCGATGACCATATCCGAAAGTGATAATACTTTATCTAAGTGTAGGGATATATTGTTGCCCGATGCGTCCAACGGCGCGGAAGGATGTAAGTCAAAGTAAACTTTGGGATATCAATGGAGCGAATCGAACGCATATGGCTGTAATGATAACCGTTTTTAGTGTGACATTATCAGTCGAGTATAGTGATAACATTGGAGTATATCGATGACACCCGTTTAGTCGTGATAAAATCAGTGTGATAATAAAAAAATCGTGAAAATATTTTTTAAATGTTAAATATCTTTTGCATTAGGTAATTATTTTATAATCGGGTTGTAATCATATATATATGGGTACGCAGTGGACAAGCGCCGGAGCGCTCGACTGGCGTACCAAAAATCCCTGCATTCGAATCCTGGTGAAGGCTAGGATTTGTTCTCGCGTCTGGAGGGTGTCCTTGAGTCTACCCAGTTCTAATGGTTACCTGCTGGCCACACAATCTCCTAGTATGCCTTGGCCACAGAAACTGGTGAACGCTGCTTCATCAGCCCTATGACCATTTGGGTCCGATGGAATACTTCACTTGTTTGTTTTGTTAAAATCATATAATTGCTTCCTTTTTTTTGTATTTTTTTAAAACTTATAGTGGCACCAGCTCCGCCAAATATTGTAAAATTGTACTGTAGCTTGGGGTGTAATAGCCGAGTGTTATTAGCGTGCTATTTAATTTTTCAATGCAGTTGTAGGACTCTAGTATACGTTTTCTAATGCGAATTATTGTATTCACAGAGTGTAGTCCCAACTGTGGGGGTCTTGGAAGCTGTCATCAAACGAGTGGGGACTGTACCAATGGATGCAAGCGAGGATT
The DNA here is from genome assembly GCA_949126835.1 of Anisus vortex. NCBI lineage: Eukaryota > Metazoa > Mollusca > Gastropoda > Planorbidae > Anisus > Anisus vortex. The sequence continues at coordinate 33,742,126 of OX421506.1, read as the reverse complement.
TCGTGGTGTCAAGTGCGAAAAGACTGTTTTGAAAGATATTACGGACAAAAGTAAGACCAAGACATAAATAATTGTATTACGGTATCTAAATATATATATCTATATATAAAGTGGCAAGGGTTTGAAAGTGGAAGTGGAGTCGGTAGATTAAGAGCAGAGTTAGGCTGTGAAATTTGGGTTGTTTGTGTGGGAAAGGAAATGGTTGCTTTGTAACTGGGTCGTTGGCTGTGGGAAAAGAGAAATGGTTGCGTTGTAACTGGGCAGTTGGCGTGTGGGAAAAGGGAAATGGTTGCGTTGTAACTGGACAGGTGACGTGTGGGAAAGCTTACCACAGTGTTCGAAAGATTTGGGTATAAATATTCCAATTAATTTCACAGCGTGTAGTCCCAACTGTGGGGGCGACGGAGGATGTGATACAAAGAGTGGTGCCTGTATCCATGGATGCAAAGATGGATTTTTTGGCGTCACGTGCACAGAGACTGATCTGGAATCTGCCAATGGCACGGGTAAGCTATACACCTAAAAGTAAGAAAAGTTTTCCGTCAGACCAAATTGATCCTCAGGGCCGGTAAAGCAGCGTTCACCAGTTTCTCTGGCCACGGTTTACTAGGGGATTGTGTGGCCAGTACGATGCTTAGACGCCTTTACTCCACCAGAGCTGGGTAGACTCAGGTACACCCTCCAGACCCGGTACCAAATACTAGCCTTCACGAGGATTCTAACCAAGGCCAGCTGCATAGAAAATATTCGTTTCAAATCAATATCCGAGAAAAAACGGCATAATAACCTGCCGAAAACTATCCTCCAGGGCACTATAGAAGGCCGTCATTTTAGATGCTGGTTTGACAACATAAAATAGTGGATAGGGCTGCAGTTGACTCATCCATGGACAAGCGCTCAAAATAGGCAGAAGTGAAGAAAGTTAACTGTTGAGGTGTCCATTTGCTCCTCCCCCCCCCCAACGACAACAACGGTCAATGGATTGATGATGAAGTTTGGGGTTACATTAATTGTCTATATTGCTAACCGCTTGCCGGTCAGAAGCAAAAACATGCAATTAATTTAAACTGAAACACCATAAAACAAATAATTTTTTGCCAAGAAGGATTTTGTTATAGTTAGTTTGCCAGCAGTAACAGTAGTATATTCTTGCAAGAACGGTCTTTCACTGGTCAGTTTGACTGGTCAATTTCACCGGTCGGTTTGACTGGTCTGTTTGACTGGTCAGTTTGACCGGTCAGTTTGACTAGTCTGTTTGACTGGTGTGTCTGACTGGTCAGTTTGACTGGTTAGTTTGACTGGTCAGTATGACTGGTCAGTTTGACTGGTCAGTTTTGACTGGTCAGTTTGACTGGTCAGTTTGACAGTTACAAGTCATAATTTTCCAAAAGATATGTTTGTCTGGTCAGTTTGTTTATTAAGCCAAGTATTAATGTTTGCCAAGAAAAATAATTCACGGGTTAAATATGATATATTACTAACGTGATCAATATGTTTAACAGCGTGTAGCCTCAACTGTGGGGGTAACGGTGAATGTGATACAAAGACTCGAGAATGTAGCCACGGATGTAAAAATGGTTTTTATGGTACCATGTGCACAAAAATTAATTTAGAAGATGAAATGGACACGGGTAAGATACAAACTATTTCGTATAGATTGATGCACAATGTACTTGCTAGAATGTGCATTGTTACAATCTAGATTCTATCATATGTGAGCTAAACCATTTGGCGATATAATTCCTGACAGTAACTCTTCAATTATGTAGTGTATTCTACATAAGTAAGGGAGCGAGAAGGGGAAAAACAACATGGCGGTAATGTTTTTCTTAAACAAAGATAAGAAAGAAACAATGGGTAAAAAAACAAGAAATCCAATTAATGTCGCCAATCGTTTATCAACCTTTCTTATTTTCTTATAAGTTTACAGACGTTCCTTCTAGATAGAAGATTATTACGTCCACTAGGCCCAAAACTCCTGCAGGGCGACAGGGATCCGTCGGTGGCAGGGCTAGAACCCGCGAACTGTCAGTTGGTTTTTGGTTGACAGTCCGGTGAACTAACCGCTGGACCAGCCTTACAGCATACACCTTTTTTCTTTAAGTACACTTGAAATATAAGCAGAGTCTACATGAACTTATTTTGTTTCTCGACACTTAACACATTGTTACCATCTTTTAAGTTATAAATAGCAAACAATACTGAAAAGTGACCCTTCATTGTTCGTAGGAGAGGCCGGAGAAGAGATGGGAGTTTTGACTTTCTGTATATTATTTCAAATTAAATTTAAAATTGTAACGTCCATCAATTGAAAGTTGAGGTTTTAGCTTATTTGAAAGTCTGTAGATTGATTTTCTAAACTATTGAAAAAAAAAGCATAATTTCTTGCTATCGATCCATCTTGGAGAACCAATCCAGTCCAGCCTTAGATTATACAGTGCATGTTCCAGCGCTTCCTATCGCAACATATACATTTTTATAGAGAGTATTTCTTCAGTACATAGGCCTATTTGTGAATTCTACTAACATGTTAAGCTTACATAAATTCTACATTGTTCTATACAATTGTTTGAATTACTGCATCTTCTGAATGATATTGAATGCAAGACTATAGTGTTATTATCTACTATTGACTAAATCAAGTTGAAACTCATAGAGAAGAAGAACATCTAACAGATAGAACGGAAGAGCTTCATTACAAAACAAGATTCTTTAATCCCAATATACACGAGTCATATGAACATTTATATACAGGACTCGGATCAAACGAAAACTGTTTCCCAAATGGTACCTGTGAATTGAAGTGTCCAGACGGCATGTATGGAGTCAACTGTTCCATAGGTAAGTCAATTTGTTATTTCAGAGTATTTCAGAGTATTTCAGAGTATTTCAGAGTATTTCAGAGTATTTCCAACCCTTTTGTTTTTCTTGGCCTGTTTACTTTTATATTTCTTTTTAACGTCTATATCGCATTCACTATTCAAATACAAATAATAATAATTATAATTTAATACGGACTATTGATTTGTTAGGCATGATTAAATATAAAACATTTTACTTGTAATATTAAAAAAAAGGCATCGAAGCATTGAGGTTAATACTCTTGCCAATGGCAACGAATTATTTTACTATAAAAAAGAAATAAATGTAAGATCATAGTTGAGAATCGGTAGACATACTCTAAAGGGTTTGTTCAGCTCTACATTCTTTGGCTGTTTTTAAGGTCTATAGATTGATATAAATACATAGATAAATACATCACCTTCATCTTTACCTATCCTATCCCATAACCCGAGTTTGGGTCGTTGGATGATTTTACGCCATTCATCTCGCACCTGCGCCGCCCTCCGGGAATCTGCAAGATGTCATCATCCCATCGTCTCTTCTGACTGCCTCTCTTTCTTCCACCCTGCACTGTGCCCTGATAGATAGATAGATAGATAGACAGATAGATAGATAGATAGATAGATAGATAGATATAAATACATAGATAAATACATATATAATGGGAGACTAAATAACTCACTTATTTATTAATTTTATTGTGTATTATGTAACAAATATTAACATTTTCTCTCATCCAGCATGCAGTAAAAATTGTGGTGGGAGAAATGTGTGTCACCCAGAAACAGGAAAGTGCATCGAAGGCTGCATGACTGGGTACGGAGGTGCCAACTGTACCAGTGGTCAGTCAATGTAAAATGATAATCTTAAATGTTTCACTGGTCAGGCCTAGACATCCAGGCACCAGGGCGGGGTTGAGACGGGCTGTTACGCTCATTGCTTCCTCCCAAACAAGTTTCGGAGCCTCTCAGTAGTGCCATGATCAACGGAAGCGAACAGAAGTGTTTTGCTTTTTTTCAGATGATATCACTGGTTATACAGTTATTTCTGACTGTTCCTCTTGGCAGTTAGTAATTTACAATTGTTCTAATGTCACTTATTAACTTTGAACTCTCCTAATGTTCAGTCAGTAACTATAGAACTGTTTCAATTGTCAGTTATGGGGACACTCTATAAGAGGGTTGTATCAGCCTGTCGGGTGATATCCTGTGGGGGTTTTCGTAAAGTTTGCCCAATCCACCGCCACTTTCGCCTGGCGATCTGTTGTTCAAGGGAGGTCATGGTTTGTTAGCAGTCATAAGTCTGTAATCTTGACCTTTTCTGTCCACCGAATCTTCAGTATGTTGCGTAGGCAGCCGTTGACAAAGTTTTGGAGCTTATTTTTCAATTACTCACTTTACGAATCTTTAACACGAACGAAAAATACTGTTTGTATGCATCAAATAATAATATCTAAGAAACGCGCAAAAGGAATATAATGGCTGTATGGCGAGACACACTTACTTGCGCAGAGCAATGTGTGTGTAAAAACTTGACTTAAAGCATGTGCTGTAGTAATAGGGGAGACCGGGGCTAGTCCGCCCATTTTTAGCATTTTTAGCTATTCCGGGTTTATTTCTGGATGGAATTCTTTGCCGATTCTCATAATCATTCCCCAACTATTCAGTTAATATGAGCTAGAAGGATTCTGGGAAACCTCTGCCCCAAATCACACAATAAAATCAAATGTGAGGTCACTCTGTGTGGGTGAATGTGCCCCACATGTGGGGCAAGTTCGTCACACATGTGGGGCACATACGCCCATGAGGGGCAAATCCGCCACATGCAAAACAATTCACTAAAACAAGGTTTAAACACTCGATACCAAAAAGAACAAGGCAAGCTTTATTTATGTTTATGGTTCCAAATTTCGGTATAGATTTAAATAATAAAAAGTAACCAAGTTGTATCTAGATGAAGAACTGTTTTGATCCCATAATGAATGAAACAAACTTTAACTGAATACAAAGTGTAACTTTAACTTGGGGTTTCATAACGATTCAAATTCAAAAGCATCATTCGAAATAGTCAGAGTCATTTGATGCACAGTAGTGGCATGTGTAATAGTCACATTTATCTCCAATACAATGTTCATGTGACCATTCTTTGCAATGCAGACATTGTATCCAGGATTCCTTTTTACTGTGAGACCACTTTAAGAGGCAAATGAGAAAATACCATTTCTCATCTTCTTCCTCTGATGACGATTCCTTTGCAGTGTTTCTTTTTGCTTTTTCTTATTCACAACTGAAGTCTTTTTTCCAGGTTGCTTTGCGCTTTTCTTGCGCTTTTTTTCCAAATGGCCCAGTTCTAAGTTTCGCTTTTTCTGGCGTGTCTGTCAGAATGCAGTTTTCCTATTTCTTTTTCCCGCGTGTTGGTAACTTTCGCGGAGGAGTTTTGGGGTGAGGCTTAATTGAAACAGGCGAAAAGTCAGCTGCTGCTACAAAGTTCTGGTTAGTCCTGATAAGAGAGTTCTGGTTGGTCCTGGTGAGAAAGTTCTGGTTAGTCATGGTGAGAAAGTTCTGGTTGGTCCTGGTGAGAAAGTTTTGGTTAGTCCTGTTGAGAAGGGCCTGGCTGATGTTTCTGGCGAGAAGGTTCTAGTTGTAGTGGATTGTCTCAATCAGTCACTGAAGAGGGACAGAAATCGTTTTCTTGGAAAGTGTCAGGACTGTAAGGATAGATGCCTGCTTTTGCAAATCCTTAGATGATGTTCTGCACTGTCATAGTGAGACCCCATGCCCCATTAACAATCTCTGGAAGTTGATAAATTGTCAATGGGAAGCCAAAATGAGATCGAATTCAGTTTTGCTGAGCTTGCCATATGCGTTTTTTTTAGCGGGCCGAACACAGACAGATTCCCATTGGGGCAGGTTCACCCATCTGTCGGATGTGCCCCAGCCAGTGTTGGCGAACCTGCCCCACTATCACCTTTCTACGATTATCAATCCATTACAGCAGCCTTGGTAGAGAAAGCGATAACGTGACACCATGAATGTATCAAGGAGAGCCAGTGTTTTGATAACATGCAGGGTCGTTTAATAGCCTTTACTACTTCTTGCGTAATATGAGGAGATGTAGTACGAAGAAAAATCACTTACCTACTTAAAAAACACAAATATCACGGTAGCAGAGCAGTCTAGATTTGTAGCCATTTCACACATACACAAGATCAACCAGACGCCATTACTGAACGGCGTGGTAGTGTCGTCCAGTCTAAAAATAGCTCAGTTTGCGCGCAATACCACCATGGCGAATGTACCCCTATGGCGGACTAGCCCCGGTCTCCCCTACTAACTGTATTAATGTTGATTTCAGAATGTGACTACTGTAAGCATGGCCTGTGTAGTATGGAAACTTTAATTTGCACCAAAGGCTGTATAGATGGAATTAACAGCTCTATGTGTGCCCAGGGTAATTTAAGATAAATTTTTAGATGGTTTGTTGTTGTTTTTAGTAGTTTATATAAAACTATTTTTGTATCTATCAATATATATCGCGCTGCTTATTTTAAAAAATTAAATTAAGTGTATCCCCATCCATGACCATGTCTCCCCAGCCATGACCATGTCTCCCCAGCCATGACCATGTATCCACAGCCATGACCAAGTCTCCCCAGACATGACCATGTCTCCCCAGCCATGACCATGTCTCCCCAGCCATGACCATGTCTCCCCAGCCATAATCAATTATCCCAAGCCATAATCATTTCTCCCCAGCCATAATCATTTCTCCCCAACCATGACCATGTCTCCCTAGCCATGACCATGTCTCCCCAGCCATAATCATTTCTCCCCAGCCATGACCATGTCTCCCCAGCTATGACCATGTCTCCCCAGCCATGACCATGTCTCTTCAGCCATAATAATTTCTCCCCAGCCATGACCATGTCTCCCCAGCCATAATCATTTCTCCCCAGCCATAATCATTTCTCCCCAACCATGACCATGTCTCCCCACCCATGACCATGTCTCCCCAGTCATAATCATTTCTCCCCAGCCATGACCATGTCTCCCTAGCCATAATCATTTCTCCCCATTCATGACCATGTTCCCCAGCCATGGCCATGTCTCCCCAGCCATAATCATTTCTCCCACTCCATGACCATGTTTCCCAGCCATAATCATTTCTCCCCATCTATGACCATGTCTCCCCAGCTATAATCATTTCGCCCATCCATGACCATGTATCCCCACCCATGACCTTGTCTCCCCAGTCATAATCATTTCTCCCCAGCCATGACCATGTCTCCCTAGCCATAATCATTTCTCCCCAGCCATGACCATGTCTGCCCAGCCATAATCATTCCTCCCCATTCATGACCATGTCTCCCCAGCCATGACCATGTCTCCCCAGCCATAATCATTTCTCCCAATCCATGACCATGTTTCCCCAGCCATAATCATTTTTCCCCCTCCAGGACCATGTCTCCCCAGCCATGAACATGTCTCCCAAGCCATAATCATTTCTCCCCATCCATGACCATGTCTTCCCAGCCATAATCATTTCTCCCCATCCATGACCATGTCTCCCCAGCTATAATCATTTCTCCTCATCCATGACCATGTCTCCCCAGCCATGACCATGTCTCCCCAGCCATAATCATTTCCCCCCATCCATTATTATGACACCCTACCCCCTGGTCCATTTTATCTCAGACTGTGTCCAACTCTTCTTCTTTTAGGTATGCATAAGAAATATACTCTTGCATTAAAACTATTTATTGAACATATATGGCTCTATCAACATTTTCTATGCATTACATTCTATTTCTAATGATGCCAAATGTATTACGTTTGGTCACAATCCCGTGGTTATCTGAGCCTGCACGTAACGCACTCGCCAGTCGTCAAGGGTTGACTCAATGCTGCTTTTGTTTCATCCGTACACTGCTTCTTGCCCAAGGTTCAAACTCTCGTATGGACCGCTGACAGAGCCTTCCAACATTAATTTGTTTTTGATTTTTTAATGAGTCGTTGAAGATTATAATTATTCTAGTTCGTGGTGATATTGTATAGTGATCAAATATGCAAGACATACTGTTGAAACTTGAAGCATCGAGTCAATGCGAAGTACTTTGTTAATGAATAAATATCTTTTATCTCTTATGCATGTGTGAAATCATAACATCGGAGCTTATAACAAAGGCTTATAACCAATTCGGAACGGCGGGAACGGATCCACTATTGGGAGTGAAACGTATGCTTTACCCTATTCTGTCTATTACAAAGGATGTTTTCTAAACATGATAGCCTCTGTACACCACGTATACGCCTATAAATTTGCATACTCTTCTAAGAAGCGAGTGAAATTTGATGATGTGTCAAATTATTGCGCTAACAGTGCGTGATTCTGTGTAGCGGCAGTAAAGGGGGGGGGGGGGGAGGGGGGGACTAACTCTTGGGCCCCACCCACAACATAGAGACCTAATTATGTTTGTTTTGAGAGAAAATGACGAGTGAGTGTGTTTCGATTCTATTATATCACACCAATAGGTGGCCATTTATGTTTAATCAACAATTTGGTGACACCACTCATCCCAACTCGCCCCTAAACAGATGGGTTAACCCTTCCTGTACCGACCTACTTCTATCTATGCTGCCTTCAGTTCCGCTATTTACGCGCCCGGGACTGTAAGGGTTAAGAGATTAGTACATAATATAACTGTTTTGTTATTATGTCATTACTGTAGCTCAAGTATACGAAGCCAAGCATACGGAAGAAAGCAAGACCATCTACATTGTAATCGTGGTATGGCTTGCTTTTGGTCTGTTGACATTAATAGCTGTTCTGATACGGAGAAGACAAAAGTCGCTAAAACATGAAGATGTGACGGAATAATTATTTTTGGACAGTATCAACGGATTTACAAAGACTGAACATTTACTTACAGTAAATTTAGTAAACAAACCGCTAACATTTTTATGTGTTTAATTATTTGTTTAATTATTTGTTGAACTATTTGTTGAGTTATGTGTTGAATTATATTTTGACTTATTGGTCAGCAATCCGAAGACCATCCATCAGAGAACGCACCAATGCCGTCGCACAGCTGTGCCCGTTTTATATGTCGACTGAAAATTATCAAGCATATTAAGGGTGTAAATATGTTTTACATGCTGCTTAGACACAACTTATATCGAGTAGATTTGATACATTGTGCAGTTTGGAGACAGGGAGAAGACTCTTGAAAATATTTGGGTTTCCAGATCATTTTTATGTAGTAGAGGCCTGATGACAGCCACTGTCCAAATATGTGACCCTAACTGACTCAAAACTTCTGTTAACAATAAATAACAATACATGAGTCAAACTTTCGAGGCTGTCAAAGCACAATCTTCGTTGTGATGGACTGAACAATGGAAGGTTTAGGCCAAGAGGCAATGATTAAAATCCTCATCAGCTCTTCAGAAACTGGAAAGATTCTCTATCAGAGGGATTCCTACAAATATTTTCTCCACAGCAGGCAGGCTCATCGTCTAAACGTTTTCAATAAAACATCGGTCAAGGCCGCCGAACCTCCTCAGCCGTTGCTTGTTGCTCATGTCAGGCAAAACGAGGGTTTTCCCTTTTCTTCCACCTAGAACTTCAAATATCAAAGAAAACTTCCCGTGAGAGTCAGTACCTGCAGACTTTTAGAACAGACTGAATATGCTTGGGATAAGACGTGATTATAGCGATGCTAACACGTGTTGAATAACAGATTCACAATGGTTTCTTACTTTTGATTGGTTTTCAGCATCTGCTCAAAGTCTTTAAAGAGAAAAAAGTAAAAGAGAAAAATTGTAAAGACATGAATAATTTATAAGTATACAAAAATAACCAGGCAATGTCTTCTATAAAGAACATTATTGCGTCCTACGTTCATTCGTGGTCTGTGTTTGTCTTGCATTTCTTTAGTGTTTTAAATGATGTTAAGTTACTGGTTTTCCTGGTTTGTTCAGGCAACACAATCCATGTCCGGATGCCGTGGAGAAAGAGTACTTATTTGCATTTGTTATCTTATAAGGGACAAGGAAATTACCACAATGTAGACTGTCTTTGGTTTCCTGTGGAGTATATGTTTTATGCTTCAACTTTAACTAAAGCGTTTGGTGCATCACCTATCTACACAAGCTTGATGTAACAGTTTTTCCATAAAATAAAATACAGAAAACTATCTACTATATTTTAAGCATTTATTGAATTACTTAAATGTCAAGCAATGTAAGGTGTACAGTAATATATTATCAGTAAAGAATTAGCTTATTATTTTAGTCATGTGTTGAGTTTATATTGCCTTATTTAACGAGCCACGATCCCAATAAAGGTTGAACTCACCAAGCTAGAAATCGAAACCACAATTGCTGCCATAAGCTCCAGACAACAAGCCAAAACACAATCTAATCCAGAAAGTGTCGCCTTTTCCAAGCCACCTGTTGCAACATTACTGTGTAAAATTGGCTTAAATCTATAATCAAACTAATAATAATAATAATAATGGTGCTTGATGTGTTGATGACAGTTCTATGCGCAGTTACAGACACGAACACACGAAAATGTTTATATCTGTACGCAAATACTGCTAACGAAATAGATGGGTCTTCAGTCGGCTCCTGAAGGTGTCGAAGCTAGGGCCCTGGCGAATGTGTAGTGGGAGGTTATTCCAGTCGGACGGGCCCGCGTAGGAGAATGCACGTAGGCCAGCGGACACTAGCCTCACACGAGGGATCCGCAGAGTAAGCGCGTCAGAAGCCGAGCGAAGTGAACGGGATTGGGTAACCGTCTTAAATGGTGATGTGGCAAATTATTGCTAACAGTGCATGATTCTGTGCAGCGGCAGTAAGGGTGAAGGACTAACTCTTGGGCCCCACTCACGAATTAGAGACCTAATTGCGTTTGTTTTGGGAGAAAATAACGAGTGAATTTGTTTCAATTTTATTATATCACACCAATAAGTGGCCATTTATGTTCAATCAACACTTTGGTGACACCACTCATCCCAACTCTCCCCTACTCCCCTAATCAGACTAGCTAGTAGTTCATCAATTTGTCTCTGGATAAAGGGAAATGCATACCAGCATAACCTGAATTATCTTACAAGAATAGACTTAAATATTATAGGATGAGCATTAGGTACTATAATCTTATAATTGTACAGACACAAAATGCGTGACATGGCCTATCCACCGCAGGCGCCCCTCTGTTAGAATTGAGTTCATACTCAGCATATGGATTCTCCCAAGTGCCACTCGGGCATGGAATGGGTTGCCTGAACGAACCAGGGAAACGAGTAACTTTACATCACTTCAAACATTAATAAAGATGCAAGACTGGACTCGGACCACGGATAAGCGCAGGACGGAATAATCTTCTTTATAGAAGGAGCGTCTGTAATATATAAGATAAGATATCAAGACGACACTAAAGTAACATTCCGCTTGCACATGTAAATTTACGTCACGTACATTTTTAAACGTGTATTCCCAGTTGAATGGGAATATGAGTAAAATGTAAGTTTCGTTGCCGACAGTGTAAACATGAACTCTCTTCCTGCCAACGGATATGATGAAGGAAAGAAGAAGAAATTACACAAATGTAAAGATGGAGTTTGTTTCTTATAAAGCCAAGACTATCGACTGTATTATTGATTAAATGAGTTAAACGTAAGTAAGTTTTAGTTATGAGATGACTTATGAGTCAGGCTAGGCCATGAAGACTATAATTCTTCTTCTTCTTCTTCTTCATAATACTGTGGAGACCCCGTTAGAACCGAGGAAAGAGTCCACAATTTAAATACACATAAAATAAAAAGCATCACAAACCACAATCAATTATAAACAGATGACAGAGTGTCACTTTAGGTTTTTAGACCAGCCCTTCAGTGACGATTTAAAAGCCTGAACTGTAGGGGCAGTGATGGACGCCTGGTCCAGGGTGTTCCACAGCCTAATGGCTGACGGAAAAAAAATTCAATCGTAAGCCTTTTTTCTTGAAACATGTTTAACATGTAATTATGTAGTGTATTGAGTATTATGATTAATAAAGAACTCTCTGATAATATTGAACGAATTACCGCACTAATAGTGCAAAGGGACACCACAGCCGGTTTACGCCCGTTAATTAGCATACGATGAGCGTAGGACACAATAATCTTCTTTATAGAAGGAGCGTCTGTAAAATATAAAATGAGATAAGACATTTCATAAATTTAGAATAGAGCTAGATCGCTTAATCCCGATATTTTTTACAAAATAAGTCTCTGAATTTTCGGCAAATGTTATCCAAGAAATTAAAATGCAAAAAAATTGCAAAGTAAGCGATATAACCAGGGGCGAAGCCAGAAATTTTTTCCAGGGGGGGGGGGCTGAACTTTCGCGTGACAAATATTTACCAAATACCGGGGGGGGGGGGGCTGAACTTTCGCGTACACATTTACCAAATTTTTAGCGACTTTAGTACTTATTTTTAAAAAAATCTATTGAAAATTATTATTTTTTTAATTTTAGGGGGGGCTTTGCCCCCCTCAGCCCCCCCCCCCCCCTGTGGCTTCGCCCCTGGATATAACTAAATATATAGTGTAAATGTATTAGATTTTGTCTCAATTACATAAAAGATAAATTGACAATATGGATGAGAGATATCGCATGTGGTTGATATCTTTGATATCAATTGATGCAACATTCTGCTTTTACTGTACCCTGTTTAGCGACAAAAAGCTGCACACATTATTCTCGTCTTATCTGGTCTCTGCTGTAAAGATTTTTACATCTTTGCCAGCAATATTTCTCCAAGCTAGAAAAGATGTACATGACACTTAGAAAGATAACAAGCTTATAAGAGGAATTGGATGTGTGGGTAGCAGACGGCTGGGAAAACAGAAGAGAAATATTAGATACACGAAACGGAAAAGAAAAATTCTTCGCGCCCATCAATGAGAAATTCGCTAAATTTTTGTTGCTTCTGGAAAACTTCTAGCTTCTAACGATGAGACACTTGTAGTGGGCTACTGATAAACAAACTTACGTTATAATATTATCTTTGTCGGAAATGTGCCATACAAAGTAACAGTTTGGCTTAGCTATAATTTCTATTTAATCAGTATTAGAAGCTTATCGTGATAGTGAAGAACTAGTTTGCAAGTTTGCCAAGAAAATGAAGAAAATGTAAAAAAAAAATGTTTATAGAGTTTTGTGTTTGTGAAGTTACAGTCATTGGTTTAACATCAACCATCATTTCCACAGATCCTGTATGTTTATAGAGTTTTGTGTTTGTGAAGTTACAGTCATTGGTTTAACATCAACCATCATTTCCACAGATCCTGTATGTTTATAGAGTTTTGTGTTTGTGAAGTTACAGTCATTGGTTTAACATCAACCATCATTTCCACAGATCCTGTATGTTTATAGAGTTTTGTGTTTGTGAAGTTACAATCATTGGTTTAACATCAACCATCATTTCCACAGATCCTGTATGTTTATAGAGTTTTGTGTTTGTGAAGTTACAATCATTGGTTTAACATCAACCATCATTTCTACAGATCCTGTATGTTTATAGAGTTTTGTGTTTGTGAAGTTACAGTCATTGGTTTAACATCAACCATCATTTCCACAGATCCTGTATGTTTATAGAGTTTTGTGTTTGTGAAGTTACAATCATTGGTTTAACATCAACCATCATTTTCACATATCCTGTATGTTTATAGAGTTTTGTGTTTGTGAAGTTACAGTCATTGATTCAACATCAAACATCATTTCCACATATCCTGTATGTTTATAGAGTTTTGTGTTTGTTAAGTTACAATCATTGATTTAACATCAACCATCATTTCCACAGATCCTGTATGTTTATAGAGTTTTGTGTTTGTTAAGTTACAATCATTGGTTTAACATCAACCATCATTTCTACAGATCCTGTATGTTTATAGAGTTTTGTGTTTGTGAAGTTACAGTCATTGGTTTAACATCAACCATCATTTCCACAGATCCTGTATGTTTATAGAGTTTTGTGTTTGTGAAGTTACAATCATTGGTTTAACATCAACCATCATTTTCACATATCCTGTATGTTTATAGAGTTTTGTGTTTGTGAAGTTACAGTCATTGATTCAACATCAAACATCATTTCCACATATCCTGTATGTTTATAGAGTTTTGTGTTTGTTAAGTTACAATCATTGATTTAACATCAACCATCATTTCCACAGATCCTGTATGTTTATAGAGTTTTGTGTTTGTGAAGTTACAATCATTGGTTTAACATCAACCATCATTTCCACAGATCCTGTATGTTTATAGAGTTTTGTGTTTGTGAAGTTACAGTCATTGGTTTAACATCAACCATCATTTCCACAGATCCTGTATGTTTATAGAGTTTTGTGTTTGTGAAGTTACAATCATTGGTTTAACATCAACCATCATTTCCACATATCCTGTATGTTTATAGAGTTTTGTGTTTGTGAAGTTACAGTCATTGATTCAACATCAAACATCATTTCCACATATCCTGTATGTTTATAGAGTTTTATGTTTGTGAAGTTACAGTCATTGGTTTAACATCAACCATCATATCCACAGATCCTGTATGTTTATAAAGTTTCGTGTTGGTGAAGTTACAGTCATAAAACTACGTAGATGCGACTTCCGGTACTTTATTCAATATCGTGGCGCAGTTATATCATAAGCCACCTGACGGCCAATGTGTTCATTATAGAAGGTTAGACATTGATAGTTTAAACATCAAGTGAACGTTGTCCTTTTCACGGATTCCTCTAATATATCCCGCCATCTTTCTAATGTATTTATATAATATTTTTTTATGTGTATAAATCATTCTATTGAACTATCTTTATTTTCATCTATCTAAAAATCTATATCTTTATATATCTCTCACTCTTTATTTTTATGTCCATCTATCTATCCATCTATTACTGATTGCATAATAAATTTGCCTATGCGCATTTTCGTGTTTTAATTAGCTGGTTAGTCTAATAGTACCTCTCTCTCACTTACTCTCTAACTCTCTCTCTCTCTCTCTGAATCTATTTTTGTATCTATTATCTATGACTGCTTAATTATGATCTCACACGTATTGACATTTTCTTCAAATCCAGCATGCAGTGAAAATTGTGGCGGACAAAAGTCGTGTGACCAAGAAACAGGAAAGTGCTTCGAAGGCTGCATGACTGGGTACGGAGGTGCCAACTGTACCAGTGGTCAGTCAATGTAAATGATAATTTTAACTGTTTCACTGGTCAGTCAGAATTTTAATTTCACTTTTGCTGTTTATCTATAATTGTCTAAAAAAAAAAACGGACCAGCCTTCCGACTCTAACGTCCAAGGAGTAATGATGTTAACCCTTACAGTCCCGGGCGCGTATATATGCTACTGAAGGCAGCATAGATAGAAGTAGGTCGGTACGGGAAGGGTTAAGAAGTCTCCACAGTACATCCCCTACACTTCTCTCCCGATCTGAGGAAATTCGTCACGTAATAATTAACATGGTGTCTCGCTCGTACACCTGCACTACAGCACTGTGAGCGAATAATTCCAGACCAGAGGCCTAGACATCCGGGGCGGGGTTTGAGACGGGCTGTTGCGCTCATTGCTTCCTCCCAAACAAGTTTCGGAGCCTCTCGGCAGTGCAGTGATCACCGAAAGCGAACGGAGGTGTTTTGCTGTTTATCACGTGACATCACTGGTAATACAGTAATTTCTAACTGTTCCTCTTTGCAGTTAGTAATTGGCAATTGTTCTTCTGGTCACTTATTAACTTTAAACTCCAGGTATCTGCGCCTTAGAGAAGCACCGTCTTTACACATCTTCAACGCGAAAGTAAAATATTGTTTGTTTGCATCAAATAATAGTATCAATGAAACGTGCAAATGGAATATAATGGCTGTATAACGAGACGCACATACTTGCGTAAGGCAATGTTAGTAAAAACTAGACTTAAAGCATGTGCTGTAGTAATACTAACTGTATTGGTGTTGATTTCAGAATGTGACTACTGTAAGCATGGCCTGTGTGATATGGAAACATTAATTTGCACCAAAGGCTGTATAGAAGAAAGTAAAAGCTCATTGTGTTTGGAGGGTAATTTAAGTTGTTTTTTCTTGTTGTTGTTGTTTTGTATATAAAACTACTTTTGTATCTATCAATTTGTATGGCGCTGCATATTTGAAAAATTTAAATTAAATATCTCCCCAGCCATGACCATATAATAATGGTATACACCTATAAATGTGCATATTCTTCGAAGAAGCGAGTGAAATTTGATTGCCTTAAAATGGTGATGTGTCAAATTATTGCTCTAACAGGGCATGAATCTGTGCAGCGGCAGTAAAGGGGGGGGGGAGAGGGGAAAGACTAACTCTTGGGCCCCACCCACAACATAGAGACCTAATTATGTTTGTTTTGGGAGAAAATGACGAGTGAGTGTGTGTCAATACTATTATATCACAAGAAGAAGTGGCCATTTATAATCAATACGCAATTTCGTAACACCTCTCATCCCAACTCTCCCTTAAACAGATTGCTGGGCTTAGAGAGTAGACTTGGTGCTTGTAACTATGTTGTTATTACGTCACTAGCTCAAGTAAGCGAAGACAAGCCAACGGAAGGAAGCAGCACCGTCTATATTTTGCTCCTGGTATGGCTTGCTGCTGGTCTGTTGACCATAATGGCCGTTCTGATGCGGAGACGACCAAAGACGTTAAAAAATGAAGAAGTGGCGGAATAATTATACATATTGTTTGACAGTATCAATTGATTTATGAAGACTGAACATTTACTTACAGTAAATTTAGAAAACAAAACGCACACATTGTTTTTTGTTGAATTATGTGTTGAATTTTGTGGTGAAATATGTGTTGAATTATGTGCTGAGTTATGTGTTGACTTATTTGTTGAATTATTTGCTGAACGATGTGTTCAGTTATGTGTTGAATTATTTGTTGAATTATTTGCTGAACGATGTGTTCAGTTATGTGTTGACTTATTTGTTGAATTATTTGCTGAACGATGTGTTCAGTTATGTGTTGAATTATTTGGTGAATTATTTGTTGAATTATTTGCTGAACGATTTGTTCAGTTATGTGTTGAATTATTTGTTGAATTATTTGTTGAATTATTATTTAAAGGCACATCGTATTCCACTTTGACCCATAGTGTCACAGAAGCTTTTTTCGCCAGTTTCTATGGTAACAGCATACTAGGTTTTTGTGCAGCCACATTAGTTTGCTCCAACTTATGTAAGTTACTCATCAGTAATGGGTAGACTTTGAGACAGCACAGTAAACAAGTTTTAGCCTTCTAAAAAAAAAGATTTGATTAGTTTTTCTAAGATAAATATCAACATAAAGTGTACTTTTTTTTTAAATCTACATTTTTGGACTAAAGGTATGGATTCTGTTAAGTAGGAAATATTCTCCTGTATAGAAGAAGTATCTTTAACATATTATAAGATGAACTACAATATGAAGAAGCAGTCGTTCTCCCAACAGAAAGCAGATATTATATAAAAAAACGCATATTATAATCACACATTATAGCAAACACTAATAGATATATGTTCCTTTATATGTTGTTGTTTTGTTGTTGTTGTTTTTTGCATTAGTCTTCCACTGGTAAAAAGGGTGTCCTATTAACCCTTAAAGTCCCGGGCGCGTATATAGCGGAACTGAAGGCAGCATAGATAGAAGGTCGGTACGGGAAGGGTTAAGAAGTCTAATTTACAAACTACACGCTGAATCTTTTCAAATAGAAAGCACTGAAATCAGGTAAGTGATGAGCGTCAAGTTATTTTGAAGCCCCAGAAGGATTAGCTCTTAGTGAATCACTTGAAAGGCAGCACTAAGGTGCAGCTGAACCAAGTGCTGTGTTATCATCACATTCAGCAATCCGAAGACCATCCATCAGAGAACGCACCAATGCCGTCTCACAGTTATGCCCGTTTCATACGTCGACTGAAACTTAACAAGTTAGATTAAGGGTGTAATTATGTTTTACATGCTGCTAAGACACAATGTATGTCGAGTATATTTGATACATTGTGCAGGGTGCAGATAGGAAGAAGAATATTAAAGATACTTTGGGTTTCCAGACCATTTTTATTTAGTAGAGGCATAATGACAACCACTATCAAAATGTTTGACTGTAACTGACTACAAACTTCTGTTAGCAATAAATACTAATACAAACTTTTGAGGCCGTCCAAGACAATCTCTTTGAGATGGGCTGAACAATGGAAGGTGTCGGCCAAGATACAAAGATACAAATCGTCATCAGCTCTACAGAAACTGAAAATAATTATGTCAGAGGGATTCCTACAAATACTTTCTCCACAGCAGGCAGGCTCATCAAAGCAGGGTCTAAACGTCTAAACCAGAGGTTGGCAACCTAAGGCGCGCGTACCAGACGTGGCACGTAGAGTGATTTTTAATGGCACGCGGAAGACTTCCCAAAAGGCAAATTCATGTTTCTTCTACAAGAAATTAGAGTGCTAGAGAAGGATGACTTTTGGCACGCCGAATGAATTAGAAATCCCATTTTTGAACACTACAATCGAAAGATTGCAGATCCCTGGTCTAAACGTTTTCAATAAAACATCGGTCAAGGCCGCCTAGCCTTCCCAGCAGTTGCACGTTGCTCATGTCCGGCGAAATTAGGGTTTTCGCTTTTATTCCATCGAGAACTTCAAATAGCACAGAAAACTTCTTGTGAGAGTCAGTAGCTGCAGACTCAGAAGAGACTAAATATGCTTGGGATAAGGCGTGATTATAGCGATGCTTACACGTTTTGATAGGACTGAAAAATAAGATTCACAATGATTTCTTAAAGAAAAAAAAAGTGAGAGAAAAATTTTACAAATACATGTATAAATAAATTAAAAATATTCAAAAATAACCATGCATTGTCTTCTTTAAAGAAGATTATTGCGTCCTACGCTCATTATTCTTCAGGCAACCCAATACATGCCCGGATGCCGGGGAGAAAGAGAACTTTTCTTGTTTTTGTTTTTTTTGCATAAGCAACAAGAAAATAATCACAATATAGACTGTATTTTGTACTCCTGTGGAGTATATGTTTTATGGTTCAACTTAAACTAAAGCGCTTGGTGTATCTATGGACAAGTCTTAACGTGTATGCATGCATAAAAGGTCACGTGCAAAAACATTTCCGTTCTTATTTGATCATTTTCTTCGAAACAATGTCTGTGTGCTACTTTACTGGTTGTAGGCCTACTAAAATTTGTTTGGGAAAATTATTTTTTTTCAATTCCAAAAGATGTTTACAATGCAAAACAATGTATTGTGAAAGTCAGAAGGGAATAATCACCTTTTTAAAATATCAAACTTATTGCTTAATGTAAAAAAAAATTTTTTTATTAGTTTTTATGAATTTACGCATTTTGTTTTTTAATAACCAAGAAAACGCAACTCTATTATTATTTATTATTATTTATTTTGTAAACAAATAAAAATTTTACGTCACGCGACTAACATTTGAGTATTAATTATCGCCTGTTCACTTTTGATGTTAAAAACGGATTCCTTATAACTAATATTGTATCCTTTGTATAATTCTAAAAGACTAGAACTGGCCGTCGAGGTTGAAATCAATTGTCAAACACCAGCGAAAGCATGCTTTTTTTTGTTTATTAGTTTAAAAATAGAACAGGAAGTTCACGAACATTCGGGTTCAAAGGTTCACGCCTCATTAAGACTTGTCAATCTATCTACACTCTACACAATCGTGATGTATTCTTGGTGTATCTATCTATCTACACTCTACACAATCGTGATGTATTCTTGGTGTATCTATCTATCTACACTCTACACAATCTTGATGTATTCTTGGTGTATCTATCTACACTCTACACAATCTTGATGTATTCTTGGTGTATCTATCTACACTCTACACAATCTTGATGTATTCTTGGTGTATCTATCTACACTCTACACAATCTTGATGTATTCTTGGTGTATCTATCTATCTACACGCTACACAATCTTGATGTATTCTTGGTCTATCTATCTACACTCTACACAATCTTGATGTATTCTTGGTGTATCTATCTATCTACACGCTACACAATCTTGATGTATTCTTGGTGTATCTATCTATCTACACGCTACACAATCTTGATGTATTCTTGGTGTATCTATCTATCTACACGCTACACAATCTTGATCTATTCTTGGTGTATCTATCTATCTACACTCTACACAATCTTGATGTATTCTTGGTGTATCTATCTATTTACACTCTACACAATCTTGATGTATTCTCGGTGTATCTATCTATCTACACTCTACACAATCATGATGTATTCTTGGTGTATCTATCTATCTACACTCTACACAATCTTGATGTATTCTTGGTCTATCTATCTACACTCTACACAATCTTGATGTATTCTTGGTGTATCTATCTATCTACACTCTACACAATCTTGATGTATTCTTGGTCTATCTATCTATCTATTTACACTCTACACAATCTTGATGTATTCTTGGTGTATCTATCTACACTCTACATAATCTTGATGTATTCTTGGTGTATCTATCTACACTCTACACAATCTTGATGTATTCTTAGTGTATCTATCTATCTACACTCTACACAATCTTGATGTATTCTTGGTGTATCTATCTATCTACACTCTACACAATCGTGATGTATTCTTGGTGTATCTATCTATCTACACTCTACACAATCATGATGTATTCTTGGTGTATCTATCTACACTCTACACAATCTTGATGTATTCTTGGTGTATCTATCTACACTCTACACAATCTTGATGTATTCTTGGTGTATCTATCTACACTCTACACAATCTTGATGTATTCTTGGTGTATCTATCTATCTACACGCTACACAATCTTGATGTATTCTTGGTCTATCTATCTACACTCTACACAATCTTGATGTATTCTTGGTGTATCTATCTATCTACACGCTACACAATCTTGATGTATTCTTGGTGTATCTATCTATCTACACGCTACACAATCTTGATGTATTCTTGGTGTATCTATCTATCTACACGCTACACAATCTTGATCTATTCTTGGTGTATCTATCTATCTACACTCTACACAATCTTGATGTATTCTTGGTGTATCTATCTATTTACACTCTACACAATCTTGATGTATTCTCGGTGTATCTATCTATCTATACTCTACACAATCATGATGTATTCTTGGTGTATCTATTGTCATGTATATTGTTTTTCCAAGAATTGGAACACGCAATGTTTATTCTCCTCTCTCTCTCTTTTCTTACTACACACAATATTAGGACGTTTAGTAGGAAAACGAAAGGTTCTAGGTAATGCTGGGATTCTGTGTTGATCTCAAATTCTCAGAGTCTGGGAACGACTCATTATTTAATAGGGGAAGTTCCTATCGTTTTTGTTATGAGTTTTGTAATGATACCATGATTTTCACCCCTACTGGTAATGGGTCTATCCCTTGCACCACTCGGATAGTATTTAATGATTTGTTTTGTCTGAAAGACAGAGAGTTTCAAAATATGTTCTTTTGAGAACGTTTGTGTTTGCACTATTTTATTCTAACTGTACATAATAGATATATTGTATATATTGAACATACCACCTGAAATAAACTACCAACAACAGTTACACTGAAGCTTCTTTGTCAAGTTACTATCCTATTGTGTTGTATACATTACTATAAGATTTATCTACTACCATAATTTACAAGAAAGGAAATGTTGGAATACAAATACTGAATTTGTGCCCAGGACTATAAGAAGAGTTCGTGTAATACTGAAACATAAATACTAATAATTAAAGTCTCCCCTAGGACTAACGAGAATTATCAGCAAGATCTACACAGCTCTGGCCACAAGGGGATTGTGGACGTAACAAAATTTGGTGGTCTCGCCCGGTATATTTGAGTTCTACTTTTCCTGACCTAGGATTGACAAGATTTGGTAGTCTCGTTCGGTAGATTTGAGTTCTACTTTTCTTGATCTAGGATTGAAAAAAAAATTTGTTGATCTCGTCTGGAAAATTTGAGTTATATTTTTTCCTGACCTATAAATATTTTGTGACATTAGTAGTACTGAGAGCGGCATATTTGTGTTTCGTTTTCAGGACTGTGAAACTATTCTTTTTAAAAAAGAGGAGAGAACTGGTTTGCGTTTTTATTCCTTGGGAAGTGTGAAGATTCCACGAAGTGTTTAATATTATATTGTGCAAATTTCTGGACAAATCGTAAGTTGGAACTTTATATTTTATTAAACAATATATACTACTCTACTATAACAAATATTTCGAACGCTATACTATGGCTTCGAATATATCAAGTGAGGAACTTAATGCCATGTCATTTGCTGAACTAAAAGAATTAGCTGAGTCCTTTGGGATTGAGGCAGGACAGGCAAGACCTAATCGTAATCGTTTGACCAAAGAAATTATGACATGTTTGAACGGGCAGAATGCCATGAACACTGGTAGTGTAGTTGAAGTGGGACAGAACGATATCAATGAAGGTTATGTAGCTCCCAGTGGGGGCGAGGTAATTGCCCACGGAGACGAGGTAAGAAATATGTCATCTAGATCATCAAACAATGATGAAGATGAAGGGTTGAGTGAAAACCTAAAATTCCAATTAGCTATGAAGAGAATGGAATTAGAAAGTATGGAAAGGAGAGAATTGGAAAGAATTAGGATAGAAACTGAAAGGGAAAATGAAAGAATTAGGATTGAAATTGAAAGGGAAAATGAAAGAATTAGGATTGAAAGCAGAGAAAGGATAGAGATGGCACGCATGAACAGACCTGACCATCGTAGGGACAGCAATGGTATGGATATTAGCGCAATGAAGCAACACTTGCCTATATTCAGAGAAGAAGATGTTCAAGATTTCTTTTTGCTTTTTGAGAGGATAGCTGTAGATTATCAGTTCCCTGATGATAAGATGGCTTTATTGTTAAGGTCAACTCTCAACAAAGGAAAAGCATTGGACGTAGTGTTGAGTTTAACACCCGAGGAAATAAATGACTATGAAGTAATCAAAGATAGGGTGCTAAAAAGTTATTCCCTGACACCAGAAAAATATAGAAAGCTATTTAGAGACAGAAAGAAGGCATATGATCAAACTCATGTAGACTTTTTGAGAAAAAAGGAGAAAATGTTAGAACAGTGGCTAAGGTCACAGAATGTAAGTGAGTTTGATAAACTCAAGAACCTAATATTGTTTGAGGAATTCAATGATTGTATTCGAGTGGATATTAAAACCCACATCTCAGACCGAGGGGTTGAAGATGTGCATGAAGCTGCTAGATTGGCAGATAACTATGCCATAATTCACGCCAGCATAAAGCCATATTATGCTGACAAACCCAAAGTGCACAAACCAGAGTCCAAGGAGGCTAGTAAACCAAAAGAGACAAGTGAAAACAATAATAAGAACAGTGGTGTAAATAATAATAGTAACTTAGTTCATTTCAGGAAGCAGACAGATGTAAATAAAGCAAAGGTGGTATGTTTCAATTGCAAGAAAGAGGGCCACATGAAGAAAGATTGTTGGATCCTTACCAAGAAGCAAGGTGCTATTCTACACTGTGCCAGAGTGCAGAAAGATAGCAAGCAGACAGAAGAAGTGTGCAACACAGGGTCAAGAAACTCAAAAGAAATGCGGCCGGCATCGCCCATAGTTGTGGAGTCGATGGTTTTTGAGAACAGTCTATCTAAGGTAAAAGAGAATAGCTGTACTCAATCTATTATGCTTTCAGAAGGCCGTGAGGAACAGATGGTTCCTGAAGTCCCGGAAGAGGACGACCTATCCGATTTTCGACCCTTTGTCTACGAGGGGACAGTGTCGACAGAAGTCGATGTACTCAGCAAGAAGAAAATACAGATATTACGTGACACGGGTTCTGCTGTCAGCGTGATCCTGGAGGGCAGTGCGCCGTTAACAGATGCCACCAGTACCGGTGAGTCTGTTGTGCTGAGAGGTGCTAGCATGGAGGCTGTGGAAGCTCCACTGCACAGAATAAAACTCGAGTCGGATATTTTTACAGGTAACATCGTAGTGGGAGTGTGGCGCGCACTACCCGTCAAAGGCGTTTCCATGATATTAGGAAATGACATTATGGGCGGCAGAGTCACTGTCGAGCCCATGGTTAAAGTGTTGGAGACAAAGATGGCGGAGGACAAAAACCTACGTCCTGCCAATGAACGCCCAACATGTGCACTGACAAGAGCAATGCAGAAAAAGAAGTCGGTAAAGACTCCTGCTACGCCGTGTAGTGCAACGAAAGATGTGTTTGTCTGTTCTGAAGACACACATGCGAATGAAACAGTGATAACAGAAACACCTGACATCGATTTAAGTGCTACGTTCTTCGCTGAACTAACAACTGGTGATGCAACAGAGAACGATAACATTTTGTCACCAAAGCAGAAATTGGTGAAAGAACAATTGAATGACGAAGTAATAATGCAACTCAGAATGAAAGCTGTTGATGAAAAGACTGCAGATGCAATGGCGGAATGCTTCTACATGAAAGATGAAGTGTTGATGAGAAAGTCGAAACCGCTCAACTCAGGTACAAACGAGTGGGACAGTATTCACCAGATTGTAATACCTAAGTGCTATCGTCAAGATATACTGCGTATGGCGCATGATCTTCCTTTCGCTGGTCACATGGGAGTCCGAACAACGCACCACCGTATCCTCCCTTACTTCTACTGGCCAGGACTGAGAAGAGATGTCGAACAATACTGCAAGACTTGCCACGTATGCCAAATGGTAGGACGTCCTAACCAACGAATTCCTGTCGCTCCACTCCAGCCGATACCAGCGTTCGACGAACCATTCAGTCATATACTCATTGATTGCGTGGGCCCGTTGCCGAAAACAAAAGCCGGTTTTCAATACCTGCTCACAGTCATGTGTTCATCCACTCGCTTCCCGGAAGCCATTCCGTTGCGGAACATAACAACAGTGAAGGTGGTAGACGCCCTGACAAATTTCTTCACACGTTATGGCCTACCGAAGACAGTACAGTCCGACCAGGGGACTAACTTTACTTCGAACATTTTCAAACAAGTCATGGAACAATTAGGGATAAGCCATAGGCTATCAAGTGCCTATCATCCTGAGAGCCAGGGAGCTCTGGAAAGGTTTCATCAGACATTAAAATCGATGCTTAAAAAGTACTGTTATGAAAACGAGAAAGACTGGGATAAGGGTGTGCCTTATGTACTGTTCGCTGCAAGGGAGGCCACTCAGGAATCCCTGGGGTTTAGCCCATTCGAACTTGTGTATGGACACTCAGTCAGAGGTCCGTTGAAACTTCTACATGAAACTTGGCTAACGGACAGTGAACCGATTGGACTTTTGTCATATGTAGATAAATTTAAAAATAGGCTTTATCATGCTTTTAACCATGTGAAGATTCATTTTCCACAGATGCAGGAGCGTATGAGACAGAACTATGACCGTAAAGCTACAGCTAGAACTTTTGCACCAGGTGACAAAGTTCTTGTGTTTCTACCTTTGCAAAATCAGCCTTTAAGTGCAAAGTTTAGTGGACCCTATGAGATAGAGTCAAAGCTTGGCGAGGTCAATTATTTGATAAAGACTCCTGACCGGAGACAAAAGCAGAGGGTATGCCATATTAATTTACTTAAGCCCTATGTTTCCAGGGAAAAGAGTAAACCACGGGAGGTCCCCATGATTTCATTAGCTAGAGTCCCGACGGATTTATCTAGGATAGAATATAAGTTTGCAGAAAGTAAACTTAATAATACAGATGCCCTTAAGAGTTTAGATACAAGGCTAGAACATCTTCCGGTAGAAGATAAGGAGAAGATTATTGAGCTGGTACATGAAAATAAGTCAATGTTTACAAATGTTCCCAGTAGGACACATGTCATAGAGCACGATGTAGTGTTAACCGAGGGTGCCAGGTCTATTAAACAGCATCCATTTGAACCCATCAGACCTGAGCATATTAAATTAAATGTAAAGTATATGTTAGAAGATGACATAGGAGGAAAATGTGATAGCAAATGGTCTACACCCTGTGTGATGGTACCAAAAGCCGACCACACACTGCAGTTTTATAGAGACTTTGGGAAATTAAGTAATTTGACAGAGACCGACTGGTATCCCATTCCCCGTATCATCGACAAGATAGAGACAAGGTCATAGCTGATACTCTATCTCGGGTGCTACATGATTGACTGAATAACCCTATACTTCTTTTTCAGATCATCTCACTTATTCATTAAGAATGTGTCATGATAACCTATCATTCGTTTGAATTTTGATTATGTAATACCTATAGAATACTTGTATCATACAGAAGTCAAGTCTTTTGAAAGTATTAATAATTCTTATAATCATGTATAATATTGATGTTCTGATATATTTTAAATTCATTTGATTATGGAAAAGAAATTCCATTTAAATGTTGATGCATGATGCAATAAATATATAATATGCACGTATTTACTTGATATGGATGGATAAAAGTAATTGTCATCACATGCAATTAAGTGGAAAAACTTTGAGCTAGTTGATTTATTATCTTGTTTTATTTTAGTTAAGGAACGGAACTAAATAATAATATGTACAATTTTTATCTTAGAAAGAGATGTAATCTTAATTGGTATAAATTAATAGATAATATTGGAAATCTATTGCTAAATTGTTATATCATGGTAATAGAATGGGAAAAACTAGTGGATATTCACTATGTTGTATATAGGTTGTTATATATTCCATATATCCGGGAATGGAGGGAAACAAAGGTACCTAAAGGTGGGCACTCATTCAACCCTGAACAATCTTTTATATTAAACTTTCAAATTTGCCAAAAACGCATAATAGTGGATTACATTTTAATATTGAGATTACTGTAGTAATCGTAACTAGAGCGTATTTTCTCCTCATATTTGAGAAAAGGGGAAGTATCATCATCTTAGGTATGAACCCTGTTAATGTCAAGTTGACACTGTAATTTAAAGGGGAAGTAACCTATAGTTTGATTCGAGTTACGTATTACTTATCTTTTGGTTTGTATATTAGAAGTAAACTGTTGAAAATTGACAGAGTTTGAGCAATGTTATATTTGTTTAAATAGATTAAGACTTTTTGCAAATTTTGGTGGAAATCCACACAACTGTACATAGTTAAAATAAGAATGACTAGAATATTTTTGAATTATTTGTACTTGTTGAGACATTAGTTAATATTAATACTAAAGGGGAAATATTTGTCCATCACGTTATAATCACAATTACCATTGGGTAGTGACACTTTTTATAATTTAGTTGTGCCAGTGAGCCATGTTTGCTTAAATTGTCTTATAATCGTCCATTGATTGATGGTTGTTAAAACGATAGTGTTAAGTACGAAAAATGTACCATGTTGAGTATTACTTGGGTAATTATGGTACATTATTTCTTTCATTGGGTGGGGGCGTGTCATGTATATTGTTTTTCCAAGAATTGGAACACGCAATGTTTATTCTCCTCTCTCTCTCTTTTCTTACTACACACAATATTAGGACGTTGAGTAGGAAAACGAAAGGTTCTAGGTAATGCTGGGATTCTGTGTTGATCTCAAATTCTCAGAGTCTGGGAACGACTCATTATTTAATAGGGGAAGTTCCTATCGTTTTTGTTATGAGTTTTGTAATGATACCATGATTTTCACCCCTACTGGTAATGGGACTATCCCTTGCACCACTCGGATAGTATTTAATGATTTGTTTTGTCTGAAAGACAGAGAGTTTCAAAATATGTTCTTTTGAGAACGTTTGTGTTTGCACTATTTTATTCTAACTGTACATAATAGATATATTGTATATATTGAACATACCACCTGAAATAAACTACCAACAACAGTTACACTGAAGCTTCTTTGTCAAGTTACTATCCTATTGTGTTGTATACATTACTATAAGATTTATCTACTACCATAATTTACAAGAAAGGAAATGTTGGAATACAAATACTGAATTTGTGCCCAGGACTATAAGAAGAGTTCGTGTAATACTGAAACATAAATACTAATAATTAAAGTCTCCCCTAGGACTAACGAGAATTATCAGCAAGATCTACACAGCTCTGGCCACAAGGGGATTGTGGACGTAACACTATCTATCTACACTCTACACAATCTTGATGTATTCTTGGTCTATCTATCTACACTCTACACAATCTTGATGTATTCTTGGTGTATCTATCTATCTACACTCTACACAATCTTGATGTATTCTTGGTCTATCTATCTATCTATCTACACTCTACACAATCTTGATGTATTCTTGGTGTATCTATCTACACTCTACATAATCTTGATGTATTCTTGGTGTATCTATCTACACTCTACACAATCTTGATGTATTCTTAGTGTATCTATGAATCTACACTCTACACAATCTTGATGTATTCTTGGTGTATCTATCTATTAACACTCTACACAATCTTGATGTATTCTCGGTGTATCTATCTATCTATACTCTACACAATCATGATGTATTCTTGGTGTATCTATCTATCTACACTCTACACAATCTTGATGTATTCTTGGTCTATCTATCTACACTCTACACAATCTTGATGTATTCTTGGTGTATCTATCTATCTACACTCTACACAATCTTGATGTATTCTTGGTCTATCTATCTATCTATCTACACTCTACACAATCTTGATGTATTCTTGGTGTATCTATCTACACTCTACATAATCTTGATGTATTCTTGGTGTATCTATCTACACTCTACACAATCTTGATGTATTCTTAGTGTATCTATGTATCTACACTCTACACAATCTTGATGTATTCTTGGTGTATTTATCTACACTCTACACAATCTTGATGTATTCTTGGTCTATCTATCTATCTACACTCTACACAATCTTGATGTATTCTTGGTGTATCTATCTATCTACACTCTACACAATCTTGATGTATTCTTGGTGTATCTATCTATCTACACTCTAAACAATCTTGATGTATTCTTGGTGTATCTATCTATCTACACTCTACACAATCTTGATGTATTCTTGGTGTATCTATCTATCTACACTCTACACAATCTTGATGTATTCTTGGTGTATCTATCTATCTACACTCTACACAATCTTGATGTATTCTTGGTGTATCTATCTATCTACACTCTACACAATCTTGATGTATTCTTGGTGTATCTATCTCTCTACAAAATCTTGATGTATTCTTGGTGTATCTATCTATCTACACTCTACACAATCTTGATGTATTCTTGGTGTATCTATCTATCTACACTCTACACAATCTTGATGTATTCTTGGTGTATCTATCTATCTACACTCTACACAATCTTGATGTATTCTTGGTGTATCTATCTACACTCTACACAATCTTGATGTATTCTTGGTGTATCTATCTATCTACACTCTACACAATCTTGATGTATTCTTGGTGTATCTATCTATCTACATTCTACACAATCTGGATGTATTCTTGGTGTATCTATCTACACTCTACACAATCTTGATGCATTCTTGGTGTATCTATCTAGCTACACTCTACACAATCTTGATGTATTCTTGGTGTATCTATCTACACTCTACACAATCTTGATGTATTCTTGGTGTATCTATCTACACTCTACACAATCTTGATGCATTCTTGGTGTATCTATCTAGCTACACTCTACACAATCTTGATGTATTCTTGGTGTATCTATCTACACTCTACACAATCTTGATGCATTCTTGGTGTATCTATCTATCTACACTCTAACCAATCTTGATGTATTCTTGGTGTATCTATCTACACTCTACACAATCTTGATGTATTCTTGGTGTATCTATCTACACTCTACACAATCTTGATGTATTCTTGGTGTATCTATCTACACTCTACACAATCTTGATGTATTCTTGGTGTATCTATCTACACTCTACACAATCTTGATGTATTCTTGGTGTATCTATCTACACTCTACACAATCTTGATGTATTCTTGGTGTATCTATCTATCTACACGCTACACAATCTTGATATATTCTTGGTCTATCTATCTACACTCAACACAATCTTGATGTATTCTTGGTGTATCTATCTATCTACACGCTACACAATCTTGATGTATTCTTGGTGTATCTATCTATCTACACGCTACACAATCTTGATGTATTCTTGGTGTATCTATCTATCTACACGCTACACAATCTTGATCTATTCTCGGTGTATCTATCTATCTACACTCTACACAATCATGATGTATTCTTGGTGTATCTATCTATCTACACTCTACACAATCTTGATGTATTCTTGGTCTATCTATCTACACTCTACACAATCTTGATGTATTCTTGGTGTATCTATCTATCTACACTCTACACAATCTTGATGTATTCTTGGTCTATCTATCTATCTATCTACACTCTACACAATCTTGATGTATTCTTGGTGTATCTATCTACACTCTACATAATCTTGATGTATTCTTGGTGTATCTATCTACACTCTACACAATCTTGATGTATTCTTAGTGTATCTATCTATCTACACTCTACACAATCTTGATGTATTCTTGGTGTATCTATCTACACTCTACACAATCTTGATGTATTCTTGGTCTATCTATCTATCTACACTCTACACAATCTTGATGTATTCTTGGTGTATCTATCTATCTACACTCTACACAATCTTGATGTATTCTTGGTGTATCTATCTATCTACACTCTACACAATCTTTATGTATTCTTGGTGTATCTATCTATCTACACTCTACACAATCTTGATGTATTCTTGGTGTATCTATCTATCTACACTCTACACAATCTTGATGTATTCTTGGTGTATCTATCTATCTACACTCTACACAATCTTGATGTATTCTTGGTGTATCTATCTATCTACACTCTACACAATCTTGATGTATTCTTGGTGTATCTATCTATCTACACTCTACACAATCTTGATGTATTCTTGGTGTATCTATCTCTCTACAAAATCTTGATGTATTCTTGGTGTATCTATCTATCTACACTCTACACAATCTTGATGTATTCTTGGTGTATCTATCTATCTACACTCTACACAATCTTGATGTATTCTTGGTGTATCTATCTATCTACACTCTACACAATCTTGATGTATTCTTGGTGTATCTATCTACACTCTACACAATCTTGATGTATTCTTGGTGTATCTATCTATCTACACTCTACACAATCTTGATGTATTCTTGGTGTATCTATCTATCTACACTCTAAACAATCTTGATGTATTCTTGGTGTATCTATCTACACTCTACACAATCTTGATGCATTCTTGGTGTATCTATCTAGCTACACTCTACACAATCTTGATGTATTCTTGGTGTATCTATCTACACTCTACACAATCTTGATGCATTCTTGGTGTATCTATCTATCTACACTCTACACACACTTGATGTATTCTTGGTGTATCTATCTACACTCTACACAATCTTGATGTATTCTTGGTGTATCTATCTACACTCTACACAATCTTGATGTATTCTTGGTGTATCTATCTATCTACACTCTACACAATCTTAATGTATTCTTGGTGTATCTATCTATCTACACTCTACACAATCTTGATGTATTCTTGGTGTATCTATCTATCTACACTCTACACAATCTTGATGTATTCTTGGTCTATCTATCTATCTATCTACACTCTACACAATCTTGATGTATTCTTGGTGTATCTATCTACACTCTACACAATCTTGATGTATTCTTGGTGTATCTATCTATCTACACTCTACACAATCTTGATGTATTCTTGGTGTATCTATCTATTTACACTCTACACAATCTTGATGTATTCTTGGTGTATCTATCTACACTCTACACAATCTTGATGTATTCTTGGTCTATCTATCTATCTACACTCTACACAATCTTGATGTATTCTTGGTGTATCTATCTATCTACACTCTACACAATCTTGATGTATTCTTGGTGTATCTATCTATCTACACTCTACACAATCTTGATGTATTCTTGGTGTATCTATCTATCTACACTCTACACAATCTTGATGTATTCTTCGTGTATCTATCTATCTACACTCTACACAATCTTGATGTATTCTTGGTGTATCTATCTATCTACACTCTACACAATCTTGATGTATTCTTGGTGTATCTATCTATCTACACTCTACACAATCTTGATGTATTCTTGGTGTATCTATCTATCTACACTCTACACAATCTTGATGTATTCTTGGTGTATCTATCTATCTACACTCTACACAATCTTGATGTATTCTTGGTGTATCTATCTACACTCTACACAATCTTGATGTATTCTTGGTGTATCTATCTATCTACACTCTACACAATCTTGATGTATTCTTGGTGTATCTATCTATCTACACTCTACACAATCTTGATGTATTCTTGGTGTATCTATCTATCTACACTCTACACAATCTTGATGTATTCTTGGTGTATCTATCTATCTACACTCTAAACAATCTTGATGTATTCTTGGTGTATCTATCTATCTACACTCTACACAATCTTGATGTATTCTTGGTGTATCTATCTATCTACACTCTACACAATCTTGATGTATTCTTGGTGTATCTATCTATCTACACTCTACACAATCTTGATGTATTCTTGGTGTATCTATCTATTTACACTCTACACAATCTTGATGTATTCTCGGTGTATCTATCTATCTATACTCTACACAATCATGATGTATTCTTGGTGTATCTATCTATCTACACTCTACACAATCTTGATGTATTCTTGGTCTATCTATCTACACTCTACACAATCTTGATGTATTCTTGGTGTATCTATCTATCTACACTCTACACAATCTTGATGTATTCTTGGTCTATCTATCTATCTATCTACACTCTACACAATCTTGATGTATTCTTGGTGTATCTATCTACACTCTACATAATCTTGATGTATTCTTGGTGTATCTATCTACACTCTACACAATCTTGATGTATTCTTAGTGTATCTATGTATCTACACTCTACACAATCGTGATGTATTCTTGGTGTATCTATCTATTTACACTCTACACAATCTTGATGTATTCTCGGTGTATCTATCTATCTATACTCTACACAATCATGATGTATTCTTGGTGTATCTATCTATCTACACTCTACACAATCTTGATGTATTCTTGGTCTATCTATCTACACTCTACACAATCTTGATGTATTCTTGGTGTATCTATCTATCTACACTCTACACAATCTTGATGTATTCTTGGTCTATCTATCTATCTATCTACACTCTACACAATCTTGATGTATTCTTGGTGTATCTATCTACACTCTACATAATCTTGATGTATTCTTGGTGTATCTATCTACACTCTACACAATCTTGATGTATTCTTAGTGTATCTATGTATCTACACTCTACACAATCTTGATGTATTCTTGGTGTATTTATCTACACTCTACACAATCTTGATGTATTCTTGGTCTATCTATCTATCTACACTCTACACAATCTTGATGTATTCTTGGTGTATCTATCTATCTACACTCTACACAATCTTGATGTATTCTTGGTGTATCTATCTATCTACACTCTACACAATCTTGATGTATTCTTGGTGTATCTATCTATCTACACTCTACACAATCTTGATGTATTCTTGGTGTATCTATCTCTCTACAAAATCTTGATGTATTCTTGGTGTATCTATCTATCTACACTCTACACAATCTTGATGTATTCTTGGTGTATCTATCTATCTACACTCTACACAATCTTGATGTATTCTTGGTGTATCTATCTATCTACACTCTACACAATCTTGATGTATTCATGGTGTATCTATCTACACTCTACACAATCTTGATGTATTCTTGGTGTATCTATCTATCTACACTCTACACAATCTTGATGTATTCTTGGTGTATCTATCTATCTACACTCTACACAATCTTGATGTATTCTTGGTGTATCTATCTACACTCTACACAATCTTGATGCATTCTTGGTGTATCTATCTAGCTACACTCTACACAATCTTGATGTATTCTTGGTGTATCTATCTACACTCTACACAATCTTGATGCATTCTTGGTGTATCTATCTATCTACACTCTAAACAATCTTGATGTATTCTTGGTGTATCTATCTACACTCTACACAATCTTGATGTATTCTTGGTGTATCTATCTACACTCTACACAATCTTGATGTATTCTTGGTGTATCTATCTACACTCTACACAATCTTGATGTATTCTTGGTGTATCTATGTACACTCTACACAATCTTGATGTATTCTTGGTGTATCTATCTACACTCTACACAATCTTGATGTATTCTTGGTGTATCTATCTATCTACACGCTACACAATCTTGATGTATTCTTGGTCTATCTATCTACACTCAACACAATCTTGATGTATTCTTGGTGTATCTATCTATCTACACGCTACACAATCTTGATGTATTCTTGGTGTATCTATCTATCTACACGCTACACAATCTTGATGTATTCTTGGTGTATCTATCTATCTACACGCTACACAATCTTGATCTATTCTCGGTGTATCTATCTATCTACACTCTACACAATCATGATGTATTCTTGGTGTATCTATCTATCTACACTCTACACAATCTTGATGTATTCTTGGTCTATCTATCTACACTCTACACAATCTTGATGTATTCTTGGTGTATCTATCTATCTACACTCTACACAATCTTGATGTATTCTTGGTCTATCTATCTATCTACACTCTACACAATCTTGATGTATTCTTGGTGTATCTATCTACACTCTACATAATCTTGATGTATTCTTGGTGTATCTATCTACACTCTACACAATCTTGATGTATTCTTAGTGTATCTATCTACACTCTACACAATCTTGATGTATTCTTGGTGTATCTATCTACACTCTACACAATCTTGATGTATTCTTGGTCTATCTATCTATCTACACTCTACACAATCTTGATGTATTCTTGGTGTATCTATCTATCTACACTCTACACAATCTTGATGTATTCTTGGTGTATCTATCTATCTACACTCTACACAATCTTTATGTATTCTTGGTGTATCTATCTATCTACACTCTACACAATCTTGATGTATTCTTGGTGTATCTATCTATCTACACTCTACACAATCTTGATGTATTCTTGGTGTATCTATCTATCTACACTCTACACAATCTTGATGTATTCTTGGTGTATCTATCTATCTACACTCTACACAATCTTGATGTATTCTTGGTGTATCTATCTATCTACACTCTACACAATCTTGATGTATTCTTGGTGTATCTATCTCTCTACAAAATCTTGATGTATTCTTAATGTATCTATCTATCTACACTCTACACAATCTTGATGTATTCTTGGTGTATCTATCTATCTACACTCTACACAATCTTGATGTATTCTTGGTGTATCTATCTATCTACACTCTACACAATCTTGATGTATTCTTGGTGTATCTATCTACACTCTACACAATCTTGATGTATTCTTGGTGTATCTATCTATCTACACTCTACACAATCTTGATGTATTATTGGTGTATCTATCTATCTACACTCTACACAATCTTGATGTATTCTTGGTGTATCTATCTACACTCTACACAATCTTGATGCATTCTTGGTGTATCTATCTAGCTACACTCTACACAATCTTGATGTATTCTTGGTGTATCTATCTACACTCTACACAATCTTGATGCATTCTTGGTGTATCTATCTATCTACACTCTACACAATCTTGATGTATTCTTGGTGTATCTATCTACACTCTACACAATCTTGATGTATTCTTGGTGTATCTATCTACACTCTACACAATCTTGATGTATTCTTGGTGTATCTATCTATCTACACTCTACACAATCTTAATGTATTCTTGGTGTATCTATCTATCTACACTCTACACAATCTTGATGTATTCTTGGTGTATCTATCTATCTACACTCTACACAATCTTGATGTATTCTTGGTCTATCTATCTATCTATCTACACTCTACACAATCTTGATGTATTCTTGGTGTATCTATCTACACTCTACACAATCTTGATGTATTCTTGGTGTATCTATCTACACTCTACACAATCTTGATGTATTCTTGGTGTATCTATCTATTTACACTCTACACAATCTTGATGTATTCTTGGTGTATCTATCTACACTCTACACAATCTTGATGTATTCTTGGTCTATCTATCTATCTACACTCTACACAATCTTGATGTATTCTTGGTGTATCTATCTATCTACACTCTACACAATCTTGATGTATTCTTGGTGTATCTATCTATCTACACTCTACACAATCTTGATGTATTCTTGGTGTATCTATCTATCTACACTCTACACAATCTTGATGTATTCTTCGTGTATCTATCTATCTACACTCTACACAATTTTGATGTATTCTTGGTGTATCTATCTATCTACACTCTACACAATCTTGATGTATTCTTGGTGTATCTATCTATCTACACTCTACACAATCTTGATGTATTCTTGGTGTATCTATCTATCTACACTCTACACAATCTTGATGTATTCTTGGTGTATCTATCTATCTACACTCTACACAATCTTGATGTATTCTTGGTGTATCTATCTGCACTCTACACAATCTTGATGTATTCTTGGTGTATCTATCTATCTACACTCTACACAATCTTGATGTATTCTTGGTGTATCTATCTATCTACACTCTACACAATCTTGATGTATTCTTGGTGTATCTATCTATCTACACTCTACACAATCTTGATGTATTCTTGGTGTATCTATCTATCTACACTCTAAACAATCTTGATGTATTCTTGGTGTATCTATCTATCTACACTCTACACAATCTTGATGTATTCTTGATGTATCTATCTATCTACACTCTACACAATCTTGATGTATTCTTGGTGTATCTATCTATCTACACTCTACACAATCTTGATGTATTCTTGGTGTATCTATCTACACTCTACACAATCTTGATGCATTCTTAGTGTATCTATCTATCTACACTCTAAACAATCTTGATGTATTCTTGGTGTATCTATCTACACTCTACACAATCTTGATGTATTCTTGGTGTATCTATCTACACTCTACACAATCTTGATGTATTCTTGGTGTATCTATCTACACTCTACACAATCTTGATGTATTCTTGGTGTATCTATGTACACTCTACACAATCTTGATGTATTCTTGGTGTATCTATCTACACTCTACACAATCTTGATGTATTCTTGGTGTATCTATCTATCTACACGCTACACAATCTTGATGTATTCTTGGTCTATCTATCTACACTCAACACAATCTTGATGTATTCTTGGTGTATCTATCTATCTACACGCTACACAATCTTGATGTATTCTTGGTGTATCTATCTATCTACACGCTACACAATCTTGATGTATTCTTGGTGTATCTATCTATCTACACGCTACACAATCTTGATCTATTCTCGGTGTATCTATCTATCTACACTCTACACAATCATGATGTATTCTTGGTGTATCTATCTATCTACACTCTACACAATCTTGATGTATTCTTGGTCTATCTATCTACACTCTACACAATCTTGATGTATTCTTGGTGTATCTATCTATCTACACTCTACACAATCTTGATGTATTCTTGGTCTATCTATCTATCTACACTCTACACAATCTTGATGTATTCTTGGTGTATCTATCTACACTCTACATAATCTTGATGTATTCTTGGTGTATCTATCTACACTCTACACAATCTTGATGTATTCTTAGTGTATCTATCTACACTCTACACAATCTTGATGTATTCTTGGTGTATCTATCTACACTCTACACAATCTTGATGTATTCTTGGTCTATCTATCTATCTACACTCTACACAATCTTGATGTATTCTTGGTGTATCTATCTATCTACACTCTACACAATCTTGATGTATTCTTGGTGTATCTATCTATCTACACTCTACACAATCTTTATGTATTCTTGGTGTATCTATCTATCTACACTCTACACAATCTTGATGTATTCTTGGTGTATCTATCTATCTACACTCTACACAATCTTGATGTATTCTTGGTGTATCTATCTATCTACACTCTACACAATCTTGATGTATTCTTGGTGTATCTATCTATCTACACTCTACACAATCTTGATGTATTCTTGGTGTATCTATCTATCTACACTCTACACAATCTTGATGTATTCTTGGTGTATCTATCTCTCTACAAAATCTTGATGTATTCTTAATGTATCTATCTATCTACACTCTACACAATCTTGATGTATTCTTGGTGTATCTATCTATCTACACTCTACACAATCTTGATGTATTCTTGGTGTATCTATCTATCTACACTCTACACAATCTTGATGTATTCTTGGTGTATCTATCTACACTCTACACAATCTTGATGTATTCTTGGTGTATCTATCTATCTACACTCTACACAATCTTGATGTATTATTGGTGTATCTATCTATCTACACTCTACACAATCTTGATGTATTCTTGGTGTATCTATCTACACTCTACACAATCTTGATGCATTCTTGGTGTATCTATCTAGCTACACTCTACACAATCTTGATGTATTCTTGGTGTATCTATCTACACTCTACACAATCTTGATGCATTCTTGGTGTATCTATCTATCTACACTCTACACAATCTTGATGTATTCTTGGTGTATCTATCTACACTCTACACAATCTTGATGTATTCTTGGTGTATCTATCTACACTCTACACAATCTTGATGTATTCTTGGTGTATCTATCTATCTACACTCTACACAATCTTAATGTATTCTTGGTGTATCTATCTATCTACACTCTACACAATCTTGATGTATTCTTGGTGTATCTATCTATCTACACTCTACACAATCTTGATGTATTCTTGGTCTATCTATCTATCTATCTACACTCTACACAATCTTGATGTATTCTTGGTGTATCTATCTACACTCTACACAATCTTGATGTATTCTTGGTGTATCTATCTACACTCTACACAATCTTGATGTATTCTTGGTGTATCTATCTATTTACACTCTACACAATCTTGATGTATTCTTGGTGTATCTATCTACACTCTACACAATCTTGATGTATTCTTGGTCTATCTATCTATCTACACTCTACACAATCTTGATGTATTCTTGGTGTATCTATCTATCTACACTCTACACAATCTTGATGTATTCTTGGTGTATCTATCTATCTACACTCTACACAATCTTGATGTATTCTTGGTGTATCTATCTATCTACACTCTACACAATCTTGATGTATTCTTCGTGTATCTATCTATCTACACTCTACACAATTTTGATGTATTCTTGGTGTATCTATCTATCTACACTCTACACAATCTTGATGTATTCTTGGTGTATCTATCTATCTACACTCTACACAATCTTGATGTATTCTTGGTGTATCTATCTATCTACACTCTACACAATCTTGATGTATTCTTGGTGTATCTATCTATCTACACTCTACACAATCTTGATGTATTCTTGGTGTATCTATCTGCACTCTACACAATCTTGATGTATTCTTGGTGTATCTATCTATCTACACTCTACACAATCTTGATGTATTCTTGGTGTATCTATCTATCTACACTCTACACAATCTTGATGTATTCTTGGTGTATCTATCTATCTACACTCTACACAATCTTGATGTATTCTTGGTGTATCTATCTATCTACACTCTAAACAATCTTGATGTATTCTTGGTGTATCTATCTATCTACACTCTACACAATCTTGATGTATTCTTGATGTATCTATCTATCTACACTCTACACAATCTTGATGTATTCTTGGTGTATCTATCTATCTACACTCTACACAATCTTGATGTATTCTTGGTGTATCTATCTACACTCTACACAATCTTGATGCATTCTTAGTGTATCTATCTATCTACACTCTACACAATCTTGATGTATTCTTGGTGTATCTATCTACACTCTACACAATCTTGATGTATTCTTGGTGTATCTATCTATCTACACTCTACACAATCTTGATGTATTCTTGGTGTATCTATCTATCTACACTCTACACAATCTTGATGTATTCTTGGTGTATCTATCTATCTACACTCTACACAATCTTGATGTATTCTTGGTATATCTATCTATCTACACTCTACACAATCTTGATGTATTCTTGGTGTATCTATCTATCTACACTCTACACAATCTTGATGTATTCTTGGTGTATCTATCTATCTACACTCTACACAATCTTGATGTATTCTTGGTGTATCTATCTATCTACACTCTACACAATCTTGATGTATTCTTGGTGTATCTATCTACACTCTACACAATCTTGATGCATTCTTGGTGTATCTATTTATCTACACTCTACACAATCTTGATGTATTCTTGGTGTATCTATCTACACTCTACACAATCTTGATGTATTCTTGGTGTATCTATCTACACTCTACACAATCTTGATGTATTCGTGGTGTATCTATCTATCTACACTCTACACAATCTTGATGTATTCTTGGTGTATCTATCTATCTACACTCTACACAATCTTGATGTATTCTTGGTGTATCTATCTATCTACACTCTACACAATCTTGATGTATTCTTGGTGTATCTATCTACACTCTACAGAATCTTGATGTATTCTTGGTGTATCTATCTATCTACACTCTACACAATCATGATGTATTCTTGGTGTATGTATCTATCTACACTCTACACAATCGTGATGTATTCTTGGTGTATCTATCTCCACTCTACACAATCTTGATGTATTCTTGGTGTATCTATCTATCTACACTCTACACAATCTTGATGTATTCTTGGTGTATCTATCTATCTACACTCTACACAATCTTGATGTATTCTTGGTGTATCTATCTATCTACACTCTACACAATCTTGATGTATTCTTGGTGTATATATCTATCTACACTCTACACAATCTTGATGCATTCTTGGTGTATCTATCTAGCTACACTCTACACAATCTTGATGCATTCTTGGTGTATCTATCTAGCTACTCTCTACACAATCTTGATGTATTCTTGGTGTATCTATCTATCTACACTCTACACAATCTTGATGTATTCTTGGTGTATTTATCTATCTACACTCTACACAATCCTGATGTATTCTTGGTGTATCTATCTATCTACACTCTACACAATCTTGATGTATTCTTGGTGTATCTATCTATCTACACTCTACACAATCTTGATGTATTCTTGGTGTATCTATCTACACTCTACACAATCTTGATGTATTCTTGGTGTATCTATCTATCTACACTCTACACAATCTTGATGTATTCTTGGTGTATCTATCTATCTACACTCTACACAATCTTGATGCATTCTTGGTGTATCTATCTATCTACACTCTACACAATCTTGATGTATTCTTGGTGTATCTATCTACACTCTACACAATCTTGATGCATTCTTGGTGTATCTATCTACACTCTACACAATCTTGATGTATTCGTGGTGTATCTATCTATCTACACTCTACACAATCTTAATGTATTCTTGGTGTATCTATCTATCTACACTCTACACAATCTTGATGTATTCTTGGTGTATCTATCTATCTACACTCTACACAATCTTGATGTATTCTTGGTGTATCTATCTACACTCTACAGAATCTTGATGTATTCTTGGTGTATCTATCTATCTACACTCTACACAATCTTGATGTATTCTTGGTGTATCTATCTATCTACACTCTACACAATCGTGATGTATTCTTGGTGTATCTATCTCCACTCTACACAATCTTGATGTATTCTTGGTGTATCTATCTATCTACACTCTACACAATCTTGATGTATTCTTGGTGTATCTATCTATCTACACTCTACACAATCTTGATGTATTCTTGGTGTATCTATCTATCTACACTCTACACAATCTTGATGTATTCTTGGTGTATATATCTATCTACACTCTACACAATCTTGATGCATTCTTGGTGTATCTATCTAGCTACACTCTACACAATCTTGATGTATTCTTGGTGTATCTATCTAGCTACTCTCTACACAATCTTGATGTATTCTTGGTGTATCTATCTATCTACACTCTACACAATCTTGATGTATTCTTGGTGTATTTATCTATCTACACTCTACACAATCTTGATGTATTCTTGGTGTATCTATCTATCTACACTCTACACAATCTTGATGTATTATTGGTGTATCTATCTACACTCTACACAATCTTGATGTATTCTTGGTGTATCTATCTATCTACACTCTACACAATCTTGATGTATTCTTGGTGTATCTATCTATCTACACTCTACACAATCTTGATGCATTCTTGGTGTATCTATCTATCTACACTCTACACAATCTTGATGTTTTCTTGGTGTATCTATCTACACTCTA
Organism: Anisus vortex; assembly: GCA_949126835.1. Classification (NCBI taxonomy): domain Eukaryota; kingdom Metazoa; phylum Mollusca; class Gastropoda; family Planorbidae; genus Anisus; species Anisus vortex. The sequence goes on along the minus strand of OX421506.1, from coordinate 33,699,813 downwards.
CACAATCTTGATGCATTCTTGGTGTATCTATCTATCTACACTCTACACAATCTTGATGTATTCTTGGTGTATCTATCTACACTCTACACAATCTTGATGCATTCTTGGTGTATCTATCTATCTACACTCTACACAATCTTGATGTATTCTTGGTGTATCTATCTACACTCTACACAATCTTGATGTATTCTTGGTGTATCTATCTATCTACACTCTACACAATCTTAATGTATTCTTGGTGTATATATCTATCTACACTCTACACAATCTTGATGCATTCTTGGTGTATCTATCTAGCTACACTCTACACAATCTTGATGTATTCTTGGTGTATCTATCTATCTACTCTCTACACAATCTTGATGTATTCTTGGTGTATCTATCTATCTACACTCTACACAATCTTGATGCATTCTTGGTGTATTTATCTAGCTACACTCTACACAATCTTGATGTATTCTTGGTGTATCTATCTACACTCTACACAATCTTGATGCATTCTTGGTGTATCTTTCTATCTACACTCTACACAATATTGATGTATTCTTGGTGTGTCTATCTCCACTCTACACAATCTTGATGTATTCTTGGTGTATCTATCTATCTACACTCTACACAATCTTGATGTATTCTTGGTGTATCTATCTACACTCTACACAATCTTGATGTATTCTTGGTGTATCTATCTATCTACACTCTACACAATCTTGATGTATTCTTGGTGTATCTATCTACACTCTACACAATCTTAATGCATTCTTGGTGTATCTATCTATCTACACTCTACACAATCTTGATGTATTCTTGGTGTATCTATCTACACTCTACACAATCTTGATGTATTCTTGGTGTATCTATCTATCTACACTCTACACAATCTTAATGTATTCTTGGTGTATATATCTATCTACACTCTACACAATCTTGATGCATTCTTGGTGTATCTATCTAGCTACACTCTACACAATCTTGATGTATTCTTGGTGTATCTATCTATCTACACTCTACACAATCTTGATGTATTCTTGGTGTATCTATCTATCTACTCTCTACACAATCTTGATGTATTCTTGGTGTATCTATCTATCTACACTCTACACAATCTTGATGCATTCTTGGTGTATTTATCTAGCTACACTCTACACAATCTTGATGTATTCTTGGTGTATCTATCTACACTCTACACAATCTTGATGCATTCTTGGTGTATCTTTCTATCTACACTCTACACAATCTTGATGTATTCTTGGTGTGTCTATCTCCACTCTACACAATCTTGATGTATTCTTGGTGTATCTATCTATCTACACTCTACACAATCTTGATGTATTCTTGGTGTATCTATCTACACTCTACACAATCTTGATGTATTCTTGGTGTATCTATCTATCTACACTCTACACAATCTTGATGTATTCTTGGTGTATCTATCTATCTACACTCTACACAATCTTGATGCATTCTTGGTGTATCTATCTATCTACACTCTACACAATCTTGATGTATTCTTGGTGTATCTATCTACACTCTACACAATCTTGATGCATTCTTGGTGTATCTATCTATCTACACTCTACACAATCTTAATGTATTCTTGGTGTATCTATCTATCTACACTCTACACAATCTTGATGTATTCTTGGTGTATCTATCTATCTACACTCTACACAATCTTGATGTATTCTTGGTGTATCTATCTCCACTCTACACAATCTTGATGTATTCTTGGTGTATCTATCTATCTACACTCTACACAATCTTGATGTATTCTTGGTGTATCTATCTATCTACACTCTAAACAATCTTGATGTATTCTTGGTGTATCTTTCTATCTACACTCTACACAATCTTGATGTATTCTTGGTGTATCTATCTATCTACACTCTACACAATCTTAATGTATTCTTGGTGTATCTATCTATCTACACTCTACACAATCTTGGTGTATTCTTGGTGTATCTATCTATCTACACTCTACACAATCTTGGTGTATTCTTGGTGTATCTATCTACACTCTACACAATCTTGATGTATTCTTTGTGTATCTATCTACACTCTACACAATCTTGATGTATTCTTGGTGTATCTATCTATCTACACTCTACACAATCTTGATGTATTCTTGGTGTATCTATCTATCTACACTCTACACAATCTTGATGTATTCTCGGTGTATCTATCTATCTACACTCTACACAATCTTGATGTATTCTTGGTGTATCTATCTATCTACACTCTACACAATCTTGATGTATTCTTGGTGTATCTATCTACACTCTACACAATCTTGATGCATTCTTGGTGTATCTATTTATCTACACTCTACACAATCTTGATGTATTCTTGGTGTATCTATCTACACTCTACACAATCTTGATGTATTCTTGGTGTATCTATCTACACTCTACACAATCTTGATGTATTCGTGGTGTATCTATCTATCTACACTCTACACAATCTTAATGTATTCTTGGTGTATCTATCTATCTACACTCTACACAATCTTGATGTATTCTTGGTGTATCTATCTATCTACACTCTACACAATCTTGATGTATTCTTGGTGTATCTATCTACACTCTACAGAATCTTGATGTATTCTTGGTGTATCTATCTATCTACACTCTACACAATCTTGATGTATTCTTGGTGTATCTATCTATCTACACTCTACACAATCGTGATGTATTCTTGGTGTATCTATCTCCACTCTACACAATCTTGATGTATTCTTGGTGTATCTATCTATCTACACTCTACACAATCTTGATGTATTCTTGGTGTATCTATCTATCTACACTCTACACAATCTTGATGTATTCTTGGTGTATCTATCTATCTACACTCTACACAATCTTGATGTATTCTTGGTGTATTTATCTATCTACACTCTACACAATCTTGATGTATTCTTGGTGTATCTATCTATCTACACTCTACACAATCTTGATGTATTATTGGTGTATCTATCTACACTCTACACAATCTTGATGTATTCTTGGTGTATCTATCTATCTACACTCTACACAATCTTGATGTATTCTTGGTGTATCTATCTATCTACACTCTACACAATCTTGATGCATTCTTGGTGTATCTATCTATCTACACTCTACACAATCTTGATGTATTCTTGGTGTATCTATCTACACTCTACACAATCTTGATGCATTCTTGGTGTATCTATCTATCTACACTCTACACAATCTTGATGTATTCTTGGTGTATCTATCTACACTCTACACAATCTTGATGCATTCTTGGTGTATCTATCTATCTACACTCTACACAATCTTGATGTATTCTTGGTGTATCTATCTACACTCTACACAATCTTGATGTATTCTTGGTGTATCTATCTATCTACACTCTACACAATCTTAATGTATTCTTGGTGTATATATCTATCTACACTCTACACAATCTTGATGCATTCTTGGTGTATCTATCTAGCTACACTCTACACAATCTTGATGTATTCTTGGTGTATCTATCTATCTACTCTCTACACAATCTTGATGTATTCTTGGTGTATCTATCTATCTACACTCTACACAATCTTGATGCATTCTTGGTGTATCTATCTACACTCTACACAATCTTGATGCATTCTTGGTGTATCTTTCTATCTACACTCTACACAATCTTGATGTATTCTTGGTGTGTCTATCTCCACTCTACACAATCTTGATGTATTCTTGGTGTATCTTTCTATCTACACTCTACACAATCTTGATGTATTCTTGGTGTGTCTATCTACACTCTACACAATCTTGATGCATTCTTGGTGTATCTTTCTATCTACACTCTACACAATCTTGATGTATTCTTGGTGTGTCTATCTCCACTCTACACAATCTTGATGTATTCTTGGTGTATCTATCTATCTACACTCTACACAATCTTGATGTATTCTTGGTGTATCTATCTACACTCTACACAATCTTGATGTATTCTTGGTGTATCTATCTATCTACACTCTACACAATCTTGATGTATTCTTGGTGTATCTATCTATCTACACTCTACACAATCTTGATGCATTCTTGGTGTATCTATCTATCTACACTCTACACAATCTTGATGTATTCTTGGTGTATCTATCTACACTCTACACAATCTTGATGCATTCTTGGTGTATCTATCTATCTACACTCTACACAATCTTGATGTATTCTTGGTGTATCTATCTACACTCTACACAATCTTGATGCATTCTTGGTGTATCTATCTATCTACACTCTACACAATCTTGATGTATTCTTGGTGTATCTATCTACACTCTACACAATCTTGATGTATTCTTGGTGTATCTATCTATCTACACTCTACACAATCTTGATGCATTCTTGGTGTATCTATCTATCTACACTCTACACAATCTTGATGTATTCTTGGTGTATCTATCTACACTCTACACAATCTTGATGTATTCTTGGTGTATCTATCTATCTACACTCTACACAATCTTGATGTATTCTTGGTGTATCTATCTATCTACACTCTACACAATCTTGATGCATTCTTGGTGTATTTATCTAGCTACACTCTACACAATCTTGATGTATTCTTGGTGTATCTATCTACACTCTACACAATCTTGATGTATTCTTGGTGTATCTATCTATCTACACTCTACACAATCTTGATGTATTCTTGGTGTATCTATCTCCACTCTACACAATCTTGATGTATTCTTGGTGTATCTATCTATCTACACTCTACACAATCTTGATGTATTCTTGGTGTATCTATCTATCTACACTCTACACAATCTTGATGTATTCTTGGTGTATCTATCTATCTACACTCTACACAATCTTGATGTATTCTTGGTGTATCTATCTATCTACACTCTACACAATCTTGATGCATTCTTGGTGTATCTATCTAGCTACACTCTACACAATCTTGATGTATTCTTGGTGTATCTATCTATACTCTACACAATCTTGATGCATTCTTGGTGTATCTATCTACACTCTACACAATCTTGATGTATTCTTGGTGTATCTATCTACACTCTACACAATCTTGATGTATTCTTGGTGTATCTATCTACACTCTACACAATCTTGATGCATTCTTGGTGTATCTATCTATCTACACTCTAAACAATCTTGATGTATTCTTGGTGTATCTATCTATCTACACTCTAAACAATCTTGATGTATTCTTGGTGTATCTTTCTATCTACACTCTACACAATCTTGATGTATTCTTGGTGTATCTATCTATCTACACTCTACACAATCTTGATGTATTCTTGGTGTATCTATCTACACTCTACACAATCTTGATGTATTCTTGGTGTATCTATCTATCTACACTCTACACAATCTTAATGTATTCTTGGTGTATCTATCTATCTACACTCTACACAATCTTGATGTATTCTTGGTGTATCTATCTATCTACACTCTACACAATCTTGATGTATTCTTGGTGTATCTATCTCCACTCTACACAATCTTGATGTATTCTTGGTGTATCTATCTATCTACACTCTACACAATCTTGATGTATTCTTGGTGTATCTATCTATCTACACTCTAAACAATCTTGATGTATTCTTGGTGTATCTATCTATCTACACTCTAAACAATCTTGATGTATTCTTGGTGTATCTTTCTATCTACACTCTACACAATCTTGATGTATTCTTGGTGTATCTATCTATCTACACTCTACACAATCTTAATGTATTCTTGGTGTATCTATCTATCTACACTCTACACAATCTTGGTGTATTCTTGGTGTATCTATCTATCTACACTCTACACAATCTTGGTGTATTCTTGGTGTATCTATCTACACTCTACACAATCTTGATGTATTCTTTGTGTATCTATCTACACTCTACACAATCTTGATGTATTCTTGGTGTATCTATCTATCTACACTCTACACAATCTTGATGTATTTTTGGTGTATCTATCTATCTACACTCTACACAATCGTGATGTATTCGATTTTTCATTAAATTAAACGCAGAAAACTATCTACTATATTTTCAGCATTTATTGAATTGTAAATGTCAAGTAATGTTATGTGTAAAATAATAATATATTATCAGTAAAGAATTTTATAATATATCGAGCCACGAATTCAACAAATAATTGTTGGACGCATCAAGATAGAAATCGAAGTCATAATCAGCTGCCATAATCTCCAGACAACTAGCCAAAAGACAATATAATCCAGAAACTGTCGCCTTTTCTAATCCACCTGTAACAACATTACTGTGTAAAACTTTGATCCAATCTATAAACAAACTAGCTAGTAGTCCATCAATTTGTCTCTGGATAAAACGGAACCAAATACCAATATAACCCGAATTAACTTACATCATCATCGTCAATCCCATGACCGTTGTGTTTGTTGGGGGGAGTGAATGGACACCCCAGCGGTCAACTTTCTTTCTCTACCTTTGTCTATTTTGAGCGGTTGTCAATAGTTGAGTATCTGCAGCCCCGACCAATACTTTACATTAACTTACAAGACTAGACTCAAACTAAGGCTGAGCATTAGGCACTGTTATCTTATAAATGTACACACAAAAAAATGTGCACCATAAAGGGTAACGAATAAAGCAGTTATAATTTGATTTTAGGACTCGCGGTGGTTGGGAATTTGAAATAATTTATTGTCACTGGCTTGGGGTCTATGTTCCAATTTGCAGTTTGATATGATTGATGGAAAATTTGTTACTAAGCATTCGAAATGGCGGGTCGCTCAAAACACATTAAGTAATCTCCTTTTTCTCTGTTCCTCGCTTTTCTCCTGGATCGCTTTTCTTTGCTCCTTTCTGTAAGGGTGGTTTCTGCGCCTTGCGTGCCCTCACATACCTTTGACCGCCAGGAAGAGCGTTCTTCAGCAAGGCCCTGCAGCGATATATGATCAATGTGTGCCAGAAGCATGTCTTTTTTTTTCAGACGTCTTTTAATCGCCGGCAGGGGCGACCTCTTTTTCTTGTTCCAATTGCCAGCTCTTCATACAACAGGAGCATTTGGCATAAGTTCCGGGCCCATTCAGTGGACATGGCCTATCCACCGAAGGAGACTCTCGCTCAGAATATGGCTTCTCTTGAGCACCTCCACATTTGTGACTAGGTTTATACAAAGACTATAATAAATGGACCGCTTGCTTTGATATTTCTGCTATTTGATTATTTGAAACACTTAGTTTCGGAATTTCCGATCTCACTTAGTCATCTAGACTTCCGGTTTAGTAATTCTCTATGATTTTCTCAATGAAAAATTGAGATTAAACTCGAAACTTGTATACAGCTAAAACCTTCAATGCAATAGGGCGTTTGCAATCCCGTGACAAAAAGCACGTGATTTGTGTTTACTTTGAGTAATGGTGTACAATTAAATATGGCCGCTGTATTAATAAAGTTTCATATAGGCTCGAGCTTTTTTTAAATGATGTGTTGTGTTTTAAGTCTTATTAAGATTTAAGCTGTATTATGTATGTTAAATAAAATAGGCTATTTTATTATTATCATAGACATAGTGAGCCTAATAGTTACTTGACTAGATAGCCTTCACCAACAATATCGCTTGACATCGTAGCCTAGCCTACGAAACATTAAAAGTGTAGGCCTATAAAGTGAAATTGAAAGTGTAAATAGGTCTAGCCGGCCCTAGCCTAATCATATTAATCAATTAATCTACACTACTACTATTTACCTCCTTATTTTTGAGTAGGATAGCCAATATTCAGATGTGAATTTTGCATGATAAAGAAGTACTTCACTTTCACCACGTTACGTTTGTACCTCAAGTGGGTTCCATATTTACACAAATTCGTCACGAAATTTACACACAAAAACTTAAGCTCCGCCTACTGAGAACGCTCTATTGTAAAAGGGTAGAAGTCATTTAAGACAGCTTTACTGGTTGCGCACGGAAAAAGTAGAACATAAAAAGCTCTATAAAAAAAAAACAAGACGACGCTAAAGTAACATTCCGCTTGCGCATGTAAATTTACATCTCGTACATTTTTTAAGCGTGTTTTCCCGTTGAACGGAAATCTGCGTAAAAGGTAATTCGTTGCCGACAGTGTAAACATGAACTCTCTTCCTGCCAACGGATATGATGAAGGAAAGGAGAAGAAATTACACATGTAAAGATGGCGTATGTTTCTTATAGAGCCAAGACTATCGACTGTATGAGTCATTGAATGAGTTAAACGTAAGTAAGTTTTTGTCTTGAGATGGCCACAGGGTAGGTCATGAAGACTATAATTGAATCGTAAGCCTTTTTTTATTCAAACATGTTTAACATGTATTGTATTGTCACAATAATTGTGTATTATAATAATTAATAAAGTAAAGAAATATCTGATAATATTGTATCAAATTACCGCACTTATACTGCAAAAGGGGATCACAGCCACTTTATGTCTGTTAATTAGCTTTATATTTTTCATAGACTTAGAATAGAGCTAGATCGCTTAATCCCGATATTTGTTTGCTAAAAAAAAGTCTCTTAGAATTCTTTATCCAAGTTAACTAAATGAAATAATGGCAGAGTGTACAACTGTGACTAAACCTAGAAACACTAGAGGACAGAAGGGCAAAGAGTAAAGTAGTAATAATACATAAGGCATTAAACTCTAATTTAGAAATACAACACAATAACAACCTTTTGCAAAGCTCAGATAAACATAAACACAAAAACACTTTCCTTGTCCCTTATGCGAGAACTAATGCATATAAGTACTTTTTCTTCCTGAGTGGCATTCGGGCATAGAATGGGTTGCCTGAACAAACCAGGAAAACCAATAACTTAACATCATTTAAAACATTTTTTAAAAATGCAAGACTAGACTCGGACCACGGATGAGCGTAGGACGCAATATTCTTCTTTATAGAAGGAGCGTCTGTAATGTATAAGATAAGATATATATGTCGACACTGTGCCATAAAAAACAAACAGATCGGCTAAGCAACCATTTTTTCTTAATCATATTCAGACGCTTCTCGTGACAGTAAAGAAGTTGTTTGGAAGTTTCCTAAGAAACAGAAGAAATGTAAAGAATTTTTTTTATAGAATTTTGTGTATGTGAAGTTACAGTCATTAGTTTAACATCTAGCATCCTTTCCACATATCCTGTATGTTTATAGAGTTTTGTGTTAGTGAAGTTACAGTCATTGGTTTCACATCAACCATCATTTCCACATATCCTGTATGTTTATAGAGTTTTGTGTTAGTGAAGTTACATACATTGGTTTAAGGATAGACACCTGTCTAATTATGGGTAAAAAAAAATTTTTTTGCGTTTTTGAGATTTTTACATATTGAGACAGTTTAACCATTGCATTAATAATAAAATACAGTTGTTACACAATATTTGAATTTCAAAATCCTGATATAACACATTCAAAAATGCATGTTTAGTTCATTTCATAGTACAGTTTTCTTTCTCTTTCCGGTTTTTCTCATTTTTGTCTTTTTTTCTCATTTTTCTTCGGTTATTTTGATACTTCTCTGTAACTAATCATCGCATAAGGTTAAAACTTGGCAGTTTTCTTTATCACTATGTTTTCTTTAATCCCATGCATGATTTTAAAGATTCGTTGATAACTTTTTTTTTTAATTTTTGAATTGTCATGTGTCATTATGCAAATTTTATATGCATTTTTAGTAGAAAATTATTTTTATTTTTTTATAATAAAGCTATCAGCATAATCATGCATCATCATGCATGGAAAGATAGATAATGTAAATTCAAAGCATTAACAGCAAACAGAATTGAATTATCTTCTTTGTAAAAAAAGTTATAAGAAATTTTATAAAACTGTTTGTCGGCCATTTTTATGGTTGCTATGGCAAAAAAAGATAAAAAAAAAAAAATTTCACCCCTAGTATACATAAAACACACAGCTAAATGTGATAGGGCAATTAAACATTTTTAGGTATGCGAAATGAAAAAAAAAAAATTCTAGACAGGTATTGGACCTTAACATCAACCATCATTTCCACATATCCTGTATGTTTATAGAGTTTTGCGTTTGTGAAGTTACAGTCATTGGTTTAACATCAACCATCATTTCCACATATCTTGTAAGTTTATAGAGTTTTGTGTCTGTGAAGTTACAGTCATTGGTTTAAGATCAACCATCATTTCCACATATCCTGTATGTTTATAGAGTTTTGCGTTTGTGAAGTTACAGTCATTGGTTTAACATCAACCATCATTTCCACATATCCTGTATTTTTATAGAGTTTTGCGTTTGTGAAGTTACAGTCATTGGTTTAACATCAACCATCATTTCCACATATCTTGTAAGTTTATAGAGTTTTGTGTCTGTGAAGTTACAGTCATTGGTTTAACATCAACCATCATTTCCACATATCCTGTATGTTTATAGAGTTTTGTGTTTGTGAAGTTACAGTCATTGGTTTCACATCAACCATCATTTCCACAGATACTGTACGTTTATAAAGTTTTGTGTTTGTGAAGTTACATTCATTGGCTTAACATCAACCATCATATCCACAGATACTGTACGTTTATAAAGTTTTGTGTTTGTGAAGTTACAGTCATAACATTACGCTGATGCGACTTCCGGGACTTTATTCAACATCATGGCGCTTTTATATCATAAGCCACCTGACGGCCATTGTGTTCATTATAGAAGGTTAGACAATGATATTTTAACATCTAGTGAGTTTTCTCGTTCTTCACTGATTCCTGTAATATATTCCGCCATCTATCTAATGTATTTACAAAATATGTGTATAAAAAAATATATTGAACTATCTTTATTTTCATCTATCTAAAAACAGGTTCTACCTTTATATATCTCTGGCTATTTATCTTTATGTCTATCAATATATCTATCTATATATCCATCTACTCGTTATCTCTTAATAAATTTACATATAAGCAGGTTGATATGTTTATTTAGCTGGTTTATCTAATAGTCTTTCTCTGTTTCACTCTCTCTCTCTCTCTGTCTCTTTATCTCTCTCTCTCTCTCTTTCTATGATTCTATCTTTGTGTCTATCTATCTATCTATCTATGACTACTCGTTCATTGGTCAAGTTTGAAAAGCATTTATTTTAATAAAAAAATAAGCAGTAGAGTTTATTTTCCCCATCCACGCCTCTCAATGTGTTGTTATTTCAATCCTTATATAAGTATATACAATCAAAAACTAAAGTAAGACTATAATATGATACATATTTTTTATTACTTACCGTAAAACCTCGAGTGTAAGCCGCACTGTTTAATTTTTTTAAATTACAAACTTTCGGTTCAGGATGGTAAAAAAAAAATAATATTCTAAGTTCGAATATCAACAACTGAAATGACGTTGTGGGCTACCTTAAGCAACATCATTGAATAGACTAAACTCGGAAAACAAGAAAAAATAATATATTGAAATTTATTTTGTCGTTGCAAAAAAAACTTTCTTATCTTATCTTATAAGTTTACAGACGTTCCTTCTAGATAGAAGATTATTACGTCCACTAGGCCCAAAACTCCTGTAGGGCGACAGGGATCCGTCGGTGGCAGGGCTAGAACCCGCGACCTGTCAGTTGGTTTTTGGTTGACAGTCCGGTGAACTAACCGCTGGACCAGCCGGCTTCTCTTTATCAATGTATTTATTTAAATGATAAAATTAAACAAAATATCTGTTCATTTTATACATTTGATATCAAATAGTCTAGATCAACGTTTCCCATACGTTTTGTTTTTCGTGACCCGCTTATTTATTTACCTGCTTCAACTTTTGATTTTCGAAACACTTCCAACCAATTCATATTTGTCATTAATATTTGGTTAATATATCCGTAAATGAATTTCACGTGTCAGTCGTACAGCGCAACTGAGAAACTTAAAGTTATGAAAAACGCAGAAGTTTACTTAGTGTTTATATTGTCTAATATGAAAAGTCCATTCAAATTACATTGGATAATACACTGCAATTAAAATATAAAAAATACTGATAAATAAACTATACAGGTAAAACAAATAGATTTTGGGTGCGGCTTATACACGTGAACTTCAATTTTACTGCCAAATTAAAACTTATACACAGGTGCGGCTTAAACACGTGAACTTTAATTTTACTGCCAAATTAAAACGTATTCACAGGTGCGGCTTATACACGTGAACTTCAATTTTACTGCCAAATTAAAACGTATACACAGGTGCGGCTTATTATCGAGATTTTACTGTATATGGATCTAAATTTTGGTTATCACTCCCAGATAGACTATATATTATTCCCAGAAGTTTGCCAATCAAACATCTTTGAGAACAGTTCCAAGAGAGTCTCTCAATTACCTCTCCCTCATACTATCATTTAATACAGTAATACTATTTCTGAAATGTATCTTGTATTGTTATAATACAAGACGAATTGGTGGGGCGTGTGTCCATAACCTCAAAACATGTTGTTGTTTCAAATAAGGGCCAAGTAATTGAATCTAGACGCGAATATTTACACCTTGCAATCCTGGCTACGCCACTGATCATTTTACATTTTTTACCTTATATTTTTTTTTTCAGAACAAACTTCCTCATAATTTGCACAATTCCCACCTTCCCAATTATATTTATAATTTAAAAAAGTAACATTCTTGACGACAAATTATAAAGATTCCATGTAATTTATGTTTATTGTATGTTATTACAAAATATATAATATGATGGACGCTTGCTTTAATATTTTTGCTACTTGATCATATTTGATGACTCGAATATCTTCTTTTTGGAATTTCCGATCGCTCTAAGTCCTCTATACTTCCGGTTTAGTAATTGGCTAAGATTTTCTCATTTTTCTCAATGGAAAATTAGGATGAAAATCGAAAGTTGTTTACACAGGAGAAGTCTTTAGGGAAGTTTCTTCTTCTTCTTGTCCCTTAACCTTGGTGGTCGTTGGGGGTAGCTAATGTACACCGGGTGTCCATTAGTCCTCTCTTGGGCTTGGTAGACTTGGCGGCGCCCATCTCCTCTCCAAGTCGGCGGTGGATTTATGGCTGCCTGCACCGAGGGTCGAACCCCTGATGCAGGGTCGAACCCCTGATGCGGCGCTTGGGAGTCGAGTTCGCTGTCGACTTTGCTAACCAGCCGCAGTTTAGGAGTCATTAAAGACAGGGTGCGTACGGAACAAAATAAGTGTTAAGCTTTAAATATAGAGCAAGTGGTTCAGCTCATTATATTAATTCATGTGCACCGGAAACCTTGAGGACGCATTGAAGGCCGCGCATGCGCAAATTAACTATTCAGCTCAAAAAATAGAGCAATCGGTCCATCTTATTATATTCTTTGGTTATTATTGTATGAGGCTCGGCTTAACAGTATGTTAGATCTAGTTTCCTGTAGCGCATGTTATCCATTTCTATATATTTTATATTTCTTTCACATTCAATGTCTCACGCTGGCGTACCGGATTAGCTCTCGGGTCTGGCCTGAGTCTACCCAGCTCTGATGGGTACCCGACTTAAGTTGGGGGTATGGTAAAGACACGGCTGGGCATTTGTGCTGGCCACACAATCTCCTGGTATGCCGTTGCCAGTTGCCACAGAAACTAGTGAACGCTGCTTCACCCCCCTCCCCCCCGTACTTTAAAACTCCACGTGAGCAAAGAATCGTCAACCCCCCCCCCCCCCCCCCCCAATTAGGTTGAACATATAATTTTAATATCGACGGACCCTCCTACTTCACGCTCACGCTTTCAGTGTTAGATCGGAATGTCCAAGCTCTGGGCGTGGGTCCAAAGTCTGAGTATGAATGCAACTGCAAAGACGAGAAATGCGACACTGCCACTGGTTTCTGTGAGACTGGAGTTCCGTGCATTGACACATTCTTCGGAGTTGCCTGCCAATACGGTAATGTTTAGAATGTGTTGTTCTGGAACAATACAAAAACATCACCAGACGACTCGAACTAGGCACACATACACACACAGGACATGCAGACTTTTGGTGAGCCCGTAAATCTTAGACTTATCCCTGAGACGGGTACTAAGCCATAATATCCTTGCGTTTTGCTAACTGTCTAATAAGTGTGTTACTGTGCTCTAAGACTTGTAACACTGCGTCCTCTTATTGAAACTACGCACTTATACAGATGGTCTAATCTCTGACGCATTCGTTAAACACTCAAGAATTAAGCATCGATCTTAGAATGATACTGCGTTTAAACATATATACGCCCTGCAGACAATTGCTCCAGTCAGAGACGGTTGCTATGTCATTTTTATGTGTGCTCCGTTTTTTTGTGGGACTGCCTGTACGTCCTGTGACATTTTGTTTGTCTACATTTCGCTAATCCATCTTATACTAGTACAATATTTTCTCCTACTTTTGCTACTTCCTATTACTAGTGTGATACAACCAATATGGTCCAAAGACCCTTTTAGACGGATACTACTCTCAATAGATAAGTAAAAAGCTGTCGTAGACTTTTGCTACGCTCTTAGATTCAAATTTGACCACTACTTTATATTACACTATTTGACAACTACTTTATCTTACACTATTTGACCACTACTTTATCTTACACTATTTGACCACTACTTTATCTTACAATCTTTGACCACTACTTTATCTTGCACTATTTGACCACTACTTTATCTTACACTATTTGACCACTACTTTATCTTACACTATTTGACCACTACTTTATCTTACACTATTTGACCACTACTTTATCTTACACTATTTGACCACTACTTTATCTTACACTATTAGACCACTACTTTATCTTACACTATTTGACCACTACTTTATCTTACACTATTTGACCACTACTTTATCTTACACTATTTGATCACTACTTTATCTTACACTATTTGACCACTACTTTATCTTACACTATTTGACCGTTTTTTAATCTTACACTATTTGACCACTACTTTATCTTACCCTATGTGACCACTACTTTATCTTACACTTTTTGACCACTACTTTATCTTACACTATTTGACCACTACTTTATCTTACCCTATGTGACCACTACTTTATCTTACACTATTTGACCACTACTTTATCTTACACTATTTGACCACTACTTTATCTTACACTATTTGACCACTACTTTATCTTACACTATTTGACCACTACTTTATCTTACACTATTTGACCACTACTTTATCTTACACTATTTGATCACTACTTTATCTTACACTATTTGACCACTACTTTATCTTACACTATTTGACCGTTTTTTTAATCTTACACTATTTGACCACTACTTTATCTTACACTATTTGACCACTACTTTATCTTACACTTTTTGACCACTACTTTATCTTACACTATTTGACCACTACTTTATCTTACCCTATGTGACCACTACTTTATCTTACACTATTTGACCACTACTTTATCTTACACTATTTGACCACTACTTTATCTTACACTATTTGACCACTACTTTATCTTACATTATTTGACCACTACTTTATCTTACACTATTTGACCACTACTTTATCTTGCACTATTTGACCACTACTTTATCTTACACTATTTGACCACTACTTTATCTTACACTATTTGACCACTACTTTATCTTACACTATTTGACCACTACTTTATCTTACACTATTTGACCACTACTTTATCTTACACTATTTGACCACTACTTTATCTTACACTATTTGACCACTACTTTATCTTACACTATTTGACCACTACTTTATCTTGCACTATTTGACCACTACTTTATCTTACACTATTTGACCACTACTTTATCTTACACTATTCGACCACTACTTTATCTTACACTATTTGACCACTACTTTATCTTACACTATTTGACCACTACTTTATCTTACACTATTTGACCACTACTTTATCTTACACTATTTGACCACTACTTTATCTTACACTATTTGACCACTACTTTATCTTACACTATTTAAACACTACTTTATCTTACACTATTTGACCACTACTTTATCTTACACTATTTGACCACTACTTTATCTTACACTATTTGACCACTACTTTATCTCACATTATTTGACCTCCACCCTGATTTTATTGCGCCACTGTCGGTGGCCCTAGTCCCTATGGACTTCTTTCTAATTATATGTAACAATCATTGTTAATTTTAAACATTGTAAACCTGCCTTACAGTAAACCTGTGTGCTGGACACACACAAGAACACCCTGTCCTCAACGATCAGGACATCACAACCTGCTACGCTGGTACAAAAAAGGAGGTTTACATCAAATTTGATCCAAATCGTTTCACATTTATACGCATAGCATTCAAAGACTCTTGTGAGTATTTTATAATAAATTTAATTATTGGATTTTTATTGTATAGTTCGGAGTTCGGCAACCGTTTCATAAAAGTGTGCCAAATAAGGATTTCAAATGTTTTCAGCGTGCCAAAATCGTTAAATTCATCCCGCTCTAGCACTCAATTTTTTTTTGTGTTAGAGACTTAAATTTACCTTTTTAGGGTTTACCGCGTGATAGTGATAATAACTCTGCGTGCCATGTCTGACACGCTTGCCGTAGGATGCCTATCTCTGGTATAGACGATGCCAAGAATAAGTTCTACAACTATATAAATAAAACATTTATTTAAACAGTCTTTGCTATAGTTAATCGGCAGAATAAACACTGTTTGTTTTTTCTCAGGTTTCTTGTGAGCAGTCTTTTGCGAAAGAGGTTCGGAAACCCGCGACACGCGTGCAATACTTGGCACGCTGATCGATTTTAAATGGCATGCGGATGACCCACCCTAAAAAAAAACTATTCAAGTCTCTTCTGCCACAAACTAGGTGCTAAAGCAGTATGACTTTTAAGATGTTGGCGCGCTGAATGACTTAGAAATCCCACTTTGGCTCCCCATTATGACAAGGTTGCCAGCCCCTGCCGCTAAGACATTGAGTTACAGTTGCCTTTTGCAACTTTTTTCTTACATTTATGGTGTTTTATTCAATTACACACTTACATCCAGATCTTATCTTATCCTTACATCCAGATCTTATCTTATTCGTACATCTAGTAATTATCTTATAGGGTTGCAAACTCTCGTTCTATACTGAAGCTTATTGCGCTCGACGCTTATCCGTGTCTTGTCTTGAATTTAGGTTGCTGTTGTTTTTTTCTGATTTGTTCAGGCAACCCATTCCATGCCCTTATGCCACCCCTTTCTCCATGACCACAAACCAGTTATCCACGACTCTTGTATTTGTTGTTGCTTTTCAGCAATTGTATCTCTATTATTAATATTCAACTCTTGTATCCATTAGTGTTGGTCAGATAATTGCCTATAAGGGTGTTTTTGACTAACCGCAACCTTGTAAAGTGCCATCTGTAAGAGATGATTGTATAGCTAGTACAATTTTTTTCTGTTTCTACTTTTCTTTTGGTTCTTTTGTCACACTATAAAATATAAACAAAATATCAAAACTGGAAACACAGAGCTAGCAGTTGAGAAAAGAATGCACGGTTTTTGTTTATTATGACTTATACTAGTTTATAAGGATCTGGATTATTTTGACTCCTTTATCATATTGATCTACTATGTGGTAAATAAATATGGTTCACTGATTTTCTCCGGCAAGACGATTTCAATTTCAATGTATTTCGTTTTATGTTTGTCGTGGATGATGAAGTCTTAACGCATCTCTCTCTCTCTCTCGCTTGTCGTCTATAGCATATTTAAGTTCACTACAAGACCTACAAATCAAGCTGATCCGAAAGGCCTTTCTAGTTCCGTGCGATGGATGGAGCAGCATACATTTCGTAGACGAGAAGAATGTTGAATTCCACTGCTCCAGTCACGAGGGCGAGGTGGACTCTGTCGTCATATCCGGGGAGGAGGTGTTAACGCTTATATGTGAAGTGTACATCAGTGGAGGTAAATTTAAATCACGAACAGTGCCGGCTCATCTCGTGGCGATGCCTCATGGGCGCCATGTAAAAAAAAACGAAAACAAAACACGTACTTAAATGAAAAACGCGTTTCGACTTATTTTCTCGGTTTTACACATAAAAAGTATACTATGTTTTAAAAAAATAATTAAAGTACCCTTCGAACCAAATTGATAAAAGGGCCGGTGAAGCAGCGTTCACCAGTTTCTGTGGCCACGGCATACTAGGAGATTGTGTGGCCAGCGCAATGCACAGCCGACTTTACTTTACCCCGACTAAAGTGAGTTACCCATCAGAGCTGGGTAGACTCAGGGACACCCTCCAGACCAGGGAAAAAATCAATCTAGCCTTCTCCAGGATTCGGACCCAGGACCGTCAGTACGCCAGTCGAGACGCGCTACCGCTTGACTTGACTTTCTAATATAATTATACATTTTAGGCTCTGTTTAATGTTTTTAATATAGCATTAAAAAGATATGTTTAATAGCAATGTTCCCAACATTTGTGTTATAACCAGTCCATCTCAACTTGACGATTGCCCACGCCTTAAAGATGATTCAAACTTCAAATATAAATTTGTATAATATACGTGACATTTGAGATTTTTATTGCCCTTCAAAAGAATCTTTTTTTTTTCCAAACCCCGGGCAACGCTGGGTAATTCAGCTAGTAACAAAAAAATAGGACTTAGTAGACGCAATGAATTGTTAATATTTTCTATTTACAAGCCAACAATGGTAATGTGATCAGATGTGCAACTGGTTTAATAGTTGAAGAAGTAGAATATAGTTATTGGCATCTCTCCCTCTCTCTCTCTCTCTCTCTCTCTCTCTCTCTCTCTCTCTCTCTCTCTCTCTCTCTCTCTCTCTCTCTCTACTTCTTTTAAAAGCGAATTGATGTCGATCTTTCCAGGCAGAAATGTAGCACTATATAAACAGACCTCGCTGACGACGAACAACGGCAATGGCTTCCTCTCGAAGTATGCAGTTGACGGAAAATATAAAAATGGCTTCAAGGAGAAAGAGTGCATCCAATCAGACTTGACGGACGTCTCGCCAACTTTACAAATTATCTTTGACAACCCGTATTCAATCGATTACTTCATTATTAGGAACAAGCCAAGTGAGTTATCCGTTGTGTTGCTGTATAGTCATCCAAACAAGGGTTGTTGTATAGTCATCCAAACAAGTGTTCTTGTATAGTCATCCAAACAAGTGTTGTATAGTCATCCAAACAAGTGTTCTTGTATAGTCATCCATACAAGTGTTCTTGTATAGTCATCCAAACAAGTGGTCTTGTATAGTCATCAGGGCCGACTCATCCATATAGGGAATTAGGCGGCTGCCTAGGGCGCAAAATTTTGAAGGGCGCAAAATTGAGGATTTTTTTTATTTATTTGGGGATTTAAAAATAAAACCTTTATTAAAATTTAGTTCTTCCGTGCGCTACTAGCATAGGCAGATGAATTACTAGGTAATGATAGTCATCCGAACAAGTGTTGTTGTATAATCGTCCAAACAAGTGTTGTTGTATAGTCATCCAAACAAGTGTTGATGTATAGTTATCCAAACAAGTGTTGTTGTATTATAGTCATTCAAACAAGTGTAGTTGTATAATTTTCATCTTAACTCAACAATTAATTGTTGTTGTATAGTCATCCAAACAAGTGTTGTTTATAGTCATCCAAACAAGTGTTGCATTATAGTCATCCAAACAAGTGTTGCATTATAGTCATCCAAACAAGTGTTGATGTATAGTTATCCAAACAAGTGTTGTTGTATTATAGTCATTCAAACAAGTGTAGTTGTATAATTTTCATCTTAACTCAACAATTAATTGTTGTTGTATAGTCATCCAAACAAGTGTTGTTTATAGTCATCCAAACAAGTGTTGCATTATAGTCATCCAAACAAGTGTTGTTGTATATTACTATCTTTTTTTTTAACCAACTAAGAGCTCTAGAACACTTTTGATTCTAAGTCTGTGCGTGTGTCGTTTCTAAATCTCTTTGCAGCCGATGGATTGAAGGGTTTTGTCTTGACGAGCCACAATGAAGACATGAATGAAGTTTTTAAATATAAAGATAACAGCACTACCGCTGAACCTGTTTACAAAGTACGCCATAACCCTACTTTGAAAATTAAAAGTGTAAAACTGGTGAAGCCTAATCAATCTCAATTGAGTATCTGCGAGTTTGAGGCATATGGAGGTATTCTTTTCATTATTTAAATTAATATTTTAACAATTAGTTTTTTGTTTACATATTATTATGTATGATATCAACATGTATGAATGGCTTAAAACAAAAAGCTGATCCCCGACCCCGACCCAAATTGATCTCTTGCTGCTTACATCTGCTGAAGGGGCTTTTCATGTAGAATGTTAGTAAACTGTGAAAGCTGTTCCCAGATGTCAAACTTCGTGCTCGGCTTTTGGGCAACTGCAGCACAAAGGCTACGTTCGCGACGAAAGCCTAAACTGCCCGTAATACAACCTGGTATAACTTACTGCCCGTAATACAGCCTGGTATAACTTACTGCCCGTAATACTGCCTGGTATAACTTACTGCCCGTAAAACAGCCTGGTATAACTTACTGCCCGTAATACTGCCTGGTATAACTTACTGCCCGTAATACAACCTGGTATAACTTACTGCCCGTAATACAGCCTGGTATAACTTACTGCCCGTAATACTGCCTGGTATAACTTACTACCCGTAATACTGCCTGGTATAACTTACTGCCCGTAATACAGCCCTGCCCGTAATACAGCCTGGTCTAGCTTACTGCCCGAAATAAAGCCTGGTATAACTTACTGCCCGTAATACAACCTGGTATAACTTACTGCCCGTAATACAGCCTGGTATAACTTACTGCCCGTAATATAGCCTGGTATAACTTACTGCCCGTAATACAGCCTGGTATAGCTTACTGTCCGTAATACAGCCTGGTATAACTTACTGTCCGTAATACTGCCTGGTATAACTTACTGTCCGTAA
Source organism: Anisus vortex (assembly GCA_949126835.1). Taxonomy (NCBI): domain Eukaryota; kingdom Metazoa; phylum Mollusca; class Gastropoda; family Planorbidae; genus Anisus; species Anisus vortex. The sequence goes on along the minus strand of OX421506.1, from coordinate 33,678,954 downwards.
TACAAACCGGTCTAGCTTACTGCCATCAACCCCAAGACCAGCAGCCAAAGCGTAGTGGGAGTATAGTGTGTGGACTCGCAGCCACGGGTGCACCCTGCCGGCCATACAATCCCGCATCATCACACCATCTATGATTTTATACCTGATTTTAAACTGGGGTAAACTAAAGGCAGCTGTGCAATGTACTGACCACACACTCATAATGTGCCTTGATCAAGGAAGCTAGTGAGCGCTTGCTTCATTGGCTCTATGAATCAAATCGGTCCGACGTTTTTTTTTTACTTTTCTTCTTATATTTTAAATTCAACAAATTAAACGATTCAGTTTTGACATCGAAAGAGTATAGCCATTTTTCTTACTCTTTCTCTCAGAATGTCCAAGTAATGTAGCCCGGTTTATTCCTTCTCTCCGATTGTCCAAGTAATGTAGCCCGGTTTATTCCTTCTCTCCGATTGCCCCAGTAATGTAGCCCGGTTTATTCCTTCTCTCCGATTGTCCAAGTAATGTAGCCCGGTTTATTCCTTCTCTCCGATTGTCCAAGTAATGTAGCCCGGTTTATTCCTTCTCTCCGATTGTCCAAGTAATGTAGCCCGGTTTATTCCTTCTCTCTGATTGTCCAAGTAATGTAGCCCGGTTTATTCCTTCTCTCCGATTGTCCAAGTAATGTAGCCCGGTTTATTCCTTCTCTCCGATTGTCCAAGTAATGTAGCCCGGTTTATTCCTTCTCTCTAATTGTCCAAGTAATGTAGCCCGGTTTATTCCTTCTCTCCGATTGTCAAAGTAATGTAGCCCGGTTTATTCCTTCTCTCCGATTGTCCTAGTAATGTAGCCCGGTTTATTCCTTCTCTCCGATTGCCCCAGTAATGTAGCCCGGTTTATTCCTTCTCTCCGATTGTCCAAGTAATGTAGCCCGGTTTATTCCTTCTCTCCGATTGTCCAAGTTATGTAGCCCGGTTTATTCCTTCTCTCCGAGTGTCCTAGTAATGTAGCCCGGTTTATTCCTTCTCTCCGATTGTCCAAGTAATGTAGCCCGGTTTATTCCTTCTCTCCGATTGTCCAAGTTATGTAGCCCGGTTTATTCCTTCTCTCCGATTGTCCAAGTTATGTAGCCCGGTTTATTCCTTCTCTCCGAGTGTCCTAGTAATGTAGCCCGGTTTATTCCTTCTCTCCGATTGTCCTAGTAATGTAGCCCGGTTTATTCCTTCTCTCCGATTGCCCCAGTATTGTAGCCCGGTTTATTCCTTCTCTCCGATTGTCCAAGTAATGTAGCCCGGTCTATTCCTTCTCTCAGATTGTCCGCCAGGAAGTCAAGGCTTGCAGTGCGATATGACTTGCGATGCCGTATGCGCCAAACAGAAGTGCACCGCAAACGGCAAGTGCATTGAATGTGGCAATCGCAAATACGGGGACAATTGTGACACAGGTGAACACCCTATCTCACTATTAACGCTGTGTGCCAATGCTCTAATATTTCTGCTATTTGATAACTCGAATATTATCTTCTTTTTGTAATTTTTGATAGCACTAAGTCTCAAAGGTAAATTTAGAACAAAATCGAAAGTTGTATACAGATTGAAGTCATTCAAAACAAGTGCACTGAAAATAGAGCGGTCCAGCTCATTACAGTCTTTGATGCGCACCGGAAAACTTGAGGACGTATTGAAGGCCGCACATACGCAAACAAACATTTAAGCTCTAAAAATATACCAAGCGGTCCATCTTATTATAGTCTTTGATCAATTGAAGTTTCTTAAATGTTGGCTTTGCCTCGCTTTGATATTGCTTAAAAGCAGCGATTCCCAGCCAGTGAGTGGCTAACCCTTTTGGGGGTCGAAAAGCATTTCGTATGGGTCGCCTTGTCCCTTCGGAAAATACTTATGTTTGTTTTGTATTTATTCTGTGAATCAAAGAATTATAGGCCAAAAAGATGTATACATCACATGACACTTAAAACATGCAGACACTTAATCACACGACACTTAAAACACGCAGACACTTAAAATACACAGACGCTTAATCACACGACACTTAAAATATGCAGACACTTAATCACACGACACTTAAAATACGCAGACGCTTAATCACACGACACTTAAAATACGCAGACGCTTAATCACACGACACTTAAAATATGCAGACACTTAATCACACGACGCTTAAACATACAGACAGAAAATCACAGCGACAGATAAACGCACTTTCCTTTTTGTAATGTTCCATGCTAGCTGCCGATGTCATCTGAATTACGGGGAAAAGAAAGGGTAGTAGGGACTGAGTTTGTATCGATATTTAGTTAATATTATGTAGTTATCATGTAATTTTCATAGAGATATACAAAGTTCTGCTCCAAAATGTTATATCATATTATGCTCCCACTCGATAACTTTATTTTTTTTAGACTGCCCCGCTTCCTGCACCAGCAGCGTGGACAACGGCGCTTCCTGCCACCGCATTACCAGGTTCTGCTTGAATGCTTGTGGTTCAGGGTCATACGGAACACTTTGTAGTGACGGTAATATACTTAATTTTTTATTTACGGTAGGGAATACGTTTGTAGTGACGGTAATATACTTAATTTTTTATTTACGGTAGGGAATACGTTTGTAGTCAAGGTAATATACTTAATTTTTTATTTACGGTAGGGAATACGTTTTAAAAAAATCATGACATATTTGTCCGAATCATATTAGATCTAGCTATTTTTACCGTTTTGTGAATTTTACTTCTTTTTTTTTTCCACTTTTAATTTTGAATCCTTTTTATACTTGTGACATAAACTCCGATGATGCTGTTAATCTGTTGAATTGTTTAAAAAACGCTAGACGCTATGTTTCCTTTATGTACCTTAAAGAAATAAATACTAGCCTGGCACTGGAGAAGACATGCGATGACCTTTGATGTTGAAGACATTCGGTTTAATAATAACATTAAAAAAAACAGTAGGGAAAACACAATACAATCACAATGAAGACATAAACAGAAACTGAAACTCGAGTTACGTAAACAAATGTTACGAAAACGTAACACGCACATAAAATCAACAACAAAGATAGCGCTTTCAAACTCCAATATTTCTGTTTCCAAACGTGTTTATAATAACCAGATGCGCAAACATAATTTAAGTTAAATATATATATTATGACGCTCCACTTGATAACTTAAAAATAAATAGTATTACGTTTAAATAAAAAATAATAATTAACGATTTCAACAATGTGTATGTTATAATAAAAATGTCTTTTGGAGGTCGTTTCCAATTTATATATTTAACTTATATATATATATATATATATAGATAGATAGATAGATAGATAGATAGATAGAATAGAATAGATAGATAAATAGATATTGATAAAAATAAAGATAGATGCATAGATATAGATATATAGATATAATTATAGATATAGATACAGTTATAGATATAAATATAGATAGATAGATAGATAGATGAATAGATAGATAGAGATATAAATATAGATATAAACAGATCTACTCAAGCTCATTATGAAGATTGATATTTCAGCGTGTCCTGCTAACTGTAAGGAAGCGACCTCATGTAATCAGTTGACCGGACGATGTGATCAAGGCTGTAAGGAAGGTTTCGGTGGAGGGTTTTGTAACCTAAGTACGCAATACAACAATTCCCTTTTTTTTTTTGTCTTTAATTAACTTGTCAAGTCTAGCGTTCGAAACGTTTCCAAATATGTTTCAATGACCTCATTTACCTGTGTCCTTGACCAAACACTGCCTAATTATGTCCTAAACCCAACACTGCCTAATTATGTCCTTTACCCAACACTGCCTAATTATGTCCTAAACCCAACACTGCCTATTTATTGCCTTTTACCCAACACTGCCGAATTATGTCTTTCACCCAAAACTACCTTATTATGTAGATTACACAACAATGCCTAAAAAGGTTGAATTATATCATTTGTAAGTTTTTAAAAATGAAATCTTAAATGACATTTTGGTATGAAGGTGTTATTCAGTTAAACGCATTGCTGTGCATTGAAAGAAAAAAAAATTAAACATTTTTAGAGCTTTTTTTAAAATTAACGATTAGCATATTGCAAAGCCAAAATATAGTGTTTTTTTTTATGGCCTTTGAACTAGTATTCCAAAATCAATCTAAATACACCTTAAGAGCGACAATACCATTTAAAATAGATGATGCAATGTTGTCAGCATCAAATGGTACAGTTTACAAGGCGCAACAGTTCCCAGCGTCGCCTTCATTGGCTCCTCGTGAGAGCCAGAATTGAATACAAAGTGGCGTTATTTTGCCATCAGTGCCTTAATAACAATTAAATGTCGTCCTATCTCAAGGAACTGATCAATCCCTATGTTCCACAAAGAACACTACGTTCTGCCGACTCCTCGCTTCTAGAAGTGCCCCGTTTCTATCTGACGACCGTCGGCCTGAGAGCCTTCTCCTTGGTCAATGTTAATATGCGCTCTGAGCTTACATTATGTTTGTTGGCAGCACTATACAAATAGAATTATTATCAATATTTGTAAAAAAAAAAAAAGACGTTTGTCGGAAACTTGTAAGGCTTGTAAGGATAAGTTCAAATTAACTCTTTATTGTCAGATGTGAAGTTAATTTAAAATCAATATCTTAATATACAAACGCACAAAAAAAAATATATTTTTTTTTCATTTATTAAATGTATAATAAAAAAGTAACATTGTTGGTGCCAACTTATCTTGACCCCCTTTCCCCATTTGGCATACATTTCTTGACCAGCTGTTATTTGTTTTAATATCTTGTTTGAAGGTGTGGAATCAACTTCCCATTCAACTCAGGCGAACAAGCTCTACTGTTACTTTCAAAAATAACTTAACAAACACTTTATTTCTTAGCCTAGAGATTAAATCCATGTTCTTAGTTGTATGTTAAATGCGCTCCGAGCTTACATTATGTTTGTTGTTCGTTATACAAATATTATTATTATTATTAATTGATGAAGCTCCTTCTCTTGGGGTTTATATTACTTCGTGACTCACACTTTGTATAGTGTTTGCCCAGACTTTTAAGTTAAAATGAAACGGGTGTGGATTTCAACACATTACATGTATATTCTAAACGGTGAAGTGTGAAGGCTACGAGCTATAGTAAGTTTATATAAGTTTTGTTGTGTGTTATGGTAGTGGCGTGAGGTTGTTGGAGTGTGCTTGGGAGGGGGCGTGTTTTTTTTTTAATTCATTATTGACAGACGCCGTACGACAAATGTAAACATTTCACTAATGCGTCCAATAAATTTCACAGCGTGTGCTGATAACTGTACAGAGCCTGTCCCGGAAGGTGCAGCCGAAGGTACGATTCAGACACACACTCATCTATATATATATGGCCTTTTATGGTAAAAAACGATTCAGGTTACGAACAATTCATGTTACAAACTATTCAGGTTACGTACTTTTCATGGTACGAACGATTTAAGTTACGAAATATTCAGGTTACGAATTATTCAGGTAACGAATGATACAGGTTACGAACGATTTGTGTTGACGACATTTGTGAACATTTTCTAATGCAACCATTTTAATTTCACAGGGTGTAGTCCCAACTGTGGTGGCGAAGGACAATGTGATATAAAGAGTAGGGCGTGCAGCCATGGATGCAAAGCTGGATATCGCGGCGCCACGTGCACAGAGCCCGACCTGGAAGGCGCAGCTTCCGGAGGCAAAGGTGACAAAGGTATGATTCAGACACACACTCAACCATATATATAACCTTTTATTGTTACAAACTATTCAAGTTACGAACGAATCAGGCTACGAACGATTCAGGTTACGAACGAATCAGACTACGAACGATTCAGGTTACGAACGATTCGGGTTACGAACGATTCAGGTTACGAAAAAATACTTTGAATTATTTGTTTCAGTATCGGGTAACGAACAGTGCTTTGGGTTACGAACGAAGGCGACAGAGATGGCCAGGTTTATCGTTGGAGACAATCCTTTCATTTCAATACAAACGAAGACCTCGTGACATACTATGCTAGACTTTTTTAAAAGTTAAACTGAAACAGATATGGATTTCAACGCTATATCCATATATATCTTATATAATGGCCAAGAGGGGGAATCGCTATGAACTTAAGTACGTCGAATGTGCCGGTTTGGGGAGTGAGGGCATCAGAGTGTGATGTTTTATTAATTAATTACGTCAGTTGTATACATCTACTAATGCGCTGAAATGTGTCTCATCAGAGTGTAGTCCCAACTGCGGGGGCAAAGGAGAATGCGATAAAATGAGCGGGGCCTGCAGCCAAGGATGCAAACAAGGCTTTCAGGGCGTCATGTGCAAAGACCCGGAAGGCGCGGGTCAAAAAGGTATAGTACAGACACATTGACTTCATGTATACATAAATATTGTCACAGGGCGCTCGTTTCTATCCCGTTCGGGGCGCTATTTATGTGATTCAAAATTTAATAGCATGGATAGAAGCGTTAAATAAATTACCATATTATTATTTTGATTATTATTATCTAGAATTCAATAAATACTTGCGCAGTAGATAATTCATCATCATCAATCCCATGACCGTTGTGGTCGTTTAGGGCAGCGAATGGACACGTCAGCTGTCAATTTTCTCCACCTTTGCCTATCTTGGGCGATTGTCAATAGTTGAGTCAACTGCAGCCCTGTCCAATACTTTATGTTGTCGAACCAGCATCTCCGCTGACGGCCTCTCCTACGTCCACCTTCTACAGTGCCCTGGCTATTTGACAGGCTATTGTGCCGCAACACATGACCTAACTATGTCAGTTTGCGCCGTCTGATTGTTGTCATAATGTTTTCTTGAGGGCCTGCAATTGAGGATATTCTGTCCCAGACATACTCATTAGTCCTGTGTTCTAGCTAGGAGATTCGAAGTATTGTTTGGGTAATCTTTAATCAAACAGAAATCAATGGCACTAAGTAGCGCGTGCCGATAAAATGAGTCAATCGAAAAATGTCTTTTTATATTTGACGGGTAGCCACTAAACAGTTGAAACATTTTATAGTGTGATTTATGATATATATATATATGTATATATAATTATATTCGTTTCACAGAGTGTAGTCCCAACTGTGGTGGTGACGGGGGTTGTGATAAAATGACCGGTGCCTGTAGTCAAGGATGCAAAGAAGGTTTTTACAGCGCGACGTGCGAAACGACTGATCCGGGAGCTGCCAGTGGCACGGGTAAGATATATATATATATATATAGAGAGAGAGAGATAAATAGGTAAATAGATAGATAAATAGATAGATAGAAAGATTGATGAATAGATAGATAGATATTTAGATACATACATAAATAAATAAATAGATAGATAAATAGACAGATGGATAGATAAATAGACAGATGGATAGATAAATAGACAGATGGATAGATATATAGACAGATGGATAGATAAATAGATTGATATATAATATTCACCAATGAATTTGAATAATGTTTAAAAATTTCGGGCAAACAAAAGATAAATGTACTAGCCATGAGGAAGTAATCACCTTATTTGATATGGATGTAGCTGTGGTGTAGTTGCTGCTTGTCCTCCTCAATGATTTCAACAATGTTATCAATCATTTAAAATTCAGAAAAAAAATCTTTAGTTTTGAGTTTACATTGAATTCGGACACCATCTTGAATAATTTCATATGATCAAAGCTTCTGGTGTTGTTTTTATTGGGGGTCCCATGTTGCTTCCGTTTATGAAAAGCGATTTCCTTGTCTGTCTGAGTTATTGCTCCATTTGTTGGGTAGCTTTTTCTGTTCCTAACTCCATCTGTTTAATTTCAAGCTGTTGGTAGACTTTGCGTCTTTTCCTCTTTGATCTGTGTCGAAATCGACATTCATTCAGTTATCATTTCATTATTGACAAGAAATATGGACACATAAATCAGCAAGAGAGAAAGAGAATCGACCAGGCGTCCGTAGCATTATCCAGATTAACGCAAAAAGTATGGGACAACAAGATGCTGACACGAAATTTGCCCTCGTTCGGCGCTGAAACCGAAGCCGAATTTCGGTCGGCATCTAGCATGAAATGTGTAGAGGCTAAATACATCGATGACTCATTTGTGACGACAAAATAATCTCTAAGCCATAATTAAATATAAAAAAACTCTAAATGAATTAGAGAAACAATTAGTTCTAAATATTTTAATAGAATACAAGCTACATTGCCCGGCGTTGCCCGGCGTTGCCCGGCGTTGCCCGGGTGAAAAAAAAACAGGACTGTTTAAGGTGCAGATAAAAATTTTATAAACTACAATTAAAAGAAAACTATAAATCTAATATGTAAATTATTATTTTTTACTGAAGACTTTTACGAAAGTAATTTAAAATAAATATTGTAATCTGGTAAAAAAATAGGCAAGTATTTTTATTTACAAAAATCTAAATTGCCCGTAGATTTACAATGTCTTTTGCTTTTAAAAGTTTGAAAAAAAAATTGTAGAAAAAAAAGGTATAGTCTAACTGGAGAATCGAACACGGGTCGCCCGCATAGCAGTCCATTAACGTTAACCACTGAGCTAGCGGAGACACATGTCCGTTGTGAAAAAATATTATTCAATAAAGAGGCCTAGGCCTAAATAGGTCAGTGACGCAAACTCACGTGTTTTCAAATTGACCAATGAGGAGCCGTGGGGACACAAACACGATCTTTATATATATATATAGATGAAAATTATTTCATCCCAATTTTTCAACAATATATAATTTTCTTTTTTCTTTTTTCGGAACCGGATCTAAAGAGAAATGTCTCCAAGATGGTACTTGTGAATCTAAGTGTCCATCTGGGTCATACGGCGACAACTGTTCCATGGGTAGGTCAATAATTAATTAAACAGTTCAGAGTTTAACCAACAGAAAAACTTTTTTTTTTCTACATGTAACATGTCGTTACGAAGTAGACTATATTCTAGACTATATTATATTATACTAGAATGCATACATGAATACAAACAGAGCCTTTGCAAGCTTATGTAGCGCCCAAGGGCAAAAGCTTCAGCGCCGCCCCCTTGTATACTGTAACTGCTTGTTTAGTCCTATATTTTACATATTTAGACTACATTTGCCGCCCCCCCTGGAAGTGTCGCCCTCGGGCATATGCCCCCCCTCTCTGCCCTCCCCTACGTGAGGGCACTAAATACAAATGATTTTCAATGGATTTTGGCGCTTGTTGCCTCCTTACAAATGCGCATGTCATTTAGCCCAATTTATTTGTTTTTGTTGTTGTTTTTTGCATAATTTAAAATTAAACGGTCTTAGTGCAAGCATAGGGAGAAAGAAATGTTTGCGGGTGTTATTGTTACGTGTTTATATTAATTAATTATCTTATATTCAGTCTCTTTTCAGAGGCAAACACGTTCTGACTTAACTGCCGTTTATTTAGACAAGCTAAATTGTCCGGCGTTGCCCGAGTGAGAGAAAAAAACCAGAATGATATAAACTACAGATAAAAAATGTATAAATTACAATGAACAGAAAGCTGTAAATCTAATAATTTACAAAAATATTATTTTTTACTGAAGACTTTTAGGAAAGTAATTTAATAAAAAGATGGTTGACAAAAAGACTAAATGGGGAATCGAACCAAGGGTCGCCGGCATGGCAGTCCGATACGTTAATCACTTAGCTAGCAAAGACGCATGTCCGAAGTAAAATCGCAAAAGTATAATATGAGACAATAACGTGTCTTCAAATTAACTAATATGATTGGTCGAACACATACATTCTACTTAATATATATAGAGAGAGATGATGTTGTTTTAATACTCAATTCACATAAACAATATAATTTATAATAAAATAATTCTTACTATCACTCCTCACAACTCTTTAACATAATTATACAATTTATATATGTCTATGTTATGTCCCATGTGAAAAACTTCTGAGTGAACACATTGTGTAATATATACTCGGTCCACATGTCTACTAGTCTAGATTAGAAAAAGCTTGGACCACATCCTCTTAGAATGTCCGTACAGTCACCTCTCCTTACTTCCTCTGATTAACATTCTTTAATAGCATCCCTCAGTACAAATTCGCTTTACACGCTTCTCTCTGAGACAAAATACTAAGTGCCATAACCGATAAGAGATACAGATCTATCAGGGTACCCAGGCATTAAAGCCAATAGATATTTATATTATACTATTAGAATAATAAATGGTTGGCTCTGTGTTGTAAATTTAATTGTAGAATAACTGACCTGTAGAAAGCTGTTTGTTTTGTTTTTTTTCATCTACCCAGCATGCAATACAAATTGTGGCGGGAATAAGGCGTGTCACCAAGAAAGCGGAAGGTGCAGCGACGGATGCATGCCGGGATATGGCGGTGCCAACTGTAGCACTGGTCAGTCGATCTTAATGTGATGTGTATATTGATGTTGCATATGATGTGTATATTGATGTTGCATATGATTGTAACACCCCCATGTGTTGTACGTTACATTATTTCCACCCGTCAAGACAGCTCTCACAACAAACATGGGATGCACTTCATATGTTTCACCTCATACACAGAATACAACTCCAATGCTTAGACATATATATTTTATTCACGATATATACAAAATAGTTCTTGAAACATCAAGTAACACTTTTCAACATTAATTCCATAGTTCCAAATATCAATTCTATACAGTGTCCTTATAACTGTACATCCAAAAAACATAGTCTCACAAACATCATCAAAATATGTCTCCACTCTACGATTACTTCTCCATGTTACACACTCGCTCCTGTTTTTCTATCCACTCCTCTCTCTCCCCTTCTCATAACCCGTGTTTGTACAAAACTGGTCAAACGACTGTGCCCAACACAGTCCCGGTCGCAATGACCGGTCACGGTCTACTGACCAATATTAACAGTCGTTACAATGATGTGTATATTGATATTGGATATGATGTGTATATTGATGTTGCATATGATGTGTATACTCATGTTGCATATGATGTGTATTTTGATGTTGGATATGATGTGTTCATTGATGTTGCATGTGATGTGTATATTGATCTCGATTTCAGACTGTTCCTACTGTACTGAAAGTATTTGTGATAGGGATTCATTAGTGTGCACCAAAGGCTGTAAAGAAGAAGACAGCAACAACACTTTTTGTTCCGAAGGTAATTACTTTCTTTTCCCGCCGATTACCTGACAGGTAAATTTAAGACTTGACAAATTGGTAAGTCTGACTGGATAGACAGCCAGGCACAAAGACACATAGACAAGACCAACGAGTTCGGCTGGTCCAGCCGTTAGATCACCGGACAGTCAACCAAAAAACCAACTGACACGTCGCGGGTTCTATCTCTGCCACCGAACCGATCCCTGTCGCCCTGCAGGAGTTTTGGGCCTAGTCGACGTAATAATCTTCTATATAGAAGGAACGTCTGTAAACTTATAAGAGTTATGTGTGTAGATAAAGTAAATAGTACTGCAGATAGATGTTTGAGTGGACGTAGAGATAGATGAACGAATTAATGAAGTGGATAAATGGGTGGGTGGTTAATTGAGTAGGTCAGAGTGGGGAGGACATAATAGAGACAAGCTGAACTATAGATGATTTAGTGAATAAGTACCATGGTGAACGCAAAGTGAATCGTCCAATCCAATTAATTAGCCCAATACTAACATAAATTCGAAATCTATTAGTCTTTGTTAAGGGCGTAGTGGCCCTAACACCTCCCCCTTACGCTATTCATCGATGAAATTTACCAGCCAACTTGTAATGCCGCGTTTCCCTTAAGTCCTTTTCTTTTAATATCATCACCTTAGTTTGAAGTGGTGGCCCTTGTCTTGGCTAAGGCGACCGTCAATTGCGGTCTCTATCTTAGTTTCGTCTGTCCGGCTCACCGGTATGTCTTAAGCTCCAACGCGTAATCGCTGGCCACTGTGGTGCACCCCTGGCGGCCAGAAAGGAATCCCGCTCTGTGTTTTCAGACAAGGCGAATGACAAACCGATCTTTTATAGTTCGGTGGCACCTTGCCATCGTCCCGACATCTCCTTGGGGTAAAACACAGGTGTTCAAATGGGGACCTTGTTACAGGATGCAGTAACAAATAGACACATTTAATTGCAAATATTGAACTAGTTACTTGAAAGTTGTGTATAATATTTCGTTTACATGATTTTATTAGCTTTATGATACTGAATACACATGATAAAATAGTTTCCATGTTTGATATAAATTTCTTATTGCTTGTTCCAATTTCGACAATCCATCGCTTATATTATATTACATTTTTTTGGAGATTAGTTTATTTGACTTCCGGTATGGGCAAAAGAACCGGACCGGGTGTAACTTTTCCACAACAACCAATAGTAAATGGCATTCACGAGATACAGGGTCGGCAACTACGGGCGCGTACCAAACTTGGAACTCAGAGCCATGTTTAGTGGCACGCCAAAGACCCGTATTAGGGCAATGCAAGTCTATTCTGCAAGAAAACAGCAGGGTCACATTTAGGCTGTTGGTCCGCTGAATGGATTAAAAATCCTGCTTTGGCACACTATTACAAAAAGGTTGCTGACCCTTGGTCTAGAGTCTAGAGAGTTACAACAATAATTATGCATCACCGCTCCGTAGTACTCTATAAATCCCCTGCAAAAAAAAACAAAAACAACTTAACATTCGGGTTATGGAGAGTACACCAATCGCTAACTTTCTGTTGTTTTTACGTCATCACTTTTAGCCCAAAAAGCTGCTGAACCGGAGTCAGATGCTGGCGCGACCAACTACATCGCCTTCCTGTTCGTGGCTATGGCCTGCGTGTTGTGTTTGGTGCTGATTCTCGTCTTGAGAAAGGAAAAGGTCGCAGAGCCAATCGTAGAATAAATTATAAATGTTGTTGTTTTTTTTTAAATTTTTATATTGACAGTGATAATAAATTTCTAAGGACTTTAAATACCCATTATATACAGAGAGAGAATTAAAAAAAACATGTTATCCGTGTGTTGAGTTTATTATGATTGTAATTGTTGTTGCCAATTTCTTTTAAAATTTCGTTTAAAACGAACATTTATTTAATTTTTAATAATTTCTAACTAGGCTAGATTCCATTATTGAAAAAAAAACTTGATTTATTTTTAACTAACATATCACGCACGAGTAATAGATTATGAAATAATCTCTGCATACACAGATCATGATATCAGAATAAATAAAACAAAATAAAAACCCACATAGACTACAAGCATACAAACAAAAACACCAATTGTGACCCACCACCACGATATATGTCACATTGTACAATAAGTTAAGAGTTATGTAATTATCCGTATGGTGATTTGAATGCTGAATTCAATGGTGAAAGCCGTTTAAAAATCGAAGAAACAGTCTCTTAGCTATGTGTGTTTTACTGTACCCACTGTCTGAAACCTAATTTGTTGAAATTTCAAATTTACTCAGGGCCGGATTTAGACGACAAGAGGCCCTAGGCTATTCCACTTATGAGGCCTTTCACCTCCGATTTTTAAGTTTGTAAATTATATCAAAGAAAATACATCATTAGTGTGATATATATCAATATGTTAATAAAACATGTTGTAATTGGTACTAACCTTTATTTTAAAAAAATGTGGCAAATCAAACATAACACACAACATTTACAAAGAAACAAAATTCAAATATTGACTACAAAAATAAAATAAGCAAAAAAAAGTATCATTTTTTCTATCAAATTAAATATAATATAGTTAATACATTGAAGATTAAACCAAATTCAATTCAGATATATTTATTTCATAATCATTCACATTTAAAGTTTAGGTATGAATTATTATGAATTTTAAGTCTTAAACTTAACCAAAAATGGAACTTTATTCAAACAAAATCAAGATCACAAAACAGAAAATATCAAATTGTATATCATATTAAATTTTATGTTGATAGTTATTTTATTTAAGAACTGGTTCAATCCATGTATATATTTAAAACGAAATAGTAGATTAGAAGAATTTCTTTCTAAACTTTTTCACACAGAATTCTTCTATAAGCTCATCATAATCTATTTTTCTAAAGGATTCATTTTCGATGCACAAAATACCCATTGAAGACAACCTCGTCTGGGTCATTGTGCTTCTTAATTGATGTTCGATATTTTTAAGTCTTGAAAATGACCTCTCTCCAGTACAATTAGTGACTATCAAACGGAGAAACAGCCGTAAGAATTTTCATGAGTTTGAATGATAGCTGGATTTTTCCAATCATTAAACCCTTCAGAAGTAAAGGCTGTTGCAGAAGATGCAATATTTGGAAAGAGTTTACAAACAAAGCAAAAAAAGGCAGCCTTTTGAGGCAGAGTACACAAGCCATTCTAGGTTATATTTTTCTTAATTGTTTTTTGTTGAAAAAAAAATTGCTTTTGTACAAAATCTGACTGATTCTTATATTCTCTCTTAAAATGTAAAAATTTGAATAGTCCGCAGAGATACTGAACTTGAGTAGGGCCCTTCTCTACCCAATATGATACATCATTTTGTGATAAAGTTGTCCACAAGCCAACATCTGTTACAGTAGACATATTTTTCACATAACTATCTAAGTTTGCAATATCTTGAACTTGTTGTTTCTCATTAGTCTAGGTGTCTGAAAAAAATTCTGAATATTCGTATTGTTTTCTTGTGGCTCGTTTGCATGTTCGTGTTCAGTAAGTTGCTCTTGAATTAGTCCCATAATTTCAATTTGAGTTAGTGCAACGGCCGTGTCCTCACATACAAAGTGCTGCATGATTCAGCTATCGAATAAATATTCTGCCTGAGCCTATTGCTAAAAGGTCAAATCCTTTATTGAACTTTATTTCTCCTTATTTTCGGTCCAGTGTTACAGTGTTCACTGGTTTTAGAAAAGTGTCATTTTATTTTTGCTAACAATTTGAATGTAGGCTTTCTTGATCTTGAGGCCCCTCTTGATCTTGAGGCCCTAGGCTGAAGCCTTGATAGCCTATAGGAAAATCCGGCACTGAATTTATTTAAAAAATTTTCACATGAAACAATCCAGGGTAATAAAAAAAATATTTTTAGATTAAAAACTCACCACAGAAATGTGCAGAAATAAAATAAATAAGTATAAGATATTTGGCAAATCCATATAATAACTGCCCCTTTCTGTGCCGACTTTCAAGTCATCGCTGAAGAGTTGGACAAGCAAATGAAACTTCGTCGTCGGCTTAAGCTTAAAACTCTTGTTGTATGTTATGAATATTATATGAGTAGTAATGCACACTTTTGATCCCAGACCATTCGCAATCAACTTATCATTACATTGTGGACGTTTTCCTCGGGTTTGACGTACTCTCTAAATTATAAATGAAGAAGATGTTTTGAGCTAACTAAATAAACATGAAATTAAATATATTTATATAAGAAATATAAAAAGCTAGTTTAATGTTCAATTTAAAAAAATTTGTAAGCAAAAAGACATTTTTAAAAATGTTTCAAGCAACTAATGCAAAAAGAATACGCAAATAAGCTTAGTAGCGAAGAAACAAATCGACTATTAACCAGATTAGTATTATTATTATTGAATGAATCCAAACATTATAATAAGGTGGACCCCTGGCTTTGATATTTCTGCTATTTGTTAACTTGAAAATTTCCATTTCGGAAATTTCCGATAAAAAAACGAATTATAAACTTCCCGTTTAGTGATTCGCTATGATTTTATCAATAGTAAACTATGACTATCCCAGTTGCCTGTTGCTGTCAGGAAATTTAAAAGAATATTAGAGTAAATAAAAACTTTTAAATAATGTATTTGTAAAAGTGAATGTTTTCATTTTTAAGTTTCGTCGTTTCATTACTTTTCTTGTAGAATGTAAAAGAATGGCTTTATAGAAGGAGTGTCTGTAATAGATAATATTAATTTTTGTATCCCTTATGCGAAAACAAATGCATATAAATAGCCTACTCTTTATTTCCTTGTGACCAGTAACATAACATCACTTAAACATTAATAAAATATTAGAACTGAAATAAAAATTTGAAATCGAAAGTAGTACACAGCCGAAGTCTTTTCGACAGCATTTATTGGCTGCGCATGGAAAACACGCCTCTTAAGCTCTATAAATAGAGCAAGCGGTCCATCTTACTATAATATTTGAAAAAATGTATGTTGATTGAGCAATGCATTTATATAGCTCAGTGGTGTAAACTTCACTCCATTGTAGGCTTCCGGCTAAGATGGCGACCTAATAAAGGACAGTTAGCTAGAATCTCTCAAGGCATTCTATATCCTTATTGACCTACAGTTTGACAGTGGATGTTTTCCTGTGACATAGCGGTATTTTTTAATTCCTAATAACATCTCTATATAGTCAGTCGAGTGTTGTAGCTGCCATTTCTTTCTTGTTAACAAATAAGCAACAAATCGTAAATTATTATTTTGTGTTGCTGATTGCACAACAATACTTAATCTTATTAGATTATATGTTACAGACCCTTATTCCGTTGATGATTCAGCGCTGGGTAACCCAGGGACACCCTCCTGTACCGGGAACAAATCCTAGCCTTCACCAGGATTAAACAGAAATATAAACAAAATTATGTATGTAAATGCAAGTCACACCATGCTAAAAATCTTCGCATTGAAGGGGTGTCTATGAATTGTCCGAAATTTGATAAAACAGATTGATTAATATTTCATGGATTATGTTATGATTTGATTATTTATATTATTTTTTTTATTTTATACATTCATGTTATGATGAAATGGGATAGGGTGTAGGCCTACCAGCGGCAGCGCGCTCGGCTAGCGCACCTATTGCCTGGGTTTTGAATTCTAGTGAGAGTTAGCATTTGTCTTCGGGTCTGGAGGGTGTCTCTGAGTCTATCTAGCTTTGACGTCTTCCTTGACAAGAGTATTTTCTATTTTGTTCTATGTTTAGGATGATCGGATGGTTTCTTGCTGTGAACGGAATCTTGACTTGGACGTTTCTTCTTTGTGTTTTCAAAGTCGTCGCTAACAACGGTACTAGGATACTTTATTTTGGTTTAGGGTAATAATTATAGATAATATGCCTCACACAACGACAATATGCTTCACGCAATGACAATGTTCCTCAACAACGACAATATGCCTCAAACGACGACGATATGCCTCAAACAACGACAATATGCCTCAAACAACGACAATATGCCTGAAACAACGACAATGTGATCAACTAACAGCAGTATGCCCACAGAATGACAATAATACGTCACGGACTGACCACAGGAGCGACAATTTGTCCACCTCATAAATTTAATAAGCCGACAGTATGGCGATATATTTAACAGAGCGCTATTAAGCCCACTAATCGATAGGAATTTGACAGAACGAGTATAAGCCCACAGATTAACAATGTGTCTTTGACTTACTTGACTTAATCCTGTGTATCCCCATAGGAGCACAGGGCCGCAGCTACACTTTTCCATCGGTCTCGGTCTTGGGCGGCTCCCTTTATTTAACCATGTGAGGCCAACTGCCTTTGTCTCACCTACGACCGATCTTCTCCAAGCCTGCCTGGGTCTGTCCACTTTCCCTTGCCCTGGCGAGTCATGTGCTTGTCTTGCCACACTGTCTTCTTGTCTCCTTAAAAGTCTTCTTAACCCTTCCCGTACCGACCTACTTCTATCTATTGTTATGGACCTCTTTAGGTTGATTATTATTACGACTCGTTAAATCGGATTCAATGAATATAGTTGTATCTTTATTAGAAGTCTCTAGATTCTGCTAATCTGTAGCCCAAGCTAGGGGTTCTTTGACTGACAGGTCTATGCAGCAATGTAGTTATATTCGTGATAATTATCTTCAACACCTTTCTCAACAATGATAGATCAAACAACTCCAGTTGTTGAATAAACAATTTTATTTAAATTGTACACTCAATATAAACGATCAATAAACTTTATCAACTGATGGCAACATAAGTATCAATAAAATGGCATTATATGTACATGTATGAATATAGCGACTTCACTCTACAAACGTTTAAACTGAACTAACTTTAAGGAGGTCGGAACTTTACAAAGAAAACTATCATCGAAGATTCTACAGGGTCTTAATACGCATTTTAACCTCTTTCTCTATAATTACTACGATCCAGAATTATCCCCCAATTTCCACGGGATTTGAACGAATTATTTTATTTAAACTGCCCTCAGGGCATAAAGGTCAAACCTTGGTCGCTTTGGACTCTGATACGCACTTGTTAAGAGGTCAATGCCTTACTACGTCATTCATTTATGACCGATATTCGTAACATCCCCCCCCTTCTAAAGCTTTATAATTATTTCCTTTACATTTTAACCATACGAAAAATGTTAATTTTAAGGAATAATTATAAAAGAAAATATTCCGGGGAAAACAATACAGTTCAATTGGCGATCCCAATAATTCAATCGAACTGATAACAATAACATAATAATATATGCAATATAAATTCATCTTATCAAATGGCTTAACTATTGTCATTCAATCATTCAATTTTTAATTCAAAACGATGGACAATTAAATTGTTTATCTAAATCTTGTATACAAGAAAAATACATAATCATTCTTAATAGATATAATATAATATAAGTTAATAACTTCTATTACATGAACATTCCACGTTAATAAAAACTCTCTCGTCCATTTAATTATAAACTAATATCTTTTACAATTTGTAATTATACAACAAAAGAAAAAATCACTTAATGTCTATTCAGACACGACTTATTTTTTCATAAGCAGAAAAAAACAAACGCTCTTGATGAAAAAAATACTACTAGGCTTGACCTAATTACACAACAACACGATCATTTTCTCGACAGTATTTTTTTTTTCATGTTTGTAGGCTGGACAACATTAGACAACTGTCTGTGACGCGACACAGAAATTGAGGTCAATTCCGCCTTTCTCTCTCTCTCTCTCTCTCTCTCTCTCTCTCTCATTCTCAATTGATTTTAACAATGTTGACATCGCTATGCAAATTTACCTCATCACAGCCTAGGTCAAAAAATATTGCTACGCGATTAAATAGTTATCGTAACTAAATAAGCATTCTTTAACATCTATCATCTCAAAATCAAATTCATTTATTTTTATTTTGAGAACATTAAACATAGTCTGTTCACGAATTAAAATAGTTTATAGCAAAAATCATTAAAAATATTTCAATCTTTCATTTTACCATGACCTTTCGACGTCATTATTTTCTTTTTAAAAGAGTTCACATCGTAGCAGTTTTGAATTGAAACATTCTATCTTTCATGCAGACGTGGATTTACTTAAAACAAATTGGTTAATTTACTTAATTAACTATCAATCAAAGCAGATTATATTATCTTCATACAATCTTAGTACTACACAGTAAGTACTTATTTTCTTTAGATTACATCAAAGACATTTCAAATACAATATTATTGAAGTAGAAAAGAGTTAAGCTTAGGCTACTATTAATTTTTTTCAGAGCGAAATCAATGTAACAATTTATGTACAAAACAACTGCTGGTTTGACTGTTGTGGTATAACATTCCATTTCCAATCTTTTCAGTGGTGTACATTGCTCTTTTCCATTTTCCATAAAGGTTTTATTCATTAGGTTCTAGGTTCTCCTGTTACTTCACAGTGTTCAGGTCTACCCAATCTTTTGCTTTTCAGTACAATTCATTCAATCTATTTTAACTAATACAAAAAAAAAATAGATTAGTTTTACAATCTTGACATGAAATCCTTAATTAATAATACATTTGTTGAACATTGGTATGTCAACATTATAAATTTTCAACCATGAAATTCTCAATCATTCTGGTTTGCAGTGTCAAATCAGTGGCCCATATCCTAAATTTATACAAACAAGGATACAAAGTTTTATTAGTTTCTACTTTTGGTCTGCTTTTCATGTAACAGTATCCTAAAAGTGAAAAATCAAATATAATACAATTCTTGGAATTCTTTTTAGTCATAGTTCTGTCTTGCTGCAACTATTTTTACCCTACATTATCATACATTCAATGATAATATAACAAATGAATAAATTCACATAGAAGAAATTTGCATCTGACTCAGTGCAATATTTCAACAACAGTACATGATAAAATAAATTTCCATAGTACAATCATAAACATTTCTCAATACTTTAGTGATAGAAAAATTCTCTTTTCTTATAACCATTTACATCTTTTTCAATCAAATTATCCTCTCTGCCAAATGTTTCAATTATCATTTCCAGAGATTCTCAAACATATCTTATAATCAGTCCACATTTATAATGTCCTCTGATATAGAAACCAATTCTGCGGATAAAACTGATCTTTTTCTCTTATAGCAATTATTTTAATGCTCAACCTAACAAGTTTGTTTAGAAATATCACACTATAATGATATTTACTCTAACAATACTTTTACTCAGTCCTTTTTCTTCACAAGTAAGGGATTTAGTTTTAAAATAGTAAGTTTGGTAACTAACTATCAGTGAATTTGTCATTCAATTCATCCTGTACTCCAGGCATAAATTTTACAAATAAGAGTAACAATGTTAACAACATCAAGCTTATTCCAATTGTTTTCAGAAGGTAAGGCTTTATCATTTTCAAATGATATAATATTTTTGCCTTTCTTTCATCACACAACAATGGCATCTGCATGTGAGCAGTGTACAATTTTTTTCTAACAAACACAGTTATGTCAGACAAAAAATACATGTACTTATCTAGGTACTTGCTCAGCCCAAGGAGATCCAATTCGGTCTGCCATTCCTCTGGAAGTAGTTTGAGTGGTCCTCGGACAGTGGGTCCAAAGATTGGTCCATAGGCTCCTCGACTTTCCGGATAGGATTCAGTTGTCACCTCATGCTCCAGGCATAAGTTCTTTAGGACTGGATTGAAGAGTTCCGAGGCGAAGTTGGTCCTTCGATCTATCGGTATGGATTGTGGTAACCCATAGCTTTTGATAGTTTCGGTCCAGCTCTCCGCACTCGTTTCTTCAGTGATGCTCCTCCAATCTTCATCTGTACCGGCAACTGCAGGTTTGCATTGTTGTTTGTTTATGCTGTGGTCTATCTGTTCATAGACATCAGTAGTAGGATTTTCTTTCTCGTCGACAGCTTTCTCATGCAACTGTAGCAACTCTGGGTCTACTTTCTGCTCAGCAATCAATTCATTTTGTGATGACTTCTTTGATTGTTCATTTCCTTTCGGACAATCTTCAATCATGGAGAAAATAGTAGTATCACGTTCCACTTCTTCTTCCTCTTTCTTCTCTCGTGGGAGAATTTCTTCTTTCTTTTCCTTTTCTTGTGAGATAGTTTCTTCTTTCTTTTTCTGTGGTGTCATACCTTTTATGACATCACCTACAGGATAAAGTTCTTTTTCTTTTCCTGTCTCCACCATAGGACTAGGGTCTGGATTTTCCTTCACAATCAGTTCAGGTCTCACCCTCCCTTTCGCCAAATCATTTGCTAGGATAACGGATATGCCCTCAACAGGAAGTTTTGATATTACTCCAACTGTCACATATCCTGTCACCAAGTCAGATGTGAGGTATATCCTATGTAGAGGTATTTCTTCTTTCCATTCAAAACCTCTCAATAGGACAGTCTGTCCTGTCAATGTATTCACATTCAATGGTAATACATCTTTAAGCAGCAGTGTTAATGATGCTCCTGTGTCTCGTAATATGTTTACGGACTTCAGTGGTCCTTCCTTTTGTAAGGCCACACAACCTTCACTAATGAACGGTTGAAAACTGCACAGGGTCTCTGTGTCAGTTTCATTCTTCCCTTGACCATGACTTCCGGGTGGTTTTTCATCTTTCGATGACTTCAGACTCTTTTCCGAGTCAAAAATACTTTGGTCTACTTTTTCGTCTCTGTGGATATATGGGACCTTTACAAGGAACCCAATCGTAGCCGTTCTGTATTTAAAAGCAGGATCTTCATCCTCACTTTCTTCAGTTGTAGATTTCTCTACCTTCTGACTTTTGCTCTCAGGCAAATCCACCCTCAGTTTTTCTTGTTTAGAAGAATCTTTCTTCGAATTCAGTTCGTTTGTATTTTCGCTTTCTTGTACATTCTGTATTGGTTTATGGCTTGCACACATGACCACTTTGTTAGGTCTTTTGTTGCTTCGTATACTCCAACAGTCTTCTATGCTATGTCCTGTCCTTTTACAAAAAGTACATTGGACGTTTTTGTTGATAGGTTTTTTATTAACATCATTTTGTTTCACAAAATGCTCTTTTTCACGATGTTGTTTTTGTGTGTTTTCTCCTTGCCGTTGTGATCTATTAAAATTCTTTCCATCAGCTGTCCTATGACACAATGTGTACTGTTCCGCTAAATCAGCAGCCTTATGTGGGTCAGTGATATCACGCTCGGATAAATACATTCTTATATCCGGCCTCACTTTGTTAATAAAATCCTCTAAGAGAATGATATCTTTCATTTCTTTTAATGTGGAGATATTTCTGGATTTTATCCACTGATCCATTAGCTTTTCTTCTGCTCTAAGGAAGTCTAAGTGTGTTTGGTAAGGGGACATTGTGTACTGACGGAACCTTTTCCGATAACTTTCCGGTATTTGGTTATAGGCTTTAAGTACAGTGTCTTTAATGATTTCATAATCATTTAAATTCTCCTCTTTTAATAATAGAACACAATCTCTTGCCCTTCCCTGAGTAAAAGCTGTTCTGACTAATATTCCCCATTTATCTTCTGGGAACTTAAAATCTCTGCAAGAAATTTCAAAGGTCTGGAAGAAATTAGCTATTTCACTTTCTTTATCAATGTAGGTAGGGACTAGCTTTTTCCATCTGGCCATCTCTACATCACTATGAGATTCTTTTTTAGTAGCTCCTATCTTCGCTAGCTCTATTCTTTCCTGACTTTCTCTTTGACTTTTCTTATCTCTTTCCTGACTTTCTATTTCTAGACGTCTTTGTTCCATCTCCATTTCCATCCGTTTCATTTCTAACTGAAATCTAAACTGTTCTGACATAGATTTCGACGTCTGACCTTCAACTTGATATCCCTCCGCGCTTGATTCTACTTTCAACTTGCCACTCGCAATCAACACATCTTTTATCTGCTGTGTCAACACAGTCCTCGATGGTGTAGTCTCACTAACTTCTATCTTTAAGATCTCAGCGATCTCTTTTAACTTCTTTATGGATAAAGTTTTCAAAACTTCTTCTTCTGGATTTTCAATAAATTCCATTCTTTAGTTAAGAGATTTATAAAGTGGTAAATTTTTCCAACTTACGTTTTTCCAATCGGAAGAATAAATTCAGCGTTCTTAGGCTTGCTCAGTAGGTCACTGCTCCAACACACAACACAACACAACTTGAATATATGCTTCACTATACAACTATATCGGACGAAGACCCCAAACTGTTATGGACCTCTTTAGGTTGATTATTATTACGACTCGTTAAATCGGATTCAATGAATATAGTTGTATCTTTATTAGAAGTCTCTAGATTCTGCTAATCTGTAGCCCAAGCTAGGGGTTCTTTGACTGACAGGTCTATGCAGCAATGTAGTTATATTCGTGATAATTATCTTCAACACCTTTCTCAACAATGATAGATCAAACAACTCCAGTTGTTGAATAAACAATTTTATTTAAATTGTACACTCAATATAAACGATCAATAAACTTTATCAACTGATGGCAACATAAGTATCAATAAAATGGCATTATATGTACATGTATGAATATAGCGACTTCACTCTACAAACGTTTAAACTGAACTAACTTTAAGGAGGTCGGAACTTTACAAAGAAAACTATCATCGAAGATTCTACAGGGTCTTAATACGCATTTTAACCTCTTTCTCTATAATTACTACGATCCAGAATTATCCCCCAATTTCCACGGGATTTGAACGAATTATTTTATTTAAACTGCCCTCAGGGCATAAAGGTCAAACCTTGGTCGCTTTGGACTCTGATACGCACTTGTTAAGAGGTCAATGCCTTACTACGTCATTCATTTATGACCGATATTCGTAACACTATGCTGCCTTCAGTTCCGCTATATACGCGCCCGGGACTGTAAGGGTTAACCCTTTAAAATGTTCTTTGTTAACAATGTGTCTTTGCAGACAGGGATTGGCATTAGCATATATAAGGACACCATTTTAAAATATCAACTTTTTGATCAGCTTTGAATCCATATAGCAATTCCACCTCTCAAATGAACTTAAAATATAGTCGACTGTTCCAGTGTTTAATATGTATATGCTTATAATATATTTGCTCAATGTGTATTTAAAAACAGCAACAACTAAACACGTTATAAATATAAAACGCTCATTTTTATATTTCGTTTTGATTATGTTAGTTTTATTTTTGAAAACGAAGTTTGGATTTTACAGCGCTACGTCAACCACCCTTGTTTGTTAAAAGGAAGTATTTATTTATTGTGTATCTTTTACAGATTGTACCAGGGGATGGATGGGACCGAACTGCCGATTTAAGTGTAACTGCAAACAGGGTTGTCTGCCGACAGGAGAGTGTGCTTTAGAGAACGACGCTTGCCTCGAGACATTCTTTGGCGACGGCTGCCAATACCGTATGGGATATGTTCAACATGTGAATATAGACCGACAGAAGTGCAGACATAACATAGTGTCCGAATAGGAGAAGTGTAGACGTCCATACAATCTCATACCCTTACTAATCGAACATCTAGACCAAGGGTCGACAAAGTTCGACCTTTAGGCCGGATAATATTTCACTCCGGACCTGTCCAGTTTGAATTGTCCGAAGTTTTTTTTCTCTTTCAGTAATTCTCGTTGCGGCTCGAGGTGTAAACATGTTTAATTTGAACAACACTGTTGTCCGGCGCTTTTAAGAAAAACTGTTGCTTTGACGCTTGGTCTCTTCCAGCCCAGAGTCCCTTAAGGTCATTCTCTGAAATGACCTAGTAGTCCACATAGTTAGTTGACCCTTGATCTAGACAGACAAGACTATACAGACATGACTAGACTAGATAGTTCAATGTTATAAGGCAGGGCCTGACAGATCAGAAGGATAGATTATACAGATGCGTTGATATACAGATACAGATTTTGCATTGATAGATAAACAGTTCATACAAAAAATCTGTATATCAAACTGTAGTAGATAGATTGATAGATATATAGATAGAAAGATATAGATGGAGAGATAAATAGATATGGAGATATAGACAGATTGCGCGATAAATAAATAAATAAATCTATTGCGAGATTAGTAGATAGATAGACAGATAGAGAGTTGATATATAGTGTATATAGTAGATATATAGTGTATATAGTTGATATATAGTGTAAATGTGTACAGTCTTTCATATTATTATATCAACTATTCAAACTTACAAACAATTAATACTTTACTTTTCATTATATCTGACCTGTACTATTAGCGATTCTACTGTACATTATACTTTGTTTATGTACACATGTGACAGATGACCTCGCCCAGGCTGAGGTTGCCCAGTCTTCTCAAATCCTCACAGATTCAGACGATACCACCTGTATGAAAGTCAGACAGGAATCGATACTCTTCGTCCCTACACACCTAACTTTCTTCAGAATCGTGGCTAAGGATGAAGGTAGGATTTTTTCTTAAAACGTACTGAATCCACCCCTGCTCCCCCCCCCCTTCCCCCTAAGGAAGGGGCGTTGCTTTAATTCCAGCAAAAGTGTAACCCTGAAAATGGAGACTCTTATTTAATAGATACGTTTTACCGTAGCAAGATGGCCGATTTGACACTGACATACATACAATTACATTTTTACAAAAAGGCATCTACATTAGTGAGCGACTGGAACTTACCATAGTGTTATTACGCTATTACGGCATTTAATACAGGATATAACCCGAGTGATGAACTATCTAAAGTACACGTATAAGTGTATATAATACAATACTTACTCAATTAATATTCGTAGTTTTTTTGGCATTCCTTTTTGTCCTTAATTTACAGATTTGTATAGAAAGATTTCTGAACATTTAAAAGAATAAAAATTGTGAAATGTCTTCACTATTGTTTGTCTGTTCAAGAGTCCCTAGAAAAGCTCACCTACCAGGTTATGAAAGTCGGCGACTACTACGAGTGCAACTACGTGACGTATGAGCTCTCGATCAAGCCGCACGTGCGAGACTACCTTTGCCGCACGATCTTCCGGGTGGACGAGATCGTCATCAGAAGCGACGGGACGGCCAGCTTGTGCACGGTCAATGTGAACGGAGGTACTGGGCCTATACGCATGCGCGCGCGCGCGCGACCGTTTGTGCTGTTGCATTGATTCTGCAGTTTGCGGGCGTGGATGTTTGTGTTGTTATGATGTGTGTCTGGCATGTAATAATAGTTTCTCTATTGTATTTGAAAATATCTTGAAGTAAAGTAAGTTTGGTCACAACGCCATTGAATATCTAGGACACATTGCGGGTAGTGGTCAGGACAAGCTTGAATCGCTGACATGCGCAGTGAGGCGCTTAGGAGAACCGCTCTCACTTGCCAGTCAGTTAAATACCTATGTTAAAGGTTGCTGGCTAACAGGAGTGTCACACTTGTGGTCGGACCTTTAGACATCTCTTCATACAGTTACCGTTTTGAGACTTGAGACACGGGGCGTGCGTGTGTGTTAAAGTGACCACTGGTGAGATTACTGAACAAGATGTATATAGGAACTGCGAAGTCTACCCTAGCCATACAGTCTGCCATCTGTTAGAGCAGGGGTCGGGAACCTTTTTGTCTTTGAGAGCCACGGATACCACATATTTTGAAAAGTAATTCTGTGAGAGCCATACATTATGTTTAAAACTAAAAATTCAAGTAAATGTGTGCATTTTGTGTAATTTCAACACTAAAAGTACAATAATTATGACTCTGAATTCTTCTGATGCTGAGCTGCAGTAGACTTAATCTCATTTGCAGAATGAAATATGGATATGCAATTAATATGTCTAGATCAAAAAGTCTAAAAAAAACATTTTTTAAATAATCAAACCTTCAAAAGAGCCACATCTGGCTTGCGAGCCATGGGTTCCCGACCCCTGTGTTAGAGGTTACCCAGAACAAGTTATTTAGATATCATGTTTTAATAAATTAAATATAATTAATTACTATAACATTAATATGTGTAGAGCTTTAAAAGGCAAATAATAATACAATACAATTAAACTATAACTAGACTGATAAGTTTGTTTTCTATCTTGATACATATAGATCTATATGTTTTTCTATATGATTGTTCTAATTAACGTATAAGTAGATAAATATAATAATTTATATAGAATATTGAAATATACATAGTTAATATTCAACACCTTCCATCGAGCCTGTTCCACCCTAAAACATTTTTTAAAGCCAGAATGAACTGTTATAGAAAGCTTAATAAAATACTTGAACAAATTTACTATGCAAGTTTTTCAAATGTATTTTTATATCGAGCTCTTTTAGTGTATGTTTATTGAAAAACGATTTAGTCCCAACTATTAGAAAGAGGAAACAATAGTCGTTTAGCTATATTATAACCCTCTGTGTGACCAGCACAACGCCCAGCCGCTTATACTTTACCCCAACGAAAGTCGGGTACCCCGTATAGCCGGGACACCCTCCAGGACACTCGGGAACAAATCATAGCCGGTCCATGCGTTTAGTAGCTCCACTTTTTCTCGTCAGCTTAGTATTCTACTGATTTTATCTGACTCCTGCTTCCTTACGCATTCATCTCCATTTGTATTTCTTCACTTTTTCTAATAGGTCGCAATCTGGCCTTGAACCAACCATATGAAGTATCGTCTTTTCAATCGCCGGAGTCGAAAGACGGAGGCGTTGACGGAGAAATACCTAAAGCCAACTCCAGCAGTGATTTTGAAAAGTTTTGCTTCTCGGCCGCCGAATCCGACTTGAACAGTTATTTCATCGTCAGGTTTAGCCCACCAATCAGGATCTTCTCGGTGGTAGTCATAAACAGACCAGGCACGTCTGCCTTAACCGATTTGATTGGTTAATTTCTATTGGCTGTTAAAAATAATAGAAACAGTGGCATTCCCCTAAGAATGATACCGCACCTCAAGAGAACGTTTTGCCTTATGTGTGGTCCAGTGGCAGAGAGTCTGGTCTACTAACTAGAATGTACAGGGGGGGGGGATTTGATTCAGCAAAGTTGGTGGTGTGGCCATGCCAATAACTCAGCCAGAAGCTGTCCAACATTCATGGCTTCGATTTCGTAAAAAATAAAAGTAAATCTAAAACTTCAATTGAGAATTTCCCATTCTCCCATTATCGATGTCTTCCAATGAATGCGGAAAATGAATCCATAAGGTCTACTAACTAAGCTAAAACGAAATTGCTGTGGGCGGGAAAGGGGGTATGAAATCTACGAAACTACACATTTTACCGATCTGTAATTTAAATCGAAAGGGGACTTCTTAACGAAATCAAAATACTTAGCCGATGGGTTTATTTCTATCAAATGAAAAAAAAAAAGAAATTTCGTTCTGAAAATATGTTAGAGACCCGAAAATCAACGCAAAACGCTTTTGTATACCGTTACCACATCATGACCCCAAGCAAACATTTACACGAGAATCACACATAGACATCATTTCAATTCACGACCCTGACAAAGTAGAGGTCCACACACATCATTTGAATTCACGACCCTGACAAAGTAGAGGTCCACACACATCATTTGAATTCACGACCCTGACAAAGTAGAGGTCCACACACATCATTTGAATTCACGACCCTGACAAAGTAGAGGTCCACACACATCATTTGAATTCACGACCCTGACAAAGTAGAGGTCCACACACATCATTTGAATTCACGACCCTGACAAAGTAGAGGTCCACACACATCATTTGAATTCACGACCCTGACAAAGTAGAGGTCCACACACATCATTTGAATTCACGACCCTGACAAAGTAGAGGTCCACACACATCATTTGAAGTCAATACTTTTCCATGGCAGACACACGCAGTCATCATTTGAGTTCACAAATTTACCGAGGCAGACACACGCAGACATCATTTGAATAGACAATCCTACCTAGGCAGACACACGCAGACATCATTTGAATAGACAATCCTACCTAGGCAGACACACGCAGTCATCATTTGAATAGACAATCCTACCTAGGCAGACACACGCAGTCATCATTTGAATAGACAATCCTACCTAGGCAGACACACGCAGACATCATTTGAATAGACAATCCTACCTAGGCAGACACACGCAGTCATCATTTGAATAGACAATCCTACCTAGGCAGACACACGCAGTCATCATTTGAATAGACAATCCTACCTAGGCAGACACACGCAGACATCATTTGAATAGACAATCCTACCTAGGCAGACACACGCAGTCATCATTTGAATAGACAATCCTACCTAGGCAGACACACGCAGACATCATTTGAATAGACAATCCTACCGAGGCAGACACACGCAGACATCATTTGAGTTCACAAATTTACCGAGGCAGACAAACGCAGACATCATTTGAATAGACAATCCTACCTAGGCAGACACACGCAGACATCATTTGAATAGACAATCCTACCTAGGCAGACACACGCAGACATCATTTGAGTTCACAAATTTACCGAGGCAGACAAACGCAGACATCATTTGAATAGACAATCCTACCTAGGCAGACACACGCAGACATCATTTGAATAGACAATCCTACCTAGGCAGACACACGCAGACATCATTTGAATAGACAATCCTACCTAGGCAGACACACGCAGACATCATTTGAATAGACAATCCTACCTAGGCAGACACACGCAGACATCATTTGAATAGACAATCCTACCTAGGCAGACACACGCAGACATCGTTTGAATAGACAATCCTACCTAGGCAGACACACGCAGACATCATTTGAATAGACAATCCTACCTAGGCAGACAAACGCAGACATCATTTGAATAGACAATCCTACCTAGGCAGACACACGCAGACATCATTTGAATAGACAATCCTACCTAGGCAGACAAACGCAGACATCATTTGAATAGACAATCCTACCTAGGCAGACACACGCAGACATCATTTGAATAGACAATCCTACCTAGGCAGAAACACGCAGACATCATTTGAATAGACAATCCTACCTAAGCAGACACACGCAGACATCATTTGAATAGACAATCCTTCCTAGGCAGACACACGCAGACATCATTTGAATAGACAATCCTACCTAGGCAGACACACGCAGACATCATTTGAGTTCACAACCCTAACAAGACACAACGACATCATTAGACTATACCATCCCGGCTCTTGTAATAGCATTTTATTTCACTGTGGCCTAAATGAAAAAGAACGACGACAAGTGTTCTAAACGTCTTTTTCTTTTTTCAATTAAAACTAATCTAATATTTGTTTGTTTGTTTGTCTTATTTTTTTATTCCTCCGTTCATTTAGAGCCACCTTTACACAACAGGCTGGCTGGCTTCATTATAAGCACTTTTAACGCCAAGAACGACACCATAATGTCATTTAAAAACATCGACTTAGCGGGGCGTCAACTCTACCGGGTCCCCAATGATAACGAGGACTATCCTTTGTCCTTTCTCAAGCTGGAAAAACAAAGTCCATCCAAACACGCCCTGCAGTTTTGCGAACTTCAAGCTTACGGAGGTACAGCAATCGCGTTTATTTCTTGCTAGTATGCGATGGGGGGGGGGGGCAATAAAAAAAAGTATAACGTATTGTTATGTGTGTGTGTAGCAAGTTATAGCTTTTAGAATGAATCCGTTTTTTTTGTTATATTTAAAGTTAGGCGTAAAGCTTTCTCGTAGCGTCTACGACTTTCTAGTACGCCTGTTATTTTGCATCCTGAAAACTTCGGGAAAACCCATTCTAGCACTACCTGCACCAAAATATATATAAAGCACGCAGTAGTTTTATTAGGTTATTCTTCTTTAATCGCTTACCTACTTAATTATAGTTTAATGTGTTAAAAAAAAATTCCTTTTCAATAACTATTTCGATATCATATTATTAAATAGCTCATTATTCATAAAACTTTATTTGGAGATCATGAGCTGTGTCATTAAAGAGTCTGCGCTTCATATTACAGTCATTGTCTAGGGTTCCCATAGTCGATAAGGCACAAAAAAGAAGTCCTTTGGAGAGCCCTATTTTGAGCCTGCAAGGCCCACACCGTAAGACAGCTTAATGCATACACTGGGGAGACCGCAAAAAGGGTTTCGGCTAGTTTTGGTTCGGCGGACAGATGGATTCGATTTCAGTTTGTTCGGTTCGGGATCGGTTCTCCAATTATGAGGTATGGCCTTGCCATGGAAAATTATTCAATTGTATCTTCTGACCGCAGACAATACACGTGAATGTGCTATCCAAATGCATGTATAATTAAATATCACAAACAATTAAATAAACAGCCTTAAGAAAGAAATTGATTTTACTAATATATATATATATATATATTGAATTTTGGTAACTCAAGGTAATTTATTTATATGTACATATATACTGCTCATAGACTGTGATTTCGGGTTCTATGGTCTTGACTGCACGAAGAAGTGTGGTAAATGTAATCGCGGATTATGTCGGCTATTTGGCGACTGTATCGATGCGAATTGTGACTCCGGCGCCTATGGACCGAAGTGTGAGCAAGGTATTGAAGCCAACTCTGTAATGTCCTTACTGTCTGACACACAAAGCGGACGAGATGAAACGGACGGGCAGACTAAAGACGGGGCAGGCAGACGGAAAGACGAACGGGGCGAAATCGCGAACGGACAGACTAAACGACGAAAAACACGAGTGGACTTACAAACATAACAAACGGACGTAGAGAAAGTCAAGACAAGCGGACAGACAGATGGACAGTCTGAAGGGACGTACAGATAGAAAGGTGCACGTGAAAGAAACATCAGACGGACACAAAGACATAAAGACATTCAGTTTTGAAAGAGGGCATAACGGTTACACATACATTCAAATTTAAAAAAAATGAGTGCCATAATTCTAAACGGACAAATAGATTGGGACCGGAAGGCTGAGAAAACGAAATGAGGATAATATCAAGGAATGATGTGGGGACGAGGGTTGGGTGACTCCAGGTGGCGAGGGCAGAAAGGCGTGATGAATGGCGGACGATGGTATTCATTGTCATCTGGGGCGCCCCCCCCCCCCCTCAGCGCTTCAGAAGTCTTAGGGACTTTTGGGATTAAGGTAGAAAACGACTGACAAACGGACAGACTCGTGGACGGACAGGCAGCCAGACAAAGAGCCGACGACTCTGCCCTTCCCGGAAGTACGACGCCCTTAGGCGGCATGGCCAACGCCAATGCTTATATTTGTTATTCTTGACTTGATCCTTTAAAGACAGGAGTTTTACTTTTTAGAATTCGTCTTTTAAAAGAATCGTTGCTTTGTTCACACGGAATAGTGTATAATGAATGCTTTGGGTTGTGTGATGGGTACATGGCATTACTTGGGGTAAAGTAAGAGATGCTGGGCATAGTGCTGGCCAAACAATCTCCCAGTATGCAATGGCCACAGAAACTGCTGAACGCTGTTTCACCGGCCCCGCATGGATCTAGTCGGTCCGACGGGGTTACTTTAGATCATAGGTTCTCAACGGGGGCGATATCGCCCCCCGGGGGCGCTGACAAGCTTTAGGGGGGCGCTGACATTCCCGGGGGCGATTGGGGGGCGGTGAAGTGCAAGTGGGCGGTACAAACGTACCTGATATATTTTAACACCTCAGCTATTTGAATCGATTAGTTTTTGGATGAAATGTGATGTAAACGCAAGTGCTGATAAATATCTAATGTCCCCCAACAGTATGCATGCATATTATTATATTAATAAGAAATAGGAATATCAATGACTTTTCGATGAAGTAGTGGTCTGTGGTTGGTTCACCGGACTGTCGCATTAACATCTGCTAATATTAATGATATTTTGATCTCAGTTTAACCGAGATGTCTTTAATGTGTTTCAAATTATACTGAGAAATACTAATATTATTAAGCGGTATAGATAAGTAGTAATCATACGAACTGGGTAGTTATTGTAAATTGTAATGCTTGAAAATATACATATACATTCTTTAGTCATATAATATTTATATAATTTACAAATAGTTTGTTATTGTTGAAATTTGATCACTTCAAAGTTATAAATTGTAAGCCATTTATTTTTAATAAAAGAAAAAAAAAGAAATATTAGTATTAGCTCAAATAAAATGGGCTAATTATCTCCCTTTAATTAAAAATGTTTCCACAATAGTGATGACGAACAAGTTCTGTTTTGTAATATAACAAATATTACTGATTATTAGACCTAAGGTTTTTGCAACCAAATCTGAAACAAACATAGACAAATTGCTAGCAAAATACCAGGCAAACGATTCACATTAATATTGATTTATTTAAACCTTTTGTTTAGGCAATGTTTTAATCTATTAATTCTTACAATATGTTTCGTTTTCAGTTTTCTTTAAAGATAATTAATTACACAAAAAGTCTAGTCCGCCTAAAAAAATTGCGGAAACTATGGTCCAGATGGGCGGAAAGTGGGAGGGGGGGAGAATGGGCGAAAAAAGAAGGTTGGAGGGGGGGGGCGGTGAACGGAACAAAATTGTAAAAGGGGGGGGGGGGTGAGCCGAAAAAGGTTGAGAACCTATGCTTTCGATCGTGTCAGGGGTCCAGTACAATACAACTGCACAACATAATTCAATTGAATTGGTGATTCGGTCTACACAAAAAAGAACGTAAGTTTATAGCAAGCTATTATTGAATAAAACTATTTCTCTTTAAACCCTGTTTTGTCTAGCGTGCCCCAATTGTTTAAATAAAGGACCATGCACCAAGGAAACTGGCACCTGCTATGACGGCTGTAATCCAGGATACAAAGATCACCTATGCAAAGAAGGTAGGCTGAAATCTCTCCGTTGACTTTTGAGAGAAACACGCTTTTATATTCTTGATCAGTGGCGTATCCAGGTTTGGACGCTAGTGACAGCGAACTTTTAAGAAAAACGCCCCCCTACATTTAGAACTTTTTTTCTTGAGATAAATAGAAACATTTAGGAATTTGTACGCAACGAGTGTTACAAGAATACCCCATCCCCCCTAACCTGGTGTGTAATTGTACACTTTTTATTTCACCATCATAGATTGTTTGCATAGCAACTAATATTGACAAGTCTTAATTAGGCGTGATCTTTTAAACTGGTGAGATCGTGAACTTTCGGTTATATTTTTAAATGTTTAATTATTTGAGGCTATTCCGTAAACAAAAAAGCATGCTTTTGCTGGTTATTGACAGTTGATTTCAACCTCGACTGCTAGTTGTAGTATTTTAGAATTATACATAGGATACAATATTAGTTTTGAGGAATCCGTTTTGTTTTTAACATCAAAAGTGAGTAGGCGATAATTAATACTCGTGTGTTAGTCGCATGTAGCTTGTTTATAAAATAAATTAGTCAAGAGTTGCGTTTTCTTGGTTATTGAATAACAAAAATTCTTTTGCATTAAGCAATAAGTTTGATATTATAAAAAGGTGATTATTCCCTTCTGACTTTCACAATACATTGTTTTCATTTGTAAACATCTTTTGATAATGAAAGATACTTTAATCCCCAACAAATGTTCGTACAACCAGTAACCTAGCACACAGACCGGAAATATTTTTTCTTGTGAACTTTTATGCATGCATACACGTTAAGACTTGTCAATAGTGCTGAAAAACTCAGCAAAATTGATTGCATCAACTGCTGATTTTCAGGATGCACATCTAGTATAGCAATATATATATATAATCAACGCTAATGCTTTCATAGCACTGCATTCTTCAACTCTAAATATCGAAAGCCGAGATTAATTGCCATAAGAAAATAAGAAGTATTTAAAGAAATTCCTCAAAATATTTTATTTGCAATATTTCAACTTACTATATCACTGTTATCCAAAATACAGAACAGCGTTAATGATACGTTTTTACGAACATTTTTTTTAAAATATAATAATGTCCATTCTTCTGTTAACAGATCAGTCGCGACAGTTATAAGCTATTAATAAACAAATGGAATAGTGAGAACTTGTTTTTATTTCTTCTTTTAAATTGTGTTGGCATATTTAGCAGAATTCGTGCAGTCAGATTTTGGCTCACACCATGTATCATGGACGATAAATAGAACAAACAACAACAAGCATGCTTAAAATCATATTTTTACTAAATTTTAACTAGTGGGGAGTAAATCAACCTTTATATTTCACTACGATTTTTCATTCTAGCAAGAGTTAATGCGACGCATACGATTTTAGCTGACCACACAATCCTCTATCATACCGATGCAGATAAGCTGTTTCACTATTGACTAAAGCGGTTGTGTTCGGGTTGTTTTTCTTTAAAATGGGGATGAGATGTGGCGTTTTGTCGAATCTGTATTCAACTTGTACAGTAAAGAAAAAAAACCAGATAATAGCAAGCTGTTTAAATCAGTATAGATAAATCGTAGCATACTCATATTATACAAAGACAATCTTTTGAAGCATGTTCATGAATTGTATACAATATTTCAGTGTGTGAACAAGGCTACTATGGTAAAGACTGCTTAATGACGTGTGGACAAATGTGCAAAAATTGTTCCAATATTGACGGCCGTTGTTACCAGTGCACCAATGGGAGATTCGGAAAAGACTGCAACTTAGGTAAACCACCGTCGCAAATATATATATTATAATTATATATAGGTATATATTTATATATATAAAGCTGGGTGTTTATGTTAATGTTGGTGCCTATCGGGCAAGAGTAGGTCACGTGGACTTATTTAACTTTTGCGAACTGAGCTACCACGTGTGTACTCCATAATACGATGTATGGGAGAACCGTCTGACACACGGTTGACCCGAGTTCGATTCTCTATAAAGGTATTTGGCTCCGGTGATAGAGCAAAAAAAGAACCAAATTATGTCCATTACGTACGGATACATTAAGGGCATTGCTCCTTCCTATCTTCGAGAGCTTATATCAAGGCATGAGATATCTAGGGATCTGCGTTCTTCATCACAGTCACTCCCAGTTTGGATGGACACAAAAAGAACTATCTGGGAGGGCGCTCATTTGAATCAGTGGCGCCTTCTCAATGGAACAGTTTATCCCAGAAACTAAGAGAATCTGGGACAAGAGAATCTTTAAAAAAGAACTTAAAGACATTTATCTTTGGCTAATACATCTGCTACTGCAATTCGCACCAAGAGCGCACTGAGCATGCTAATTTAACAGCATGAATAGAAGCGCTATAAGAAATGCCCATTCTTATCTTATCTTAGTATTTTTAATTTTATTTTTCACGTAATAAATGTGTAGACTAATTGTTACCCCAAGCAACGCCGGGTAATTTAGCTAGAATATATATATGATATTTTTAAAATCGCTATTAAAGGGTCAAAATGCAAATGAGAATGTTACGTTTTTTTGCCGGTGACTAGTTACATGCAATTTTTCTAGACTTTATTTCAATAACCTAGGAGTTTTATATGTATCTCAAACTCATTTGGTGAATACAAGAAGCCTTTAAATAACTATTTGCCACAAAGTTTGCTCAAATTGATGCAGGGATAATTTTTTTACAAGGGTTTAAAAAAAATAGTGTTGCTTAGGACAGTTGTCGTCATTTCAAGTGAGTGGAGTTTATGCTCCTAAACCCCCTCTTTTGCAACTCCTTTTGCAACTCCTATGCTTGTAATACTGTTGAATATCATAAATATAGGCTATGGATATATGTGTTAAATTCTTGAAGAAATCCATCAAGAATTAGTATGTTTTTTTCTGAAGTCAATTTTTTTTTTTCATTTGTCCTAAGTGACACCAAGATGTCTATAGAAGCCATTTCTTTTGTTTCGCGTTTTTCGTCACTGTGTCTTTTCCAGTGTATAACTTATCTTCCCACTATTCAAATCATGTGTAGGAATGTTCTGACAATACTTAAGTGCATTTTTACACCTCTCTGTGAATATGAAATTGTTTCCCTTGAAAGAGCACCTTTTGACT
This sequence comes from Anisus vortex, assembly GCA_949126835.1. Classification (NCBI taxonomy): domain Eukaryota; kingdom Metazoa; phylum Mollusca; class Gastropoda; family Planorbidae; genus Anisus; species Anisus vortex. Next base: position 33,641,927 of record OX421506.1, on the reverse strand, counting down.
TGGGCTCATTATATATATACAAGCTAAATTGCCCGGCGTTGCGCGGATGAAAAAAAAGGACTGTATAAAAATTGTATAAACTACAATTAAAAGAAAGCTATAAATCTATATTGATTTTTTTTATTTAAGACTTTTAGGAAAGTAATTTAAAATAAATATTGTAATCGGGTAAAAAAATATGCAAGTATTTTTATTTAATAAAAATCTATATTGCCCGTAGATTTACAATGCCTTTTGTTTTTAAGAGAAATATTAATTGAAAAAAAAGGTAGAAAAAAAGGTAGCCTATAGACTAACTGGAGAATCGAACCCGGGTAGCCAGGATGGCATTCCGATACGTTAACCACTTAGCTAGCGAAGACAGATGTCCGATGTGAAAAATTATTAGACACTCTATAGACCTAAAATGTATACACTACAATGAACAGAAAGCTATAAATCTAATAATTCAAAAAAAAAAAAATATTTTTTACTGAAGACTTTTGGGAAAGTAATTTAAAATAAATATTGTAATCGGGTAAAAAAAAATAGGCAAGTATTTTTATTTAACAAAAATCTAAATTGCCCGGTGATGCTCGTAGATTTACAATCCTTTCTTTTTTTTTAAAGTAATATTAATTGGAATAAAAATGGATTTCACAAACTGGAGAATCGAACCCGGGTCGCCCGTAAGGCAGTCCGATACGTTAATTTTGCCGGTTCCTCCATCATCATTGATTTCCCTATCCAAAATAAGCGAACTTCTCTGTATTTATATTTCTTCCGAAACCAAGCTCTAATGGGTGCATGACATTCGTTTGGGATAAGGGCGGCTGGGCACACATTCTTCTGATACGCGTTTCATATTTTCCTCAAAATATATTAAAGTACTTAGAACCTTCTAAAAATTGACGTAGCAGCGTTTGAAAGTGTGCTACTAGTTTATTTCTATTCCTGTAAATTTTGATTAAATTTAATAACTGAAAAGAAGGAAGGGTCCTCACACTAAACGGGTATGTGTAAGTCTGTATGCAAGTGATATATTGGTTTGAAGGTAGTTTTTATATTTGTATTCAGTTGCCGTAACCAAAAAAGGAAACTGTTCCGTAAATGGTAGCTGTGAATCCAAGTGTCCCGCCGGTTCGTATGGTGTAAACTGTTCCAAGGGTAGGTCAATGTCTAATTACAATGTGTATAGTTCTAGCTATCTATCTCTATATATATCTTTATATATATCTCTAACTATCTCTATCTATGTATCTCTATATTCTGGTATGCATCTCTCTCTCTCTCTATCTATCTATCTATATATATATATATATATATATATATATATATATATATATATATATATATATATATATATATATATATATACAGCGTTTACCTAAAAAATGTATAATTAAACGATTACTTTTAACTGATGTATTTTTGTATTTACCTGGTCAGTATAAACAATTTTTCCTTCCCCATTAGCATGCAGTCAGAATTGTGGCGGAGTAAAAGCTTGTAACCCGGTCACAGGGAAGTGCAGCGAAGGATGCAGTCACGGTTTTGGAGGTGCCGAATGTAGCACGGGTCAGTCAATCTTTCCAATGATACACCGGTCAGTCAGATTTCTCCTCTTGTTGTCAGTCACTGTCTTTTGATGGTTTCACTAGTCAGTCCGTTGTTTACTTCCTCTTTACTGGTCAGTCAGTAGTATATAACTATTCCACTTGTCAATCATTAGTAAAGAACTGTTCCACTGGTCAGTCAGTAGTATAGAACTTTTCCACTGGTCAATCGATATTATAGAATTGTCCCACTGGTCAGTCAGTAGTATAGAACTGTCCCACTGGTCAGTCAGTAGTATAGAACTGTTCCACTGGTCAATCGATATTATAGAATTGTCCCACTGGTCAGTCAGTAGTATAGAACTGTTCCACTGGTCAGTCAGTAGTAAAGAACTGTTCCACTGGTCAGTCATAGTATAAAACTGTTCTACTGGTCAGTCATTAGTATAAAACTGTTCTACTGGTCAGTCGGTAGTATAGAACTGTTCCACTGGTCAGTCAGTAGTAAAGAACTGTTCTACTGGTCAGTCAGAGTATAACACTGTTCTACTGGTCAGTCATTAGTATAAAACTGTTCTACTGGTCAGTAATTAGGCCTCTATAATTGAAATCGTGTCGTGTCCAGAATATCGCATGGTCATTCAACTCAGACGTAGGCAATTGAACCGGTTTACGTAATGTAATTTTGACATTTGTGGCCGAGTCCATTACAATTAATGATGATTCAGTGGCGTATCAATAGGGGGCAATCTATACACAGTCTACCGTGGATTCTTCCTGCTCCAGTTCTGTATTTACCTCTTTAAATTCGCGCGCTTCGGGTCATTCTATGCCATTCTAGGGGCTCCAGTTATACCTAGATCCAGCCTTGTTACGGTGTAGTATTACTGCCTGTGTTGATTTGATTTCAGACTGTGGCTACTGCATTAGTGGACTGTGTGATATGGACTCATTAATTTGTACTAAAGGCTGTAAAGAAGGAAATGGCAGCATTAAGTGTGCCCAGGGTAATTAATTCTGGATTCATTTGTTTTGTTTTTTGATACAGCACATTTTAATGTGTATCAAGATACACCCGTTTAAGATTTGACAGGCGATGAGCTTGACTAGATATACAGATAGATTTATAGATGACTAGATAGATAGATAGATGACTAGATGGACAGATAAGACAAAAGACACGTAGACCATCGTGTGGTGTGGGGAGTGTATCCTGGGATATAGTAAGATAGAGAGATAGCTGGATGGATAGATGGATAGACAGATGAAAGATTGTTTGGCCAGAAAGGTGCATAGGTTGCACAATAAAGGGTATTTTAAAAAATACAACAAAAGGACAATATTATATTTAGGGTTTAGATGGGCAGTGATTCGGCTAAAAAATAACAGAATGTTGTTGTTATTTTCATCGGCAACGAGTCTATGTGCCAGGTTTCAGCTCAATGGGATGATGAATGTCAATTAACCTTCCGGAAAATTGTGTCAGAGAGATGTAACTATAAAACATTTCTTTAGCCCGCCAACCCTCTTTTCTTTTATATTACAAGTTTCTTTGAATCTTTACATAATTATATTTTTATTTTTCTACAAAACGAAAAGTTTGTCAATTTAGCTTACAAAACATAAACAATATAATTTCTATCACTATGGAGAGAACGTCAGGGGCTAACAAATTTTTGGGTTTCACTTTTGCGTCATTAGTTCGGGCGGAAGCTCAAGTGCGAGACGAGTCACCGGAAAAGGATCAAACTGCCTATTACGTCATCCTGGCTGTCTTCGCTTCCGGTCTGACGTGCTTCGTGCTGTTCATGGTTCTGATAAGGAATGAACCGCCACCACCCTTGATGGAATAAAATAGAATTGTTTGTTTGTTTTTTAATCAAAGGATTGAATCGCTTCTTGAGGATTGTAAAAATTAGGTTGATATTCTTGAAATTTAATATTTTTAACACTTTACCAGTGTTGTGTTTATTTCAATCAATTTTGTGCATTGTCCTAGCATTTTTATGTTAAGCCATTTTTCGGGTTGTTGTTTTTTTTAATATAAAAATATAAATAATATAAATAGCTGCAAGGTTTATAACTAGTGAATATTCCCAATTGACAAGAGTAACACCATTAGTAAAATCACTAAACCTAGAAACACTAGAGGACAGAAGGGCAAAGAGTAAAGTAGTAATAATACATAAGGCATTAAACTCTAATTTAGAAATACAACCCAATAACAATCTGTTGCAAAGCTCAGATAAACATAAAGACAAAAACACCTTCCTTGTCCCTTATGCGAGAACAAATGCATATAAGTACTCTTTCTTCCCGAGTGGCATTCGGGCATGGAATGGGTTGCCTGAACAAACCAGGAAAACCAATAACCTAACATCATTTAAAACATTAATAAAAATGCAAGACTAGACTCGGACCACGGATGAGCGTAGGACGCAATAATCTTCTTTATAGAAGGAGCGTCTGTAATGTATAAGATAAGATAAGATAAATAACAAGCTGAATTGTTTGACGTCGCCCGGGTGAACAAAAAAACTGGGCTGTATAATCGACAGATAAAAAATGTATAAACTTCAATGAACAGAAAGCTATAAATATAATAATTTAAAAAAAAACAATATTTTTTTACTGGAAACTTTTTGGAAAGTAATTTGAAATAAATCCTGTAATCAGGTCAAAAAATAGGCAAGTTTTTTTATTTAACAAAAATCTAAATTGCCCGGTGTTGCTCGTAGATTTACAAACTTTGTTTTTTAAGTAATATTAATTGAAATTTAAAAAAAAAGGTAAAAAGAAAAAAGGTAATGACTAACTGGAGAATTAAACCGGGTCACCCGCATGGTTTACGTAAACCGCTTAGCTAGCAAAGACATATCCGAAGTGAAATCGCAAAAGTATAATATGAGACAATAAGGTCACGTGTCTTAAAATTAACTAATACGATTGGTTGAACACACACACACACAGTCTAATTTTATATATATATAGATTTGTAAGTAACTCGGTACAAACATCCGATGGCTAGGCCTATATTTCGGCTCTTGGAGACACGTGCACGAAACCATGTGACTTTGAGGTCATACTTGCCCGTATTAATATACACTATCATATATCGCCGTATTTGTCATATGCACATGTACACGTTTTATTTATTTGCTCAATGTTGGTTTTTCTATATAGTGTTCTTTACCACAATCAATGTGGAATAAATAAATTTAAATATTTTAAGATTTAACACAAGAACATGAAACTAAAATGCTATCTCGTTACATTGTGAATACCGAGTTAAATTAAAACTAGCTCAAAATAAAGTGAAACCAACTTTATAATTAAAAAAAACAATAACAACATAACAATAATTCTTTCAATATTAATGAAGTTAACACATGATACATTTTTTTTCGGAATGAACTTTAAAAGTTTTAAATATTACAGTATTTTCTTTCACAAAGCTATTTCCGGTGCAAACAACACACACACACACACACACACACACACACACACACACACACACATACAAGGTGCGTTAGTTTATTTCAGGCTGTACTGGCAAATGAACAACTCTCTTCTTGGTCAACTCATACAGCACCAACAGACCCAACACCAAGAAGGTAAATACGACTACAATCATGACCAAACCATCTTCTTCGTCTGATTTCTCGTCTTCTGCTGGAGTGAACAATAAAGGACAAAAAAACGTTAGCACCGGGAGCTCACTCTCTCAGCCCCTCCCCCGTCCCCACATGAATCCCCACCGAGAGCTCAGCACTACTTTTAGATATAAAAAAGGGGGGGTGCAACATGTTTCATTCGTTGGACCGAGTAAGGAATTAAACAGAACTAGATGGGCCACTCGTCCTGAGTCCTGATACATGTCTAGTTATCTAAACCAAGTATGGGCAACCATTTGCTAATAGTGTGCTAAAGTATTTTCTCTCTAATTCATTCAGCGTGCCAACAGCCTAACAGTCAACCAACTCATTTTCTTGTTGAAGAGATTAATTGTTGTTGTTTTTTTAGTCTTGCGCGTGCCAAGTCTGACAAGCGTGCCGCAGGTTGCTGGCCCCTGATCTAAACTATCGTTTGTTTGTCGGCCTATGTTTATGTGTATTTGTGCCCGTCTGTCTATCTAGTCTAGAAATACTTTCTGTCAAGTCTCGGGTAACACGGTAGCAATAAATTAAAACATTGACCTAATTACCCGTGGAACACATGGCGCCTCCGATTCCTGTCTTGCAGCCTTTGGTGCACTTTAATGAGTCCATTTCACACAAGCCACCAATACAGTAGCCACATTCTGGAATCAGCAGAATTACAGACAATATCACTACAGCGTGGTACTCTTAATGTTTTTAAAAATGTCCCCAACACTGCGCTACGCAAGCGATAGCCTCCAGTGAGTGACACACAAGTCTAGCAGATAGGCCTGTACTTGGGCCAGGAATGGAGATGGATTTCCTTACCTTCGTTTGACCTCAAGTTCGATGTAATTGTCCACCACCTATTGATAATTAGAGGGGTGGGTACCTGAGGGCTGGGAACCCGAAGAGAAGAGTTGTCAGGGCCCAGTGGCACCATCTGCTGCTACCAGGCAGAGATGCATGCCATCAAACGGGACATTGAGGCCACCGGGAAAAAGTTCGGGGATGGTTCGGATATGTCGACGTCCAGTGGAACCGTTATGACCTGCGACTGACCAATGCAACAGTTATACAATATTTGCTGATCAAGGCAACAGTTATACATTATTTGCTGGCCAGTGGAACAGTTATACATTATTTGCTGGCCAGTGGAACAGTTATACATTATTTGCTGACCAGTGGAACAGTTATGACCTACGACTGACCAATTCAACAGTTATACATTATTTGCTGACCAATGCAACAGCTATATATTTTTTCTGACCAAATATAAACTACCTATTGTCCATTTTTACCAATAAAATTCCATTGCCTTACAAGTGAAGCAATAAGACTGTCCAGAGGTATTTAAACCTTTACCCTGACCATTGACACATTTAGGAATATTGACTGACCAGTGCTACAGTTGGCACCACCAAACCCATGTTTGCATCCTTCGCTGCAATTTCCTGTATCTTGGTCACACATTCTTTGCCCGCCACAATTTTTACTGCATACTGCATTGGAAAAAAAATATGTTTTTAGTATATTGATATACCATGAAATCATAAAATCAAATAACAATTTTAAACAAATCTGTCTCTCTTGTGTAACAAGTTAGACACCTTTCTTCTATACAGAAGATTTATTACCTTATTTTGAAAAAAAAAATATTACTTCTGCAGGACGGCAGGGATGATTGTATGGTGGCAGCGTTAGAGCCGGAATCTTCAAGTTGAAGATCATAAGTACTAACCGCAGGGCCCGGTTTTTTAAAATGATCTCTCCAAAACCCCAAACGATCCGTCCGGCTCTTTAGTTCAGGTTGTAATGATGTAAACGGGGGAATCAAGGAGGGGGGGGGTACACGAAGATCCTGTCCGAGGCTAGCCACCCCCAAGGCATGCCGATAAGGCGTGTCACGTAACATAAGGTACGGTCTCCGCAGAACACCATTATTGTGGTGGTTCTCTCGTATACCTGCACTGTCTGTCAGATAGCGCAAATCCCAGACTGTTGGCCTGGATACCCCCGGGTCAGGTTTGAGACGGAGCCTTGCGGCAGTGCAATGGATCTCTGATGCGAAACAGGGGATGTCCCCCCTCCCACGCCACGCCCCACCGGCCATGCGTTAGCGCGACCGTGTGCTCTTAATGTGAACAGTATCGACTGTTTACAAACTTCACCAGATCTTTGAGCTAAATGGGTACAGAAGTGCACCACCAGCCGGCCTTTCTATCTATGTGTCTTAATAAGTAGTCACATTCCAACCTAAATTGCATTTCCCATTGTAGATAATATGTTTATTACTATCTATATATATACTGTTAATGTTATGGACTGTCTCTATGATGACTATTATTACGACTCGTTAAATCGGATTCAATGAATATAGTTGTATCTTTATTAGAAGTCTCTAGATTCTGCTAATCTGTAGCCCAAGCTAAGGGTTCCTTGACTGACAGGTCTATGCAGTAATGTAGTTATATTTGTGATAATTATCTTCAACACCTTTCTCAACAATGATAGATCAAACAACTCCAGTTGTTGAATAAACAATTTTATTTAAATTGTAGACTCAATATAAACGATCAATAAATGCATCAACTGATGGCAACATAAGTATTTCATTTAAATGGCATATAATATACAAGTATCAATATAGCGACTTCACTCTACAAACTTTCAAACTGAACTAACTTTAAGGAGGTGGGGACTTTACAAAGAAAACTATCATCGAAGATTCTACAGGGTCTTAATACGCATTTTAACCTCGTTCTCTATAGAATACTGCGATTTAGAATTATCCTCCAATTTCCACGGGGTTGGACGAATTATTTTATTTAAACTGCCCTCAGAGCAGAAAGGTCAAACCTTGGACTCTAATATGCACTTGTTAAGAGGTCAATGTCTTATTACGTCATTCATTTATGACCGATATTCGTAACAATATATATAAAGTAGACTGTGTGTGTGTTCAACCAATCATATTAGTTAATTCAAAAACACGTTACCTTTTTGTCTCATATTATACTTTGCGATTTCATTTCGGACAAATGTCTTCGCTAGCTAAGTATTTAGCGCATCGGACTGCCATGCGACCCGGGTTCAATGCTCCACAGTTAGTCTATACCTTTTTCTTCTACAATTTGTTTTTTATTTCAATTTATATTACTTTTTAAAAAATATTGTAAATCTACTCGCAACACCGGGAAATTTAGATTATATATACATAGATATATATATATATTATTACGTAACCTGCTAATTAAAGCATGTATTACTTTGTGTGCAACATCGCTGACCATCAACATGATAATTCTTGAATTTATCAATCAGTTTTATGATGTTGTTTCAGTTATATACCAATGGTCATTCAACACTGTTGTATATCCTGAATATTTAAAATATTGATTGTCCTGGCCAAATCCTTTATACGTAGTATTTCCAATGATATTATAGATTTACCAGTTCATTAAATAATTATTATTGATGTAATAGATGACTTACTATGCTGTGAGTATTATGTAAGATATATTTAGCTCAGAGCCCCCATTAAATATTTGATTACAGCTGAATTATGCTGATATCCAGTTGTTTATTATTATTGTTCTTTCAATAAACCACAGCATGAGTAAGAGATGTTGATTATTAATTTATTGTGTCTAAGGTGGTCCCAGTACAGTTCCCTAGGCGTCTCAACAAGAGTAGCAAGTAGTGTAGAATCTATTGTATGCAATACTAGTAAATAATGGCTCTTAGCAGTAGTATACGTGTAAACGTTGAAGTAGATTATTAAATTATGTAAAGTTAATATGAGCTGCACACACAGTCAACATTGAGTAATGTAATAACTCCAGATGGAACAACGAGGGATATTTATTAACTTCAAATGGTTAAACGATAGTGGTTATTCTCTAATATTTGCATAAACGACAAATATATTCAGATTGAAATATAAAACAGGGTGTTAATTCGTTCACAGAACATGCTCTTCAATAATTATGAATATTTGACACTTATTCCAAGTAGGAATTGCACATAATCCATTTCAAGAATCAACAGCTTATTAAATAATTACAGTGGTTCGGAGAGCAAGGTTATAACTTATATGCTTCCTACAGTAGAGATATTATGAAAAGAGCGATATGCATCCGCTAGTAAGACGTTATGGAAAAGAGACAGAATCCTAGAGATGGGTCGCTCACTAAAGAACTGATCGACTGATCCGGGTCTTTCAAAGGAACGGATCCGAAAGCCGATCTCTGGTAAAAGACCCGGATCAGTACTGGTCCGTTCCCGTTCTGCATTTCGATATGTTGGTTTCCATAAATCACTTAGGATCCGGATCTGACCCGGATTAGACCCGATCAGTACTGATCGGATAAGACCCGTTCTGCATTTCGATATGCTGGGTTCGAATGTGTGTGATCGCTTATTTGCGATCAATCATCAATCAATATATGCCTATATAATTACCGTGAGTTTGTTTATATAAACAACAAGCTACATTGCCCGGCGTTGCCCGGGTGAAAAAAAAAGGACTGTCTGGGGTGCAGATAACAAATTACAAACTACACTTACTGAATACTTTTAGGAAAGTAAATAAATATTGTAATAGGGTAAAAAAAATAGTCAAATATTTTTATTTAACAAAATCTATATTGCCTATAGATTTACAATGTCTTTTGTTTTTAAAAGTTTGAAAAATTAATTGTCGAAAAAAAATAGTATAGTCTAACTGGAGAATCGAACCCTGGTCGCCCGTATAGCAGTCCACTACGTTTACCACTGAGCTATCGAAGACACATGTCCGATGTGAAAAATTATTAGACGGTATATTGGGCTGGGCCTAGATAGGTCAGTGACACACGTGTTTTCAAATTGACCAATGGGGATCCTCGCGGGGCTTAACACTGTCTTTTTATATATATAGATATTGCTTAATTCGTCAATCTCTTTTTAATAGCCTAAAAGTAGGCCTATTACTAATCACCGTATGTAAAGGCTCTACCTAGAGCCATTTTTCAGAATAATGTCCCTTTGAAATGCTTTCACACCGTTCATTTACTATGTTGAACCGAGATCTTATCGGGTTTTCCCTATTCACGCCCCCGTTGTTTTTGTTGTTGTTTTTTTTAAGTTTCACACTCTCTTTTAACAAAACACATTGTAATCATTCGTTTCTCCATAGACTATAATATGCATGGACCGCTTGCTTTAGTTTTTTATGCTATTATCTTCTTTTTTTTTTTGCAATTCCTGATTCTAAATAAAGTAATTGTCAGACAATTTCCGCTTTATTAAAGCGCATCTTTTTCTACTTTAAATGAATACTTGTAGGCCTATTAATCCTATTATCATTGACTATAATAAGATGGACCACCTGCTCTATTTTTATAGCTTATGTTCTTTTTCCGTGCGCACACAACACTGATCTATAAATGTTTCCGCTTTGTACAACTTTCGATTTTAATTTTTCATTGAGAAAATCAAAGCGATTAAATAAAACGGAACTTGTATATCAATAACTTTATTTCCTGTATAGCAATTACGTTTTTTAGAATCGGGAATTCCGATAATCAGTGTTTCAAGTCCTCATAAGCTTATAGCAGAAATACTAAAGCAAGCGGTCCATGTATATTATAGTCTATGATTATGGTCTATGGTTTCTCCGTCATTTTGACGGGCATAGCCAATAGTTGTAAATAATGTTGATGATACAATATTTGCATTATAATTAGCCAATATGATTACATTATTTTACATTTACCCTTTTAATTTTAATTATTAGATGAAAAAAAAGGAATTATCGCTTAAATTAAAAATAAAAAGTTTAATTATAATTAGTTTAGTAGCCTACAACTAGACAATTGAGAATAATTATTTCTTATTTATATTTGTTAATGTTTTAAGTAACAAAAAAACGGCGTTTCAACAAGGGATCCAAGTTGTTTTTCTCTCCCCTTGATATCCAACATGTAAAATAATGGAGGGGGGGGGGGGGGGAAATACTAAGTGATCCGTGGATCCGTTCAACGGATCCGGATCTTTTTAGTGAGCGCTCAATTGAGCGGCGATCAGCATGGTGAACGGTTTTGCCCATCTCTACAGAATCCCGCCCAACTCGGCTTTAAATACTAGCTATATATCGTTACTTTTTAGAATCGATCTTCCTGTCGAAAGTATTAACTATAACGATGCTATTGTAATTTTAGAGGGAAAACTAACTATTACCCGACTAACGATACTTTAGACCGGAAGTATTCAATACGATACAACCTTCAAGAAGATTCCAAAGGGAGCGTCCGACTGAGTAAATAATTTGCTTAGGGAGGCGTTCATTGTGCAAATATTGACAACAACTATCCTTCCAACATTACATTCGCGTTTCGCTTAATATTTTAATAGGGAGTTGAAGAGATTATGTTTCGTAACAATAATATATATATAATATATATATATATATATATATATATATATATATATATATATATATATATATATATATATATATATATATATATAATATATATATATATATATATATATAAATATATATATATATATATATCGTCGGCATCCGTCCGTCTCCAAGAGACGATGGTGTAGCTTCACGGCAAAGGTGACCAGCTGCACCGCCGAGAATGGCTGTGGAGGCCAACTCGGGAGTGGCAATCCCTGCCGCACTTCAGGCATTTGAAGGTGGATGGCTGTTGTAAAGGAACCGATTCGAGCTATAGAGCATTTGAAATCACGTGACAAAAAGAACGTGTGTGTTTTTTTGTTTATTTTGTCTAGTGGCGACAAATGGCAGCCGTATTACTAGAGGCTTATGAAGGGTTTTTAAGATTTTTTTTATTTTTAAATATATTTTTTTCAACAATATGGCGTAAAATATTTGTAAAACACAGTCATGCGATTTAAATTAACACTCCAATGCTTAAATTTAAACCATTAAAAATCAATGGAATAGGTTCCGTAAGTGCAGAATATTTAATTGAAGATGTCGATTGTCGAAAGTTATCTTAAATTACTACCATAAAGTAAAGCTTAAGGTAGGCTGTGAAATGTTTCACAAGAGCCAATGAAAAACTATAAAAGCCTCAAATCTTGTTTACTTTGTGGACGGTCTGTTTTGCCTATACTAGGAACATGTTTTGCCTATACTAGGAACATGTTTCGCCTATACTAGGAACATGTTTTGCCTATACTAAGAACATGTTACGTCGTATATTAATTGTTCTTTTTTACTTTTGTTTTATATGTAGGGGTTTAACACAAATGTTTTTATAATAATAACTGGACGAATTGGAATTTGACAGGAAGCAGAATGTGTTTTCGTTATGTCACAAGAAAAATATTTTGTGAAAAACTGTACGACCACGACCTACCCATTGAACAGTTGATACCATACTTGCCCAATGCACAAATATGACAAGTACCAGTTTGGGAACAGTTCACTTTTCTGGTTCCTAAAGAAAAATGTATTTAATATTTTTAAACAAATATACATATGCATATAGATCTAGATAGAGAGAGAGAGAGAGACAGACAGACAGACAGACAGAAAAGCAGAGACAGATAGAGAGATAGAGGGATAGATAGATAGATAGATAGATAGATAGATAGATAGATAGATAGATAGATAGATAGATAGATAGAGGGATGGATAGATAGATAGATGGATGGATGGATAGATAGATAGATAGATAGATAGATAGATAGATAGATAGATAGATAGATAGATAAATAGATAGATAGATAGATAGATAGATAGATAGATAGATAGATAGATAGATAGATAGATAGATAGATAGATAGAGGGATGGATAGATAGATAGATGGATGGATGGATAGATAGATAGATAGATAGATAGATAGATAGATAGATAGATAGATAGATAGATAGATAAATAGATAGATAGATAGATAGATAGATAGATAGATAGATAGATAGATAGATAGATAGATAGATAGATAGATAGATAGATAGATAGATAGATAGATAGATAGATAGATAGATATATAGATAGATGGATGGGTGGGTGGATGGATGGATGGATGGATGGATGGATGGATGGAGGGAGGGAGGGAGGGAAGGAGGGAGGGAGGGAGAAAGGGATGAATGGATATGTCAGTATTTTACCTGTGTCATTGCCAGATCCCAGAGTAATAGTCTCTGTGCAGTTATCACCTTGGAAACCAGCTTTGCATCCATGGCTACAGATCTTGGTTGTCGTATTGCAGTCTCCGTTCCCCCCACAGTTAGGGCTACACACTAAACCTAAAAGAGCCAATAATCACTTGAACATAGTACCAACTTCACACAGCCAGCCCCCCCCCCCCTCCCCTTTCCTATTGCGCTCTCGCGCCCTTCGCCCCCATCCAACACACACACATAATATAGACCCTATACACAAGAAAAATAAACTTCCTTTTCCAAGCCCAGCGGGCACACCACGTCGTATCCACGGGAAAAAGACGTGTTTAGCACGTGTTTTCGTGGTTTTTACGTTTTTTTTCCTCTTTGGTACGACGTGGTGTGCCCGCTGGGAGGCTCTACATTTTTACTTCTTATCCTTATAGCACGATAGGAGGGGCGGGAAGGGAATAGTTGTATGCCTCCGGCAGTTTAGGTAAGCCCTGGTGTGTTAAGTGTAAGTCAATGTTCAATTTCAATTCTAAACCTTGTCATGCGAGTGTGATCATTTTCCTGTTGTGTGTAATTACCTCCGTTTAGTTCTGCAGAAAACCTTTAATTGACCCTTAATGTTTGTTTTTTTTTTGTTTCCTTTTTTATCACCCAGCTAGTGTATGTTATTATATTACTAGGAGTTATGCCCGTCAAAATAATAATAATAATAATAAGACTTATATGACGGAGAAACGAATGATTACAATGTGTTTTGTTAAAAGAGAAAGAAAAAATAACAGTCAATCATCAATATACATAGTTACTGTGACATATATATATATAAACAAACTCACGGTAATTAGATCTATGTATAATGATTTTATTATGTTTTAATTGATCTCTCTTCGAGTGTAGTACATTTTTGAATATGCAAGTCTGCATTTCTTAATGAGTTATCATTTACAACTCGCTTCTGACGATCATAGAAAATAGTTACACTAAATAATTAATAAGTTCTTACACGTGTAATTTGTGACAACATTATTTTGTAAACAAGGACTTGAAAATGCAGAGAATATTATTTAATTTTCCCATTAATCTCAATTCGTGATAGTGTAGTCTAGTTTTAATTCATGTTATTCTTTTTTTATTTTTTCATCTAATTTAGTATCCCGTTTAGTCTAGTTTTTAGCTTTTAGTAATGTAAAATAATAAACTTTTTTTTATAATAACTTATTGGCGCGAGTCATTTAATATATAATTTTATAAGAAAAAGTGAAATAGTGATTGTAAAAATCTTTTAATGCAGACTTTTTTTCTAGATCTAGATCTATAACATTATCTATTTTTTAGAGCTAGAACATAAACATTTGCAGGGCCATAATGTGTCCACGGGTCGAGAAGGTATACAAATCTCTTACCTGCATCTTTCTCGCTCTTTGCGGGGGGCGCACAGACGGTGTCATTTTTGCAACCACTACTACAATTTCCGGTCGACATTTCGCACGCTCCGTCTCCCGCGCAGTTAGGACTACAGTCTGAACAAACCCAGGAGTTAGGAAAAGAAAACACACATCACTTTGGCTTTTTAATATGTAGGTACTTGTATTTTTTTGCCCGTCAAAATGACGGAGAAACGAATGACTACAAAATGTTTTATAAAAATACAAAAAAAAATCAAAAAGCAAAAAAAACAACAAAACATCAAACAAACAAAGAAATAAAAAGCTTTCACAGCAAGGGTAACCTCGGAAGGACCACACAGCACATAATTTAAAAGTATTTTGAACGGGACATACCGCTCAAGTTTATACATTTAACATAATCAGTAATACGTTCATTTAAAAAAAATAACGTAACGAATAAAGCAATATAGTTGACAGAATAAGAATTTCTTTTGAAGGCCGTTTCCAAGTTATGTATTTAACTTTCGTTCCCATCCGTAAAACAGCATATGGGTCTAGAGACGACAAGTTTATATATATATATATGTAAACACAAGGATAAACACAAACAAACTCACGGTAATTATATAGATAATATATATATATATATATATATATATATATATATATATATATATATATATATATATATATATATATATATGCATATATATATATATATAAAGGGGTCGGCAACCTACGACACGCGTGCCTTACTCGGCACGCAAAGCGTTTTTCAATGGCATGTGGAAGACCTAAAAAAAGTCATTAAAGTCTCTTCAAAATAAATTGAGTGTTAGGGCAGGATGAATTTAAGGCAGTTGGCACGCTGAATGAATTAAAAATCCTACTTGGGCAAACAAATTATATCAAAATGTTGCCGACCCTGGATGTAGTCAGTGATGTGTTTTCTCGTATTCTCTAAATATTTCCATAGACTTTAATACACATGGACCGCTTGCTTTAGTATTTCTGCTATATGATGACTCGAAAGACTGCTTTTCGCAATTCTCGATTCGTATAATACTTTGCACTTCCATTTTATTGAATCGCTTTGATTTTCTTACTAAAAAAAATTAAAATTAAAATCGAAAGTTCTATACAGCGGAAACATTTAAGAAACAAGGAGGTGCGTAGAAGTAATTTAAGACAGTCTTATTGGTTGCGCACGGAAAAAAAAGTACATATAAGCTCTAAAAATAGAGCAAGCGGTCCATCTTATTATAGTCTAGGATATTTCTAACACAACACCGTCTTCGCCGTCTTGACAACTTCGGGAAAATCCGTTCCAGCACTTTCTGCACTAGGCTTTACCTGAACTGCAGTATTTTCCGAATTTTCCAGTGTTGCACTCGTGACATTGGCCGTCGA
The DNA here is from genome assembly GCA_949126835.1 of Anisus vortex. Taxonomy (NCBI): domain Eukaryota; kingdom Metazoa; phylum Mollusca; class Gastropoda; family Planorbidae; genus Anisus; species Anisus vortex. The sequence goes on along the minus strand of OX421506.1, from coordinate 33,625,816 downwards.
TATTGGAACAGTTCCTGCAGCCTCCAACACACCTCATAGTGCACCCGGCACCAAAAAATCCTTGATCGCATGCTGAGAAATAGTAATAAATGAACCCATACGCTTTAGTTGACTCGCTTTTATCATGTACATTGACAAGTCTTAATTAGGTGTGACCTTTTGAACTGGAATGATCGTGAACTTCCGGTGAAATTTACCGCCATTTTCTTAAACAAAAAACATGCTTTTGGTGCTGTTTGACAATTGATTTCAACATCGACAGCCAGTTCTGGTCTTTTAGAAATATACAACGGCTACAAGATTAGTTATGAGGAATCCGTTTTTATCATCAAAAGTGAGTAGGCGATAATTAATATTTAAAGTGTTAGTCGCGTTAGGCTAAATGTAGCTTTGTTTATAAAATAAGTTAGTCAAGAGTTGCGTCCTAGGTAATTAAAAAACACAATGCGGAGATTGCTAAAAAACAACAACACTAAAATTCTTTTGCATTAAGCAATTAGTTTGGGATTATAAATAGGTGATTCTTACAATCTGACATTCACAATCCATCGTTTTCGTTTGGCACCATCTTTTGGAAATGAAATAAAATTTAATTCTATACATATTTTCGTACAACCAGTAACGTAGCACACAGACATGTTTCGAAGAAAATGATCGAATAAGACCGGAAATGTTCTACTTTGTGACTTTTTATGCATGCATAATCGTTAAGACTTGTCAATAGACACTCAAATAAATTAAATAGTTTGTCTTGATTAAAAAACAAATATACATCAACGATATTCAGAAGTCATACCCACTTTCAACATAAGAAAAAAAACATAACATACTTGAAACAAGTGCATTCATTTCTAAATGTGAGAAAAAAATTGTTTAAAAACAATGTTATACAATTCTCTGAGAGAATTTAATGATTACGGCAGAGAAAGCAGCGTTCACAAGTTTCTGTGCCCAATGTATACTCGCTAATTTGCATCAAGCACATCGCCAAGCCGCTAAACTTATTCCCAACTTCTGATAAAAAAATCGAGAAGTTTTTAGGACGTCTTCCAGATTCGTGAACAAATCAAAGCCTCAACAAGGATTCGAACACGGGGCGTTTGGTACGCCAGAGGAAAGTAGCTTTAGAGTAGCAGACGAACAAAATGGGTGGGGAAAAAACAAACAAGTTTTTATTTAAATTTGTGAATTTTTGTTTTTCAAAACTAAATATAAAAAAAAAATCAACCTGCATTTGTTAGAGCTATTTGAACATGTCTTTTTTTAATACTCTTTCCAGATTACATCCACTAGAAAAAACACTGAAGAACAAATTTAGAGAAGAATTTTGTGGAAATGTTATTAAAACGTAATAGAGTCTACACATATTAAAATATAGTCGGAGTCAGTTGCACGCGTATAGAAAACTTAAAAGAGTACATTCAAACGCGTGCACATTTACATTTAGATGGTGTGGGCCTACATATAGGCCCTAAGTCTATATCTACCTGTGTTACTTCTCGACTAGGGTGTGTGGGCTTACATATAAGTCTATATCTACCTGTGTTACTTCTCGACTAGGGTGTGTGGGCTTACATATAAGTCTATATCTACCTGTGTTACTTCTCGACTAGGGTGTGTAGGCCTACATATAAGTTTATATCTACCTGTGCTACTTCTCGACTAGAGTGTGTAGGCCTACATATAAGTCTATATCTACCTGTGTTACTTCTCGACTAGGGTGTGTAGGCCTACATATAAGTTTATATCTACCTGTGCTACTTCTCGACTAGAGTGTGTAGGCCTACATATAAGTCTATATCTACCTGTGTTACTTCTCGATTACGGTGTACGCCTACATTTAAGTCTATATCTACCTGTGTTACTTCTCGACTAGGGTGTATTGGGTCTACATTATAGTGTTTGTGGGCCCACATGTCCATGTATACCTTTGTTGCAGAGCGATGTGTAGTAGCCTGCTTTGCATCCTGACGTACAATTGCCACTAAGCTGCTCGCAAAGTCCGTTTTCTGCACAATGTTCACTGCAACCTTCAGATCGGATAGAGATAACAAATTTAAAAACATGGCGAACTTAGTAAACTTCTGGGATTTTAAAGAATCATATCAATTTATCTATCGACGTGGTTTGTATGTTTTTCTGTCTTTTTTTTTGTCTGAACTTGTGGCACTCTTCCTGTATGCGAGTCTGGTTTTATTTCCTGTATCTGCCGGTCTATCGATCCGTCTATTTATCTATATCTGCGTCAATCGATCTGTCCGTTTCTTTGTCAATCTCGTGTCCGTTTGCTTGTCTGTCTGACAGTTTGCCTGTCGGGTATTTCTGTCTGTCAGTCTGTCCGTTCGTCTGTCCGTTCGTCCGTCAATCCGTTGTTTTTTTTAAAGTACTATTCTATCATTTCCGCATCAAGATCTGTCCGTCGTTAGACCGTCCCGTCCGTTTGTCTTGTCGTATATTTTACTAACTAACTAACACAGTGCCAATGGCTTCATTACTTAGATCACACTTGAGTCCATAGAATTTAGGTATACAGTTGAAGCATTGTCCGAGCAGGCGACAGATGTTTCCTTCACAATTTTGACCACACTTCTGTGTGCATTCAAGTCCATGGTAACCAGGAATGCAGTCTATAACGTTGTATCATGAAGATATAAAATTAAGACTTTAGAGTTTGTTTGTTTTTTGTTGTAAATGTGACTATAGCTTGTAATAATAGTTTCTCTATTGTATAATAGATTGTATTGCTAGTTCCAATAGATTTGAATTTATGAGTACTAGCAAAGACTATAATAAGATGGACCGCTTGCTTTGGTATTTCTGCTATTTGACAACTTGACACACTTAGTTTCGGAATTTCCGAACGCACTAAGTCCTCTAGACTTCCGGTTTAGTAATTTGCTATGATTTTCTCAATGGAAAATTATTAAGATTAAAAATTGAAATGTATATACAGCGGAAACCTTTAATGCAATCGTAGGAGCGTAGAAGCCTTATTGGTTGCGCACGAAAAAAAAAGAACATAATATTATTATAAGCTCTAAAAATAGAGCAAGCGGTCCATCTTATTATAGTGTTTGATTGTAGGTTTTGGCGCAATGAGCATATGTTGATATATTTATATGTTTTGACGTAATACACAAATATTATTTCCAGTCGTCTTTTCGACTTACTAGTACTTTTATTTTGCATTCGGAAAGCTTCGGGAAAATCCATTCATATTACATTCTGGACTAAATAAGCACGTATTTGTACGGTTTGGGTTGTTGATGATTTCTTCAAAGCTACCAGTGAAATTGTTGATATTGTACACAAGTTCAATCATTAAGTTCTTCTTTGACCATACACCCAGTAGCTTGGGTTATCAGTATAATTATCAAGAACTCAGACAGTGTGTTTGTGTGTGTGCGTGCGTGCGTGCGTGTTTATATACTTATATACATTTTATAGAACAACAGTTTCAATTGTTTGATGACCCTCCAGTAAGGTCCCTTGACGGACCCTCCAGTAAGGTCCCTTGACTGACCCTCCAGTAAGGTCCCTTGACGGACCCTCTAGTAAGGTCCCTTGACGGACCCTCCAGTAAGGTCCCTTGACGTGTAGAGCTGAAAATGTCTTGGCGTCTCTATACCTTGGGAGCCTTTAAAACACAATGTTGTCTTTGGGGGCGGCTTTCAAGCTGACGCCCCGCGGCCCCACCAACCGTTTTCCTATTAACCCAACTCACCGCTCCTCTCACACAACGCCCCGATGTTTTTTTCTACCTCACCTCCCCCCTCCCATCCTCCCGATCATTCATTACCATACCTCCGGTAGCCTTCAATTCGCAGAACTGGAGGGATTGCGGGGAGGACGCTGTGTTGCCGCTCTTCTCCAGCTTGAACATCGACACCGGGATGGTGACGTTGGTGTTGTAGATCCTGTGCACGAGCCTCCCCGTGTCGCTGGTGTCTCTGTACGTCATCAGGGTCTCGTTGTTGGCGCCGTACGAATACAGAGTGTAGCCGTTCAGCTGGTGTTGCAACTGTAGCTCTAAAAGACAACAACGACAACGACAACAGCAAAAAACAAAGACAAACGAAATAGAACCAACGTAAGCGAAGTGTATCATTGAGAAATATCAATCAAAGTTCCCAACGCTTTTGTCCTTTTTATTTGTTTGTTTGTTTTGTTTTAAAATACTTTCTATAAACTTTGCGAAACGTTCTGACTGGCTGGCGAACCACCGACCCGACCTTCAAATGACTAATTGCACCACTTCCTTTTAGCGTATCGATCTACAACTTTGCACATAGACGTGAAGCCCGTGGCAAGACACTTTTTTTCACATGTTTAGCCACATCCTCACAGCCTCGCTACGTAATTCAGTTTTTTAACAGTCTCTTCTTTGAAATGTATGGTGCTCATTGGTAAATCCTATTTGAATGCACTTTATTTTTAATTCATTTAAAACGAATGACCTTTATATCTATTAAATTCGATTTTGTATTTGTACTGATTGTCGGTTTTACTCAGAATGAGCGTTAATCCTTTAAGACGGCTCTATTCTACCACCTTATTTAGAATAGTTTGCAGGGCGCTACACAACACAACATCCGCGGTGCCCTATATCGAAAACATCAAGCGAATCAGTTCTTTTCAGTATCTAGGCTATACAATAACACAGGAAGGCAGATGCAACGAAGAAATAAAGAGAAGAATCGCAATATCTAAAGACAGTTTCATCAGATTAAGCAGTGTCATGAAAAACAGGAATATCATAGTATGTACCAAAAATGCGCATACTTGGTCTGCTCTTCTGTAATGGGGTGAATGTTGTACAATAAATAATGAAACTGAAAAAAATGGAGGCATTAGTAACGTGGTTTCTAAGAGTGATGATGAGAATATAATGGACTGAAAAGAAAACAAATGCTGAGGTGTTAACAACAGCATGGGCCACAAGATCACTCATCAAAACTATAAGGAACAGAGAAATGTAATTCCTAGGCCACGTCTTTAGGAAAAATGGAATAGAAAGACTTGCTTTGTGTGGGAAGCTATCTGGTAGGGGAGACAGATGAGGACAAAGAATAACATACGTGGAAAGCCTGGACGAATGGGCAACAAAAAGAGAGTCATGATTACAGATGTCTGTTCCAGACCTGGCACCAGATGATGATGATGATTATGATGATGATAATGAGGATGATTTCTACTGGAACAACATTGCTCCATTTATTTAAAAGTTCACACAAATTAGATCTAATAATGAATTTTTAAAAAGTCAAACATTTTTAAAACATGTTCGCGCCAATTATGTGAACCAAACAAGAGTACACATTTAAAAACATTCGCGCCAATTATGTGAACCAAACAAGAGTACACATTTAAAAACATTCGCGCCAATTATGTGAACCAAACAAGAGTACACATTTAAAACATTCGCGCCAATTATGTGAACCAAACAAGAGTACACATTTAAAAACATTCGCGCCAATTATGTGAACCAAACAAGAGTACACATTTAAAACATTCGCGCCAATTATGTGAACCAAACAAGAGTACACATTTAAAACATTCGCGCCAATTATGTGAACCAAACAAGAGTACACATTTAAAACATGTTCGCGCCAATTATATATCTATGTGAACCAAACAAGAGTACACATTTAAAACATTCGCGCCAATTATGTTAACCAAACAAGAGTACACATTTAAAACATTCGCGCCAATTATGTGAACCAAACAAGAGTACACATTTAAAACATTCGCGCCAATTATGTGAACCAAACAAGAGTACACATTTAAAAACATTCGCGCCAATTATGTGAACCAAACAAGAGTACACATTTAAAACATGTTCGCGCCAATTATGTGAACCAAACAAGAGTACACATTTAAAACATTCGCGCCAATTATGTGAACCAAACAAGAGTACACATTTAAAACATTCGCGCCAATTATGTGAACCAAACAAGAGTACACATTTAAAACATTCGCGCCAATTATGTGAACCAAACAAGAGTACACATTTAAAAACATTCGCGCCAATTATGTGAACCAAACAAGAGTACACATTTAAAACATTCGCGCCAATTATGTGAACCAAACAAGAGTACACATTTAAAAACATTCGCGCCAATTATGTGAACCAAACAAGAGTACACATTTAAAAACATTCGCGCCAATTATGTGAACCAAACCATAGTACACATTTAAAAACATTCGCGCCAATTATGTGAACCAAACAAAAGTCAACATGTACCTGGTCTATTCATAATAATAAAGTTTTCTACTATTATCGGTACATTAAACTTGACTAGATAATAAATGGTTTCTCCGGTTTCGTTGGCAAGATAGCAGGTTTCACGAGGGTGGTCACCACTAACGCCTGCTTGTTTCAATTCAGACGATAGAAAAGCCGACGTTTCGACTTCTTGCTTCAATGCGAGGTTTCGACCTTTCAAGAATAAAAAATAAAAATAAACATGATAAACGGGGCAGATCTGCCGACAGAAAATATATAGATACTTGCAATAATAAGAAGAAGACAATGTTGAAATATACCATAGAAATTGACAATCAAGGATTTGACATTAAAATTGATAATGCCAAAAAAAATCTTAAATATCCCGTCAGACCAAACTTATCATTAGAGCCGATGATGCATTTTCTGTGGCCACGGCATACTATGGGATTGTGTGTCCAGGACAGTGCCCAGCCCCCACCCCCTTTTCCTTTGCCCCAACTAAGTTACTTATTGACACCCTCCAGACCTCCAGACCCCACTTTCCTTATCCCTTATGCGAGAACAAATGCATATAAATACTCTTTCTTCCCGAGTGGCATTCGGGTATGGAATGGGTTACTTGAACAAACCAGGAAAGTCAGTAACTCAACATCATTTAAAACATTAATAGAAATGCAAGACTAGACTCGGACCCTGGATGAGCGTAGGACGCAATAACCTTCTTTATAGAAGGAGCGTCTGTAATGTATAAGATAAGATAAGACCAGGGAATAAATCATGTCCTTCACCAGGATTCGAGCTCAGGACCTTTCGGCACGCCGTGCCCATTTTTATTTACGAAATTGAAGTGATTGTTGCGCGGCGTCTAAACAAAAGGTTTTTCACACGTTGCTTACCATCAGATCCCAGGACGAATGTTTGGCTATTGCACAACAACAAATGGTCCAATGGTGGTTAGAAAATTATGAATCTTACCATCTTTAGATAATAATATAAGATAAACATTGTGCCAGTAGATGAACACCCGTAGAGTAAACAGCACAGAAACAAAATTGGCTGGGTGGGGCAAAAAGCAAGACAAGTATTTTAAGTTACAAAAATTGTGTTGATTTGTTTTGAGACGTAAATACCTTTATTAAAGTTATGCATAGTTGACATATTGTTATGTTAGAAAAGGAAAATAACCAGAACACGCAAGAAATACATATATAGCGCATACTGAACAGGCATACAGAACACACCAAGAACACACACTGAACAAACATAGAACACACACAGAACACACACAGCACACACTCAGAACACACACAGAACACACCCAGAACACAAACTGAACAGACTCAGAACTGAGTCAGAACACACACAGAACACACCCAGAACACACACAGAACACACCCAGAACACACACTAAAAATACATTGAACACACACAGAACACAAACTGAACACACACAAACACACCCAGAACGCACACAGAACACACCCAGAACACACACTGAAAATACATTGAACACACACAGAACACAAACTGAACACACACACAGAACACAAACTGAACACACACACACAGAACACAAAGAACAGAACATACGTTCCCTCCCCCCCCCCCCCGGTTACCTCCATTAACATTGACTGAGCACAAGGTGGGTCCGCCTTCACCAATAATAACAATCTCTGTGGCGTTTTTCTCTGTGAAGCAGAAGTAGTCCCTGGTGTTAGGATCAAACAGTGATTGGAACTTGTTCTTGCTGCAGGAAATTTCCTCCTGCCCAGATCTTATTTCGTATTTTATCTTATCTAATGAACCTGAACCAAGCAACAAACAAGATATTTAAAATTACGATATTTTTTATGCCTCTTTATTTCAATGCTTGTACAAATACATGCGAATCACTTGAGAAAAAAGATCAGGCAAGAGATCAATTTCAACCAAAGACTTTCATAAGATGGACCGTTTGCTCTAATTTTAGAGCTTATATGTTCTTTTTTTTCACGTACGCAGCCAATACGGCTGTCTTGAATGACTTCTACGCTTCTACGATTGCATTAAAGGTTTCCGCTGTATAAACTTTCAATTTTAATCTTAATTTTCCATTGAGAAAATCATAGCGAATTACTAAACCGGAAGTTTAGAGGAAATAGTGCGATCGGAAATTCCTAAACTAAGTGTTTCCAGTTATCAAACAGCAGAAATATCAAAGCAAGCGGTCCATCTTTTTATAGTCTTTGGTTCAAACCAAAATTCTTTGGAGGGGGGGGGGGAGCCGGGGGGGGGGGGGAACTATCATCTCCTACCAAACGCATCCCCGGGTGGCGGATAGGGGAATGACCTTTAGATTTAAGGGTTAGTAGTGAATACTGAATAATCGGACTGAGACTAAGTGGTTTGCTGTAGTGGAGGGTGAGGTGGGTTATTACGTGGTAAGTATACTCTTTAAAAATTGCCTTAAGAAAAATCCAAGGAAATGACTGCAAAAAGTGAACATAGAGCGCTCTAACTCTAAACCCGAACAGATGGGACCGTTAGCCAGGGATAGCAGTCATTTAGGGAGAGGAACTGAAAGAATAAATCAACTGCTGACTTGCAGATAGTCCTGGCTGATCAAAGGCTATGGAAACACATAAAGAAAAATTACAGCAGGCTAAAGGCGGAGGCAGTGGAGCAAAAGGCCTTACTGGAGCAAAACATACTGCCACGCAATTCTCAATGAAGGACGCCAATAACAGGTAACTCGCCTAGGGCATCCAATGAATTGAGATCGAAACTTTCAAACAAAAACAACAATAAGGTTCATAACTAGCGAATAATCACAACTGACAAGAGTAACACCAATAGCCAAATCACTCAATCTAGAAAAACTATATGACAGAACAGAACAGAACACTTTCCCTTATGCGAGAACGAATGCATATAAGTACTCTTTCTTTTCGAGTAGCATTAGGGCATGGAATGGGTTGCCTATACAAAATAGGAAAACCAGTAACTTAACATCATTAAAACAAATTAATAAAGATGCAAGACTAGACTCGGACCACGGATGAGCGTAGGACGCAGTAATCTTCTTTATAGAAGGAGCGTCTGTAATGTATAAGATAATCAATAAATTTATCCAATCAGTATGATAAAGTAAGCCAGCTTTTTTAAAGTTATGGAAAATCAATCATTCCGACAAACAGTCTAAGCTTTCAAAAAAAAAAATCAGACATTTTTTTAAGTCTAATTCAATAATACAAAAATTTAACCACTCGGTCTAATCTATCAATCAGTCTTACTCATATGTTGGGTCGGTTAATGCTACATTTATTTGATTTGTCTTTTTATAAATCATCAATTAGCTTTCTGTTTCTTAGTCTAGAGATTATATCCGTGTTCTTAGTTGCATGTTAAATGGGCTCCGAGCTTACATTATGTTTGTTGGCAGCGCTATACAAATAATAATATTATTATTATCAGAAGACGCCATGACGAAGTTACGTAAGTTTCTAACTCCCGTACTGTTTCCATGCTATTACCTAAGCCCTACCTGCATCCTTGGCTACTACTCTAAAGAAGCTTAGAGGGCTTGGTAATATAAAAATAGATGCCCGGCTGACTACCATACATGATGTATCGTTGGCGTCGGTTAGGGTCTTTTCAGATTGATTAGCGTCTTTAGTCATGTCCTCTGTAAGATGTAGATAAATAGAATACATTATATTATAGTAAAAAACGAACGTATAGCTACATTTAAAAAAAATTATGTTTTAATAATTATCAATTGTTTTATACATAGTCCGAACTGGTCAAAGTCCTAAGAATTGTTTTTTTTTCTGGTAAGTAAATAATTAACGACACTTTGGAGTGGTAGCCTCGATGGTTAAAGCGGGATTTGTTACTTTAAGGGGGAAATTCTGCAGAGAATAATCTTTACATGTAATACTGGATTAGCCGCTACTTCCCTTGTACGTATATTGACTCGGTAAAATAGTACGGCAAAAAATATCCGGATTCCTTACTTGGCGGAAACCATCTAATATAAAACTCTTACCGTATTGGCAGACATCGCCGAAATAATGGCCATTGCAAGGGTTGAATCGACATTCTCCTGTCGCCATATCGCATCCCCCAGTTCTGCAGCGACACCTATATCTGCAGTTCTGTCCAACAAATCCCTGCGACGGAATTGGACAAGCTGTAAGAGTTAATTTAGAGTACAATGGGTTAATGTGTTGGAGGCGCTAGAGTTAATTTAGAGTACAATAGGTTAATGTATTGAAGGCGCTAGAGTTAATTTAGAGTACAATCGGTTAATGTATTGAAGGCGCTAGAGTTAATTTAGAGTACAATGGGTTAATGTGTTGGAGGCGCTAGAGTTAATTTAGAGTACAATCGGTTAATGTATTGAAGGCGCTAGAGTTAATTTAGAGTACAATGGGTTAATGTGTTGGAGGCGCTAGAGTTAATTTAGAGTGCAATCCAATCCAAAACCAAAAAGTAAAGTTAATTGTGGCCGCGTACCGTTGGTAGAGATGACGTTGATAACACAAACAAAGATTGTCCAAGGCAAGATTCTGTCCACAGCAAGGAACCATTGGGTCATTCTTACCTAAGAAAATAGAAACACACAAAAATAACACATTTTCCAGACTGCTGTAATCTAGAATCCACTAAGCTGTAAAGACGCTCTAGATCTAGCACCAGTTAATTTACATTATGTAACCAAAACTAATGCTCAACAATACACATGCAGGTCTTATGCACTAAATTAGTAAATGAATTCATTTATCTTTAAATTAGTTTATGTCATCTTGCTTTCACCAAACGTTATCGGGAAATTTTATATACTCATAACCAAACTTTATCGGGAAATTTTATATACTCATAACCAAACTTTATCGGGAAATTTTATATACTCATAACCAAACTTTATCGGGAAATTTTATATACTCATAACCAAACTTTATCGGGAAATTTTATATACTCATAACCAAACTTTATCGGGAAATTTTATATACTCATAACCAAACTTTATCGGGAAATTTTATATACTCATAACCAAACTTTATCGGGAAATTTTATATACTCATAACCAAACTTTATCGGGAAATTTTATATACTTATAACCAAACTTTATCGGGAAATTTTATATACTCATAACCAAACTTTATCGGGAAATTTTATATACTCATAACCAAACTTTATCGGGAAATTGTATATACTCATAACCAAACGTTATCGGGAAATGTTATATACTCATAGCCAAACTTTATCGGGAAATTTTATATACTCATAACCAAACTTTATCGGTAAATTTTATATACTCATAACCAAACTTTATCGGGAAATTTTATATACTCATAACCAAACTTTATCGGTAAATTTTATATACTCATAACCAAACTTTATCGGTAAATTTTATATACTCATAACCAAACTTTATCGGGAAATTTTATATACTCATAACCAAACTTTATCGGTAAATTTTATATACTCATAACCAAATGTAATCAGGAAATGTAAGATACTTATAACAAAAAGTAATCAGGAAATTTAATATACTTATAACCAAACGTAATCAGGAAATGTATTATACTTATAACCAAACGTAATCAGGAAATGTATTATACTTATAACCAAACGTAATCAGGAAATGTATTATACTTATAACCAAACGTAATCAGGAAATGTATTATACTTATAACCAAACGTAATCCTATCTTTTAATTTCTACACCGAAGATTTCTGCCTTGTACTACACACACAATTCCCTTGATTGTTTATTGGAGTTGAAATATTAGCTTTCTAGTTCACTCGGCCAACCCAGTCCATGTATGTTTGCCACTTATTAAGGGAACAAAAATAATCTATATGCGTTTGAACTTAAAAAAGACAAATGTGTTTATCACTAGGAAATGATTTATTAGAATGCTTTAGTTGTATTTGTAACAGAGAACTGTTTTTGTTTTTGTAAGCTAGTACTGTATTTCGTATTTGTAAGCTAGAACTGTATTTCGTATTTGTAAGCTAGAACTGTATGTCGTATTTGTAAGCTACAGCTGAATGTCGTATTTGTAAGCTACAACTGTATGTCGTATTTGTAAGCTAGAAATGTACGTAGGCTATTGTCACTATTTCTTCAGCTCATCTCCATACCCTCGATGTTTCTAAAGACATTTTTAAATGTGCAAGGCCGGGCCTATACATGTTGATACCCTAGGCGAGTTCCCTGTAGGCCTAGTTGTTGTTTTTTGGCTTCCTTGTATGCTTTGTTATAGAAACGGATGCTCGTATTAATATATTCTGGAATGTATTTCCCGAGAGATTCTTAGCCAGCAACCCTACTGAAGGATTCCATCATTACGACATTAGGGAACCAAAGAAGACTATAAACTTAAATGATATTGGCAACGTTTTCATTTTCATGGGCGAAGCGATTTTCATTTGATTCATGGAGAGCCAAGTTTTGAGTTCCACAAGTACCCTTGCTAATGCAATGGGGCGCTCATTTACAACCACATTGCAACTTACTGTGTTGTGATCAGGCATGTTTATATTATGTCATTGTTATCGCCTTCTAAAAGCCATTTGATTTAATTTCCTCTGTGTTTACATTTAGCTTCCTGCCGAAATAGAAATATTGCTAACGTCACGCAAAATGAACGTACCGGATCTCACCACTCTTGAACAACGTAATGAAAATGCGCATCTACGTAGGGTTGCCAAATACATGGGTATCAAAAGGAGGACCCAGAGAGACAAAAAAGGAGGACAAAGGAGGACACATGGGTACCAAAACGAGGATACATTGAGTGTTTCATTAAAATCATTCTTTTTTTTTCAATTGAATGCGGATTTAACCAGGAATTAGTACAATTTTACTTCAATGGTTTCCAATAATTATCTATTAGTAAATTAACCGAGAAAAAGTCTTGTAACAAAAATATATAAATTCACTTGATATTTTTCTTCGAAATGCAATAGTACTATATTATTTTAAAACAGTCAATTCTAAAGTTAATACATTATCATCTTTCTTAATCATATAACATATATATGACGAGCCAACTTTTTACAGAAGATCTGGTATGCTCTATAGATCTTTCTTCTTTCGATCCAAGGTTTAACCCACCGTTTTCGTTTTCTTTGTGCTTGAAGTATAACAGACGCAGCGGCACAGACCAAAATTACTTCGTAGTCACTCTCAACACTTTCCGTAATTCATGATTCTCTCTGAATGTGATTTTACGTGTGAAACAGCGTATTTCTGATTCGCAGTGAAACAAGATTATATTTATTCGCTGAATCATGATTCCAGTCAAAACGTGATTCCTGGTTTTTAGTGTGGCTTAAGGCTAAGCCACACTATACTCAAGAATCACGTTTTGACTAGAATCATTTTTCACAGAGTACTGTCAAATTCAATTAACTTAGATCCAATTGTAGCTACTTGTGCAAGCACAAATGTATCGAACTGTTCACATGTGAGATTTTTCAAAATGTACTTTGTAAGAATGATGCCCATTTACAGAGTTAACTGAGAGTCTGTTTCTTTCGTATGTCCTTTGAGCGTTTATCAATGAGAACACTCTTTCCACATTACCATTATGTCCAGGGATACAGAAAAAAAAGTTCATACTTTTGTTTTAACTATGAAAAACAAATTTCATTTGGGAAACTTTGGAAAAACTAACTCCACTGCAATTATTAAACTAAAAACGCATTAGATAACACTATCGAATTCACTATATTTCCAGCTAAATACTCCAGTGTTTTGCTTTAACCAACCAAGCCATTTATTGACAGTAAATAATAATATAACAAGTGCACTAAGGATTTTAAAAATCTTAGGCATACAAAAGCCGGACATTTTAAAGGGTATTTAGCTTTTCGTGCCGGACGGCGGACACAGGGCTAAAAAAGGAGGATATGTCCTCCTTTTGCCGGAAGTCTGGCATCTCTACCTCTATGCCACGCAAAAATATCGAAAGAATTTAAAAACAAACAACCCAAGTCCTTAAGTAAGCCTCTGCTTTTTACTCCCTTTATTTTAAGTTGTAATTTCTGTCTGGTTGGTTGTAATCATGGTGCAAGAATAGTAATCATTATGCAAGAATTGGCTTCGATTTCTCGACCACTTACCGTGGTCCAATCGAGCTGAAATTTGGACAGCAGACTTGTGGCAACTAACAATACATTATATCAAATTGTCAGTTAAAACAACTTAATAATACTACACTTATGACAATATTCATTTCTTAAAAGGAAAGTATAAGAAAAATGTTGGTTTCACTTTAAAAATGCCTGTGCAACTTTTTATAGTTTTTCGGTGCAAAGCTAGAAAAAAAAATTATGCGCTAAGATTATTTTTAGAACAATTCATACGGAGTAAGGAGATATTTTTTAGATTTGCGACACATATATTTTTCTGTACGTTTCATTTCCAGTAGTCAATCAATGCTTTAATTACATGTTGGTAAACTTAGTTTGCAAATAAAGGGAGTATAATAAAAACTTCGTTTTTATGGTTTTCTTGTTAACGTTTCAATTTTTATCCTAATTTGAGTTCTTATCTTATATATAACAGACGTTCCTTCTATAAAGACATACTTCTACAATTCTACATGAAAAGTAATGAAGCGCCTTATTTTTAAAATGTACATATTTAGTTCTACAACTACATTAATAATTAATACAATTTTAAATAATAAATTAAATATTTAAATAGTTCGTCAAATTCATCGACAATAACTGGCTTAGCCATAATTTTCCTTAATAACATCATAGCGATAAAAAAAACGGAAGTATGCAATACTTATCGGAATCGGGAAATTCCGAAACATGAGTATTTCAGGTTATCAAATAGCAGAAACAGCATAGCAAGCGGTCCATCTTAAGGCTATTATAAGGCTAAGCCACACTAGTAACAAAATCAGTGATTCGCTGCGATTCAATTCAAAAATCACGATGATTCTCACCGTTTCAATTGAGGCGTAGCGCGACACGTGATTTACCAGAATCAGTTTCAGCAGTGATTCAGAGATTTAGAACATGCTCTAAAATTGAAATCATGATTCTTGATTAGCTCTCCATGCACCGTAGATAAGGGATGTAACGTTGTGATTATAACAGGGAGCCGGCGAAGATCTTGTAGAACTTGGGGGATATGGTCATGCTTCTTTATCCGTGATACAATTCGTCCTGTAGTTTTTAGTACCGTCTGTAGTCTCTGCAACTAGCTCTGGAACAAACACCACAAAGAAATATTGCAGTAATCCAAACTTGTCTGGATTAGAGATACTGCTATGGTATTGGTCGTTCTCCTATTGAGTTGGGGTCGCAGCTGAGTGCTTAAATGAAATGGGCAAGCCTTAACCACGACACTGATATGCGAAACCATTGTCTTATCTTGACTGTTGTGTCGCCCTAATTAACACTGAAAGGGCTGCACAAACCGTGACACCATATAGCATGAGCTGGTTAGACTGTCAACAATGATGCTCCAACAGGTTAAAGGTTAATTAAAGATGATGAATGTTATGCTCAAGCGAACGGAAATTTCCGGTTTTGAGACGAGTGTACATTCATGATCAGACTTCGGAAGTACACATATCTTGGTTCCTTGGTTTTTCACTATCAATGAGACAGTCGATGATTCGTTCTAAAATAGATTCAGGAGAAGACAGTGTATATGAAATTCCAATATTCATTGAGCCACCCACTAACGTACGTTATACTGCTTAACCGTTACCTTATAGAACCATTAGTTATTTACTGTGTAATATCAATTCCTCAAATGTAAAACAAAATTCTAATTACGTTTTTTCTAAGTAGCTGATAATGTGGCTTCGGTTATATGTATAGAGAGAGAGAGCTTCCAAAACATAATGTAAGCTCATAACGCATTCGACATTGAGCAACAAAAAACATGCAAAGAGCCATTTGTTATGCAATAACACGGAAGTAATTAGCAAAGCTACATAACTTTATAAATCTGTTTGATTAAATCAAAGGATTTAGAGCTAATTGATAATCTCAAAACCTTAGGAAAAAAATATAAGACAGAGAAAACATATAGCCGAAATAGACGGATAGAGTATAGATTGATTATCAAATACACGAATGGAGTTCACTTAATGAAGCCATTAAAAATTTTTCTAGATTTCGATCTACCTATGAACTGCGATTCCAGCCATGAATTTTACGTTTCGGGAAGACGATTTGGTCTTACTGGAACTATCAACACGGGGTCTGGCTATCGCAGAGAATTCTACCTCAACCACTGTCAGAACCGAAAAAGCCGCCACCACCACAAAGAGCATAGCCATTCCGAAAAACGTGACTCTAAAGACAGTGGCGACTACCAAAGACTTTACGAAGAATATAGAAGTAACTACATGTCACGGTAATCGATATGGCGATAACTGCACTCAGGGTAAGTACACCAGTCAAATATAGAACCAGGAACTAACGAACTTATACATAGTCTAGAGCAGGGAGTCTCAAACACGCGGCCCAAGTGGATTTGTGTGGCCCTCCAGTAAGCTTAAATAAAGTGTACTATTAGTGAAATTCAGACACATCAAATTGTATTGTTAATTTTTATATACGTAACATACTTAATAATAATGATAGTTCACTTTAGTATAAGTCTTTATGTCTAAATTTTAAATTGGCGTATTATTGGTGATAAAAAGTAAAATGAGTTAAGATCTATGAAGTGTTTTTGTTTACTAGGTCGGGGTGTTGGGGGGGGGGGCTTTGACACATCTCTTAAGTGATAAAATAGCCACATGCCTTCATCCGACAAAAAAAGTCAGTCATATTGGTGAAATGGTTTTTACTCAGCTTTTTCTTATGGAAACAATCAGTTACAGAGAAATGAGAATCAGCTATTAAAATTGTTCCGTTGTTTGTTTGTTTTTTTGTTTTTTAACAAAAGAAACCTATTTGAGATTTTTTACTTTACCAGATTAGAAATCCCATTGACTGAGGCAGAGATTTGTTTCTTTTGGTGGCCTGGACTTTAACAAAGCATGGTCAAACTAGACGTTGGTCAGGAAAAGGGGGGCCTTCCTAACCACCATTTTAATGAGGAATTTCACATGAAGTCCTGTTTAGGTAGCTTCTGCACCGTGGACTGTCCGGTTCTACCTGCAATGTCGTCATCCTACAACCTGGAAGGGGGGAGGAGGCTTAGTGGAATTTATTTGAAAGACCGTGTGGACGAGAGCAGTTCCAAAATCCGCTCTTAGGGTCTCGGGGAGCGAGCATCCGGGTAGGTAACAAACCGTTTATTAGTGTACCGAGACACGTGTCTCATTCGTCGGAGACAAAGACGTTGAATTAAACCGACCTCAATAACTAGATATTTTCTTGTGAGTACAAGTTGCTTAGTGTTTAGCAGTGTTTTGTTTTCGCTGCTAATACGTCTACCATAGCCTTGCACTCACTCTTACCTCTTTGCGACATTTTATGCTATGTTTTCTTTTTAAATTATGGCTCAAAATTGACTTTCTCTTTGCTTCGAAAATTCTCAGCATGTCCAACCAATTGCGGAGGTGACGGAAGTTGTGATAAGGTCACTGGGGAATGTACCTCGGGTTGTGCGCCTGGATACTTCCGCGGGAAATGTGATGAAGGTGAGACGTGGCGTTGTGTTTCCGTGTTGGGTGGTTGTTTTCGTCCACCCACGTTTAAAACGTTCTTAACGTTGAGGGTGAAACCATTTAGCTCATAGGGTCTCAACCTTTTTCGGCTCATCGCCCCCGGGGGGTGATATCGCCCCCTTTTTAAAAAAAATTCCGCTCACCGCCCCCCCCCCCCCCAAGTTTCTTTTAGACCTTCCCTCCTCCTTTCCGCCCATCTGAACTATAGTTTCCGCAATTTTTTTAGCCGACTAGACTTTTGGAGTGATTAATTATCTTTAAAAAAACTGAAAAGGAAACATTGTAAGAATTAATAGATCAAAAAATTGCCTTAACAAAAGCTTTAAATAAATCAATATTAATGCGAATCGTTTGCCTGGTATGTTCCTAGCAATTTGTCTATTTTCGTTTGTAATATTACAAAACAGAACTTGTTCGGCATCACTATTGAATCAAATATTGAAACATTTTTTAGTTAAAGGGAGATAATTAGCCCGTTTTTTTTTTAGCTAATTGATGTCTATTTCAGTTGTTGTTTCTTTCTTTTATAAAAAATAAATGGCTTACAATTTATAACTTTGAAATGATCAAACTGTAAAAAGTATTTGAAAATTATATATATATTATATGACTTAAGAATTTACATGTATATTTTCAAGCATTACAATAACTACCCAGTGTGTATGATTACTACTTATCCATACCGCTTAACAATAGAGCATACTGTCTACTGACAACATATTACTATTACACATTACGGACATCTCGGTAAAACTGAGAACTAAATATCATTAATATTAGCATATGTTAGGCGACTGTGATCGGTCAGCAGGGTTGACAGTCCGGTGAACCAACCACAGGACCAGCCGGTCGCACACTATATTCGCCAAATACTGACCCCTACTTCATCGAAAAGTCACTGCGATTCCTATTTCTTCTTATATGTAGGCATACTGTTGGAGGATATCAGATATTTAGCAGTAATTGCATTTACATCACATTTCATCCTACAAAAACGAATCGATTCAAATAGCTGAGGTGTTAAAATATATCAGGTACGTTTGTACCGCCCACTTGCCCTGCACCGCCCCCCGATCGCCCCCGGTAATGTCAGCGCCCCCCTAAAGCTTTTCACCGCCGCCCGGGGGGCGATTTCGCCCCCGTTGAGAACCTAATTTTAGCTGATCGCTAATGTCACAGACTGTAGCTGATCGCTAATGTCACAGACTGTAGCTGGTCGCTAATGTCACAGACTGTAGCTGGTCGCTAATGTCACAGACTGTAGCTGGTCGCTAATGTCACAGACTGTAGCTGATCGCTAATGTCACAGACTGTAGCTGGTCGCTAATGTCACAGACTGTAGCTGGTTGCTAATGTCACAGATTGTATGCTAATGTCACTAACTGCAGATTTTGGTCATCTCTAGCATTTGCATTTCTTGTCGAATAAATAAAATATCAAATTGGCTTCGGAGATGGCGCACATAGGACATCCAATTAACTCTGCCCCATACTACCCACTGTACTCCCGTGGTCTCACTGCAGAAGATTAGTCTTTGGTTTGGAGAGTATGTGTCAACGCTAGTGAGCGGAATGCCTTGGGTAGGGGTTCGCCTTCCACTTCATTACCTTTGTGGCGTCAACCCTTCGCTCTTCTTAAATGTCTTTTTGTCTAATGTCAAGCAGCTGCTGAGCATTTCGGGGTCTGAAATTTTGCCCTTCTTCCTTTCCCCACAAACCGCTGGTTAAATGCCTGCCCTTGAGCTAACACACCGCTACATAATTACACATAAACACACACTCAAACACACTGAAAAAATGCACAATTACTCACACAATGGCTGCCGCGGCATACAGACATGAGGACTTACAATTCATGAAAGGATTATTTCTCTAAGGCCCACAACTCATGAAAGGATTATCTATCTAGGACCCACAACTCATGAAAGGATTATCTCTCTAAGGCCCACAACTCATGAAAGGATTATATATCTGGGACCCACAACTCATGAAAGGATTATCTCTCTAAGGCCCACAACTCATGAAAGGATTATCTCTCTAAGGCCCACAACTCATGAAAGGATTATCTATCTAGGGCCCACAACTCATGAAAAGATTAACTCTGTAGGGCCCACAAATCACGAATGGATTATGTCTCCCCAGAATGCGTGAACTGTGTGGAGAAGACCTGCCACCAGAAGACCAGGAAATGCATTGTGGGATGCATGCCCGGGTTCTCAGGCGTTTCCTGCACTAAAGGTAAGCCGGCTCATTTCGCCTCACTAGACTCTTTAGTCTCACTAACACTCATTACTCACTTTTAGCAAAGTCTCACTAATTTCACTGACTAGTCTCACTAGTCTGACCTCGTCTTAAGGACAAAACTATAAAAAAAAAACTAATTTATCGTGTACAAGCTAAATAGCCCGGCGTCGCCCGGGTGAAAATAAAACAGACCTATATAAGCTACAGATTAAAAAAATTAAACTACAATAAACAAAAAGCTATAGACTGAATCTAATAATTAAAAAAAAAAAAATTTTTTTGAAGACTTTTAGGAAAGTAATTTAAAATAAATATTGTAATCGTGTAAAAAAAATAGGCAAGTATTTTTATTTAACAAAAATCTAAATTGCGCTGTTTCGCTCGAAGATTTAAAATCCCTTTTTTTAAAAGTAATATTGATTAATTGAAAAAAAAATGTGTTAGACTAACTGGAGTTAAGTTTCTTTAAAAATTAACCACCTTCTTTTCAAATCTCAGCCGAAACAACGGAAAGCAACACCGTGATGTACATAATTCTGGCCTGCTTCCTGCTCCTGCTGCTGGTGATGTTGCTCTTCGTGGCGTTCAAGTACAAGCGCCACAGGAACAGGGTGGTGACGGACAGGGAGACCCGATTCATAGAGCGAGCAGACGGGAACATGGACGATCTGAACTTCCTGGTGGCCAGGCTGTCGCAGTTCCAGTCCCCGCCGCCCCGGAAAGTGAAGCAGGCGCCCCAGGGTGGCGAGAGTGAGGAAAGTGAGGATGACTCAGAAGATGTTTAGAGTGGGGTGGGGGAGGGGAGAATGGGTTTGAAGAGGGGAGGGGGGATTGAGACATCGTTGTTATATATACTATATGTTACTCACAGATATTGTAATTGTCCGGTTCGTGAAACGGGGCAACTTTTTGCCCATGTCATGCCCTGGGCAAATTCCTACAGATCTATACTGGCCTAGATTTAACCAAGAAAACGTAGTTTACTTTGACGCAGTTTTTTTTTTTATATTAGCCATAGATCTATATTTTATTTGCTATTTTAAAAAATAGGCTTTCAGTATGGAGCAAGACATATGAATCGAAACAAAGTATAATACTTTTAATACTATCTAATAGCCTTGTTTTAAAACGATTTCTTTCAAATATGACTTTTTAATACAGAGGGTGGATACGATATTAACCCTTACAGTCCCGGGCGCGTATATAGCGGAACTGAAGGCAGCATAGATAGAAGTAGGTCGGTACGGGAAGGGTTAAAACATATGAGAGTATACCTAATTATGAATTTATTACCGAATGACTTAGAGTAAAATTATTATATTTAGCCTTAAATAAAACTTATGACTTGTGAACTTTGACTCACTGACCCTATGAACTATTTGGTCCGACGGGGGCTTTACTTAACTTTACTATTAAACATGACTTTAAGCCCAGTTCATGATCTGGGCAACGACACTCTAAGGCCGTAACATGCTTTATGTTTAAGTAATGGGAGGCCAATAAGAGTTTTATTTATTTACGTTATAGGCAGAGGCGTATTTAGGATCGTTCCACATGTCCCATTGAACAATGGCCCACACACACAAAGGGGGCCCCCACACACCCCAAAACACAGGCTAACACAGCAATGTCGGAAGGCAGAGGCGAGGCCCCCCACCTAAGTTTGACCTTTGGGAACAGGCACCCCCCCCCACACACACACACACACAATCCTAAATACGGCCCTAAATACGGCCCTGGTTAAAGGTGGTAACCAGTGATCGTGTTATTTGTTAATTCTGAGCTTTGATAATTTATAAGTAAAGTGATGACAGAAGACTTGAACTATACTCTAAATAAATTATATACTTTTGATTTGATTTCTTTTGAAGTAAGCGTTTTGATTCATTTGTGCGATTGGTTTCGTTTATACTTTTCTTTCTGTTTTAACTTATGTTAAGAGTGAAGAGTATTTTGGAGGGAAATGAAATAATATGAATTGCACTTAGTATATCATGGCCGCACAAAAGTATATTATTCAACTTCTGTATGAGACCTGTCAACTAGAAGAAACATAAACAAAAAACACAAATCTAGAACAGAAGTGCAAGGTTCGTTGCTAGATCTAATGAATAGTGAATAGTTAGCGGTTATTCGCAACTGACAAGAGTAACACCAATGGTTAAATTACGAAGTCTAGAAACACTAGAGGGCAGAAGGGCAAAAATTAAAGTACCGGTAGTAAGAATGCATAATGCATTACACTCTAACTTAAATAGGACACAAAACATTCCAATGCTTAGATAAACATTACGACAAAAACATTTTACTTATCTCTTACGCGAGAACAAATACATGTAAGTACTCTTTCTTCCCGAGTGGCATCGGGGAATGGAATGGGTTGCCAGCACAAACCTAGGAAAACCACTAACTCTAATCAGAATGCAACATTTAATACTCCAAACACGAATAAGCGTAGGAAGCAGTAATCTTCTATATAGTACAAGTGTCTGTATCATATAAGATAACGAACAGTATGTCTATTTTCTGAATCACTGTAAATTTGGCAACGGTAAATTCGCCAACGGTATTTTCGGCAATGTAATTTTGGCAACGGTAAATTCGGCAACGGTAATTTCGGCAAAACGATCAAAGCTGTGATTTTGGCAACGGTAATTTTGGCAAACTTAACATATCCACTGTTTTTATTGACCGTATTGGTAGGACTACACTCTAGTCCGGGGTGGGCAACCTATGGTATGCGTGCTAGACTTGGCACGCAGTATGGTTTTAAATTTTACGTGAAAGACCAACAAAAAGGATGTTTAAGAATCTTTTGCATGAAAATAGCAGGATGACATTAAGGCCTTTGGCACCCTAAAAGATTTAGAAATGCTACTTTGGCACACTATTATCTAAAGTTTGCCGACCCCTGCTCTAGTCTACTAAATGAAGCTAATGGCACGAAATGGAGTTAGCATTATAGAAAGTGCCTGATTTGTGACATGTTTGCAATATAGCGTAACATGAGGAAGGCGGAGGAGATGGGCCCCAATCGTTGAGTTTATGAGACGTGCTAAAATGACACTAAAAATGTATATATAAAGTAAACAAATTAGGTAACAAAAAATAGTTAATTGGTTCGTTTGACTAAAAATTAAATTTAAGAAAAACTTTTACGTTATTTAACTAATGCATTCAAAAAAGGAACATTTAAATAATGTAACACCCCCCCCCCCCCCCCCGTCTATAGCACAAGGAAACAAGGCAAGGCGATATTACGTAAACAGCAGAATGAGACTCGCCGTGTTAACAAAAGCAAACGCTAGCCCCTCCCTCCCCCGTCTCCCCACCCCCGTCTCCCCCATTCCATCTCCCCACCCCCGTCTCCCCACCGATTAAATTGTTAGTGACCAGCTTGGTAGCACCAGGCTAAGAGGCTAAGCAGTGAAAACTAAAAGAGGTTGGGGGTGGGGGCGGTATTCGTTTAAATTCTTTTTTAATCCCAGAACATTGTTTTTGCTAGTTAGACAAATCAGTCTTTCTATCAAAACATTGATAATGATATTGGATTTCATTTTATTATTTCAATTTTGAAAAAATAATTTAGTTATTTACTTTTCTTATATATTTAAATTATATTACAAACGAGAGTTGTAAATACAACATTTAAATTGTATAAAAGTACTTTCAATGTTTAAACCAATTTACTTAGGCTATAAGGCACATTTAGCTACAAATCTCTTGTAAGTTATCGAGGTTTCTATATCAAATATAGCCAACTAAAAATATGTATTGTTGTAGGCCTATATGTCTAAGTAATGCATACTTGTATCGTTATAACATAGAAGGTACAAGGTTTAAAACTGGTACACGGTCTAAAACTACAAAGACAAAAAGGTAGGGTACTGATTGACGGCAAATAGACGACTGCAATGGAATGTGATAAAATGATTTATGGTGGCCATGTGTTCCCCCCCCCCCACACACACACACTCAACAACCCGTGTTGAGAGAATAGGCCTATAGGTCAGCAAAGTAATTCTTTAACTCTCCTTGACGTAACCGGTCAAGAACATTCGCGTACCACTGTGTTCGTTTTTGCCTACCTTGACCTTTGCCGAGGCGTAAATTAAGGGAAGGGGGGAAACCCCGGGGCTGGGAAAGGGCTACATTTGGCGCCTATTTAAAATGTTTGTCCTGATCATTAAATCACGTTAAATAACGTGCCAAAGTGCTCCTTAATGTTATCATGCTCTTTTCACCATTTTGGTGATCTTTCATGTGCCATTTAAAAACAATCTGCGTGCCAATTATGGCACGCATTGCATAGTTTGCCTATCCATGGACTAGAGTGGAGTCTAACCAAAAGACTTAAAAAGCGGGTTAAAGGCGTAAGCCCTAAAATTCACCAATGCATAACATTTCTGTTTAGTCTACTTTTTTCTCTTTCTGGGAGTAAGTCTACTCTCCCGCCACACTGTTTCCACATCTCTGACTTGAAACTATATCAATGTCTTGTTCATCAAATTGATATGAAACATGTTGATTATATACGAATAAAAATGATAAGAAGATACTACTAGGCATATACGTTTATATTATTTAAATACAAGTATCCCAAGCAAAATAATGTAAATATAAAAGACAAATTTTATAAATTATTGTGTGAATATTTTTACAATAAAATCAATTATAAATGTATTGACATAAAGAATAACTTTTAACTAGCAACAACAAAAAACAACAACTAGCAACAAAAAAAACGTCTCTTTGACCCCATAACCCCGCCCCCCACACCTTTTTTTTCCTGCTGTAGCCTGGGGTCACTAATACTTGAATTGGCAGAACTTCGTAAGGGGAGTCGGGTAAGTACTTACGATGGTCTTGGTCGGGGGCGGGAGGGGAGGGGGGCATTCTACGTTTGCTCTTGTTTATACACCATACTATGTAGGGGTGGCGGTCAGGTAGTCAGAGTTACGTAATATTGTAGGGGAGACAAACATATGCTTTGATGCGTAAAGTCAGATTAGATACCTTACACACATAGACCTACCTTTACCTTTGCAAAGCCCGAAAACTTTAGACCAATTACCTTATTATCATGCTTAGGTAAACTATTCTCATCCATTCTTAATGTACGAATGGAGATGTTCCTTGAAGAGCACAACTTATTAAACGAGAATCAAATGGGTTTTAGAGAAGGTTATTCCACAACGGAAGCATCATTTATACTATATGCGCTGAGCTTTTTAATAAAAAATAAAGGTGACAAACTGTTCTGTGCATTCATTGATCTAAAAAGAGCTTTCCCGTCTATTAAAAGAAAATTACTCTGGGCGAAAATGTTAGATATAGGCATAGATGGAATTTTCCTTAAATGTATACAGGGGTTATATAGAGATATTAAATCGACAGTAAAATTAAATACAAACCTGTCACCGTTATTTAACTGCGAAGCAGGACTAAGAGAGGGAGAACATCTGAGCCCTCTATTATTTTCTATGTTTATTAATGACTTAGATTCTTATTTAGAACTAAAAGGCGCAAGTAGCTTAACTATCAGCAACGATAACAACGCAGATTTACTAAAAATATTCACATTATTATATGCTGACGACACAACAATCCTAGCTAAAACCGCAAAAGAATTACAGAAAAACTTAAACATTTACAGTAACTATTGCAAGGAGAACCACTTAAACATAAATGAAGATAAGACAAAAATAATGATATTCGGTAGAAAGGGGAGGGTAGGAAATCAGAAATTTGTACTAAATAATAATATAATAGAAATAGTTTCTAAATTTAAATACCTGGTGTTACGAATATCGGTCATAAATGAATGACGTAGTAAGGCATTGACCTCTTAACAAGTGCGTATCAGAGTCCAAAGCGACCAAGGTTTGACCTTTATGCCCTGAGGGCAGTTTAAATAAAATAATTCGTTCAAATCCCGTGGAAATTGGGGGATAATTCTGGATCGTAGTAATTATAGAGAAAGAGGTTAAAATGCGTATTAAGACCCTGTAGAATCTTCGGTGATCGTTTTCTTTGTAAAGTCCCGACCTCCTTAAAGTTAGTTCAGTTTAAACGTTTGTAGAGTGAAGTCGCTATATTCATACATGTACATATAATGCCATTTTATTGATACTTATGTTGCCACCAGTTGATGAAGTTTATTGATCGTTTATATTGAGTCTACAATTTAAATAAAATTGTTTATTCAACAACTGGAGTTGTTTGATCTATCGTTGTTGAGAAAGGTGTTGAAGATAATTATCACGAATATAACTACATTACTGCATAGACCTGTCAGTCAAGGAACCCCTAGCTTGGGCTACAGATTAGCAGAATCTAGAGACTTCTAATAAAGATACAACTATATTCATTGAATCCGATTTAACGAGTCGTAATAATAATCAACCTAAAGAGGTCCATAACAGTTTGGGGGCTCGTCCGGGATAGTTGTATAGTGAAGCATATATTCAAGTTGTGTTGTGTTGTGTGTTGGAGCAGTGACCTACTGAGCAAGCCTAAGAACGCTGAAATTATTCTTCCGATTGGAAAAACGTAAGTTGGAAATTTACCACTTTATAAATCTCTTAACTAAAGAATGGAATTTATTGAAAATCCAGAAGAAGAAGTTCTGAAAACTTTATCAATAAAGAAGTTAAAAGAGATCGCTGAGATCTTAAAGATAGAAGTTACGGAGACTACACCATCGAGGACTGTGTTGACACAGCAGATAAAAGATGTGTTGATTGCGAGTGGCAAGTTGAAAGTAGAATCAAGCGCGGAGGGATATCAAGTTGAAGGTCAGATGTCTGAACAGTTGCGATTTCAACTAGAAATGAAACGGTTTGAGATGGAACAAAAACGTTTGGAAATAGAAGAAAAACGTCTTGAGATGGAAGATAAGAAAAGTCAAAGAGAAATAGAAAGTCAGGAAAGAATCGAACTAGCAAAGATAGGAGCTACTAAAAAAGAATCTCATAGTGATGTAGAGATGGCCAGATGGAAAAAGCTAGTCCCTACCTACATTGATAAAGAAAGTGAAATAGCTAATTTCTTCCAGACCTTTGAAATTTCTTGCAGAGATTTTAAGTTCCCAGAAGATAAATGGGGAATATTAGTAAGAACAGCTTTTACTCAGGGAAGGGCAAGAGATTGTATTCTATTGTTAAAAGAGGAGCATTTAAATGATTATGAAATCATTAAAGACACTGTACTTAAAGCCTATAACCAAATACCGGAAAGTTATCGGAAAAGGTTCCGTCAGTACACAATGTCCCCTTACCAAACACACTTAGACTTCCTTAGAGCAGAAGAAAAGCTAATGGATCAGTGGATAAAATCCAGAAATATCTCCACATTAAAAGAAATGAAAGATATCATTCTCTTAGAGGATTTTATTAACAAAGTGAGGCCGGATATATGAATGTATTTATCCGAGCGTGATATCACTGACCCACATAAGGCTGCTGATTTAGCTGAACAGTACACATTGTGTCATAGGACAGCTGATGGAAAGAATGTTAATAGGCCACAACGGCCAGCAGAAAACACACAACAACAACATCGTGAAAAAGATCATTTTGTGAAACAAAATGATGTTAATAAAAAACCTGTCTACAAAAACGTCCAATGTACTTTTTGTAAAAGAACCGGACATAGCATAGAAGACTGTTGGAGTATAAGGAAAGATAAAAGACCTAACAAAGT
Source organism: Anisus vortex (assembly GCA_949126835.1). Classification (NCBI taxonomy): domain Eukaryota; kingdom Metazoa; phylum Mollusca; class Gastropoda; family Planorbidae; genus Anisus; species Anisus vortex. The sequence continues at coordinate 33,597,995 of OX421506.1, read as the reverse complement.
GGTCATGTGTGCCAGCCATGCACAAATACAGAATGTACAAGAAAGCGAAGATACAAACGAACTGAATTCGAAGAAAGATTCTTCTAAACCAGAAACACTGAGGGTGGATTTGCCTGAGAGCAAAAGTCAGAAGGTAGAGAAATCTACAACTGAAGATAATGAGGATAAATATCCTGATTATAAATACAGAATGGCTACTATTGGATTGGTTGTCCAAGTCCACAGAGATGAAAAAGTAGACCAAAGTATTTTTGACTCGGAAAAGAGTCTGAAGTCATCGAAAGATGAAAAACCACCCGGAAGTCATGGTCAAGGGAAGAATGAAACTGACACAGAGACCCTGTGCAGTTTTCAACCGTTCATTAGTGAAGGTTGTGTGGCCTTACAAAAGGAAGGACCACTGAAGTCCGTAAAAATATTACGAGACACAGGAGCATCATTAACACTGCTGCTTAAAGATGTATTACCATTGAATGATAATACATTGACAGGACAGACTGTCCTATTGAGAGGTTTTGAATGGAAAGAAGAAATACCTCTACATAGGATATACCTCGCATCTGACTTGGTGACAGGATATGTGACAGTTGGAGTAATATCAAAACTTCCTGTTGAGGGCATATCTGTTATCCTAGCAAATGACTTGGCGAAAGGGAGGGTGAGACCTGAACTAATTGTGAAGGAAAATCCAGACCCTAGTCCTATGGTGGAGACAGGAAAAGAAAAAGAACTTTATCCTGTAGGTGATGTCATAAATGGTATGACACCACAGAAAAAGAAAGAAGAAACTATCTCACAAGAAAAGGAAAAGAAAGAAGAAATTCTCCCACGAGAGAAGAAAGGGGAAGAAGAAGTGGAACTTGATACTACTATTTTCTCCATGATTGAAGATTGTCCGAAAGGAAATGAACAATCAAAGAAGTCATCACAAAATGAATTGATTGCTGAGCAGAAAGTAGACCCAGAGTTGCTACAGCTGCATGAGAAAGCTGTCGACGAGAAAGAAAATCCTACTACTGATGTCTATGAACAGATAGACCACAGCATAAACAAACAACAATGCAAACCTGCAGTTGCCGGTACAGATGAAGATTGGAGGAGCATCACTGAAGAAACGAGTGCGGAGAGCTGGACCGAAACTATCAAAAGCTATGGGTTACCACAATCCATACCGATAGATCGAAGGACCAACTTCGCCTCGGAACTCTTCAATCCAGTCCTAAAGAACTTATGCCTGGAGCATGAGGTGACAACTGAATCCTATCCGGAAAGTCAAGGAGCCTATGGAACAATCTTTGGACCCACTGTCCGAGGACCACTCAAACTACTTCCAGAGGAATGGCAGACCGAATTGGATCTCCTTGGGCTGAGCAAGTACCTAGATAAGTACATATATTTTTTGTCTGACATAACTGTGTTTGTTAGAAAAAAATTGTACACTGCTCACATGCAGATGCCATTGTTGTGTGATGAAAGAAAGGCAAATATATTATATCATTTGAAAATGATAAAGCCTTACCTTCTGAAAACAATTGGAATAAGCTTGATGTTGTTAACATTGTTACTCTTATTTGTAAAATTTATGCCTGGAGTACAGGATGAATTGAATGACAAATTCACTGATAGTTAGTTACCAAACTTACTATTTTAAAACTAAATCCCTTACTTGTGAAGAAAAAGGACTGAGTAAAAGTATTGTTAGAGTAAATATCATTATAGTGTGATATTTCTAAACAAACTTGTTAGGTTGAGCATTAAAATAATTGCTATAAGAGAAAAAGATCAGTTTTATCCGTAGAATTGGTTTCTAAATCAGAGGACATTATAAATGTGGACTGATTATAAGATGTGGTTGAGAATCTCTGGAAATGATAATTGAAACATTTGGCAGAGAGGATAATCTGATTGATAAAGATGTAAATGGTTTTAAGAAAAGAGAATTTTTCTATCACTAAAGTATTGAGAAATGTTTATGATTGTACTATGGATTTATTTTATCATGTACTGTTGTTGAAATAATTGCACTGAGTCAAGATGCAAATTTCTTCTATGTGAATTTATTCATTTATTATATTATCATTGAATGTATGATAATGAAGGGTAAAAATAGTTGCTGCAAGGCAGAACTATGACTAACAAGAATTCCAAGAAATGTATTATATATGATTTTTCACTTTTAGGATACTGTTACATGAAAAGCAGACCAAAAGTAGAAACTAATAAAACTTTGTTATCCTTGTTTTGTATAAATTTAGGATGTGCCACTGATTTGACACTGCAAACCAGAATGATTGAGAATTTCATGGTTGAAAATTTATAATGTTGACACACCAATGTTCAACAAATGTATTATTAATTAAGGATTTCATGTCAAGATTGTAAAACTAATCTATTTTTTTTGTATTAGTTAAAATAGATTGAATGAATTGTACCGACAAGCAAAAGATTGGGTAGACCTGAACACTGTGAAAGTAACAGGAGAACCAATGAATAAAACCTTTTATGGAATGGAAAAGAGCAATGTATTCCAACCTTACTGACTGAAAAGCTTGGATATGGAACTAACCATTCAGACCAGCAGTTTGTTTTGTACATAAATTGTTACATTGATTTCGCTATGAAAAAAAAAAATTAATAGTAGCCTATGCTTAACTCTTTTCTACTTCAGTAATATTGTATTTGAAATGTCTTTGATGTAATCTAAAGAAAATAAGTACTTACTGTGTAGTACTAAGATTGTATGAAGATAATATAACTTGTTTTAATTGATAGTTAATTAAGTAAATTAACCAAATTTGTTTAAGTAAATCCATGTCTGCATGAAAGATAGAATGTTTCAATTTAACCTGCTACGATGTGAACTCTTTTAAAAAAGAAAATAACGACGTCGAAAGGTCATGGTAAAATGAAAGATTGAAATATTTTTAATGATTTTTGCTATAAACTATTTTAATTCGTGAACAGACTATGTTTAATGCTTAAAATAACATACATGAATTTGATTTTGAGATGATAGTTGTTAAAGAATGCTCATTTAATACGATAACTATTTAATCGCGTAGCAATTTTTTTTACATAGGCTGTGATGAGGTAAAAATTTGCATAGGCCATGTAAACATTGTTAGAATCAAGAGAGAGAGAGAGAGAGAGAGAGAAAGGCGGAATTGACCTCAATCTGTTGTCTCGCCACAGACAGTTGTCTAATGTGTTAGTCAGCCTACAGGCTTAAAAAAAAATACTGTCTACACGAGCAATAATGTTTGTAACGTGTAATTAGGTCAGGTCTAGTAGTATTTTTTTCATCAAGAGCGTTTGTTTTTCTCCTTATGAAAAAATAAGTCGAGCCTGCATAGACATTGAGTGATTTTTTCTTTTGTTGTTTGATTACAAATGTAAAAGATATTAGTTTATAATTAAATGGACGAGAGAGTTTTTATTACAGTGGAATGTTCAATGTAATAGAAGTGATTAACTTGTATTATATTATATCTATTAAGAATGATTATGTATTTTTCTTGTATACAAGATTTAGATAAATAATTTAATTGTCCATTGTTTTGAATTAAAAATTGAATGATTGAATGACTATAGTTAAGCCATTTGATAAGATGAATTTATATTGCATATATTATTATGTTATTGTTATCAGTTCGATTGAATTATTGGGATCGCCAATTGAACTGTATTGTTTTTCCCGGAATATTTTCTTTTATAATTATTCCTTAAAATTAACATTTTTCGTATGGTTAAAATGTAAAGGAAATAATTATAAAGCTTTAGAAGGGGGGGGATGTTACGAATATCGGTCATAAATGAATGACGTAGTAAGGCATTGACCTCTTAACAAGTGCGTATCAGAGTCCAAAGCGACCAAGGTTTGACCTTTATGCCCTGAGGGCAGTTTAAATAAAATAATTCGTTCAAATCCCGTGGAAATTGGGGGATAATTCTGGATCGTAGTAATTATAGAGAAAGAGGTTAAAATGCGTATTAAGACCCTGTAGAATCTTCGGTGATCGTTTTCTTTGTAAAGTCCCGACCTCCTTAAAGTTAGTTCAGTTTAAACGTTTGTAGAGTGAAGTCGCTATATTCATACATGTACATATAATGCCATTTTATTGATACTTATGTTGCCACCAGTTGATGAAGTTTATTGATCGTTTATATTGAGTCTACAATTTAAATAAAATTGTTTATTCAACAACTGGAGTTGTTTGATCTATCGTTGTTGAGAAAGGTGTTGAAGATAATTATCACGAATATAACTACATTACTGCATAGACCTGTCAGTCAAGGAACCCCTAGCTTGGGCTACAGATTAGCAGAATCTAGAGACTTCTAATAAAGATACAACTATATTCATTGAATCCGATTTAACGAGTCGTAATAATAATCAACCTAAAGAGGTCCATAACACTGGGAATAATCTTCTCAGCTAACGGTTCTTTCTCAGAACACAGGAAATATTGTAAGATGAAAGGTACTAATGCTATGTTCAATCTTCTCAGAAAATGCCATACACTAAGCTTGCCCATAGATAGTCAAATTGATCTATTTGATCAAACAGTACTACCTATACTAACCTACGGTTGCGAACTATGGGGTATGGAAAATTGTGACATTTTAGAAAATGTTAGACTAAGATATTTTAAGATGATTTTAAAATTGAACACAAAAACACCAAATTATGTAGTCCTAGGCGAAACAGGCAAACTCTATATAAGATCATTTATTAAAAAAAGAATGTTACACTTCTGGATCAAAATAGCGACCGGCAAAGAAAGCAGGATTTCTAAAATAATTTATAACATTTTACTTAAAGAGCACCTGGTTGAAAAATGCAAATGGTCCGCCAATATAAAGTTACAATTGGAACAACTAGGATTAGGATATATTTGGTTAGAACAAGATATAATAGACACTAAACTTTCAAAATCAATAATTAACTTACGTATAAATGATCAAAGTAAACAAGAACTTTATGAGAGTATGCAAATAAGCAATAAAGGTAAATTATATAGCGCTCTAAAATATAAATCTGACTGGGAAAATACTCCACCCTTTTTAAATAAATTACATCTGAAAGAAGCTATCTATATACTAAAAATACGAACAAGTAACAATAATTTCCCTGTTGAACTGGGTCGCCACTCCAGAATAGATTATAATTTAAGATTATGTCCCTTTTGCTTAAAAGATATAGGAGATGGATTTCACTATTTACTCCAATGTGTACACTTCAATGCCCAACGAAAAATGTATCTAAAAAAATATTACTATAACAGACCTAATGTAGAAAAAATGTCGGAACTGCTTAATTCTAGTAATTCTAGCTCTCTAAAAGAACTTAAAAAACTAAGCATATTTTCAAAAATATTAGTATCTGCTTTTAAAAAATGAGAAAAAGGTTAGAAATGTTTAAGTATTTTAACTTGTTGGTTTGTCACTATGATATTGAGAGATAGTCGTAGAAGAAATGTAATATACTAAGCCGCAAGAAAAATTGTGAATGATTTCTTAAATGTTTGTTCTCACTATGTTAATGCCGTGCAGGTCTAATGAAAGTGATATACCTGTATGTCTATGTTAGTAAATTAAGTCGTTGTTTTTTTTTTTTTTTTTTTTTTTTTTTTTTTTTTTTTTTTTTTTTTTTTTTTTTTTCTTTGTTAGTTTTTTCCCCCAAAAAATTGTGTTATAAACTAAATTATCCCCCCTGAATTTTCTTTTAGGATACCTTTAATTAATAAATTTTTTATTACTTTCATTTTATTACTAATATTGGTTTTACTATTATTGTTCAATTTATTATTCACAAATGCTATAATTTTCTTATGTTTTTGACTATGCCTTTATTGTACCTATGTACTATGTGGCAAAATAAATATTGTTCATTGTTCATTGCCGAGGCGTAAATTAAGGGGGGGGGGAAGAAACGCCGGGGCTGGGGAAGGGCTACATTTGGCGCCTATTTAAAATGTTTTTATTTGATCATTAAATCAAGTTAAATAACGTGCCAAAGTGCTCCTTAATGTTATCATGCTCTTTTCACCATTTTGGTGGTCTTTCATGTGCCATTTAAAAACTATCTGCGTGCCAATTATGGCACGCATTGCATAGGTTGCCTATCCATAGACTAGAGTGTAGTCTAAGCAATACTTTTAATAAAAACAGTGGATATTATATGATTGCCAATTTTACCGTTGCCAATTTTACCGCTTTGCGTGTTTTGCCGAATTTACCTATTCCGAAATTACCTTTGCCAAAATTACCTTGACGAAAATACCGTTGACGAAAATACCGTTGCCAAATTTACCGAGCACCCTATTTTCTTCTATTATCCAATCTTATGAGCATATTTACATGTCTCTTTTTAGTTGTTCTGTATTGCTGTATAGTGTGTTGATGTATAGTGTGTTGATGTATAGTGTATTGCTGTATAGTGTGTTGATGTATAGTGTGTTGGTAATGGTAGGTTGAGCGGGGGGGGGGCAGTAATGTATGGCTAAGATAAGTTAACTTGTGAAGTTTAAGTTTAAGCTGCAAGTTGTCTAATGACTTGTGGCTGGCGGCAGTGTCTACAGTTGGGTGGACTATCATATTATGTCAGAACCTGTCATGTTTTGATACGACGGGAATGGTAAGTGGGTCAAGAATTCAGCCCGGAGAGGCAGACAGAGTAACACCGACAGAGTTTCTGTCCACGATAGAAGAAGGAGGATCGTTGTTAGAGTTATAGAGTGTTAGAATAGACGTTATTATTTAGAGAACGTACAATGAAGTGAGCTTAATGTATACCCTGGCATGTGTATATACTATTTGTATTGTTGATAAATAATAAATTCCTTGCTGAAAATAGACTTGCTAGAATTATTTTTTAGGTGTAAAGAATGAAAGTCGGCACCTCTCCCGAACGTGCACTAAGCGCCACACCAGCAGCCCCACCCACCCATGCCAACCTGGCTACACAACCAGACACCACCATAGTATACAACAACATTTGGATTTGATAGATGCTACTATTTTAAATCTACTTTTAAGTTTTACAGACGTTCCTTCAAGATTCTAGATAGAAGATTATTACGTCCACTTAGGCCCAAACCTCAGCGGCAGGGATCGGTAGATGGCAGGGAAAGAGCCCGCGTCCGATGAACTAACTGCAGGACCAGCCGGCCAAATGCATGATTACTATGCATTTCCTTTTCAGTTTAAATTGATGTTATAGCTGCCGGTTTCACAAAAGCAAAAACAATCAGATTGTATATTGACTGTTTCTACTAGTTCTAACGTCTCAACTGTTACTTGTGTTAGTAGGATCTATGATAAACAGATAGGAATTTCGTTACAAAATTCTCACAGATATATGGAGTGATATCAAAACATCAGCAATACACTAAACAGAAACAGTTTGTTTTTTTAAGTTTTCATTTTTTTCATTGTCAAGTTCAGAATAGAGAACATTGTTATCTATACATCATCGTCAATCATCATCGTCACTTTTATCTTCATCATCATTATTATCATCATTTTCATCATCATCATAATTGTGAAAGTCCTCTTCTTCCACTGCCGTCTTCTTTTTCGCCGAGGCTTTCTGCTTCGCCGGCGGTTTCTTGTTGCGCGTCTCCTCCGCTGCTTTCTTCTTTCCAGGCTTCGTACGCCTCGCCGCCGCCGCTTGCTCGGCCACCGCCGCTTTGTCGACTTCAGGCTCTTCGTAGACTTCCGCTGCCTGGTCCTCCGCCAAGTCGTCTTCCTTGGACTTGGAATACCTGGCTTGTATCACGTTGCACTCCGGGTCGTAGTTATAGACAGTGTGGGTTTGTTTGGTCTTCATCAGGAAAGCCAGCAAAGCTAGCACCATGGCCGTGACGAAAAGTGCGCCCAGGATGTAAAATAACCTGAAATCCTCTGGAGGGAAAAATGGAAACGTTACAAATTAGACGGGGAAATAAAAATTCAATGATTCAAATCAATCCTTTCGGAGGATGTTAGTAAAAAAAATATCCTTTAAAAAAAAGGAAAGACGCTGTTAATAACACAGATTGGTTTCAAACGAAGTCTTGCATGGGGACTATAGTGTTAAATGTAGAATTTTACTGAACGATCATGCAATGAACTCTGCAACCCATGCTCACCTGCAGCAAATGACGGCATAATTCACAGCCTAACCAAGAAGCAGAAAAATATATTTTCTTCATTTTATTTTAGCTGATTCCAAATAAATACTGTAGGCAACAGAGCACCAAGATGTCTCACTACAGGAACAATCGAATCTCTGCTCTTGGAAATTAACTCCATTCTTGATACTTTTAATGTCAAACTCAGCTTCTAGGGGATACAAGACCATAACGATATAAAAGGGAAATAATTATAAGACCAGCAACCCTAGCAGAGCAAGGAGAATTTAATTCACAACTAACGAAGGACACCCACATCAAGTGACATGTGACATAGTCGTCACATGATCAAACAGATTATTAGAACAAACAAGTAAGTGGTCTTTAAATGGCTGGAATTTTCGTAATCAATAGGAAGGTGTGTTTTCACACACATGCCCACACTAGCTGCTAGTGATCCAATAACCGGCCTCCAAAAACAACATGTCCAAGTTACCATCTCAGGAACAACTAAACACACAGATAAGCGTATGACGCTATAATCTTGTATATTGAAGGAGCGCCTGTAAAATATAAGACAAGCGAAATTGCCCGTGTGAAAATAAAACAGGCCTGTATACGCTAAAGATAAATTTCATAACCTACAATGAGCAGAAAGCTTAAAATCTAATATTTTAAAAAATATTTTTTTTACTGAAGACTTTTATGAAAGTACTTTAAAATAAATATTGTTATCGGGTAAAAATAAGCCCTTCTGTTCATTTAACAAAATCTAAATTGCCCGGTGTTGCTCGTAGATTAACAATCCTTTTTTTTAAAGGAATATTAAATGAAAAAAAATGTAGAAAAAAAAGTAATGGACTAACTGGAGAATCGAACCTGGATCGCCCGTATGGCAGTCCGATACGTAAGCCACATAGCTAGCAAAGAAACACTGTCCGAATTGAAATCGCAAAAGTATAATATGAGGAAATAAGGTCCCTGTCTTTAAATTAACTAATATAATTGCTTGAACACACACAGTCTACTTTATAGATAAGACAAGATCTCAACCGGCAACTTGCTCCTTTGCAAACATACAGAAATATCTACCGCCCCTAAAAAAAATACCTTTACGACAACCACGAGAAGTCTGAAGTTTCTTCATCATAGCCTCAGGTCATGGGACAAAGGCCCCAAAATGTGTGCTAGATCAGGATGTTAATGAAAAAAAAATGCAAAAAAAAAACAACATTTCCATGACTCAAAGTTAAGTACACTTCTCAGAGTACACTGTGTCAGAGTACACTGTGTCAGAGTACACTGTGTCAGAGTACACTGTGTCAGAGTACACTGTGTCAGACATGACTCAAAGTTAAGTACACTTCTCAGAGTACACTGTGTCAGACATGACTCAAAGTTAAGTACACTTCTCAGAGTACACTGTGTCAGAGTACACTGTGTCAGAGTACACTGTGTCAGAGTACACTGTGTCAGAGTACACTGTGTCAGAGTACGCTGTGTCAGAGTACACTGTGTCAGAGTACACTGTGTCAGACATGACTCAAAGTTAAGTACACTTCTCAGAGTACACTGTGTCAGAGTACACTGTGTCAGAGTACACTGTGTCAGAGTACACTGTGTCAGAGTACACTGTGTCAGAGTACACTGTGTCAGAGTACACTGTGTCAGACATGACTCAAAGTTAAGTACACTTCTCAGAGTACACTGTGTCAGACATGACTCAAAGTTAAATACACTTCTCAGAGTACACTGTGTCAGAGTACACTGTGTCAGAGTACACTGTGTCAGAGTACACTGTGTCAGAGTACACTGTGTCAGAGTACACTGTGTCAGAGTACAATGTGTCAGACATGACTCAAAGTTAAGTACACTTCTCAGAGTACACTGTGTCAGACATGACTCAAAGTTAAGTACACTTCTCAGAGTACACTGTGTCAGAGTACACTGTGTCAGAGTACACTGTGTCAGAGTACACTGTGTCAGAGTACACTGTGTCAGAGTACACTGTGTCAGAGTACACTGTGTCAGAGTACACTGTGTCAGAGTACACTGTGTCAGAGTACACTGTGTCAGAGTACACTGTGTCAGAGTACACTGTGTCAGAGTACACTGTGTCAGAGTACACTGTGTCAGAGTACACTGTGTCAGAGTACACTGTGTCAGAGTACACTGTGTCAGAGAACGTTAATCTGCGCGGCAAGTGAAGCCAGCGTTCACACGTTTCCGAGGCCCTGAGCACACAAGAGGACAGTTGGACTTGACCATCACAATAACCAACCGTCTTTTACTTATCTCCAATCCAGTGGTGATGTGCCCACCAGAGTTGAGTAGACTCAGCGGACATCTTTCAGGCCCGGGAACAGATCCAGCAACCTCACGAAAGTGTGAACCCGAGCACGCCGCCATGAAATAAGTTAAATTATTATTTTAGTTATTACACTTTGTCAAAAAAAAATTCATTTGCTTACCTTCACTGCATTGATAACCCCTGTAGCCAGACATACAACCTTTAAGGCATTCTCTGGTGACCTTATGACAGAAGTTTTCGAAACAGTTAACACATTCTGTTAAAAAAAAATCATTAGATCAATAATCTAGAAGACTAAAAAAAAACTGACAAAAAAAAACTAACTAACAAAAATACAAGACAGCACCAGCTAAAAAAATTGTCCAAAACTTCAAACATTTTCAACTCAATTTTATAAAAGAATACTTGTCCTTATTACTTCTTCTTCATCGAAATTTCTGAATCTTCTAAACCTCAAACTAAGTTTGATATATTCAAGTTATCATACTGTCATGAGTTGAAATTTATTAGAGCGAATAAAGTCTAGTCCAGCCAATGGCCGTGATACTTAGACTAACAAGCCAGTGAATAGGGGCACGCAAAGTCGGGGTCAGCCCCCCCCCCCCTCTCCGTCACGGTGAAAGATTTACAAAAAATGAATCTGTTGTGATAATGTGTTCTTTGGTCAGTTTAACACTATGACAGTGTGGTGGTTATTCAATGATATTTCATATTTAATGTCCATTTAACATTAGAACAAAAGTGTCCTGAGACGTTTTAAAAATGAATCAAGTATAATATATTTCTTCTTCTTCTATAAGTCATTCTGCAGAGCAGCTTGTCTCTTGCAGTCAATGCCAGAAAACCTGAGGTATGTTAGCTTAGGACAATCTTGTAGGAAGCGGTCTTATGTTTCTTGTAATGCCAGTGTCTGCAGTTGTGTGGGCGTGCTGGGTTTATTCTATTTAGATGTAAGTTGAGTGCTCTATGTCATGTTCTCAACTGGAATATAGTGCATTGATTTTTGCAGGGGATTAACTTCATGTTCTTTTGTTTGTTGAGCTGATTCATTTCTCTGAAACACGTGATTAATATACACAAACAAACATACATACATACGCACAATGAAATAAAATATGCAGAAGGTGAAAGTTAAAAAAAAACGGTAAAAAAATCGGTTGAATCACAAAATTGTTATATATTATACTTTCGTTGGGGATACACCCTAGGGGGGGGGGGGTGCATGGATATCAACCCCACGGCCCTGTTCGGCGGCCCGCTTAGCAAGTACTTACTATGTTCACAGTATTCTCCAGTCCATCCGGCTTCACAATGGTTGCAAGCCCCCGTGTGTTCTTCACATTCGTTCAATTCCCCGCCACACTGTTTGTCACAACCTGTAGAAACCGTTTTAATCGCTAGACTACCAAGGTTGTTGATATCTTTAATTTAGTTACATAACAATCGATACTTAAAGATAGCCAAGTCCTAAAGCCACGAAAATATGGAAATTGATCCATTGTTTTGTATCCTTAGATAGTCTAGATCAGGGGTCGGCAACCTATGGCACGCGTGCCATACCTGGCACTCAGGGCAATTTTCAATAGCACGCAGAAGATTCTCCAAAAGTCGATGCAGGTATTTCTACTAAAAATGGAGCGCTAGAACAGGATACATTTTGGCACGCTGAATGAATTAGAACTTCTATTTTGGCACAGTATAATCAAAAGGTTGCCGACCTTGGTCTAGATAATTCCGATTCTACTCAAATCTCAAGTATTCTCAGTATTGGGGAAATAATAAACAAGTTGTTTGTTTTTAATCTTCCTAACTTCTCGTAAAAGTAATGAAATGTTTGTCACGCGAAAGTTGAGCCCTTTCTCCCTGTGGACTTCAAATTCTTGGTACGCTCCACTTACACACACACACACACACAAACACACACATACACACACACATAAATATATAAACCCAAAGACACGTTTAAAAAAAACACACACACAAAATAATGTGATCATCATGATCTACCTTGATTGCATTGAGCTTGGAAGAAGCCGGGCACACAACCGAAGTTGCAGTCCCCAGAATACTTGTGGCAACTTCCATCGCCTGAACAATTGATTGGACACACTGAACATTTTGTTTACAAAAAAAAAAAAGAAAGAGAAGAAATTTCATTTTGAAAAAAAATACGACGTAAAGAAATATAACCATTTTTAAAAAAACAGGAAAACTGTTCTAATAAGATAATCAGCAGTCAAATATGTACAGGTTAATCAGATGTTATTGATAAAACGTTATAGTGTTATAGTTAATATAATACAATAAAAATATATGTTCATAGAAACCTTGATATGTTTGACATTTTCTCAGCTAGTTTAGCTTGACGGGAAATCGGAGTGCCAAGGGCGTAATTAAATATGCTAATTTTAAATAAGTGCAATGTTAGAATGTATGAGAACAGCCTAACTTGCACATACACGAAGAAATGTTTGAAATATAACTACACTTCTCCATGTTTTGGAATAGTTGTCAACTACACGCTTCCATGCTTGATATTTTATTTCCCTACCCTCTTCCATGCTTGATAACAGACGCCATCAAAAGCATGCTTTGTTCATTCTAAGAAACTTCGCTAGCGGATAACTTGCAACTTTTTTGAAATGCACCAGGTGCATTTTTTTTCTGTATCAAACAACGTTAGGTCTGCTTATAAATGGTTCGTAATCATGTCTGATTTAGACCTACTAACTTGAACTACAGTTAAGCCCGTAGGTGCGGCGTGGGCATTCCTCTTGGACGTCCATAGACTCTGGTCTGAATTTGTTTTCATCGTACTCTATTGCGAAAAAAATCACAAACAACATTGCCAGGCATCAAGAAAACGAAAATCTGAGGAGTAGAGATAAGAGTGCTTATCGATCTATTACTACGTTTATCTCTCTCTATATATATAATTATATATTTCTATAGATCGATCGATCTTTTTACTATCTCTTTTAAAGGACTATACTTTTTTGTCTTTATATATGTATACATATCAATAAAGTGATCAAATTGTGTATTTATCGAATTTTCACTTTATCAATCTATCCATTTATTGAATCTATCTCTATCTAATCTATCTAATCTATCTAATCTATCTAATCTATCTAATCCATCTAATCCATCTAATCTATCTAATCTATATTATCTATATTATCTATATTATCTATATTATCTATCTAATATATCTAATCTACCTAATCTATCTAATCTATTTGATCTATTTGATCTATTTAATCTATCTAATCTATCTAATCTATCTAATCTATCTAATCTATCTAATCTATCTAATCTATCTAATCTATCTAATCTATCTAATCTATCTAATCTATATTATCTATATTATCTATATTATCTATCTAATCTATCTAATCTACCTGATCTATCTGATCTATTTGATCTATCTAATCTATCTAATCTATCTAATCTATCTAATCTATCTAATCTATCTAATCTATCTAATCTATCTAATCTATCTAATCTATCTAATCTATCTAATCTATCTAATCTATCTAATCTATCTAATCTATCTAATCTATCTAATCTATCTAATCTATCTAATCTATCTAATCTATCTAATCTATCTAGTCTATCTAATCTATCTAATCTATCTAATCTATCTAATCTATCTAATCTATCTAATCTATCTAATCTATCTAATCTATCTAATCTATCTAATCTATCTAATCTATCTAATCTACCTAATCTATCCAATCTATCTAAGCTATCTAATCTATATTATCTATATTATCTATCTAATCTATCTAATCTATTTAATCTATCTAATCTATTTAATCTATTTAATCTATTTAATCTATCTAGTCTATCTAATCTATCTAATCTATCTAATCTATCTAATCTATCTAATCTATCTAATCTACCTAATCTATCCAATCTATCTAAGCTATCTAATCTATATTATCTATATTATCTATCTAATCTATCTAATCTATTTAATCTATCTAATCTATTTAATCTATTTAATCTATTTAATCTATCTAGTCTATCTAATCTATCTAATCTATCTTATCTATCTAATCTATCTAAATCCATCCAATCTTTTAATCCATCTAATACATCTAATACATATAATCTCTCGGAACATTAAATTCTCATTAATGTAATGTATCTTTTAAATATTCTTTTGAAGGTCTATCTTATATTCATATGTTTACCTTTTAATAACTTAAACATTTTAACTTTATTTATTTTTTATATGCTTTAAATGTACACCCAGATAAATAGCCTACCTTAATTGTATGGATGTATTGATTAGCATATAAGCTGGAATCCCCTTATGCATTCTTTGAAATGTGTCGTCAGCCTCTGTTCATTGAATGCCCTAGACATTCAATAAATAACATAGACGTTTCATTTTATCTTATATATTACAGACGCTCCTTCTATTAAGAAGTTTTTTGCGTTCTTTTCTTCGCTCATTCGTCGTCTGGGTCTAGTCTAGCTTTTAAATTAATGTTTTAAATAATGTTAAGTTGCTGGTTTTCCTTATTTGTTCAGGCAACCCATTCCATGCCCGAATGCCACTCGGTAAGAAAGAGTACTTATATGCATTTGTTCTCGCATAAAAGATAAGTAAATTTTTTTTGTCATTATGTTTATCTGAGCATTGCAACAGGTTTTTATTGGGTTGTATTTCTAAATTAATTAGAGTTTAATGCCTTATGTATTATAATCATGTTTAATTAACTGACCGTGTCCTTGCACTAATCAGCCTTGAAGAACCGTGTCACCAATGCGGTCACCTGATTGATAAAGACTCGTGTTAGAGAAAAATAGAACAATAACAACAAACACGTCCCTTTAATTAAATACAATTCAATGTTTACCATTTCCTAATGTTTTCATTGCACGTTAGCACCGGTTCAACACTGGGAATTTCCGAATTAATAGATTTCACGGACCCGAAGATCCCATTAAGGTTATAGAAAAACTGACAAATGATAGTGATAATGGTTTTAGTTAAATTAGCTAAATAAAAGAAAAACAACTATTTCTTTTTTTCATTCTCTGGGTGACTTATTTACGTTGTTTCGGTAGATGATATATGACTTGCGCACCGGAAATGAAATGTGCATCAGATTCCTGCATATTACTTGTATTAAAAAAAAAGAAGAAAGTCTAATCACTGATCTATACATTTATCAGTTCTGCCAAATTTTGTGTATCCAAAGACTATAATGAAGTCTTTGGTGTATCTTAGATTATATATATTACAGACGCTCCTTCTATAAAGAAGATTTTTGCGTCTTACGCCCATCCGTAGGACGCAATAATCTAAGATTATAAGATAAGAAGATAAGATAAGATCGGTGGTCCGAGTCTAGTCTTGCATTTTTATTAGTGTTTTAAATGATGTTAAGCTACTGATATATATATATATATTACTAACTTACTAACTTAAGCCTGTCGCCCTAAATAGGACATAGGTCACCTACAAGAGAACTCCAGTTATCTCCGACCCCCGTTAAACCCTATTTTTTCAGCATTAGCTTCCATATCTCGACTCCAAGTTTTTCTCCTCCGACATCTTTTCTATATAAATTTAAAATATGGGACAGGGGTGCAGTTCACTCAACTATTGACAGCCGCTCAAGATAGGCAAAAGTGGACAAAGTTTACTGCTGAGGTGTCCATTCGCTCCCCCCAAAAGAACAAACGGTCAACGGTTTGATGATGATGATAGACGTTACGGGAAAAAGTCACACTTTTGTAGTTTAGAGTTGTTCCACATTTTACAAAAGACTTTGCCAATTTATTCCTTTGTAAACGGTTTATTTTTTCTAATATTCCTATGGTTATTGCCGTTGAAAAGTGGTAGTTTAGTGCATACTATGAATGACTATATATTTATATCAATCTATTTCTAGCTATCTAGATAATCTATTTTGGAATTATCATTATTTTAAAGATGTTTTTTCGTTAAGTATTGATTGTTCTTTTAGTTTAGAAATCAAAGATTGATAAATTTTTCTTTAAAAAAAATGTTTTGCAGGTTGATAATTATTTTATCACAATGCTGATTTCGCCCTAATTCGACGTCACAGCTAGAGAAGAAGGTCTTCACATGTCTTATAAGTTTACAGACGTTCTTTCTAGATCGAAGATTATTCTGTTTTCTATGCCCAAAACTCCTGCAGGGCGGCAGGGATTGGTCGGTGACACGGCTAGAACCCGGACCGTTTTTTTGACAGTTTGTTGAACTAACCGCAGAACCAGGCGGCCTCTCATGCAGAACCAGGCGGCCTCTCATGCAGAACCAGGCGGCCTCTCATGCAGAACCAGGCGGCCTCTCATGCAGAACCAGGCGGCCTCTCATGCAGAACCAGGCGGCCTCTCATGCAGAACCAGGCGGCCTCTCATGCAGAACCAGGCGGCCTCTCATGCAGAACCAGGCGGCCTCTCATGCAGAACCAGGCGGCCTCTCATGCAGAACCAGGCGGCCTCTCATGCAGAACCAGGCGGCCTCTCATGCAGAACCAGGCGGCCTCTCATGCAGAACCAGGCGGCCTCTCATGCAGAACCAGGCGGCCTCTCATGCAGAACCAGGCGGCCTCTCATGCAGAACCAGGCGGCCTCTCATGCAGAACCAGGCGGCCTCTCATGCAGAACCAGGCGGCCTCTCATGCAGAACCAGGCGGCTTCTCATGCAGAACCAGGCGGCTTCTCATGCAGAACCAGGCGGCTTCTCATGCAGAACCAGGCGGCCTCTCATGCAGAACCAGGCGGCCTCTCATGCAGAACCAGGCGGCTTCTCATGCAGAACCAGGCGGCCTCTCATATTTCCTTAGATCAGATACCTTCAATATCTAACGCAAATAACCTCCTACTTTAGGGACCACAGATTCAAAACAGCGATCATCTTCTTATACAGACGAATTGTCCTTACAATGGACTATAGTAAGCTAATATTTATAAACTCTTTCAAATGCACAACATCACAAACTAAGAATGAAATTTCGCAATGCAAAATATTTGTTTATTTGTAGAAAGTCTATTTATTTGTGTATATAATCAGCGGCAGCACGTTAAGACAACATCTCGTATGTACATTAAATATCAATACTTTTCATTATTAATCACAGGATTACACAAGGGAAAAAAAATGAAAGGGAAAATCAATTTTAGAACTAGAAAATAAAAATATTTTTTTAATGTGTCAATCAAAAATAAATTAGTCCCCCCCCCCCCCACACCCATGGTCTTACACCAGATCTGGCGCCCCCCCCTCCCCCAGATGCTGTAACTGCTTTTTGCCCCCTCGTGACCTTTTATTTTTTGTGTGCAGAGGTTTTATTTTGCTTTTTTTTTTCCCGTTTCATTGCAAGTATTCTAAATACCTTAACCCTTCCCGTGCCGACCTACTTCTATCTATGCTGCCTTCAGTTCCGCTATATACGCGCCCGGGACTGTAAGGGTTAAGAAACACACACAAATATGGCGAAGGTTCGCATCTAGACAGTGCTTTACAGCGTCTGTAAGTTGATTTACACCTAGACCGCGCTTTACATCTTGATGGGATCTATACCTAGCACTTTGCTTTAAAAATCCTATCGTTTTACCAACTATATACGCATTTCTATCCGGGGGAATAAGTGGCAACTGTCATACCAATTATAACACCGTGCATAAGAAATAGCGTAGCATTGGCAAAGGTGCTTACGGTTGAAAAACAGCACCCACACACACACAGACATACACACACACACACAGGCACACACATACACACACAGACACACACACACAAACAGACCCACACACACACACAAACACACACACACACCCACACACAAACACACACACACACACACAGACAAAAAAAGAAATATCTCTTGAGACTGTCTTCCTTTGTCACAAGCCAACAGATTAGCAAATAATATAATCTCTAAGGGAACAAGTTGGCCGAGCGGCAGCTGGTGTACCGAAGGTCCTGGGCTCGAATCCTGGTGTAGGCTAGAATTATTTTTTTTCCTGGACTCGATGGTGTCCCTGAGTCTACCCAGCTCTGATGGGTACCTGACATTATTTAGGGTAAAGTAAAGGCAGCTGGGCATTGTACTGGCCACACACTCGCCGTGTCCACAGATACGGGTGAACGCTGCTTCTCCGGCTCTATGCATCCGTTTGGTCCGACGTGATACTTTAATTTATATATATATATATTAAAAACTAGCCCAAAATATTACATTAAAGAGAAAAATAAACAACAAAGTTGCAAGTGACACAAATTTACATGATATAAGAAAACTTCTTGTTAAAACAGACTCCGTGGAAAAGTTCAAGCGAGCAATGTTCTGTAGTTTATGTCTGATGTTTCAATATGTTTCTAAATGTCTGTTGTTGTCGTTTTGGAAATCTTTACGTCGACGTCATTCTTTGTCTTGATTGTCTTGTTTGATTCGTATCAGCCAGACGACAGCGAAAACTATGACAATTATAACAGACATGACTAAAACTGTCACGAGGACATCCGAGTACTCTGTGGATAGAGAGAAGGAGAGAGAGAGACCGAGAGAAAAATAGAAATAGTATTGATAATAAAAGATTCACTAAAATTTAAAATAAATAAAATTTCAGGAAGTAAATTCTATTTTAGAAAATATAAAACCAAATTTGTATGTCATTAAGTTTTCAATATAGCCAAAATTTTCGAGTATATAGCACTGCAAGGGTGACACCAAATCAAATTTACAGACATTACTATAGTCATGATCGTCTTAGTTCCAGTAAAATATTAATTTACCACTAATTACACTTTTACGAACAAACCTATAGTAGGGATATAAAACATACACAAAGGTAAAATAAAGATGATAAAATAAATAGAAAATTATAACAAGTTTTAGTCATTCGAAGATCCGTCATTTTGACGGGCATTAAGACTAGTATTTATATATTAAATCTAATGATGACCTTTATTCTTTACATTTCGTTACGGCTCTATTCGCCAAAATACAGCTAAATGAAATTTTTAGTACTTCATCATCATCACCAATCCCATGATCGTTGAGGTCGTTGGGGGGAGAGAATGGACACCTAAGCAGTCAACCTTCTCCACTTTTGCCTATCTTGTCAATAGTTGAGTCAACTGCAGCCCTGTCCAATACTTTACATTTCAGTACTTATACTCCAGTAAATAAACGGATAAAATCGTGTAATCATGTAATAATGTAATGATGTAATGATGTAGGCAGTAGGCAATGGCCGAATGAATAAAAGTTTTACTATAACAATACATAGGTATACAGATGCAATATACAGTGTCAACGCGTAAAAGGGTAAATATATCTGTGTATAAAAATGCAATTAGTTAAAAACGTTATCTGTTAGAAGAAGTGACATGACCGAAACGTGGTTAAAATCAGTTGAAGATTCATGTTAATTTTTTTTTAGATCAGTTTTGTCGACTTCTGTAACGGTTCGAAAGACATATAGAAAAAGATCTAAGATTGTAACTTAACTATTTCCAAACGTTTTGCCAAACTATATGCGTGTACATTGTGGCTCGGCTTGAGTTGGCGTATGGAAAGAGTTAATATATTTAAAAACATCATTCGTGTATATCCCTGGAAGTTGAGTGAAGGGAGCTCTGCATACTATACATCGACTGGCCCAAAACGGTTTATCTTAAGGCCACGCCTAGATACTCAAGCCTTTCTAAACAAAGAAAGATTCAACGCTGTCAATCTCTGTAGTATGTCAACATGCCTTTGGCAGTTAAGAGATGTACGAAATAGCTTTTAGCGCATCATTTACCTTCGTTACAAATTCCATCTAGACAGCCTTTAGTACACTGGAGCGACATCTGGTCGCAGACGTTCTCAATGCAATTATAACATTCTGTTAAAAGAAGAGGGAACTTAATTTGTCAATAACATTCTGACAATACAATAAACTGACAGATATTTTGAATGGTCTCTGTCAATATAATTAGCCCACAGATATTGTGAAAGCAGCTCTCTCAATAGATTACTATCTAAAATATTGTAAATGTAATAACAACACTCTGTCAATACGTAGTAATAATACATTAGCCATTAAATTCTAAATACAGCACAATAACAATCTGTTACAATGCTCAGATTAACATAAGGACAAAAACACTTTCCTATTCCTTATGCGAGAACAAATGCATATAAGTAATCTTTCTTCCCGAGTGGCATCCGGGGCATGGAATGGACTGCCTGAGCAAACCAGGAAAGCCAGTAACGTAATATCATTCAAAACACTAATTCAGACCACGGATACGCGTAGGACGCAATAATCTTTTTTTTTTTGTAATCCTTACTATTATCTCTATATTACTGTTAGTATACAAGCAAAAGTAAAGGAATTGTACTTGTATATACTTACATTTGGTGCCCCCCCCCCTTTTTTTTCCCCCTCCAACAACGTCAAATTAAAAACAATTATCAATAACAAAATGTGTAAGGGAAAGAAGTGAGCAATACCTTTATCGGTTAAATATTTCCTTAGTTACCTCCCTTACTCTAACGTAGAGCCAACAGCGAACAGTAAAATATTTAAGGGGGGTAACTTAATCAATTTTTTTTTATAAAATATTAACTTAGTTACCTCCCTTACTCTAGCATTCGTGCTAACAAAGAAATAAAAAAAATGTGTAACTTAATTGTTTTTTTTTTTTGGTGCAAACAAAATATTAGCTCACACACCCCTCCTTACCTGGATGTCTACCGGTACTTACTTTGTGTACAATGCGCGCCGGCCCAACCGCTCGGACATCCAGAGCATCGCCCGGTCCGTATGTCACAACTTATGTTAGTATCGCCACAGCTGGAGTCACATTCTGACACGGAGGAAGCAAGGCGGGAAAAAAAAACAAGAGAGAAAAAGATTCTTTGCAATCAAAATTGATTTTTGTCAAGATAGTAACACGAAATTTAACATTAATTCTTTGACAACAATTTCTCAAATGGCGTCAAGTAACACAAAAATAAAGCTAAACCAAAGACTATAATAACATGGACCTGTTGCTCTATTTTTTAGAGCTTATATGATTTTTTTTTTTTTCGTGCGCAACCAATAAGGTTGTCTTGAATGACTTCTACGCGCCCACGATTGCATTAAAGGTTTCCGCTGTGATACAGCTTTCGGTTTTAATCCTAATTTTCCATTGAGAAAATCATAGCGAATTGTTAAACCGGAAGTCTAGAGGACTTAGTGCGATCGGAAATTCCGAAACTAAGTGTTTCAAGTTATCGAACAGCAGAAATATCAAAGCAAGCGGTCCATCTTATTATAGTCTTTGGTCCATCTTATTATAGTCTTTGGTTAAAGCTATACCATTAACATAAATCTTACTAATAATAATAATATTTACAAAATTTATTTCATGGTAAGCTTATAGTAATAATTAGGTAAGTACACTTTATTAGATTCAAAATGTTATAGTATATTTAACGAAATGTTTTTATTTTGACAAAATGTATTTTAACAAAATAATTGTATTTTGACCAAATTTAAGTTTTTTAAACAAATGTGTTGTTTTTTTGGATAAAATGTTAGTTGTTTTTTTTTTACAAAACATTTATATTTTTACAAAATATTTAAATTTTGATAAAATAAAGCAGGATCAAGCAACCCATTCCTGACCCCCTATGCCTTTCATACTAAATGCACTCTTATGTTGGACTTACGTTCTGTACACATGACACCGTGGAATCCTCTTTTACAGTCTTTCAGGCACTCACCGGATTGTGCATGACAACTTCCGTCTCCACCGCAGTTTTGTGGACAATCTAGGAGGTGAATAATGATCATAATAATAATGGTAATGTTAATTAGCGCTTGTATCCGTGCTATTACATTTAGCATGCTCGGTGCGCTCTTGGGTGTAAATCGCAGCGGCAGATGTATTTTTGGTATGTAAGGCACACAGCCACTAGCCAAAGAGAAAGGTCTTTAAGGTCTTCTCTACGTGGACAAGTTTGCTGTGAGGCGCTTTCAAAGACTCAATGCTTTGTCCACCCCAAGACTGAGACTTATTTTTCCATTAGAACCGGACTTACGACCAGCATGTAGTAGTAGGTCATTCACGTTGCGCAGGCATGGGGTGAGGGTCGATATCTTAGCTCCAACCTCTGTCCGAGGGCTAGCGCCCTCATGCTGGCCGCACGTTAGGACCACTTCCTCCATTCGGACCGCCCCCCCCCCAAGTTGAACATACATCAACAAGACTATCAAAGAGTGTCATGGAGTAATATATTTAGAGCTGTCATACAAATAACAATAAGTGCTTTGTTTTTAGAAATGTCATAGTCATGATACACACATTCACTAAGTAATCTAACAAAACATAAAGGTACACCCTGACCGAAACTTTCCACACACAAAAAAAACGTAACCCTAAACTTAACCGCACTTGTCAATTAAAGATAATTCACTTTTTATATGTGATGTTTTTAACCTTTAGTACATTCTTTTCCATATTTGTGTACTTCACAAGGGTAGACGCAGGTCCCCGTTGTGTTGTGACATCTTTTCGTCGTTTCGCAGACATCTGTACAGACTGGGAGCAGAAGGAAAAACAGAAACACTCAAACATTGACTAAATTTGAAAAGATTTGAACGAATTCACAAATAGCAGAAACTTGGACTTCCTTAGAATTGAAAATTACACTTGCTTAAAATATTATGAACGCGAAACACAGATAGGCTACTTTTACGAACCCACACTTTCTTTAATACCTATAATCTATCGATAAATATGGGTACCAGGTGAAGTCTTTATTCGGTGTGCTTCTATAAGCCCATGGCTTTTCATATTTGCCCCCCCCCCCAAACTCTTTAGCTCACGCCTTCTTCTGGGATGATTCCTGGTATCATGTTTTGTGGACGCTGTCTGATCTAAGGTAGTTGCTGTTATGGCATGTTATTATATATAGCCTAATAGTAACTTTATATTGTATTTAGAACCGTCTCGATAATTCATTTAGAGTTATTTATTTATATTTCATTTTGTGGGTAGCTATTAAGACGTAACAACTTTCTGTGGGCCTTTTCTTCTACATTCTGAAAACTTCGGGAAAAATCCATTCTAGCACTTTCCGCACCAAAATCTATACAAGGCTCTTATTGGGATAGTGGGTTGTTGTTCTTTGTGCTTAGCTATAAGGAAGTTTGTTCTTTTTGAACAGTGAAGTTGAACATTATTATTGTACATAAGTTGAAGCATTAAATTTTTCATTAAACATTCATCGAGTGGTCTCTACTTGTTTTACAGTTTAAATGACCAGGTGGTTTGTGGACTTCTACCATTTCGACAGTTTAAATGACCAGGTGGTTTGTGGACTTCTACCATTTCGACAGTTTAAATGACCAGGTGGTTTGTGGACTTCTACCATTTCGACAGTTTAAATGACCAGGTGGTTTGTGGACTTCTACCATTTCGACAGTTTAAATGACCAGGTGGTTTGTGGACTTCTACCATTTCGACAGTTTAAATGACCAGGTGGTTTGTGGACTTCTACCATTTCGACAGTTTAAATGACCAGGTGGTTTGTGGACTTCTACCATTTCGACAGTTTAAATGACCAGGTGGTTTGTGGACTTCTACCATTTCGACAGTTTAAATGACCAGGTGGTTTGTGGACTTCTACCATTTCGACAGTTTAAATGACCAGGTGGTTTGTGGACTTCTACCATTTCGACAGTTTAAATGACCAGGTGGTTTGTGGACTTCTACCATTTCGACAGTTTAAATGACCAGGTGGTTTGTGGACTTCTACCATTTCGACAGTTTAAATGACCAGGTGGTTTGTGGACTTCTACCATTTCGACAGTTTAAATGACCAGGTGGTTTGTGGACTTCTACCATTTCGACAGTTTAAATGACCAGGTGGTTTGTGGACTTCTACCATTTCGACAGTTTAAATGACCAGGTGGTTTGTGGACTTCTACCATTTCGACAGTTTAAATGACCAGGTGGTTTGTGGACTTCTACCATTTCGACAGTTTAAATGACCAGGTGGTTTGTGGACTTCTACCATTTCGACAGTTTAAATGACCAGGTGGTTTGTGGACTTCTACCATTTCGACAGTTTAAATGACCAGGTGGTTTGTGGACTTCTACCATTTCGACAGTTTAAATGACCAGGTGGTTTGTGGACTTCTACCATTTCGACAGTTTAAATGACCAGGTGGTTTGTGGACTTCTACCATTTCGACAGTTTAAATGACCAGGTGGTTTGTGGACTTCTACCATTTCGACAGTTTAAATGACCAGGTGGTTTGTGGACTTCTACCATTTCGACAGTTTAAATGACCAGGTGGTTTGTGGACTTCTACCATTTCGACAGTTTAAATGACCAGGTGGTTTGTGGACTTCTACCATTTCGACAGTTTAAATGACCAGGTGGTTTGTGGACTTCTACCATTTCGACAGTTTAAATGACCAGGTGGTTTGTGGACTTCTACCATTTCGACAGTTTAAATGACCAGGTGGTTTGTGGACTTCTACCATTTCGACAGTTTAAATGACCAGGTGGTTTGTGGACTTCTACCATTTCGACAGTTTAAATGACCAGGTGGTTTGTGGACTTCTACCATTTCGACAGTTTAAATGACCAGGTGGTTTGTGGACTTCTACCATTTCGACAGTTTAAATGACCAGGTGGTTTGTGGACTTCTACCATTTCGACAGTTTAAATGACCAGGTGGTTTGTGGACTTCTACCATTTCGACAGTTTAAATGACCAGGTGGTTTGTGGACTTCTACCATTTCGACAGTTTAAATGACCAGGTGGTTTGTGGACTTCTACCATTTCGACAGTTTAAATGACCAGGTGGTTTGTGGACTTCTACCATTTCGACAGTTTAAATGACCAGGTGGTTTGTGGACTTCTACCATTTCGACAGTTTAAATGACCAGGTGGTTTGTGGACTTCTACCATTTCGACAGTTTAAATGACCAGGTGGTTTGTGGACTTCTACCATTTCGACAGTTTAAATGACAGGTGTTTTGTGGACCTCTGCCTTTTTCGACAGTTTAAATGACAGGTGTTTTGTGGACCTCTGCCTTTTTCGACAGTTTAAATGACAGGTGTTTTGTGGACCTCTGCCTTTTTCGACAGTTTAAATGACAGGTGTTTTGTGGACCTCTGCCTTTTTCGACAGTTTAAATGACAGGTGTTTTGTGGACCTCTGCCTTTTTCGACAGTTTAAATGACAGGTGTTTTGTGGACCTCTGCCTTTTTCGACAGTTTAAATGACCAGGTGTTTTGTGAACTTCTACCAATTTGACAGTTTTAATGACCAGGTGTTTTGTGGGCCTCTACCTTTCTTACAATTGCTGTAGAAGCCTGCTTTGCACATTTTACATTGGTTCGAAGCATTGCCGCATATCTCACAATTTTCCATACATGCTGAGGAAACAATTGAGATTTAAATTAAGTTTACTTTGCAAGCATGACGCCTATAAAATAGAAATATTCATTAATAATGCATTGATTCAGCTAGGTCGACAATTTGTGAACAAGTTAAATAATCGTTAATTTGCATCAATAAAGACATCATATCTGAACACTGCTAGCAGCCACTGAAAACAAGTTGCAGGCATTTGAAAATAAATGCATGAGGGAAATCCTTCGAATCTCCTAACTAGAACATAGGAGTAATGAGTATGTCAGGTACAGAATATCCTCCATTGCAGGCCCTCAAGAAAACATTATGACAATAATCAAACGGCGAAAGCTGGCATGGTTCGGGCATGTCTTGGGCCATAATAACCTGCCCAAAAACCAAGGCACTGTAGAAGGCGGACGTCGTAGAGATTGACAAAGGAAACGCTGGTTCGACAGAATAAAAGATTAGACAAAGCTGCAAATAACCGTACTATTAACAGCCGCTCCAGATATGTAAAAAAATTGTGGGAAAAGGAGACTGCTGAGGTGTCCATTCGCTCCCTCTTGAGGTGTCCATTCGCTCCCTCTTGAGGTGTCCATGCGCTCCCTCTTGAGGTGTCCATTCGCTCCCTCTTGATGTGTCCATGCGCTCCCTCTTGAGGTGTCCGTTCGCTCCCTCTTGAGGTGTCCATTCGCTCCCTCTTGAGGTGTCCATTCGCTCCTTCTTGATGCGTCCATTCACTCCCTCTTGAGGTGTCCATTCGCTCCCTCTTGAGGTGTCCATTCGCTCCCTCCAACGACTTTATCGGTCAAGGGTTTGGTGATGATGATGGGATCTTATAATTTAATCTCATCTCTTCTTCATGCATGATCTAACCGCTAGTTGCTAACTCAATGGACCACACAACTAATAAATCAATTTAACATCTCCTATCTATAATCCCATACTACACGCTATATTTGCCGAATATTGGCTTAAAATTCTGCCAATATTTAAATCTTGGCCAAATATTGAACTAATATAGTGAGCTTTTTGGTGGTTTATAGATAGACGCCCAGTCCTCCAACACCCAAAGACGCACATTGCGACCCCCGACCCTAGGACCATTTTCCCAAGTTACACGTTACATATATAGGGGCCGCAGCACGCTTTAATGGAGATCCTTAGGTCCTGGGTTCGAATCCTGGTGGAAGCTAGCATTTTTTTTCCAGGACTTGATGGGTACCTGGCATTAGTTGGGGTAAAAAAAAGCCGACTGGGCATTGTTCTGGCCACACTAGTATGCCACAGAAACTGATGAATCAGCCCTATGATCAGTTTGGTCCGACGGATAATTCCCTTTACACGTTTGTACTTGGGTAGAATTCCATACAACTTTACCTTAAATAACATGTCAGCAATTGTGCCACTTACACACACAAAACACTACTTTTTAGTGAGATATTTTATGTTTCTTTTTTTTTTTTCGTTTATCACTCCGTACAAAAAAATTCTAAGCCCTTTGAAACAGAATTGTGCACAGCCAAACATACACAAACTAACACA
Source organism: Anisus vortex (assembly GCA_949126835.1). NCBI lineage: Eukaryota > Metazoa > Mollusca > Gastropoda > Planorbidae > Anisus > Anisus vortex. Next base: position 33,570,620 of record OX421506.1, on the reverse strand, counting down.
CGCAAAACAAAGAACTAACAATTTAGAACAACAACTAAAAGAACAAACAGAAAATAAACAAATGATTTAAAAAACAAACAAGACTTTTGATTGGTGGTAAATCTGACCTGCTCTGCAAAAATGTCCTGTGAATCCCGACGCACACCCGTGTAAACAGTCACCTGTCACCTTGTCACATGACGTATCCCCTCCACAGTTGTGACAGACTGTAACAAAAAAACAAAAAAACAACGCAATAATTTGTTCTTGTGATTTTTTTTTTTTAATGTTTGCAAACAATATATTTATTTATCAAACCGCATTGGGCTGGGTATATTTTTTTAAGAGAAGTGTTATGTTAAAAAATAAAAGAAACACTAGAGGACAGAAGGGCAAAGTGTAAAGTAGTAATAATACATAAGGCATTAAACTCCTAATTTGGAAATACAACCCAATAACAACCTGTTGCTATGCTCAGATAAACATAAAGACAAAAACATTTTCCTTATCCCTTATGCGAGAACAAAATTATGCATATAGGCCCAAGTACCTACTATTTCCTTCAAAGTGGCATTCGGGCATGGAATGGGTTGACTGAACAAACCAGGAAAACCAGTAACTTAAAATCATTTAAAACATTAATAAAAATGCAAGACTACACTCGGACCACGTATGATCGTAGGACGCAATAATCTTCTATATAGAAGCAGCGTCTCTAGTATTTAAGATAAGATAATACTTAAATATATATATATGTGTTAAAGAACTTATTCCATTCCGTGATATGGTTGAGTGGGAAAGGTGGGTAGGGTAATTCGGTCGCACAATTGAGGAATGAATGATTGGCGCAGAGAGAGAGAAATATAGAGAGGGGGGGGGGATGGACAGAGATCTTTATTAAACGAATCTCAAGAAACAATGTAGCTGGACAGTAGATTTAATTGATTTCTGTCGCACAACAAAGAGAGTAAAATAGAGAGGCAAGACAGAGAGGCAGGACAGAGAGGCAGGACAGAGAGAGAAAGAGAGGGAGAGAGAAAAGAGAGAGAAAAAGAGAGAGACATGGGAAAAGAGAAATATATAGAGAGAAATAGAGAGAGAGAAATAGAGCTAGGGATAGAGAGAAATAGAGAGAGAAATAGAGCTAGGGATAGAGAGAAAGAGAGCTAGGGATAGAGAGAAATATATAGAGAGAAATAGAGAGAGAGAAATAGAGCTAGGGATAGAGAGAAATAGATCTAGGGATAGAAAGAGAAATAGAGCTAGGGATAGAGAGAAATATATAGAGAGTAATAGAGAGAGAGAAATAGAGCTAGGGATAGAGAGAAATAGATCTAGGGATAGAGAGAAATATATAGAGAGTAATAGAGAGAGAGAAATAGAGCTAGGGATAGAGAGAAATAGATCTAGGGATAGAGAGAAATATATAGAGAGAAATATAGAGAGAGAAATAGAGAGAGAGAAATAGAGCTAGGGATAGAGAGAAATATATAGAGAGAAATAGAGCTAGGGATAGAGAGAAAGAGACATATCAATAGAGAGAGGGAGAGAAAATATTTAAAATTGTGAAAATGAATTCGCTATTGGATGCATAACAAATGTAGGGTTAAAAAAATCCTGCAGTTTTGAACCAAACATCTGTAAGTTAGAACTTTTTAATTCATTTTTTTTTTAATAATGAGTAAATATTCAACTCACTCATGTCACATTTGGCTCCATAATGACCAGCAGGGCACTCCACTTCACAATCTCCTGTTTTCCTATTACAGGCTACAGAACAGTTCGGACACTCTGAAAACAGTAGGAGAAGCAGGATCATGTAGAATGCCATATTCTGTCTCCTGTTTCTGTATTGTGAATCGAACCCACCAAATCCCGCGTGTGTTCAAATTTACTGAAGCAGCAAGCACGGAAACAGAATCCGTAAAAAAAAACTCAATTATAAGCTGCACTTGTGTATTAGCTGCAGGCTTAAATCGTAAAGCAAAAATGCGTGTAAAATTTCATGCATATAAGCCGCACAAAATATAAGCCGCACAAAATATAAGCCGCACAAAATATCGTTAAATATATCCGGGATGCTAACCACTCGACTGGGGAGGACACATAGCAAAAGAGAGATCGCAAAAAGTAAAATAATAATAAGGTCACGTGTCTTCCAATTAACCAATGGGAGTCAGAATCCACACACGCAGATCCTACTTTATTTATATAATGCAAGGAAGCCAAGTAAGCGATTTGCATAAAGAAGAAAGTAAAATGCTAAGTCTAGAGCGTATTAGCGAGCAGGGCCGTATTTAAAATTGTGGGGGCCCTATTCCCAAATTGAAGTAGGGGTCCCTTCGTGGTCTCGCCCCCTGCCTTCCACATACCTCAGAAAAGGTTAGTTTATTCGTGTTACATTCTGTAAAATCATAAATGTTATATTGCACTTAGCTTGGTTGGACTGGTGCGCTTTATATTGTAGGGGAATAAATGAATTTTATTTTACATTTTCAAACAATTGGGATGTCACTAAAACATTTCTTTTGTTGGGGGCCCTTTTGTGTGGGAGCCTTGTTCCGACGGAACATGTGGAACATGCCTAAATACGCCACTGTTAGCGAGCTAGGCCTATAGACCAGGGGTCGGCAACCTTTTCATAACAGTGTACCATAGTAGGATTTCTAATTCATTCAGCGTGCCAAAAAACCATAAAGGCCATCCTGCTTTTGCAGTCAACTTCTTGTAGAAGTAATTGAATTGCCTGTTTTGGTAGTCGTCCGCGTGCCAATGAAATTCGCTATGCGTGCCAAGTTTGGAACGCGTACCGTAGGTTGCCAACCCTTGCTATAGACTATGTCAAAAGCAAAGTAAAATGTAAAAGGTGGATAAAATTGCGTATTTTAAATCACGGTTACGTTTAGTCTATGAATTTCGGTTAAGGCCGTGCGTCTTTACGCGTACTACCTACTCATGTCACAACTGTTGCCATAGAAACCAGGTAGGCAGCCATCTTTACATATCGGAGGGGCTTGGTCACATGACCGTTCTCCGGCACACTGGCTTGTGCAGTCTGAGGAGAGAATCCACAATAATATGTTATTCCTGAACGGTTCACAAGTCGTAAAAGGGCCAAAAGAACCAAGAGAAAGAGAGAGAGAGAAATAGCAACAGAGCGCGGGCACACCACGTCGTATCGACGTGTGAAAAAAAAAGTGGTTTACACGTGTTTTCGTGGTTTCAACGTTGTTTCCCCGTCGATAAGACGTGGTGTGCCCGCTGGGAAAGGACTAAAGAGAGCGAGGGAGAGAGAGACAGAACTAGAAAGAACTAGGGAGATATATAAAAAGGGAATAAATAGAGGGAGAATGACAATACAAGTTAAGAATAGTGGAAGAATAGTGGAAGAATAGTGGAAGAATAGTGGAAGAATAGTGGAAGAATAGTGGAAGAATAGTGGAAGAATAGTGGAAGAATAGTGGAAGAATAGTGGAAGAATAGTGGAAGAATAGTGGAAGAATAGTGGAAGAATAGTGGAAGAATAGTGGAATAGTGGAATAGTGGAAGCGAAAGAGAAAAAAAAGAACGTTATAGGAAAACGGTTAGGGAATTTGAAAAAGATAGAAAGAGAGTAAGAGCTGGAAATAGTAACGGAGATCTAGAAGGAGAGACAGAAATAAAAAGGAGAGAGAGAGACACACACACACACACAGAGATAGACGAGAAAATGTTAGAGCGTGAAAGAGAGATACAAAAGTCAAAGAACGGAAAGAGAGAAAATGAGGAGGGAAGAAAGGGTGCGTCCACTAATTACGTCAACAATTGATAGGACTGAAGTGTTGGAAGCTGAAATAAAAGCCTTAGGGATGTCATGGACTGAAGTGGGGCGGCTTTTCCCTGGGACATAGGGACATGGCGGAGCTTTGTGACTGCCTTATGCTCCACTGGGAGCGAAGAGGATTACACAAGTCCAATGTAATTTCCATCCCATAATTAATATAGATCTTTTTTGTATGAACGTAAAACCGGGTTTGCATGTTTACTATGTAAGTGGAAAATAAATATAGAATTTTTGAATCAAGGGAAATAAACAACTCATATTCGGCTTTCCTAGCATGCGAATTAGCATGCTGGAATTAATGGCATGGGGGGGGGGGGGGGGCCTAAATTAGCTTAAAACCGAATTTTAGAACCGAACATCGGTTGTGGTATAAAGAAAATCGATGACATCCCTAAATTATAATAAACATAACATAATAAACATTATGTTGCCCTTTTGATGTGTGCCATTTTTCTTCCCACATAAATTGTGCCCCCCCCCCCACCTAAATCCGCGACCGATGTTTGTTGTTTTTATATTGTTCCGATCGGCAAAGAGAGGAAAGGCCTATTGGTCACGAAGTTAGTGACCCAGTATAAGTTTAAATCTATGGTGAAATAGTAGATACATGTTGTTTTCGAGCAAGTGAGTGTGTTTCATACAAACGAACGTCTAATTGTCTTTTTATTTTAAATAATTGAATTTATTATGAAAAGTAATATTGTTGACGTCAACTTTTCTTGACACCCCCCTCCCCTATGTCAAAGAGAGAGAGAGAGAGAGAGATAAAAAGAGAACAAAAAAGAAGAAATGTACTCACTTTGTTCGCATTTCAAACCTTCATAGCCGAATGGACATCCAACCTTGCAATTGCCTTCTCCTTGTTCGCAGCTGGCATCCACACAGAGAGGTGGGCACGCTGAAGAAATAGCAGAAAAGTTCACAGGTAAACCAGGTTTGACACTCATGCAGAGAAGATGAACATGCTGAAGAAATAGCAGGAATTATCACAGGTAAACCAGGTTTCACATTCAAGCAGAGAAGGTGAACATGCTAAAGAAATATCAGGAATTATCACAGGTAAACCAGGTTTCACATTCAAGCAGAGAAGGTGAACATGCTGCAGAAATAGCAGGAATTATCACAGTAAAACCAGGTTTGACATTTATGCAAAGAAGGTGAACATGCTGAAGAAATAGCAGGAATTACCACAGGTAAACCAGGTTTGACATTCATGCAGAGTTGGACACTTTAATACAAGCCCACCGGGCACACCACCTCGTATCCACGTGGTTTTCACGTTTTTCCGTGGGTTCCACGTTTTTTTCTCCGTTGATACGACGTGGAGTGCCCGCTGGGAGGCTGAAGACGACGACCAAAACGCATGCATAATGACGCCATGTTCTGGAGAGTTCTTAAACTGCAGGTACAATTTTGACAGAAATCAAGAGGTCGTCGGGAGATCTTAAAGAACTGGCACGCCTTGACAGAGGTCCAGTGTTTCCCTAGTAACACGTAGGCAATAACTTACCCTTTTCGCATTTAGCACCGTAGTAGCCTGGCTCACACCCGGAACAAGATCCACTCAACATATCACAGGTTTTGTTCAGGCAGGTTTTTGCGCACTCTAAAGAAAGAAATATATATATATATATACATGCATTGTAAACCAGTTTTTGATCTTAAATGCTTACAGTGGCTTATTGGGTGCAGAAGATTACATTAAGTTTTGCGGTTTTGGGTCTAGTCTTACGTTTAAATAATGTTTAAGTTGTTTGGCAACCCATTCCATACCTGAAGTTGGCACTAGAAGACAGATGACGTAACTAAATTTATCTTTGTGCGTTAGGTTAAGAAAAGTTTTTTTATCCTACTTTCTTAATCTTTCTTACCATTTTATAATCTACTATATGATATTCATCATAGTGCATAAGAAATACTAGATCTATATTGATATTCATCATAGTGCATAAGAAATCCTTTTAATAAAAGTTGGATGGAGTTTAATCATGTTTATTGTGATATGAATACAAATGAAAATAATTCAATACTTTTAGTATTGTTGCTATAGTGATTTCTTCTATTTTTGTCTAGATTAGGGTTAGGCAACCTACGGCACGCGTGCCAAACTTGACATGCAGAGTGATTTTCAATGGCACGGGTAAGACTCCACAAAAAAAAGGCAATTTAAGTCACTTCTACAAGAAACAGAGTGCTAAAGCGGGATGATTATTCGGCAGTTGGCACGCTGAATGAATTTTAAATCTGACTTTGGCACTTTATGACCAAAAGTTTGCCGACCCCTGGTCTAGATGAGTAATTCAACTAATGGCTTTCTATACAGTGTGAGTATTCACTTGAAATGACACATTAAACTTTTCTTATTAAATTTGAAGTTAGTTGTTTTCTTTCAAATATTTATTGTGCTTTTTCTAGATAATTGGCCGCAAACAAAAACAAGTCCATTGCTTCGTGAATCGTATTGTTTAAGGGTTGAGTCATAATAATAGTGTTATTGTGTTTTTTAATGGAACAGTCTATTTCTCTTGTTTTATAGCATAAGACCAATATTTGTAAGCCACTATACATGCATTTGAATAGACAATACGTTAAATAAAATATCTTGGTTGCGACCATTCTAACAAGTTCTTGGGACAAGTCTGATACAGTAATGAAGTCTTCAGCACTACTGGGCTCTACGGTAATTTCCAATGCCAGGCTTATTGCCAAAGCCTCTGCTGTGCAACTTTTTTTCAGGGTTCTGGTCTCCCTGCTACAATAGAGATCCATTCTGGTGCAAATGAATGCCACGCGGAAAAGCTGTAATTCTGGGAGGAGGTTTGGTCCCACTTCAGAGCAAAGTGAAAACACGTCTCTCCACTATTGAGAAGGTGCCCCTTTCTAACTTACAAACTCGGTCCCTCAAAGCTTCCTCTGTAGTTGATCAAGAGGCGGCCTTATCTCTCAGATCGCGCCACTGACAGAATGGTGAGAACTACATCGTATCGACTGGCTGGCTGAATCTGCTGGACTCTTTAAAACGTGATAATGAAACTTCTTATCTTATACATTACAGACGCTCCTTCTGTAAAGAAGATTATTGCGTCCTACGCAGGACGTGACGATTCTGCTGTCTTAAAACCAAAGCCATCCAATAATTAAATTGTGAAATGCCAGGGGACAGCAGGTGATGTGAAATGGGCCTAAAGTGAACACTGCTTGGATGACATGGTCCGTTGGTGACTGTTTGTGGAGATGCCGTACCTGCTTGGATTTTGATTGCTTGACTGGGCTGGTCACGGCGGATTATCTTGGATAGGTCAGTTTCTGTGATTGGGAGGGAAAAAAAGCTACGGACAAACCATTAACTATGATGAAGAAATAAAACACCAATAGTTCAACCACTAAACCTAGAAAACACTAGACGCCAGAAGGGCAAAGAGTAAAGTAGTGATAATATATAATATAGCATTAAATTCAAATTTAAAAATACAACACAATAACAATCTGTTACGACGCTCAGATAAACATAAAGACAAAAACACTTTTGCTAGAACAAATGAATATAAGTACTCTTTCTTCCCACGTGGCATCTGGGCATGAAATGGATTGCTTGAACAAACCAGGAAAAAACAGTAACTTAACATCATTTAAAACACCAATCGAAATGCAGGACTAGACTCAGACCACGGATAAGCGTAGGACGCAAAAATCTTCTCTATATAAGGCGCGTGTGTAATATTTACGAAAAGATAACCCTCTTAGATATTGTTAATATATACATAACACATATACAATAAAATTACATCTCAAATTGTGGACTCTTTTCTCGGGTACAACGGGGCATCCACAAAAACATGAAGAAGAAGAACACTGGTCAATAGAGTGGCCTCAAAGATTATGACGATTAATTATAACGTTATGTCTATATAGACATATTCCCATTCTTACCATTATCACTGTATTACTGTTATACAAGCGAAAGAATGCAGGACTAGACTTAAACCACGGTTAAGCGTAGGACGCAATAATCTTCTGTATAAAGGGAGCTTCACATATGACTGCTCAGGACATTGAGAATGCTTGTACAGAAAATCGGATCACTTCAAAACTTCCATATGGAGGACGACAAAGTGGACACGGAGTAAGGCTTCATGCAATCATTGACACAACTATGTATACTCAACAGATTCATATGAGCTAGTCTTTCCCAAAAGATGACACTGGGCGTCATTTCAGTGCTTTTTTAATAAATAGTTTAAAATGACAGTGAAATTAATATACACTGGCTGGTTTACTTTACCGAAAGCTAATAATATGACTTTAAGAACTCTGGCTTTCTGCTTATCGGTCTGATACGTGAAGTCATCCAAAAATGTGTTGCAAGAATTTTGCTCCCAAACAAGTGAGACGGAAGAAGAAAACAAGAGATCAGCCACCTTCCGACTGCCAACTCCTTATTAGACCAGCCATCTTCTTGCATCCATCTTCTTGTTAGACCAACCGCCTTCCTGCATCCATTTTCTTATTAGATCAGCAACCTTCCTACATCCATCTTCTTATTAGACCAACCGCCTTCCTGCATCCATTTTCTTATTAGATCAGCAACCTTCCTGCATCCATCTTCTTATTAGACGAGCCATCTTCCTGCATCCATCTTCTTGTTAGACCAACCGCCTTCCTGCATCCATTTTCTTATTAGATCAGCAACCTTCCTACATCCATCTTCTTATTAGACCAGCCATCTTCCTGCATCGATTTTCTTATTAGACCAGCCATCTTCCTGCATCCATCTTCTTATTAGACCAGTCATCTTCCTACCGCCAATTCCTTGTTTGATCAACAACTGACCTGACTTTAGCTAAAAATATCTCCCCAAAAAGGAAGAAACGTAAAGAAAAGCCAACTTAAAATACATACCATCCTCGCATTTCACATTAAAATAGCCAGTGTCACAACCAGATAAGCAATATCCTGACGTTCTATTACAGGCTCCATTTCCTGCGCATCGACTTGGGCATGCTGACCATTTTTGAAACAGAGTAAAGTTTATTAGCGTCAAAAACGACAAGCACGTTATTGTGAAAACAAAACTACTATAAAAATGCTACAACACAAGAAATACCTTTTTTTTTTAATTAAAAGCTGCACAAGCATATCAACTCCTTGATAGACTACCCGACAAGATTTAAGCTAAAAATAACTCCCCAAAAACAGGAAGAAACGCAAAGAAAAACGAACTAAAAATACATACCATCATCGCATCTCAAATTAAAGTAGCCAGTCTTACAGTCAGATAAACAATATCCGGACATTCTATTACAAGCTCCATCACCTCCACATTGACTTGGGCATGCTGACAATTTTTTAAACAGAGAAAAGTCAATTTACGGCAAAAACATCAGCTATTGTAAAAAAAAAAATAAACTACATTAAAAATGTTACAAAACAAGAAACTATGTGAAATAACAACCTTTACATTAAAACCTGCACAAGCCTAACTGAATTAAGTAAGTAGAGTATCCCGTCGGACCAAAGTGATCCATTGATGTCGTTGAAGCAGCGTTCGCCAGTTTCTGTGGCCATGGCATACTAGGAGATTGTGTGGCTAGCACAATGCCGATGCCCAGCTGCTTTACTTTACCCCAGCTAAAGTCATCATAGCAGGGTAGACACAGGGGACACCTCCAGAGCAGGGGTCGGGAACCCATGGCTCGCGAGCCAGATGTGGCTCTTTTGATGGCTGCATCTGGCTCGCAGACAAATGTTCGATCATTAAAAAAATGTATTTTTTTAGACTTTTTGATCTTCATAGTAAATTGCATATCTATATTTCATTCTACAAATGAGCTAAAGTTTACTGCAGCTCAGCATCAAAAGAATTCAGAGACATAATTATTGTACTTTTAGAGTTGAAATTACACAAAATGCACACATTTACTTGAATTTTTAGTTTTAAACATAAAGTATGGCCCTCACATAATTACTTTTCAAAATATGTGGTATCCATGGCTCTCTAAGAAAAAAAAGGTTCCCGATCCCTGCTCCAGAGCAAGTTACGAATTTCTATGCCTTCATTAGGATTTGAACCCGTACCTTCGGTAAGCCAGCCGAACGCACTGCCAGCTCGTCCACCGTTCCGCTTCCTACCTAACTCTTACGTTAATGAAATCTTCCATTTTTTCAATCACTGTATTTTTTATGTTACTATTCCTTCATGTATACTTTGCAAAAAAAGAAATTGTTAAAAAGAGTTCGTCCAAAATCATTCTGGCGCTAAAACATATCAAAAGGAGATTACAAACAGAAAGTCATTCCTGTTGTTTGGGAATCAGCGTTCTATCAAGACAATCAAGATAGATGAATAGGGACCAGGGCAGTAGCTCAGTACAGTATTGTACACCATCATATCATGTACTCTTAATTGATAGCTAGTCTGAATAAATCGTCTCTTTGCATGGACCCTAACCCTTCAGACCATTTTTCGGTGTAAGGTGAAACAATTACTTTTGGCTTTTATGCCGCAAATTTCTTCAGATATATTGAAAGATTCTATCTTATCTTATGTTATATATTATAGATGCTCCTTCTATAAAAAAGATTATTGCGTCCTACGCTTATCCGTGGTCCGTCTAGTCTTGCATCTTTATTAATGTTTTAAATGATGTTAAGTTACTGGTTTTCTTGGTTTTTGTTCAAGCAACCCATTCCATGCCCGAATGCCACTCGAAAAGAAAGAATACGTATATGCATTTGTTCTCGCATAAGGGATAATAAGACACACCATCCATTTCGTCAAGGAAAGTTCAACAAGATGTATATGTAGATATATGTGTGTGTGTGAGTATGTGTTTTACAAAGAAATATCAGCCTTTTTGTTTCTTAAATCATCGTCATTGTAAATTTGAATTAAGGGTCGTACACTTGGAATGTCACGTTCTTGTCTTTTACATGAGTGAGTATCCACAGTATGGTGTATTGCGTTGAGTGAGTGTAAAATTCATTTTAAAACTGGGTGGGCCGTGTGTTTTTTTGTTTTATTTTCTAAATGACTGTAATTGTAATCATGACATGGCTAAACTGATTTGGCCCTCTGTTCAAGGAATGGCTAAAATAATTTAGTCTAGAGATCAAGGAATCGCTAAACTGTTTAAGTAACCTGGACACCACTACACATACAAACACACGCAAACACACACACACACACACAAATGCAGAGGCATTGTTCTCTTCTCGTCTCCTCATTTTGAATTAATTGTAGACATTTTGGTTTACGAGTTCATAGATAGTGAAACCTGCAGAAGTTATACCTCGGAATACACTATATCATTTGCATAAGCGTATTCAGCATATTACGGAATATGATATATAAGTACCTGAAAATTATACAAAAATAAAACGGAATACCTATAAAGTATACAATACTTAGATATCTAGTCATATTTAAAAAAAAAAGGATTTAATGTTCACCTTCTGTGCAGTCGGGGCCGTATTTCTTGGAAAGACATTTGATGCAAGTCCCGTTTATCATGCAGCCGAATTCGGGGTTACAAGCGACGCTGCAAACTGAAAGACATTAGCAGCAACTTGAAAGAACGTGCGGCAAGAACTTGCAACAACTTGCAACAGCACGCGACAATTTCCAACAACTTGCAACAGATTGCTACAACATGCAACAATTTACAACAGCATGCTACAATTTATAAAAATGGTCAACAAAACTACATGCAAAAACGTGTTACAATTTGCAAAACCTTGTCACAGCTAGCAACAAATTTAAACAAACTTGCAACAAAATTGTGTATCAGCCACACAATCACTATTATACTTTTTAAAAAAAGGATCTCCATACTCTATACTCCTCGGGAAGGTCTCGGACTCAAACAGAAAAGCTGTTTCTTTCTTCGAGATGACGCCTACGGACAAAGTCTTAAGGATCTCCACCAACAGACGAAGTCTTCGAGATCTCGCCCAAAGGATACTTTAAGTCTTATATTTTCGTTTCCTTTCGAAAAGCCATTTCGTTTCCTATAACTACCGTTTAAAGATTTTTATAAGGTAAAGCTATTCCCCTTTTCCTGCACTGTTATTTGATCGACATTAAAACAAACTTAAAATACAAGAGAATTTCGATATCTGCATATTTTCTCTATTCATACTCTGTTATCATTCCGAAAAAAGAACGTTACTAACGTATATTATTTTTCTGTTTGCGATCCAATCAAAAGAAGGTAGAAAGGTATATTCTTACTTTCGTTGCACTGCGTTCCATAGTATTTTGTCTTGCATCCGTAAATACAGGTTCCGTTGCGATCGCAGCTCGTTTCACTCATGGGACTCTTGGCACAATTAACTGGGCATACTGTTTGAAAAGCAAGCATCCATCTTTAAGTTTTGCTTAGCTAGAAGTCGCGTAAGGCGTACCCACCCCCCCTCCCCCGGCAGACCGATTTGATATATAGGGCAAGTCGTCAAGCACAACGCCACGTCACCCACTTTTTTTTATCAGCCGCCCCAACTATTGTCGGGTGCCATCAGAGGCGGGTAAACTCACGGGCACCCTTTCTAGCCCGGGAACAAATCCAAGCCCTTAACCAGGATTTTCGAACCCTAAACTTGTTTAAATATGCGGGCCTCGCTCACTGCAGCCAGGTCATCAACGAGTTCCCAGAATACTTGTACACAAACACTCCCCGGACACTTGTATACGGACACTTCCAGGACACTTGTACACAAACACTTCCAGGACACTTGTACACAAACACTTCCCGGACACTTATAAACAAACACTCCCCGGACACTTGTATACGGACACTTCCAGGACACTTGTACACAAACACTTTCCGGACACTTATAAACAAACACTTCCCGGACACTTGTAAACAAACACATTCCCCGGACACTTGTACAAAAACACTTCCCGGACACTTGTACAAAAACACTTCCCGGACACTTGTAAACAAAAACTTCCCAGACACTTGTAAACAAACACTCCCCGGACACTTGTAAACAAACACTCCCCAGACACTTGTAAACAAACACATTCCCCGGACACTTGTACAAAAACACTTCCCGGACACTTGTACAAAAACACTTCCCGGACACTTGTAAACAAACACTCCCCAGACACTTGTAAACAAACACTTCCCGGACACTTGTAAACAAACACATTCCCCGGACACTTGTACAAAAACACTTCCCGGACACTTGTACAAAAACACTTCCCGGACACTTGTAAACAAAAACTTCCCGGACACTTGTACACAAACACTTCCAGGACACTTGTAAACAAACACTTCCCGGACACTTGTAAACAAACACTCCCCGGACACTTGTAAACAAACACTTCCCGGACACTTGTAAACAAACACTTCCCGGACACTTGTAAACAAACACTTCCCGGACACTTGTAAACAAACACTCCCCGGACACTTGTACACAAACACTTCCCTATTAACTATTTGCAAGCTTTGTTTGCCTGGCCAGGAAACACATTTACCAGTGATTTCTTCGTGTGGAGATGGGAGGGGGGCAGGGGACTTGCGCATTCCTTACAGGTTCCAGAGTGTAGGCAGAGGACTGTGTTGAAAGTTGAAGTCAACACCTTCATCCATGGGCATCAAATCTATGTGCAGACCGTTTGGCGATTCTTAAGTCGACGGTTAAAACGTCGAGCTAGGGTCATCATTCCGGCGCCCCCCCCCCTTTCCCCCAAACCGTTATCATCGGGAGGTAATAAGCTCTGACTCGGATATATTTTCAGGGAAGAGAAAGGGGTGGAGGGGGAGAGGAGATCAAGGGGCAAGACGAATTGTTCCAAAGCCATGGTCAAGATAAAAATGTTGCATACGAGCCAGATACAATAACAACAGAAGGCGATATTAAATGAACAGTAAAAATATACAGATATCGATATATACAGATATAGGTATATACAGAAAGATATATACAGATGAAGATATAGTAGGTACCTTTACATTCTTTGTCTCCGTAAAATCCTTTAGGGCACATTATGCAGCGTCCTAATAGATTACATTTTTGACCGGCGCATGCTCTATTGCATGTCTGCTCACACGCTAGACCAAATTCCGACTCCAAGCAATCTGTTGAATAGTGAAAATTTGTCATTGTTTTTTTATATACAGCTAAAAGCCGACACCGCTTAATATAAAATAGTAAATAATTATCTTCCAGTTGTGTGAATAGGTTTTACAAAATCGTTTTGTTTTTAAATAAATGTTTAAACCCAGCTGCATTTACTTTTTTTTAAAAATCTTATACGTTTACAGACGTTCCTACTAGGTAGAAGATTATTACGTCCACTAGGCCCAAAACTCCTGCAGGGCGACAGGGATCCGTCGGTGGCAGGGATAGAACCCGCGACCTGTCAGTTGGTTTTTAGTTGACAGTCCGATGAACTAACCGCTGGACCAGCCGGGCCAACTCTGTAAAACCCATTTTTTTATTTACAGCAATAGCTGAGTTAGAAAATGGCCGGGGGGGGGGGACTTGATTTGCAACAGCTGGGTAGAAAACCAGAATGTCATACTTTGATGAAATGTCCGATAAAGAACTAAAGAAGATGTGATATATAGGAACATAGTGTAGAAAGAGTGTCAAATTTTGAAAACATCTTGAGTATTCAACACAAGGGTTTATCCTGAACAACACAAACACGAAACACACACACCGTGTAGTAGTAGGAGTAGATAAGGTCATAATAGACGCACAAGGGGGACTACTGGGGTAACAACATAAGTGGGCCAGCACTCTCACAAGATTATACAATGAGGAGCAACGGAGCAACACAACAAATAATTATAACGATTTACAACAGAAGACGTTGCACAGAAGCTCAGAAAAACTGGCCTGAAGTTTTTGAAAACTGATTGAAACTAAAGAAAACAGGGAATAAACTCGGGAAAACTGGCACGAAATTCATGGAAACTGGATAAAAATTGACCAAAAACTAGCACGAAATTCATGGAAACTGGATAGAAATTGACCAAAAACTGAGTAGAAGCTCAGGAAAAGTAGGTAGACCCCCACAAAAGCCCCACACACACTTCACCATTTTATCAGTGGATTTAAATTCCTAAAAAAAATATTGACACATAGCTTAGTTAAGCCAAATTACGGTATGTATTCATTGTATGGCTTTATCTATTATGGGGTGTGGATCTTACGTCCAACCCAGCACTATGTTATGTGTCTATAGCATGTTATAATAGTTTTTATAATGTGTTTGTAATCGTGTTGCTAGTTCATGTACACTTTTTTATATGTGCAAATATGACCTAATAACAACATTATAGTATGCATAATCTTTTGCAATCTGAAAACCTCGCGAAAAGTCCATTCTAGCCGTTTCTGCACCAAAATCTATAAAATGCACGCAGAGGTTTCGTTAGGTTGTTGTTACTTTTGCTTAGCAATCAACAAGCTACGTACAATTATCCACTGAATGCTATTATTGTACATAAACTCAAGCTATAATTTCTTTTTTTTTCAACACTCACTGAGTGGCTTGAGTGTATTTATTTCATAGTGAACAAGATCTTATACAGACAGCAGAAGACCTGGGTTTGAAACAGCCTGAACAAGCTTACCGCCCCATGCCTCTAGCTCACACAAGTGTAACAGCCTGAACAAGCTTACCGCCCCATGCCTCTAGCTCACACAAGTGTAACAGCCTGAACAAGCTTACCTCCCCATGCCTCTAGCTCACACAAGTGTAACAGCCTGAACAAGCTTACCGCCCCATGCCTCTAGCTCACACAAGTGTAACAGCCTGAACAAGCTTACCGCCCCATGCCTCTAGCTCACACAAGTGTAACAGCCTGAACAAGCTTACCGCCCCATGCCTCTAGCTCACACAAGTGTAACAGCCTGAACAAGCTTACCGCCCCATGCCTCCAGCTCACACAAGTGATTTGTAACAGCCTGAACAAGCTTACCGCCCCATGCCTCTAGCTCACACAAGTTATTTGTAACAGCCTGAACAAGATTACCGCCCCATGCCCTCAACTCACACAAGTGATTTGTAACAGCCTGAACAAGCTTACCGCCCCATGCCTCCAGCTCACACAAGTGTAACAGCCTGAACAAGCTTTCCGCCCCATGCCTCAAGCTCACACAAGTGTAACAGCCTGAACAAGCTTACCGCCCCATGCCTCCAGCTCACACAAGTGATTTGTAACAGCCTGAACAAGCTTACCGCCCCATGCCTCCAGCTCACACAAGTGATTTGTAACAGCCTGAACAAGCTTACCGCCCCATGCCTCCAGCTCACACAAGTGTAACAGCCTGAACAAGCTTACCGCCCCATGCCTCCAACTCACACAAGTGATTTGTAACAGCCTGAACAAGCTTACCGCCCATGCCTCTAGATCACACAAGAGATTTGTAACAGCCTGAACAAGATTACCGCCCCATGCCTCCAACTCACACAAGTGATTTGTAACAGCCTGAACAAGCTTACCGCCCCATGCCTCCAACTCACACAAGTGATTTGTAACAGCCTGAACAAGATTACCGCCCCATGCCTCCAACTCACACAAGTGATTTGTAACAGCCTGAACAAGATTAGTGCCCCATGCCTCCAACTCACACAATTGATTTGTAAAAGCCTGAACAAGCTTACCGCCCCATGCCTCCAACTCACACAAGTGTAGAGGTGTCCTGGTAGGCAGATATAGCTCTATCCTGTCGACCAGCGAGTGCGGTTCTGTATGAGGCACGTGTACCACCTGGCCGATCCCTTTGCTGTTGTCCACGTAATGCATGACCACCTTGGAAGAGCTGTAGGTCACCAGGTTGAATCCGAGCAGTCGATTCATATTTGCTGGTGTCACGCACGCACACAATAACAAACAAACAAACAGCCGTGTATATTCTTAGAGGTGGAAGTGAGTGTACTTGTGAGAAAGGTAAAGATGGAGTGGTTAGTAGGGCGTAGGGATTAAGAGAGTGGTGAGTAGGGAGTGGGGATTAAGAGAGTGGTTAGTATGGAGTGGGGATTAAGAGAGAGGTGAGTAGGGAGTGGGGATTAAGAGAGTGGGGAGTAGGGAGTAGCGATTAAGAGAGTGGGGAGTAGGGAGTGGGGATTAAGAGAGTGGGGAGTAGGGAGTGGGGATTAAGAGAGTGGCGACCCCTCGAAAAGAAATCAGAATTGGAGCATGGAATGTACGCACCATGTATGAATCAGGAAAAACTGCCCAAGTAACCAAAGAAATGGTACGCTATAAAGTCAACATATTGGGTGTAAGTGAAATGCGGTGGACTGACTCGGGAATGGTAACTCTGGCATCAGGCCAAACCATAGTTTACTCTGGAAGATCTGACGGTCAGCATCAGGAAGGTGTAGGTATTATCATGGACAAGCAGACAAGGAAAAGTCTGTTGAGCTGGGAGCCAATTGATGCCCGAATAATCAGAGCAAGATTTTTCTCAACATATGCTAAGATTACTGTCATACAGTGCTACGCGCCCACAGAACAAGCAACAGAAGATGAAAAAGACATGTTCTATCATAACCTGCAAAGTCAGATAGATAAATCTCCTCGACATGATATTATGATAATCATGGGAGACCTAAATTCAAAGATAGGATGTGACAACAGTGGTTATGAGTATTGCATGGGCAAGGAAGCCATGGGGGAAAGAAACGACAATGGCCAACGCCTCATTGATATATGCCTAGAGAATGGCCTGGTTATAGGAGGTAGTGTTTTCCAGCACAAGAATATTCATAAAGCCACCTGGACCTCTCCTGACAACAGGACAAAGAATCAGATTGACCACATTGTCATCAACCAAAAGTGGAGAAGAAGTATGAAAGATGTCAAGGCGATTAGGGGTGCTGACATTGGTAGTGACCATAACCTTGTCTTATGCAAACTCAAACTCAAACTAAAGAAAGCTACCAAAACTACTAGTTACCAACTCTATGACTCTTCCAAATTAAAAGATACACTAGTAAAAACAGTTTTGTGTTGGAACTACAGAATAGATTCAGCCTACTAGAAAATCTTTTAGAGGACGACATTAACACACACTGCGATAAGATTTTAAATGTATACACCGAAACCAGTAGAACAACACTAGGACACAAAACAAGACAGAGAAAGGAATGGATTTCAGATGCCACATGGAGCCTCATAGAACAAAGGAAAGAGGCAAAGCGAAAAATGCTCACCAAAAATGGAGAAAGAACTTCAGAAGCTAGACAGGATTACAAAAGACTCAACATTAGAGTAAAGCGAAGTGCAAGACAAGACAAAAGAGATTATATAGACAACATGGCACTAGAGGCACAAGTAGCAGCTGATAAAGGCGACAACCAAACAGTCTACAAAATTATTAAGTCCCTTACGGGAGGTCTAAGGAGCAAATCGACGACTGTTAAAGATAAAAATGGAAATAATCTGACGACAGAGAAAGACCAGCTCCAGAGGTGGGCAGAACATTTTGAAGATATCCTGAATAGACCGGACCCAGAAACAGAGGCTGTCATCACAGACACGGGTTTTGAGATTGAAGTGTCTAAAGGGCCCATTATGGAACAAGAAATAATAGAAGCCATTAAACAGACAAAAGGAAATAAGGCGCCAGGAGAGGATAGAGTTACGGCAGACATGCTCAAGTCCAGCACAATCCTTTGTGCAAGAACACTTATAGGACTCTTTAATAAAATATGGGACAAAGAACATGTACCTACCTCATGGAAACGAGGGATTATTGTCAAAGTTCCCAAGAAAGGCGACCTAACCCTCTGTGAGAATTGGAGAGGCATAAACCTATTGTCTGTTACAGGAAAAATCTTATGTAGAATCTTACTGATGAGAATAAGAACAGGAATAGAGAGAGTCCTACGTGAAGAACAAGCTGGTTTCAGAGCTGGAAGATCATGCAATGATCAATTTTTTGTCCTGCGTACCATAGTGGAACAGTCATTGGAATGGAACTCCTCTTTGTACATCAACTACATAGATTTTGAAAAGGCTTTCGATAGCATCCACCACCCAACACTTTGGACAATTCTGGAATCATATGGATTCCCAGGCAAAGTCATTAACATCCTGAAAGACATCTATACTGGAAACCAGTGCTGTGTACGCCATGAAAACCAACAGAGTGAATGGTTCCAGGTGAAAACAGGTGTCCGACAAGGATGTGTGATATCACCTGTTATCTTCTTAATAGTAATGGACTGGGTCATGAGGAGAGCTACTGCAGATAAACCTCGAGGCCTAGTATGGGGACTAACTTCCTATCTAGAAGACTGCGATTTTGCAGATGACATAGCTCTGCTCTCTCATTCTCAACCAGATATCCAGGAGAAGACAACAAGAGTAGAACAAATAGCCAAAAGTGTTGGCTTAAAGATCAACTCAGGGAAAACAAAAATCATGAAAGTTAAGACAAAGAGCTCTAAGAAGACAAGTGCCAATGGTGTGGAGGTGGAAGAGATTGAAAACTTCAAATACCTTGGCAGCTACATCTCTGCTAATGGAAGCATAGACATGGAAATCTCCACCAGACTAGCTATGGCAGCTCAGGCCTTCAACAAACTGGGGAAAATATGGAAGTCATCCTCTCTGCAACTAAGAACAAAACTGAAACTATACAAGTCAAATGTACGCTCAGTCCTTCTCTATGCTGCAGAGACCTGGAAGACCAATACCAAAATTGAAGGCCGCCTTAGAGGGTTTGAAGGTAGATGTCTCCGACGTATACTAAGGATCGGCTGGGAGGACCACATCTCCAACATCGAAGTCCACCAAAGAACTGGAATAAGCTTCATTATCGATGAAATAATGAAAAGAAGATGGAGATGGCTGGGTCACATCCTCCGCATGGACAAAATGAGGCTCCCAAGCAGCGCATTGAAATGGACACCACCAGGAAAAAGACGAAGGGGAAGGCCAATGGGAACGTGGAGGAGGACAATGGACGAGGAAGCAAAGGCCACAAATAAAACATGGCACGAAATCCGATGGCTCGCCCAGGATAGGGAGGCCTGGCGGAACTTTGTTGCTGCCTTATGCTCCACGGGGAGCGATAAAGACTAAGAAGAAGAAGAGTAGGGAGTGGGGATTAAGAGAGTGGTTAGTAGGGAGTGGGGATTAAGAGAGAGGTGAGTAGGGAGTGGGGATTAAGAGAGTGGTTAGTAGGGCGTAGGGATTAAGAGAGTGGTGAGTAGGGAGTGGGGATTAAGAGAGTGGTTAGTAGGGAGTGGGGATTAAGAGAGAGGTGAGTAGGGAGTGGGGATTAAGAGAGTGGGGAGTAGGGAGTAGCGATTAAGAGAGTGGGGAGTAGGGAGTGGGGACTAAGAGAGTGGTTAGTAGGGAGTGGGGATTAAGAGAGAGGTGAGTAGGGAGTGGGGATTAAGAGAGTGGGGAGTAGGGAGTAGCGATTAAGAGAGTGGGGAGTAGGGAGTGGGGACTAAGAGAGTGGTTAGTAGGGAGTGGGGATTAAGAGAGAGGTGAGTAGGGAGTGGGGATTAAGAGAGTGGGGAGTAGGGAGTAGGGATTAAGAGAGTGGGGAGTAGGGAGTGGGGATTAAGATAGTAGGGAGTAGGGAGTAAGGATTAAGAGAGAGGTGAGTAGGGAGTGGGGATTAAGAGAGTGGGAGTAGGGAGTAGCGATTAAGAGAGTGGAGAGTAGGGAGTGGGGATTAAGAGAGTGGGGAGTAGGGAGTGGGGATTAAGAGAGTGGTGAGTAGGGAGTAGGGATTAAGAGAGTGGTGAGTAGGGAGTGGGGATTAAGAGAGTGGTTAGTAGGGAGTGGGGATTAAGAGAGAGGTGAGTAGGTAGTGGGGATTAAGAGAGTGGGGAGTAGGGAGTAGGGATTAAGAGAGTGTGGAGTAGGGAGTGTGGATTAAGAGAGTGGGGAGTAGGGAGTGGGGATTAAGAGAGTGGGGAGTAGGGAGTGGGGATTAAGAGAGTGGGGAGTAGGGAGTAAGGATTAAGAGAGTGGGGAGTAGGGAGTGGGGATTAAGAGAGTGGTGAGTAGGGAGTAGGGATTAAGAGAGTGGGGAGTAGGGATAAAGAGAGTGGGGAGTAGGGAGTAGGGATTAAGAGAGTATCGTTATGGGAGATGGCGATGAGATTGAGACAGCAAGTGAGAGAGGAGGAGAAATAGTGTGAGAGAAAGTGAGGAAGAAAGAGTAAGAGTGGGAGGGAGAAATATGGACAAAAGGAGGCAAGAGTGAAATGAGAGAGAGACAGAGATAAGTACGATGATATATCATAGACATATATATTGTGCAATCCATTATTCTGTACGTATGTGAGACCAAGACACTGCTACCAGTCACTGAAAACAAATTGCAGGCATTGGAAAATAAATGCATGAGACAAATCCTTCGAATCTCCTACGCAGAACACAGAACTAATGAGTATGTCTGGCACAGAATATCCTCAATTGCGGGCCCTCAAGATACCATTATGGCAACAAACAAGCACCGCAATCTGACATGGCTTCGGTCATGTGCTGCGACATAATAATCTGCCAAAAACCATCCCCCAAGGCACCTTAGAGGGTGGACGTCGGAGAAATGCTTGTTCAACAATATAAAAGATTGGACAGAGATGCAAATGACTGAATTATTGAAAGCCGTTTAAAAATTGAGAAAGATGACTGCTCGGGTCTCCATTCGCCCCCCCCCCCCCACGCCCCCGCCCTAAACGACCATAACGGTCAAGGGTTTGATGAAAATGATATATAATATATAGATAGACACAGATAGATAAATAGATAAATAGATAAATAGATAAATAGATAAATAGATAAATAGATAAATAGATAAATAGATAAATAGATAAATAGATAAATAGATAAATAGATAAATAGATAAATAGATAAATAGATAAATAGATAAATAGATAAATAGATAAATAGATAAATAAATAAATAGATAAATAGATAAATAGATAAATAGATAGATAGACAGACAGACTGATAGATAGATAGATAGATAGATAGATAGATAGATAGATAGATAGATAGATAGATAGATAGATAGATGGATAGATAGATAGATAGATAGATAGATAGATAGATAGATAGATAGATAGATAGATAGATAGATAGATAGATAGATAGATAGAGAGAGAGAGAAATAAAGGGAAAGAGAGCGAGATATCAGTATACATTAGGGGTGTGCAGCCAGCGACCCGCGAGCCACAATAAGAAAGATTTTTTGTTCAATCATCGAATGAAAGATATAAAGTTATCAGAATATCTTGCTGTGTTAAACTCCGTATACAGCCCCATGACACATACACCCTGCACATCCCTAGTATACTTGCATGCCTGTCTATCTATGTCTATAAGATGAGATTTGATAATATTCCCTTATTGATCCAGTCCGATGGGAATTTGACTTGTTTACAGATGTTCCGTCTTTCAGCTTCAATAAACACTCGACGTTTAAAAAAAAAGACAAAAAGATTCAAGATGGTCTTGTATATATGAAATGTTTATATTTTATTTAATAGTAAATTTCTCTACCTACAGTGTCTATTGTAGATGACAAAGTGGAATAGTGATGACGGCGTAGGCGGACTAAATGTGAGTGTCGGCTTCGAGTCCGTTGATCCTAATGAGTGGTAACATAACTTGTACTCGTCTTTCCCACTGGTAAATATTTCCCCATCCGTCAGCACCATTTCGTCGGTGAACGACGAAAATCTGGAAGTCCATCTGTATCTAGTTTTGAATATCACATTTCGACCTAGAGGAAACACACACAGTAATAGGGATTATGCAATAATTTTTTATTTATAATTTCCTTGGGTTGCCAGTTAATTCTTTCGTATTTGATCGTTCGACGAAAATGGACAAAAGCATTCGCTAGAGTTTGACTAAACGGGACAAAAGCTTTCGCTATATACTGTTTGACTAAACTGGACAAAAGCTTTCGCTAGAGTTTGACTAAACGGGACAAAAGCTTTCGCTATATACTGTTTGACTAAACGGGACAGCTTTCGCTAGAGTTTGACTAAACGGGACAAAAGCTTTCGCTATATACTGTTTGATTAAACGGGACAAAAGCTTTCGCTATATACTGTTTGACTAAACGGGACAACAGCTTTCGCTAGAGTTTGACTAAACGGGACAAAAGCTTTCGCTATATACTGTTTGACTAAACGGGACAAAAGCTTTCGCTATATACTGTTTGACTAAACGGGACAAAAGCTTTCGCTATATACTGTTTGACTAAACGGGACAAAAGCTTTCGCTATATACTGTTTGACTAAACGGGACAAAAGCTTTCGCTATATACTGTTTGACTAAACGGGACAAAAGCTTTCGCTATATACTGTTTGACTAAACGGGACAAAAGCTTTCGCTCTATACTGTTTGACTAAACGGGACAAAAGCTTTCGCTATATACTGTTTGATTAAACGGGACAAAAGCTTTCGCTATATACTGTTTGACTAAACGGGACAAAAGCTTTCGCTATATACTGTTTGACTAAACGGGACAAAAGCTTTCGCTTTATACTGTTTGATTAAACGTGACAAAAGCTTTCGCTATATACTGTTGGACTAAAGGGGACAAAAGCTTTCGCTATATACTGTTTGACTAAACGGGACAAAAGCTTTCGCTATATACTGTTTGACTAAACGGGACAAAAGCTTTCGCTTTATACTGTTTGACTAAACGGGACTAAGGCTTTCGCTATAGATTAGTATAGATCGTTTTAATAATAGGGATAAAAGCTTTCGCTATATACTGTTTGACTAAACGGGACAAAAGCTTTTGCTATATACTGTTTGACTAAACGGGACAAAAGCTTTCGCTATATACTGTTTGACTAAACGGGACAAAAGCTTTCGCTTTATACTGTTTGACTAAACGGGACAAAAGCTTTCGCTATATACTGTTTGACTGAACGGGACAAAAGCTTTCGCTATATACTGTTTGACTAAACGGGACAAAAGCTTTCGCTATATACTGTTTGACTGAACGGGACAAAAGCTTTCGCTTTATACTGTTTGACTAAACGGGACAAAAGCTTTTGTTATAGATTAGTATAGATCGTTTTAATAAAAGGGATAAAAGCTTTCGCTAGAATTTTTACTAAAAGGGACAAAAGCATTCGAGGGAGTTTGACTAAACGGGACAAAATCATTCGCTAGAGTTTGACTAAACGGGACAAAATCATTCGCTAGAGTTTGACTAAACGGGACAAAATCATTCGCTAGAGTTTGACTAAACGGGACAAAAGCTTTCGCTATATACTGTTTGACTAAACGGGACAAAAGCTTGCGCTATAGATCGTTTTAATAAAAGGGATAAAAGCTTTCGCTAGAGTTTTTACTAAAAGGGACAAAAGCATTCGCTAGAGTTTGACTAAATGGGACAAAAGCTTTCGCTATATACTGTTTGACTAAACGGGACAACAGCTTTCGCTATATACTGTTTGACTAAACGGGACAAAAGCTTTCGCTTTATACTATTTGACTAAACGAGACAAAAGCTTTCGTTATATACTGTTTGACTAAACGAGACAAAAGCTTTCGTTATATACTGTTTGACTAAACGAGACAAAAGCTTTTGTTATATACTGTTTGACTAAACGAGACAAAAGCTTTCGCTATATACTGTTTGACTGAACGGGACAAAAGCTTTCGCTATATACTGTTTGACTAAACGGGACAAAAGCTTTCGCTTTATACTGTTTGACTAAACGGGACAAAAGCTTTCGCTATAGATTAGTATAGATCGTTTTAATAATAGGGATAAAAGCTTTCGCTAGAGTTTTTACTAAAAGGGACAAAAGCATTCGCTAGAGTTTGACTAAACGGGACAAAAGCTTTCGCTATATACTGTTTGACTAAACGGGACAAAAGCTTTCGCTATGTAGGCCTACTGTTTGACTAAACGGTACAAAAGCTTTCGCTATATACTGTTTGACTAAACGGGACAAAAGCTTTCGCTTTATACTGTTTGACTAAACGGGACAAATGCTTTCGCTATATACTGTTTGACTAAACGGGACAAAAGCTTTCGCTATATACTGTTTGACTGAACGGGACAAAAGCTTTCGCTATATACTGTTTGACTAAACGGGACAAAAGCTTTCGCTTTATACTGTTTGACTAAACGGGACAAAAGCTTTCGCTATAGATTAGTATAGATCGTTTTAATAATAGGGATAAAAGCTTTCGCTAGAGTTTTTACTAAAAGGGACAAAAGCATTCGCTAGAGTTTGACTAAACGGGACAAAAGCTATCGCTATATACTGTTTGACTAAACGGGACAAAAGCTTTCGCTATATACTGTTTGACTAAACGGGACAAAAGCTTTCGCTATATAGGCCTACTGTTTGACTAAACGGGACAAAAGCTTTCGCTATATACTGTTTGACTAAACGGGACAAAAGCTTTCGCTTTATACTGTTTGACTAAACGGGACAAAAGCTTTTGCTATATACTGTTTGACTAAACGGGACAAAAGCTTTCGCTATATACTGTTTGACTGAACGGGACAAAAGCTTTCGCTATATACTGTTTGACTGAACGGGACAAAAGCTTTCGCTTTATACTGTTTGACTAAACGGGACAAAAGCTTTCGCTATAGATTAGTATAGATCGTTTTAATAAAAGGGATAAAAGCTTTCGCTAGAGTTTTTACTAAAAGGGACAAAAGCATTCGAGGGAGTTTGACTAAACGGGACAAAATCATTCGCTAGAGTTTGACTAAACGGGACAAAATCATTCGCTAGAGTTTGACTAAACGGGACAAAATCATTCGCTAGAGTTTGACTAAACGGGACAAAAGCTTTCGCTATAGATCGTTTTAATAAAAGGGATAAAAGCTTTCGCTAGAGTTTGTTGGGGAGGGGCTTCTACTGTTGAGCACAAAAAGACATCATACAGTGAACCTTTATCATCCCTATGCTGCCTATGTATTTCTCGTGTTGCATATCCCCTTTTAGCGAACCAGTATTCGTTCATCTTTTATTAAAGTCTTTTTTTCTGTATTAATATTTTATAGTAAAATTGTTTTCATTTCTACTTAACCCTTCCCGTACCGACCTACTTCTATCTATGCTGCCTTCAGTTCCGCTATATACGCGCCCGGGACTGTAAGGGTTAATGTTATTTAATATTTGTATTGTATGTCTTTTGTATTGTTTTGATGAACTTTTCTGTTCTTTCGATATTAAATTGCCAACTAGGGTCTCACACCATCTAGTCTAGATGATGACCTTGTGGCCAGACTCTAGTCATTACACAACCATCACTCCATCAGAGATGGATTACCCATCAGCTACCTACTCAAAGGTCAGGGGCTAAGATTACATTATTCTTGTATCTCTACTAATGTGTACCCACCAGCCCTTACGTCGCAATCCCGGCTACGCCACTGACAACAATATTTAAAGATCAATAACAGAGGGCCCTAGCGTATGGAGCCGTCGATATGAACCTTAGACTTCCCTCTTGGTGGTAAAAAAAACAACAACACCGCACCCTGTTACATAGTCGTAAGGAACGTCCTAGGAAGAGGACTAACCGCCACTGACATGCACATCACAGAGATGGTTCACTCCGCCCCCGCTCAGCCGTATGAGTGATAAGAGGTCCAGGCTCCCGCAGTAGACGTGCACTTTATGCTCACTAATCTCATTCCTCTGCTCGGACGCGCACGCCTGAAACGTTCCACTGCTTGTGCGCTGGTAAGTGACAGAGATGTTGGAGAATACATCTGAGGGCAAAAGTCAAATCAGTTATTATTAGACAAGGTTATTACACACATACACATACAAAACAAGAAATAGATTTACTATTTGTTTACAAACAAAAACAAGATAACAGTCTCAAATGTTGTAAGGATCGTCTTGCAATCAATTAAGGGACTTCATGAAATGCAGCAGTGAAATAGTGTAATTTCTTATACAACAAATATATTCATTTGCATGCTTCATTGATACTTTGAGGCGTACTAGGTGGACTATGAGACCAGCACTATTTCCACCCACCTACGCATCCCCAACAATTCTCTCAGGTACCCATCAACGCCGGGGTAAACTCAGGGACAGCCCTCTTTACGCCTGGGAGAAGGGAGGAGTGGGTGGAGAAACAAACCCTAGCCTTATACGCTCAGGCCACAGTACCGATGACGACTTACTAGAACTAGTGATCAACTCCATGAATTGGCATCTTCGTGGCGGGTCTATAGGTATGTCAATCTGCTCTAGTTTACCTGCTCTGTTCAGGCAAGAGCCGTAGTTGTGGTCCACCAGCTCTTTGTAGTAAGGTTGTTTACTACTTTTGTATAGGATATCCACTGGTGTAGATTTCAGAAAGAAAAAATATTATTATTAATCATAAACACACACACACAAACACAATACAATTGAAGAAAGGCTGAGGCTATTCGGACTCGTGACCCATTAGAGTTAAATGGTTATTGGGACCCCGTTTCATTCGAAACTTGAGTGGGAAAAAAACACTAAATATATATATATATATATTGACTGGTTGTAATTAACATTATAGCCCGTTAACACATGCCAGCACATTAGTTTTGACTGCCATAGAACAATGGTAGACATGGACAAGAAAATCAAACGGGAGGCGCACTTTATTTATTTTTTTACACTACTTGATGTAATTTTTGGCCAGTGCCTCTAGTCATACTACGTAGGTCTGGTTAAACTGTTAAACTTTAAACATAGCTTGTTTATATTTGTTTAGTGTGCTGACTATCCAGTCTGCTTCATTAATAAAAACATTTATTTAAATATGTTTTCTATTGCGGATAAAAACACAGAAGCTGAATCGTACCTCGCTAGGGAGGGTAATACGTACCGGTACTAATTACGTTACAATAAGTGCAGAAGTACCGAGATTGCACTAAAAAAAAAAGACAAAAGGTCCAGAGGCCAAAAAAAATAAAGTTTTTCAATGGTACCGGGTACTGGTACGGTGAGAACATCTAGGAATACATGATATAATGTTTAATCTATAGAGTATAGGTCTAGGAATACATGATATAATGTTTAATCTATAGAGTATAGGTCTAGGAATACATGATATGATGTTTAATCTATAGAGTATAGATCTAGGAATACATGATATAATGTTTAATCTATAGAGTATAGGTCTAGGAATACATGATATAATGTTTAATCTATAGAGTATAGGTCTAGGAATACATGATATAATGTTTAATCTATAGAGTATAGGTCTAGGAATACATGATATGATGTTTAATCTATAGAGTATAGATCTAGGAATACATGATATAATGTTTAATCTATAGAGTATAGATCTAGGAATTTATGATATAATGTTTAAATCTATAGAGTATAGGTCTAGGAATACATGATATAATGTTTAATCTATAGAGTATAGATCTAGGAATTTATGATATAATGTTTAAATCTATAGAGTATAGGTCTAGGAATACATGATATAATGTTTAATCTATAGAGTATAGATCTAGGAATACATGATATAATTTTTAATCTATAGAGTATAGATCTAGGAATACATGATATAATGTTTAATCTATAGAGTATAGGTACATCGTGCATGCTCTGAACAGGCCCCACGAGAGGGGGGTACAGCCGGTACGCCGTACCGGGGCCCATGAGAGTTTAGGGGGCCCATGAAGCCCATGAATAATAAAATTTAAAAATAAATTGGCAATTACGCAAGTATTTTTTTAATTGTTGCTATTAAGCTAAGAGAAAATGCCCCAAAACCTCCTACAATCTCACGTGGCGCTGGGGGGGGGGGGGGGCCTTTATTTTGATGTGCGCTCTTCATCACAGTCACTCCTCAAAACTCCCAGTTTGGATGGACACAAAAAGTACCTGTGATTGCGCTCATTTGAATCAGTGGCGCCTTTTCTGTGGAACTGTTTATCTCAGACACTGATAGGATCTGGTACAAGAGAGTCTTTTTAAAAGAACTTAAAGACCTTTCTCTTTGGCTAATACATCTGCCACTGCAAATCAAACCAAGGGCGCACCGAGCATATTTATTTATTAGCATGGATAGTGGCGCTATAAGAAATGCCCATTCTTATCTTATCTTCGTATCTCTTTTTTATTATTTTTCTCCAGAGACGATTACATATATAGACCTATGAGCCTTAAAGGATTACAGTTCGACCTGTTAGCTTAGTAGCCTAGGCCTATATACTTTATATCGCTGCATAATAGTACGGCATTCAAAGCTAGTTAGTCTATGCTTTTACACTTTAATGATCTCCTGTGTGATAGCCAAGAAGGGAGGTTGAAGTAATCATAATTTTAGACAAATGTAAATACACATTATTCAGTTGCAGCCCCAAGAGGTGGAAAATACTGTCAAAGCTCCATGGCATTTCTAGCACCATATGGTCAGATCGAATTGAACGTGTAAAACCATTTATAGCTCATCTACCAGGGGTTGAGTTGGCTTTGGAAGACCTGTTAAAGCTGAATCTTACTCCGAAAACCAGAAACGAAATCCATGAAATCTATATGTTATGTCGGTTCTTTCACTTGCATCCTAATGTCAGTCACGTGGCACAGTATATTAGTCCCTATTGACTTCTGCAACAAAGTCATTCAATCTTGTGATGCGACTATAGATATGGAAGTTGCAAACATAGAAAGTTTATAATATGCACAACTAGGGACTTTGCGAAACTGTTGGAAAGCAATGTGGAATGAAGCTAAGCTTGTTGCAGCCCACCTGCAGATAGAAGTACAATTGTTTAGGAATAGCATTACAACTGCCAGAAAAAGAAAAAACAAGATTTCATGATGAGGATAAACCTGATGAAAATGTAAATGAGATGAATGAAACAGAAGAATGCCCTGAGGAAGGCCACTTTCGAAAACACATTATTTTATGTTGTATTGGATAGTGTTATTGGAGGGCTTACAGTTTACAGTTCGGTTCCATTCAGTCAAAGATATTTCTGACACATTCAGCTTTCGTTAGAACTACCAAAAGATGTCAGAAGAAGATTTGAAGTATAAAGCTGCTAAGTTAGCAGAAAAGTATTATAATGACATAAGTTGTGAAGACTATCTTCGGGAAATAATTCACCTAACAATGGTTCACAATGCAAATTTTGGTAAAGAACAGTTAAGTGCATTGGAACTGTTAAATGCTTTGCCAAATTCCAAATTAAAAAATAATTTTTTATTACATAAGTGTCAGTTCGAGGATGTCCCTTACAGCACCAGCCACAGTAGCATTAGCAGAGAGGAGCTTAAGTATACTGAGCTCATCAAAAATTGACTTAGGTACACCATAAGTCAGGATCGCCTGAACAACTTGGCTAGGCTCAGTATTGAGTCTGGCATTGCAAGACAAATAACCTTTGACACTGTAATTCGTAGTTCTTTTTTATCATTCATGTAGGCCTTTTGATGAATTTTCTGTTGACTATTTCTTTTCACCAAACAGTAAGCATTCAAAAGATGAATGATTTGATATATTTGTAAATAGTTATATCAATTCTGATCAATACTGAAGCAGAGGAACAATTAGATCTACAACAATTTAAACTAAGAACTATGTACTTGATTAATGTATTTTTGTAATAGACCTGTAAGGCTGTGATTGAAATGATTACACTCTAATGGTAAATGGTAACACTTATGTAAGTTTCACAAAATGATCCAAAGACCTTTTAAAAAGATTCCTGATTTTTCAAACGTATGTAATACATTTAAATCATCTAGATATGACTAGTGTTAGAAAAAAAAAGTTATTTTTTTTTTTTGGGGGGGAGGGGCCCAGAAAATATCTCGTACCGGCATCTTTTTTTTCTCTCGAGGGCCCTGGCTCTGAATCAGCCTCCCAAAGTGATTCATTGGATAATTATATTTGTGAATTAATTATTATTAAATACAAATGAAAAATATAGAGAGAGACTTATATATGTCAACCTTACAAACAATATTTTTTCTTCATTTCTTTTTGTACTTTTTACCCTCCCTAGAGGAATTGAAGCTGGTGAGAGCAATTAGTACCACTTGGTCATTAGTCTATCTATTTTTTTGTGCCATTATTATATTACTTTTTTTTAGCCATTCTTAATTGTAATAATCTGCGTTTTCTCTTGAAATGATATTTCTGATTGATTGATTGATTGATCGGTTTGGACTAGTCGTCTACTGAGCCATTTAATTAATCATAGGTTGATTCTTAAGATTAATTGC
This sequence comes from Anisus vortex, assembly GCA_949126835.1. Taxonomy (NCBI): domain Eukaryota; kingdom Metazoa; phylum Mollusca; class Gastropoda; family Planorbidae; genus Anisus; species Anisus vortex. Next base: position 33,539,649 of record OX421506.1, on the reverse strand, counting down.
TAAAGATAATGCTGAAAAAATGTTATAACAATTTTTTTAATTTAAGACGTCGAAATATTTTGTTAATCTTATATCATTAGTGATCATTGACAGAATTATAATAATAGACGCTTAGTTTTTTTTATCTTTAGGACAGCAACTGTACACGTATTTCAACTTTGCTTGTTATCTCCTCCTCCCCCCCCCCCGTTATTTTTACCTTTCACTACTTGGTCTCCACCCCCCTCCCGTTTAAATCTTACTCAACTGACATAAAGATACCAATATTTATTATATCTTACAGATGCAAGCTCTGGTGGGACGTCCCATCCCTCTCTCCAATCCAGAATATCGCAAGTCCTTACTAATATTCAGACCCACTTACAATCTGACGCCACAAAGCTGATATAATAAAAAAAAATACTAGCTTAATTACCAGGCGTTGCACGGGGAGACAATAAGCCTACAGTTTTACTACAGAAAAAAAAGCCATCTAAAGAGAATAGAATCGCCGGTCACCCGGGGCAGGGATTTTAACTACTATAGAACGGAGTACACACTTTGGAATAAACAAAACTTGGAAAATTTAAAAATAAGACAACATGGTCACATGTGTTTATATTGACCGATGGGCATAGACATTGACACACACAGCCTTTTTTATAAGCTTATATATTAATATAGATATATAGCTCTAATGACTTACCATATTGGCAGTAAGGCCCGAAGTATTCCCCACGGCATGGGCTGTCCTTACAGTTGTTGTTACATTTGTATCTGCAGTCTTCGCCCATGTATTCCTCCATGTATTTCTCCGAGCAGACGGCCGCATCGAGACCTTAAAAGTAAAATACACACAGATTGCATTACCACACATGACGATTAAAAGGTAAGATACAAACAGAATGCATTACAACACGCAAGGGTTACAAGTAAGATATACACAGATTGCATTACAACACGTAAGGGTTAAAAGTAAGATATACACAGATTGCATTACAACACGTAAGGGTTAAAAGTAAGATACACACAGATTGCATTACAACACGTAAGGGTTAAAAGTAAGATATACACAGATTGCATTACAACACGTAAGGGTTAAAAGTAAGATATACACAGATTGCATTACAACACGTAAGGGTTAAAAGTAAGATACACACAGATTGCATTACAACACGTAAGGGTTAAAAGTAAGATACAAACATTGTATTACCACACATGACGATTAAAAGTAAGATACACACAGATTGTATTACCACACATGACGATTAAAAGTAAGATACACACATATTGTATTACCACACATGACGATTAAAAGTAAGATACACACAGATTGTATTACCACACATGACGATTAAAAGTAAGTTACACACAGATTGTATTACCATGCATGACGATTAAAAGTAAGATACACACATATGGCATCACAAAACATGATGATCGTTTTTTATTTTTCTATCTATCCATATCTATCTATCTATATAATTTACCGGTAAATATCTGTATGTGTGTCCATCTAGATCTATTTACCTGTCCAGGTTCTCTATATACATATAAATCTATCTATTTATTTATTTCAATGTGTCTATATATTTATCTACATATCTATTTGTCAGTTTTCATGTATAACGTCTGGGAAATATATCTTTTTTTTCCTATATTTCTCCCTGTCTATTTATCTATCAATGTTAATTAATATGACTTTGTATTTGAAAACATATTTAAAACCACTTTGTAAATGTTGAATGGACGATGATAAATTAAAATACACTACCTGGTCCACAGAGTAGGTAGAGACCTAAGAGTGTCCGGACCGCTGGTGAGTGATTGAGATACGCGCTGGAACTCATTGTGTACTCACTCGATAGCAGACGATCTGTAAGCAACATGTGAGACTTTACGACACTCTATATATCTGTCTATTTATCTCTCTCTCTCTCTTTATCTCTCTCTCTATATATATAGGGTCCAGGGTTCGAATCCTGGTGCAGGCTAGGTTTTTTTACCAGGTCCTGAGGGTGTCTCTGAGTCTACCCACCTCTGCTATGTACCTGACATTAGTTGGGGTAAAGTAACGGCGGCTGTGCATAGTGCTGGTCCCACAATTACCTACCCCGATCCTCATAGGTTCATTTAGAGACACGTGACCTTACTGTCCCATATTTTCCTCTAGCGATATCGTATTCGGCAGATGTTTTCACTAGCTGATAGGTGAGTAAGGTGAGCGTATCCGACTGCGGTCGACCTGGGCTTGATTCCCCACTCTTAGCTTTCTTTTTCTTTATCTTTTCAACGTAGCTTTATGTTAAATAAAAAGACTTGCCTATTTTTAACCCGATTACAATATTTCATAAATAAATAAAATAATAATAATAATAATTAATAAATATTATAGTCTTAAAATTATTAGATCTATTGCTTTCTGTTCATTGTAGTGTATGAAATGTTTATCTGTAGCTTTTACAGGCCTGTTGAATTTTTCCCGGGCGACGCCGGGCAATTTAGCTTGTATATATATATATATTCATATCTACCCGTATATCCATATATAAATCTATCGATATATCTATCTTCTCTTTATTTACATATGTTACGTCCACAATCCCCTTGTGGCCAGAGCTGTGTAGATCTTGCTGATAATTCTCGTTAGTCCTAGGGGAGACTTTAATTATTAGTATTTATGTTTCAGTATTACACGAACTCTTCTTATAGTCCTGGGCACAATTCAGTATTTGTATTCCAACATTTCCTTTCTTGTAAATTATGGTAGTAGATAAATCTTATAGTAATGTATACAACACAATAGGATAGTAACTTGACAAAGAAGCTTCAGTGTAACTGTTGTTGATAGTTTATTTCAGGTGGTATGTTCAATATATACAATATATCTATTATGTACAGTTAGAATAAAATAGTGCAAACACAAACGTTCAAAGGAACATATTTTGAAACTCTCTGTCTTTCAGACAAAACAAATCATTAAATACTATCCGAGTGGTGCAAGGGACAGACCCATTACCAGTAGGGGTGAAAATCATGGTATCATTACAAAACTCATAACAAAAACGATATGAACTTCCCCTATTAAATAATGAGTCGTTCCCAGACTCTGAGAATTTGAGATCAACACAGAATCCCAGCATTACCTAGAACCTTTCGTTTTCCTACTAAACGTCCTAATATCGCGTGTAGTAAGAAAAGAGAGAGAGAGAAGAATAAACATTGCGTGTTCCAATTCTTGGAAAAACAATATACATGACACGCCCCCACCCAATGAAAGAAATAATGTACCATAATTACCCAAGTAATACTCAACATGGTACATTTTTCGTACTTAACACTATCGTTTTAATAACCAACAATCAATGGAAGATTATTAGACAATTTAAGCAAACATGGCTCACTGGCACAACTAAATTATAAAAAGTGTCACTACCCAATGGTAATTGTGATTATAACGTGATGGACAAATATTTCACCGTTAGTATTAATATTAACTAATGTCTCAACAAGTACAAATAATTCAAAAATATTCTAGTCATTCTTATTTTAACTATGTACAGTTGTGTGGATTTCCACCAAAAATTTGCAAAAAGTTTTAATCTATTAAACAAATATAACATTGCTCAAACTCTTGTCAATTTCCAACAGTTTACTTCTAATATACAAACCAAAAGATAAGTAATACATAACTCGAATCAAACTATAGGTTACTTCCCCTTTAAATTACAGTGTCAACTTGACATTAACAGGGTTCATACCTAAGATGATGATACTTCCCCTTTTCTCAAATACGAGGAGAAAATACACTCTAGTTACGATTAATACAGTAATCTAAATATTAAAATGTAATCCACTATTATGCGTTTTTGGCAAATTTAAAAGTTTAATATAAAAGATGGTTCAGGGTTGAATGAGTGCTCACCTTTAGGTACCTTTGTTTCCCTCCATTCCCGGATATATGGAATATATAACAACCTATATACAACATAGTGAATATCCACTAGTTTTTTTCCCATTCTATTGCCATGATATAACAATTTAGCAATAGATTTCCAATATTATCTATTAATTTATACCAATTGATATTACATCTCTTTCTAAGATAAAAATTGTACATATTATTATTTAGTTCCATTCATTAACTAAAATAAAACAAGATAATAAATCAACTAGCTCAAAGTTTTCCCACTTAATTGCATGTGATGACAATTACTTTTATCCATCCATATCAAGTAAATACGTGCATATTATATATTTATTGCATCATGCATCAACATTTAAATGGAATTTCTTTTCCATAATCAAATGAATTTAAAATATATCAGAACATCAATATTATACATGATTATAAGAATTATTAATACTTTCAAAAGACTTGACTTCTGTATGATACAAGTATTCTATAGGTATTCCATAATCAAAATTCAAACGAATGATAGGTTATCATGACACATTCTTAATGAATAAGTGAGATGATCTGAAAAAGAAGTATGGGTTATTCAGTCAATCATGTAGCACCCGAGATAGAGTATCAGCTATGACCTTGTCTCTATCTTGTCGATAATACGGGGAATGGGATACCAGTCGGTCTTTGTCAAATTACTTAATTTCCCAAAATCTCTATAAAACTGCAGTGTGTGGTCGGCTTTTGGTACCATCACACAGGGTGTAGACCATTTGCTATCACATTTTTCTCCTATGTCATCTTTTAACATATACTTTACATCTAATTTAATATGCTCAGGTCTGATGGGGTCAAATGGATGCTGTTTAATAGACCTGGCACTATTGAATAACACTACATCGTGCTCTATGACATGTGTCCTACTGGGAACATTTGTAAACATTGACTTATTTTCATGTACCAGCTCAATAATCTTCTCCTTATCTTCTACCGGAAGATGTTCTAGCCTTGTATCTAAACTCTTAAGGGCATCTGTATTATTAAGTTTACTTTCTGCAAACTTATATTCTATCCTAGATAAATCCGTCGGGACCCTAGCTAATGAAATCATGGGGACCTCCCGTGGTTTACTCTTTTCCCTGGAAACATAGGGCTTAAGCAAATTAATATGGCATACCCTCTGCTTTTGTCTCCGGTCAGGAGTCTTTATCAAATAATTGACCTCGCCAAGCTTTGACTCTATCTCATAGGGTCCACTAAACTTTGCACTTAAAGGCTGATTTTGCAAAGGTAGAAACACAAGAACTTTGTCACCTGGTGCAAAAGTTCTAGCTGTAGCTTTACGGTCATAGTTCTGTCTCATACGCTCCTGCATCTGTGGAAAATGAATCTTCACATGGTTAAAAGCATGATAAAGCCTATTTTTAAATTTATCTACATATGACAAAAGTCCAATCGGTTCACTGTCCGTTAGCCAAGTTTCATGTAGAAGTTTCAACGGACCTCTGACTGAGTGTCCATACACAAGTTCGAATGGGCTAAACCCCAGGGATTCCTGAGTGGCCTCCCTTGCAGCGAACAGTACATAAGGCACACCCTTATCCCAGTCTTTCTCGTTTTCATAACAGTACTTTTTAAGCATCGATTTTAATGTCTGATGAAACCTTTCCAGAGCTCCCTGGCTCTCAGGATGATAGGCACTTGATAGCCTATGGCTTATCCCTAATTGTTCCATGACTTGTTTGAAAATGTTCGAAGTAAAGTTAGTCCCCTGGTCGGACTGTACTGTCTTCGGTAGGTCATAACGTGTGAAGAAATTTGTCAGGGCGTCTACCACCTTCACTGTTGTTATGTTCCGCAACGGAATGGCTTCCGGGAAGCGAGTGGATGAACACATGACTGTGAGCAGGTATTGAAAACCGGCTTTTGTTTTCGGCAACGGGCCCACGCAATCAATGAGTATATGACTGAATGGTTCGTCGAACGCTGGTATCGGCTGGAGTGGAGCGACAGGAATTCGTTGGTTAGGACGTCCTACCATTTGGCATACGTGGCAAGTCTTGCAGTATTGTTCGACATCTCTTCTCAGTCCTGGCCAGTAGAAGTAAGGGAGGATACGGTGGTGCGTTTTCCGGACTCCCATGTGACCAGCGAAAGGAAGATCATGCGCCATACGCAGTATATCTTGACGATAGCACTTAGGTATTACAATCTGGTGAATACTGTCCCACTCGTTTGTACCTGAGTTGAGCGGTTTCGACTTTCTCATCAACACTTCATCTTTCATGTAGAAACATTCCGCCATTGCATCTGCAGTCTTTTCATCAACAGCTTTCATTCTGAGTTGCATTATTACTTCGTCATTCAATTGTTCTTTCACCAATTTCTGCTTTGGTGACAAAATGTTATCGTTCTCGGTTGCATCACCAGTTGTTAGTTCAGCAAAGAACGTAGCACTTAAATCGATGTCAGGTGTTTCTGTTATCACTGTTTCATTCGCATGTGTGTCTTCAGAACAGACAAACACATCTTTCGTTTCACTACACGGCGTAGCAGGAGTCTTTACCGACTTCTTTTTATGCATTGCTCTTGTCAGTGCACATGTTGGGCGTTCATTGGCAGGACGTAGGTTTTTGTCCTCCGCCATCTTTGTCTCCAACACTTTAACCATGGGCTCGACAGTGACTCTGCCGCCCATAATGTCATTTCCTAATATCATGGAAACGCCTTTGACGGGTAGTGCGCGCCACACTCCCACTACGATGTTACCTGTAAAAATATCCGACTCGAGTTTTATTCTGTGCAGTGGAGCTTCCACAGCCTCCATACTAGCACCTCTCAGCACAACAGACTCACCGGTACTGGTGGCATCCGTGAACGGCACACTGCCCTCCAGGATCACGCTGACAGCAGAACCCGTGTCACGTAATATCTGTATTTTCTTCTTGCTGAGTACATCGATTTCTGTCGACACTGTCCCCTCGTAGACAAAGGGTCGAAAATCGGATAGGTCGTCCTCTTCCGGGACTTCAGGAACCATCTGTTCCTCACGGCCTTCTGAAAGCATAATAGATTGAGTACAGCTATTCTCTTTTACCTTAGATAGACTGTTCTCAAAAACCATCGACTCCACAACTATGGGCGATGCCGGCCGCATTTCTTTTGAGTTTCTTGACCCTGTGTTGCACACTTCTTCTGTCTGCTTGCTATCTTTCTGCACTCTGGCACAGTGTAGAATAGCACCTTGCTTCTTGGTAAGGATCCAACAATCTTTCTTCATGTGGCCCTCTTTCTTGCAATTGAAACATACCACCTTTGCTTTATTTACATCTGTCTGCTTCCTGAAATGAACTAAGTTACTATTATTATTTACACCACTGTTCTTATTATTGTTTTCACTTTTCTCTTTTGGTTTACTAGCCTCCTTGGACTCTGGTTTGTGCACTTTGGGTTTGTCAGCATAATATGGCTTTATGCTGGCGTGAATTATGGCATAGTTATCTGCCAATCTAGCAGCTTCATGCACATCTTCAACCCCTCGGTCTGAGATGTGGGTTTTAATATCCACTCGAATACAATCATTGAATTCCTCAAACAATATTAGGTTCTTGAGTTTATCAAACTCACTTACGTTCTGTGACCTTAGCCACTGTTCTAACATTTTCTCCTTTTGTCTCAAAAAGTCTACATGAGTTTGATCATATGCCTTCTTTCTGTCTCTAAATAGCTTTCTATATTTTTCTGGTGTCAGGGAATAACTTTTTAGCACCCTATCTTTGATTACTTCATAGTCATTTATTTCCTCGGGTGTTAAACTCAACACTACGTCCAATGCTTTTCCTTTGTTGAGAGTTGACCTTAACAATAAAGCCATCTTATCATCAGGGAACTGATAATCTACAGCTATCCTCTCAAAAAGCAAAAAGAAATCTTGAACATCTTCTTCTCTGAATATAGGCAAGTGTTGCTTCATTGCGCTAATATCCATACCATTGCTGTCCCTACGATGGTCAGGTCTGTTCATGCGTGCCATCTCTATCCTTTCTCTGCTTTCAATCCTAATTCTTTCATTTTCCCTTTCAGTTTCTATCCTAATTCTTTCATTTTCCCTTTCATTTTCTATCCTAATTCTTTCCAATTCTCTCCTTTCCATACTTTCTAATTCCATTCTCTTCATAGCTAATTGGAATTTTAGGTTTTCACTCAACCCTTCATCTTCATCATTGTTTGATGATCTAGATGACATATTTCTTACCTCGTCTCCGTGGGCAATTACCTCGCCCCCACTGGGAGCTACATAACCTTCATTGATATCGTTCTGTCCCACTTCAACTACACTACCAGTGTTCATGGCATTCTGCCCGTTCAAACATGTCATAATTTCTTTGGTCAAACGATTACGATTAGGTCTTGCTTGTCCTGCCTCAATCCCAAAGGACTCAGCTAATTCTTTTAGTTCAGCAAATGACATGGCATTAAGTTCCTCACTTGATATATTCGAAGCCATAGTATAGCGTTCGAAATATTTGTGATAGTAGAGTAGTATATATTGTATAATAAAATATAAAGTTCCAACTTACGATTTGTCCAGAAATTTGCACAATATAATATTAAACACTTCGTGGAATCTTCACACTTCCCAAGGAATAAAAACGCAAACCAGTTCTCTCCTCTTTTTAAAAAGAATAGTTTCACAGTCCTGAAAACGAAACACAAATATGCCGCTCTCAGTACTACTAATGTCACAAAATATTTATAGGTCAGCTAGATCAAGAAAAGTAGAACTCAAATCTACCGAACGAGACTACCAAATCTTGTCAATCCTAGGTCAGGAAAAGTAGAACTCAAATATACCGGGCGAGACCACCAAATTTTGTTACGTCCACAATCCCCTTGTGGCCAGAGCTGTGTAGATCTTGCTGATAATTCTCGTTAGTCCTAGGGGAGACTTTAATTATTAGTATTTATGTTTCAGTATTACACGAACTCTTCTTATAGTCCTGGGCACAATTCAGTATTTGTATTCCAACATTTCCTTTCTTGTAAATTATGGTAGTAGATAAATCTTATAGTAATGTATACAACACAATAGGATAGTAACTTGACAAAGAAGCTTCAGTGTAACTGTTGTTGATAGTTTATTTCAGGTGGTATGTTCAATATATACAATATATCTATTATGTACAGTTAGAATAAAATAGTGCAAACACAAACGTTCAAAGGAACATATTTTGAAACTCTCTGTCTTTCAGACAAAACAAATCATTAAATACTATCCGAGTGGTGCAAGGGACAGACCCATTACCAGTAGGGGTGAAAATCATGGTATCATTACAAAACTCATAACAAAAACGATATGAACTTCCCCTATTAAATAATGAGTCGTTCCCAGACTCTGAGAATTTGAGATCAACACAGAATCCCAGCATTACCTAGAACCTTTCGTTTTCCTACTAAACGTCCTAATATCGCGTGTAGTAAGAAAAGAGAGAGAGAGAAGAATAAACATTGCGTGTTCCAATTCTTGGAAAAACAATATACATGACACATATATATCTCTCTCCATGTATATATATCTTTCTATCTCTCCATTTTAAAAAATTTTTCTATTTGAGCATCGATTTATTTGACAATCTTTCTTCCAATTTCGCATACTGTTTTTAAATCAATATATCTGACTACATAACCATTAATCTTACTATACGGTTGACTTTCTTTCCATTTGTTTAGTTGTGTATCTAATTGGCTATTTATCTGTTCATCTATCTATCTGTCAGATTATCTATTATATCCACATATATTTACCCAACCTTCTATTAATGTATTTTAATGTATCAATGTATTTAGAAAATCATCTTACCATAATTTTGAGTATCAAAGCTATTTTTAAATTTAGAGTAATCTAACTGTCTATCTGTCTTTCTATCTATTTATCCATCCTACCCGTCTATCTATCTCTCTCTCTATCGGTCTATATTTTGATCTGTCTTCCTATCTATTTACCTATTTATTTACTCATCTGTCTATTTATCTGTATGTACGTGAGTCTGTCTATATATCTGGCAGAAATGTTCTATATATTTGTCTGTCTGTCTCTCTCTCTAGATCTATCTCATTGTCTATTCGTCTAAATGTCTATCTAACAAATAGAAAGACATGCAACTAATCAGATCGGCACACATTTAAAACTGACAAGCATATACCGATTATATAAAAAGGACAGACAGACAGACATTTCCTACTCTAAGTGATCTGACTATCGATTCGTCAGTCTGGCCACCTAAAAATATTGTCAATTATATCTAAGACGCATATGATATCAAACAATAAAACTTATCTTTAGTGAAATCGAAGTTTCTTGTCTGACAATGGTAATGTATTTTATTGCATCTTATCTTATACATATTATAGACGCTCCTTATATAAAGAAGATTGTTGCGTCCTACGCAATAAGTCCTTCATTTAAATAAAGGCTACATGTGAAATAAAGTAAACAGACAATGACTCACTTGATCAAGAATGTGTGTGATCACAATAAGTCAATAAGAAATGTTTATCACAAAAAATGTTCCGATCAACTCCTGTTTACACTTGGGTTAAATGAAGATTAAGCGCTTTGGGAATTCCCCATTCCAGATGAATTATCTTATATTATATCACAGGCGCTATTTCTATAAAGAAGATCATTGCGTCCTACGCATATTCGTATTCTTATTAGTGTTTTAAATGATGACCATTTTAGAAATACAACCTTATAACAACCTGTTGCAATGCTCAGTTACTGGTTTTCCTAGTTTGTTCAGGCAAGCCATTCCATGCCCGGATGCCACTCGATTGGAAAGAGTACTTACATGCATTTGTTCTCGCATAAGGGATAAGGAAAGTTTGTTTGACCTTATGTTTATCTGAGCATTGCAACAGGTTGTTATTGGGTTGTGCTTCTAAGCTAGAATTTAATGCCGTATGTATTATTACTGCTTTACTCTTTTGGCCTCTAGTGTTTCTAGGTTTAGTTACTTAACTAGTGGTGTTACTCTTGTCAAATGTGAATCTTCGCTAGAAATGAATATTGCAGCTCTTTTCTGAATTAAAATTTGTTCTAATTTTTTAATGTTTTCTTTAGTTGATGGGTCCTTTACAGAATATGCATATTCTAGTATAGGTCTAATTAATGTGAGATAGCATTTTAGTTTTATATTATTTTTACATTTATACAAAATAATAATAAGAAGCCTAATGTTTTGTTAGATTTTTTATTACTTCATCAATATGTGTATTCTAAGATATTTTATCATTTATTATTACTCCTAAGTACTTTGCATTTTTATTTTGGGTTAGGTCTTTACTCCTTACCATGAATAAAGTAGTGTGTAATTATTGTTTTTCTTTTTTCTTGGATTCTTTTAACAGCTGGCACATTTCTGTGTGAAAGGAGATAACTCCAGTTAAATTCCCATTTTTGTAAATCATCTGTGTAAGAGTTTACTATCTTTTTTTCTGCCTTAAGTTATGACTCCGTAAATTATACATCATATGCAAATAATCTTACTTATGTCCCTGGGTTGATTATTGTATGGGTAAGTCATTTAATATAAATTATAAACAGTAGGAGTCCTAGAAAAGTTCTTTAAGGAAGTCCTGAGTTTGCAGTTATTGGTGGTTATATAGAGCCATTAATGATCACTGTTTGTTCTCTGCCTATAAGAAAGTCTTGAATCCACTGATGTAAGGAACCAGAGATGCCAAAATATTAACGTTTTCTTTTCGTAAATTAGTATGGTAAACAATATCGCTTTGGGATATATATATATATATATATATATATATATATATATATATATATATATATATATATATATATATATATATATATATATATATATAATATATACATAAAACACAGACCCACATTGTCTACACGTGTTATTAATGTCTTTGTTTTGCATTTTAATTTTAACAGTTTACTTTTCGATCTAATTTCTCAACATAAATTCAACAACTTCTAGCTTAGGGTTGAGGTTTTACATAATGTTAATATATTGGGTGTTTTTTTTTTTTAATGTTTTTATTCAGGCAACCCACTGCATGCCCAGATGAAAAATGAAAAAAAGTATTTTTCTCAGTTTCTTTCCAAGAATTGTATTAGATTTTAATTTTACTAAAAACGAATCACAAACTTTATGCTTTATAATTTACTATTTAATGTTCAACTTTCTTTGTTGACATGTTTCTAAATAAACTGAATTTTACGTTTACACTGTTTTAGGTGTAAATATTTACATATAAAAAACCTTGACGGCTCTTTTGCAAAATCTGTTGTTTTTTCCTCTAGATTTCTTTAGCTGGTGAAGCCACAGACAGAAGATGCTTGATGTTGTAGTATGGTGAATGTTAAGGACAGTTATAAGAAAAACATAAGGTGCTAAGCCTAGCATGGATTTAGCTTTAAATAAAGGTCCCATAAAGACAGAGAAAACATAAGCGAGTGTTAGATTAAAAGACAGGTTCCAGACAGACATGATAAGCATATTCTAGTAAGGTGAGTTTTCGTAATGAAGACATCAAAAACAAATGAAGAAAGCTAACATACAATAAAAGAAAGGAAGCTTTAAAACTATTGCAAAATATTTGAATTCAAACTTTATTTTCAGGTTTATTGAATCTACAACACATTTGGGTGGGTAACATATAGCAAGATAAACACAAAATACTTAAGTGGTACTGTCATATTTTATAGCCCATGTACTATAACTTCATATATAGTAGCTATATATAATACAATGTGTCTGCTAAGCACTGAAATCTCTTTAGTAGCTACCGTCCCATATTAGCTTATCCATACTAGCTTATCCATATTATCTTATCGATACAGTATTTAAGTCAAGACATCTTAACAACTGCAACGGAACTTCTACATCAGTTATCATGTAGGCAAAAGAAAATAGAAATCCAAGCTCCTTGGTCAATGGAGAAATAGAGTTCTATTAGTATTAGCAGAAGAAAACAACAACAAAATTTCAAGTTGTACATGCACTAACATTTCATTACCAACTAAAACACCTGGATAAAATCGTTACTAAGCTTTATAAAAGCGTTTTAACAACATAAGCACATTGACACATCTTGAACAACTATAATGCATCAATACTGCTTGGATGACAGGATCATTACCAAAAGAATTTCAATCAGCCAAAGCCACACTCATAGTCAAGAAAGAAAATCTCCTGGAGATCCCAAGAGCTATAAATTAATATCTCCTAACATTAAGGCAAACTGTGTTAGAAACAAACAATTTCTCAGCTCAATTATATTGGTGTTTAGTACATGCAAACTGACTACACTAAACACAAGCAGGTTTTAGGAAACACATAAGACCATTTCTACCGATTCATTCTTCCCGAGTGGCATCCGGGCATGACATGGGTTGCCTGAACAAACCAGGAAAAGCAGTTACTTAACATCATTTAAAACACAAATAGAAATTTAGGACTGGACCCTAACCACGACGCAATAATCTTCTTCATAGAGAGAGCGTCTGTAAGGTATAAGATACGATAAAAAACACAGTAAAAAGTTTCCATAACAGAAAAACACACACAAGGGATGTTTTCATTCCCTCGACAGAGAATTGAGACGAGGACTGTTTACGAAGATTGAGGAAATGTAACATTGGAACATTTTAAAATGGCTAAGATCATTATTCCAAACTATATCCACACACACACACAACTTAAACGAGCTACATGGAACAAACAAGACCTCTACAAGTATCATCTCTTGCCTGAACCATTTTCAGTATTAGTCCTTAAAGCCATTGACTTTGCAGGATTCATCACAGTAAAAAAAAAAAAAGTTCTAGACTCTATATATACTTTCAATATGGAAGAATATACAATATAGAATATTCAGTACTAGCAGTCACAATTAATGTTAAATGCACTGTATCAGACTATTTATTCGCCGCAGTCAAATATCATCTTCTTGGTACGGTACTCAACAAACATGATGCATCACTAGTCAGCTTATGCAGCTTCTTGCTGGATTTCATCTGGATCCACAGTCTTCAGCCTACAGAATGTAAATACCGAGGCCGCAGCACAAACGACCATCACAGCCGCAAAGAAAATCAATTTCAAGAGTAAGTAATCCTTCTCTAAAAAAAAAGGAACAAAAAATATGTTCGTTTGATAAAGGAAACATCTTTGATGGTCTATAGAGTGCATGTTTGGGTATAAGACAATGTCTGATATTGTTCCTACCAAGGTTATATAAGACAATGTCTGATATTGTTCCTACCAAGGTTATATAAGACAATGTCTGATATTGTTCCTACCAAGGTTATCACTATATTATTTCCATTATTTCTAGAAATGCTATTTTTCTTTACATCTTTACTCTCCATTGTGCTATTCAATTTTTTTTTTACTTTATCTTCAACATTTTTGTAGACTGTTAACCCTTTCCTACACAACCTTCACATTTTCCTATACATTATTCACACTTCCCTACACAACCTTCACATTTTCCAATTCAATATTCACACTTTCCTACACAATCTTCACATTGCCCTATACAATCTTCAAACTTTCCTACACAATCTTCACATTTTCCTATGCAATATTCACACTTTCCTACACAACCTTCAAATTTTCCTATTCAATATTCACACTTTCCTACACATTCTTCACATTGCCCTATACAATCTTTACACTTTCCTCCACATTCTTCACATTGCCCTATTCAATCTTCATATATTCCTACACAACTTTCAAATTTCTAATTAATATTCACACTATCCTACACATGTTTTAAAAATGTCTTTAATCCTGTGGAATATACTGCTTAATGTCTGCTTGTGGAATAATCTGTTGCAGGTCTATGCTTAGTACTTAACGATTTTTTTAAACTAAAATGAAAACATTTGTGATTACTTTTACTGACCCAGGATAGTGTTGCAAGAAGGCGTTTTATGAGACTTGGCCGTAAAGTATGATACGTAAATATGGTCAACTAACTACTGATCTAAAGTATTATAAGTAACTGTGACCAACTAGCCCTTGTCTAGTCTACATCTGAAGAAGGACATATTATTTTGGAAAACTAATAACATATAAATTCCTTTATCAATAATTGTCTAAGAAGGATTCTTGGGATAAACTGGCCTGACTGAATCAACAACCTGAATCTATGGCAGCGGACAAAGCAGAAGCCAGTAGAACAAGAGATGCTCCAGAGACAACTAGGCAAACCCTGAACAGGAACCCTCGGAGAAAACGGGGAAAAAAGGCCGACCTAGGAACACTTTGGCGGCCCAGATGTGGAAGCAGGTATCAAGGAACTTGGCCTTGTTTGGGAAAGATGGAGCGACTGGCTCAGGATAGAGATGCCTGGAGGACTTGTAGACAAGCTATGTCCTAGGAAGAACCACAGACGTCGATTATGATTGGTTGCTGTTCTTCGTGGAAGAGAAGGCAGAAAAACAAACACTTATTTTCAATGTATCTGAAGTATGATGTATGATGTATGTATCTGAAGTATGATGCTTATATTTGGTCAAAGTATCACCGTTCCGCTTTCCCCTAAAATGTGATAGTCCTTCAATTTCGGAAAGCAGTAAGAGAACAGAGTATGCTTACAAATCGCCCGCCCCTTTTCCCAGGAGATTAAAAAAGATTTGTGTTTTCAATATGAAGAGACAGCACAGAATGCAATTATAACAACATCTCATTCACCTACACAGGTGAACGTTTTAGCTCAGGATATGAACTTTTACCTTCCTCGCAAGTAGATCCTCTGTAGCCATCTTTACAGCCGGACAAGCATTCTCTTGTTGCCTTGTCACATGTCCCTTCTCCGGCACAATTAGAACATTCTACGTTTGATAAAATCATAACTTGACATTATCATCAAAAACTTATACAAACAACATTGTTAAAAGATTGATAATACAATCTTAATGTAATTGTATTATTTACTTTATGCTAAATGTAATTGTATTACTTACTATACTCGCAGTGGTCCCCAGAATACCCAGGTAAACAATTAGCACAATCGCCTCGATCTCTCTCACATAGTTTATATTTACATCCGGGGGAACATGCTAGTAAAAAAACAACAATTCAAAAGCATTTGCAATTTAAGTCAATTCTAGATTTTAGTATAAATCTAAAAACAATGTGTTGATCTATAAATAGAGTTTAAATAATGAATCATGTAATATGATGAGCCTGTCATGGACTAAAGGGGCGATAAAGTTGATTTCGCCAGTTTTATTGGCCAGACACACGAGGGAATCTTCTTATCAGCTCAATTTCCAATTATCTTTACTTTCTCCCGCATGCACATCACTATTTTCCAATTACTTTTACTTTCTCCCGTATGCTAATCACTATTTTCCAATTACTTTTACTTTTTTCCGTATGCTAATCACTATTTTCCAATTACCTCTACTTTATCCAGTATGCTGAGCACAATTTACCAATAAACTTTAATGTTCCAAATGTACTGAGCACGATTTACCAATAAACTTTAATGTTCCAAATGTACTGAGCACGATTCTAATTTCTTCAGGATACTTTTCCCCAAAAGGTTCTCATGTAGATTCAGGTGTTCGCCAAGGTCTTTAAGGATTTAACGACAGTAAAAAATAACAAAACCATAAAAACAAAATGTAGTAATAAAAATGAGATTAAACTTACATCGCTTGCACTTTGTACCAAAGTATCCAACATCACACTCCTTACATCGTCCATTGTCAGTACATTCCTTATCCATGCAGTTCTCTGGACATACTTTGAAGATAATAATTAAAAAGTTATTTTTATGTATTTTATTAGGTTGCGAGAAAGTATGGAGAGATTATCCTAGTATACTTGTGTGTGTTACAGTCATATTAAAATGTTCATTTACTTCATTAAGAAGTTGATTAATCTACCTCTAATACTGAAAGTTGCTTTCAATAATATCGCCAATAACAACTCAAATATCATTTAACATTGGTGATCAAGAAATATAACCTATAACAGTTATCTACCTCCAGAACAAAGTGAATTGTAAAAACCAGGATTGCATCCATTGAAGCACATCCCATTGATTGGATTGCACTTGGTCTCACCCATGCAGTTAGTACTACAGTCTGAACAAGAAAAGACATAGCAGTACATATCTTTCATTGCTAGGGTTAAGACCATCAAATAACAAAACAACTTAAAAGCATACTTCAATTAATTTATTTTAAAAAAAACTGACATCCTCGATTGCACTGGATATTGGATCTGAGGTTTCCCCGTGTAGGGGCTGAATCTCCATGAAGATGAAGGGAAAGTGAATTACTCGATTCGTTCTGTCTTAAACAATTGTAGTTGAGCGCATACGCTTCAGGATTACGGCGAAGATAAATATTATAATGTACTTCATTCATATTAAGGAACAAAGAATAAAGCTGAGAACTACGAAGCGAATGATATGCTTGTAATTTTTCCAGTTTGGCGACTTAAAGCTAAATGTAATTGTATTACAGAACACACAAAAAAAACACAATGCGTTGGACATCATTTTTGAATGATTTCCTTCGCACTTCCAACAATCGGTTTTTAAGTTTGTCCGTATTAGATTTACTGGTTATGTCAGTATTAGATGTACTGGTTATGTCAGTATTAGATGTAGCCTACTGGTTATGTCAGTATTAGATTTGTTGAATATGTAAGTATTAGATTTACTGGTTATGTCTGTATTAGATTTACTGGTTATGTCAGTATTAGATTTACTGGTTATGTCAGTATTAGATTTACTGGTTATGTCAGTATTAGATTTACTGGTTATGTCAGTATTGGATTTACTGGTTATGTCAGTATTAGATTTACTGGTTATGTCAGTATTAGATTTACTGGTTTTGTCAGTATTAGATGTACTGGTTATGTCAGTATTAGATTTACTGGTTATGTCAGTATTAGATTTGTTGAATATGTAAGTATTAAATTTACTGGTTATGTCAGTATTACATTTACTGGTTATGTCAGTATTAGATTTACTGGTTATGTCAGTATTAGATTTACTGGTTATGTCAGTATTAGATTTACTGGTTATGTCAGTATTAGATTTACTGGTTATGTCAGTATTAGATTTACTGGTTATGTCAGTATTAGATTTACTGGTTATGTCAGTATTAGATTTACTGGTTATGTCAGTATTGGATTTACTGGTTTTGTCAGCATTAGACGTACTGGATATGTCAGAATTAGATTTACTGGTTATGTCAGTAGTAGATTTACTGGTTATGCCAGTATTAGGTTTTCTGGTTATGTCAGTTTTAGATTTACTGGTTATGTCTGTATTAGTTGCTTTGTTTACGTCAGTGTTGGATTTACAGGCTATGTATGTATGTCAGTCGAGAGAGAAATATGTTTTAGCTTGTTCATATTCTTATGTCCTTCATACTGAGTGGTCAAACAGCCTGCCACTTACTATTCTCACAGTTGGGTCCATAGAGGCCATCACTGCAGCCTCTGTGTAAACATTGTCCAGTTGCTCTGTCGCATCCAACCCCTGCATGGCAACTACATCCTGTCGTCAAAGAAATCACCAAAACATATAATCACTGTCTTCACTAAAGTTAAGTGAATTATTCCTTATCAAATGTTTAAATATCTCGGTTGTTGTTTTGTTTAATTTGGTCAGGACCTTTCTCAGATGAGTACACATTTCGTTATTCAGCTAGGCCACTACCCAAAACGGAAATAAACACATAATAAAACCAAAAGAAAAACCTGCTTTTTTTTTATTTTGTAAAATTTATACCTCGCATCTCGGAGATATTTTTTTTTTGGGTCACCTCAATGAGTTAGCTTTGATCATGTCCGTTTGTTTTTGAAAATTGGGTATTTTAACGCTAGATGTCGTGACAAACAATAGAAGGTTATATTTATAATAATATATTATATGATAATGCATACTCTTTGGAGCTGTTTCAAAAGATGCTCTTTCTTAACCTCATCGAGTTGTATGTTGTCAGAGCTTCTACGAAAGTTTTCCCACGAGGTTTTGGGCTTCCGAAGTCCGTGCAATCAGATCAAGGGAATAATTTCACATCTGTTGTTTTTTTCTCAAGCAAGTGAGAAATCATTTAGAAATTTCCCATGTCGCAGCATTCTGATTTTCATGGGGGGTTCTTGAGAGATTCCATAGGACGCTCAAGACCTGAGGTCTGATACATGAGAAAGACTAGGATGAAGGTGAAGGTCTCGTCCTGTTCGCAGACAGAGAAGCTTTTCAATAATCGTTTGGTTGCACTTTTCAAGAATCGCTTGGTTGCAGCCCGTTTGAACTGGTGTTGGGACTAGGGATATATGTTTATTGTAGTTTGTGGCTGTTTTTAATTTGCATAGCGATAAAGAATCTACATATTATCGAGCAGTGTTATTAATGTACTTTTCTTTTCTACACAAGTTCAAGCATTTCATTCTTTTTTAAACGTTCATCCAGTGGCTTGAGTGTATTATTTCAGATTGAACCAGACGACAGAAGACCCGTGGTTGTTTTTGTTTTTGTTTTGCATAGCGATAAAGAAGCTACATATTATTGACCAGTGTTATTAATGTAATTATTGTACAAAAGTTCAAGCATTGAATTCTTCTTCAAACATCCATCGAGTGGCTTCAGGGAATTATTTCATAGTGAAGAAACAGACAGAAGATAGGTCCTACCTAGCAGTTAAAGTAACAACATGCCACTTACTGTTCTCACACTTGGGTCCATAGAAGCCTTCAAGGCAGTCTTTCAAACACTGTCCAGTATTTCTGTCGCATCCGACCCCCAGCTTGCACGTGCATGCTGTAACCAAAGAGAGTACTTAAACTTGAGGTCAAAGGTTTTATTGAAGTTAAATTAATTGTTCCACAACAAATGTTTTAACAGCTCAGTCAGAAATTCACAAATATGTACAAATCTTAGTAGGTCTATTAAACCTGAGCGCGAGATAGGAACTTCCTATAGACTTACGTATAGTGCACTTGTCGCCATGGAAACCGACAACACAGCCTTTATTGCCACAGTCTGCGGTCAACTTTTCACAATCTGAGTCTAGGCAGTTCTTATTACACGCTAGAGAATAGTCCAAAACATAATCGTAATACAATCAAAGATAAACCAAGACTAAAACAAAAAGATTCCCGATCGAACCAAAATAAAAACAAAAACCAATAAACCAAAGAATCATTTTGAAAATGTAGCACGCAGTGTGA
Organism: Anisus vortex; assembly: GCA_949126835.1. Classification (NCBI taxonomy): domain Eukaryota; kingdom Metazoa; phylum Mollusca; class Gastropoda; family Planorbidae; genus Anisus; species Anisus vortex. Next base: position 33,519,525 of record OX421506.1, on the reverse strand, counting down.
TAGTGTGGCCAACACACCACAAGAAAAACATTTTTTGATAATCAAAAAGCATCGGGAGTTTTGCACTATTCAAAATTACAAAACGATTAAATGAAAGAGAGAGATTGGGAGAGAGAGAGAGAAGAAAACCACAATAATTTAAGCGGTAACTTGTTAAAGGTTAAAGGTAAGATTTGTTTGTATTTCAACAAGTAACTAATTTACCTTTATCACATGTCTCACCGTGGAACCCACGGATACAGCTTCCGGTGCAATTGCCGCTATTTATGTCGCAATGATGACAACGCCCATTGCATTCTGAAACAGAAACAAGAAACAGGTAGGCAATAATTATCCACAACCTTTATTTGCAACAAGACATCAACCACAGGCTGGCCCTTCGCACTCGTTACCTCAAACACACTTTGGCTCTTTGCAAACTCAAAACTCACGCGAACAGAAAAGGACAAATTATTCACATGCCCAAAATATAATGCCCAAAATATAATGCCCCAAAAATAATGCCCAAAATATAATGCCCAAAATATAATGTCCAAAATATAATGTCCATAATATAATGTCCAAAATATAATGTCCTAAATATAATGTCCAAAATATAATGTCCAAAATATAATGTCCAAAATATAATGTCCAAAATATAATGCCCAAAATATAATGTCCAAAATATAATGCCCAAAATATAATGCCCAAAATAGTTTGTCGGACCAAATTGATCCATAGGGCCGGTAAGGCAGCGTTCACCAGTTTCTGTGGCATATGAGAGGAATGTGTGGCCAGCACAATGCCCAGCTGCCTTTATTTTAACCTAACTAATGTTAGGGGCCAACAGTAGACTCAGGCACACCCTCGAGTCCAGGACCTTCAGTTGGCCAGCCGAACGCGCTGCCGCTCGACCACTGTGTCCCACGGTTGGGTTTTTATTCAACATTTAAATCAGGATATTTTGTACTCTATAATCTTATAATGGATTTTAGTTTGCTGACTAGGGAGAAAATAATAAACCTGCCTGTTTGGTGCACTGAATATATGCTAGAGAAGGAGAAAGAGAGAACATCAAAGAATCAAATAATTAAAAAACGGACAAGAAGAAATATAGGCTGGACCAAGGGTCGGCAACATACGGTACGCCTGGCACGCAGAGAGATTTTTAATGGCACATGGAAGACTCTCATAAAAGGGGGATCCAAGTCTCTTCTGCGAGAAATTGAGTGCTAGAGCAGAATTACTTTTAGGTTGTTGCCACGCTGAAAGAGTTAGAAATCCTACTTTGGCACACTATTACCTAAAGGTTGCCGACCGCTGGACTAGACAAACATACGATCGATTGGTGAGCAATGAAGCTTGCACGATGAACCGAGAACCATGAAATTAAACCTTTGGTGTGAAATGACAGACATACGTACTTTGAGAGCAGTTTCTGCCGTACGTTCCTGACTCGCATTTTTCACAAAAGCCCGTGTTTACATTGCAATCTTGATCGTGACAACCTTTAGGGCATTCTGGAAAGAAAAAAGCAAACAAAAAAACGAAGGAAAGATGTTTCTAGTAGCTAACGATAATAGCAGAAGATTACTTAGTAACCATATCTAAAATGTTGAAATTTTGTAGAGCCTATAATATTGGACAAAAAAAAAGTTTTAACAAATGTTCCTTAGGTTTTCACAACGCGGAAGAAAACAAACAACTGAAGACCAGAAGAACATACTGAATTAAAGGAATGCGAAGGGACTTTAAGTAAGGTATCCCGTCGGACCAAATTGATCATATGGCCTGTGAAGTAGCGTTCACCAGTTTCTGTGACCACGGCATACTTGGGGATGTGTGCCCAGCACAATGCCCAGCGCCTTTACTTTACTCCAACTAATGTCATGCTCCCATCAGAGCTGGGTAGACTCGGGGACACCATCGAGTCCAGGGGAAAAAATCCTAGCCTTCACCAGGATTCGAACCCAGGGCCTTCGGTATGCCAGCCGAACGCGCTGTCTCTCGGCCACCGTGCCAGATACGAAGGGACTTTACTCTAAATAAATTTTATATCTTTACGGTAAAAATTTACATAATTGGCCAAAACTTTTCTTTTTATTTTAAATCACCAAGTTCAGTTGTATTGTTGATATGATTTTTTATTTTTAAAATGTGAAAGATTGAAATTGGGAGATAGAGAGAAAACAGTCTTAGAATCAAAACGTGAAAGACGGACAATGAGTAATGTAGACAAACATAAGATTTATTGGTGATCTGTGAAGCTCGCATGATGGACCCAGACCCATGAAGCAATGAAATGATCAGTGTGAGCGGACAGACAGACATACTTTGCGAACAGTTCTTGCCGTACATTCCAGTCTCACATTTCTCACAAAAGCCTGTGATTCGGTTGCATTCTTTATCTCTGCAACTTGTTGGACATCCTAGAAAAATCAAACGAAAAAGAAACTAACAAACCAAAATTCAGTTTCATACAAGGTTTTCCCTACTTGGCAGTGATGATAGGATTGTGTGGCCTATAGGGAGCACAGTGTCCGGCACGCCCACCCAGATCGTGGACATCTGCTCCCGGGACACTCCATGTCCACAAATCAATCAATCAATTTCCAAATAAGTTCTCAGTATGACATAGGGCCTCGGCAATGGTTAACTACTCCTTCCGGGTCTTTAGATAGTCCTTTCATCTCTTGCCACAGCAGTCCCGTTTCTCTCAGTTCTTTGTACAGTGTTCTTCTCCAGGTGGTATTTGGACGGCCTCTCTTCCTGGTTTTGTCCACATATCACCAGTTTATTAAATCTACGAGTAGGATGACCTTGAACTTGTACCTTGGGTGTCTTGTGTGGCCAGACACGATGTTATATTATTCGTTGAGAGAAACGAATCTTTTTACAATCACAGAAGAGACGCCCACAAATGAAACCATCTCTTTCAGATACAATTTATTGAAGTTTAGTCACCTTTGAATCTGCGTGTGTATTCGCTGCCGTAATGCATATGTTTTGGTCTGACTAGCATCTACTTTATCACATTGACCTACAGCTTCGGGGGAGAGGATGGTAAGTGGTGACTGGGTGGTTTATCGGCCTCCGATATATAAACTAGAGGCCGACCAAAATAAAACTTCATTAAGTTCACGAAACAACGAGATTGTGGGTCATTAAGTTTACGAGACAACGAGTTTGTGGGTCATTAAGTTCACGAGACAACGAGTTTGTGGGTCATTAAGTTTACGAGACACCGAGTTTGTGGGTTATTAAGTTTACGAGACAACGAGTTTGTGGGTCATTAAGTTTACGAGACAACGAGTTTGTGGATCATTAAGTTTACGAGACAACGAGATTGTGGGCCATTAAGTTTACGAGACAACGAGTTTGTGGGTCATTAAGTTAACGAGACAACAAGTTTGTGGGTCATTAAGTTTACGAGACAACAAACTTGTGGGTCTTTACTTTAAGTTTACGAGACAACGAGTTTGTGGGTTATTAAGTTTACGAGACAACGAGTTTGTGGGTCATTAAGTTTACGAGACAACGAGTTTGTGGGTCATTAAGTTTACGAGAAAACGAGTTTGTGGGTCATTATGTTAACGAGAAAACGAGTTTGTGGGTCATTAAGTTTAGGAGACAACGAGTTTGTGGGTCATTAAGTTTACGAGACAACGAGATTGTGGGTCATTATGTTTACGAGAAAACGAGTTTGTGGGTCATTAAGTTTTAGAGACAACGAGCTTGTGGGTCATTAAGTTTACGAGACAACGAGTTTGTGGGTCATTAAGTTTACGAGACAACGAGTTTGTGGGTCATTAAGTTTACGAGACAACGAGTTTGTGGGTCATTAAGTTTACGAGACAACGAGTTTGTGGGTCATTAAGTTTACGAGACAACGAGTTTGTGGGTCATTATGTTTACGAGAAAACGAGTTTGTGGGTCATTTAGTTTACGAGACAACGAGTTTGTGGGTCATTAAGTTTACGAGACAACGAGATTGTGGGTCATTATGTTTACGAGACAACGAGCTTGTGGGTCATTAAGTTTACGAGACAACGAGTTTGTGGGTCATTAAGTTTACGAGACAACGAGTTTGTGGGTCATTAAGTTTACGAGACAACTTGTTTGTGGGTCATTAAGTTTACGAGAAAACGAGTTTGTGGGTCATTATGTTTACGAGAAAACTAGTTTGTGGGTCATTAAGTTTACGAGACAACGAGTTTGTGGGTCATTACGTTTACGAGACAACGAGATTGTGGGTCATTAAGTTTACGAGACAACGAGTTTGTGGGTCATTAAGTTTACGAGACAACGAGTTTGTGGGTCATTAAGTTTGCCCTATAACGAGTTCACGTGACAAACAGTTAGAAGGACTTACTTTGTGAACAGTCCTTCAGGAAAAAACCTTTCTTGCATCCTTTTGGGCATGTCTGGTTAGCCGTGTACTGGCAATTGGATCCCTCACAATTCTTTAAACAGTCGGCGGCTGTTTGAATAGGCAGTGTATTACAATACATTACTAGATCTAGCTGTTTGAATAGCTAGTGTATTACAATACATTACTAGATCTAGCTGTTTGAATAGGCAGTGTATTACAATACATTACTAGATCTAACTGTTTGAATATGCAGTGTAATACAATACATTACTAGATCTAGCTGTTGGAATAGGCAGTGTATTACAATACATTACTAGATCTAGCTGTTTGAATAGGCAGTGTATTACAATACATTACTAGCTCCAGCTGTAATATAACTGACACCGCAGTATAATTATTACTCTTGGATGTTGTATCTCGATCACCGAGCCCCAGCGCTATAGCGGTCAGCCTCTATAGCCAGTGGAGATCCATGAGAAGATAAGTGATGTGGCCAGAGATAAGTGATGTGGCCAGAGATAAGTGATGTGGCCAGAGATAAGTGATGTGGCCAGAGATAAGTGATGTGGCCAGAGATAGGTGATGTGGCCAGAGATAAGTGATGTGGCCAGAGATAAGTGATGTGGCCAGAGATAAGTGATGTGGCCAGAGATAAGTGATGTGGCCAGAGATAAGTGATGTGGCCAGAGATAAGTGATGGGGCCAGAGATAAGTGATGGGGCCAGAGATAAGTGATGTGGCCAGAGATAAGTGATGTGGCCAGAGTTAAGTGATGTGGCCAGAGATAAGTGATGTGGCCAGAGATAAGTGATGTGGCCAGAGATAAGTGATGTGGCCAGATTTCTTCTTAGGCGATACAATCCGGGCTGTGGTTTTCTGTACCCTCTGAATCGGGTCTCGAGGTTGACTCCACAAACAGCTGTAACAGTAATCTAGTCTCGAGGTTGACTCCACAAACAGCTGTAACAGTAATCTAGTCTCGAGGTTGACTCCACAAACAGCTGTAACAGTAATCTAGTCTCGAGGTTGACTCCACAAACAGCTGTAACAGTAATCTTGTCTCGAGGTTGGCTCCACAAACAGCTGTAACAGTAATCTAGTCTCGAGGTTGACTCCACAAACAGCTGTAACAGTAATCTAGCCTCGAGGTTGACTCAACAAACAGCTGTAACAGTAATCTAGTCTCGAGGTTGACTCCACAAACAGCTGTAACAGTAATCTAGTCTCGAGGTTGACTCCACAAACAGCTGTAACAGTAATCTAGTCTCGAGGTTGACTCCACAAACAGCTGTAACAGTAATCTAGTCTCGAGGTTGACTACACAAACAGCTGTAACAGTAATCTAGTCTCGAGGTTGACTACACAAACAGATGTAACAGTAATCTAGTCTCGAGGTTGACTGCACAAACAGCTGTAACGGTAATCTAGTCTTGATGCAAACTCCACAAACAGGTGTAACAGTAATCTAGTCTCGAGGTTGACTCCACAAACAGCTGTAACAGTAATCTAGTCTCGATGCTGACTCCACAAACAGCTGTAACAGTAATCTAGTCTCGAGGTTGACTCCACAAACAGCTGTAACAGTAATCTAGTCTCGATGCTGACTCCACAAACAGCTGTATCAGTAATCTAGTCTCGATGCTGACTTCACAGAACAGCTGTAACAGTAATCTAGTCTCGAGGCTGACTCCACAAACAGCTGTTACAGTAATCTAGTCTCGATGCTGACTCCACAAACAGCGGTAACAGTAATATAGTCTCGATGCTGACGCCACAGAACAGCTGTAACAGTAATCTAGTCTCGAGGCTGACTCCACAAACAGCTGTAACAGTAATCTAGTCTCGAGGTTGACTCCACAAACAGCTGTAACAGTAATCTAGTCTCGATGCTGGCTCCACAAACAGCTGTATCAGTAATCTAGTCTCGATGCTGACTCCACAGAACAGCTGTAACAGTAATCTAGTCTCAAGGCTGACTCCACAAACAGCTGTAACAGTAATCTAGTCTCGATGCTGACTCCACAAACAGCGGTAACAGTAATCTAATCTCGATGCTGACGCCACAGAACAGCTGTAACAGTAATCTAGTCTCGAGGCTGACTCCACAAACAGAAGTAACTGTAATCTAGTCTCGAGGTTGACTCCACAAACAGCTGTAACAGTAATCTAGTCTTGAGGTTGACTCCACAAACAGCTGTAACAGTAATCTAGTCTTGATGCTGACTCCACAAACAGCTGTATCATTAATCTAGTCTCGAGGCTGACTCCACAAACAGCTGTATCAGTAATCTAGTCTCGAGGCTGACTCCACAAACAGATGTATCAGTAATCTAATCTTGAGGGTGACTCCACAAACAGCTGTATCAGTAATCTAGTCTTTAGGCCGATTCCACAAACAGATGTATCAGTAATCTAATCTTGAGGCTGACTCCACAAACAGCTGTATCAGTAATCTAGTCTCGAGGCTGACTCCACAAACAGATGTATCAGTAATCTAATCTCAATGCTGACTCCACAAACAGCTGTATCAGTAATCTTATCTTGAGGGTGACTCCACAAACAGCTGTATCAGTAATCTAGTCTTTAGGCCGACTCCACAAACAGCTGTATCAGTAATCTAGTCTTTAGGCCGATTCCACAAACAGATGTTTCAGTAATCTAATCTTGAGGCTGACTCCACAAACAGCTGTATCAGTAATCTAGTCTTTAGGCCGATTCCACAAACAGATGTATCAGTAATCTAGTCATTAGGCCGACTCCACAAACAGCTGTATCAGTAATCTAATCTTGAGGCTGACTCCACAAACAGCTGTATCAGTAATCTAGTCTTTAGGCCGATTCCACAAACAGATGTATTAGTAATCTAATCTTTAGACCGATTCCACAAACAGCTGTATCAGTAATCTAATCTTGAGGCCGATTCCACAAACAGATGTATCAGTAATCTAGTCTTTAGGCCGATTCCACAAACAGCTGTATCAGTAATCTAATCTTTAGGCCGATTCCACAAACAGATGTATCAGTAATCTAGTCTTTAGGCCGATTCCACAAACAGATGTATCAGTAATCTAATCTTTAGGCCGATTCCACAAACAGCTGTATCAGTAATCTAGTCTTTAGGCCGATTCCACAAACAGATGTATCAGTAATCTAGTCTTTAGGCCGATTCCACAAACAGATGTATCAGTAATCTAATCTTGAGGCTGACTCCACAAACAGCTGTATCAGTAATCTAGTCTTAGCTGTATGGCAGAGTGGGGCATCGGCATTGGTTGTTCTTGTGTTCAGTCGAGGAATTTTAGCTTATGAACAACTAAGCCAGCGGTTCCCAACCGTGTGGGTCGTGATCCCTTGGGGGTCGAATAGCCATTTCACGGGAGTCGCCTAAGACCACCAGAAAACACAAATTTTTGCTGTTCTTGGGAACCGAGACACTTTTCTTATCTGCTGTCTTCGAGGAACATGACACTGAACCAGATAAATTGATTTCGATGATAAATTATGTGAAAGAACACGGACAATTTTAAGGTAGCGACGAAAATAATTTTATGTTTAGGCGTCACCACTGCATTAGGAGCTGTATTAAGGGGTCGCGACATTAGCAAGGTTGGAAACCACTGAACTAAGGGAACAACGGCAAAAAAAAACGTACTTTGGTTACAAAAGTTCCCCATGTAACCTTCTTGGCAGCCTTCAGAACATCTTCCACTGATTACATCGCATCCGTTCAGATCACAGTGTTCAGGGCAGCCTGAAAAAAAAGTTTGCAACGCATTTTGTCTACTTGAAACGTTAGAATCGATATGTTTTGATTAAAAGGGTACGCAAGAGTTTTTTTTTTTCAATTAGTGTGAAAACGCATGCTTTGTGTTTCAAGATTTCAAGAGATGTTTTAACCATGAATACAAAAGTTTCCTAATTCATTCAGAAAGTAAATGCGCAAAGTATGATGATGTCATACAAATACTTTCAAGGCCATCCTTTTTTTTATCATTTTGTAAAGTTGTATCAGTATCATTACATAAAGTTGGTTTCGGCAATTAAAATGTGAAACTAAAGTTTTCTTTTTACTTTCCTTTTTGAATGAAATGACCAATTATATAATTTTATATCAATATGTTTATATATACATATAAATCTTTCAATCTCTCGTATTGTATCTAGTTCTGTGCTCATAAATGCTACCAATTCCTGACTTTCCTGACCCGAAAAGCCTAGAAATTCCCCTAGTGATTTATGTTCAAACTTAAGTATGATAGTTTTGGCCATTTTGAAAATACTTTCGCAATGAATGTAGGAATAGGTCTTAAACGCGAGAGTTTGCCTTTAGCGATGATAAGAGGAAATTATTTTTAAAATGCCTATTTACCCCACACTCCAGTCCGGCACAAAGAAATAAGTACAAGAATACTATCTAGCTCAATTGACTAACATAGCACACACGCACAAATATTTAATCTAACTGGAGTTTCAAATTGCTTTGCATTTTACGCAAATGTTATTGACAAGTCTTAATTAGGCGTGATCTTTTGAACTGGTGTGATCGTGAACTTCCGGTTCTATTTTTAAATGTTTAATTATATTTAGGCATTTCCGTAAACAAAAAAGCATGCTTTTGCTGGTTATTGACAGTTGATTTCAACCTCGACGGCTAGTTCTAGTCTTTTAGAATAATACAAAGGATACAATATTTGTTATGAGGAATCCGTTTTTAACATCAAAAGTGAGTAGGTGATAATTAATACTCAAGTGTTAGTCGCATGTAGCTTGTTTATAAAATAAATTAGTCAAAAGTTGCGTTTTCTTGGTTATTAAAAAACAAAATTCGTAGAGTCATAAAAAAGAATAACAAAAATTCTTTTGCATTAAGCAATATGTTTGATATCATAAAAAGGTTTCACAATGCATTGTTTTCTTTTGTAAACATGTTTTGGAAATGAAAGAAATTTTAATCCCCAACAAATGTTCGTACAACCAGTAACCCAGTACACGACATGTTTCGAATAAAATGATCGAATTCGACCGGAAATGATTTTTCTTGTGAACTTTTATGCATGCATACACGTTAAGACTTGTCAATTGAACAGCAAATTGTTCAGATCGAATAAATAATTTAGAATATATTATGTCCCTTCGCATTTTTGTTTCCAATTCCTCTCCGCGTGCTGTGGACTCTGCCCTTCTTCGAGGCCTTCAGTCGAGGAAATGTTAGCTTATGAACAACTAAGCGAACAACGGCAAAAACAAAAATCGTAGTAAGTATTGATGTAGCAAAGTACTTTCGTTGCAAAAATCCCCCAAGTAGCCATCTTGGCAGCCTTCAGAACATCTTCCACTGATTACATCGCACCCATTCAGCTCACAGTGTCCAGGGCAGCCTGAAAAAAAAAACGTTTGCAATGCATTTTGTCTACTTGAAATTTGAAACGTTATATTTTATTATGGGAAGGGTACGCAAGAATTTTTTTATTATTTAAATAGCGAGAAAACGCATGCGCTTCAATATGCTTTGTGTTTAAAGATTTCAAATTATGTTTTAATCATGAATATTTTTTTGTCTTTCATTTAGAAAGTAAATGCGCAATGTTTGATGACGTCATACAAATATTCTCAACGCCATCCTTTTTTATCATTTTTTGAAGTTGTATGTAGGCTACCATTACATGAAGTTGTATGTAGGCTACCATTACATGAAGTTGTATGTAGGCTACCATTACATGAAGTTGTATGTAGGCTACCATTACATGAAGTTGTATGTAGGCTACCATTACATGAAGTTGTATGTAGGCTACCATTACATGAAGTTGTATGTAGGCTACCATTACATGAAGTTGTATGTAGGCTACCATTACATGAAGTTGTATGTAGGCTACCATTACATGAAGTTGTATGTAGGCTACCATTACATGAAGTTGTATGTAGGCTACCATTACATGAAGTTGTATGTAGGCTACCATTACATGAAGTTGTATGTAGGCTACCATTACATGAAGTTGTATGTAGGCTACCATTACATGAAGTTGTATGTAGGCTACCATTACATGAAGTTGTATGTAGGCTACCATTACATGAAGTTGTATGTAGGCTACCATTACATGAAGTTGTATGTAGGCTACCATTACATGAAGTTATATGTAGGCTACCATTACATGAAGTTGTATGTAGGCTACCATTACTTAAAGTTGTATGTAGGCTACCATTACATGAAGTTGTATGTAGGCTACCATTACATGAAGTTGTATGTAGGCTACCATTACATGAAGTTGTATGTAGGCTACCATTACATGAAGTTGTATGTAGGCTACCATTACATGAAGTTGTATGTAGGCTACCATTACATGAAGTTGTATGTAGGCTACCATTACATGAAGTTGTATGTAGGCTACCATTACATGAAGTTGTATGTAGGCTACCATTACATGAAGTTGTATGTAAGCTACCATTACATAAACTTGGTTCCGGACAATTTAAATCTGAAACTGAAGTTTTCTTTTTACTCTCCTTTGAAATTGAATGCTAAATGACCAATTATATAATTTCATATGTATATATATATGTGTATAAATTATTCTACATATAAATCTTTCAATCTCACATATTGTAGGCCTATCTAGTTCTGTGCTCATAAATGTTACCAATTCCTGACCCGAAAAGCCTAGATATTCTCCTAGTGATTTATGTTCACACTTAAGTTTGACAGTTTCTGCCATTTTAAAAATACGTTAGAAATGAATGTAGGAATAGGTCTTAAACGCGAAAGTTTGCCTTTAGCGATGATAAGAGAAAATTATTTTTAAAATGCCGATTTACCCCACACTCCAGTCAGGGACAGAAATAAGTACAAAAATACTAGCACAATTTATTGACTAACCTAACACACACGCACAAATGTTTAATCTAACTGGAGTTTCAAATTGCTTTGCATTTTACGCAAATGTTATTGAACAGCAAATTGTTCAGATCGAATTAAGAATTTAGAATAGATTATGTCCCTTTGCATTCCTGTTTCCGGTTCCTCTCCGCGTGCTGTTGACTCTGTCCTTTTTCGAGGCCTTAAGTTGAGGAAATGTTAGTCTAGCTATGAACAACTATGTGAACAACGGCAAAAACAAAATATTAGTAAGTGTTGATGTAGAAACGTACTTTCGTTACAAAAGTCACCCATGTAGCCTTTTTGGCAGCCTTCAGAACATCTTCCAGTGATTCCATCGCACTCGTTCAGCTCACATTGTTCAGGGCAAACTGAAAACATAACAACGTTTGCAACGCAATTTGTCTACTTGAAACGTTATATTTTTATTATGGGAAGGTAACTAATTTTTTTTTTATTCAGATAGCGTAAATACGCATGCGATTTAATATGCTTTGTGCTTCAAGATTTCATGTGATGTTTTAATCATGAATAAAAAAGTTTCCGTTCATTCACAAAGTTCATGTTCAAAGTTTGACGACGTCATACAAATATTCTCAACGCCATCCTTTTTTTAAAAATCATTTTGGGAAGTTGTATCATTTTATAAAGTTGTATCATTACATAAAGTTGTATCATTTTATAAAGTTGGGTCCGGCAATTTAAATGTGATACAAATGTTTTCTTGTTACTTTCATTTTTGACGGAAATGATATATTATAATATATGAAACGATATGATACGCAAGAAACCATTTTTTTCAAAACAGAACAAATCTGTCAGTCACTTTATCTTGTGTCTATTTGTCCATATGTAAACCAGTCCGCTTGTTTGTCTGTCTGTTTGTCCATATGTAAACCAGCCCGCTTGTCTGTCTGTCTGTTTGTCCATATGTAAACCAGTCCGCTTGTCTGTCTGTCTGTTTATCCATATGTAAACCAGTCCACTTGTTTGGCTGTCTGTTTATCCATATGTAAACCAGTCCGCTTGTCTGTCTGTCTGTTTGTCCATATGTAAACCAGTCCGTTTGTCTGTCTGTATGTTTGTCTATCCGCCAGACTCGTTTGTCTTCTGTCTTAGCGTAAAAAAAAGTCTGTCTGTTTAGTCTTGCTTGCGGTGCTTAGATAAAACAAGCACACAGAGTGGGCCCTCAATACCTTCATCGCACTTCGGTCCATAGTAGCCCGGATCGCAATGCCCACTTTGACATTCGCCGAATAGTCGACAGGAGAGTTCTCTACATTTACCACAACTCTTCGTACAGTCCAAACCATAGGACCCGCGAACACATTCTATAAATAGTATCATCAATGTTATCGTAGACAATGATTTTTTTGTACTTATTAACACAACTTAACTTAATTATTTGAAACGTATTCAGTTGTTGAATGAAGATATTTGTGTTTTGTATTTTTATTTTTATTTTAAATTGTGAGTTTCCATTGACTTATTTAAATATGTCAGTGACTTTTTATTAAAAAAGAAATTAACAACTTCCGCCCAGTAGTCTAAGATGAGCATACGACTAGAGATGGGCGAAACCGTCCACCATACTGATCGCCGCTCAATTGAGCGCTCACTAAAAAGATCACTTAGTAATTTATCCCCCCCCCCTCCCCGTTAATTAAAATTGAAAGGGTCAATGTAAAATACTGTAATCATATTGGCTAATTATAATGCAAATATTGTATCATCAACATTATTTACAACTATTGGCTATGCCCTTCAAAATGACGGAGAAACAAATGATTACAATGTGTTTTGTTAAAAGAAAGTGTGTAACTTAAAAAAAAAAAAAAAAATAAAAAAAAAAAAAAAACAGGGCCGTGAATAGGGAAAACCCGATAAGATCTCGCGTTCAACATAGTAAATAAACGGTGAGAAAGCATTTCAAAGGGACATTATTCTACAAAATGGCGCTCAGTAGAACCTTTACATACGGTGATTAGTAATAGTTAAGGCCTACGTTTATTAAAAAGAAATTGACGAATTATTTAAGCAATATTGTTTATATACAAACATATAAACAAACTCACGGTAATTATATAGGCCTATATTGATTGATGATTGGTAGCAAATAAGCGATTTGACCCGGATCCTAAGTGAACTATGGAAACCAGCATATCGAAATGCAGAACGAGAACGGATCAGTACTGATCTGGGTCTTTTGGCAGTGATCGGCTTTCGGATCCGTTCCTTTGAAAAACCCGGATCAGTCGATCCGTTCTTTAGTGAGCGACCCATCTCTACATACGACTGACTGGCTGGCTATAAGCTTACGATGAGCTAGTAGATATATTTCATGTGTGTTAAAAATATTTTAATATCATCAACAGTATGTTTCAGTTATCATCTCAGTATTTGAATAATACATTTCTAATTGTGTATTAAACAAGTAGTAAGTGAACAAGTATTATTGTTTGATTATTTCGTTTACAATTAAGAACAAAGAATGTTTGACTGGTGATTGTCTGAACATTGAATGGAATAAATCAGTCAAAACAAAACATAATGTTAGGAACTTAAGAACGCTTCTAGTGAAATAAAAATAAGCACTAGCAGTTATAAATTTACCTTGAATTTTCTCGTGCCCATACAGGTATATTTGTATATAAGTCTAATATATAAAGTAGACTGTGTGGGTGTGTTCAACCAATCATATTAGTTAATTAAAAGACACGTGACCTTTTTGTCCCATATTATACTTTTGCGATTTCTCTTCGGACATGTGTTTTCGCTAGCTAAGTGGTCAACGTAGGCTATCGGTGATTCCATGCGAGTGACACGGGTTCGATTCAACAAGAGTGCCGCACGCGGAGGTGAACGTATGTAGGCCTACTGTGCCATTAGCAGTGGCGTATTTAGGCATGTTCCAGGGAAAAGGGCCCCCCCCACACACAAAAGGGGCCCCCACACAAAAGGGGCCCCCACACATCACAAAAAGATTTTTTAGTGACATCCCCATTCTTTCGTTGAAAATGTAAAAAAAAAAAATTTATTCCCCTGCAATTTTAAGCACCCCACTCCAACCAGACTAATCACAACATACAATTTATGATTTTACGGAATGAACATTAATTAACGGCACTTTTATGAAGTGTGTGGAAGGCAGGACGAAACCACGAGGGGCCCCCACATACATTTGGAACAGGGCCCCCACAATCCTAAATACGGCCCTGGCCATTAGTTTGACTTAGTAATACTATTGATTGAAAAGTCCAATCTTGCAGTAACTTGCAGAGATTAGATGAAGGGAATTAAAGTCTGCCTTGATCTGAAAAATTAATCAAAAAGCTGCAAGTGATGTCACACTAACGAAGACCATCTTCCTTCAGCTGCCAACTGTTAAAACAGTTTATCCTGCAGTTAAATCAGCCACTTTTGTGAATAAATAGCCTAAATAGACATTGGATCCCTTCACCCCCCCCCCTCCCAACTTCCCGTGGATCGTTTTTCGATCCATGTTCGACTGTCCTTCACCTTGCCCTTGATCCTCCTCTTTTTTTTTAAAAAAAATTATCCGTTACACACGCTTCCGATTTATGTGGGTTTTTTTTAAATACTGGACGAACCTTCGTGCTCTTGAGTCCAGGGCCGTAAGTATGTTGAGAGGTGGATTAATGAAGAGCACACCAAGATCCTGTCCGAGACTAACCACCTGGCAGCACGCCGATAAGGCGTGTCGCATCACATGGGGTACGGTATCCGCAGTACATACACTACACTTCTCTCCCCACCTGCGGAATTGCCCTCGGATCATTAAAGTGGTGGCTCGCTCGTATACCTGCACTTTCGCCCGGTTGCACAAAAAAAATCCCAGACGTTTAGGTCTGGACATCCAGGCACCAGGGCGGGTTTGAGACGGGCTGTTGGGCTCATTGCTTCCTCCCCACCGAGGATCAGAACCTCTCTGCAGTGCAATGGTCCTCGGGCGCGCAACAGAAGGGGGGAGGGGCTGTCCCCCCCCTTGCTTTAGCCCACCGGTGTGCTCTTAATGTAAGCGCTATCAGTGGTTTCCACACCACGTCATCATCGGTGTGGCCCATTTGGTTACAGAAGTGACACACGCTTCCATCCCGACGCCCCCCACTCCCAAAAAACAGACACACACATCACACACGTAACTGCCCTACCTCCGTAAGTCTCAAATTCGCAGAACTGCATGGGGTCCGATGACCAGAATGTTTCGTCCTTGTTCATCTCAACGTAGGCCACGGGATCACTCCAAGAGGAGTGGTGTATTAGGTGCTGAAATACTTTCTCATCCACGTGGTATTTATATTCCAGCTGAGGCTGATTCTGGGGGTCGTAGGTGTTCAGTTGGAAATCTCTCATACTGGACTGTACAGCTGGATCTACACAACAAGCGGACACACACACACAAAGAGTCACGTTAAAGAATTTCAATTTAGAATAGAAATGCACTTTTTTTGTTTGTTGTTCTTGTTTTTTCTAAACATCTGTGCTTTAAACACTATTTACAAGCGCCAGGAGTGCTAGAGTTTATTATTCCAATAATGTCTGTGTGTCATTGTAGAGTCTTTTAGGTCAACTGGTTTGAGTATGTGTCGGTGTGTCCTGGAAGAACCGCAAACTGTTCCGGCATAGAAGGAGCGTATTGGGCGTAATATAAAGCTGTTGGAATCATAAGGAGCCAATTCCGTTGAATACATCAGGGGTCGGCAACCCACGGATTGCGTTCCAGACTTGGCAAGTAGAGCGATTTTCAATGGCACGCGAAAGACTCCCAAAAAGGCAATTCAAGTCTCTTCTACAAGAAATTGAATGCTAAAGAAGGATGACTGTTAGGCTGTTGGCACGCTGAATGAATTAGAAATCCCACTTTGGCACGCTGTAATGAAAAGGTTGCCGATCGCTGGACTACATCATATTTGGTATTTTCTAGACCGTTATCGAAGAAAACAAACATAAAAATTATCCAAATTAACCCTAGACAGTCCAGTAAGCATGTGGTCGCTCTATCACAAGACCACAGAATGTATTTTTTTTTTTTGTTGTTTGTTGTTGTTGTTTGTTTGTTTGTTTTTTTTTTTTTTTTTTTGGGGGGGGGGGGGTAGTCCTACGGGAATGTCATTTTTTTTTTCAAAAAGTTATCGAAAATCAGTTTTACCAAACGAAAATAAACATACATACCTGGCCCCAGGATAATGAGTATTAGGTATATCATTACTGGAACGTTGAACGTGATTATAAAACGACTGTTTTCGGGAGATTTTTTGGCATTGAAGCAGGTACCATCATAGGTAATATAGTTGTCGATCGGGTATTTCCCGTCAAGACCGCCAGCCTCAGACGAAGGCTCATAATCCTCCTGCTTTAAAGCGAGGTTGCGACCTTTCAAGGACGAAGAAGAAGAAGAAAAAATAAGGGTATGAAGAATAATACCAAGCAAGCCGAGTAGGCCTACTGCCCTGGGCTATCACATGTAGAGCTAAAAGCCCACGTAGCAAGGGACATAACAATCTCACGTAGGACTAACAGCACACAAAACAAGGGACATAACGATCTCACGTAGGACCAACAGCACACAAAACAAGGGACATAACGATCTCACGTAGGACTAACAGCACACATAACAAGGGACATAACGATCTCACGTAGGACTAACAGCACTCATAACAAGGGACATAACGATCTCACGTAGGACTAACAGCACACATAACAAGGGACATAACGATCTCACGTAGGACTAACAGCACACATAACAAGGGACATAACGATCACGATTTTTGTTGTGCTTTTTTAAAACACTATTTGATGTTATTATCGACTAGTGCCACCATTTCAAACTTGGTGTTCTGCTGATTAAATTTTTTTTTCAAATTATTGCCCATGGGAAGATGTTAAAAGCCGAATGGTTATATGAAGATCGTGTTTATTTGTCGGGTGTATCGGTTCCACACAAGAAATTGATAAATCAGACCATAACATGCCGACATGCCGATTAAAAAATAATATAAAGTTTGGATTTGTTAATGAATTTAGAATATTATATATAGAGAGTCAGCGGTGGCGGAGCCGAAATTTCAAAAGTGGAGGGGGGCAAGCAAATGGTGTAGGATGTCAGGAAAAGCAACTAGTATAAAGTGGGGGGGGGGGGAAGGGGACAATAATGCAATGTGAGAGAAATATTGCACGAATGAGGGGAAAAAGAAGTTTAACTCCCAACTGGTGCACAATCCCCCCCCCCCCCCCCCAAACTATTGAACAACTAGTATTGCATCGAAATATCAATAGTGAAACGTAAAATTACATTCCTTTTCTAATTCTTTGAAGAAAAAAAAATAATATGTAATACGAAAAAGAAATATTCATAAAATCCTTTCATCGGGAAAACAATTGTGAGGGTGCGTCCCACCCCTCCCCATCTTTTTTTTTTTTTTGTAGCTACGCCAGTTGTAATCAATTTGAAGTCTGTTAGACAAGCTTACAAATTGTGTATTAATTTTCGTTATCTGTATTTTAAACATAATTAACAGCCGTATAAAATGTTATTATAATTTGTAAAGGAGGGGCGGACAATTATTTGACATATTTTTATTAGGGCTGGGGTCTCTGAAAGTTTGACAAGGTGGAAGTGGGGCTAAAAATTCCTAAATAAGGTTGGCGTAATTAAGGGACGTTTAAAGAAGATAATTGTGTCCCACGATCAACCTTAGTCCGAGTCTAGTCTTGCATTTTTATTAATATTTTTAATGATGTTGTTACTGGTTATCCTGGTTTGTTCAGGCAACCCATTCGAAGCCCGAATGCCACTCGAGCAGAAAGAGTACTTTATGCATTTGTTCTCGCATAAGGGACAAGGAAAGAGTTTTTGTCCTTTTATCTGCGAATTGCAACAGAATGTTATTGTGTGATATTTCTAAATTATAATTTAATGCCTTATGTATTATTACTACTTTAATCTTGGCTCTTCTGTCCTCTAGTGTTTCTAGGTTTAGTGATTTGACTAATGGTCTTACTCTAAGGGGCACGGTAGCCGAGCGGCAGCGCGTTCGACTGGTGCAGGCTAGGATTTTTTCCCGGGTCTGGAGGGTGTCCCTGAGTCTACCCAGCTCTGATGGGTACCTGCCTGACCTTAGTTGGGGTAAAGTAAAGGCGGCTGTGCATAATGCTGGCCACACAATCACCTAGTATGCCGTGGTCACAGAAACTGGTAAACGCTGCTTCATCGGACCTATGGATCAATTCGGTTTGACGGGTACTTTACTTTTTACTTACTCTAAGTTTAGGGCTAGGAGTTGTGTTTTTATTTAGTCTTAACTAATTTTATTGATGGCTTTCTTACTTTCTTTTTTAAAAAATTTTTTTACAAAAGCAGATTGAGCCTTCCTTCCCCCCTTCCCTTCCCGGCTTTACCTCCGTTGATATTGACTGTGCACAAGTTGGCAGTCCCGTCAACTTTGAAGAAGAGCCGGTCAGTTTTAAAAAAAGGGTCGCAGTAATAGTCCCTGACGTAAGGTCCAACGGGCGTAATGGTCAAGGTAGGGTAGCAGGCGTAGCTCCTGCTCTCACTACCGTTCCTCGCCTCAAATGAAATCTTATCAAAGGACTCTGAGAAAAAAAATAAACAAATAAAACACAATCACGCACAAACAAATTTGGTCAAAACTCAAACCAAAATCTATGTATATTTAAATTACCGTGAGTTTGTTTATATTTTGTTTATATATTTGTTCTACATGGATCTCACGCCGTTTAACGTATCGAGACAAAAGGTGAGTACATAAATTGGAAACGGCCTCCAGAAGAATTTTGTAACCCTTACAGTCCCGGGCGCGTATATAGCGGAACTGAAGGCAGCATAGATAGAAGTAGGTCGGTACGGGAAGGGTTAAGATTATGTCAACTATTTAATTCGTTAAATTGCAAAATTTCGTTTAATTCGTTAATTGCGGCAAAAAAAAAAAAAAAGCATAAAGCACGGATAACCCCGATGTGGCAAGTCGGGCAACTACTACAGCTCGAAAGAAGATAAGTGTACACTGCACTCAATGAAATGTCAGGAACTGAAAAAATATCTATACAGTAAGTGTAGAAAACACATTAAAAATATTTTATTGTTCGATGTGTTCTTGTCAAGCACCTTGAGGACTATGTGAAAAATGGGGACAATAATAATTCTTCAAACGAGGAAATAGAAGACAATAGAAGACCGTGTCTGGGTGGATTACATGTACATCCAGTTGCAGGGGAAAGGGTTTAAGGGAGGGAGGGAAGGGGTCTGTTAGCTACCCCCCCCCCCCCCAACACAGGACGAACTTAGAGGCCGGCTGGTCCTGTGGTTAGTTCACCGGACTGTCAACCAACACGTCGCGGGTTTTATCCCTGCCACCCATCGATCCCTGCCGCCCTGGAGGAGGTTTGGGCCTAGTGGACGTAATAATCTTCTATCTAGAAGGAACGTCTGTAACCTTATAAGAACGGGGTCGAATCTTAAATATGATGGTCTTGGCCCAATAGCCGAGTTCTTGCTCTGGGGGATTGGGGGGAGGGGGGGGAGAGTTTTGGTTTTCGCAAAAGATAATCTGAACTCTGAACCCGGGCACGAAGCAGCGGCGCACGATACTTGGGCGTGCGGATTCGATACGATTTAAAAACCCTACCTTCATCCTCGGCTACTATTCTGATAATGGTTAGTCGCATAATCAGAAAGTATAAGGGCCCGTTGGTAATCGGCATACATGTTGTATCGTCGGAGTCGGTTAGGTTCACGAAGATTTGAGCAATTGGGCTAAACTGAGCTAGGTCACCTGTTACGTGTAGATAAATATTTAATGGGCATTAGACATTTTTTTAAAGTACTTTTATAACTAGATGATAGATCCTATTTAAAAATAGGGTAGGCCTAAACATTAGTATTTTTGTTTGAATAATGTATTAAAGGTATAGCTATCCATCTAGACTCTACCGACTATCTATCCCAATATCCAGTGCTTTTTTGTAAAAAAAATAAGTGCCGGTACTCAGTGATGGATTGCCTAGCTTTTAAAGCAGTGTCGCATTTTATTTTTTAACCCTTACAGTCCCGGGCGCGTATATAGCGGAACTGAAAGCAGCATAGATAGAAGTAGGTCGGTACAGGAAGGGTTAATTCTTATTGCACGCAATTTTAAAATAATTAAATTTAAACAAATTAAGAATATAATAAATTAATAATAAACGTTAAAATACAAGAAAAGTAATAATTTTTTCCCCACATTGAAAAAGGTGCCGGTACGCCGTACCGGTGCGTACCGTCACAAAAAAAGCCCTGCCTATATCTATCCAACTATTTATTTAGATATTAATTTATATAAATATCTATTTGTCTATTTATAGTCTATATATAGGCCTAAGCTAAATTTCCCGGCATTGCCAGGGAAAACAATTTTAAAAGGTCTGTATAAGCTACAGATAAACATTTCAGAAACGTCAATGAACAGAAAGATAAGGCTAGATCTAATATTTTTAGAAAGATAATTATTTAAAATAAATATTGTAATCGGGTTAGAATAAAAAACATGTCTTTTTATTTAACAAAAAGTTAGGACTATCCCTGTGGATGAGAATCAAACATCCGTCTTAAACGTGCGTCTAAAATATAATTATTAGATTTTATTTTACTGAAAACATTTTAGGAAAGTTTTAAGTCCTAAAATTCTTAAAGTCTTATAAAAAATGGACATTTTTTTCTTAAGTAGAAAAAAAAAACTGACGCTAACGGTGGGGAATCGAAACCAGGTCTACCGCATGGACGTTGAAAACGCTAAGGGAAACCACATGTCAATAACTTAAATAAGGGATCAGAAAAGTGAGATATAGAGGTCTAAGACAATAAGGTCACGTATCTTAAAAAACCCAATTTGACTGGTTAA
The DNA here is from genome assembly GCA_949126835.1 of Anisus vortex. Classification (NCBI taxonomy): domain Eukaryota; kingdom Metazoa; phylum Mollusca; class Gastropoda; family Planorbidae; genus Anisus; species Anisus vortex. The sequence continues at coordinate 33,498,386 of OX421506.1, read as the reverse complement.
ACACACACGCAGACTACTTTATATATAGAGAGATATATAATTATTATTATTAAATATATACATCTATATATTCCTATATATCTGTCTAGTTTCTGGATGTTTGATTAGTAGTATTAAAACTAGATAAGAGGTTATATAGAAATTTACTCTATGTTTACTCTAACACTATATGTCTGTATCACTATCTGCCTATATTCACAAATTTAACATATCCCATACGGTATTGGCAGGCATCGCCAAAATATGTCGTTTGGCAAGTGTCGTTGGCCACACATTCTCCTGTCGGTAGACAACCAATTTTACAGTGACACTTAAATCGGCAGTTAGGTCCCATCCATCCCTGTGGACAATCTGTAGAAGTTAACATAATTATATATATACAAGCTACGTTGCCCGGCGTTGCCCGGGTGAAAAAAAAACAGGACTTTATAAGGTGCAGATAAAAAAAAAGTATACACTACAATTAAAAGAAAGCTATAAATCTTATATTTAAATTATATAATAGAAAAGTAATTTAAAAAGAAAAATTGTAATCGGGTAAAAAATAGGCAAGTATTTTTATTTAACAAAAATCTAAAATACCCGTACATTTACAATGTCTTTTGTTTTTAAAAGTTTGAACAGAAAATTGTCGAAAAAAAAAAGTATAGTCTAACAGGAGAATCGAACACGGGATACCCGCATAGCAGCCCGCTACGTTTACCATTGAGCTAGGGAAGACTCATGTCCGATGTGAAAAATTATTAGACAGTAGGCCCTATATAGGCCTAGGCCTAAATAGGTCAGTGACACAAATTCACGTGATTTCAAATTGACCAATGGGGATCCGTATCCGGACAAACACTCTTATTTTATATATATATATAGATAGATAGATATGATGCATATATCTGAAATTACCTTATGACTATTTCATATATTGAACAATTATATTATAGATAAGTAGTGGAAAAGTGGACCATATTTTGAATTTCGTTGCGGCGCTAATTAATACCGCTATATTGATACGAAGCTAAGTTAAACGTTGGCAATTAAAAAGATGTTAAAAAATTTCTCTGCCCGAATATACATATTGTCATTCTACTGTCATATTCACAATCGGGAGGAGGGGTGTATAGTCATTTCCAGGGGCAAGTTTTCGATCATAACGTTCTGTTGGCACATTGTCGTGCTTTATGTCAACACCCTGCTCTGCATAGTGTCGTTGTGTGAGGCATATTGTCGTTGTGTGAGGTATAGTGTCATTATGTGAGGCATATTGTCGTTATGTGAGTCATAACGTCGTTGTGTGAGGCATAGTGTCGTTTTGTGAGGCATATATTGTTGTTGTGGGAGGCATAGTGTCGTTATGTGAGGCATAGTGTCGTTATGTGAGGCATATTGTCGTTATGTGAGCCATAGTGTCGTTATGTGAGGCATGTTATCATTATGTGAGGCATATTTGTTGTTGTGTGAGGCATATTGTTGTTGTGGGAGGCATAGTGTCGTTGTGGGAGGCATAGTGTCGTTATGTGAGGCATAGTGTCGTTATGTGAGGCATGGTGTCGTTATGTGAGGCATAGTGTCGTTATGTGAGGCATAGTGTCGTTATGTGAGGCATATTGTCGTTATGTGAGGCATATTGTCGTTATGTGAGGCATATTGTCGTTATGTGAGGCATATTGTCGTTATGTGAGGCATATTGTCGTTATGTGAGGCATATTGTCGTTATGTGAGGCATATTGTCGTTATGTGAGGCATATTGTCAATTCGCTGTGTGTTCAGAATGGAGGGTGGGTGGGAGTTGGGGGGTCGGTGGTCAAGTTAATTTCCCAAACAAATGATTCAGTATCTGAGTACCATTGGTGGAGACGACGCTGAATATACAAAGAGGAAGTGTCCAGGTCAAGATTCTGTTCGCATCAAGAAACGACTGGGTCATTCTGACCTTAGAAAATAGACATTCAAAGATAAACCTTTAATAACAAGATGAATCTTATAATCCAGTAATTTACATGGCGATTACAACACAGTATACACTATAACATAGTATAAGTAGGCTTATAATTGAAATATTAAATAATAATATTAACTTTTTATATTTCGTAAGGCTTATAAACTAAAGTTTACCAAGGATAATCCATTTAACATAATCTTAACCAAACTATCGTAGAGTTTACTTTATAGACACTCCTTCTATTAAAATTAAAACGACTTTTTGTTCCGACATGGAATAAGTTGTCTGAACAGCAACCTAACATAATGTAAAACCTTAATCCAAATGCAAGACTAGACTTGCACCAGGAGAACAAAACACATTAGCATAATTTACACAACATTAGTCAGTATAATATACGACTAGACGTAAGCCACGTACGGATGCAATAATCTTCTGGATAAAAAGAGAGTATGTAACATAATATATGAGGAAAAAAGATAAGCATTTCGAAGTGTTCTTGTTCAATTATAAACAAAATTCTTGTATCTTATATATTACTATAATATTATCTTATACATTACAGACGTTCCTTCTATAAAGAAGCTTATTGCCTCCTGACGATCGTGGTCGGAGTCTAGTCTTGCATTTTGATTAGTGTTATAAATGATGTGAAGTTCGGCCTACTGGTTTTCCAAGTGCTTTTTTTGAAGTAAAAAAAAAATAGGTGCCGGTACTCAGTGATGGATTGCCTAATTTTTAATTACCAGTTCACACCTCGATGTAAGCTAAATCACAACTGCAAAGATTAAATAATAAATAATAATAAACGTTAAAATACAAGAAAAGTAATAATTTTTTCCCCACATTGAAAAAAGTCCCGGTACGCCGTACCGGTGCGTACCGGCACAAAAAGAAGCACTGGGTTTTCCTTTTTTTGTTCAGGCAGCTCAGTAGGCCTATATGCTCGGATGCCTCTCGGGAAGAAGGAGTACTAAGTTAGAATTTAATGCTAAGAATTGTGCTATGTTTTCTGGTGTTTTTTTTTAAATAAGAAAAACAGGCAGCTTTAACAAAACTGCAACTTACTGTGAACAAATGTCACAAGACATGAATATGTCATTGTTATCTTCTTCAAAATGACATTTTTTTTTCATGTCTTCTGTGTTTACTTTTAGCTAGCCGCTCCGATAACATCATTATCTAAGTTGCTAACAGTAGTAACAGAACGCACAATGAATGCACCGTTCTCAACTCTCTTGAACAGACAGATGAAGGAAGCACAAAGTTTCTCAAAGTTTTTCAGCAAAATCAAACCAAAATATAGGCCTATAATAAACTATATTAAAGACATCCTACTATACTACAGAATTTAAAGATATAAGAACAATAAAATGGATACAAGAATTACATGTCTCTAACGTTATAAAAAAAGGCCTATGTTGATGTTGATGGGCCGGAAAACAACAATGCAATACAATACACAGTTTCTCACATTTTGGTACATTTGGCTAAATTCAGCAAAATTAAACCAAAATATATAGGCCTAGATTAAGTAAAGAAACCTTCAGTAATTTACTTACCCTTCTGACTAAACTGATCATAGGGCTGGTGAAGCACGGCATACTAGGGGATGTTTGGCCAACATAATGCCCAGCCGCTTTTACTTTACCCCAACTAATGTCAGGTAGGCTACACATCAGAGCTGGGTAGACTCAGGGACACGTTCCAGACCCGAGAACAAATCCTAGTCTCCATCAGGATTCGAACCCAGGACATTGGGATCGCCAGTAGAACGCGCTGCCGCTCGGCTACAGTGCCCCATACAAATGTATAATAAACTATATTAACCCTTACAGTCCCGGGCGCGTATATAGCGGAACTGAAGGCAGCATAGTTAGAAGTAGGTCGGTACGGGAAGGGACATCCAATGTACAATAGAATTTAAAAATATAAGAAAAATAAAATGGATATAGGGCCTAATAAATGTAGGCTAATTAAGATTTTAGTAATTAAAATTCTACAAAATATTTATAGTCAGACCTAAATCAGAATATGTATTTTCTGTAAAGGGATCTTCTTATCTTATACATTACAGACGCTCCTTCTATAAAGAAGATTATTGCGTCCTACGCTCATCCGTGGTCCGAGTCTAGTCTTGCATTTTTATTAATGTTTTAAATGATGTTAGGTTATTGGTTTTCCTGGTTTGTTCAGGCAACCCATTCCATGCCCGAATGCCACTCGGGAAGAAAGAGTACTTATATGCATTTGTTCTCGCATAAGGGACAAGGAAGGTGTTTTTGTCTCTATGTTTATCTGAGCTTTGCAACAGATTGTTATTGGGTTGTATTTCTAAATTAGAGTTTAATGCCTTATGTATTATTACTACTTTACTCTTTGCCCTTCTGTCCTCTAGTGTTTCTAGGTTTAGTGATTTGACTAATGGTGTTACTCTTGTCAATGGGGAATATTCACTAGTTATAAACCTTGCAGCTCTTTTTTGAATTTGTTCTAATTTTTTAATGTTTTCTTTAGTTGATGGGTCCCATACAGATCCTGCATATTCTAGTATAGGCCTAACTAATGTGAGATAGCATTTTAGTTTTATATTCTTATTACATTTGTAAAAATTCCTTTTTATGAATCCTAATGTTTTGTTTGATTTTTTAATTACTTCATCAATGTGAGGGTTCCAAGATAACTTATCATTTATTATTATTCCTAGATACTTAGCATTGCTAGTTTGAGTTAGTTCTTTACCATGAATGAAGTAGTTGGTTATTATTTGTTTCTTTTTCTTGGATACCCTTATTAGTTGGCATTTTTCTGGGTGAAAAGACATACTCCAGTTTGATTCCCATTTTTTGGGATAGACTATATCAGGGGTCGGCAACCTTTTGCTAATGGTGTGCCAAACTAGGATTTCTAAATCATTCAGCGTGCCAACAGCCTAAAAGTCAACCTGCTCTATTCTACTTGTTTTCTTATAAGACAAGTAGGTCATTTAAATTCGTAGCTAGACAAAGGCCAAAAGCAAAGAAACTCTATATAGAAATCGTTAAAACATTTTATATTCAATTTAAAAAACAATGTGTGCCCGATATGTAATTATCATCTTTTTTTATTAGCATTTATACTAAATACAAAATTGTATTAACAAACGTTCACATTTATGGTAACTATTTTGTACAGGTCATCATTAAGTTGTCAAGATAATGATCTATCAACTCTTAATATTGATTTTAATATTTTATATTCAGTTTTGTCGTCGAGCGGAATTGATACAAAGTAATCATACACACTGGGTAGTTAATGTAATGTTCAAAAAATGTGCATATAATTATTTTGTCATACAATATTTATAAAATTTTCAACTTCTTTTTACTGTCTGGTCATAATAAAGTTTTAAGTTGTAGAACTTTAAGTCTTTTACAAAATAAAAATTAAAAAACATGAAATATTAGAAATATTAGAGCAAATAAATTGGGCTAATTAACTCCCTTTAGTTAAAATGAGTCTAAATTTGATTCAATGGTGAAAAAAACAAGTTATGTTTTCAAATCTAACACATATTTCTGACTAATTATTATTTCTTAACATAAATAGCATTATGATATTCATTACAAGATTTAATTATTAGAGGTATTAAATTAATTTACGCTATACAGTTGTAAAAAAACATTTCCTGCATTAATGTTTTGTCCATCTAACATTAAGGAGTTTATCTTTTCATCAAATTGGCACATTCGATGCCCATTCCCTTAAATGTTTAAAATTCAACTGGCTACGTTATAAAATCGCCAATATCCATACACTTAATAAAAAAATATATAAAACATCTACATATAAGGAGGTTGCAGAACGATCAAGCCAGTTATGCTTGATTGGGTATGAAAAAATCAATTGAAAGTCTTGAAACTCGCTTTGAGTGCTTCGATGTACTTCTGAAAAAGCCCAACTACTTCTATCTTAATATATGCTTTTGTAAAGGGGATTATGTAGGCCTATAGTTAAATGTTTTAAAATTCATTTCACACAAGATAGATCTATACATTACCAGAAAATATAGTGTTTTTTTTTCATCAATAATAAAACACCTTTTGGAGGTCTCTTGCGTGCCATTGAAAATCGCCCTGCGTGCCACATTTGGCACGCGTGCTTTAGGTTGCCAATCCCCTGGACTATATCAATTCATCATCATCAATACCATGACCGTTGTGGTCGTTCGGGGGAGCGAATGGACACCTCAGCAGTCAACTTTCTCCACTTTTGTCTATCTTGAGTGGTTATCAATAATCAATAGTTTAGTCATAGTCAACTGCAGCCCTGTTCAATACTTTGCATTGTCGAACCAGCATCTCCGCTGACGGCTTTTTATGAAGTATTTTTTTTTAATTAACAACTAATATAGGCCATAATTACGCATTAAAACCACTAGGCCCCCAGTTAAATAACAAAGAATTAAGTCACTGTTTACATATTTTGCCCCCCCCCCCCCCCAACTTGCCCCCTCCCCCCCCCCCCCCCCGATTCATTACGCATGCGCTGAATGACCCCATTGTTGGAATAATTAAAAAAAATAAAAGGTCTATAGATCTACTAAAAAAAAACAGCATTAAAATAGTTTTCCTCGTGCATTTCGTTACCACCTAACTTCACGCCCCTCTTTAAGTTAACTTGTGCATTATTTATTCGATATCGTTTATTACACCCATCTTTTCACGACCTTCCCCCCTTGACGCAACACACAAGACGACCCCGGCGACAAAGCGGCCAATCGTGCCCAATGCTTTGACACCGTGCCGTGTGTATGTGTGTAGCTACGCTTTTCCCACTTAGGAGGAAATGATTTTATTCATTGTAATAGTTTACCACCATTTATACAGTTTTTGTTGTTATTTTCTGTATAACATAAATAGGTCCTGCATTTAATAAACGTGTGTACGTTATTGATTTAATAATTGCTTTTGGTAAGTATGAACAATTTATTATATTTAATAAAACTTTTGAATTATTACAGAGTAGTTCATAACATGAGAGTTGTTGTCACCACTACACTACAAGTATTCGCAACAGGTCCAACCCGTTTACCTGTGTGAATTATTGTCCAGGTCAGGTGTGTCATCTGTACCGTTACTGGATGCAGTATTAAAGTCGCCTTTACTTTTTCGAGAAAGCTAAATGTTATTTTATTATTGCTTTTTTTGCTTTCCCATCTAGAAAAAATGTTGGCAACATAAATATATTATTTATATATCCTATATTCCTATATTATATACTTTCTTTACTTAAAAACTAAAACCCCAACTGGCAACTCTACGAGTCTACGTCTGCTACATTTCAAATTACCAAAATTTCTAGCAGTGGTCTAGGCTTCAAATACTCAAATTATAGACTATAAATTATAGACATTTATATAATGTCTACGATTTATAACTAATCATGGCTAATGATTAGTACAATGAAATAGTAATACCAGTTCATAAATTATGAAATCTAAGACATGTAGTGTAAGTTCATAAGTTGGACTCTTTTTAAGGCTTAAATTACTGGCTTTGCCTACTACTGACTACTCAGTGACTACTGGCTTACCATTTAATATTTTTAATACTTATGTACTAGTCTAGACTATGTTTTACAAAATTTTAAATGAAATTATAAAAATTATAAATGATCAGCAGAAAAAAAACAGCTAATTATATAGTGTATAGCCTACATAAAAATACCTAAAAATTAAACATTTAACTCAGAAACTAAGCAGACAGCTGCAGAATGAATATGAATGTAAACAATGTAATTTCTAAAGATAATAATAAAAACTTATGGTCCTACATTAAATCAAGAAAAATGGACACTACAGGCATAGCTCCACTAAAAGGCCAAAACAATGAAACTTATAATGATAATGAAACTAAAGCTAATATCCTAAACACACACTTTGCATCATCTTTTTCAAATCCAGGTGACAAAGAAATATTCATAAATTTAAACAAACTAGAAGAGATAGGAAATATAAATGTAGATGAAAAAGGCATTAAACAACTCCTAACCAACTTAAAAGTAAACAAAGCTTCTGGTCCAGATGAAATACCAGCAAGACTGCTTAAAGAACTAACTAATGAAATATCTCCAATCTTTAAAATACTTTTCCAGGCCTCTCTAAACCAGGGCAAAGTGCCCAAAGATTGGAAATTAGCCAATGTAACCCCCCTTTTCAAAAAAGGAGATAAATCTGACCCCGGAAATTATAGACCTGTTTCTATAACAAGCATAACATGTAAATTACTTGAACATATAATATATAGTAGTATAGTAAATCATCTAGACAAACTAAATGCACTGTGCCCACTCCAACATGGCTTCAGGAAAAATAGATCATGTGAGACTCAATTAATAGGCTTAATAGATGACTTGTCTAAGGGATTAGATAATAACAACCAAATTGATGCTATATTACTAGATTTTTCAAAAGCATTTGATAAAGTTCATCATTCTAGTCTTCTTAAAAAACTTAAATACTTTGGCATCTCTGGTCCCTTACATCAGTGGATTCAGGACTTTCTTATAGGCAGAGAACAAACAGTGATAATAAATGGCTCTAAGTCATCACCAATAACAGTAAACTCAGGAGTTCCACAAGGAACTGTTCTAGGGCCACTACTATTTCTAATTTACATTAATGATCTGCCAAATTGCATCAACACAGGCACAAAAGTAAGATTATTTGCCGATGATTGCATAATTTATAGAATAATAAAGACAGGAAAAGGTAGTGAACTTTTACAAAAAGACCTAGATGAACTACAAAAATGGGAATCAAACTGGAGTATGTCTTTTCACCCAGAAAAATGCCAACTAATAAGGGTATCCAAGAAAAAGAAACAAATAATAACAAACTACTTCATTCATGGTAAAGAACTAACTCAAACTAGCAATGCTAAGTATCTAGGAGTAATAATAAATGATAAGTTATCATGGAACCCTCACATTGATGAAGTAATTAAAAAATCAAACAAAACATTAGGATTCATAAAAAGGAACTTTTACAAATGTAATAAGAATATAAAACTAAAATGCTATCTCACATTAGTTAGGCCTATACTAGAATATGCAGGATCTGTATGGGACCCATCAACTAAAGAAAACATTAAAAAATTAGAACAAATTCCAAAAAGAACTGCAAGGTTTATAACTAGTGAATATTCCCCATTGACAAGAGTAACACCATTAATCAAATCACTAAACCTAGAAACACTAGAGGACAGAAGGGCAAAGAGTAAAGTAGTAATAATACATAAGGCATTAAACTCTAATTTAGAAATACAACCCAATAACAATCTGTTGCAAAGCTCAGATAAACAAAAAGACAAAAACACCTTCCTTGTCCCTTATGCGAGAACAAATGCATATAAGTACTCTTTCTTCCCGAGTGGCATTCGGGCATGGAATGGGTTGCCTGAACAAACCAGGAAAACCAATAACCTAACATCATTTAAAACATTAATAAAAATGCAAGACTAGACTCGGACCACGGATGAGCGTAGGACGCAATAATCTTCTTTATAGAAGGAGCGTCTGTAATGTATAAGATAAGATAGCCTACATATATAATATATATTATAGGCCCTAATAATTATTATAATGACAATAATGCTAATTATGCTTAGACCTATTGGTTATTACTAGTGAAATGCACATGACATTACAAAATGGGCTTGTTATTTTATTTAGTTATGGATTAGGCTTAGGCCTATATTAAATTATATTAGGCTATATAAATACTTAACTATTAGATCAAGTTTTTTTTACATTTTTTTTTTATTGGCTCTATTATAACATAATTGCAACATAATAAATAAAACTTAAAGCCTACCCTACTAGTACTCTTCTAGTCTAGATAGGCTAATGCGAATTTGAATAAGCCTATAGGCACATAGGGCGTAACTAAAAATTATTCTTTAGAAAAAAAAAATCTTATTATATAGAAGTATTCTGTTCTGTTCTATAGAGTTATAGAGGTATAGGCTAATATATAGGATTATTATATGCTTTAGTAAGGCTTATTATAGTCTGTATTATATCCTATAACTGCATTAAACATCCATCAATTGTACTCTCTAATTAATTCTGAAAACTAAATTGATAAACATTCTATCTTAAAAGGTCTGAAACTTTACAATAAGTTTTCGTGGTAGACCTTTATCTCTAATTAAAAGATACTTCCATATAATTTATAATACTATAAAAAAAATAATGTTTGAAATATTATCTTTACACACTACTTATTATTTTTTTCATAACATTCTCAACTCTAGGATGAGCTATTAGAAGATGGCTTATTATGGGGGAGTCCCCCAGTCGCACAATGCTTCCTTCCGAAGTGACAAAGACCAGAGGTCAATACCTCCATCCTACAGTAGGGATGCTGCACCCAGGGATGGAGCTGTATCTGCAGGCGGTAGCTTTAGGGATTTGAGAGCACAAGGACCTTACACGAACCAAAGAAATCTACAGGATCCCAATGCATCCTTTGGTAGTCAGAGGCATCCAGCTGATGTGGCTGATCCTAATATGTCCAGAGGCAGTAACAGGAGTGTACAAGGTGCTCGGGCCACAGCGGATTCAAGACAGGGCTCGCTAAGGAGGCAGCAGGATTATGTTGCTGGTGATGGTCGCACTGCACCAAGAGAGGCAGGCATTCCTGGTCAATCACCTCCTTACCAACAGCGGTTTGAAAACCCAGAGCACCCCCAGAGTCTACCTGGCTCTAGGCCTGGTAGTCTGAGGAACAGCTCCTATTCTGTGCAGCTGCCCCCAGACTACAGTGAGTTTCAGATTTCCCCAAAGCATTCTCCCAGGGACATGGACTACCAGCCCACTCCCACAGGCACGCTGCAGAGGAAGGACCCACAGAGAGCCAGCGGGCAGGGCAACCGGGATTATGGTGATGCCGCCCCGAGACAGAGGAGTACGAGAGGAGGCCCCCAAGAAACAGCGGGAAAACCAGCTTCCAGATCAGGCAGTGTCCACAGCCATAGAAGTACAAGCAGCATTTATGGACTTCTAGTTGAAGGTGAGTTGACACATAGGCTTAATTGCGTTCAATGGCATAAGTCTTAATTAGCTTACTGAATTTATCTTCTTCTTCTTACTCAGTATTGGCTTAAGCAACATTGCCAATAGCTATGATGAGTTGCACTGTGGTTTCCAGATCTACACCTCTTCCATATAGTTTTGTGTTGGTTAGCGGCCTGCTGTGGCCATATCTTATCCTGTTTCGAGATGTTTCAAATGCATGTCCAAGTCTGCTGTGCCCAGTCCTGAGTCTAAAGATAACTTTTTTTGGGGCCTATCAAGAATGGTTATAGTAGGAGTCATTTTGTGTGTACTTTGTTGTTATTTGTCCATTTTTAATGTATTTGTTCTTTGAGACACTTTTTAATTTGTCTGCTGCCAGATTTTGCCATTTGGTCCGCTATCTCATTTCCTAGTATAATTATTAGCCTATATATATATATACAAGCTACATTGCCTGGCGTTGCCTGGGTGAAAAAAAAAACAGGACTGTATAAGGTGGAGATACAAAAATTATAAACTACAATTAAAAGAAAGCTATAAATCTAATATTTAAATTATAATTTTTTTTACTGAAGACTTTTAGGAAAGTAATTTTTTTTTAATATTGTAATCGGGTAAAAAAAAATAGGCAAGTATTTTTATTAAACAAAATTTCTAAATTGCCCGTAGATTTATTATGTCTTTTGTTTTTAAAAGTTAAAAAGAAATGTAGAATAAAAAAGGTATAGTCTAACTGGAGAATCGAACCTGGGGCGCCCGTATAGAAGTCCGCTACGTTAACCACTGAGCTAGCAAAGACACAAGTCCGATGTGAAAAATTATTAGGCGGTATATAGGCCTAACCCTAAGTAAGTCAGTGACACAAACTCATGTGTTTTCAAATTGACCAATGGGGATTGGTGGGGACACAAACACTCTCTTTTTATATATATATATATTAGCCTATATAAGAATTTATCTGAGAATTTGAATTTTGTTTATGATATATTCCTACCTTGGTCTAGATAATCATGTGTCCAGATAACTCTCTTTTATTTATCTTGTAATTTAACTTATCTCGCCCTGGGCAGAAAGAAATCAACAATTAAAAAAACAATTGATTATTCAAAATATATACAATTGCTGGTGCTTGCAGCAGTAAAGTCCCCGTCTGACCAAATTGATCATAGGGCCGGTGAAGCAACGTTCACTAGTTTCAGTGGCCACGACATACTAAGGGATGTGTGGCCAGCACAATGCCCAGCCGCCTTTACTTTACCCCAACTAATATCAGGTACCCATCAGACCTGGGTAGACTCAGGGACACCCTCGAGTCCAGAGAAAAAATCCTAGCCTCCACCAGGACCTTCGGTACGCCAGTAGAATGCGCTGCCACTCGGCCACTGATGGAAGCAATACATTTTATTATATCTAGATCTGTGATTCATGATCAAGAGGGAAAAACAAAACTTTGAAACATAAACTTATTGTTATAGTAGGCCTACTGATAAAAAAAAATACAAGAAGAAAAAACAAATTGAATTAGTGCTCTATGTTCAGTCTTTAAAGCATGTTTAAATGTAGTTCTGTAGAAACGCCTTTATTGACCATGTAAGAATATATATTTATCCTTTACTTTAAAAAAATGTGTAAATGCCTTTAAGTCGAATTTTTGGTAATACCGGGTATACATTTTATAATAGCAGACCTAACGCTATGACTTTATTGCTGATTCCGTCTTACAAGTGTTGGTCTTATTGCTTCCTATGATTTGGTGTCTCCGGGTGACACGATGTGAATAGTACATAAGAGCTCAACCTATTGCTGTAAAATATTATAATAATTCCATAATATGATGTTTAAAGCGTTAGTGAGTTTAGTGAGGCCTTGTGAACTGTCTCTGTCATATTTCACACTCCTTTAGCAATGTCTGCTTACTGCATTCCTCATTACACAACACCGGATTTTTTAGGAAGAGAAGAATAAACTACAGCATTCCTATCTGTGTTTATTGCTGTCTCGTTATGTTTGTGCATGGTGTGTTTAAAGTAGGAGAGCACGGAGCAACGAATTGCTTTCAATCTATTTAGGCCAGCTCAGTATTGCCAAGGCTGTAATGTTTAACATAAGAGATGGTTATGTTGATATTGGAGTTGGCGAGGGGAGCCTCTCTATGGTTACAAAAGACAAAAAGAGTATAAAGTACGTTAATCGTCTGGGGCCATGTCGGCTGGCAGGTTGTTATTGGGCTATCTTGCAGGAGGTCCCAAGTAAAGGCTAGGATTGGTTTTCCCCGGTCTGGGGGTTGTCCCTGAGTCTCGCACAGCTCTGACGTGTACCGAACAGCAGTAGTTATGGATATATAAGTAAGGTGGTTGTGCATTGTGCTGGTCACACAATCCACCTTTATGACAAAGCCACAGAAACTTGTGAACATGGCCTCACTTGCTATACTCAAGGGATACGTAAAACAAGAAAGCATTTAGGATATCTCCCCCCCTCCCTTTATTTGTGTACACACTCGGGTCTCCTAGTTCTAGGATGGAATGTAGGCTTAAACTTGTTTTTTACTTATGCCCATAATATATTATTTATGCACACCTGGATACCTGTGCAGTATTTCGCCATATTCTAACGCTTTGAGACTCTATCAGTACGATGTTAAGCACGATAAAAAAAATAGTCTACGGGCAACTGAAAATGTGTCAAATTATTGTTTTTCATGAGAGATAAAAAAAAATTGGTTATTAAAAAGTTCGGTCCATTTTGATTTTCTGATCGTAACATTGCAATAATTGGATACCCAAATTACAGTATTACAGTGTTTATGGTCCGCGATTTTTTTCCGTTTTTAAAATTAACGAAAATGTCCAAGAAAATAGGAAATCTTTTAAAAGTTCAGTCAATAACGCCTCATGTTTTTTTTGGGTCCATCTATATTATTATGCTACAGGCCTACTGACAACGGTCTTAAAATAACGCGTTTCGGCCAATAAGAATACGCTAATGAAAAATTACAGGTAGGCTACTCGGGTATGCTATGTAGTCCAAGTGTCCCCCAGTGGATTTCCACCTGTGACATTTGTCCCATAGTCTAGACATGGGTTTGGGGAAATGAGAGCGAGGGGGCAGTGGAATACGCCCCCCCCCCCTTTTTCCCCAAAGCACTTGACCTTTTGAGCGCTTACTCCGAGTTACGCAACCGGCAGGTAATCGTTATATTGTGTGATCAAATTTTTGACTCGCACACCGCAGGTGGCCACGCGAATTCGTCAAAGGTGTTTTCTAAGTTGACAATAACGCTTGGAATTGTTTGGGCGGACAGGCGGAGGATGGAGCTGTGATAATGGTCTGATTGATTTGCTTGTTAACACTGTTCGCCCCATCTCAAGGTGGTACTCCCGCATATTGACCACTCTTCAGTCTGATATACTGACTTTTGACCACGTCAACTTTACTGTGACTTTACATGATGGTCGAGCAGCACACGACAGTCCCTCCACCAAATAACATCCACACAGCCTGGAAAAGGTTTCCTTACTATCTTACAATCGCAAACAGTTACTTATCCCCCCCCCCCCCCCAATCCTCTCCTTCCTTAATACTTTTCCATCTCCTTCCTCCGGCTGCGGTTAGTACACGTGACTTTCAACAAAACGGTCGGGTTCTAGCCCTGACGTCAACTAATCCCTACTGTCCTGTAGTCCTGTAGGAGAGTTTAGGGCCCAGGACGTAGTAATCGTCAGTCTAGAACAGAGGTCGGGAACCTTTTTGTCTGAGAGAGCCATGGACACCACATATTTTGAAAAGTAATTCTGTGAGAGCCATACATTATGTTTAAAACTAAAAATTCAAGTAATTTTCCCTTGAATTATAATAATAACGAATACAGGGTTACTATTTTTCTGTCTTTTAGGTCAGTGGAGTTTATCTCCTTTACCACTTCTGATGCTGAGCTGCAGTAGACTTTAGCTCAATTGTAGAATGAAATATTGATATGCCATTAATATGTAGATCAAAGGAGTCTAAAGACACATTTTTTTTATAATCGAACATTTGTCTGCGAGCCAGATGCAGCCATCAATAGAGCCACATCTGGCTCGCGAGCCATAGGTTCCCGACCCCTGGTCTAGAAGTTAAGAAGGAACGTCATTAAACTTAAAGTCTCTACTGTTTCTCACGGAACATAATATGCAACGTTAGTACGCCCATGATACACGATTTGATGTTTTGATAGATCGACTCAAAATAATTGACCTTGCATGCATTTCATAACCCGCCAAAAGGTCTCGCCGACTTGATTACGTACACTTGCTACCGACCTAGTGCGTGGGATGTTTAACATATCTGTGATACGCAACCCGCTACGCTCCAGTTGGCACGTTGATGCCCCTCCCCCCCGAACCTCTCCACCCCCCACTTCTTCACCCAAACCTAACCTTTCTCTGAGTTGACAAAAAGTTGCTGAGCCGAAAAAAAAAAGAAGAAAAGAAATGTTTAAATGGCACGAATAAAATGGAACAACACGCAACTTCTGAAGTCATAAGATTACGACGTTAACTGGTGGTGATTGAACCGTACTGTTGACCAGAAAGTAGGTCACGGTGTTGGTCATTACTTCCAGGTGCAGCTTCGATTTGAACAGGGTTCCTACGTTTTTGTAGGGGATATTTGGGAAATGGATTGATTTAGAACATCGTGTTATTTTCATGTAGAGTAATAGATTTGAATTTCCTTTTTGGCGGTCTTTCGAGTGTCATTTAAAACCGCTCTGCGTGCCAAGTCTGGCACGCGTGTCGTAGGTTGCCGATACCTAATTTAGAAAGTTTGGGAAAGTTTAGAAAGTGTGTGTGTGTGAATTCAGTAACATTAAAACATCGTGAAAAATACTTTACACAAAAATGAAAAAAAAAACAACAATTAGTGGAAGAACGACCATGTAGTCTAGTTCAGGGTCTACTTATAATTATTTGTTCTTGAATAAGTGATAAGGAAAGTGTTATAGTCCTTATGCTTATCAGATCAGTGGTTGTAACAGATAGTCCTTCAAATTCTCCCCACTTTCCCCACCGTGTTTTCGTTCTATCTATCCCACGCTAATGTGTGTGAATAGTGAATCAGTGGCGTAGCATTGAAAATAATACAATATATGCTAATGTGTGTAAATAGTGAATCAGTGGCGTAGTATTGAAAATAATACAATATATGTTAAAGCTGTAACAGTGTGTGTCTTTTTGATTGTCTCATTCTTAAAATGGAAGCCTATTGCAAGCTTACCATTTATATATATATATTTTTTCCTTTATTGTACTTGTTGTGCATTATGTGGCAAACAGGGGCGAAGCCACAGGGGGGGCTGAGGGGGGGCTAAGCCCCCCCCAGGAATTAAAAAAAATAAATATTTTTCAACTGATTTTTTGTAAATATGCACTAAATTTGCTAAAAATTTGGTACATCTTTGTCACTCGAAAGCTTAGCCCCCCCCCCCCTGGTATTTGGTAAATATTTGTCACGCGAAAGTTCAGCCCCCCCTGGAAAAAATTTCTGGCTTCGCCCCTGGGAGCAAATGGAATATTGTTCATTGCTAGAAAGACTGCTGAATCGCACTGGACAGACAAGGAATTCCGATAAGACTCTTTTATTTTTATATTAACCGTTTAGAAGTTTCCCCTCTAAGGAAACAACAGATCGATAGAATTTAGGGTATTGAAGACTTAGACCCAAGCCAATGGCACGACGGTGTGACAAATTTAGGTCACGGGGTGAAATACTTTTTGGGGGGATTGGTCTGTGTATTGATAGGAAAACTTAGAAATCGCAACTTGACCCCATTTTTTTCCTGAACGGTGTCACGTTTTTATGATTACGTGTATTCCGAATTCTCTTTTGGGGCACAGTAAAATTATGTGTTCGATTCTTTTAAAACAGAATAGAAGAAGAAGAAAAAAGTCAAGTGTGGTTTGGTTTACGAGTTGATACAGTTTTACTAGCAGATTGGACTTGATATAATTGAAAACTATCTACTGCAAAAAATCAGTGTTCACCAGTCTCTTTGGACACGGCATACTAGGGGTTTGTGTGACTAGAACAATGCACAATCACAGTTACTTAACCTCAATTAATGTCAGGCACCCATCAGAGCTGGATAGACTCCGGGACACCCTGTAGACCCGAGAACAAATCCTAGCCTTCACCAGGATTTCAACCCAGGACCAGCCGAACGCGCTGCAACCGTGCCTCCTGTCTGCCTCCAGACCCCCCCCCCTCCCCCACTGGCAAACTACTTAACTGAATCAACAGATATGGGTATCTTTTGCATTTTACGTCTCTTGAGACGATCTTTTCCCCTTACAGGACCTCGTGTGTCCGAAGAGACCAATCCTGGAAATACAGGCACGGTCACACTGGGTGCAGATGAAAACAGCGGAGGTCACACTGATCCCTGTCGCCCTGCAGTAGTTTTGGGCCTAGTGGACGTAATAATCTTCTATCTAGAAGGAACGTCTGTAAACTTATAAGATAAAAGAGTCTCTCAGCAGTAAGCCTGTATGAGATAATAACAGTGTTTTGTGTGTAATTGTAATGATGTATGTTTAATTTTGTTTTCAGGTCGAGGCTGGAACGGGGAAGAAATGTTGGATTTACTTCGTTACGGTTTTGTCCTCCTCACTGGTGAGTGCCGTCTCTTTCTTTACATAGGCAGTTACTGGGGGGTCAGACGAGCTATTAGAATTAGGCTTAGGCCTAATAGTGAATGACCACGTGACGTTATATTTTTGTTGTTGTTATAAATGTGAGAAACCCTTGCATGCGCATATGTCACGTGACTTAGTTTAGACCCTAAACTTAATCTTTGCCTTTGGCAGTTTTATAGTCCAGGGGTCGGCAACCTTTTCATAATAATTTTGCCTAAGTAGGATTACTAATCCAATCAGAGTGCCAACAGCCTAAAAGTCACGCTGCACTTTCTTGTATATTATTATAAGACTTTTTTTAATAGGTTTTACGAGTGCCCCATTGGAAATCGCTCTGCGCGCCGAGTCTGGCACCCGTTCCGTAGGTTGCCGATCCCTGATACAGTCTACATTCTTAGTGTATAGGCGATAGTATTAATCTTTGCCTTTGACTATTATATACAGGTGAAGGGCTAACTTAATCTTTGCCTTTGGGCATTCTATACATGTGTAGGCCCTTAACATAATCGTTGGTTTTGACACCATTATGTACATACAGGCCTATAGGCCATAGGCCTTAAACTTAGGCTACTCGTTGCCCTTAGGGCATTAGGCCTAAGTATATTTCTTGCCGCGAAGGGACTTCCTGTCACAGTAAACACCCCTGTAATAACATAGACCATTACTAAAAAAACAATTGTAAAACGGGCGATTGTAAAACGGACGATTGTAAAACGGACAATTGTAAAACGGGCGATTGTAAAACGGACAATTGTAAAACGGGCGATTGTAAAACGGACAATTGTAAAACGGACAATTGTAAAACGGGCGATTGTAAAACGGACAATTGTAAAACGGGCGATTGTAAAACGGACAATTGTAAAACGGACAATTGTAAAACGGGCGATTGTAAAACGGACAATTGTAAAACGGGCGATTGTAAAACGGACAATTGTAAAACGGACAATCGTAAAACGGACTAAAGCATTCGTAGCGTTCTCATTACAATATAACACAAAAACAAGCGGATAACATTGCCGCTTTTAAAATCATATCTGACAAAATCGTTTGTGTTTTTTAAAGACGATCCATTTTAAAATATGTGTACTTTGCTAAACAATGTTTGCAGGCAACCTTTTGTGTGTGTGTTGAAGTTGTGTGCGAAACAAACTATTAAAAAAAAAGTTCTAGAGCTATATACGATGTTGGCTAAATATGGAGTGTGCAGTGGAGGAGATCAAGTATGTCACCGCTGACAAAACGGAAAAGGGGGAGTAGGTGGTGGGGTTTGGGGGGTGGGGCGCGCATTTCTCTTCCGTACCTGGCTGTTTCCGAACCATGCCGCAGGGTTGAATTATGACCGCCGACCGCCAGTGTTTTTAAAACGGTCCTAGTCTATGCGCCCGCACCCCCTTCCCTTTTTGTTTTCAAACGCTCTGTGGGAGTCCTCAAAAAAGGGGGGGATGAATGGCCCAGTGGGGGCAACGAAAGAATACGAACAATTATTATGGCTCTCTGACTGGTACATTGTTTTAAAAGACGTCGCCCCTCACCTTCAAGGGGGAAACATTTCTGCTCACGCCAAAGCTCATTCACGATTTATGCATTTAGATCATGTGGTTTCTATCGCCTCCGGATGTGACGTATTTTCCCACCCTGTGCTTTGGCCTTCTAGTTTACGCCATGCTATACTTTTGGTAGGTCTACTGTACTACAAACTAGCACCTGGTCCTTCTTTATGTCTATTTTCCACTGTCTCTCTTCTCCCTTCTTTTCTCTATGAGTCTGTCTCTGCGACTATGTCTTTGCCAATGACTGGCTTTTTCTGCCGGTCCTTATGTCTGTTTTATTCTGTCTGCCTTTCACTCCCGTTAGTTGCCGGTTCTTGTGTCTGTTTCTCTGTCTACCTCTCGCATCCGTTCCATTACGATTCAGTTATCCGTTTTGTAAAATAATTTCTGTAGAAAAATAATAATAGTTCAAATAAAGCAACGGGGTAAGCTACAGACAATATTTTGAGAATCGTTGCAATAATAAATAGGCCAAGAATGCTTTACGGCGAGCGTTGTACAAAAATACAACAGGTAATGGAGCGTGTGTATAAAAGGGGGGAGGGGGGTTATGTCTCGACCGATGTGAAACACAAGCGAGCTACTTGCTGTTGTTTAAAAAAATATGGTTTCCATGGCGTAGGCAATTGGGGAAAAGTGTATGTAGGGCGTCTGTGACAAATTGTCAAATTGTTTCCTCCCTCACCTTTATGAACCTTTAATTAAACTCTCACCGCATCCGGCCCGCCCCCACCGACCCCCCATCGACCCCCCCCACACCACGTTTTTTTCAATGAGGTTTCGTTTAGGACAATGGTTTACCACTGGGATGAGATTATTGTTTTATTTGACTATAATATTACAAGGAGTAATTTGCAATTTAAAAACTAAATCACTGGGAATAGTTTGGGAGAAGATTCTTTCACATGAACACTTCCATAAATTGTCATTCCATATCTGAGTTTGTGGGGAAGGACAAATTAGGAAAGGCCCACAAAGAATAGGGACATAGGGGGGGGGGGGGAAGGAATTGGAGGACTTATCTAGCGTTTCATTGTTCAACTTTACATGTCGTTCAAAGGTCTATAATCTTTGGAAAAAACAAAACTGTTCATTCTTTTCTTGCACAAATGATCACTTATTTATTAATTGTATTCTATGCTTGTTGATATTATTTTAAGAGCTGTAGGCCTTCCAAAACATACAATATTACAAAAGCCCAGACATGTTAAAGGTTTTTTAGCTTTTGTCTGCCTGACTCAAGACATCAAGCCGATACTTCTGTCTGCCTGACTCAAGACATTAAGCCAATACTTCTGTCTGCCTGACTCAAGACATTAGGCCGATACTTCTGTCTGCCTGACTCAAGACATTAAGCCAATACTTCTGTCTGCCTGACTCAAGACATTAAGCCAATACTTCTGTCTGCCTGACTCAAGACATTAGGCCGATACTTCTGTCTGCCTGACTCAAGACATTAAGCCAATACTTCTGTCTGCCTGACTCAAGACATTAGGCCGATACTTCTGTCTGCCTGACTCAAGACATTAGGCCGATACTTCTGTCTGCCTGACTCAAGACATTAAGCCGATACTTCTGTCTGCCTGACTCAAGACATTAAGCCGATACTTCTGTCTGCCTGACTCAAGACATTAGGCCGATACTTCTGTCTGCCTGACTCAAGACATTAAGCCAATACTTCTGTCTGCCTGACTCAAGACATTAGGCCGATACTTCTGTCTGCCTGACTCAAGACATTAAGCCGATACTTCTGTCTGCCTGACTCAAGACATTAAGCCGATACTTCTGTCTGCCTGACTCAAGACATTAAGCCGATACTTCTGTCTGCCTGACTCAAGACATTAGGCTGATACTTCTGTCTGCCTGACTCAAGACATTAAGCCGATACTTCTGTCAACTCTAACAAAAAAGAAAGTAAAAGAAACAGACACCAAGTTGATGTTAAATGTTAAACATTGCTGTTGTATAATTTAAACATTGCTGTTGTATAATTTCCCCATGTTGGTATGTTTTTTTTTTACAGGTGGAAGGGACACACAAGGAGGCCCTGTTGTTACCTTGCCTTCAATGAAAAAAGGAAATGACCCAGGACCAGAGGAACTAGTTGCCTGTTTGAATTACCTCATGCAAATACCAAGGTAAAATTCACCTCCCCCATTTGCAGGCTCCATCACAATGGCCATTTCAACAACCTCAAATCA
This sequence comes from Anisus vortex, assembly GCA_949126835.1. Classification (NCBI taxonomy): domain Eukaryota; kingdom Metazoa; phylum Mollusca; class Gastropoda; family Planorbidae; genus Anisus; species Anisus vortex. The sequence continues at coordinate 33,476,965 of OX421506.1, read as the reverse complement.
GAAAACATTAGTGTAGTTATGAAAGTTACAATTATGTTTTAATATCTTGAATCTTTTTGAATTTCCTTGGCCTTTTATAGAAATCTGGCCACCTGATTAGCACATATTTTTGAAGAGCTGGTATTTTTCCCACTTTTATTAATGTTTTACTTAAATGACTCTATAACAACCACCATCACCATCAACTCTATTTTAGAAGCTTATTGATAGATTATTGATGAAAGAATCAATAAAAAAGAAAGCCTCTTGGTATACAGTGAACCCTTGTTTATCGCGGTAGATAGGTTCTGAGACGGGCCACAATAGCTGAAAATCCACAAAGTAGGGACACTATATTTACAGTAATTGTTAAACGTGTATTCTGACTATTAAAACCCTCCCTCTATGTACTGTTAACAAATCACCCTTTACAGTAATGTACAGATATCTACAGTATTTACATACAGTACACAGGCACAAATGTTTAGCAATAAACCAGTAGGTGTACATTAAAAAAAATTTAAGATTGTTACAATTGTACAGTATTTTACCCACCATGAAAGAAGTTGAAAGTTACAGTAAAACCCTCCTTGCACGTACTGTTACTATTTCAAAATAATAATAAAAATGTTAACCATGTTAGGATGTAACACTCTTCTTTGGAGGTGAGTCTTTATACAAAAACTTTAGTTTTTCACTCTCCGTTTCTTCATGTTTTGTAGCGAGGAGACCAAAAAGAAAGGCTATTCTGTTGTAGTGGATGCTAGAGATGGATCCTGGGCCAACCTCAACATGGTGATGACCTGTCTGAAGGTAAACTTACTTTAAATCTTTTCGGCAGTCTCTGTTGCTCCGCCCCCCCCCCCCTCCCCCCAATCCCAAAGTCTCTTTCATCATGACAGGTTGTATTAGTAAGTCTTTCCTCAGTTCTAACCGGGTCTCCACAGTATTATGAAGAAGAAGAAGAAGCTTTCTGTTAATGGATGTAACCAATTCCTGCAGTAACTACATTTTCTCCCTCAGAAATTCTTAGGTATTAATTTGTATGATGATAAGAACTTATTTTTTTCTGGGGTGTGCGCAGTAAGTAAAACAGGGCCTTTGTTTGGCCTGTTAACGATGATACGAAGGCCAATATTTTTGAATAAGCTGCTGCTAATTTACTTGTTTCAATATGTTAACCTTCACATGGACATCTTCTGACTGTTTTTTATTTAAACAAACCAAAACATGTGTATGACCAGTTTCAGTTTAGGATTTTGGATTTTGACTCTGCTGCCGACCAATCCCTGCATCCTTGCAGGAATTTTGGGCCTAGGACATAATAATTATAATCTTCCAGCTAAAAGAAACGTTTGTAAATTCAGTCATCATTCTTTCAACAGTCCCCCCCCCCCTTTAAATAGTAATATATTCTTATGTTTTTTTTGTTTGTTTTTTCAGCAAACAATTGGAGACTACCTAAAGCAGGTCCTTGTTGTTGTGTTGGACTATGACAAAAGAATCAACCAGGCTAGATCATCCAGATATGAGGTACCATTTATTCAACTGCCACCAAAAACTTCTTTTAATGAAAGTCTGACGGTTATTTATATGGTTTTCTTTCTGAAAGCTATAAAAACAAGCTTTTAAAAAATATGTTTAGACTCAGAGGAGAGGTTAAGTCTTCGTAGGGATCTATGAAAGGAGGAATCCCCAACTCATGATAACTGGCAAGCCAGGGTGGTGGGATAGGGAGGTGTTTATTTGAAAGTGTATGCTCAACTGTACATTGTGCAAAAAAAAATTATTGCATGGGACTAGCACGAATCCATCAGATTTATTTTTTAATGTAAAACTTAAGTGTATAGTCTTAAAATCTTGACCGTTCATCAGATTCATTTTTTAATGTAAAACTTAAGTGTATAATCTTTAAATCTTGACCATCCATCAGATTCAATTTTTCATGTAAAACTTCAAGTCTTAAAGTCTTGAATGGTTTTATCATTAGTTTAATATTGTGATTTTTAAAAATAACACAATGCAATGTGCTAGCCAAGTGTTTTAATATGGTGTCATTGTGTAATGTCATGGCAAAATGTCAAAAAAATAATTACATTTTGAACTTGCCGCTATCATTAAAAGACTATTGCGTTTAATTTTATTTAATATCACAGTATAATGGGCTAGCCAAGTTGTTTTAGTATGGTGTCATTGTGTAACGTAATTGTAAAATGAAAAAAAAAAATTACATTTTGAACTTGCCGCTATCATTAAAAGACTATTCCATTTATTATATCACACATTTGGTACCATTTTGTTTTGACTATTAATCTTGTTTCTCCCCCCTCCCCCCATTCCCCACTCACAGCCTGTATTTGTCACAGTTGGCCTTCTACACAGATACATTGATTCCAAGCAGCTGACCTCTGACCTGGGTGGTCAGTTGGAGTACTACCATGACATGTGGCTACAAACCCAACTGGTAACACACTATTTTTTAACAATGTGTATCCATTTTGTTGTGTGTGTGTGATAACAATACATAGTTTATTCTTCATTTTCTCAAGATGTTTTGTTTTTCTTGGAAAGTTTCTTCAGTGAACTCTTGTTCCTGCCAGCCATTATTGCCAGGCCATGGAACATTAAAGGGACACAGTGGTATGGTGACAGTGCACTGGATTTGCTTTACAAAAATGCAGGCTCTAAGTCCTGGTGGATGCTAGGATTTCTTCCTGTTACCCGGAGGGGTTGTCCATGAATCCAACCGGATCTGATGAGTACCCATTTAGTAGGGGTGAAGTAAAGGTGGCTGGGCACTGTGCTGGCCACACAATCCCTATGTGTGCAGCGGCAGTAGAAACTTATACAACGCTTGCCCCATCGGTCAACATGGTTTGAAAGGGATACTTTCATTTTGCTAATTTACTTTTGGACAGTAAATCTCTTTCTATTTTAGGAGTTGACCAGGTAGAAACCAGTGGTTCTTGGTATACTGACAAGCTCCTTTTTTTATGATAAACATAGATACGTTGCAGTAAATGTTTCTCACAAAGGAGTAAGCATGGTTCCCATAATCCCCAACAAGTTCCACTTTTGGTAACTGTTGCATGTTTCTTTATAAACCTTGCAGCGCTATGAGAAATTCATGAAAGACTCAAAACATGCCATTGAGTACTTAGACAACCAGGAAGTAGAGATACAACAGTCCTATGGGGCTGCAGTCCAGACTGAGTCCCCGACAAGTCCCCTGGAGGCTCTCAGGAAACACAGGCTGTTTAAGGAGTCGATCAAGGAAAGGCCAGTGGAAGTTATCAGACAGGGTAAAAATATTTGAGTTTATACATTTCTTATTCTTTCAAAATTTAACATGTTGTATCATCTTTATAGGTCTTTGTACAGAAATGTTGTTTTAGAAAAAAGAGGTATTAATAGAAAAAGCTTTGAAATTAACAATTCTAAGAAATGTGTATGAGGAAATGTACATTTGTACATGTGTCTGTAATATGTCTACAATTTACTCAAAGACAGAGAGTGTTAGACAATGCCCAACAACAGCAGTCAATCATTAGTAAAGCTTAGTTTTTATAAAATAGACAACATTTTGAGTAGATATAAGTAAAACTGTGCAAGCTGGAAAATTTGTATATGCCTTCCCAGACTTTTCTCAGTGAATGACTTTTATTAAGTCAACTTATCTCCCTTGTTATTTATACACTCTTCCAACTTTTTTTTCTATGAATAATATTCTTTTTAGATAGATTTTATGAACTATTGAATAGAAAAAAATAAAAAAATTGTGAATTGATTTTTTTTTAAAAAAGGTCAAGAACTCCTGACTACTTTATCAGAAAATGGATTTAGTGGATACAGTGACAATCAAGGTTTTGTGCCCACTTTGGATAACTTGGAAGTTCAAAAACAGGTATGCTCTGTTTGTATCATGATCAAAAACAGAACATTAAAAAAAAACTTCACAAATATAAATTTCTTTATGACCATACAGTAAATTAAAACTTATTTATCATAAAAATTGACTTTCTATGCTTCTAGGAATTAAAATGATTGTGTGTTTTTTTGTGTTTTCATTACCTTGTTGCTGCACGTTTCTCCTATTCTCCAGGTGAAAAGAGTTTTGCAATACTTGACCAACAGAATAGATAAACTTCAGGATTTCCTTGAAGACAAGGACCGCTCAATGAACTCTAGCATACAGTATGAAGAGTGGAAACGAAACATCAAAACGGTAAATAGGACATATGCTCTCTCCCCCCCCCCCCTTTTAGACATGTGCTGGTTTGATATTCATACAGATATATATGTATATATATATTTTTTTATAGCTGTATATATAAAGTAGGATGTGTGTGTCTTCCGTTTCCCATTGGTTAATTGGAAGGCACATGACCTTATTGCCTCATATTACCATATTTTACTTTTTACGATCTCGATTGAGGTCTTTATTTAAACACAGCTTTGAAGCAATTCTAAAAATCAGTAAAAAAAATGAGTTTGCATTTAAAATAAAATATAATTTATTTGTGTTTCAGGTGATCAACTGGGTTCTTGGCCCTGGAGAAAAACTTCTGGCATCCCAGAGTGATATCGGTGACTCTTACGAATCTGCGGAAGAGTTGAGAAAGAGGCACGAGGAAATGGAAATAAAATGCACAGTAAGTCTACACTTGGTGTCAACTGAACTCAGAAGTTTCATTGATTTTTATTGTGATACCATTGTCCTAGATTTCGACATTTCTTTTCTTTTTAGCAACCAAATATATTTGCTTTTGTACTTGCTTAAAAAAAACCTCTTAGTCTATAAGATAAGCGAATCCACATTACCCAGTTCTAGTTCTTCTTCTTCATATTATTGTGGAGACCCCGTTAAGATTGACAAAAGAGTCCACAATTTAACTACATATAAAATTTTAAAACATCAGAAACAAGAACTACAAACAGATGACACAGATGTTCACTTTAGGTATTTAGTCTAGCCCTTCAGTGAAAATTTGAAAGCCGGGCAAAGTAGCCATAAAATTTCATTGGAAATTCATTTTCATTTCAGCACAATGCCTAATTTTCTTTACTTTTCCAAGGTCAGACTTTTGGACTTGGGAACTCCTTCAAGACCAGAGAATAGATGCTAGCAATTTTTTACCTGGATTGGATCTGCCAACAAATGGGATGACAGTTAAACTCATTTTACATTTACAACCGTATCGCAAGACAAAGTATAAAATGAGATTACCTTTTTGTTATCAGGACACGTACGGCCAGTATGCTGAGCTGCGCCACACTGCTGAGGAGATTCTGAAAGAGGGCCTGACTGCCGAGGACGACCTGAGGGCAGAGAGGGACTACATGGACACTGTGTGCCGGAGCTTTGCCAACAGGCTGGACAGGAGGAGGACCCTGTTGATTACCTCTGTCAGGTTTCACAGGTTTGCAGAAGATGTAAGTGAATTTTAAGTAAAAGATGTAAGTGATTTTTGAGTAGAAGATGTAAACTTTCTATAAACAGAAGATGTAGACTAACTTTTAGCAGCAAGATGTAGTGAATTTAAAGTAGAAGATGTAAACATACATTAAGTAGAAGATGTAGACAAACTTTAAGCAGTAAGATGTAAGTGAATTTTGAGTAGATGTAAACATACTATAAACAGAAGATGTAGACAAACTTTAAGCAGCAAGATTTAAGTGAATTCTGTTTAGAAGCTGTAACATACTTGAAGCAAACAGTCTAAACAAACTTAAATTAGAAAATGTAATTGAACTTAATCATAAAAGATACATCAAGAGATCTTACAGCTTCAGATCTTTGTATGTGCAACTAGTTCCAATATATATAGACAATGTGTTGTTAGATCAATGGGGTAAACTCCCTTATGTCAACCTTTGCACTTTGAATACCTGATTCATTTCCCCCCTGATGTAATGTTTTTGTCCCGGGCAGTTCTCCCAGCTACTGGATGAGCTTCTGGTGCTGCTCTGCAGTGACCTCCAGGCTGAGACTGTGGAGAGTGTGGAGGAGGCCATGAAAACTCTGCAGGACAAATGTGACGCCTGTGGTAAGTAACACTTGACCTTTTGATGGACTTCATAGCAATTTATCCAGGGTTAACAATATATGCATTGTACATAATTTACGTAAAGTAAACAAAGTTTTCACAGCAAACAACTTTTGCAAAATAAAAATTAATGCACAGCAAACCTTTTATCCGCTGGCCTACCAAAGGTCAGGGGCTCGAATTCTGGTGAAGGCTAGGTTTTATTTTCGGGTCTGTAGAATGTCCCTGATTCCACCCAGCTCTGATTTTTACGTGACATTAGTTAGGGCGAAGTAAAGTCAGCTGACGATTCAATAACTTAAAATGCCCTGGCCACAGAAACTGGTGACCGCTGCTTCACCGGCTCTATGGATCATTTAGTCCCACAGGATTATTACTACTGCTAAATGTATTCACAGGAAACATTTTATGCATGGCTAACATTGATATTGGTAAACTGTTTCATGAGCTCCTTTAACCAAAAATCTTTCGAATAGGAAAATAGACATATTTGTTTACTAATAACAAGAACAGGCAACAAAAGAAATATAAAAAGGACATATTATTCTGAGAAAGTTAAATCTCTATTTTGTGAATGGGGATGTTAAATCATAAGTTAAAAAATTTGGTTTGTATTCTCAAATTCTATAGACTTTGATTGTAACATCATTTGCTAGTATTGTTGATAAGAGTAAAGTTAAAACTGGCAGCTTTCTTTGTGTCTGTTGCAGACAAGATAGCCGATGAAAGCCTCAACGACGGCCAGAGCCTGCTGGATGAGATGTCACGCCCCATCAAGAACGCCTTCGGCAAGGACATCTCCCCGGACTACTCTGGCAAGATCAAGTACATCAACAAGAGGCTTGGCGACCTTCAGGAGCGCAAACTTAGGTGCGATGAGCTGGCTGACGTCAGGAGACTCAAGCTGCAGCAGTTACTGCAGCTCCGGACTTGTGAGAGGGACACTGACCAGGTCAGTATTGCAGTTTTGAACATCAATCTCCTAATTTTTCTGTTATTTCCTCTTTCAATGGTTCATTAAAATGTTTCATATTTTTATCTGCATGTACTATCTCTACTAAATCAGTAAAAATCTTAGACCTCGTCAAGCTTTAAATTAAGTTTTAACATCGTTTTAGTCCTTACTTCATGTTGTTCCAATTTTTTATCACAGAATTTTTATATGCATGAAGAAAGTGTTTACTGAAAATGTCTTACTGTTAATAAGAGTCCCAGAAAGAGTCTGCGGTGACTGTCTAAATGTCTTTGATTGTGTCTTGAAAATTATTTTATATTTGGATAGAGATACAACAAAAAAAAAAAAGACATTTTTTTCACATATCCACGCCAATACACACACAAAAATAAATAAAAATACATTGTCAAGTAACTAACACAAATTCAATTTGGTTTACCAAGGCCATAGACTGGATAAATGAGCTGTGCGATGTCATGGTGACCTCCCAGACTGACCTGGGAAGAAACTCAGAGGAAGCGGAAGCCCTTCACGACCAGCACAAAAAATTTGCAGCCACAGCCGAAGTAAGTTTTGTAATTTGTTTTAGTTTACACATTAGTTGAAGTTTTGAAAAGAAAAGAGGGTTTCCCAAAACTTGTGAAAAAACAAATTCATTCATGTCTTTTGTAGTATATGGACTTTAGTTGTTTAGACAAGTTTTAATACTTTGTAGTGTAGACTGGCAAACTAACATGATAGTTGATACATATATTTTATACTTTAAACACATTTTTTAAATATATAAAACATACTTTAAACATCTCACTTAAAAGAGTCACTTCACATTACATATCTGCATGATAGTTGACCCTTTAAAAGATAACATACAGATTTGGAAAAAAAATTCAGATTTTGTCTACATTGAAAACTTGGATTGAAATAGTTTTTAGGGTCTTGTGTTTGATTCTTGAAAATTTTAAAACTGTTTGCAGACGGTGGAAAATAAAAAAAAAAAATTTCAATCTAAGTCTCATAATTCAGTCAAAGCATTTCCATTATTAGATTATTTCCCTTTGATGGTTAGTTTGGGGTCTGCAAATTCTACAGTCCACCCATTTGTGCTAGCCAAACAATCCCCCTGGCCACGGGAAACTGGTGAAGGCTGCTTCAATAACCCTGTGTATTGATTTGGTCCCCCTGGATTACTTGACTTACTGTAAACAATATAATACCAACATTACTGTAAACAATATAATACCAACAAGGATTTCTTTGTATCCTAAAACCCTGCAGGGTACCTACGACTATGGTAAAGGACTACTCCAGGCTGCCCTGGTGCTGCGACGCTCCCTGAGACAGGATATTGAGCCCAACCGTGAGCAGGCCAGGAGACTGGAAGAAGCCTGGAAGCGGTTCTCGCAGGGAACCAGTGAACAGGCCAACCGGTTGACAGTTTGTGCCATGTTCTTTAATGAGTCGGACAAGGTAAACATTTTCTTTTTACTTCCAGTTTCAAAGTTAAAAAAAATATTTTCAGAACCAAGTGTAAGAATATTGACGGTTACTATTTTTACTCACCAATATTTATGACTTATACATTTACTAGAAAAAAGAAATGTTTGATTATATGATGCTGCCCTTATCTTAAGAATTACAGTCGCTCCTTCTATAAAGAAGATTAATGCTTCCTACACTCGCCTTATGCTCCTATGGGGATATACAGGATTAAGTCAAGTTGAATTTATTTCTGAAATTTCATTATTAATAACTTAGTACTGAAACTCAGGGAGTCAGTGTTTCATTGCCACTGCAATTGTTGCAAGTTAAAAAAAAGAAGGCCCACGGTTACTCTGTTTTATTATTAGGTTAAAAACTGCATGGATGATTAAGGACTACCATTTCTCTATTTCTTTGTTTAGCAAATGAACAGCATCTTATCTTATATATTACACAGGCTCCTTCGATAAAGAAGATTATTGCATCCTACGCTCATCCGTGGTCCAAGTCTAGTCTTGCATCTTTATTAATGTTTTAAATGATGTTAAGTTACTGGTTTTCCTGGTTTGTTCAGGCAACCCATTCCATGCCCAAATGCCACTTGAGAAGAAATAGTACTTATATGCATTTGTTCTTGCATGAGGGATATGGAAAATGTTTTTGTCTTTATGTTTATCTGAGCACTGCATGGATGGCTAAGGTCTACCATTTCTCTATTTATTTGTTTAGCTAATGAACGGCATGGATAACTTTATCTCTGCCTGCGCCAGAGCCCTGGCAGGAGAAGAGGAAATCAGCAGCGCCGTCAGGAACCTCCCTCTGCCCAAAGCCCAGATAGGCAAAGATTTTGACAATGCCTCCAGAATGGGCCAAGCCCTGGTGGACAGGCTGGCCTTGCCAATTATTTTATCAGAAGGGTAAGTGGGCAGCTTTAACATTTAGTCAACAACTTGACCTTACAATGTGAAAACCATCTTTGAGGAATTTGTTTATGTATATATTACAGACACTCTGTGTATACAAAAGATTATTGCATTCTGTGCTTATCCGTATATATTTTTACATTCATTTTTTAAGTATAAAACTATCTTGATGCATGTTTTAGAAAAAGAAAGTGCTTTCTGAAAATTGTACAGCATGATTTTTCACAGATGTGGATGAGCGTTTACCAAACCTTTTTTTTTTTGTATGACCCTGTTACTTTTATACTTGTACTTTATGACCCAGTAACATTTCTATTGCTTTTAATAGCATCTATGTTAAATTTCGTACAAGCTTTTAGACTAGTGATGTATTCTTCTTATACTTCTATTAGCCAGTCTTCAGAGCTGTTTGCTCTCTTGCAGTCAATGCCAGACAAACATATTCTTTAAGTCTTTTTCTAGTTGTCCTGTATTGCAGTATGGTGCGCTGGTAATGGTAGGTTGATGTGGGAGTAGTGTGTGTTCTTGGTAGGTTAGCTTGTGGCATTAAAGTAGGAAGTGGTCTACAGTTTCTACAGTTTCTTGTGGGAAGTGGCAGTGTCTGCAGTTGGGTGGGTTATGTTGGGTTTAATCTATGAGTGCTATATGTCCTGCTCTGCATAAGTAGAGACATAGAAACTCAAGGGGTTGTTCAAAAATCAAATTCAAATATTGAACAATTTTTGCTTCAGGCAAAAAATATAAACTGTTAAAGGTCTAATGCTTGCAATCAGAATATTGACTCAGATTTCTTACTTTTTGTCTCCTTTTTTTTTTACACTTGTTAATTTTGCTTTTTCAAACTTCTGGTCTAGATCATTTAAAAAAAAAAAATAATTTATATGTTGTCTCAGTATTTGATAATTTCATTATACATTTCATTAAGGTTGTGTGTTTTTTTAAACAAGTTTCTTTTCTTTAAATTTCTGCTTTACTTTTTGTCAGTGCTGAGAAAAAGCTGGCCATTGATGAGGAAGGGGCGTCAGACATGGTCAGGAGCCATCTCAGGAAGCTAGACAAGAAGATGTCAGAGACTGACCACTTCTGGGACGAAGTCCTGAAAGCTAGTAGGGACCCTAACTTTCAACCAAAGCCTCTAGAACGCCAGCCATCTGAACGAAAGAAAGAACAGAAACCAAGACAAAGGTAGATACAATTTTTACTTTTCGTCCAAAACAAAGATAGATATTTATCTTTACTTTTCTTCTAAAACAAAGGTAGATATTTATCTTTATTTTTCTTCTAAAACTAAGGTCAAGGTAGATATTTATCGTTACTTTTCATCCAAAACAAAGGTAGATATTTTTCTTTACATTTCTTCCAAAACAAAGATAGATATTTATTTTTACTTTTCTTCTAAAACAAAGGTAGATATTTATCTTTATTTTTCTTCTAAAACTAAGGTAGATATTTATCGTTACTTTTCATCCAAAACAAAGGTAGATATTTTTCTTTACATTTCTTCCAAAACAAAGATAGATATTGTCTTTACTCTTTTTTCAAGACAGAGATAGATCAATATTGATCCATGTGGCTAGTGAAGCAGCAGCGTTCACTAGTTTCTGTGGTCACGACATATTAAGGGATTGTGTGGCCAGCACAATGCCCAACCACCTTTACTTTACCCTACTTTACTCTACTTTACCCCGAGTAAAGTCAAATACCCTTCAGAGCTGGGTAGACTCAGCGACAACCTCCAGTCCCAGAAACAAATCCTAGCCTTCACCAAGAATTTGAACCCAGAACCTTCGGTACGCTAGCCAAACATGCTGCTTCTCTGCCACCATGACCCTTACCACAGTCTTGGGCAGAATGTTTATTTGATAGAAGATCTTATCTTATCTTATACATTACAGACGCTCCTTCTATAGAGAAGATTATTGCGTCCTACGCTCATCCGTGGTCCGAGTCTAGTCTTGCATTTTTATTGATGATTTAAATGATGTTAAGTTACTTGTTTTCCTGGTTTGTTCAGGCAACCCATTCCATGCCCGAATGCCACTGGGGAAGAAAGAGTACTTATATGCATTTGTTCTCGCATAGGGAATAAGGAAAGTGTTTTTGTCTTTAAGTTTATCTGAGCTTTGCAACAGGTTGTTATTGGGTTGTATTTCTAAATTAGAGTTTAATGCCTTATGTATTATTACTACTTTACTCTTTTCCCTCAAAGATGCCTCAAATCTCTTGATATTTACATTAAACATCTTTTGTAGGAAACCATAATTGTTGTGAAACACATCAGCTAAATAATAGACTGTACCTTATGCATTACATTATTGCCAAACAATATGTCTGGTACTGGGAGGGTTAATCATACATTGTAGCCAATATTTTCCCAGCCAATGAATTATGCCAATATTGATCTTCTACAGGATCTCCTCTGATCGAAAGCGCAGGAGTGATCCTTTTGGCATCGCCTCAAGAAGAAAATTAAAACCTGGGGAAGAGTTGCCATCCCCCACCAGGCGCTTGCCCTCCACAGATGAGGCAGAGAAAATGAACAAGTGGGTACAGAGAGATGCTTTTATTAGAATCACTCTAGTCTAATAGAAAAAAAAACACTTTCAGATGTTTTCACTTGTTTGACTTTTTATTGTTTAGTATTTGGTTATTTGAAATATTTATTTTTGACATTGTTTGCACTATTTCTTCTTTTTTTTTAAACGCTAAATGTACAGCATGGATAAATGAAGGCTTTCAAAATAATATTCAATCCCATACATGTATTAAACTTTTAAAAATTGTTCTATTTGAAGTAAACTAAGTGCAGTTTTGGTGAAACATTTTTTTAAAAACTGTTGCATTGTTAAGAATTGTAGTTACTTGATCTAGTTAGGGCCTACTTGTTAGACTTAAGGGCATATAAGGCTCGCTGATTGAAATGTTCTGAGCTAGAATCCTGTTCTATCTTGTAAAAGTACTTCTTTACCACTCTAGCTTGCTGTAACAATTGAACTTTATTCTCATTCCCTACATCTTTTTATATCACATTACATTAGCATATCACAGCCATTCACTCCCTATTCATACACCTCCATGAGACATCCATGAACAAAACTCACTCTGTCGTCCAGTCACATAAACAATAACAGAGTTATCAGGTCACTTAGTCCGGTCAACACATTAAAATAATACAGTCCAATGTGTGTTACTAAGTCTGTATATAATTATATTCCATCCCTTACACACTCACAGTTACACAGTCACTCTTACTATCACATCTCCTTTCTCACAAATCTATTGTTCTTTAATAGGTAAATTGGTTTGTTCTGGGCAGCTATAACTTTGGCTGGGGGTCTGTAACGGAGAATTGACTGAGGCTTTGTCATTGGTCACTAGATCCCAGTGGACATCATGGTGTCATTAAATTATTTAACCTTACTTACCGCAGACCTTTTTCTTTTGAAAGAATTGTCTAGAACCCTTTAATTACAAAAGGTTTTTAATAAAACTATTTGCTGACAATGGATACAATTCAAACTAAATGTTTATTGAGGTCGATGTGACATTTTCCATTATTAAGAAACTAGAACTATACTAGATACTACCGGTATAGACCTAGACCTATAACATATACTATAGACCTATACTATATCTGGCCTATCCTCTTTTTGTTTCATTTGCAGATCTTACGATAGTGCCGCCCTGCCTCAAAATGGTTACGACCCCAAAGGGCGCAGGGGCCTCAACAGGTCTTACGACAGCAGCCCAGGTGACCTTCGTGGCAAAGATGATCTTGACGGCTCACCCGGCTACAAAGCCAATATGCTGGATCAGAGACTGCGAGGTGAGTGTAAACGCGAGCCAGGCCGACACAAAAACGTTTAGAGTAAATAACAAGAGCCTAAAAGTTTTCAGTGAACGGGTGACTAGAAAAAAAGTTAAAGTGCTGGAATAAAGTAAAATAAAAACTAAAGGAAGATTAAACTTCCAACTGTGCCCAAAGATAAGTACATAGTTTTTTTTACATGCTTTATCATAATAACTTTCATGGTTAAACTTTCAACTGTCGCCATAGACAAAGATTATTACATAGTTTTCTTACATCATAACTTCCAGGGTTGAACTTTCAACTATTTCCAAAGACCTTTAATGTCCAGAAAAGAAAGTATTTTCCTTGTTAAAAAAGGTTAAATTCCTTGAAACAAATGCCTCTGATTTATTTCCAGTTGTACCGACACCAACAATCAGGAAGACAGTACAGGCCAGGCTTCAGCAGCAGCTAGGGGCGGCCAGGGCACCCGAGGAGGCCATGGTTGTGGAAAGGGCACCGTACGCCACCACTGCCCCGGCAGAGGACATGTATGACCCACTGTACAGCAACCAGCCGGTCCAACCCAGGCAGCACATGAGCATCCTGGAACTGAACTGGCATGCTCCGATGTATGACCCGAGGTCATCACTAGCTGACCAACTCAAGCAGGTTAGTGTCAATAGTAGAAATTAACATAACGGGAGCAATATATTTTATTTTACACTGAAAAGTTAGAAGTAATTACAAAGCAAAAAGAAATAGAAAGCAAATGGAAATATTATATTTAGGGCAATCAGAAGAGGACATCAATTCATCTATGTACTAGAGATATTTGTTTGAGTGTTTTGCATGTGTGTAGTAGGTGAGATGGGGGGGCACATAAGAATTCTATCAAAATTCGATTAAAAAAATTCCAAGTTGACATATATTGTTTTACCACAACAAAATATTTTTTCAACTAAAGAAATTTTAACAAATCTTGATTAATTGAATTATCTATTAAAAGGATTTACTGTAGCTTATCTTGTTATTCTGTTCGTCCCATTCTTATATACCTCTTGTTTGATAACTAGTGTGGGGCCTTGTTGTGTGTATATGTTGTGGGGATTATTTTTAGCATGCTGAGATAGATATCTCCATGACAAGGGAGGCAAATTTTGGATCACTTCCAAATGTCAGGAAAAGGCAACTCCCCACCTTCCAGTCTCAGCACACCACAACATGCATTTTGCACATGTATTTTTATACTCGAGTTTTCAAACGGGCTTGCCAACTATTTTTGTTTCTTAGCATTGTTTCTAATCTACTTAATTCTACCTTTATTGCATGGTTGCTACTTTTCTTTTTTGTTAATAGTGTTATTTTCTCTCTATGGCTCCAGTACAGAAATAAATAAAGCATCATGTTAGTGGTGCGGTTAGTTTGCTGTGTATAGGCTTGGTTTTACTAGGTCCTGCATCAACTGGCATCATAGGGCCTCACATCAACTGGTATCATTAGGCCCTTTATCACCTTCTTTCATTAGGCCTCACATCAACTGGTATCATTAGGCCCCATATCACCTTCTTTCATTAGACCTTACATCAACTGGTATCATTAGGCCCCATATCACCTTCTTTCATTAGGCCCTACATAACCTTCTTTCATTAGGCCTCACATCAACTGGTATCATTAGGCCCTATATCACCTTCTTTCATTAGGCCTCACATCAACAGGTATAATTAGGCCCTATATCACCTTCTTTCATTAGGCCTCACATCAACAGGTATAATTAGGCTCTATATCACCTTCTTTCATTAGGCCTTACATCAACTGGTATCATTAGGCTATACATCTACAGGTATCATTAGACTCATCTTCCATTGTTTATTTAGTGCCTACTGCTAATAGCCAACTCATGCTCTTTAAGCTATTCTACTGAGTAAGCCTATCATAAATAGGGCTACCTTTTTTTTTCCATTGTTATTGTAGACCAAAGACCTACTGTACTGTATTCATATTATATATTATATTTTAACCCTAATCTGGTTATTTTAAGACACAGCTACAGACAGGGGGGGGGGGGACTCTAATTAAACACAAACCTAAAAATGTAACCGTCTGTGCAATGTCAATTAAGCAGTTGTCAATATCCATTTAAAATATTTCCTGAAATAAATTCCCCCCCCCCTCCCATGCTAACCGCATCTTCCCTACCTACCTTCTTGTTGTGAGTAATGACAAAGTTTTAAGGGGCCAGGTAGAGGGGGGAGTAGGAATGATTTCATGAAATCTTTGAGGCTATATTTAGATATCTTATCTGGAAAGTCAGAACTGTTTCAGCCACTCCAATTGGTTTGAAAGGTATTTAGTTCACTCAGGACTTAGCTTTAAATTTCAAACATAAGCAGAAAACCTTTTTATGTTTTTAAATCTTTAAAACAATGTGTATGCCGATAAGAGGCCAGCTAGTACAATCCAACCAATCCTTGCCACACTGCAGGAGTTTGGGGCCCAATGGACGTAGTAATCTTCTATCTAGAAGGAACGTCTGTAAACTTATAGGAAAGATTGCTACAATATAATTTGAGTGCATTTTCCATATTCATAAATATAGCATTCATTAAACTTAGTATATGATACAGGCGATCCTTTAATGTAAATGATAAAAGAATCCTAAGCTTACCCAATGGCTTGAGTCAAGTCTTACATTTTGATTAGTGTTTTAAATGAAGTTAAGGTATTGGTATTTTAATCATGGAAATACACCAACTAATTATGACTAATTATCTTGTAATCCACCCGTTGATGAAGTAATTAAACTTTTGTATTGCCCAGCCATTCCTTTTGACATTGTATGGCCCAGCTTTGTTTCATTAGACCATGCATCAACTTATTTCACTCCTATAATTAAATCCTCATGTTCCCAGTCTTACAGTCTTCAGACATAAAAGAAGACATACCCAATATAACCCTCGCTGGACACATTTACTTAACATTTGCATACTCTCTAAATCAGGGATTGGGATAATAGAAACCTTTAGATAATAGTGTGCCAATATACAATTCTTTACGATTATGCATGCATAAAAGGTCGAAGTGTAAAACATTTCCGGTCCCATTCGTTCATTTGATTTTTTTAAAAAACATGTCTTTGTGCTGCGTTACTGGTTGTACGAAAATATTTAAGGGATTAAATTCTATTTCATTTCCAAAAGATGTTGCCAAAAGAAAACGATGGATTGTGAATGTCAGACGTGAAGAATCACCTATTTATAATCCCAAACTTATTACTTGATGCAAAATAATTTTCGTTTATTGTTTTTATTAATTTCATTATGTTTTTTTAATAACCAAGGACGCAACTCTTGACTAATTTATTTTATTAAAAAAAGCTAAAATTAGCTTAACGTCACTTAACGCGATTAACACTTTGAGTATTAATTATAGCCAACTCACTTTTGATGTTACAAACGGATTCCTCATAACTAATCTTGTATTCTTTGTATATCTCTAAAAGACTAGAACTGGCCGTTGAGGTTAAAATCAATTGTCAAATACCAGCAAAAGCATGCTTTTTTGTTTACGGCAATGCCTAAAAAATTTAAAATAGTGCCGAAAGTTCATGATCTCTTCCATTTGAAAATATCAGGCCTCATAAGGACTTGTCAATGCAACATTTCTAATTGACTCAGTGTGCCGACAACATAAAAGTCACCATGCTCTGGCAGGGTCTCTAGAACAGACTTAAATGGCCGTTTTGGAGGTCTTTCACGTGCCTTCGGAAATCGGCCTGCGTGCCAAGTTGCCAAGTCTTGCACGCCGTTTCGTAGGTTGCCGACCCCTACTCTAAAGTCATAAACAGTGCTCTTACATTAATCATAACAAATTGAACTCAACCGTCACATACTCTCCCCCCCCCCTTCCCACAATGCCTACACACTTGCAAGTTTTTATTGCCCAGACCATCTAGACGAGGCGCTTCCAGTGTCTGGAGTCTGGATGAAATAAAAGTAACATAAGGTTAGGGTGAGCTCAAATCAAACAAGACTCACCCTATAGAAACACACCGGCAACTGGCGTAGGTAAAGGTAGAATCGGGGGGGGGGACTAAAGAAACATGTACTAAGGCTCTTATAGTCTATGCTTCTTTTTGGGACACAGTTTGGCCCGTATACTTGTAATAGAATAGTCCTACCCCTCTCCTTCCCACTTGAGCTCATATTCAGCAAACCTGGCGTAGTTGGATGCATTGTTCGTTTGGATCAGGGGTCGGCAACCTACGGAACGCTTGCAAGAATTGTCACGCAGAGCGATTTTAAATTGCACGCGGAAGATCCCCGCCCCCCCCCCACTCCCCCCCCACTCCCCCCCCCCCCCCAAATTAGACAATTCGAGTCTTTTCTATAAAAAAAAATGAGTGTTAGAGCAGGATACAATCTAGGCTCCTGGCACGTCAATTGAATTAGAAATCCTACTTTGGCATACTGTTATCAAAGGGTCTCCCACCCCCAGAACTAGATATTTTGCATTGGTTGGGGTGGGTCGGAGGGCGAGATAAGTGTCGGGTCAGTCAGAGTTCTCTGTGCTTTTTATTGACACTGCCTTCTTACCTTCTAATTGCACAACTGTTGTGTGGGCTTTTTATAGGATTCTTTACTTCTTATATAGGCCTCTTAGTTTATTGAGATAGTTTAGAATTTTAACTGGTTCTCATGTCTCCTGAATTATTGTGTGTGTGTGTGTGTGTGTGTGTTAAGGTTTAAAGTTATGGTCTATTTTGAGTTGTATAAGACACACAATCCACTAGAATGATGTGGCCATAATAAGCCAGCTTAGTGTCTAGAGTCTAGAGAAACATTTGTGTAGATGTAGATAGACTTAATGTAATATAGCTCTGGTTGTCCTTAATGTTTCTTGACATTCCCCATAGTAATAAATGGATATAACAGCTTTCTTATAAGCCTATTATACTAATACCATTTCTATTTCGAGAACACCTAACCAGCCATTCTTATTAAATCGAGAACACCTCACCAGCCATCCTTATTAAATCGAGAACACCTAACCAGCCATCCTTATTAAATTAACTCTATACAGAACAATGGTATCGAAGGTATTCGCCACACAAATCTGAAGCATATCTTAATCTAGATAAACATTCTGACATTCGTTTTCATATTTCAGCTTTAGACTTGAAAAAAAAAATGTTCTTCCCATGCCAGAAATTGAATACTGCTGTTTTTTTCTCGTTAGCATTCACATTTAAGTACAAAAGATGTTATGTTATTTTTTATAAAGTTTCGTTATTGGCTGCGATGTAAACCCTGCTAGGATCTCCTTGTTTCTATTATTTTATTCTCATTGTGTGATATGTTGCCAAAAGTTTGCTTTCCATTGAAACCAAAAAGGAAAAGAAAGACGATTTAACTCATTGGTGAAGTGTTCTCACAGTGAGAGATATATACCCTGCACCACAGCAACTCATTGGTGAAGTGTTCTCACAGTGAGAGATATATACCCTGCACCACAGCAACTCATTGGTGAAGTGTTCTCACAGTGAGAGATATACACCCTGCACCACGGCAACTCATTGGTGAAGTGTTCTCACAGTGAGAGATATATACCCTGCACCACAGCAACTCATTGGTGAAGTGTTCTCACAGTGAGAGATATATACCCTGCACCACAGCAACTCATTGGTGAAGTGTTCTCACAGTGAGAGATATACACCCTGCACCACGGCAACTCATTGGTGGAGTGTTCTCACAGTGAGAGATATACACCCTGCACCACAACTATGTTACGGCTTTATTACGTAGATATTAATTCTCTTATCTTATACGATTCAGACGCTCCTTCTATTCGGGAGATTAAGTATTTTCTTTATCCTATTTTCATTAGGGTTTTAAAATGATAATTGGTTGGTTTTTCCTGGTCTGTTCAGCCAAACCATTTCATACCACTCGGTAAGAAAGAAGATACCATTTGAATAAGTAAAGCTCTAAATTTTCTTTTTGTGTGTGTGCTAAGATATTGTGTCTTATTTCTACGTTAGAGCTAGAACTATTTTAGAGTGTGTATTTTGTCTGGGGGAGGTTCAACGGGAAGAACACATTCAGAAAAGAGCAGAAGGGTTTATTGCAAGTGAATAGTCATGTCCCTCTCATGACTAAGAGAGCGAGTTTGTTTTTTTGTGTTTTATTTCATTATTAGAGCTTGTCGGTTTTGGTCAGAGTCATAAACCGTTGAATTCGCTGATAAACGTAGGCAGGCGGTAGTCGTATCTGGGGAAACGGTAACTGTAACTCTCTAACTTATAGAAGATAAAGAAGATAACAAAGAAGAAGTCTCGGTCGAATAAAGCAATGGTTTTGGTTTGTTTCTTTGGCTGAGTCGAGAACTATCATATAGGCCTACATTAAGACTACACTCGGAATTGTGTTGGCATCCAACGTTAATATGATTGTCCATAACTTTCACCGAGTGTCCATAACCTGTTTGTAAACTTCGAAAAATGAGTCATCGTAATTTTTAATCACTTTTTTAATTGATTAATTCAGATTCTTAACAAGTCTTACAGTGATAAATGATGATTTTTAAACTTGTCTTATATTGATTATGAATGATTCTTTCAGTGATTAATGACTATGCAAGACTAGACTCGGACCACGGATGAGCGTAGGACGCAATAATTATATTTTGTATAGAAGGAGCGTCTGTAATATAGATCCATAAGATAAGATTCTAAACGAGTGATGATTATTGATTTAAAACCAAAAGAAACCAAAGGCTGTATATTTTGCCGTATTCATCTTTTAAAATTTTGAAAATTTAGTTCTATCAATAAAGGCTTAGATAGTCTGTTCTTCTTCCACCAGATGATTATAGTGAGCGAAAAGGCGATGTGGGGGGGGGGGGGGAGAAGGAAGGAAGGGATGGAGGTGGCAATGAAGAAGTAGAATTAGGAAAGTCATGTAATTGAGTAACAAAGCATATTGTAATAACTTTGTAAGTAGTTGTCTTTTCGAATGGAATCGTGTGACCTCTCAACTTGTCTGAATGTCCGGGTCAAAGATACAGCCGTGAGCTCACTGCTATAAATAGACGTGACTCATACGCAGAGGCGCAAAATCCAGAAAGAATGCATTGGAAACGAAGGTGTAGGAGTGGGGGTGTCTCGGGGAGGGGGAGACACACGGTGAGGGGGTGTGGCACCTTTATAGGTTTCTTTGCAATGATTGATGATGTTGACTAGAATGCCATCCTGGATGATTTCTTAAACTGCTTTGTGCACCACTTGATTGCATGTGTGTTTGTGTGTTTAGGAATGTGAGTGTATATGTGATCGTGTGAGAGAGAGAGTGTGTATGTATCAGTGAGTGCATGTGTGGGTGAGCCATTAATGCCATCCTCAATCAGATATAAAAAAAAGTCTACTTACTTATAAATTTAGTGTGACTGCACTTAGTGGGTGAGTCAAGTAAAGCAAAACGTTATTCACTTCTAGGAATCTTTCTTTAACTTTGAAAAAGTCACCTCTTCCTGCCTCTTCCTGCCTCTGTCTCTCTCCACTTTTGTTAGATAACCTTCTTTCTTCCCCTGCTTCTCCGTTGTATCCAGTCTGATTCATTATTTTCTCATCTTGTCAGTATATGTTGGCCCGTTACAAGGGTGCAGATAATGTTCTAACCGTCTTATCTTAACATTCACTGACACTCCTTAGATTAGGAAAAAGATTATTGCTCCCTATACGGCTTATCGTTAGTTCTAGGTCTAATCCTGCAGTTGTTGTTGTTTTTAATACGGGTTCTAAATGATAAATTGTCGGTGTTTCACCCATTCAGGCAGCTCATTCCTCGGCAAAATGCTACACGAGATGCAAAGAGAATTCATACGACTTTGTCATTGTATTAGGATTATGGAACAAGAAAAAAAATTGTGTATAACTAGCTCTAGGTCTTCTGAGTATGTTATTATGTTATATTTCTAAGCTAAATATATTAAACTAGGAGTTATGCCCGTCACAATGACGGAGTAACGAATGATTAAATTGTGTTTTGTTAAAAGAGAACGAAAATATAACAAAACAATATTACAATATACTTATTATACTATAATATACAATATATTTCGGTATTTAGTTTTTATTATTGTAAAGAGATGCGCCTAAAATGAAATCCCTATAGCGTTTAAATGCAGACTTTTTTTTTCTGACCTTGCCCTGATCTGGATATTGTATCGATTCCATATCTAATGTATTACAGACGCTCCTTCTTACGAAAGATTATCGCATTATCGTCTTGGCACGCGGAGCCATTTTCAATGGCACTCAAGACACCTAAAAAAATGCAAATAAAGCCTCGTCTACAAGACATTGAGTGCTTGAGCAAGATAACTTTTGGACTGTTGGCGCGCTGAAAGATTTAAAGATCCCACTTTGGCACACTAATATATGAAGGTTGCCGACCCCTGGGCTAACGCATTATATTTTATGCTTAACCGTGGTTTGTTTAAGTCTGTAAAAAAGTATGAAATTAACAACACCCTGGACGGGTGTAACAATGAACTTTTATTCTCATTCTACAATTCCTTTTAGATTCTCTAACTTCTTTACTCCAGTCATTAACTCAGTATTCATACACTCAAACAAGACATTCATAAAAACTACTCACTATGTCCAGCCAGTCGCATAAAACAATGACACAGAGGTATCAGGTCATTAACTCCGGTCAACACATTACAATAATACAGACTTTCTAATTCATTCAGCGTGCCAACAGCCCCAAAGTCATCCTGCTGTGCCCTAAATTTCTTGTAGAAGAGACTTGAATAGACTTTTTGGGGTCTCTTCCTCGTGCCATTGAAAATCTCTGGGCGTGCCAAGTGTGGCACGCGTGCCGTAGGTTACTGACTCCTGTAATCTATCTGATTAGTGTAATAGATCACGGTGTTGTATTTCGATGTCAGAATTCAATGCTTTCTGCATTTTTACTACCTTGTTCTTTAAACTTCTTTCCAATATGAAAGTAAGATAAAGAGCCGAAAGTAAAAAGTCATTGAAACACTAGTTCGATAATATAGATTTAGGATTAGAAAGTAACAATCGCTATAGACAAGGGAAGTAATAGATTTGAAAGTAACAATTGCTATAGACGAGGAAATAACACTCTCAATGATACCTTTTCATGATGGAGATGAACTAAGGCGTGTTGGGACTTGGCTTTGTGCTTTATTTACAAAGGTTACTACCACATCAATTCCTTATTATAGTAGCCCGCTTTACTCGCAGTGTTTAGTGTTTACTTTACAGATGAATATACGTATTGCTAGTTAAATCAAAATGGAGGAAGCAATTTAGAATTACTAATTTATGATAATTTCTCGAAGCCTGTATATCTAAATTCTGTGTTGCACATCTGCTTTTTTTAAAAACATGTACAGGGGTAGATTACATTATGCAGTTTTAACTAAAGTTCTTCATTAATAAGGCTAACAATTTGATAAACACCAGCAACAACACAATTCTATTAAAACTACGCAAGACGGAAGTCAAACACATTTTGCAATATAACAACAACATGGGACTTGCGATATGTGCGCTACCTTGAGTTTGTCGGCCAACTCGAACATTTACTAAACGATCCACTCATTTGCTTATATGTTATATTATATGCAAAGTTGTATTATACAAATCCCCATAACCTAATTGCCTTTGTTGGATTGTCTTAATCAGGCTTCCTCATTAGCCAATTTTTCTCAAGAAAAAAAAATTTTGGACTTGGATGTCTTGGATTGTTTTATAATATTTAAAAAAAAAACAACGTCTTTCACAGGTGCTTATAGAACTTTTAGGAACATCTACTATCTTGCCTCTTCCCCTCCCTGTACAGACAGCGTTATATATATAACTCATTTTTCTAATGTCATTATTTTGACATTGACATAAAGTACAAGTAAAAAGATTCGCGTCCATGTTTTGCTGATGTAAAGCCCACGCCTAGATTCTTTATAACAACTCACTCTACACTTCTTGTGTACGTTTTAATGCATTCATATAAACATAAAGAGTTGCTTTATCTTTTTTGTTGTCTGTCACGCCCTAGTTCATAATGTAACCGTAAACCCCAACACAATCTGGATACATGTTTCCCAACCTGACAGAACACAGAGCCGTGGACATCTTCATCTCCCTTTGGTTACCTGAAACCATCACTTAATATAGAACGCTTTGGTTGTTTATATTATATTTACCTGTAATTTACGTATTTCAATTTCAGAGTACCTGTAGTTCAGACTTCCTATGATGCTTATACAAAATTGACGTTTTATAAACTACGTAACATGCACCTTAAATAAAATGTCGTTTGAAATCTCGTTTACAATAAGACCAGCTGGAGATACGAGGAAATGAAAAGGATATGCTAAAAATAACCGGGGCATCTGCAGTCTTGAAAGTCTGGGACTGAATTCCTGGAATGTTTAAAAAAACACATTTTGGCCAAACAAAATCTTGTGTTTTTTTGTATTACTTGCTATCCGTGATAAATAGTTGTTTGTAGCATGGAAAATGTGTTATGAAATGCGAATAGAATGATGGGTGATGTTTACGTTAAATACAGCAGCAGTTAACGATAAAGAATTACGGTAGGAGTTATTGGTCAATATCTCTATCTCTATTCTAACATGTCCAAGTTTCGAAAGGAACGAAAAGATCTCTCCTCGGTCACTCGTTATTGGTCACTGGTCGTTATTTTTCGCTTGGTCCGAATCTTAAGTGTAATCGAATCAATATTTCAGTACGAGTCGAAAGTTTGGTTCTAGTAAAAAAAAAGTTTGGCTCAAGACTAATGATGATTGGTCAGTCAAAAAGTTTGGTCGTTGTCAGAGTTTGCTAAAGAGTCGAGAACCCATCACACACACACACGGTGATGTTATAGCCAGAAAATCCTTGGACTTAGATCCACCCGCGCCGCTCAGCGCATCGGGCAATGAGAGTTCTCCAGTGGGCTCTGTCCGTAGCCGCTGCTGTAACGGCATTGATGTCGTCCCAGTTTATGTCAAGAGAGCGGAGGTCATCGGCGATCGTTGTACGCCATGTTGTTTCAGGTCGCCTTTGTCTATAATGAAAATTATTGCGTCCTCCGCTCATCCGTGTTTTGAGTCTAGTCTTGCAAATGCAAGTGTTTTATTAGTGTTTTAAAAGATGTTAAGTTACTGGTTTTCCTGGTTTGTTCGGGCAACCCATTCCATGCCCGGATGCCACTCGGGAAGAAAGAGTTTGCATCTTATATGCATCTTTTCTCGCCTAAGGGATAATGAAAGTGTTTTTGTCCCTATGTTTATCTGAGCATCGTAACATATTGATTATTGTGTTGTATTTCTAAATTACAGTTGAATGCCTTATTTATTATTACTACTTTTCTTGTTGCCCTTCTATCCGCTCATGATTTTTGGTTTAGTTGATTTAACTATTGTTTTACATAATACAAACAACAGCAATAACAAACAATAATTGTAGAATTCCACCTTCTATCTCATCAAGTGTTAAACTTTGTTTTAAGTGAAACTCTTTTAACTTTGACATGCTGGATGTATATTTTATTATATATTTACCAAATAACATTTCATAGCTTAAGATAAACAAGATTTCGGGAAGCTGTTTGAACTTCTCAACAAGTGACTCTTTTATCACGGTATCTTTTACACAAACGTTTGGTTTTTTTTTTTTTGTGTTGTTCTTGGTTTATTTATCTCCTTCTTCTTACGATGATCTCTTCCTGGCTGTATGGATGATCTCCCCCTGTTTGTTGTGAGTAGAGTGCAGGAGGACTTGACTGACTTCACTTGAACACAATGTAGCATACTCATCATTCTCTCCCCCCTCCCCCACTCACTCATTCACTCACTCACTCTTTTACGCTCACACACAAGAGACAGCTCTAGGATAGACAAGGGATAGAAAGAAAAAAAAAGTGAGCAACGTTCAGATGCAGGTATGTGTGCTCACACCTGTTGCTGCCTCACTCACTGTGTATGTGCTTAGGCGTATGTGTGTACGTGTGCGTGTGTTATAAAATACAATTTTTTTACTTAACGCTGCTTCAGTTAACTCAACCTACTCCTCCCACGCGATTCCTCTCTCTCTCTCTCTCTCTCTCTCTCTCACTCTCTCTCTCACTCTCTCTCTCACTCACTCTCACTCACTCTCACTCACTTACTATTTCCCCTCACTTACTATTTCCCTTTCTCTTAAACACCACCTTCCCTGACTGTCTTTTATTCTTATCTTTTTGTAGTCGTTTCCTTCATTCACCTTGACTTGTTTTTGCCAAGTAGACTATCTTTCTATGAAAGCTTATAGTCCTTATGAAATTCTGTTTCAGAGATTTTAATATTATGTTTAAAACTACTCTTTTTGAGTACTAGTTATCATTTTTCTAATTATGTCTCGTTTGCTGCGAGTCTAAATGTTGGTCATAGTCGAAAGTTTGGTCCCGTTTAAACGTTTGGTACTAGTCAAAAGTTTTCTCCGCAGTCAAAATTGTATTACGTTAAAAGTTTGTTCCTAGTTAAAAATGTGGTCCCCGTCAAAAATTTGGTCCCAGTCAAAATTTTGGTCCTAATCAAATGTTTGGTCCAAATTTAAAAAAAAGTTTGGTCCAAATAAAAAGTTTGGTCCTAAATAAAATTTGGTCATAGTCAAAAGTTTGTTCACAGTCTAAAATTTTGTCATGGTTTAAAGTTTGCTTCTAATAGACATATTGGGCCCAATCAAAAGTTTAGTCCCAGTCAAAAAAGTTTTAGTCTTAGTTAAAAGTTTGGTGCTAGTAAATTAGTAAACATGTTTTTGTCAAACGTTTACCCACAATCAAAAGCTTTGGTCTCATTCATTGTGTCTGTCTTATATGTTGTTATTGCAATGCATGATTTTACATGTTAGCGTTCATGTGAGATATATTTATTTACCATAATTAGCTTACATTGAATAATATTATGTAGCTTTTCTTTCGTTATAATTTTTTTTTTATAAATGCTTACAAAATACATCATTTATATATAGCGCCATTCATAACAATTCTCTTCGAATGCGCTTTACATTTACCCTATGTTATTAAAATAAATTGACCATGTTTTTAATAATTTTGTTTAAAAACATGACAATATTGTCTGTTTGTTTAATTGTGTTCGGGAGTTCTTTCCACCACAGAGGTGCTACGGCCGCTTACCTGATGGCTTTATTCGTGAGTTGCTAACGCTGATAAGATAAAAAGAAACATTTTATCCAAAAATACACATTGTTCTAAAAATATACATCTTTCCAAAACTGGTTCGTTTGTTCTAAAAATATTAATCGTTATAAAAAAGAAACCTTTATCTAATAAAAACTCCAAAGTAACGTATTGGTCTAAAACACAACAAACAAACTTTAGTTTTAAAAAAAAATAATAACAGTTTTTTGAAACAGAGAAATTGTGTAAAAAAAAAATCTATTGTTAAAAAAAATGGTTCTAAAAATATCCATTGTTCTACAAAAAAAAAAAAAAAAGTCGTCTGTTCTATAAAATCCATTGTTCGAGGTACAAGTAAATTTTTCTAGGAAATTCATTGTCATAGATAAAGAATATCATTTGCTATAGAAAAAAATGTTTGCAAAGAAATCATAATAATAATAATAATAATAATAATAATGAAGCTTATATAGCGCATATCCCGCAATCAGTTCTATGCGCTTAACAATTACATTTACAATTACAATTACAATTACAATTAACAATGATAACAATAACAGACAAATGTTTACAAATGTAAGTGGGCTAGGAGTCAATAATAAACAAGTGAGTCTTGAGTCCGGTCTTGAAAATGTTAAAGTTCGAGCTTTGTCGCAGCTGGAGTGGCAGGGTGTTCCATGCGGAGGGGCCGGAGTAGGTGAAGGCCCGCTGACCAGCTGTCACGAGTTTTGTCCGCGGGATCGTCAAATTGAGTTTGTGAGCAGCCGATCGAAGTGGGCGTGGTTTTGTATATATTTCCAGACAGGAAATTAGATAATCCGGGGCAGAGTCATTGAGGCATTTATAGCATAGAGATGCAAGTTTATATAAAATCCTATTTTGAATAGGGAGCCAGTGCAGAGAGTAGAGCAGAGGTGAAATGTGGTCGGACTTCTTCTTCTTTAGGACTAGTCTGGCAGCGCAGTTTTGGACGCGTTGGAGTCCTTGAATGGAAGCGGCAGGAAGGCCGGCCAGAAGAGAGTTACAGTAGTCCAAACGAGAGAAGTGGAGAGTGATGACGAGCTTGGTACAAGCTTCCGGAGTGAGGTAGCGACGGATAGTGGCAATACGTCGCAGGTGAAAAAAGCAGGTTTTGATCAGGAAGGAGATGTGGGGTTGCATGGACAGAGTGGAGTCCAGAAACATGCCGAGGCTCTTTACCGTTGAGGAGAAGGGCACAGTAGCGTCACCCAACTGGAGGTCAGTCACGCTGAGGGAAGCAAGCTTCTGTCTCGTTCCTACGAGTAGGGCTTCGGTCTTCTCGCTGTTGAGCTTCAACTTGTTTTCTGTCATCCAGTTCTTGATGTCCAGGAAACAACAGGAGATAGAAGCAAGGAGCTCGTCGATGTCCTCAGGCTTGGCGCTGTTTAGGAGCTGGGTGTCATCAGCGAAAAAGTGATAATTAAGGTTGTGTCGCTCGATGACGAAGGAAAGGGGTTGGGTGTACAAAGTGAAGAGGACTGGGCCGAGGACGGACCCCTGTGGTACACCATAGCGGACGGTGACGGGCTGGGAGGACATAGATTCAGTAGTGACGGTCTGTGAGCGACCGTCGAGGTAGCTCTTGAACCAGGAGAGGGCTATATCATGAATGCCGAACGTGAAGCTGAGGCGATCGATGAGTAGGTGGTGGTCGATCGTGTCAAAGGCCGCGGACAAGTCCAATAACACAAGGGCGGAGACGAAACCTCTGTCTGCGGCGTTCAGGAGATCGGTGGTGATCCGCAGTAGCGCTGTCTCAGTGCTGTGATTGGGGCGATATGCCGACTGGAACACAGGCATAAGCGAGTTCAGGGACAGGTGGACGTTCAATTGCTCAAGGATGATGCGCTCCAGGAGCTTGGAGAGGTAGGGGAGGTTTGATACTGGACGGTAGTTCCGGCATTCATTCACATCAAGTCCGGATTTCTTCAAGAGTGGGCGGACGATGGCGGATTTAAAACAGTTAGGAACGATGCCTGTGGAGAGGGAGGTATTAATGGTATCGGTGATGTACGGCAGGAGCTTGTCCAAGCACTGGGTGAACAGAAAGCCTGGCAGAGGGTCAAGCTCGCAGGTCTTGATGGGGGACTTCATAATGATGCGCTTAACATGGTCGATGGTGACATTAGTGTAAAAAAAAATTTCAGCCTTAAATTTCTTGTTTTTTTAGACAAAAACTAATTTGTTAAAGAATAATATTCATTCTTAAAAAAAAATGTATTCTACAAAACAAACAATAAAATATTGTCTCTTAAAAGTCTAAATAAATTTTATGTTGAATATTTTGCAAACTAATGCGGTAGAGAGAAAGTTTGGTCAGTCTAGGTTTCTAGCTATTGACAATTGCTATACATTGTCAGCTCGTCCATAGTCTTGGAAGACGATTAGATTTGCGCTCTTGTGATTTGGCCAGCCTTGCAGAATTCTATAAATGGTCAACTCGTTTCGTTTTAAATATAGATGAAATAAAAGTGAAGGGCGTTTCGGTGCGTTGTTTGAGTTTCTAGAACACCATATGACCCTCCTGGTGCCATGGGTTCTATTTCTATAGGTCAACAGTTGAAATTGAACCCTTTTTGTGTAGCTGATGATGACATGATGTACACTCTGGTGAAATACGATACGTGAGACTGACCCATATACTATAGACATCATCTAACATGGACATGTTAACATGGGTAAATGTTAGAGCCGTGAATATTTAGATGGTATTAACAGACATATAGCTCGCCCCCCCCCCCCTTCCTCCCTCTATCTTTCGTAAATAATTTGTGTCTGGAAGGCACCTATAATTTTATTCAACCCTAACTGGCTTCTAGCACTATATGGAGAAACACACTTACTGATCACCACAATCCCCTCGTATGTCGTGGACAAAGGAAACTTTGTGTAAAGTGTAAACTATTATGACAACAATAATTCTACTAGAGATCAAATGTGGAACACGAGTTCTATTTGTTTATAACTTTTTTGTTTTCATACTCAATGAACGAAGTTTTTATGTTTTTTTTAAATATATTTATATTTAAAACAATAATTTTTGGATAAAGTAGAAGCAGAAACAACGATCTAAAGACGTAATAAAATATATTTTTTTGTTTTTAAATATAAATATTGGCACTTCTTTTTATCATCTTCTACGTCTGCCTAGAAAAACTATCGTCTGCTCCCTGCGTCTCGTGATAAGCGGTAGCATAACCTGAGCGTGCTTCCCATATATGGGGGATGCGGCTATTTTTATCTCCCCTCTGCAGTGCTAGGCGTGAGCGTACCAGGTCTCGGGCGATCCCATTGTGGAGGGTGGTTGTGTGTGTATGTATATGTGTATGCTAAATTAACTAAAGTTTCCTTGCGATCTTTTCTAAGTTTAGTTTCCACTCATTAAGACGGAATGAAATATTCTTTTATTATAAATAAAGCGATGTGTGAATGTTGTACGTGAAATAAAGGGTTGCATTGGTCTTGTGGCTTTTTTTTTCCTCCAGATTTTCGCAGCAAGCTGCCACCCCTTTTACCTATCACTGCTTAGGTCTGTTGCCAACTTTAAAAAAAAAACTTTTGTGCCGGTGTTGGTGAGGAGGAAAAAAAAAACTAGGAGGGGGTTAAGAGTTAGCATCCAACGATCTGAGCTTTGTTTAGAGCCGCGTTTCGATCTAATAGGTTGCTTGCATGCATACCTATACATTATTATAAACTACCTACGGTCATTTATTTTTCAAGTTTATAAAAAAAAATTCCATAAAGTTTAAAACACAAGAGTGGTCAACCGTTAAACTAGCATGAGATCTTCTCACCATTGGACTAACGTTTTGATTTCAATGACGTTCTTGTGAAAGTCTTCAAATATTTATTGAGAATTGTGTGTTATTTCAAAGAATAGAATATCTCTAAAGAAAAAGCCCAAAGAGATATTCGTTTCCATCAAGATTTCTTCTCTGTGCGCTGCGTGCTATGTTGAGTAGTCCGTGTTTCTTACCAACCGCCGGCTTGTTTTTGAGTAACTAAAAGCAAGTTATGGCGTCCAGGAGAGCGGAGTCCATGGATCTATCGGAGATT
The DNA here is from genome assembly GCA_949126835.1 of Anisus vortex. Classification (NCBI taxonomy): domain Eukaryota; kingdom Metazoa; phylum Mollusca; class Gastropoda; family Planorbidae; genus Anisus; species Anisus vortex. The sequence continues at coordinate 33,446,501 of OX421506.1, read as the reverse complement.
CCGCCGTCCACTACGACCATCAGCACGGTCGCTGTCCAGGCTGGAAGGGCTAAAGTCGTGCTGGCCGTTCTCAGGGTAAGGGCAAACACTGGGCACAGATAGTTGCACCGCATGACTTTTTTTGTTTGTAGTCTAGAATGTAATTAATAATTTAAATGTAGGGCACGCCCACCTGTAGTTATACAACCCTCAATGCAGGGCATATCACTTGAGGTCCTGGACACGGGTCAGCATCCTTTTGACAACAGTGTGCCAAAGTCAGATTTCTAATTCATTCAGCGTGCCAAAAGCCTGTAAGTCAATCAGCGCCATTAATCAATTTTTTTGTTGTAGAAAACACTTTAATTGCCTTGTTGATGTTTTCCGCGTGCCATTTAAAATCGCTCTGCGTGCCACGCCTGGCCTGCGTCCGTCAGTTGCCGACCTCTTGTCTAGGATGTAAGATACAACTCTAAATGCAGGGCATGTCACATGTAGTCTAGGAAGTAAAACACTCTACTAAATGCAGGGCATGTCACGTTTAGTTTAAGACGTAAGGTACAAATTAAAACACAGGGCATTAATTACACCTATAATTGTCAAAAATGCATTAAGTATTATGTAGAAAGCTGTACGCTTGTCACTTAATAGTTCAGTCTTCAGTTAGTCCATTGATCTTTCTAAGACCCTCAATATAGGTCGTAATAAGCAGTAATATTGACTTTGCTTTTTCCCATTCGAAATGGCTTCAAAGAAGTCTTCGCTGTCCCCTTTTTTTTTTCACACTTGTAAGTGTGATCCCTTCAAAAAAAAAATGTGTATGTTTTTACTTTACATGAGATGTAGGCTACTAGTCATACATTATTCATATCACAAAACATGATATTTTAGCCACTTTTCACACATCAATTATATATTAGACAAAACATGAAGATTTAGGCCACTAGCGATACATCTATTATTAGACAAAACATGAAGATTTAGGCCACTAGCGATACGTCAATTATTAGACAAAACATGAAGTTTTAGGCCACTAGCGATACATCAATTATTAGACAAAACATGAAGATTTAGGCCACTAGCGATACATCAATTATTAGACAAAACATGAAGATTTAGACAACTAGCGATCATCAATTATTAGACAAAACATGAAGATTTAGGCCACTAGCGATACATCAATTATTAGACAAAACATGAAGATTTAGGCCACTAGCGATACATCAATTATTAGACAAAACATTAAGATTTAGGCCACTAGCGATACATCAATTATTAGACAAAACATGAAGATTTAGGCCACTAGCGATACATCAATTATTAGACAAAACATGAGATTTAGGCAACTAGCCATACATCAATTATAATTAAACAAAACATGAAGATTTAGGCCCCAAGCGATACATCAATTATTAGACAAAACATGAAGATTTAGGACACTAGCCTTAATCAATTATTAAACAAAACATGAAGATTTAGGCCACTAGTCATACATCAATTATTAGACAAAACATGAAGATTTAGGCCACTAGCGATACATCAATTATTAGACAAAACATGAAGATTTAGGACACTAGCCTTAATCAATTATTAAACAAAACATGAAGATTTAGGCCACTAGTCATACATCAATTATTAGACAAAACATGAAGATTTAGGCCACTAGCGATACATCAATTATTAGACAAAGACACGAAGATTTAGGCCACTACATATACATCAATTATTAGACAAAACAATATGTATGTCTTTAGCTAAGTTCTACTACGTGGCTGTTAGTGTTCGGCTAATGAGTTACCGGTAATGTTTTTAAAATAAGGTTATTTATACCTGATGTTCATGATTGTATTAATGGCTTGTTACACAAAAACTGAGACTCTAATAAGATTGACCTCTTGACCTCTTGCTCTATTCTACGCTCCTACGTTTGCCTAAATGTTTGCGCAGTATACAACTTTCGATTTGAATTTTAATTTTTCATTGAGAAAACAGCGATTTAATAAAACGGAAGTGTAAAGTAAAAAAGGGAATCGGGAATTCCGAAAAGAAGTCATTCTAGTCATCAAATAGCAGAAATATTAAAGCAAGCGGTCCATCTTATTATAGTCTTAGGTCTTATCTTGTAGGTCTTTGATCACTATTGGACCAAGTGTTGTTAATTTTTGAAAATCTCCCACGTATTCCTTGTTCAGTTTGATTTCTCCGACCAAACACATGCCAGAACACAACCACGCTACAATAGCCTTATGCCTCTCATCGCTTCTGGAAGAGCCCCGTTTCTCTCTGACGACCGTTGGCCTTAGAGCCTTCTCGGTATCCGGTCCGAAGGTGTGGAATCAACTTCCCATTCAACTGAGGCGAACAAGCTCTACTGTTACTTTCAAACAGAACTTAACTCATTATGTCAATATTTACCTTAGATAACATTTAACATGCTTTAGAAACTTACTGTCTTATTTATGGGTTGGGTCGGTTAATACTACATTTATTTGTTTTGTCTTTTTTTAATCATCAATTTAGCTCTGTCACCTGGCCTAGGGTAATATCCGTATTCTTAGTTGTATGTTAAACGCGCTCTGAGCTTACATTATGTTTGTTGGCAGCGCTATACAAATATTATTATTATTATTATTATTATTATAGCTTGGCGTATTTGCAGTGTCTTGTCCAGCTCGCAGCACACAATCTTTTGTTTCTACAGCATCTTGCTGGCCACACAATCAACGCAATTTGTCTGAAGCCACGAAGCCCCTTATTCTTTTTTCTCCTAACACCAAACGAGAAAACTTCTTAGGCATGAGTTCTTAGCTGTTTACAAAGTTCCTGGCAGAGAGCTCCGACGTTGTGGCAGCATTAATTTTGTATACTGTACGGTTCTACTGGATATAATCTTATTGCGTTTGTTCATGATGCTACTTGTTGTAAAGCTGTCCGTTTTATAGCGGAGAAGAACCGACCAGTTGAGATAAGGCAAATGGAGATAATGGTGTGACGAGGGGTGGAGTCTGAGAGACGACGGTCTGACAGAAGTTAGAAAGATAACGTAACATGGGCGTTTTGGGGAGGGGGGGCTTGGTATAGAGAAACACGGTTGGTGAGAGAAATCTTTGGGATATTAATTAAAGCTTTCTGCATATATAGCACGCAAAGTATTACGATGAGCCAGAATGATTGATAGATGCATAGAACATAGAATGGTTGATATATAGATACATAGAAGATAGACTGACGATTAGATGTATGAATAGATAGGAGGATATGTAAATAGATAGAAAGATATAGACAGAAATGCAGACAAACTAATAGATAGACAGACAGACGGCAGCTATTTAGACAGAGAAATAGATAGACAGATTGCTTCCACATAGACAGATAAAAAGACACACATATATCTTGATAGATGGATAGGTAAAATAAATGGGCTGAGAGTAATATAGTATCGTTAAACAGATATACACATAAATAGATGACATAAGATGTACCGGTAATGATGATAAGATAAGGTAGACAAGATAGATTTACAGACAGACAAGCGGGCAGTATGAACTCGATGGCAAATGACGTCACAGGCTAGGTAATGAAATCAGGTAGACACTGATGCATACACTCTGACCTCACCGCCGGCGTACCTGCCGCAATCATGACGTCATTACTGCAACAGTAACAAAAACCTTAACGGAACCAACAGACCACGGGATGCTCCTTCAAACGTGTGTGTTGTTGGGGAGTGGGAGGGGAAGAGTGTTTTTTTTGGGGGGGGGGGGGGGAGGAAGGGAAGGTTAATGCTTTGGTCACACAATCCCCATGTAGGCCTACGTAGTTGTCATGTAAAACAATTGAACTTTTCCTTTTCCCTACTGAATGAACGGTCTAGGAAAGCAACACGAGTGACGAGTGACTATGATACAATTAAATTCAATAGTCAATCAATTCTTTGTTCTCCGTTGAGTTGTCCGCGCAGTATTTGACCTTCGTTGGGGTCAAAACTTATGAGACAGCAACAAATCTCTGCCAAGTCTCCTTATCCCGCGAAGAGCCAACTAATTTCATGCTAGGTTTTGTTCACGGCCTCCACTTTTCTTCTTTTCTCAATGGTTCTCCTTTCGTGTGTCTTAATGGTCTTCTACATATCATCGAACAACAAATACACACAAAATGGACTAACAGCCACCCGAATACACACAATAAATGACTTCCACTATATCTCTATAGCCTTTCCTCGCAAGCCTTAAAATGTATCATTACACTCAGGACTGGTTACAGCATACTCTGAGCATACTAAGACAACACACGCGCTGAAGGTTAGGCTATAGGCATTGGGACTTCTAAACCTGCTCCTTGATGTTACAAACAAGGTTCTGACCACAGAAGACCTCCACCAACACAAAATAGTAATAAAGTGAGGCATTGCTGTGCTATAATGTAGGCCTAATGTTGTGTGTCAAGGATCAGTGGTCAGCACAGTGTCCTGTGTAATCGTGTCCCAATAAATTTGAATAAAGCCTGTTACAGCTCTACAATTTATTTGTTTATAGAAGATTAGACACTACGCATTTATATAGGCCTTGTTAAAACTCCCGCCATTGACCAACATAGATCAGAGCGGGAAGAAGACGGGTCTCTTTTTTTCTCGTTAGTGTCCAGTCCAGGTCTAGGTTTGGAAGTCTTTTTCCGCCGGGGTGGACTTCACTTATAACTTTTACAGACTTTCCTTCTAGTTCTAGATACAAGATCATTACGCCCCTTAGGCCCAAAACATGCAGGGTTGCAGGGATAAGTCGGGGGCAGGGCTAGGTCCCATGCCGTTTTGTATACAGTCACGCGAACTAACCGCAGGACCAGCAGGCATCTTGGTCCGGTCATCTCCAACTTCTGCTCCATTATATTTTTTGTTATCTACGATGTCGTTTTTCCCCGTCCCAATCTCTGATTTCACTGTTGGAGATTTGTGGTCCTCCCACTATAGCTTACTATATTATCACTTTAAAACATCCCCCCCCCCAACTCCGTTTAGAAACACCTCTCTTATCTCACCTGGATAGTTTATTACCTCAGCGGTTCTCATCAGTTTACACAGTTAACTCCAATGTACCGTTACTCTAACGCACTCAACGTTGACTCGGGTTATTTTGATTTGAACTTTGTTGTTTGTTTTATTCCGAAGTTTCAAGCTGAAAAAATAACCAGACGTTATTTAGATCTATATGCAATTATAAATTGGACAAGCAATTTTTATTAAAAGTCATTTAAATTTTGTGTTTTGTTTTAAAAGTTATTTAAAGTAAAACTTTGACTAAAATAAACCTTTTTAACCAATACGTACAATGTGGATACCCAGACGTGTTGTCAAACTAACCAATAATTGTATAATCAAATGCCCAGCGCAGAGGGGAGGGGGCGGGAAAGGGGGGCAGAACCGATGATGAATGACACAGTTGAATTTTCTCACATGTTGTTGTAACATCGGGTCATTTGAATCGCCTATCTTGTGACCGGGGAAAAGGTGTAGGCAGTCGTCTCACAGTCCGAGAACTATTGTTGGATTATCTCTCACCTTGGCTGATTAAAGCACACCAGGGGCAGGCAACTGGTATCAGCTTAACAGTTTAAGATTGTGGATGGTGTCTAGATTGGGGCTGGGGTGGGGGGATATGGTTGGCCCGGGGGGGGGGGTGAATAAAAAAAGATAAAGCCGAGAGAAAGAAACTATAAAGTAATCTGCACATCGGTATCTACCAGTCTCTGGCAGAGACAGATCGCGGGCCAAGTCATCTTTAAGTGACGTCATTGACATTTATAGCTTTGTTGTTCATCCGGTTCATCCTTCCTTCGTTCTCCCCCCTCTCCCCCCCCCCCTCGTCCGCATTGGTCTATGTTGTTGTATAGGTATGCATATATACAGTTTAAAAAAAACGTATGTGTACCTTGTTGTAGTTCGAATGTTGTTCCGTTGCCGCATATATAAATATATCTAAACATATAATATACCGTATATATATATAATATATGTTTTTATATATAAACATATCTAAGTAATCTATACAAAATGTCTCTCTATCCAACTAAACCTATAGTCAATCTAAACAAATCTATTCATTAAAAGCAATCAATTCAATCCATGACTTAAGTTATTGTGATCTATCGGTCTATAAAACATAGGCCTTACTTTATTCTTATTATCAATGTATCGGAACTCTCTAGACAATATCTTTATGTCCCTGTCTCTATACTATAAGCGAGTGTATTTTTATCATATCTGTCTACCTGTCTGGTTATACATTCTTATGTGAAACGCCAAAAAAACTACTATGTTAAAAAAAAACAATGTAAAAAAAGCAAAGTTAAAAACGAAGTTAAAAAAAGGTTACAAAAACAACGTTAAAAAAGACACAATAAAAAAACAACGTTAAAAAAAACACAATAAAAAAACAACGTTAAAAAATAACAATGTTAAAAAATAACAACAAAACACTACATTCATTACAACAAAAAGCACAACATAACGACCATCAACAAGTTATTAGCAATGGAGAATGTATTAGTTTTAAAGTATCTATCAACATCAAAACCAGTATTGTTAGTTTACGTCCATAATAACTCTGGTGGATCTTTGCCTCTGTTCCAATAATTCGGTTTTGTTTACGAAAATCCTTCTTCTTCTTGCCCCCGACAGTTGATGGAAATGGCAAAATTTCAATAAGGCAAGTTAGTAGTCTCACCTTGTCTGCCCTACACAGGTGTGTGCGTGCGTGCGTGTATGTGTGTCTTATTTTCATGGCATTTCCCCCACCTCACTCTGCACGCGCTGTGTACGCACACGTGCTGCCTGGGTCCGCCCCCGTCCCCTCCCCCACAACACCTTCGTCCGAAGCTGTGAATAAGATAAAAAGTTTGCTGGTGTAACTTGGTTTACTGGGTAAGAGTAGCTTGGCTGCTTATCTATTTTGACAGCACCGTGTGGATAGTGCTCCCTTTTTTCTTTTACATATGCTATATATTACAAGGCAATTTATTCACCATAATAAATCATGGATGAGACCTTCTATTTATCACACAAGTATAATTATAATTTATAATGTTATTACGGCTAGAGCCCCCATTCAATTTATGAAAATGATAGTTATAGTATTGTTATTGTTAGTGTGAGTATCCTTGTATTAGTGAAGATCTTATTATATCATTCTGAAGTTTATTTGTAGTTGTCTAGAGTATTCCTGGTTCTTATAATCCCCTGGCAATTCACATAGCGTAGTTTTAGAGTTTACAGTTGATTTACTTCATGTATAATTATTTGTGTGGCTCATATTATACAGCAAGAACCTCGATGTTGAGTGGTAGTGTAGATTATTAATATAGTTGAATAAATATTACACATACACACATGTAGATAACTTTGAAATATTGACGTTAACCAAGTTGTGTAGAAAGCAACGATAAATTTGGTTTAATTTACAAAATCAATCCAGTAGGAATCCAAATAATATTATATACACAATCAAGAAATACACATATTCCAATTAGTAATGAATATCCTCAATGAACATATAGCATTGTAGTTAATAGTAGAATAATAAATTTTCCATAATACAACTCAAATAGAAACGATTCTCAGAGACTTAATATTAGATGTTATCCGAACGGCTGTACGCCAAGAACTAAACTAAAAGTGTCGAATCGCGTAGAAATATGTTATGGGTCAATCGTTGGAAAATCCCGCCAGCCTAGTGACACGAGAATTTTAATCAAGCCTGCGTGCTGACTGCGTGATCAGAATGCCTTTTATTAAGAACAAGCAATAATGCTCTAACAAAATAAGGAGAGACCGGACGGCCTTGACACGCTGTAGGTGCATGCACAGTTCATGTTTTTATCGAGGTTAATAAAAAAACAATAATGCTCAAATTAGGTTAGGAAAAACCCGGGGGAAACTTTGAGCTGAGAAATATTTATATCGTTTAAACGCAATTCGCTTAAATGATTTAGTTGGTTTATTAACATTACAATGTAGGGAATTTACGTTTCGTAACAGTCGCCCATACCAAAAGGAAAAGAACATTGCATACTAAACAATAGAAGTGTGCAATTTCTTTTAGAACCGCCTGCACTTAACTTTAGTTCTAAACAATATACAAAAAAAAACTGACTCCACCTGGGTAGTCCGTTAAATAAGACAAGTAAGGGAAATAATTTATTCTATTAAACCCTCATCATATAGGATCTCAAGTTATCCTTAGACCATAACACATGTTCGCGTTATTCTAAAAAAATTATACTCTCTGAGATATCATTCCTTATAAACATCATCATCTTATTTATAAGGTAAAAATCAACATAACTAATGTTATCATATTAAACAATTCAATCATTAATTAATTCAACTTAAATGAAATTAATATTTAAATAAACTTAAGAGTAAGAATTTAATCTTAAGTGTGTAAGCATGTGAAGTGTATGCACATTACTCTATTTTGGTTTTTACATAATCACAACTATAGTTTGATTGTTTCAAAATAAGGATGTACATTTCTGTTCATTCATTATCTTACTAATAAAGAAAAATTATGTTCATAAATCCATAATATTTATAAGTAACTTATTAGGTTCTCTTTTTTTTTTTCTTACAACAATAATAATATTTGTTTTAGCAAATGGAAATATTCATGGCATAAAATAAGGCATAAGATATTGCATAAAATAATCACAACATATTCATATATTCATGCATTTATATTTTAAATGATCCAATTCTCTTAGTTAGGATTATCAGAATATATACATGTAGTTATCTATTTCCTTATACATTTGTTACATGCGCGATAGGGTGTCCGCGACGATGTGATCTTTTACCAATACGTAAGTTATTCTTAAGTTGTATGGTATTAACCCTATACGGATGTTGTTTGACAGGTTTAACATTATCATCTTTTAAAACTACATCATGGGTAACCAAAGTTGTTTTGTTAGGAACATCACTAAACAAATTTACATGATCATAGATTAAACCCTTGATAGAAGTCTGTTCACCTGAGTCTAGATGTGCCAGTTTATCATTGAGGTTTTTAAGTGCTTCAGTGTTTTGAAGTTTACTTTCTATGATTGTCTTTTTAAATTTAGGCGGGGGTGTTTCAACAGTTTTGATAGCACTCACTGGCCTAATGTCAGTTTGTTCTTCCCTAACAACATAAGGTTTTAGCATGTTTATATGGCACAGTCTCTGTGTTTTCCTTCTATCAGAGGTTTTTACAAGGTATGTTACATCACTGATTTTATCTAAAACCTGATATGGTCCTGTATATTTTGCACTCAGGGGTTGTCCAGACAATTGGGTCAACATGAGGACTTTATCACCAGGATGGAAACATCGGGATCTGGCCTTGACATCATAGTACCCTTTCATTCTTTTCTGAGCCTGCAAAAGATTATCTTTAACATGATTAAAAGCATGATAGATTCTATTGCTAATTGTTCCACATAAGCTACGAGTCCAGTCTCTTCATCAGAATTTAACAAGGTTTCCTGCAACAGTTTTAGAGGTCCTCGAACTGAATGTCCAAACACTAACTCGAACGGACTGAATCCAAGAGATTCCTGCACAGTTTCTCTAGTCGCGAAAAGAGCGAATGGAATACCGCGATCCCAGTCTTCAGTGTTCTCAAAACAGTATGTGCGGAGCATGGTTTTCAGAGTCTGATGATATCTTTCTAGGGCACCTTGGCTTTGCGGATGGTACGCAGTTGAAGTTGCATGTTGGATGCCTAGTTTCTTTAAGACCTGGTTAAACAGCTTCGATGTAAAGTTAGATCCTTGGTCTGACTGTATAGTCTTTGGAAGACCGTATCTTGAACAAAATGCAATCAGTGCGTCAGATATCTTATCTGCGTTAATGGTGCGTAGCGGAATAGCTTCAGGATATCTCGTGGCAGTGCACATTATAGTGAATAAGTACTGGTGTCCTGTCTTTGTTTTAGGCAAAGGACCTACACAGTCTATTAGCAAGTGGCTAAATGGTTCTGCAAAGGCAGGTATTGGCTTTAGAGGTGCTACCGGTATAGTCTGGTTAGGTTTACCAACTATCTGGCATGTATTGCATGACTTGCAGTATTTTGTGACGTCACGATGTAGTCCAGGCCAATAGAAGTACGGAAGAATTCGACGGTAAGTCTTGTTCACTCCTAGATGACCAGCATATGGTGTGTCATGAGCCATGTGTAAGATGTCATTGCGATATATGGCTGGTACCACAATCTGACTTCCTTCTCTGCAATTGTCATTATCACATTTCACATCTCTCCATTTTTGCATTAATATTCCCTCCTTCAGAAAAAATCCATTTCCTTTAATTTCTGCCTCCTGTTCAGTTATCACCTTTTTCTTCAGGTGTTTAATTCCTGAATCTCTATTCTGTTCTAATAGGAGTAATTGTCGAGGTGACAAATTACTTTCAGTAGTCTTGACTGAGGGACCACTCAAAATGTCAGCCAGGAAAGTTGCCTGTAGGTCAATTTCTGGTTCTATTTTTGACTTTGACATGGTTTCGACAGACTTTTGTTGTTGGGCCATACCTCTAGTGACGATGCATATAGGTTTGATAAAGCTCTCACTTTTATTAAGGCATTGTTTTTTCTTGGATATGGAATGCACCACATCTCCAGCAATATCATTTCCCAGTATTAAAGAAACACCTTTAAACGGAAGTGATTTGTATACACCCACAACTACATTTCCAGTGAAGTACGCACTCTTCAGCTGTATTTGATGCAAAGGAACTTGTACATTTTTCCTTGATACACCTTGAATAGTAAGATCCTGTCCTGTATATGTCGATTGTGACGTAGGAACAGTATTCTCTAAAAGTAGTGAAACCTCAGCCCCTGTATCACGGAGTATTCTGATGTTCTTTTCACTAGTGACACCATTTATTATGGATGACACGGTACCTTCTTCAATGAATGGTAAACAATTGCTTGGTATCTCAGTATCGATGAGATCTGTATCCAAGTTATTTTTGTAAGAGGTATGTTTAGTACTCATGGTGGTTCTATCTGATATAGACTCCTTGGAGCTCAGATTAGAATTAGAATTATTGAAAACCATTGTCTCTATTTCAGGAACTATTTCTGGTTTCAAGTTTCCTAGATACGTGTGTTTTGTCAGGTTATCTGCATTAGCACTAGGTATCTCTGTTTGAGTTCTAACATCCTTCTTTACATTTACATGAGTTCTTTGCTTTGGCATTGCTACATACGATAAGACAACATTCTTTTTATTCGGGTTCCCATTCAATATCCAGCACTTTTCCTTAGTATGTCCAATTCGTTTACAATGGCTACAGGTTGGCTTGGAATTTGTTGGACCTTCATTGCTCTGCTGATGTCTCTTTGATTGATAGGATTCATTTGGATTTATGGTTTTCTTTTCTACCTTCATATCTCGATTCTGGAATTTTGATTTATCAACTGTTGTAAATTTATTGCTGGAATGGATAATAACATATTCGTCTGCCATTACTGCTGCTGTTTCTACTTGTTCTACACCTTTGTCTGCTAAATGTATTCTTACGTCACCTCTGATGTTATTGTTAAAGTCTTCCATTAGCATAAGATTAGCTAATTTATCAAAGTCTTTGTTTACACCTTTGGATCGAATCCATCTTTCAAAATATTTCTTTTTCTGTCTTAGAAAATCAACATGGGATTGTTCCTGTTCTTTCTTAGACTCACGAAACACTTTTCTATATTTTTCAGGTGTTAATGCATAACTTAGCAGTACTCTATTCTTGATCAGTTCATAATCATACAATTCCTCTTCAGTAAGACTTAATACAACATCAAGTGCCTTTCCTTTGTTCAGAGCTGAGCGTAGGAGTATAGCTTTCTTGCCCTCGGGAAATTGATAGTCTCTAGCGTTTCTCTCGAAAATCATGAAGAACTCTTCCACCGAATTATCTTCAAAAACTGGAATATGTTTCTTAAACTTATACAGTTCTGCATCTGCTTCAGAGCTTGCATTCGAATGATTTGACGTACGAGACCTTGCTATCTCAATTCTTTCTTGGCTTGCTATTTTCTCTCTTGCTATTTCTCTTTCCATCTCTAATTCCATCTTTCTTAACTCAAGTTTAAATTTCCATTCTTCACTTAAGTCACCAGTTGTATGCTTTACTCTTTGTGTTATAGGAAAAGGTAATTCATCATCTGATTCATCATTAATGTTATAATTAGCAGTAGTTTCTTCAATAATTAGTGTACCTTGTTTTCTTAAACACTCAGTTACCTCTTGAAGTAATTTAGTTTTTGATGGCCTAGTTTCTGTGATAGAAATGCCCAATGATTTAGCCAATTCTTTTAATTGTATCATTGACATTTTATTAAGCTGTTCTGAGGTTAGATCGAATATCTCTGGATCCAATGTAAGATTATTTGTGGCCTCCATTTTATATTATTAAAAGTTACTGTAAATCTTGTTAATAATACAATAAAAGTGTCCAACTTACTTTCTGTCCTTTGAATAATTCACTACACCACACAGTTCAGATTTGTCACAACAAGGTCATAAAAATAATACTTTCTTAGAGTTACTTTGTTCGATAAGGTAATACACCAGATAATTTTCCAGGCTGAATAGTTAAGTTTTCCGATTCTCAGTAGCAATGTTCAATTCAATCACAATCTTTAGTATATTGTATATTGTTCATATTTTCCAACACAATCCATCCAAGTTACGAGTATGTATTACGGCAGTTGTAAATAATTTGTGTAAATAGTATAACGATTCTTGAAGTTGAAGTAAATCCTCTAAACGTTTGTTAGTAAATCACTGACGAGCAAAACCCATTTTATTACAAGGCAATTTATTCACCATAATAAATCATGGATGAGACCTTCTATTTATCACACAAGTATAATTATAATTTATAATGTTATTACGGCTAGAGCCCCCATTCAATTTATGAAAATGATAGTTATAGTATTGTTATTGTTAGTGTGAGTATCCTTGTATTAGTGAAGATCTTATTATATCATTCTGAAGTTTATTTGTAGTTGTCTAGAGTATTCCTGGTTCTTATAATCCCCTGGCAATTCACATAGCGTAGTTTTAGAGTTTACAGTTGATTTACTTCATGTATAATTATTTGTGTGGCTCATATTATACAGCAAGAACCTCGATGTTGAGTGGTAGTGTAGATTATTAATATAGTTGAATAAATATTACACATACACACATGTAGATAACTTTGAAATATTGACGTTAACCAAGTTGTGTAGAAAGCAACGATAAATTTGGTTTAATTTACAAAATCAATCCAGTAGGAATCCAAATAATATTATATACACAATCAAGAAATACACATATTCCAATTAGTAATGAATATCCTCAATGAACATATAGCATTGTAGTTAATAGTAGAATAATAAATTTTCCATAATACAACTCAAATAGAAACGATTCTCAGAGACTTAATATTAGATGTTATCCGAACGGCTGTACGCCAAGAACTAAACTAAAAGTGTCGAATCGCGTAGAAATATGTTATGGGTCAATCGTTGGAAAATCCCGCCAGCCTAGTGACACGAGAATTTTAATCAAGCATGCGTGCTGACTGCGTGATCAGAATGTCTTTTATTAAGAACAAGCAATAATGCTCTAACAAAATAAGGAGAGACCGGACGGCCTTGACACGCTGTAGGTGCATGCACAGTTCATGTTTTTATCGAGGTTAATAAAAAACAATAATGCTCAAATTAGGTTAGGAAAAACCCGGGGGAAACTTTGAGCTGAGAAATATTTATATCGTTTAAACGCAATTCGCTTAAATGATTTAGTTGGTTTATTAACATTACAATGTAGGGAATTTACGTTTCGTAACATATATTATATATCTAATATAATATGATGTCTTTGCTTTTACTGACCTTTTGAAGCGGAGCTCTCGTTGAAATTAGAAATTTAACTCACTCACAATAACAAATACACGCAAACACCGTAACACATACGGCAACACATATACACACCAGAGTAAGCGACATAAACAAAAACATTAACACTCATACACACGAGCAAACACAATAAACATATAGGACACTTCATACACCAGAAGACACAATGTACGAACTATATCTGGTTCTTATACTGCATGATACCCCAAAAATTTGGAGTGGGAATTTCTTAGACCCGATACCGAAAAGGGGCCAAATAGCACGAAATGAATTTAAAAAAAATTATTCTTACCTTATTTCATATGAAATAACACAAAAAGACACAAAATCCTATTGTTCTTTCTTCCTACTTATTGAGACCACCTCGTCTATTGAGCATGCGTGCCATGTGCTTTTCTAGAATACTACTTCCTGTCCCAATATATGGCCAGGTTGGCTATGTATAGCTATGCCTATGCTGTAGCCTAACCTAACCGATAGTAATGATTAACAAATACTTAGAAAGCTTAGAAACTAACCGATACTAATGATTAACAAATACTTAGGAAGCTTAGAAACTAACCGATAATGGATAAAAATTCTGGTCCGAGAAGCGTGATGTCATGCGCAGTAGGCTAAAAAACTTTTGGGCGCCTAGATACCCCAAATTTTTGGGGCAGGAAGACACTTTGTTTCAGAATTGACAAACTTGACACACAAAACTCACAAATATAGATGAATAGTCTACCAGTATGTTGAAAATGTCTTAATGTTAACCAACACGGTACCTAGATAGTCTTAGTTGAAACGTATTGGTATGTTTCAGTACTTAGGAAACTCGTGGTACAATTTCAGAAATGAAAAAGACAAACAACACTTTGTTTCCAAAAACTTTCCCAACCTGTGTGAGCTCTGCTTTAACATAGATTCAACACACTCACACACACACACACTTTGATTCAAGCATACTTCTTCACCCGCATTATAAAAACACACACATAAACACCCGCACGCATGGGATAAGTCACACACATACTACATCAAGCAAACATTATAACACTAATTTTACTAGGTATAAATAAACATCGCTGACGAAAAAATAAATGTAAACTTTGTCTTAGACTTAGGCCGCGGCCATAGTAGAAGCGATAGAGCGGGACTGAGCGAGAGCGGGATAAATTATTATTAACATTTCTGTTACTGCGGCCATAGTTAGAGCTGTTCTCGCGCGGATCTCGCTAGCTATGGGCGAGAGAAATGTTTTCGATCATTCTTCTCGCTTATCGCTTAATGCCAGTGAAATTGACTCAGGCTGGCCTACAAAACATAACACAGACCACGTGTTTTGTCTTAGCCCTTTGAGAACAAAAATGGAAGTCGATGCTACGACGGAGTTTATATCTCGTGTACAAGAAATGCCACTATTGTGGAAGAAAGACCACAAACATTTCCTTAACAGAGTTACAAAAAAGGAAAGCATTTGAAGAACTTTCGGAAATAACTCAGATTTCAGGTAGCCTAAGTTTCACTTTCACATCACAGAAAGAGTTTATTTCAGCCAATCTGCGGTATTCTACCTTATCGGACTGTCAAGCTAGATCTAGATCTGGGCTAAAACAGTAAATGCGGTTGACCATACGGAAGTATGGACTTCATTATTATCAAGAACACGAAGGATTTTAAACACGGTCACTCTCTCTTTCTCCCTCTATATCTCTGCATCAGCAATACCTTGTAAGACAATCGAGAAGAACTTTTTATAATTGAAAAAAATAGAACCAGAATTTTGTGGAGACTTGATACGGACGTGTTTCCCGTCGATAGCCCCGATTACGTTTGGGAAATTGCATTTGAACTTCTCGCTAGAGGGACGCTTCAGAAACTCCCGCTTGACCCCAGTGAAAGTATGGCCGGTATCGACTTTTATCGGCTTCCTGCTAGCTTGCCGCTAGCATAAAGTAGGTCACAAATATGGCCATATGAAGTTTCTCGCTCAAAGTTCATGTCTCGCTAGTGTCTCGCTAGCTGCAGCTCTCGCTTGTACTGTGGCCGCGGCCTTAGACGATGAGACTAAATAGTTTATGTTACCAATATCTACAGTCTACTACAGATTCCACAATGACAATATATCATGTTCTAGCAAATTGTGTGCCCGGGTATTATAGTCTCTACTTCTTTGCTGCAGATCCTTATACTCCAGTAGTAGTTTTAAGATTTGCTTACGTCTTACTCAAATCATTTACTCTAGGGCCTACTCTTCATGTGGCAGGCAAGACTCGTGCGTGTGCATATTTATACACACAAACCTTCATAGCCCATCTGTTTCAATGTATATACCTAACATATGGACAGATGTATAAATACATATATAATTTTTAAATAGATCAACCGTGAGTTTTATTCATGTTGCTGTCATCGAAATTTTAAGTTGTTTTTTTTTTCAATTCTAGGTCTTAGAAGTTTAGTTCAGTTTTTGTCGTGTTTTTGCGTGTGTGTGTGTGTGCTCTTGCTCACAGTTAAAGGGTGAATTTTGTTGTGTGTGTTTTATTGACCACGCCCATAGATTACCTTTTGACTCAGTAGGTAAAGGTGTGGGTGGGTGAGTGTGTGTAGATGAGTGAGATAGAATGAACTTTTTTCATCGTCTGGCTCTGCTGTTGGTCCTGTGTGGTCCAGCGACAAAATGGGGGGGGGGGGGGGGGTAACGTGTCCTGGGGGGAGGTGTAGGGAGATGTGTTGGAAGGTGTGAGACGCTACACATGCGTGCGTGTTTGTAGTGTAATATTATCGCTATAGAGATTTTTATAAAAAAAGGTTTTGGGGAAAGCAATCTGGTGATCACTATTGGAAATGAAAGCTGGATGTAATTATGTAATGGAAGATTGAAATATGTTTTGCTGGAGGTTATAATAGATCAAGGCGTGCACGGCGTACTTGTCACGGGAGTGCTGACGAGTGCCTTACGATCATTGCGTTGAGTCCCGATTGTCAGAAATCCGTAGGCCTACGTAGTCGTAAATGTGTAAACATACCTATAGTAAGAGATGTGTGACCTACGTCTGCGTTGTCAGAAATGTGTAAGCATACAGCCTACATTGTCAGAAATGTGCTCATAGTTCTGGTTTCATACTGTATGGGAAGAAAAAAATGTTTGGGAAAGTTTGTTAAAAACTGACCAAGTCTTGGAGAAAGTTTGTCAATTAAACTAAAATGGACAAAACTGTATGAAGAAAAAGTTTTTTTAAAAAGTGACTATAACTAAGTAGCTGTTAAGAACTTGTTAATAAAAAAGTCCCATCATTTGTTCTTTTTACTTAATTAAATAAGTACTTTAAAAACATCCTCAAACTTTTTCAACCTTTTTTTGTACTGCGTGTTAGCATTGGAAATTTCACACACAGCGGTGAAAATTTGTTTGTGAATTAGGAGTGTGTGTAGGCCTACAGTTTGTGTCACATTAGAAAATGATATTAGAGTACAAATCCTCGTCAGTTGTAGATCTGTACTCAGACAAATGTTTCTGTTTACGAGCATGTGCTCGTGGTCAGACGTGTGCAGGATGTACCTGTGGGCAAAATAAACATGCATACATACCGTATTGCTCACATGGTGTGCACCAGCTACAAGTTTCTGAAACATTTCTTCAATAAACAAGGCCGGGATGCTATAATAAATAGAAGACATGCGTAGGCATAGCTAGTAGGTAGGCAAAGTATGTAGGCAAAGTTTGTAGGCAGTTGAGTAGACGAAATATGTGTGGTATAAATGACAGGAAGGCATTGGAGGGATATAATGTATGGGACCCATCAACTAAAGGACACCTTCTAAAAATTTAGAACAAATTCAGAAAAGCTCATTTTTAGTCGATATTCACAACTGACAAGAGTAACACCAATAGTTAAATCTCTAAACATAGAAACACTATAGAGGACAGAAGGGTAATGCACAAAGTAGTAATAATACGAAGGGATGCATACTTGGAAATACAACACAATAACAACCTATTACATTGTTCATAGACAAAAACGCTTTCCTTATCACTTATGCAAGAACAAACGAATATACGTACCCTTTCTTCCCAAGTGACATCCGGACATGGAATGGGTTGCTTGAACAAACCAGTAAAGCCAGTAACCTAACATCATTTAAATACACTGGTCAAAATGCAAGACTAAACTCAGACCACAATAAGGACGCAATAATCTTCTTTATAGAAGGAGCGTCTGTTAACATAAAACATGTGCCTGTGTCTTTCTATATTATTTTTAAGTAAAAGTCTAAGAGTCTAGACTCTACTTATTTCCTTGTGTGCGAAATACAGGTTCAAAATTTAACACACATAATATTAATGGTTATTTATATAGCGCTTTTATCCATGCTATAAAATTTAGCATGTTCATTGCGCTCAAACGTGTTTATGATCTGCTAATAACTAAACGTCTAAAACTATGCATAGTACAAAAAAAAACGTTGGCGCATTACAAAAAAACAACAACAAAACACGTAGGCATTTCAAATTATGTTTTTTGTGTTTATAGATGTATGCCCTATGTTTTAATTAGTTGCATGTTGAGTAATTTTTGTAGTTAACTAGTTTGTGTAGTGGAACACATCATAGGTTGTGATGATTGCATAGAGAAATGTATAGAGTTTCACTTGTAGACTTCATGTTTGCTAATAATTGTTTGGACTACTTGAGAAAATTCCATAGAATTAGTTGAACACCTTCTCCGTTGTGTGTTTATTGTTGTTGTCTTACGTAAAAGTTGGACCATGATGACCACTCCACTGGAGCTTGTTGTGTCTACGTGGTCTGAGGTCCTGGGTCATCTAGTGCGTTATCCTACCCCCCCCCCTCCATTGGTCAGAAGTTATGACATGCTAGACCGTTTTCGTGTGTGTTAGACAGAAGAGTGTATTGTTGGAGTCGAGAGCAGTTGTGGGTTTTTCAATAGTTGTTTACTTCAATTTTAGGTAAGAATATGTTGATTGAAAATCGTTTTCATTGAAAGGCAAGTTAGTTATTTCATTTCTTATTCATATGATCAACCATAAGACAACAACGGCACGTAACAATCATTGTTTAGCACAATAGTCTCCTCCCCCTCCCCTCCCCCCACACAGACGCCGTTTTTTCAACAACAAAACAATGCTTTAATGCATAGGTTCTCAACCTTTTTCGGCTCACAGCCCCCTTTTACAATTTTTTTCCGCTCACCGCCCCCCTCCCCCCAAACTTTCTTTTAGCGCTCATTCCCCCCCTGCCCTTTCGGCCCATCTGGACTATAGATTCCGCAATTTTTTTTGGCGGACTAGACTTTTTGAGTGATTAATTATCTTTAAAGAAAGCTGAAAAGGAAACATATTGTAAGAATTAATAGATGAAAAAATTGCCTTAACAAAAGGTTTCAATAAATCAATATTAATGCGAATCGTTTGCCTGGTGTGTTGCTAGCAATTTGTCTATTTTTGTTTCAATTTTGGTTGCAAAAGCCTTAGATCTAATAATCAGTAATATTTGTTATATTGCAAAACAGAACTTGTTCGGCATCACTATTCAATCAAATGTGGAAACATTTTTTTATTAAAGGGAGATAAGTAGCCCGTTCTTTTTTTTAAGCTAATATTTCTGTTTTTTTTCCTTTATAAAAAATAAATGGCTTACAATTTATAACTTTGAAATGATCAAACTGTAAAAAGTATTTGAAAATTATATAAATATTATATGAGTAATATGTATATTTTCAAGCATTACATTAACTACCCAGTTTGTACAATTACCACTTATCTCTACCGCTTAACAATATTAATATATTATTTAAAATATGTAATAAACACAATAAGGACATCTCGGTTAAACTGAGATCAAAATATCATTAATATTAGCAGATGTTAGGGCGACAGGGATCGGTCAGCAGGAACTGTTCTAGGGCCCCTACTATTTCTAATTTACATTAATGATCTGCCAAATTGCATCAACACAGGCACAAAAGTAAGATTATTTGCTGATGATTGCATAATTTATAGAATAATAAAGACAGGAAAAGATAGTGAACTTTTACAAAAAGACCTAGATGAACTACAAAAATGGGAATCAAACTGGAGTATGTCTTTTCACCCAGAAAAATGCCAACTAATAAGGGTATCCAAGAAAAAGAAACAAATAATAACAAACTACTTCATTCATGGTAAAGAACTAACTCAAACTAGCAATGCTAAGTATCTAGGAGTAATAATAAATGATAAGTTATCTTGGAACCCTCACATTGATGAAGTAATTAAAAAATCAAACAAAACATTAGGATTCATAAAAAGGAACTTTTACAAATGTAATAAGAATATAAAACTAAAATGCTATCTCACATTAGTTAGGCCTATACTAGAATATGCAGGATCTGTATGGGACCCATCAACTAAAGAAAACATTAAAAAATTAGAACAAATTCAAAAAAGAGCTGCAAGGTTTATAACTAGTGAATATTCCCAATTGACAAGAGTAACACCATTAATCAAATCACTAAACCTAGAAACACTAGAGGACAGAAGGGCAAAGAGTAAAGTAGTAATAATACATAAGGCATTAAACTCTAATTTAGAAATACAACCCAATAACAATCTGTTGCAAAGCTCAGATAAACATAAAGACAAAAACACCTTCCTTGTCCCTTATGCGAGAACAAATGCATATAAGTACTCTTTCTTCCCGAGTGGCATTCGGGCATGGAATGGGTTGCCTGAACAAACCAGGAAAACCAATAACCTAACATCATTTAAAACATTAATAAAAATGCAAGACTAGACTCGGACCACGGATGAGCGTAGGACGCAATAATCTTCTTTATAGAAGGAGCGTCTGTAATGTATAAGATAAGATAAGATAAGCAGGGTTGACAGTCCGGTGAACCAACCACAGGACCAGCGGGCCGCACACCATATTTACCAAATACAGACCCCTACTTCATCGAAAAGTCACTGCGATTCCTATTTCTTATTAATATAATAAGCACTTGCACTAGCGTTTACATCACATTTCATCGTCCAAAAACTAATCGATTCAAATAGCTGAGGTGTTAAAATATATCTGGTACGTTTGTACCGCCTACTTGCCCTTCACCGCCCCCCAATCGCCCCCGGGAATGTCAGCGCCCCCCTAAAGCCTCCCACCGCCCCCCGGGGGGCGATATCGCCCCCGTTGAGAACCTATGCTTTAATGCATGGAAACACGCGCCGAATGCATGCACTCATGGCGTCATACCAATTAGAATAGAACTAAAGAAAGAATTAATATAGAAGGATACTTCCCTCCCCCACCCTCACACACACACACAAGAATAAGATTTTGAAAATGAACAAGATAAACAGTGAAATATCAATGTGGACACCACCTAACACTCTTATTTTTTAGCATGAGAAAAAAACAAACATCATTGAACTACTGCTGAACTAAATACATTACTTTAATTAGTGTCTCTTCAATAGACTACTGTAGTTGATCCACCGGGGGAGGGAGGGAGGAGTGTGAAGGTAAATCTATCTCAGAATTTGTTCAACTGACCTAGTTGGTCACGTACCGTGACATGCCCTTCAGATAATACGTGTGTGTTCTATGTTGTTACTAACTTGTTACTACCTTGTTACATCACTTTTTCCGAATTCCATGTCGTGACTCGGTGCCGGCCGCC